>JALIGW010000002.1:30426219-31773719 GCA_023053685.1 Diadophis punctatus similis | reverse complement strand
TTTTCATAAAGAAATTTCACACACTCAATTCCAAATCAGATTTGGATAATTCCAAATCAGATTTTAATAGCTGAGTATTTGAATAGTGTGATGTACATACTGTATGTGTTTAAGTCAGCCCTAGGTCTATAAATTGCATCTTATTAAAGAAAAATAATTCGATCATGAAGTTTTACATATAATACATTTGGCTGGCTGTGATTTACAATTTGTTTGTGATAAGTCAGTTCAGTAGCCAGTATTCCAGTCCAAGATAAGTAGCTGGTGAATGATAACTGGAGCTTTTGGCCTAAAATAAAGAGAGAATATTCACAAAACTAGCCAAACTAGCCTAACGTCTATGTGCCTCACACAAAATGGTGAATTTAGAATTAAGTCATGCAATTACACTACATGTAGAGTGTTTTGTACAACCTTAGGCTTATGTGTATTTTTGAACATAAATTTGCTCTGTTCATGTGGCCTGTTTGCCCCTTCTAGTATGATCATTCAGTATGAAAATATCATTAAATGTCTCATCAGTTTTAAGACATTCTGTGATTTATGTAAGTGCTCATCAAAATATTAGAACATAACAAACGTAAAAGGACAAGTATAGACTCTTTACATGGAATGAGGAAACCTATCTTTTTCAGGATTCAGTAATCATGTCACAGGATTTTGTATAGATAAAATTTATATGCACATTCAGACCTTGGATAAATTAAGCTATGAATGGGGGGGACAGCATCTGATCCTCTCTCTAGTTCTTCACTGTTTTCCAGAAAACATTCTGTCTCTGTATGTGGAAGCCTGAGACACTCTATTGTCCCACTTCACGTGTGATGCAGACAAGAGAGAGAGACATGTGAACTTGCCCACTTCCAATTTATGTTGTCTGAAGCCAATGGAAATTTTTCCAAAAGTTGGTACAAATTCACAACTAAATTTGATTTAAAAATCAACAAGTTGGTTACTTTAGAACAGCTTCTCCCAAGTCATTTCCTTTTGAGTGACTTATAACTTAAAATCAAATGTTAAGAAGAGAGCAAATATTTGTTGGAACGATATAATAAAATTGTTTTTAACTTTTGTATTATCTTCAACAGTAAAACAGAATATGAGATTTAATTTCCCCTCTATTTACCCTAAAATGATTTAGTTATTTATTTCTAGGCAGATTTCATCTTTCTATAGCCGCCTTTGTTTGCTACTTTTATAGCCTGGGAATTAAAACATAATGCACAAGGCTTAGGATAATCTACTTAATTGTATTAAGGGCTTGTCACAAAATCAACCACAATGAAAATATTCAGTTCAGATTTTTAGATTGACTTTCTCTTTTGGAATGAAGACATACAAATTCATGCAGTTTTGAAGACTAAGAATTCTAATGAGTATACCTGTGCTATGCCACAAATTAGGAAATACAATTTTGAAAACTGGCTTCTTATGTGTCAGTAAGTACAGAACTCACTCAGATACCTTGACAACCTGTGTAAAGTTCCAATGTATTTTGTATATACTTAAATTACGTAGAATGATGTTAAAGCGTACAACCTTGTCTAGTCTTCAACCTTAACAATAAAACTTTTGAAAAATTAGCATGTTCTTGAAGTATTTTGAATATACGCATTGTACACCCTGAAAAGTATACTTATGTGCAAAGCTCAAGTATGAAAATTAAAAATGTGCAACCATCTGACGGTGGGTGGAGATAAAATAATTAACAATTCCACAAGACTTTCTCAAGCCCAGTTCAAAAACCCATCCAATCAAGTGTGTTATTTGAAACAAGGTTCAAGAAAAAGAGCTTCATTCTCCCACAGAATGGAAGAAAGTACAAAAAAATTGTACGTTTTTCTATTTCAGCAGATGATAAATTTTCAGGTAGTCTAGAATACTAGAAAATGAAACCTGCAAATTTAATGGATATTCTAATTAAACTCTTTTATATATTAAACTGCCTTGAGATGTGGGAATAATATATGACAATACATCCATTGATGATACTATTATGTTGGGACTATGTATGGAACTCTCTAAGCTCTCAGATATATCACTGAAAACTTAGTCATTTTGCCTTGGAAATCTGGACTTGACCAAATATGATAACCCTATGATGAAAAACAGATTTTTGTTTTGCTGTATGAACCATGGCATACCGCAGCATGCTCTGATAGCTCCATGGAGGACTCAAGATCAAAACTTACCTGAGAAACAGATTGCTTGTACAAACAGTTTGCACATACATTTTTTTTGTTTTATTCTTTCTTAAACTCTTACACTTATCTCCAGTCATGTGAGTAGATTCCTGCTGATATAAATGAAACCTTTCCCTTCCGTTTGTAGGAGCCATCTGGATTTGAAGGGAATACTTCCAGAAGGCAGGCATCATGACAGGGAAGCCACATTTCCTGGGTCTCACAAGATGACACTTAGCTTAGATACTGGCTTTCCTACCAAAAACAAAACACTGAAAATAACTTTTCAATGTTGAGTCCTGTCATGTTTACCTTGCCATACTCTGCTTAGAACACTGAATTCCACCTCCCTGTGTCTCTTCCCTGGGATTTGTTATTTGTTTATTGGGTTGCTGGTCTCAACCAGTGCCAAGCCTGGGACAACATTTATGCTTGCTGCCTTAAGAGGGACACTTTGCTTCTTAAAATTCTGCCTGAGTTTGCTAGCACCAGACTGTGGCAAGCATCCAGCTTCATATCTTTTTGGCTGGCAGCCAATAGTGCTGACCCAGAAAATCCCAATCCAAGGAAGGGTACAACTGTTAAATTATGTGTACCTTTACAAAGCCCTCTTGGCTGTTACTGTCATGTCTTTGACCTGGAGCTTCGAATCCAGGACAATCTTCAATTTGTTGGAGTCAATGAATAGTTGATAATACAAAGACAACTTCAGAGGACAGCCCTCTCTAACACCAAAACATTTCTGTCATCAAGAAACATTGATTGGATTATACTGTAATTGTGAAGTTAAATACATAGTTACAGAAGTTTGTTTATGTATGTAACACACATAAATAATGAAGATCTTCCTGAAAACAATATTATTGAAGTTGTTCCTGATCCGTATGAAGACAATAATAATCTCTTTCTCTTACACATCAGAAAATATTAGCTTTATTAATTTATTCAAAAAATGAACTTATGAAAACAGCACACTGGGAAACATTTCAAACAGGAAGGTATATTTGCCAAGCATTTAACCTCATATAGCTAAGTAAGGACTGATTAAAGTATGAAAACATTAACATCTGGATTGGGATTCTTTTATTTCTTATATGCAATGAGACAAAGAAGATTCTCAATAAGGTAGAAGACAATACACTTAGTTGTTTTTTCTCCCCAATAAAGTTTGAGTCACATGTTTTGTAAGATGGGCAGCTATATAAATTTGAAAAATAAGTATGTTTACCTAATAGTTTATTTTTTATGTGTGTGTTTATTCAAAAGTATTATTTTAGTTGTTTATTCCTTGCTACTGAAAATCCTGATGCTTGTTCCTTACTGATATCTGCAGAGGATGCAAGAAAAGACAAGTCAGTGGTCCTGGCAGCACAGTCAAAGCCTTGTCCCTTTAGTATATGTGTTGACAGTGATTTCTGATTAAATTTAATGCCAATTTGCTCTACACACTACAATTCTACAGTTGCCTAGAAATGCATCAGTGGGTTTAGTAAAAGTCTATTGCCAAGTCAATAAATGAAGCATTTTAGTTTCAATTAAACCATTACAACAGTGAAGACTCCATAGGTTAAAGGAAGGAAGGAAGGAAGGAAGGAAGGAAGGAAGGAAGGAAGGAAGGAAGGAAGGAAGGAAGGAAGGAAGGAAGGAAGGAAGAAGAAAGAAAGAGAAAGAAAGAAAGAAAGAAAGAAAGAAAGAAAGAAAGAAAGAAAGAAAGAAAGAAAGAAAGAAAGAAAGTGAAGGACTGAGTGCTGCCACCAGTTCCCCTCAATCTGCCTCTCGAAAGAAAATAAAAATTCAGACTGCATATTTTTATCACCTTCATTATTTTTATAAATACCCTGTTTTCCCGAAAATAAGACCCAACCAGAAAATAAGCCCTAGCATGATTTTTCAGGATGCTGGTAATAAGTCCTACCCAAAAATAAGCTCCAGTTAAGATCATCAGCCAAATGGATGCATTTAGTAATGTATTTCCCCCAAAATAAAACCTAACCAGAAAATAAGCCCCAATGCATCTTTTGGGACAAAAATTAATTATTTTCAGGAAAACATGGTACCTCAAGGTGACAAACATACCTAATACTTTCCCTTCTTTCTATTTTCACCATAACAACAACCCTGTGAGATGAGTTGGCTAAGAGAGAATGACTGACCCAAAGTCACTCAGCTGGCTTTCATGCCTAAGGCAGGATTAAAACTACAATCTTTTGCTCTCTAGCCTGGTGCCTTAACCAGTAGACCAAACTGGCTCTCTGGCTCTTCATTCATTGCAATAAATAGTTGGCTAGACTGATATTTTAAACATTTTCCCACAATGTTCAATAATATAATTCTGTTATCTAATGATACAGCAATCTTTTTATGCAGCATTTATATAATGGATCTAATATGTCTCCTCTTCCACCCTCACGTTTTTGCAATATTACAATATTTTTGTGAATAAGGTTTCTGTGCATCTGATGTTTCAAATGCAATGCATTTATTATTTTCTAGCATTTAAGATTAAGTTTGTCCATTATACACAAGTATTGCAGTGAAGTTATTTCCCAACAATATAATTAGTTAAAAACAGCTTACAGTGTAAGCAGAAGATGAAGTACTTTTGAAAACTGATACATCATGTTTATCTGAAACTATATATCAGGAAATAGGACAATAGGTGCATTTTTTAAATCTTCCATTGACTAGATAACCAAATCAGCATCCACTAGAAAAATACATAAACATATTTTAAATCAATTAGACTGACTTTAGACTTTAAACATTTTCTCTCAACATTCAAGAATTGTTACAAGAATAAGATCTCCAAACTATACCAATTCATTAAACATTATATTATATATAATTTCCAGTTGTTGCCATAATTTAATAAACATATTCCAACATACAGTAGGTAGCAGCATAAAACACTCAATAATAAAATACATATCTTAACAAAATGGCAGTATATCAGAATATGGAATTCAACCCGGAACTTATCTAATGATCAACTAATATCTTGATTCAAGATCTGTATTAGATGGTCCAATTCAGCATCCTTGCAGTAATTCATTGCACTAATTGGAATTCTCATGGGCAGAATCATGTAGAGGAGTGGTGCAGTGGCCTAGAGGTGGAGCTCTCACCTCACAATCAGGAGGCTGTGAGTTCGATCCTAGGTAGCTGCAGATATTTCTCTCTCTGGGCACAGTGTGTAATTATCTGCTGCAAACTCTGCATTGGCGACGGGAAGGGCATCCAGCTAGTAAACACTCAGTTCCATTCAGTTGCCCCAACTCCACCCCAATGTAAGGGATTACGGAGTCATTAAAAGACAAAAAATAATAATGGGCAGACTCATGTAGAAAATATAATAACCCTGATGAAAAATTACCCGATCACGGATTATTATTGCCAAGGCATCTCTGACCAAGTTCTAATCAAGGTCGGCATATATGTGTGGCCTCTGTGTACATATTTGTACTCTCTTCTCCTGTTGTATCTGTATGTGTATTGTATGTATATACCTAGGAACATTGGGAAGCCTTGATATAAAGGTAGGCCTCAACTTACAACCACAATTGAGCCCCAAATTTCTGTAGCTAAGTGAGACATAAGTGAGTTTTGTTCCATTTTACTACCTTTCTTGCCACATTTATTAAGTCAATCACACATTTTTAAAATTAGCAACAGGGTTGTTAAGTGAGCCTGACTTCTCCATTGATTTTGTTTGTCAGCATTACAAAAGGTGATCACATGACCCCAGGATATTGCAACTGTCATAAATATGAGCCAGTTGCCAAGTGTCTGAATTTTGATCACATGACCATAGGGATGCGGCAATTGTATGAAAAACAATCATAACTCACTTTTTTCAATTCTGTTGTAACTTCGAATGGTCGCTAAATGAATTGTTGTAAGTTACTGTACTGTGTTCTAAATAGCATGACTGAAAAGGGGGGCCTAGAATGGAGTTGCTGCCCAACTATCATTTCTATGCTGTGAGAGAATTTTTCAGAATTTTATTTTTTCCACAGCCTCAAGCCTGATGCCATCCATTTTCAAGCTCAATTTTTTTGTTTGACAACTTCTCCTACTATTAAAATTTTAATCCAGTTCTGCACCCTATCGACAGAGAGATGGACAGAGTCCCGAGCACGTTTACATCTTTTCTTTCCAATGTTCCATTGGTTTGGAAAGCACAAGAAGGCAGGGAATCCTTTCCAACCCACTTACCAGCAATGATCGTAGAAGACCATCTGTCTTTTATTCTGTGTAAGAGAGTAGGGTGTATGCCTGTGTATGTTCTCATAATCCCTCTTGTGTCTCTGTGTTTTTCTGTGTTACTGTATGTGTGCATTGGAAAGTAGAGGGAAAAGGAGTCACTTCTAAAGGCAGATATCCTGATTAATCTCTGTGGGATTTTTCACTTTCAGCCACAACACAAGCAAAATCATTTTTCTGCAATGCCCCCAAATCATTACCTTCATTTCATAACCAGTCCATGAATGCCACAGGCTAGAGTTGTCACTATTATGCTATTTCAATTCCTGACAAATAGCAGTCTTTAAGTTTTATCCATACCGTGCCCATACAGATACAATCGTCTCCTCTAGTAACTATCTTGCTGCTGTTTACTAAGAACTTGGCATAATGCATGTGAAATGTAAATGAAATTAAAATTTAAACAGCAAATCATTAAAACGATATAAGAGTGAATTGGAATATCATAGCAGGCAGAAATTATTAGACCAATCCCTCCCCCATTAACTTCTAAATAGGGCATGGAGAAATCTAGCAGTTGACCTTTGTTGCCTAAATAAAGAAAAGAAAGGAACAGGGGATAAATCCAAAATAAAAACTATAAAAAGCATTATTGAAAACTTTCTGATAATGCCACAAAGTGGCACACATTGCAACATCCTTTAAAAAAAATCAGAACTTAACATGGTAAAGGAAGACTACTCTAAAGTGAGAGAAACATATATTAAATTACTGTTTTGGGCTCATCCTTAAGCTATTTAAGAAAAGAAGACAAACTATGATGAAGCAATTGATTGATATGGATGAATCATTCCATAAATCATAAGGAGCCACGTTAAAAAGATAATTCAACTTGCCCTTTACATCCTATTTACATAAGGATGATGTTGTGTTTTGTTTTCTCATGCTTTTTCACTGTTCCAGCCCTAAGATAGTCATAGATAATAGTTTAAAGATAAGTTTCATTTCTGCTTCAGATTAAAAATGCTGAAAAAAAAGTTCACATTAATATTTATACTGTAGATATGGCACTTTTTGTTAATTAAGTGTCTGAAGAGTTTTGTTTTTCATCGTTAATGGTGACTGTAGTGTGTGATGCAGGATACTATGATCTTATTCAAGATCCAAGCCATGCCTCAATAAAGTCAACACTGTAGCATCGTTTCAAGAAAATACAGTTTCATGTCAGAAAGGAAAATAGGGGCAATGTGACATTTAAGATCCCTGCCAACAGATTTTTTCCTCTTTTCGTAGAACCCTCAGTTGATGTTCATATTTCATATACATACTCATAATTCCCTTTCCTTTCCCATTTCTGGAAAATACTGTTTTGCCATGGGAGATATGCCATCTTCTCACAGATGGCTATTCATTGGAAATAAGCTCACACTGCTAATGTTCACATTTTCCAAACGATTTTAAAAACCCAAAAACAGATTGAAAAACTAGGCAGTAACCAAAACAAGTTTCATGTGGGTTGAGGAAGTTTGTTCATTAATAGATTGCAACTGTAAGTGGAAGGTCAGGAATGGAGACTATGAAAGAGAGAAAAGTATAGTGATATTCGCTGCACCAAAACTGTGGAACATAAAACTTTCAAGCATGGTTCAACTAATCTAATCTAGTCAACATAAACCCTGACTGGGCCTCACTGATAAAGTGGTTATCTGAACACAGAAACAAGCAGTTGAAACATGCCAATTTCATTGTGAACATCTCCTAAAGTTACTCATGTAATATACGGTATGTCTGCTTATCCAGTATGAATGTTTTCAAAGAATCACCCTCCATTTGTTCCACTTTACACAGTTTTCTACCTTAATAAGAACCATATGAATTCCCTCTTCATATGAGGGTTTCTACATAGTTATTTGTACACATGTAGGATTCTATCTCATAAAGATCTGCCGAGTATATGTGATTCTTGTGAGAGAAACTACCCCTGACTCTTCCCCAAAACGGCTGCTGAAAAGTGAGGGGTTTTTTCTTCTTCTTTTACTCACAATCTGCTGTGTTCTTTGGCGGCCCTGCCCCCTGGATTTGAATGGGGGCACTTAGGAATTACCCAAGATGACTTTCAGATAGCTGTGGATCCACCTGGGATGGGAAATCTTGAAGATTGCAGGTCTTTGTGGGAGCAACCAGAAAGTCAATGGTCTTTTTTTTTTTTACATCTCTTTCTCCCGACAGAACATTTTTGTAACCATGTGTGGGACTTTTAACTTCACTTTTTGAATTTCCGTTTTTGTCCTTTACCTTTAAATATTAATTGGCTGGCTGAATACTGATTTATTTCAACCCCCAGCTGGACTTTACCTGCTTTTTCTGATTTCTTTTTGATTTATTTATTGCTTACACCAGTTTCTGCTTTCTCATATGAAAGCACGGCACGTATCTTTGGATGGTGAAAATGTTATTATATTTTGTTGAATATTCACTGCAGGGAATTTGCCCTAAATATTTTAGATCCACAAAAGGAATTTGCTTTTAAAGCAGAAGATTCATTGGCAAGGAATATAGACTCAGAAACAATACAAACAACATAGACTCAGAGCCAAGAGTTTGATTTTCTGGCAGTAAATTGTTCAGGAAGAAACATAGATCCAGAAATACAAAGAGGACTTCATACACCTTTCTAAACCTTAATTCTGTGCTTTCATAGAGTAGTAGAGAACCGTCTGGGTAGATAAGCAGTAAATGGGTCTTTTTCAGGGGTGGGTTCTAACTTACCTCACCGCTGGTTCACTTCTTCCCGCACCACATGGGCGGGCATGCATTGCGCACCACGTAGCCGTGCCATTCAAGCGCTTTGCGCGCATGCGCAGTGCCGAAAAACCAAAAACAGCTTCTGTGCATGTGCAGAAGCCAAAAACAAGATGGCGCTGCCTATGGCACCACCAAGAGAGTCAGTTCGGGGGCATGGCCAGCTAACCATCACTCTCAGTTCAGCAAGCAGGGGGAAATTCCCGCTACCAGTTCTATAGAACTGGTCCGAACCGGGAGCAACCCATCTCTAATCTTTTTTAAGGGATTTGAAGGAGAGTGGAAAATGAACGTATTACATTTAATTGGGGAACAATCTCATTTGGCTTTTGGGGGGGTATAGATTGTTTTTGGAAATTTAATCAATCAGCAACTGATAAGAGATGGCATTAAGAAACAAACATGGACATTTTATCCGAGACAATTAGGATTAATTTTGGGGATGATCTGGAATTGAAGTTGTGGTAAATTTTGTAAAAGTTGATTATAATAATAGTTTGTTAAAAGAGAGTTTTGGAATTTCAATCTTGTCTATCTTTTATTATTAATAATAATTTTACTATTATTATTATAAAAAAATATTATTGTTTTTACTGTTAACTATTTTGTTATTAATATAGTAGTAAATTTAGTGGTTTAGTGGTTTAAAACACTTTTATCCTGTGTTGCAAGGGATGGGAAACTAACATTGTTGTATTATATTAATCAGCATTCAGCTAGGCAGGATTGTATGTGTATATGTCAGTCTTTTTTTAAGACACTTTTTGTTTTGTTTCTTGTGGGTTTTTTCCCTTTGTTTTTAATATTTTGGTGTTTTGTATTTTAACCTTCTTTGAATAAACTAAATATTATGAGAGAGAGAAACTACTGATGTGGAAGACATAAAAGTGTGTCATAAAAATATTATTGGCAACAGTAGAATTATTTACTTTAGTAGGGTTATTGGGTTCACTCGATTCACAGTTGTCTTCCTATCTTAAAATTCAGTAGTTCTTTGAATAGACAGAACTATCATTATATCAAATTTGTTTATAAATCAAAATATATGAATTGGGTGAACTGGTTTCCTGCACGATACTCAAAATGAATAATCTAAATGTATCTCATAATACAGGATTCATTCATCAAAGCAAATGAACTACCAGTTCAGGTATTAACCTAATAATTTGTGTTCCTTTTAGGTCAGTATTTAATATTAAAGATTCTAAGTCAAGAGGCAAACTAAAAAGAAGCCACCAATAAGAACAAAATTTGACTTATTTGTGAACTTGGTGGAATTAGTATAGAACAGCAGGTCCTCTGTGTAGTCATATAAACATTAACTGAAAGTTATTCATATATATACAGTATATGTAAAATTTTTTGCTGATAAATGAAAATAAGGGAGGCTATTATAGATCTATTTTGCTCTCGTCAGATAGCCATAACCGTAGTGGGAATTGAACCTGGGCAGTCTGCTTGAAAGTCAGAAGATTAACCTCTAGGCCACAAGGTTCTATTCCCAATCAGCTCTTCACCAGGAAAGGGTTATATATGTTTATTCTGTCGAGTCATCCTGGTGTATGGAAGGAAACATCACAGCTTCCTTTTACCTTTCAGCCCCTCCTGGGACCATCCAGGCAGTTTTCTATAGTTGACAAACTATATTGTCTATATGTGTAACATTTTTTGCTGAATATATATATATATATATATATATATATATATATATATATATATATATATATATATATATATATATATATATATATATATATATATATATATATATATATATATATATATATATATATATATATATATATATATATATATATATATATATAACTTTCTATGGATAGATAGATAGATAGATAGATAGATAGATAGATAGATAGATAGATAGATAGATAGATAGATAGATAGATAGATAGATAGATAGAGATAGAGATAGATAGATGATAGATAGATAGATATAGTCATATAAACATTAACTGAAAGTTATTCTATCTATCATCTCTCTCTCTCTCTCTCTCTCTCTCTCTCTCTCTCTCTCTCTCTCTCATATATATATATATATATATATATATATATATATATATATATATATATATATATATATATAGATAGATAGATATATAGATATATAGATATATAGATATATATATATAGATATAGATATATATATATAGATATAGATATATAATATAGAGATAGAGATAGAGATAGAGATAGAGATAGAGATAGATAGATAGATATGTCAGGAGAGACAGAGAGGCAGAGACAGAGACAGAGACAGAGATTTGAACAGATTTATAATAATAAGTTTGCAAGATAATAGTAGCTAATCTGGTTGCCTTGGCCCATTCTGCCATAACCTTTAAGGTACTATATGGCTTTATTTTTTCTGCAACAGACATGTTATCCCACTCAACATCCATTTGATCTCTGAATTACAATCTAAATAAACATTAATAAAACAGTAGTCTATTGGACAAACTGGCATACTAAATCATTGTTGGTTAATGTTAATAAAATCTTCTTTATTATATTTAATTTAGAGTTTTCAATATTATACCTAATGATAAAGAAGTTGAACCTTGGAGATTCCGGGGGAGGAGCTAAGCGGAGTGGCTGCAAGAGAACTGCCCTCCGCTCCCGTTGCTTGCCTCTGGTCAAAAATAAAGACCCCCGACCCAACTTATTCTATCCAGTGTGGGTCGGAAGAAAATTGGAAAATCCCGGGGCGCACGCCAGCTTATCCAGACGAGGGAATTCTCCCGAATACGAGGGCCAAGAAGTCGAAAGAGATCACCATGCTCCGACAGACGCCGCCGCTTTAAAATGGCGTCTCCGAAAAACAAAACTTCACAGGAAAACCGTAGAGCTTCCCTGAACTAACATCTTGTGAGAAGCGTGAAAACGTTGGCCGGGATTTGTAGCAATCTGTGGCAAGCCCGGAGAGAGAAAAAAGGGATATTGGACAATTCCCAGGTATTTATATTTATATTTATACCGAACGGATTTCCTATGCTGTAATACCGAACGGTTTTCCTATGCTTTAAGAAAAAACAAAAACAAAAAAAAATCTCGGAGCTGACTCTCGGCCACGAAGATTTGGGTTGGGCTCTCTTGCAAAAAGACCATTATTGCTGGTGTGTTGTTGTTTTTTGCCGTGGTTTTATCGCTGCTGCGGCAAGCTGCCCTTTTGGGGAATACTGGCTCCCGGAGATAAGAGCTGAGGTTCGGACTTGCTGCAGATGAGTCGGACAAGAGTGGCACCGGGGATGGCCATTTCGATGTCGTTGCTTGTCATCTTGGCGACGAGAGGCCCTTTGGAAAGAACCCCCCAGAGACTGGACTGGCCTGGTTTCCAGGCGGGCAACCAGGACATTAGACTAACATCATACGGCGTTTGGATCCCAGATCTTCAACTCCTCCGTTATAACGCGCAGTATTGGCGGCGACCAAGCCTGGGACAACATTCTGTTAGGCGAGGGAATGGGCCTGGCTTTCGAACGATCCCCCTTAATGCTAAACGGGACTCAGTTTTCCCTCTACCATCACGGGGGCAGCTGTTGGACATTTTTACTGCTGCAGCAGAGGCAACGGATTTTGGATTCACAAAAAAAAAATAACAACAAGACTGAGATTAAGGCAATATTAAGAACTAAGCTATACCGGGTTTGGAGGTTGCCTATATCTGCCTCCTATTGCTCTTATTGTTTTTAACCCCCGGAAATACTGCGATTTTATTAATGGTTTGGGCTATGAATGTGTTATGATTGGGTGATAGAGATTATGTGACTGACAGTGGTAGAATGAGTGAGCTGGGGATTGGGTCGTTGCCCCCCTCTGCTGAGTGTGGAAACAGAAGCGGAGAGGGGTTTCAGTCCATCCCCAGGCTCAGTATGACTGGTATGCATGGTCTGCTGGGAGAGAGGGGGACCAGTTGGGGGGGGGAGGGGATCTCTGGTGTGAGGGGGGACGGGAGCATTAAGGTCATTACAGGGAGAGGTAGGTATGGCGGGAGCAGGGGGTAGGCCGCTCTCGGGGAACGAGAACTCGCTGTCTCCAAGCGATTCCTTGTTCCGGCCCCTCTAGTTTGGTTCCATCTTGCTCAACCCGAGGTCCTGGTAATCAGGGATGTCAGGGCCCTGGGCTCAAGCTGCTGCTGTTGAATGCCAGGTCAATTGCCAACAAGGCCCCCCTTGTACGGGATTTAATCCTGGAAGAGGGGGCAGACCTGGCATGCATCACTGAGACCTGGCTAGGCCAGGAGGGGGGGGTTCCCCTCTCCGAGATGTGCCCGGACGGGTTCTTAGTGCAGCATCAGCCGCGACCCCAGGGAAGGGGTGGAGGAGTGGCGATTATAGCTCGCCAGAACCTTAATCCTCGAAGGAGCCCTGCCCTGGAGATTGTTGGGTGTGAGACGCTCCTTCTGAAGTTGGACTTAGGGGTCCAGGTGGGCCTTTTGTTAGCGTACCTGCCTCCTAGCTACGTTACAAAGGCCCTGCCTGTTCTGCTCAAGGCGGTAGCAGGGCTGGCGATTGAGTTCCCCAGGCTGATGGTGCTGGGGGACTTTAATCTGCCATCGCCCGGTGAAACCTCGGAGGCAGTCCAGGAGTTCATGGCTTCCATGACAACCATGAACCTGACCCAAGTAGTTCAGGGTCCGACTCATGAGGGGGGCCACACGCTTGACCTTGTGTTTCTTTCGGGGCAGTGGAGAGATGATCTGAGGCTGAGGGGTTTAGTCACAGTACCCTTGTCGTGGTCAGATCATTTCCTTCTGAGGTTGGATTTCATGGCACCACTCCTCCACCGCAAGGAGGCGGGGCCGATTAAGTGGTTCCGCCCCAGGCGCCTAATGGAATCTGAAGGATTTCAGAGGGAACTTGGGGAAATACCTGACTCCCTGGTACACGATTCATCTGAGGCCCTAGTGGCTGCTTGGAATCAGGCGGCAACGGGGGCCTTAGATCGGATTGCGCCTTTGCGGCCTCTCCGTGGCAGCGGATCCCGGCGGGCCCCTTGGTTTACTGAGGAGCTCCGGGAGATGAAGCGCCAAAAGAGAAGCCTAGAGCGACGATGGAGAACCAGTAAAGCTGAGTCTGACCGGACACTTTTAAGAACTTACATTAAGTCTTACTTAGTGGCGATAAAGGCGGCAAAATGCGCGTATTTTTCCGCTCTTATTGCGTCCGCCGACTCCCGCCCAGCCGCCCTGTTTAGGGTGACTAGCTCCCTCCTAGCCAAGGAGGGAGTTGAAGATCCCTTGCAGGGCAGAGCTGAGGAATTTTCTCAGTTTCTGGCGGATAAAGTCGTTCAGATTCGGACAGACCTGGACTCCATTTGGACAGGGCAAGCCGAGATGACAGGGGTGAGTCTTAGTCCTGTTATTTGGGACAAGTTTGAACCGGTCACTCCTGAGGATGTGGACAAGGCCATAGGAGCGATGAGCGCCTCCACCTGTTTATTGGACCCGTGCCCCTCCTGGCTGGTTTCTGCCAGCAGGGAGGTGACACGCGGCTGGCTCCAGGCGGTTGTGATCGCTTCTTTGAGAGAGGGATCCATCCCACAGCCTTTAAAAGCTGCGGTGGTGAGGCCCCTCCTCAAGAAGCCTTCCCTGGACCCAGCGGATTTAAAGAACTTCCGTCCAGTCTCCAACTTACCCTTTTTGGGTAAAGTTGTTGAGAAGGTGGTGTCGCTCCAACTCCTGCGGCTATTGGAGGATACTGATTATCTGGATCCCTTTCAATCGGGTTTCAGGCGCGGCTACAGTACGGAGACTGCTTTGGTCGCGCTGATGGATGATCTCTGGCGAGCCCGGGATGGGGGTCACTCCTCCATCCTGGTGCTACTTGACCTCTCAGCGGCTTTCGATACCATTGACCATGGTATCCTTCTGCGTCGTCTTGGGGAGATGGGAGTGGGAGGCACTGTTTTACGGTGGTTCTCCTCCTACCTCTCTGACAGGACGCAGTCGGTGTTGACAGGAGGACAGAGGTCGGCCCCTAGGCCCCTGGTTTGCGGGGTGCCACAGGGCTCGGTCCTCTCGCCCATCCTGTTTAACATTTACATGAAACCGCTGGGTGAGATCATCCGACGACATGGGGTGAGGTATCAGCAGTATGCTGACGATACCCAGTTGTACATCTCCACCCCGTGTCAGTTCAGTGAAGCAGTTGATGAAATGTGCCGCTGCCTGGACGATGTGAGGGTCTGGATGGGAGTGAACAGACTCAGGCTCAACCCAGATAAGACTGAGTGGCTCTGGATATTGCCTCCCAAGGACTATGTCGACTGTCCCTCCTTGGTTCTCGGGGGAGAAAAATTGACTCCCTCAGAACAGGTTCGCAATTTGGGTGTCCTCCTAGACCCACAGCTAAAATTGGAGCAACATCTTTCAGCTGTGGCTAGGGGGACCTTTGCACAAATCTGTCTTGTGCACCAATTGCGACCTTACTTGGAGAGGGAGGCCTTGCTCACAGTCACTCATGCCCTTGTCACCTCACGGCTAGACTACTGTAACGCGCTCTACATGGGGCTACCCTTGAAGAGCATCCGGAGACTCCAACTGGTACAGAATGCAGCTGCGCGAGCGGTAGTGGGTGTGCCGAGATACACCCACGTAACACCTCTCCTTCGCCAGCTGCATTGGCTACCAATTAGTCTCCGGTCGCAATTCAAGGTGTTGGTCGTTACCTTTAAAGCCCTACATGGCTCAGGGCCAGGTTACCTGCGGGACCGCATCCTACCACATACCTCCCTAAGACCGGTTAGGTCCCACAGAGAGGGCCTTCTCCGGGTCCCGTCGGCTAAACAATGTCGATTGGCGGGGCCGCGGGGGAGGGCCTTCTCTGTGGGAGCCCCGTCCCTCTGGAACCAACTTCCACCAGAGATCCGGACCATCCTCACCCTGCTGGCCTTCCGTAAAGCCTTAAAAACATGGCTCTTCCGGCAGATGGGGTGAATAGGACAACTAGATTCCCCCTGAATGTTGCTCTTACAATGTCTTTTTTAATTATATTTATAACGTAAATTATGACTATTGTTTTTAAAATTGTACGCTTCTTATTTATGTTGTACGCCGCCCTGAGTCCCACGGGATTGGGCGGCCTATAAGAGCGTTTAATAATAATAATAATAATAATAACCTTATGAAGCTTTATTTACTCCAATAGTAATGTCTGGATTAGAGTCCCATAATCCATTGCCATTGCTTCTATTAACTTAGGCTGTGGAGTTTAAATTCAGGATATCAGGATGCATATATTTGTACAAAAATATACCATAGATTATAGGTTTTGCTACCATCATTTATGGGAAAACATAATTTTATATTAATAATGGGAAAATAAGAAGGTCAACTTGCAAAGCATCCCTGGCCTGCTCTCGAGTTGCCATGGGAAGAGGTGGGGAAACTGATGGAGCAGCATGGCAGCCACAACCAGAAGGACATTCCATGCATACCTTCCTCAAGGCTGTAGCCCAGGTTACCGGCAACAGCCGGAGGGGCATCTCTACAGCCAGCAAAAGTGCTCCATTGGAGAATGTGATTTATGACACATCCTGGGAGGAGGGGGGAAACAGGGTCATAATTGGGCTGTAAATTATGTGGGGAAGAGCTGGCTTCACTTGGGTGCCGACATGTTGCTCCTAATAAACAACTGGATTTCTTTTGAAACTTGGCTCAAGGTTCATGATTTAATTAGGGCATCCGTCAGAACCCTGACAAAGAATATAAAGTCTACACATATTTAAAAAAACCGCAGAAATAAGATAAACCCTATTTCTTTAAGGAGAATGGAATGGCAGAAGCCCAGGAATAGAAGAAAGAAATTATATAAATAAGACAAGGTGGCACTTTGCCATTGACTAGATCATTTATGATGGGCAATAGGCTAAACTGATTGTCCTACTGACTCCAACCTTTCTGCTCTTCCATATTATATTAGCAGCTAGATTATAAACAGCTGAGATGCAGATTTGCTCTGTAATCTGAGCTCTCATCCATAACCTTTCGTCATTTCGATCTTAATTAGTTCCTAGAATAGCAAAAAAAAAAAAAAAAGTGTTAATCAGCAGAGTGATATTAGTTATCATGCCAGCCCTTGGTTCATGATCTAAGGGCCAAAGGCACAAGCTATTTCTATAGTATAGCACCATGGCCTTTATATCATCATCTGTGACTCATGTTCTCAGTATAGACTGTTTCATAACATATAGGAAGACTGTCAAATGGATTAGACTTTTACAGAGTAGCCCCATTTTTCAAAGTTTTTCACATAGTGGCTTGTGATAAAATAATATTTTGACCATTAACTACATCAGCCATCTTCTGTGATCTAAAATATAAATCAAAATCAGTATTCCTTAACAGCATTCTAAAAATTAGAGTATACAGCATTAAAATGATTAACAAAAAATAATTTCAAAATTTCACTTTCAGAACTCCAAAGTCATTTGGTTTACACAATCTAATATTAATACCTGGATTAAGAAGTTAAATAACTATCATTCTTTTACATATCCATGAACTTCATTATGAACTTATTCATAACTTAGCTGCCCAGGGTCCTTCGGGAGTTGGGCGGCATAGAAATGTAAATAAATAAATAAATAATATAAATAAATAAATAAATAATGATAATGATAATGATAATAATAATAATAATAATAATAATAATAATAATAATAATAATAATAATAATAATAATAATAATAATAATAATAATAATAATAATAATGCCATTGTAAAATGGAACTTTGAACAATAATATTGATTTATATAATAAATCAGCATTTTTCTTATGAAGATATAATAGAAAGACATTTTTTATTCCACCTTCATACATTTTTTGGAACACTTGACTGTTATTGTGTCTGGAGTATTCTAGATTTTCTAAAGCTTAAGCCATTGTCTGAAATTATTTTGAGCCATGCAGTGATGTCATGGCAACATGAATAGACTTCATGTCTTGTATTGATGGTTAATCAATTGTCCTTCAAGAGAAATAGTTATGGCATAAAAGCCTAATCCTCATGGCTTAGAATAAGGCAAGACAAATGAAAATATGCTTTGTGTCTCTTTCTTTGCAGTTGAAAACAGTAGTTATTATTTAAGGACTAAGCTTATAAGAATACAGATGTTCCCATCAGAAAATAGTATCTCTTTGTTGCTTATGTTTCTTCTAACATATAACGGGGGGGAAATCATCAGAAAAACTCTTTCATAATAAATGTATTTAAAGTTCACTAGAATTAATGTAGTATATGAACAAGGCTAAATAGAAATTTCTACAGTTTCCCTAAGTCTTGTTAAAGTACTTAAAAAAGCAATAGCAATAGTACTTACTTATACACCCCCCCCCATAGTGCTTTACAGCACTCTCTTGATGCTTTGCAATATCAGCATAGTGTCCCCAACAATCTGGGTCCTCATTTTATCAACCTCAGAAAGATGTACGGCTGAGTCCCATCAGGATTGAACTTCAGGCTATAAGCAGAGTTAGCCTGCAATACTGCATTCTAACCACTGTGCCAATGGCCTTTGAACTACATTTGAATGTAGAAGAATACATAAGCAATTGGTATCTATGGAGATTCTCAGTTATCCAGGTCATGGTTGTCCCAAAGGTGCCTTTTAACAGAAATGGTCCTTACTGTACTTAGGTGAGATGAACCTGACCTTAAGCAGTAAGTGAAAAATTCAAAAGAGCATTTTATGAGTTCAAGGAATGAAGTAATCTTGGCAACTCACTCAAAACCATCCACCACCAGAGGGACAGAAAATAGAGTTTCTCACACATCACAAACCTAATGTTAAAATGTGAGGAAAAGATAGTCATTTTTTACTTGGGTTCTCTTACACTTACATATCTGTCAATTACTGGCAGAGAAACATGTCTGCGTCACTGTCACAATAAATGATAGGCTTTGGTGTTTTAGTTCCACTATGCATGCTTAGTCCAATGTAGGCAACATGATCATCAGCAAAATGTGAATTTTAAGGTGGACCAGGCAGAATCAACAAGTCAAGATGAAGGCATACATACAATCATTATATGCACAACTACATGAAAAAAAATCCCTTCATTGTGTTGTTGGTGCTATCTTGTCTTTTTTGAAATACCCACACAACTGAAGAGCTGAAGAAGCTTCTTGGATGAGAAGCGAAATGTCTTCAAAGAAAAAAACAGAAAGTTCAGTCACCTCTTGAAAAAGCACCTTTGGGATAAACAATTGGTACTTTCTATTTTTGTTCAGTTTTGTAATATATGAAGTTCATAAGAATTTTATAGGACATATATCGACTTTCAAGAGCTTGAGAAGTTATCTAGTATTTGTCCAGGTTCAAAGCTGTCTGGGTACAACTTGTTATATGCCCATGTGACATTTTTGGCTTTTAAACATAACCTGTGATGATCAGGACGCCCATGCTATCATCTTGATTTCTCCCCACCATCACCACCACTATGGGTGCTCCTGCTTATAATATTTGAGCCTATTCATGTACTATGGAGTAAGATAGATTTAAGCAACTACCAGTTGGACATATGAAGCAATGCCCCCTGTATTTCTGAAATGCCTTAAAAAGTGCCAGAAGATAGGTATTCTCCCTCAAACAGATAAGCTGTGAGACCTCCTCCCACTGAAAGTGTGAAGGGCATTTAAGCTGTTAAACAGAAATGAAAAAAAAGATAAAATGATTTGTGAGGGAGGCAGGGAATAACACTAAATCAGGTGCTAGAATCACTGAAGATGGGCTCCAGCATGAGTCTGAAAACTCCGACGACAAAACCTCTGGCCCCGGTGACTGACCTAGATTGGACCCTGCAACATTATCCTGGGACACATATATTCGCCTTCATACATAATAACACTAAATATTAGAATGTTTATTCTTTAAAACAGTGACAGTATAGAACTCCAACTTGGAACTGCAAAAATCCGGCTTACCGCAAGGTGCCATAGGTAGCGTATTGAGGCTGATGAATAAAGTCCTTAGTCTTAAATCAGTGGTTCTCAACCTTCCTAATGTCGCGACCCTTTAATACAGTTCCTCATGTTGTGGTGACCCCCAACCATAAAATAATAAAATAATTAGGAAACTCGGGGGTGGGTTCTAACTTACCTCGCTGCCGGTTCGCTTCCTCCTGCGCTGCATGGCCGTGCACGAGCTTTGCGTGCGCATGCGCAGTGCCAATTTTTTTTTAAAAAATTGCAAATAAAAACCCACCGAAAACAAGATGGCGACGCATGCACAGTGCCAGAAATTCGGCTTCTGCACATGCTCAGACGTTTCCATGGTACAGACATTTTTTTTGCAGTAGTCTATTTGCATGTGGGTGGACCTGCCTGGAGATGGATAGAGGAGCGGTGTCTCGGTTCCTAAGACCATCGGAAAAATGTGTTTTCCGATGGTCTTAGGCAACCCCTGTGAAAGGGTCATTCGACCCCCAAAGGGGTCGCGAAACTCGCAACCCACAGGTTGAGAACCGCTGTCTTAAATAAAAAGGCAAACTTTTCTCTTGCCAAGATCACCCAATTGATGCATGTCAAATTCCTTTTAAATCCCTCCTCTCAGTCCTTGATTTACTTTCTTTTCCCCATGGTTTAAGATGAGAGCAAGAAGATGAGAAAAAACGCCCCCCCCCGCCACATACATACAAGGAAATGGAAATATCTTTTTTTTAAAGATACCACACTCTCTAAAGCCTCATTTCATGAAGCCAAATATCTTTGCTGCTTCAAATAGCCAGAAAACATAAGAGACCCCATTGCATGGTCATGATTAACTGCTTTCTGCTCACATAAGGGAGAGATTGTCTTGCTCAGTATAGAGATGGCGAGTTCCCCTGCCAGGCATCAGGGGAAAGACATGGCGCAGATGGCCTTTATTCCCTTCCATATTTTATTTCAAAAATCCATTTTAAAGCAAATAGTGTGGTTTGCATTTGAACGGTTCCTTGACTCCACTAAGCTGTCTCTCCCTCTTTCTGTAGTTGTGTGTGTGTGTGTGTGTGCGTGCATGCCTGCGTGCGTGCGTGCGCGTACACCACATGCATGCATGAGTGTGTGTGTGTATCTGTCTGTCTTAATGTGTGCTATAGAAGGGCTTCCATAAGTCGATCAAAACATTAATATGGCATTGTTGACCTAATGATCACATCCGATCTCTTTTTACATGTGTCAACAATTCTATGAGGTAAATAAAGAGAAAAGTCTGCATTCTCCATGGCTGAGTGAATCTAGATTTGGGGGGGAAATGCTTTACTTGCATTTGTTAGCTTTCCCTTACCCCTCTTCTCAGATATTCAAACATTTTAATGATTTATCTGCATTATAATATTTTGTACTTCAAAATTATTGATGAATGGTAACAAAAGTGCGACTGCCATTATGTTTAACTCAAAGTGGTAGTAATTGGTGTGACCTAGAATTTCTCAGAACTACTTCATCTTCAGAAACATACACTTACCTTGGCTGACCTTTCTCTATAGCTGCCAATCTATGCAAATGCAAAAAGAATGGCGTACACCAGTTCCTTAGAAGCTCTTGAAAATGCACTGAGTCAGAAACTGCAGTGGTGAACTGTTGCTCCCTCTAATTGGAACATAGCTTTTCAGTCCGGTTTACTCATTAAATGATCAGTGTGCCAGAATCAAAGAGCTAAAACAGATTTTAGTTAACATCTTTCCATGTCCTAGTTCAGTTCTGCAATACCATCATTGTCAAATGAGCAACCAGTTTCTGCTTATAAACATTCACTAAAAAGTGTGTCCACCAACTTTCTTAAGGCAATCTGTTTCATTGGCAAATAATATTTACTGCTAAAAATATTTCTAAAGTCTAGCTTTAATATATTCTTTTGAAACTCTCAGATATAGAGTTTGTTTGTTTGTTTGTTTGTTTGTTTGTTTGTTTGTTTGTTTGTTTGTTTGTTTGTTTGTTTGTTAGATTTAGCTCACCTTTCTAGGAGAGGTCAGAGCAACTTCTCTGAAGTTCTCCATTTTATCTTGTGGTATGTATATAAATAACTGTCCACTGAAAAGCCCAGCCCTGGTTGTCAAGTGGCACAGCTTTAGTCTTTACAAAGCATATCACTTTGTCCAAACACATCAGATTTTTCCCAACAATTATACTACTTTCAAGAGTTTTGCTTTTTCGGTTTCCAGAATGCATGCCAATCAACTAATATTAATTTGTTCATTTTTGAGGCTTCTATGGCCATGTGCCATGAACAGTTTTACAAGTAGATGATAACCATCACTCTAAGTTGTACTCAGAAACCTATAGGAAACTAGGGCAGCTTACAAAATAATACTGCTACATGGGCGTACTGTGCTGCATACACATAATTAACTATGCTGTTTCATTTTGGATCAATTGTAGCTTCTGTATGGTCTTTAAGAGCAGCTTCATGCAGAATACATTGTAATAGTTCAGGTGGGAAGTAATCAAGTGTATGAGCAGGGTCTCTCAATCCAGTAAAGATGCAAAGGCATGTAAGATGCAAAGGCACTCTTGACCATGACTGTCATCTACTCTTCAAGCCAGAACTTAGAATCCAGGAGTCCAAATTATACACTAGTTCTCTCTGGAGGATTGCAATCTCGCTAGTAAGTAAATGTGGAAAATCTACAGATTCAGAGAGCCTAAAATCCATAGCCTTTTAGCTTTTCTTGAGTTAAGCTGAAGCCCCATTTTAACCTTTCAGATCTCCACTATCTCCAAACATTGGGAGAAAACCTTGACCAGAACAGTTGGTTGGCCAGATGTGTAACAGAGTGCCATCCATTATTTGTTGTTGTTGTTAGTTGCAAAGTCTTGTCCGACCCATGGAGACCCGATTGATAACATTCCTCCAGGCCTCTACCATCCCCCAGAGTCCATTTAAGCTCACACCGACTGCTTCAGTGACTCCATCCAGCCACCTCATTCTCTGTCGTCTCCTTCTTCTTTTGCCCTCAATCGTTCCCAGCATTAGGCTCTTCTCCAGTGAGTCCTTCCTTCTCATTAGGTGGCCAAAGTATTTGAGTTTCATCTTCAGGATCTGGCCTTCTAAAGAGCAGTCAGAGTTGATCTCCTCTAGGACTGACTTGTTTGTTCGCCTTGCAATCCAAGGGACTCACAGGAGTCTTCTCCAGCACCATAGTTCAAAGGCCTCAATTCTTTGGCACTCAGCCTTCCTTATGGTCCAACTTTCACAGCCATACATTGCAACTGGGAAAACCATAGCCTTGACTATAAGCACTTTTGTTGGCAGGGTGATGTCTCTGCTTTTTAGTATGCTGCCTAACTTTGCCATGACTTTCCTCCCCAGGAACAAGCATCTTTTACTTTCTTGGATGTAGTCCCCATCTGTGGTGATCTTGGAGCCCAGGAAAATAAAATCGGTCACTACCTCCATTTCTTCCTCATCTATTTGTCATGAATTGAGAGGGCCAGATGCCATGATCTTAGTTTTCTTAATGTTGAGTTTCAAGCCAGCTTTGGCACTCTCCTCCTTCACCAGCATCAAAAGGCTCTTTAGTTCCTCTTCATTTTCTGCCATTAGAGTGGTATCATCTGCATATCTGAGGTTGTTGATATTTCTTACAGCAATCTTAATTCCAACTTTTGATTCATCTAGCCCTGCCTTTCTCATGATGTACTCTCCATATAAGTTAAATAGGCAGGGCAACAGTATACAGCCTTGCCGAGCTCCTTTCTCAATTTTGAACCAATCAGTGGTTCTGTGTCCACTTCTCAGTGTTGCTTCTTGACCCGCATATAGGTTTCTTAAGAGACAAATAAGATGGTCTGCTACTCCCATCTCTTTAAGAACTTGCCACAATTTGTTGTGATCCACACAGTCAAAGGCTTTAGCATAATCAATGAAGCAGAAGTATGCTTCTGTTTTTCTGGAACTCCTTAGCTTTCTCCATGATCCAGCATATTTTGGCAATTTGATCTCTAGTTCCTCTGTTTCTTTGAAATCCTGCCTGTACTTCTGGTAGTTCTCGGTCTACATACTGCTGGAGCCTAGCTTGTAGGATTTTGAGCATAACTTTGCTAGCATGTGAAATGAGTGCAATGGTGCGGTAGTTTTAACATTCTTTGGCATTGCCCTTTTTTGGAATTGGAATGTAAACTGACCTTTTCTAATCCTGTGGCCACTGTTGAGTTTTCCAAATTTTCTGGCATATTGAATGTAGCATTTTTACTGCATCGTGTTTTAAGATTTTGAATAGCTCAACTGGAATACTGTCACCTCCACTAGCTTTGATGTTGCTTAGACTTCCTAAGGCCCATTTGACTTCACATTTCAGGATGTCTGACTCAAGGTCAGTGGCCACCCCATCATGGTTATCAGGGCTGTTAAGCTCGTTCTTGTATAGTTCTTCTGTGTAATTTTGCCACCTCTTCTTAATCTCATCTGCCTCTGTTAGGTCCCTGCCATTTTGGTCCTTTATCATGCCCATCTTTGCATGAAACGTTCCCTTCATATCTCCAATTTTCTTGAAGAGGTCTCTGGTCCTCCCTATTCTATTGTTTTCTTCTATTTCTTTGCACTGTTCATTTAAGAAGGCATTCTTATCTCTTCTAGCTATATAACCTAAGCAGAGGCTGAGGTACAGTATACAGTATGAGTCTACCATAAAGTAGAAAAGAAAGGCATCTTCTAATCTGCACCCAGATAGAAATGGGGTAGTCCAATTGGTGCCTCCTTCTATAATAAGCTGCTGTTGCTGCTGTGTCAGAAAATTGCTAAGTTTCTTGGCCTTCCCATTGCAAATCTTCCTTTTCTTCCTTGTTCATAGTTTTATCTTAATGGGCTTGAGAACCTAAGAATTGCTTTCTCATATGCTTTTTAAATGGCTTTTTAAATACGGATAAAAATCCAGAGTAATAAATAGTATGGAAGAAATACAAAATGCTCTAAAATTTTGTTGCAAATTTAAATATTATAGTCTCCCAAATGCCTTAGTTATGAGGAAACATTTTTGTCTCTTGCATTCTTGTTTAATTTGAGAACCAGTTTGGTGTAGTGGTGAAGGTGCTGGCCTAGAAACCAGGAAAGTATTGAGTTTGAAGCCTCCTTTAGGTATGAAATCTAGCTGGGTGACTTTGGGTCAGTTAGTCTTTCAGCCCACCCCTACTTACAGGTTATTATTATGGGGAAAATAGTTGGCAGGAATATTAGAATAGTTGGCCGCCATGAGTTGAATACACACACATTTGATTCAAACATTAGATTTATGATTAACTGCAATTTTTTTAGAATAATATAGTATAGCTCATAGTGAACAGGTCAGTGTAATTCATTAGTACTTATATTACCTCACTATTTTAAGATAGGAAATCAAGATTGTTTTGGACCAGACACAATTTCCTTCTACATAATTTTCATGGAAAGAAAAGTTTATCATTATGAGCTATAGAATTCTTGTAATAAAAGCTTATTGACGATACTTCAGTTGTTATAGAGATTTTTTAAAAATCACAAAAATATGAGATCCTCTAATGTAAGATTATTTCATCTCTGCAACAAGAACACCCTACAATCTTTTATTCTGCAGCAATAGGAGACAGCGGAGATAATTATTTGCATCTGAAAAGACCGATCTTGTTAATGTTGCTTTGATGAGAATAGAATATCAATTCTATCATTAATAGAATTTCAATGAGTCATGAAATGAAGAAATCAAAACAAGAAAATTACTCATCCAGATCCAAATATTAGGTTCTCAAAACTGGGGGGGACGACTTGGGGACTTAGCTGTTACGGCTCCAATTTTGGTACTGAAATCACAAAGGTAACATCCTAGTTCTGTGGTGCCCTTTTCTCCAAGTGTTGGGGTTGGCTATTAACACCTGCTAAATCTGTCCCCATAGATGCTGTTGCCAAACATGGCATTCAGGTCTGCACATTTGATGGGTAGCCAACTATAATTGTAAAGATTATAGAGGTCCTTTGAAGGCATCGCACAAAATGTAGAGAACCTATAAAACTTGAGTGGAATTGCCTTTTATTATGCTGTGTCTTAACTTCTCTTATAGTATCTTGTTACGTGTGCCTAATTTGTCTGAGGCTACATGGGTAAAAAGTTGGGATGTAAAAGCTGACAGATTGGTGAAACAATTCCATGATAAATATCCAGATAAGCCAAAGGGTCCCCTTGGGGGGGGGTGATTAGTAATGCTGTGTTAACCCTCTATGTTATTTTTCTTTCACTTTCTTTAGGGAACAGTTTTCGTCTGGGGGGGGCACCTGTCAGGCTGAAGCCATTTTTATTTGGGACTAGCATACCTGGCCACGCGTTGCTGTGGCTCAGTCTGCTTAAATGGGATGTCATGGTGAATGGTATTATTCAGGCAACCTTATGCTCATTAACATCTCAAAATTGTGGTAAACATTAATGCCAATTTCCCCCCCTTTATTTTTGGAGGTTTAAATTGTGTTTAAACCTCTGCTATCTTATCCCTTTATTTCTCTGAGGTACTTGCCAGGGTCACGCGATGGGGGGTGGTCAGCCTCCTCTCAGCAGACATGTCATGGTTTCCCCATAAAAGCCTCTGCTATTCTATTCCCTTATTTCCCTCAGCTTGGCTCAGAAACGTTGGAAGGGAATAGTCAATTAGTACAGCGTGTGTCCAGCAGAGGGCGGTCATTTTCAACAAAATCATGTTTTACCTGTTTTTCAAGAAAATCATGTTTTTACCTGTCACAGGTGTGATATCTATATAATATAGGTATATAAAAACACTGTCGTATTCGAATGCAACATTGTGTCAAAATTTCAAAGCAATCGGTAAAGTACTTTCAGAGATCTTAGATCATTCCCAAACGAACAGTTACATTTTTATTTATATAGATTTAGACCTGCCACACTTTATACTATTCTACTATGCATTTTTTATTGTGGGAAAATAGGAGGGCAGATTGTATGAAGTTGCTAGCATGTAGCCATAACAAATTCTTTCTAGAAAGCCAAGGTCATCCTTTGTCTCTGCACCTCTGCACCTGCACGGAAAGAGATGGGTGGACTCTGCCAGCATGGCAATAGAAGATTGGACAACATGATGGACTTGTGGGTGTGGGGGCAAGGACTTGAACTTTCAACTGGGTGGTGAAACCTGGGAAGCTTCAGATTCAGGTTTCACCACATGTGCCAACATGGCTCTATTAATAAATTGGAACTTTGAGGAATACTTTGTTTTGGACTCTGATTTAATTTTGGATGCTATTTGGAACCCTGACACAGCCTTTTCTGTTAGAAGAAAGGAAGCAGACTTGGCCCTGCTGGTTACAGGCCTACCGGTTGTTTAATACAACAAGCAAGCTATAATGCAAATTACATTTATTTAAAAATATTGGACTGGGTCCCAAGTGAAAATATGCTTGCTAGGGAGCAATCAGCATTCAGAGGAGACTGTTAAATCTTGGACCATTGTTCAATCTTTCACTATTTACTGAAAAATAGTACTACCCAAAGGCTCTCTTTTTGCAGCTTTTGTGGATTTCAAATCAGCATTTTATTTGACTTGAAGTGAACCTCTGCATCCATTTCTACAGGGTATTATTGTTATTGTTATTTCTGGTTGACTTTTTTCCTGTGAATTTGGCCTCACTGGTCCTCAGAGATCTTTTTAGATCAATTCAGGTGAAAATAGCTAATAGCAAAGTTGACTTATTAGGTCTGTCTTTGGAGACCCTTTACCCATTAGGGTCTGTAAAGGCCAGGAGTCATCCTAAGCAATATGCCTGGGATATTGATTTTCAAACCAATCTAAGCCTACGTCCCACAGTCTCTGGACTTTTTTCTCCATTCCAGTTTTGAATTTTGGTGCACCTTCAACATACCCGTTAGACACAGTATCTTTTTCAGTCCTGTGGGGATTATAATAAAAACATTCCGAAAACAATCAGAAAAACATTGGTTGCTCTCTGTACAGGAAATCCCAGATGGCATCCATCTATGCCATTCTGGAAAAATATCCTGGTAGGGAGTACAAAGCTTCTCTGTAAATTCTGTCTGATCAGGATTCTGAGATATTTGTCTGTGTTGTCTGATTCTGCAGCCCCTCAATTCATCCCATACATACACACACACACACACACACATATATATAAAATTTTAACAGTTTATAGTTTTAACCCAGGTGCTAATAGATAACGGAGCATTTATTTGAACACTTTCTGCACTTTTCCCTTTCCATCAAACATTGCTGCACTAATGCTTGGGAAATTAAACATGCCAAACCAGGAAAAATGAAGTAGCTTAGAATATATTAGTTCATCCTTCCTGTCACATAAGCCTTTTTAAAGCTGACATTTTTCAGCAGTAGCAAATTATTCTTATATTGTTCATAAAAGAATATCAAACAGTGTTCATTCTCTTCTTGCAGTGGGTCCATTGAAATTTATATACAAAACAATCAATTCGAAGCAAAGGCGTGTTTCTACTTCTATCCCTGGCTTGTCTTGGAAAAAAAACCAAAGGCTTACTATTTCAAACTGAAGGGGAGTTGGAGAAGTTCTTCAGTATTAGGAATGAACCGATTACTGCCACAATCCAGAGCTTAAAAGATAGAAATAATTCCAACAAGAAGATCATCTCACAGGGGTCTCCAACCTTGGCAACTTTAAGACTTGTGGACTTCAACTCCCAGAGTTGAAGTCCCAGAGTTCTGGGAATTGAAGTCCACAAGTCTTAAAGTTGCCAAGGTTAGAGACCCCTGAGGCACCATACTGGCAAAATGTTTGAAAGCAGATGATTTCTCTAAAGCTGGAATAGCTGAAGGAAAAGATGATGCCCTGACAAGCTTCATATTTTATTCTCTTACTAAAAAGATCCTAAGGTACAGAAAAAAGATTATTCAGTAGTATGCCACGATCCTGTGGATATTAGTTGCCATTGAGATAAAGATCATCTTTTTATTATTATTACTGTTGGGTACACAGTCAGCCAGATGTTTAGGCTGGGTTTGAGACATTTTTATCTAGCTGTTGAGTACTTTCCATGGACCTGGGATAGGCAGATGTTGTTTGATGGTGTTAAAAGTATTGTCACAGGATGTAAATTGTTCCAAGTAAAGCAGCCGTTCGCAATTTATTTATTTATTATTTATTTATTTTGTCAGGTACGTATTTGATAATATACATAAGTATAATATTATTTGAATCCATAAAATGAGCACAAATAAAAGGGAACATTTGGACAGGGACGGTAGGCACGCTGGGGCGCTTATGCACGCTGATTGACTGGTGCTGATTTTGTCAATGTCGATAGTCTTCAAGTGGTGCTCCAGATGTTGTGGGGTTCACAAAAATATGAAATCATAGTTTCCAGGTTTTTTTTGTTGGTATTGACTTTCATATACACCGAGTCCTTCCCAAGAACCTAGGATGTCACAATGTACAGGCGTAGTATATGTGCAGATCCAAGCACTGTGGCCTTTTGTAATTGGCAGATGAAAATTTTGTCAATATGCAGATTTTCTAAGTAGCATTCAAGATTTTTTTTTGTATGGCACTCAGTGTGCCAATAATCACTGGGATCACCATGGCCAGTTTATGCCATAATCTTTCAATTTTTATTTTCAGATCTTGATCCTTAATAATCTTCTCCAATTCTTTATCTTCTATTCTGCTATGTCATGGTATTACCACATCAATTATCCACACTTATTTCTTTTCAATTACAGTTAAAATCTGGTGTGTTATGAGCCAAGACTTTATCAGATTTTATTTGGAAATCTGCAATTAGTCATTTTTATTACTTTTTCAATGTGCTAACAATTGTTCATTACTGGCACATGAGAATTTTTGTGGAGGTTTCATGAATCATTTTGGTGACTGTGTTATGTTGTTTACAATCAGTTTGTGCAATCTTGTATGATCTATTTTTTTTTCGTGTGCCTTTTTGCACAATCTGCACTTTGATTATTCTTTTTTTCAATTCTGGTCTTGATTGCATTAGTTCAAATAGCTTGTTCTTGAATAGCCAAAATCAAGCCTTCAGTTTCCTTTTTTAATGATCCAGTTGTAAGACATTGCCAGTTTGCATCTTTATCCACTTTTCCCTTGATCTTGTAGAAATTGACCATATAAAGCCTTTTCTTGCAAGCATTCTGTTCTTGTTTTCATTATATTATTTCGATATTCATGTTTGTTTCTTGCACATTAAGTAAGTTCCAATTTTCAAGATGCATCAATGCTTATTCTTGGCTGTCCTATATAATCAGCTAATGCATACTTTTCTTCTTCAAGCTTGTTTGATTCAAAGTAAACTTCTGCCTCAATTTCTGAGGGGAAAATATAATCTATCGTTGTTACTACATGGATGTAGTGCACACTGAAGAGTCATTAGCTTTCTTGTTTCTCAGTCCAACCTTTCCAATTCAGCTTATGTCTAGTTAATAATTCCAGTACTTTATCGTATCTCAGGTCAGCGGCGGGTTGCTGCCTTACCGGTGCTGGTGCGCTGCGCGCGCATCTCCACACTATGTGTGCATGCCCCCTTGCATGATTTTGCTTCTGCTCATGCACAGAAGCAAAATTGCACCAAAATCTTGCGAGGGGACATGCACGCTCACGAGATTTCTGCGCTATTTTGCTTCCGCGCATGCACAGAAGCAAAATCTCGCCAAAATCTCACACACACACGCGTCCCCTCGTGAGATTTTGGCGCGGTAGAGAGGGCTCCGGAGCGGTTGTGCAATCGGCCACTCCCAATCAGAGCTGCGCACCGTGCAGCTCCGGCAGGAACCCACCTCTGTCTCAGGTATAGTCCAGGTATTGATGGCTGTTTTCATCATTTATGTTGTGTATTGACAGTACAATGGTTTCACTCAGGTCCAGCATTTGAGCGGGAAGAATGCTCAAACGCTATTGGTTAAAGCGTCTGACAGCTCCCTATAAAAGGGCTGGCTGTCAGACAGGGTTTTGCTGGTTGTTGAGAGAGTTGCCTAATAAACAGTGTTTAAGAAGTCAGTCTCCAGAATCATTATTCCCACGACTTAACAATTTAATTTTGTCTTTAGTGCTTTATTCACTCTTTGGATATATTCTTTTCTAATCACATTTTTTATTTGCAAGACAGGAAATTAAGACATCAACCAGGATTAGGTGCCAGAAAAACACCACTTGTAAGCCACGTATTGGCAGCTACTTGGTAGGCTTCTTGAGTACCTGCTCACTAGCACTGAGATATCATGGCTCCATTTACACCTGCCTTTCCCGTCACGCAAAATCACTCAGTATTTTACTTGGTCTCATACACAAGCCATTTTCTATTAATTAGAAGCAGAAAAAGTTGTATTGACTGCTCATCTCCGTGTGTGTGTGTGTGTGTGTGTGTGTGTGTGTGTGTGTGTGTGTGTGTGTGTGTGGTGTATTTTTCTTTTTATAAAGAAAAAAGAGGAAAACAACAACTAACCAACAGAAAGAAAACATGAAATCAGCATACAAAATGTTAATATTGTCATCGTCATCTACTTAGGACTTCGCCTATAAAAGAGAAGAAAATAACCAGGATAATTTCACCACTTCATATAATCAAGTTCCGCCCAAATCTTGCTACAATAATTGATGCCATCAATTAAGGTTCTAAACATAGTCTGTCTAATTTGTAGCTATGTTTAATTTCTGAAGGATTATATTACATTTCTTTTTAAACTATTTTCAGCGATGACTGATGGGTGTTGGGAGGCAATAAGTTGTAAGCCTTTTCTTAACACAGCAGATGTGTTTTTATCTATGTCCATTTTATAATTCCAAATAGGTTGATTCCGTACTATTTTTATCTAAACAAAGCTGCATAAAAGAAAGAATAAAGTGTGAACTGACACTTGGTGCTAAAAAGAACAGTAATTTAGATTTTGCTGGACTAGCCTATGTTTATAAGATACATAGTTACTCTGAGTAAATGAAATAATAAACAATAAACTCTGTTCTCTAATTATCTTCAGAGAGCCCAGTGCTCATGTTCATTACTTTCATTATGTTGAGATCATATTGTTTCAAAAAATAGTATGTTACTTCTTAAGTTTTCTAGGGCAAATGATGCACAAAGTGGTTCCTTATGAGGCTGTTTCATGTGCCAAAGGGTTACTTGGAACATGTTGGTGTAAGCTATAATTCTGCAAGTATATATAGAAGCTGCAGATGAAGATCTTGACCCCACATTTCAGATTCCAAAGAATTTCATGAAGGTCATAGACAATGCACAGGAAAGCTCAATAGCTCAATAACTATGAAAGAGCATGCAAAGTCAACACTTTGCATTTCCATGCATAAACTAAATTCTTCAAACAGGAAAATTTACATCAGCTCACTAATGATTCCACCTCCCATTAACTTTGCCCCTATATTTATCTATCTGTGTGCAAGTGTTCTTCCACAGACTGATCCTTGTAGGAACAGGATGAAAGGTTGCTAACTTTGAAGTGCATGTCATTCAGAGGATAGTGTTGACTTAACTCCATGTTTCTCAAATAGTGGGGCGCCCCTCCCTGGGGGGGCTCGGAGCGATGCCAAGGGTGGCTTATGACCCCAGGGAACATGTGTGGTCCCTTTCGATCAATTCTCCCGTGCTACAGCTGATGCAAATTGGCCATAAAAAACTTGCTGACAGAACTAGCAGAGCCATTTTCAGCCGCACGTAGCCTAGTTACACTTAATTAAGACCGAGCCACAGCTGATTCTGCTGCTTAGAGTGGCCACTAAACACGCTACTGACACTATCTGCGCCATTACAAGCGACACGGAGCCGCACTACACCTAATTATGGCTGAGCCACAGCTGGTTCTTCACATGACTAGAGGGGATTCCCGCTCTTCAAACCGGGCTACTTCCACCTAATCGTGTCATGGTGTGATATATTGTCAGTTGTATGTATATGCAGGGAGCTGCATCCCTATCTAATATAATGGAACATTCCTGAGCACGTGATTGATATGTTCTTGTACGCATGTGTGCATTCCTGAATCTCCATTCCTTCCTTCTTACTTGACTCTTGACTGGGAGAGTTGCATTTTATAGCAGAGATGTAAACAATGAGATTTTATTGTTTTTGTATCAAAATAAATATTTTAATTAGACTTTTAAACTCTGGCTTTATTTCTAATGTCTGAATTCCGGGAGAAAGATCAAACATTGCCTCTGTGAGATTAATTCTCACTCCAACAAATTGGCATCGCGCTGCAGCAAAAGCTTCAAAGACAGTCATTTGCCGGTTGAAGTTTTAAAAAAAAAATCAGCGCAAAAAGCCTCAAGGAGGGGGTGACAGCCCTCCTTAAAGCCACCCCAGGAATATGTGTTGCTTAGTCGATCACAGCAATAAGGGCCTTAAACACCGGCAGCTTGCCACGCCCCACAAAGGAACGGCAGTTAGGGGCCAGGCGACGCAACGCCCCCCAAAGGCACAGCATTTCTGTAGACACACTTCTAAACTACAGTTTGAGGCTACCAATTATTGAGGCCCTAACCAGGTAGCCTATGCCTGCCTAACCGAAAACAGGCTCCACTGAGTTCAGTGTGACTTACTCCCAGGTAAGTGGGTAGAGCAGCCTTCCCCAGCCAATAGTTTGCTTACAGCTTATAATAAGTAAAATAATAAATATTAACACTAAAATTCCATTGGGGCCCAGATCGGAGAGTTGGGAGAGGCGCAAAATGTTTACTTCTTCCTAGGGGGGAGCACTGACTTAACTGCAGTGATATGGAAGTAGGGCCAACAGATGTCACAAGATACAGGCCATGCCAACGATCACAGCTCTACTGCCTGTGTTTATTGTATGCATTATGGCACCAACCAAATGGAGAAACTTTGAGCTCATTAATCAGCAGCTTTGAAGGGAAAACATCACCCCACTAAAACGACAGGCATTTCCTCCTCAAAACACGGTCACATGGAAAAGCACAGAGCTGCTATATGCCCTGTAAGGTTAAATAATACCTTCAGGATTAGGAAGATTTAACTGAGAAAAAAAATGCCTGAAGTGGAGAGAAATGTTAGGGATTTCACTTTCTAGCAACACATGCTCAATCCAAAATTGCTTGTACAGCATTATAAAATAAATAAAAACAGAAAGAACGGTACAACTTCCATTGTAAAGGTGTTTGCCTTATTTTTAAAAAACATGAGATCGGCACACAAAATGTTAATATTGTCATCGTCATCTACTTAGGACTTAGGTATGCCATTTTTCAAAACAAAGTTTTGAATGATTTATGATTGATTTTTAAGTGTTGGGGTTCCAACCGATGCCTTAATAAAAGCAGGAGCCCCAACTCGGCAACTTGGGAGCAGGTCAGGGAAGCTTCACGAGTTGACATTAAGAAATTAGAATAGCAATAGTAGAAGATAGAGTCTGTTGATTCTCTTATACTTTCTAAACATGGGCTTTGGCTTACTTTTTAATAGATAAACTGAATGATAATAATTTGGGTATTTGTACAACATGGCCAGTTATTGTAATGAATGCTTCACTATATTAATCTTTTCTTTTTTTACTTTTTATGTTCTACTACTAAGGGAGGTGGATTGGCTGGATGATTGGGTCATTTTCTAAGCAGGGTTAGTCCTGATGGAATTTCAGTCTTTAAAACTATATTCACCAAATAGATAACATATACATTTTGCAGTAATTTAAATAAAGTAACCTAATCATGCCTAAAGTACATAACTTTTCACAGCAGGAATCCATTTACCTTACATTTCATTTTGTAATACTTTTCGTTATGCCGTGTTGTGTTTATTTGCCTAGTCTCCACTTGCTCTTTCGGTCTCAGAAATAAAAGTTTTGTTTCATCATAAACATGTCAGTAAAAAAATAATGCAATGTCTTTTCACTCTGAAAATGTCAAGCTATTCTTTGATTATTGACTGAAATCTCATAACATTTGTGCCATGAGGCATGAAACGCATCCTATCAGAAGAACAGCTCCTTCAAACATAAAGGCGCTAAATATTTATTTCAGTGGCAAAGTTCTGGAAAGGTTTGATTATTTAGATTGAGCGCTACATCCAGCTTTTTCAGCTTTTGTTGATTAGATTAACAATTTTAACATTCCCTTTTCAGAAGAAGGCAATAGCAATCATTTCCATGTTGCTGCCAAGAAAACTACACAGATGTGTCAGGATGTCACCAGGACTCAAGCTCTCCATGAAGAAGACTGTACATTTTTTATCAGAATTGACAGATTGGTTATTACTCCCTATATTGTTCATGCACCATGAGAGAATATACTTCCATATATCTCCATTTAATTAAGTCATTAGCCATCTGGAATAATCCAGCATTAAGAGACTATTTCCCAGTTCCTGCCCACTAAATGGGTATAGCCAATATTACTCCGGATTTCTATCTTTAGAAACAGCAAGTAAAACATCATATAAAATAATAGTGAAAATATTTTATAGGAAAGTAGAGAGACAATATTAATCAAAGAGATTTTAAAGGGAAAAATAAACGGAAATATATCTTTTAACAAAATTAGGCACATGGAAGGGAAAAAGAGGATCCATTCAAGACATTTTCTCTCATAAGGATAATTTGAGCTAGAAAACCTAGTAAGTGCCTAGGAAACAATTCCTAAATGAAATTTACATAAAATTTTACAAGATCTTAAAATATTAATCAAGTTGAACAAAAGAACCGTTGTTGTAAAAGGAAAAATTGTTTTATTGTAATGATAATTGACTGAATATAATATAATAATAGAAAAGAATAAGGGAAATATTGGAAGATATAAGGAAGATAATGATGTAAACAATAACTATATAGAATAAACATGTTTTTGTATTACTAGGCTGTAAAAGGATAGTGTCGACGAGATGGTTGACATGTATGTTCAATGTTTTCTATGTTTTCTATTTTCAAAGATATTTGATACTTTATTTGTATATACATATGTTTTTTTTAAAATAGTTTTTATTGAGTTATTTACATTTAAAAACAGAAACATACAAAAGAAAAACATTTACGACATTAACAAGTACAATATAAACATATACAAAACATAAAAAAACACATACAGCTATAAAGCTGTTCTATTTCTATAGTTTGTTCTACGGCAAATATATATTAACATTTAATTTAACGTGGTTTTCGATTTTTGTCTCGTATTTTGCATTGTGTTTTATAAGTCAAACGTAGTAATGGTACAATTAACCATAATATTTATAATATTATAACAATAGTAATAGTAGTAATAGTATAAGTAGTAATGATAATCATAGTACAGAAAAAGTAAGGCACTGTTAGTTTAGTAATATCATAGTATACATATATAGTAATACAATATAACTATTTTCCCTATAAATTCTCTAATTCAATTTCTATATGCCTTATTTGGCTTGTATTTCTATTTGTTGCATTGATGTTGTTTGTTTTCGTTTTTCGTACCAATTGTAAAATAAATTCCAGATTTCATAGTAATCGGAGTCTTCCTTTCCTTTCAGTTCCATGGTTAATTTATCTGCTTCGGCACAGTCCAGGATTTTACTAATTACACTGCTTTCCTCGGGAATATCGTTTGATTTCCAATTTTGTGCTATCGTTATTCTCGCCGCTGTTAGTATATGTAGAATAATATAATGGTATTTCTTTTGCATTTTTTGATTAATGTTTCCCAATAGGAAAATTTCCGGTTTGATATCTATGTCTTGTTGTGTGATTTCTTTTAACCAGTTTTTGATTGTATTCCAGAAGGTTTTTATTTTTGGACAGGTCCACCACATATGATAGTAAGATCTAGTTTTGTGTTGGCATCTCCAACAGTTTGGTGATAAATTTTTATACATTTTTGCCAATCTCGCTGGAGGGAGGTGCCATCTATAGAATACTTTATAATAATTTTCTTTGTATGAAACTGATTTTGTCATTTTGTAGTTTTGGTTCCAAATTTTTTCCCATTCATTAATTTGTATCTCATGTCCAAAGTTTTTTGTCCAGCTTATCATATTTCCTTTTATTATATCTTTTTGTGTTTTGTTTTTTTTGAAGAAATTTATATATTTTAGTTATTGCTTTTGGTTCTTGATCTAATAAAATTTTATCTAATTCTGATTTGAGTTTTTGTATTCCGTATTTTCTCTTGTCGTTTTCTAATCTGTTCTTAATTTGAAAATATGGCCACCAATCAATCTTGATTCCTTCCTGTTCCAGTTTTGCTATAGATTTTATGGCTCCTCCTTCTTCCAGTATTTCTTCATATGTGACCATTTTTTCCAGATTCGTTGTGTTTGGGTGTGTAATGGCTTCCATACCAGAGAACCAGGGTGGTATTTTGGTGTAGTATTGTTTTTTGATTTTAAGCCAAGTTCCTAAGAGAGAGTCTCTGATTTTATGTCTTTTGAAGTATGAGTGTATTTTATGTTTATCATCCCAGAGGAATCCATGCCACCCTAAATGTAAATCATAACCTTCAAGTACCAGTAAACGTCTGTTTTTAATTTGGATCCAGTCCTTTATCCATGTTAAAACGGATGCTTGATAATATAGTTCAAAGTCCGGTAATCCGAATCCTCCCTGATTCCTATTTTGTTGTAAGTATTTTAATTTAATTCTTGGTTTTTTCCCGGCCCATATAAATTTGGTTAGTATTTTATTTAGTTGTTCAAAATATTTTTTCTCTAACTTGATTGGAATGGTTTGGAATAGGTACAGAATTTGAGGTAATATTGACATTTTAATCGCTGCGATTCTACCAATTAGAGAGATTTGTAATTTGTTCCACTTATCTAATTTTTTTTCAATTTGTTTTAAAATTTCCATATAATTTGCTTCTTTTATTGTGGTGCATTTTGCTGACAGATTGATTCCTAGATATTTTATTTTCTTAACAGTTTGTAGTTCTAATTTCTTTTCTAATTCCTTATTTTGTGTGTCTGTCAAGTTTTTGGTTATTATTTTAGTTTTTTGTTTATTAATTTTCAGACCAGCTACTTTCCCGAATTCATTTATTTCTTTTAATAAAATTGGCCCTGTCTCTAATGGTTCTTCTATGTTAAAAACTAAGTCGTCAGCGAATGCCTGTAATTTATATTCCTGCTCTTTTATCTTAAGTCCTTTTATTTCTTTATTTTCTCTTACTTTTTGTAATAATGATTCCAATGATAGTATAAATAATAGTGGGGAGAGGGGACAGCCTTGTCGAACTCCCTTTTCTATATTAAAATTTTTTGTAGTTTCTCCATTTATAAGAATTTTAGCAGTTTGTTTTGAATATATTGATTTGATTGTCCTTATGTAATTCTCTCCAAAATTCATTTTATTCAATTGGTTTATTATAAAGTCCCAGTTTAGGTTATCAAATGCCTTTTGGGCATCTAAAAAAATGAGTGCCATGGATTCCCCTGGGTGTGTCTCATAGTATTCTAAAATATTTGTAATTGTTCTTATATTGTTTTTAATATGTCTATTTGGTAGGAAGCCATTTTGATCTGAATGTATTATTTTGGTAAGCATTTTTTTTAGTCTTTCCGCCATTATAGACGCAAAGATTTTGTAGTCTGAATTTAAGAGCGAGATTGGCCTGTAACTCTGGATCTTATGTTTCATATTGATGTCTTTTGGAATGATTGTTATCAGTGCCTCTGTCCATGAATCTGGGATTGCTCCTTTTGTTAGTACTTCATTATATGTAATTAGTTGTATATTTTTTAAAATCATTTGTAATTCTTTGTAGTACTCTGCTGGAATACCATCCGGTCCTGGGGTTTTATTGTTTTTCTGATTCCTAATAGCTTTTTCTAATTCAATCAATGTTATTTCTTCATCCATCTTATCTTTAATATCGTCTGGTAATTGCACTATATTAGAATTTTTTAAATACTCTTGTATGTTCTGGGGTTGTATAGTATCTTTACTGTATAGCTCTCTATAATATTCTCGTGCTATGTCTTTTTTCCCCTCTATTTCAAACTGCATTTTCCCAAGCGAATCCTCTAATTGTTGTATTGTTTTTTTTTCCTTTTCTTTTCTTAATCTGTAGGCCAGCCATCTGCCTGGTTTGTTAGCATGTTCAAAATAATTCTGTTTGGATGTCTTAATTTTTAATGCAATTTCTTCTTGTGATATTAGATTTATTTTGTGTTTAATTAAATCTTTTTCTTCTTTTATCTCTTTATTTTGTGGCGTCTCTTGTAATTTATGTTCCAATTTCCCTATCTTGTTTTGTAAGTCCTTGATTTGCTTGTTTTTATTTTTATTTCTTTTAATAGAGTATGCAATAGTTAATCCTCTTATATATGCTTTCATAGTGTCCCAAATATTTTGTATAGATGTATCCTCGTTCCAATTCTCCTGTAGAAAGAAAGTTAGTTCTTTCTCCATATATTGTTTAAATTCCTTTTCTTTTATTGTTTTCTGGTTCATCATCCATCTCCTTCTTACCTTACTCGTTCCTCTTATTGTAATTATTATAGGGTTATGGTCCGCCCACGTATTGGGTTCTATTTCTACACTGTCTATTTTAATAATTGGTTCTATATTTGACCAGACCATATCGAGTCTAGACCAGGATTGATGTGAGTTTGAAAAATATGTATATTGATTCTGTTTCTGGTGTCTTTCTCTCCATATATCTTTTATTTTAAATTCATTCACCATTTCAAAAAAAAATTTAGGTAGAGTTTTCCTTTCCACATTTTTTTTTGATCCCGTTTTATAATCTTCTTTAACATCTACCACTGCATTAAAATCTCCAATTATACAAATGTTTTCTCTCTCTAATTTAATGATTTGTTGGTATAATTTTTTATAGAATTCTTTTTGTCCATTATTAGGGGCGTAAATAACTATCAATGATATTTTAGTTTTGTCTATTGTAATTTCCACTATGAGAATTCTTCCTTCTGTATCTCTATATATTTGTTTGGGTGTTAACCAATTTTTGATGTATAGTGCTATTCCTCTTTTCCTTGAGTCGGCCAGGGATGTAAAGAGATTACCTATCTTGGGGTATTGTAATAACTTATATTCTTCTTTTTTAATATGAACTTCCTGTAAACATGTAATGTCTGAACCTTGTTTCTGTAGTCTGTTGAGTATTTGTCTTCTTTTTATTGGTGAGTTAATTCCATTTATGTTAACTGAAAATATTTTAATTTGATTTTGCATCTTATTTTTTACTTGTTGCTCTTGTTAGTCTCGCGGTTTTTACTTCTTTTATTTTCACCCTCCTATCTCCCTCTCTCTCTTGTCTTTTCATTCTCTCCATTTCTTCTATCATTTCTTTTTCTTCCTGGCTTTGTCCCTCTCCCTCTGCACTGCTCTCTCCTTCCTTTTCTAAATGTGTTTCTGTATATACATATGTTTATACATGTTTTTATGTTTGTATGTTTGTTAGTTTTTTTAACATAATTAATAAAGATTATTTTAAAAAAGAAATTTACATAAAAGTATAAGTAAGTTTTGTACACTGACTTTTATTTTAAAACTTTCAGAGTTTATATAGGAATGACTTTTGCTGAATAATTATAAAACTCACCTTCTTGCACAAATAGCTGTTCTCTCTTCATAGACAAAAAAGAGGCAAGCAAGGCAAGCAGATTGTCATTTTTTGTTAATGGCAGCATTAATAAGCTACTTAGCTGAGAGCCACCATGCTTGCTTTACAACTTTTTTTTCCCTTTTCCTTCTACATCAGTGTTTTTCAAACTTGGCAATTTTAAGATGTGTGGACTTCAAGTCCTAGAATTACGCAGCTAGTTGCTCTTGGCTGGGTTATTCTGGGAATTGAAGTCCCCAAGTCTTAAAAATGCCAAGTTTGAAAAGCACTTTTCTACATGAACCTTTTCTCTAAAACCCATGATAGGTAACCTGTGCTTTTAAATCCCTTGTTGGTAGCGCCTGGAGGTGCTCCGCAGTTTCCCAACTTTTTGTAGTAGGAAACACATGAAAACTATATGATGAACATTGAAATCAGCCTAGCATAGTTAGAGAACTATTTATTTTAAAAATTAGAAAAAGAGAGAGAAAGGAAAAAAAGAGAAATCATCATCCCAGGTATGTCCACTTGTGTAACATACCTCAGTTTGCTGCAATCGTCAAGCCATCCAAAGACACCTAAGACAGTTGACCTCTTCCATTACTTATGTCAGTTTCTCTGGGTCCTTTTTTGCACTAAATGTGCTTCTGAGGTTGTGAGATCTTTCAGCTTATCATTTTCCTTCCTTCCTCCTTGTAATTTGAACCAACTCTTTCTTGTCCCATTTTCTGCATCACCCCTGAACACTTCTGTCCTTTTCTCACATGACAGTCCTTCAAGTATTTAACCTTTATGTACAAGACAATTTTTATGTCTCTGACATAAGGGAGGCTAAAAACATCCAATGGCATTTTCTCTTCCAGGTCCCTTATCAGTAGCATCTGTGAAAGAGAGGAAGTCAAAACAGGCACAAATTGTGGCATTGTGATCCAATGTAACCCTGTGCCTTTAGTGAAGAGGCAGGATTTCTATCATTATCTTGTAAGTGTCATATGTACACGGTAGTCATTTCTTCCCTGCACCTTTCTTTGGGCAGACTCTGAGTAGAATCCAGGCAGGCTGTTGAGGTACACAAAATAAAGATAATTGTTACTTCTTGACACTATATTTTCCCCTGGTGCACTTACATTTTTTTTTATTTTGAAAGTGTGTAACATTCCCAGGCTCATGCTCAACTTGTAATCCATCAAGTTGCTCTTTTGTTTTTACTTGTGCCATGCCATATTGCCATATTGTTTTTACTTGTGCCATTGATCTCACTGATCCCATGTTCATGACTTTTAATTCCTCCCATTCAAATGAAGGACTAGAGTTTATCTTTGTTGGCTTTTTTGTCAAGACCCCTTCTAAATCTTGATGCATCCCTTAAGGTTTATGCCCACAAACTTATTGAACAGGACATAGGTTTGTGGTACAATTATAGATCAGCCACACTGTCACTCATCAGGCCAGAAAGTGACATCAGTGAATTTTGCAGAAAAACTTTTAGCTTTGCATGTGATTCTCCCACATCATTAAACTTACCGTATTTTTGGAGTATAAGACGCACCTTTTTCCTCCCTAAAAGTGGCTGAAAATTTGGGTGCATCTTATACTATAAATGTAGCTTTTTCAAAGCTTTTTTTCCAGCCCTAACTAGGTGCTAACGATCTTCCCAGCTCTTACCTTGCAGGCTTTTTCATTGTTACCCTCTCTGAAGAATGTTTTTCCAGCCCTAAGTCTTTGCAGGTTTTTTTTTCATTGCTCCACTTGCTCCGAATAAGTTTTTTTCTAGCCCTAACCAGGTGCTACCGGTAACAATCTTCCCAGCTCTTACTGGCTTGCAGGTTCTTTCATTGTTATTCTCTCAGAAGGTTTTTTTAAGTCCTAACCAGGGGATAAAATAATGTGCTGAAGCTGTTCCGAATAAGTTTTTTTCTAGCCCTAACCAGGTGCTAACTATCTTCCCAGCTCTTACCGGCTTGCAGGCTCTTTCATTGTTACTCTCTCAGAAGAATGTTTTTCCAGCCCTAAGTCTTTGCAGGTTTTTTTTTCATTGCTCTACTTGCTCCAAATAAGTTTTTTTCTAGCCCTAACCAGGTGCTAACCATCTTCCCAGCTCTTACTGGCTTGCAGGTTCTTTCATTGTTACTCTCTCAGAAGAAGGTTTTTTTAAGTCCTAACCAGGGGATAAAATAATGTGCTGAAACTGACCAGACTAAGGACGCTAGCCAGATGAATACCTGGTAGGCAGATTGTTTTCCCCTATTTTCCTCCCCAAAAACTAAGGTGCGTCTTATACTCCGGTGCGTCTTATACTCCGAAAAATACAGTAACTTTGTGGAATTGTAGTATTATTCCTTTAAAAACATTTTTTTTCAAGAAAGATTTGACAAACAAGATTTTATTCCAAGCCTCTTTTCAACTGAAAAGTAAAGAAAATAATATTCAATTTATCTCTCCAGACAGATATGCAAATTAATTAGATAACTTCAAAATTGCTTTGAAGTTCTAAAGTACCATAATAGTACTTAGCCAGCATGGCAGTTGTTCAGCTTCTATCTTTCAGTGAAGACAATCAATACAGCTAAGTATTTTCCATTTTTTTATTTAAATAATTAAAATAACAGGACCTCTTTGACCCTCAAAAACAAGTTGCCCAGCTAATGAGAAAATAGTTTCAGTCTGATCTTCCCTAATGCAGAATGATTCATATACCTCTATTTAGCACTTTGCAATAAAAATGATTAATAGTTGTACGTGATTGGAGTTCAGAATGAAGCTATCTGGGTCAATTTTTTCAGAGACATATTTCTATTAGTACAAACATATGGTGAAAACAAGGTTTTGTGGTATCCACTTAGAACATTTTGAATTAGCAACAAGAGAAAAAGATATATGCAAAGGACATGCCAGTTTACTTAACATTTCAAAATTCCTCACATTTTTGCAAGCAATACTGTTATATAGAGAGCAGGGAATTAATGCAGGAATGGTATAGTATTATTTTATTTTATTTATTTATTTGTTTGTTTGTCAAACATGTACAAGATAGCAGATATAGGTATAATCATAAACATAAGCAAAGTAAGTGCAGATAAATGAGGACAATAGGACAGTAAGATAGGGACGGTGGGCACAATGGTGTGCTTACGCACGCCCCTTACAGACCTCTTAGGAATGGGGTGAGGTCGACAGTAGACAGTCTAAGGTTAAAGTTTGGGGGGTTTGTAGAAGAAACCACAGAGTCAGGTAGTGCATTCCAGGCATTGATCAATCTGTTGCTGAAGTCGTATTTTCTGCAATCGAGTTTGGAGCGGTTTACATTAAATGTGTATCTATTGTGTGCTTGTGTATTGTTGCAGTTGAAGCTGAAGTAGTCATTGACAGGTAGGATATTGTGGCAGATGATGTTATGAACTACACTTACATCAAATTGAAGGCGACGTAGTTCTAAATTGTCTAAGCCCAAAATTTCAGGTCTGGTGGAATAAGGTATTCTGTTGCAAGCAGAGGAGTGGAGGACTCTTCTTGTGAAATATTTCTGGACTCTGTTGATTGTATTAATGTCTGATATGCAGTGCGGGTTCCAGACAGATGAGCTGTATTCGAGAATTGGTCTAGCAAATGTTTTGTATGATCTGGTTAGCAGTGTAATATTGCCAGAGAAGAAGCTACGCAAGATTAGATTAACAACTCTTAGTGCCTTTTTGGCAATGTTGTTACAGTGGGCTCTGGCACTTAGGTCATTAGATATGAGTACTCCAAGATCCTTGACAGAGTGAGGGTCGTCTACAAGGTTGTATCCTCCAAGCTTGTATTTTGTGTTCTGATTCTTTTTGCCAATATGTAAGACAGAGCATTTGTTGGTTGAGATTTGAAGTTGCCAGTTGTTTGACCATTCTGATACATGGTCAAGGTATTTTTGAAGGGTAGCAGCATTATCAGTGGTGTTAAATAGTTTAACATCATTGGTGAAGAGAACACAGTTGCTTATAATATGATCACAAAGGTTGTTTATGTAAAGTATGAAGAGTGTTGGTCCTAGAACGCCTCCTTGAGGGACACCACTGTTGACACCTGTTGACAGGTGTAGGATTTGATAGGGCACTCCCTATTTTAACCACTTGTTATCTGTTTGACAGGAATGCAGTTATCCAATCATGTAGGGGTCCAGAGATGCCATAAGATTTTAGTTTCAGAAGTAGTTTGTCGTGTACCACTGAATCAAAGGCTTTACAAAAGTCTATGTAAATTGCCTCTATTGTTTTACCCTGATCGAGTTGTGTAGTCCATATGTTGTTGCAGTGTAGGAGTTGCAGATTACAGGATATTTTTTTTCTGAAACCAATTTGTTTGTTAGGTAAGCTCTTAAATATGCCACTTGTGAGCAAAAGCCCATAAAAGAGTAAAATTATTTCATAGGGAAACTTAATCTATGGGAAAATGTTAGACACTACAAATGTTAGGAAGCTACTACGTACTATGCTTGGACATATCCACAATTTGCCCATAACTTCCACATTCAACAGTTAGACCACAACTTTCCTAATTGTTTCCTCCAACTCCCTTTTTGATAAAAGAAGGGCCAACCACCACCTGGCAAACTAGACTGGCAAATAGTCTAGTAGCTAAAGTAAGTAAGTAATAATCAAGAATCTGGTGAATTTCCTTAGGATAAAAGGAATGCCCTGGGGAGAATGACAGATAAATAATATCTGTCTGATCTCCAGGTGAAGATTAGTGGCTGCCCTACAGGGCCTTTTCTAGCTATTACATTTTTATAACATCACATTATTAGCAATTGAGCAGAGCTGTGTCCAAAGTATTGGTTATTGGATCCCTCAAATCCAAGTGAGAACATCTAAATTAAATCAGGGTAATTGTCATTTCTATCTTTGTACCCATATTAAATTCCAAATCTCACAGATAATGATATATAATTTTGAGCATATTCAATTGAATTATTTTATAGGACCAAAACTGGTCTGATCGCTGCTCCCTTGGAAGAAAGATCTCTCCCTCACCATAAACTATTCTCCTCCCTGCAAATATAAAGATGTTTTGTTCACCTGAAAGAATATTATCCAACCGTTTTGTTTTCCTTTCTTTTGGTTATTCAAGAAAACACATTTTCCTAAGACCCCCAAGGCATAATGAAAAACATACACTTCTTTTTCTTTTGCTAGAGAAGCTGATTTTTGTCCATCTTCAGGTAATACAACTTTCCTCTAACAAGCCCACAGTGTGTCACATGGCATTTCATGATGTTGCTAAATGACATGAATAACTAATATAGTTACCTCTAACCTGGTGTCCTCCATACTGAAAATAAGGAGAATTTTGTATGGTAAATTAATCAGATTTCACATTCTTCAAAATCAGTCTATGAAATAAAATTTAGTTCTTTGGAATGCTGGGTCTTCCAGTTTTATAATCCAGTCCATTTTTTTAAAAAAAGAAAGAGGTAGGTAAGAGAAAATTCTAGTGCTTATAATCATTAATGCATAAAATGTCCTTTAATTTCACATTAAGGAAAACAGTTTGCAAAAACTGTCTAGAGCAGACAAATTTGTGACAAAAAAATCCATGTATGCGCAGAGAGATACCAAAATATACTTGTTAAGACAAACCCCTAAAATTAAATTAAGTTAATCTGATGATTTACAAACATAATAAACTGAGACAAACTTATAATACAATGAACAACCAGCATATCCCACTGTATTCTCTTCCCAATACAACTTGAAAGGCCTCAGGCTACAATATTTTAAAAAAAAACATTATTTGCCTTTGTTTTCTCCTGTTTTTGTTATATTTTAAGTGAGGTACTACCTCTCAGACTTTCAAATGTCCTAGACCATTTCTTGCCTGAATAAATTAGACAAGGACATTTGATAAATCATCTGGAGGAAACCTAAATAAATATATTCACAAACAAATTTATGCAATTTGATTGTTATCCGAACTTGTAACTTCACAATGATTTACTGGAATTACCCGTCAATAATTTCAAACACATTATTCCCAAGGTAGTGGAATTTTCTCCATTTTTTCATACAAAAGTACACAATTCCCTCTAAAAGAAGAAAGGGAAACACAAGTTCTTTTTATTATAGCATAATAATAGGATTTATTTGTACTGGAGTCTGTAATATCTTGTTTGAAGAATTCTTTTTATGCTTCTGAAACGGATTTTATACATTGTGGGTTAACATTCTAATGACTGGTGGGTGACACTGACATTGTCCTTGCTACGGAGGGTTTAAGAAAAATGAATGGACATATCCCAAAAGCCAATAATGAAACTTCTGTTACCGTGTCCAATGTATATCTATCAGCTAAAGCTTTTAAACTATAGTATTAATGTCAAAATATGAATACAGATATTTTTCCATTTAGAAACTTTTACACTGTTATACTAAATACAGCTTTCTTTGAAAAGAATAACTTTACAGATGACTAGACCTGAAGTATAATTGGAAGTGCAAATGGAAAATTAATTGTACACACCTTCAATTAAGAGATTGCTTCGTATGAATAAAGGGCATTAATTTTGACTTGATTAAAGAAGTCTTAGTTGACTGATCATGTGCATTTCATTTGATTAATTGGTTAAGTAATTATTTATATTTTCAGAAAGTTACATAGGAATGACACAATAATTCTGAAGCAAAGTAATCATATAATAATGCTCCTTCTAAGAAGATAAAGTTTTGCAAGAAACTACAAATAAAATATACCTTTCTTTAAAAAAGAATATAGAGCCCATTTATCACAGCACTTGTCAACTGATCAAAAGGATTTCTTTCAAATCTGTTAATATTATTAATTCTTAAATGTTAATTCCCAAACATTTGTAATATGCAATGTTCCTTGAATGAACTAAAAACTAACTACTATTGAGGCATTTACTCAGAGTAGCTTGGCATTGTTATCTCTGGGACCGCATTCTGCCTCATACTTCCCTCCGACCGGTTAGGGCCCACAGAGTTGGCCTCCTCCAGCTCCCGTCAGCCAAGCAATGCCGGCTGGCGGGTCCTAGGGGGAGAGCCTTCTCTGTGGCCGGCCCCGCACTCTGGAACCAACTCCCTCCAGAGACCCGAACCATCCCCACCCTGCTGGCCTTCCGAAAAGCCGTTAAGACATGGCTCTTCCTGCAGGCAGGGGGTAGAGCTTAACTCCATCTGCACTCTCCCCCGGGTATGTCTGGTGATTGAATGGTTCTTTTATATTGTAATTTTTAATTTTTATATTTTGATTTTAATTGAATTTATTGGTTTTCTTGTATTTTTCCTGTGTTGTAAGCCGCCCTGAGTCCCTCGGGAGTGGGGCGGCATATAAGAAACCATAAATAAATAAATAAAATAATAAGATATTTGGGAAATTTAAATGTGATGTGAACTTAAAAATAATTTTAAAAAATTAAAAAATCCCCAATAAAATATCAATTAGTCTTCATCCGGCTTCTGCTATAGTGTCCTGTAAATCAAAATAATCTCATCTAATAATGACAGCACTGATGTTTAGCTAGGCTAGTCCCTCACTAAATCTCCCTTATCAAGAGATTTTCTCATATTACATGTAGTACCTGTGAGGTGAAAAGTAGTTGCTATTACAAGCAACATGTCAACCATTTCTTCTGACTTCATGAAAAAGAATGTTTACACATCCTGACTATGCCGAGCTTTTATTACCATCATATTCCTTACTAATATCTATCTTCCCACTTATTACTATGTATAATCATGTTGCTTGTATCTTTCAATTTATATTGTTTTTATTTGTTTCCTAGTACAATTTGATAGCATATTAGTAACCTTGACTATCACTAAGTGTTGTATTTTTTTATTCTTGATGAATGTATTTTATTCTCCTTATGTACATTGAAAGCATATACACCAAAGACAAATTCCTTGTGTGTCCAATCACACTTGGCCAATAAAGAATTCTATTCTATTCTATTCTATTCTATTCTATTCTATTCTATTCTATTCTATTCTATTCTATTCTATTCTATTCTATGTTTTCACAAAAAATATCTTTACAGTGGCCCTTGTTGTCATGCATTCATTCCATCTTCTTTCCTTATGGATAAGAAAAATGGAAATTTGCATTGCTACAGACCATAATTTTCCATTGCTTATAAACACAGGGAACATGTTTTTCATAAGTCATAGTTCATTAATGAACAGAGATCAAACTAAAATTTAATCCTATTTAATGTTGTCATATTTTGTACAATTAAATGACAGTGTGCCAGCTTATCATACCCTACAAGGCCTAGAATTAAATTGAGCTGAAATAAGAAATGAAGGATATTGGAGAAAAGAAGAACATGCAAAAAAAATTATTCCAAGGAAAAGAAAAATCAAGTGATATCCAGGTTATTTCCGTATGCTATCCATTTATTTATTTTTCTTAAGAAAAGAAGATTACGGAATCTTTCGGACCTTTTAAGGGATTTGTTAGAGTCAAAGTGATGATGCCAAAAAAATTAAGTTTGATTCAATTATATATAAATGTCAATTAATGTACTTAGTAGGACTGTGCACATCTTCAAATAAAGACAAAAGAATGTTTACAGGGCATAGAAATATTATCATAGCAAGTGATGCATTTCTTAAATCAAATGCACCATTTTTCTAGAATTATATGACAACTTCTGCCCACTCCCCACCAAAAAAAGGTATGGACATTTGCAGACAAAGCAATATTTATGCCCATTTGTACTCTGAAGCACTGTGTTCTCTTTGATTCAAAGTGCTTGGTAGCCTTAAGAGTTCACATGATTATTTTCTGTGGATTTAATGATTGTTCTTTTCTGTGACATAACACATTATAAAGCTGCCTCATGTTTTAAAAATCAATGCTCATTGACAGTAGAAAAGAAGGGAAAGTTGGCATTTAACCTTGGAACCTTCCTTATTCCTACTGCAATGCAGATATATTATACACAAGAGATAGTCAATGTGGTTCTCTTTTCATTTCGTTTCTTTTTTCTTTTTACAAGGAATAGGTTCCTTTGTGGATTACAGATAGTAATTTTTTTTAAAAGGTTTAAAGGAAAGAGTCCAGTCAAGCCATTAAAGTGCAACCTTTCTATCCAATATATACAATTGGGATATGATGGTAAAATACAGATTGAGAAAATTGTGATTCCTAACAAGAATTATGAGATATGAAAACAGATAGATAGCTTTTTGATGAACCAATGATGGTAAAAATAGCATTGAGGTCAAACTATTTGTAGTGATTTCAGTCAAAAGCTATCATTTATTATAGGGTTCAATAGACAAAACTGCAAAATACATGAAAATTAAGGGGACCACAAAGCCAATGATAATCTCAAAGATTTTTTAACATGAAGGATGTTGCTATGCCACAACAACATTAAGGATTAATAGCAAGACATAAGTTATTTGAGCAAAGCCTCTTGAGATAGGTATACAAATTAATTAGAGTTTAGAAGATAGAGAGGGAGAGGGAGAGAAAGAGGGAGAAGGAGAGGGAGAGAGAGAGAAAAATACATATCTACAATTTGGTCACTAGGTCCTTGGATTAGCTGGCACATTTGCTGTAGCTGCCATGGGTATTGTTTTATCAGAATCAAGTCAAGCAAATTGAGGACCAAAAATTATATCCATGGGCAGAAATCCCTAGACTCTAGATGTGTGGCTGTGTTATGTAAGTACAAACTATGCACAGGTTATAGTGTGAAGGTCTTCTTTTATATGATTGTTTGGGCTCAGAGGTATAACTGTTTTGATTATTTTGAAATACATATGATAAGTCTGAGACTTCAGGACTATGTGATTACCTTTTTACATGTGTAACTTGTAATTGGACAATTGCAAGTAAGTGAAAAATAACTTTGTGCTCTTCTTTCATCCTGTTCTAATATACACTAATCTGAGCATGCAACCTCCAAGAAAAGGATTATAAGATACTTTCATAGTAATCCTTGTGCCTCCATATGGACAGTTTGTCAACAAAATAAAGTGTTCCCAAAAAGAACAGCTGAACCGTAAATTAAGTTCATTATGTAATAGTTGTTGATCACATCTAATAGACCTCTGAGTTTGGTGTGCTCACTAGAGCTCTAGATCAGGGGTCTCCAACCTTTTGGATCTCAGAGACCACCAAATTCATAATTTTAAATCCCGTGGAACACTGGGGGTGGAGGCTCAGCCGCCTTTTGGGCCTACCTGTCTGCTTCTGCGAGGCCGCCTGGTGGGAAGCCCAAGAGAAAGTGCCTGGTCCAGGCACACAGCCTGGAAACCTCTTTTGTGTTCCTTCTCTCAAGAAGCTTGGTCAATCTGAATGAAGGAAAACGAAGATGGGCAGACTGACGATGACTTGCTGATGTTGGTGGGAAAGTCAGTTCCATATTCCAGAGCTGCAATAGTCATAGGACTGGCCCTTTGGGATTGGAAATTTCTGCCATAGGGGGTGGCACATGCAATGTGTAAATTTGCAGGTGGTGCAATGTGCAAAAAGTGCAGCCCTCAACGGCCGGAACGAGGTAATGTGTTGCGAAGCGGTGTGGCGATGGCTGGAAGGTACAGGAGTGAAGCGCTACTTGCATTTACGCAGCATCAGCATTCCGCCTTCACCATGGTATATTTGCACCAGCTGGTGGTGCCAAGGCAGCCCTTGTCTCCCGCCGCTTGGGGCTCAGAGCGGTAAACCGTGTCTGGAAAGCACTACAGCAGAGAGAAGCAGCCGGAGTCAACCCTAGCTTTGCTGTCCATTGTGAACACTAGATCGGCCCCCTGCAAACTCTCATCTCTCGAGGAGCCTGGCCGAAGTTTCCAGGGCTACTTCAGCCAGTGCTTCTCAAGAGATGAGAGTTTTCAGGGGGCCGATCTGTTTTATCTGGGGAACACCTGGCTGACAGGAACGGAGGCAAGGCGAGGTTCATCAAACAGCAACACGCTTTATTTCAATTCAGCACCACAGGCAGTAACAGGAGAAATGAACAGCAACGTGCCGGCTGACAGCTCCTTTTATACTCAAGCTGTCAAACTGGCAACTAATCAGTACACACCATTTTCCCGCTTGCCGGCTGCTTGCGTCTTAGCCAATCAGGCTCGGCTTGCAGCTGGCTATGGTTTTGGAGGAGTCGTAAGTCCAAGGACTTTACACTATCTATGTCCAGGCTGGCTACAAGAGAAACATTCATTCTTGGCCACATTTGAGATTTCTAGCTACAATGGACAACAAAGCTAGGGTTGACCCCGGGCGCTTCTCTCCGCTAACAGGGAGCTAAGCTAACTGCCTGAAGGACCCCATCCTGTCCCTGGGAGTCAAAACGCTGAAGCGCGAGCAGCACGGGAACTTCAGCCGGGCTCCTTGAAAGAAATGCAAAGATTTCTCTGCGGACCACCAAAATTTTCTCACGGACCACCAGTGGTCCGTGGACCCCCGGTGACCACTGCTCTAGATTATATGCAGACTGAAATCTGAATAATCCAGTAGTGAGCATTTCTCCATGCATTCACTTAGAGATGAATCTCATTTTGTAGCATTTATTTAGCACATAATTTATTTATCTATGTGTTCGATTGTTTTCTGGGGTTTATATGTCACATTAATCTAACAGGACTCTGAGCAGGCTACAATACTTTTTTACATTAATTAGTCTGAAATAATAAAACAACATGACAGCGTGACAAAATAACAGAACCGCAACAAAGAAACAGTAGCAAATATCATACACACAAAAATAATGATTATCAGAGATACCATCCAATAGTACAGCTTATAGACTTCAAAATGTTCATTGTGATTTATATTTACCATATATTTTTTAAGTGACAGTGTTTTTTTCATTACAACTTTCAACTTTTATTAGTAACTGGATATAGTTCTAATAATAAGAAAGAAGCAAATTCTTTTGTTTGTACTAATGCTATGTTAAATTGGTGAGTGGTTTCCATCTTCCCATTGCTACTAGTTTGGGTGGATGGGGGGGAGGGGGAATCATCCAGTCATGCATTTTCCTTTCTTTAAATAAAATGATAAGGAACTGATATGGCCACTGAGGTTTATATTAATGTCTCACTGAAGAATCTAAGCTCATTTTCCATGCTTCATAACAGTACTGTTCATAATTATCAGCTATCTCCTTCCTAATTGGTTTGCTTTGTAACCACAAAATGGAATTCCAAGTCATTAACCTTCAATGTCTTTCAAGAAGGATGTGCTTTTTAAAAATCTCTGTTTGGAGTGGCTGAATTACTCCAATGAATTACCTGGACTCATTCCCAGGGATTGCAGAGGTGCCTTTTAACAGAAATGGCCCTTAATGTACTTAGCATCAGATGAGTCTGACCCTAAGCAGTAAGTGAAAAATTCAGAACAGCATATTATGAGTTCAAGGAGTGAAGTAATCTTGGCAGTTCACTCAAAATCATCCACCACCAGAGGGACAGAAAATAGAGTTTCTCACACGTCACATACCTACTGTTAAAAAGTGAAGAAAAATAATCTCTTTTTATTTGGGTTCTGTTAACCTTACATATTCTGTCAATTACTGGCAGAGACACATGTCCGCATCAGTCTCACAGGAAATGGTAGGCTTTGGTGTTTTAGTTTCATGCTTAGTCCAATGTAGGCAACATGATCATCAGCAAAATATTTCAGATTCAGGCAGAATGAAACAAGTCAAGATAGAAGCTACAATCATTATGTGTGCAACTACATTTGTGTTGCTGGTGCTATCTTGTCTTTTTTGAAATACCCTCACAACTGAAGAGCTGAAGAAGCTTCTTGATGAAGAAGCAAAACGTCTTCAAAGAAAAACCAGAAAGTCCAATTGCCTCTTGAAAAAGAGATGGGATAAAGATTTTGGGATAAAGAATTTGTACTTGAAACACTTTCTCAAAGTCTACTACTACAGTTGCTTTCCACTTAGAAGGGGGGAAATCTGTTCTTAACTCCTGCAGGAAGAGAGGAGGAGCAATTATTTAAAATTATTATTTGAAAATTGTTTATCTATTTATTATTTTAAAATGTGTTACTAGATTGTTTTGGTGACAGCAATGCTATGGTAGTTGCAGCAGACATTTAAAATTTTACACAGATTTTTTTTTCTGTTGAATTCTGCAAGTGTGGGAAGAAGACTGGCATACAAAATACACCATCATCATCATTCTAATTACCATCACCTAGCAGTTACTCCTTTTTTACTCAAAACAAAGCACACAATATAACAATGGTCTTGTTTTTAAAAGTTGCCACTCATGTTGCCATGGCAATCTAAACTCTTCTGCACCTATTTGAAGTCTGTATATGTGAACTCTTGTGAGGGTCTCCTCCCCCCCCCCCGCCATCAGTCCTGAATCATTTAAATATTCAAACATCTCAAAACTATCTTTTTTTATGAAGAGTGCCCTTTCTATGATATTGTAACCAAGGTGTTCATCCTCACTTGATCATACTTTGCCCGTTTTTGTTTCAGAATGCATTGAATTATCTGAACAGATTCAAATAAGATTTTGTTTGATGTTCAGTACAAAAATAGAAGATTGGAGATGAGTTGAAGAAGACCTTGGGGGAGATCTTCCTATAGACTTCCTCCAAGAGAGGATGTCACCAAATTGACCCATTCATTCTCCACAAAAGAGAATTGGGCATTGTGGGCAGACAGCCAAAATAATTGTTGATGTGCAATTTTGGCAGAATAGCCTACCTATTTAGGAAGTGGAAGAAACATACTGTTATCAAAGCCAAAAGTATAGAATTTACAGAATAATAGAGTTGGAAGGAGCCTTGGCAGTCTTCTGATCTAACCCCTTGCTCAAGAAGGAGACCCTAAAAAGTAAGGTTCTACATTTAGGCAAGAAAAACAAAATGCACAGGTACAGTATATGTGGTACCTTGCTCAACAGTAGTAACTGTGAGAGGGATCTTGGAGTCCTAGTGGACAACCATTTAAATATGAGCCAGCAGTGTGCAGCAGCTGCCAAAAAAGCCAACACAGTTCTAGGCTGCATTAACAGAGGGATAGAATCAAGATCAGGTGAAGTGTTAATAGCAATAGCAATAGCAATAGCACTTAGACTTATATACCGCTTCATAGTGCTTTCCAGCCCTCTCTAAGCGGTTTACAGAGTTCAGCATATTGCCCCCAACAATCTGGGTCCTCATTTTACCCACCTCGGAAGGATGGAAGGCTGAGTCAACCTTGAGCCTAGTGAGATTCGAACAGCTGGACTGCTGAACTAGCAATCAGCTGAAGGTCGCAATGCTGCTTTTAACCACTGCGCTATCTCACCATTTTATAATGCCTTGGTAAGGCCACACTTGGAATACTGCATTCAGTTTTGGTCATCACGATGCAAAAAGGATGTTGAGACTCTAGAAAGAGTGCAGAGAAGAGCAACAAAGATGATTAGGGGACTGGAGGCTAAAACATATGAAGAATGGTTGCAGGAACTGGGTATGTCTAGTTTAATGAAAAGAAGGACCAGGGGAGACATGATAGCAGTGTTCCAATATCTCAGGGGTTGCCACAAAGAAGAGGGAGTCAAACTATTCTCCAAAGCACCTGAGGGTAGAACAATGGATAGAAACTAAACAAGGAGAGAAGCAACTTAGAACTAAGGAGAAATTTCCTGACAGTTAGAACAATTAATCAGTGGAACAGCTTGCCTCCAGAAGTTGTGAATGCTCCAACACTGGAAGTTTTTAAGATGTTGGATAACCATTTGTCTGAAGTGGTGTAGGGTTTCCTGCCTAAGCAGGGGGTTTGACTAAAAGACCTTCAAGGTCCTTTCCAACTCGTTTTTATTATTATTATTATTATTATTATTATTATTATTATTATTATTATTATTATTATTATTATTATTATTATTATTATTATTATTATTATTATTATTATTATTATTATTATTATTGTTGTTGTTGTTGTTGTTGTTATTGTTGTTATTGTTGTTATTATTATTATTATTATTATTATTATTATTATTATTATTATTATTATTATTATTATTATTATTATTATTATTATTATTATTATTATTATTATTATTTCATACAAATGCAATCTCTTCTGAAAAGCCTCCAGTGATGAAGCACCCACAATTTCTGAAGGCAAGCCATTCCATTGGTTAATTGTTCTGTTAAAAAATTCTCCTTAGTTCTAGGTTGCTTCTTTCTTTGATTAGTTTCCATTGTTTCCTGTCTTGCCTTCTGGTGCTTTGGAAAATAGGTTGACCCCTCTTCTTTATGACACAACCTCAAATATTGGAATAAAGCTGTCATGTAACCTCCTAGTCCTAAATGAGAAAATATGGATATTTTTTAAAAAAACACCACCTTTAAAAAAACAAAAACAAAAGGCATCGTTTTGCAAGGCTTGCATGACAGCACAATTTCATCAACCACTACTCTCTTTGAATATTTAATTCCCGATTTCTGGAGTTTCCAAATTGCTACTCATCCAGTTTTGCAAATCACTATTCAGCTCACAGACACATACTGAAGTGTCTTACACTAAAGTTGTGCTCAGGGTAGAAAATGTTAATATCATTTAATTATTGGTAAGGGTATAATTCTTTCAATTATGTTGACTATCTAGTAACAGGAGTGTTCAACAGAGATATTTCATTTGTAGGAAAAAAAGTGATGATGGGAAAGCGAAGAAAACACACTTCAGGGATTACACTAACAAAAACCAAGGTATTACTAACATTCAAAAACGAAGACTAATCTGGCCTTAGGTTCTGTTTCTGTGACTTACAGTCTTATTTGAGGTGATTATTTGTGATGCATTAAGATCCAGTCCTTCAAATCCAATTATTTCAAAGTGTTCATTAACTAATGCAAAATTGTTCAATGTGTTATAAGAAGATACACATGACGTGCACATGAAGTGCAAATGAATTTATTCTGATCATCAGCATTAATCAACTATTTAATGAATTCATCATGTTTGAATGCTGCATTATAAAGCTCCCAGACTTTAAGAGCATTGAATTATGTCCCATACTTTTTCTCCTCTTTGAAACATAATGAAGCATAAAGGACTAGAAAAGTGACTGTGTGAAGCATCATGCAAGCACACAACTGCATTCATTTTAAAACTTTAGGGGAAAGTAATAACTTGGGAGAAGACATGCTAGAATAATTCTACTGGTGAAGTCATCTAAATCTCTACTATATTTGACCCTGTTTCTTGAAAGTTACCTGATTATAGTAGGAATGAGTCTTGTGTCAGCAGCTTTCAACTGGAGGAAAAATTAGAATGGGACAAACTGGTGTGGCTAACTCAACCAGTGGTGGGTTGCTCCCAGTTCGGTCCAGTTCTGCGAACCAGTAGTGGCGGCGGTGGGATGCTCTGCCCACCCACCTGAGACGCTTCTGCACATGCGCAGAAGCATTGCGCGCACACAGAGAGAGCGCAAATCGGTAGCAACAAGTTTTAGAACCCACTACTGAACTCAACGCAGCCAATTTGCCATGGCCAACTCTCCGCAGGACAACTCGCTGAGAGATAATTCTACAATTCAGTTTAAGTATTTAAAATAATTTTAAAAATATTTTAATTTGTGTCATTCGCATTTCATTTTTGTCTCTCCTTTTGTATCCTTTCTTTAATAATTCTATTCTGCCATTACTTTCATATTAGTGTAAGTCTTGTCCTGTGGTGAGTTTTCCTGCAGTAAGTTGGCCACAGGAAGTTGTGAGTTGGTCATAGTGAGTTGGCCATGGCAAATTGGCCATGGTGAGTTGGCTGTACTAAGTTGGCTACACCGAGTTGTCCTAGACCCAGGAAAAATAGTGAGATTCTTCCTGCATCAGATTAGGTCTCATTCCTATAGGGCAGGGCTGTCAAACTCCCGTCCCACGGGCCGGATGTGTCATGCGCTGGCCACGCCCACACCTGGTTTAGCGAAGGGGGGAAAGTCCCGATACGTCACATGACGCTGCCGTGATGACGTGAGTTTGACACCCCTGCTATAGGCTATTGATCCTGGAGCAGTGCTAAAACCAAGAAGGAGACAACTACTCAGTGGCATTCTAGCAATCGCACTTCAGCTTTACAAAAAGGAAGACTGTAGGAGTGTAATGAAAATAATAGTTATGCTTCTCCAAATAACCAATGAGAAATACTTCAAAATAATTCCCCATGTTAGAAAGGGTGGTAGTATTTTATTCTTATACTTCATGTAGATCTGCATCACCATATATTTTGTGAAATTGCAAGGGAGAACCATCCTTGTTATTTAATAAGAATTCCCCATTATTTCAAAATAGCTGATTGTTTTCAAGAAAAGATGTTCAGCAGTGCACATATAGATTCACACATACACCGATACATTATCTTTATTACAGTCCAAGACGGCACAAAAATAAATTAAAACAACCCAATACAATCCAAAACCATAATTGCATTATACTGCAACAGTTTACACATAGTGTGCTTCGGTTGATAAATCTGTATATGATGTAACATTGTGGCAAAGGCACTTGGCAATTAAAAAGGTGAATTCAGGACATAGGCTGGCGCAGCAGCTGCAGTATTTTCTCTGAGGTCCTGCCTTTTTCATGCATAAGATTTTTTTTTTCTTTTCTTTCAACCAGCCTGTCATTTAAAATTTCCTCCACAGAGATTCTCGGCTTCTTTTCCCTTTTCACATTACTCAGTATTTTAAACTAAGACCAGTTTTGGAATGTTAAGTTAAGGGCATATGCGAACAGCTCTATTCACTGATCAAGAAATTAACCAGGTTTGCCAGCATTTGGCAAGAGAATTACAAAGATTATGCGGCTCCTCTGCTATGATTATGACACCAAACTATAACTCCTTTACTGTATTGTTCTAATGAACTTACTAGAGGTGGTGGGCTGGATTTGTTCGGACCACCATAGCTACTCAAGTGTGGGTTTCCATCCATTGAAATTTAACCTCTAAAAGGGAGAAATACACTTGTAAAAGTCTACTCTTCATCTAGTGCAAGTCTGAGGACTTTGAAAAAATAACCATGAGCAATTATGCCAGTAAACAGTTTAGTGTGTGTGTGTGTGTGTGTGTGTGTGTGTGAGAGAGAGAGAGAGAGAGAGAGAGAGAGAGAGAGAGAGAGAGAGAGAGAGAGAGAGAGAGAGAGAGAGAGAGAGAGAGAGAGAGAGAGAATATATGTACATTAATACCCATGATCTAAAATTCTAGCAGCAGCACCTATAATGCTACAGTGGCAAGTAATCCAACTGAACTGGATTTTCTTACTAAGCAAATATTTTTGATGGCTGAAAGTTTGTCACATCTCTTTGAGAAATTGCCAGCAATATAAAAAGCTTGTGAAAAAAAATGTTCATTTTCTTAGTTGTTTGCATATCCTGTGGCATTTGTTATAAAAAAATTCAAATTTCTATATTTTATGATAAAAACGTTAATGTATATTCCAGAAAATATTAGTTATATCTGTCTCCAAATTTTAAACCCTTTTCACTGTAAATAAATTAAACTAGCAGTACAGAAACCGCATTCTGAAGCTTGGCCTTACTTTGTTCTTCGTTTGCACTGAGATCACATAAAGAATCATTCATGTATAAAGAAATACACGGCTCAAGTTTTATGATTAAACACCTACTGTATGTCAAAAATGGTTGCTTTGTAGAAACCTGGGACTTAAAACAGGGCAGCAGTATATTCCATCTCTTGAGTGCTAGGTAAAAAGTTCAAATTCATCCCAAATTGAGAGATGGTTACAGTTTCAATTTTGGACAATCAGAAATGAGTTACAACTTAAAATGAGCCTTTCTGCATATGTAGAATTAAACCAGAAGAAACACGTTTTCCAATTATTTGCAAATTCAAAGTTGAAATGAAATGTCACTTAGGAAGTTAACAAGCAACAAATATCTTGCCTGGCAATATTCTCCTTGGTGTGACTCAACTGTGTTCTTTCACGGTTGACAGTCACAACTGTGTTCACAAAGAAATTTGTCTAAATGTAGACTGTTAAAGACACATTGTACATTAATCTATCATCCAGGAACAGTGAAATGAGAAATAAGATCATTGGGCATATATCCTGGGTCTTTGAATTCATAAGTTACAAAAGAGAGACTCCACTCTGATGTCCTCTTGAACTCAATAAGAGGCACAAGCAATGTACCAATGGGACACTAAATTGCTAGACCAAATGACAAAATCAGTATTTTATCCTTCTCATGCCAGGCATGCAAGCATATGCCAGTACAAGGAATCCACAAACTGTATTCCTTTTTTTCTTTTTCATTTTTAAGCATCAGTGTTATGTGAGCAGCCTCCTGCCATACAGTATTGTTTTTTCTCAGTCATATATTGGAGCTTTTAGCCAGCATATTTGCCTTCTAAAAAAAGTGTGGTGGGACAGAGAGAGCAGGCAAGTTTTGACCATTTTCTTTACTTCATAGCAAGGAATCTGTTCTCTTGAGATTTCTTTGTAATGCAGATAGGTCAGGCATGAAACAGTTAGATAGCCCAAGTGAAACTGTACAATGTCTATAGTGCTAATCACAACTGCCTTTTTCATAAAAGGATGGAAAAAGGAGATTTGAGGATGAGAAACCTAGGAGATGCATTGCAAAAGACAGCAATCCATTTTATTTTCCAATTTTTTTAAAAAAAAATCCCAAAGATAAATTCTCAGGCTGTCCTTCAGGCATCCTTGTATAATCTAGCAATTTGTTGTACTTCAATAAACCCCATTCTGTCTCCACCCCACTCTGTTATCTTGATTTAGGATGAAAAAGTACTGCCAAAAAGCACATGGACATTCTGTTAGCTCTTTGGGTGTGCTTACTGAAGCCATTTGCAATGATTATATTCTCAGATGCAGCTGGTTGTGACTTGAAAATAGTAAATACACCATGCAAAGACAATGACCTCACTGGAAGGTATTTTTAACTTCAGCCAGCTAGCATGTAGCACAATTCCTGTCATATTTGTGTCCTTTGGTTTGTTACCTGTTTAATCTACCCCCAAAGAGGCAACTCTGGTTAGATTAAAAAGCTGTTAAAAGAAAACAAATTATTCCCTTTTATTTTTATTCCCTTTTTGAAAAGGGAATAAAATTAGAACACAAGAATATATTCAGACATGCCATAACGCCAAATGTATGAACATTTATAATATAAACCTTACTAATAAATTCTAAAATTTAAGAAGAATAAAAGTGGCTTAGAATTACAGCAATAAAGGTGGCATATACAATCTGCCTCTCTGGAAGGGCATTCCATCAGTGGGATCCAATCACGAAGAACTTCTCCTTCTGTAGCTACTAACATAACTGTGTGGGCCAATTTGCCCAGAGGAAGGCTTCTGATGCTGAGCCACATAAGAGGCATTTTTTAAAAAAATTCTTTATCCTCAAGTTCTTAAGTTATTCAAAGGTCAGCAACACTTTGAACTGTATTGGCAGGCCCAGCACTGTGCTAAAACAGTGCATTGATTAGTCTACTAGTAACTTCCAAGCTCTCTTTTGGACCAGCTGAAATTACCAGAAATTATTGTATAAAATGAACAATGACCTAAATTCATTGACCAAGAAACAAGCACACTAGACTCTACTGAAACCCATTTATGATGATTTATGACAGCTAGGTTATTTTACTTGGCATTGGCCCATGCTAACAATAAACAGATGAAGACTAAGAATTGACAACTACTCTCAAATACATATATAATTCACACATCACAACAGTGGTGATTGACATTGGGATTTTTCTTCCCTGCAGACAATCTCCTACATAAATCACCTGAAAATTTATCTTGCTTAAGGATGCCCCTTTGTGGATTTCAATTCTTCCTTCTGCTTTGGTCATGAACCCTGGTTCTGTTAGAGCATTCACCCATTTCAGGGGTAGGCAAAATAGAAGAGCCAAGGTGACGCAGCGGTTAGAGGCAGTACTGCAGGCCACTTTAGCTGACTGTCATCCGCAGGTCAGCGGTTCAAATCTCACCGGCTCAAGGTTGACTCAGCCTTCCATCCTTCCGAGGTAGGTAAAATGAGGACCCAGATTGTTGGGGGCAATATAAATATACATTGCTTACTGGTGTAAACCGCTTAGAGAGTGCTTGCACTGTGAGGCGGTATATAGATCTCATAAATAAATAAATAAATAAATAAATAAATAAATAAATAAATAAATAAATAAATAAATAAATAAATAAATAAATAAATAAATAAATAAATAAATAAATAAATAAATAAATAAATAAATAAATAAATAAACCCATTTACAAGCTGTGGACTTTAACTCCCAGAATTCCTCAGCTAGCATGACTGATTCAGGAATTTTGGGAGTTGAAGTCTACAAGTCATAAAGAGGCCATAGTTGCCCACCGCTGTCCTATTTGCTAAATCTACCAGAAAACCAATAAAAAGAAAACACTACCACTTTACCATTCTTTTTGTCACTTGTCCTAGAAAGAGAAGAAAGGTTCTTCTTTTTAAAAAGTCTGTGTTTCACCATTTCATCATCAAAATGTAAAAAAAAAAGTGAACAGTTCCATTGGTAGTAAACTTGTAAAAACATGAATTTTGGCATGAAAGCCAGCTGGGTGACTTTGGGCCAGTCACTCTCAGCCTAACTCATTTCACAGGATTGTTGTTGGGGAAAAAATGGGGAGAAGGGAGGTATGTTCATAATCTTGAGTTATTTATAAAAATAATAAAAGCTGGACAAAGAAAATCTAAAAAAGGTCAAGCATTTCACTGATTCACCAATAAAATGAATAGAATAGAATAGAATAGAATAGAATAGAATAGAATAGAATAGAATAGAATAGAATAGAATAGAACAGAACAGAACAGAACAGAACAGAACAGAACAGAATAGAATAGAATAGAATAGAACAGAATAGAATAGAATAGAATAGAATAGAATAGAATTCTTTATTGTCTAAGTGTGATTGGACACACAAGGAATTTGTCTCTGGTGCATATGCTCTCAGTGTACATAAAAGAAAAGATACATTTGTCAAGAATCATGAGGTACAACACTTAATGATTGTCGTAGGGTACAAATAAGCAATCAGGAAACAATCAATATTAATATAAATTATAAGGATACAAGCAACAAATTACAGTCATACAGTCATAAGTGGGAGGAGATGGGTGATAGGAACAATGAGAAGACTAATAGTAATAGTAATGCAGCCTTAGTGAATAATTTGACAGTGTTGAGGGAATTATTTGTTTAGCAGAGTGATGGCATTTGGGAAAAAACTGTTCTTGTGTCTAGTTGTCTTGGTGTGCAGTGCTCTATAGTGTGGTTTTGAGGGTAGGAATTGAAACAGTTTATGTCCAGGATGCAAGGGGTCAGTAAATATTTTCACGGCCCTCTTTTTGACTCGTGCAGTATACAGGTCCTCAATGGAAGGCAGGTTGGTAGCAATTGTTTTTTCTGCAGTTCTGATTATCCTCTGAAGTCTGTGTCTGTCTTGTTGGATTGCAGAACCAAACCAGACAGTTATGGAGGTGCAGATGACAGACTCAATAATTCCTCTGTAACACTGTATCAGCAGCTCCTTGGGCAGTTTGAGCTTCCTGAGTTGGCGCAAAAAGAACATTCTTTATTGTGCTTTTTTGATGACATTTTTGATGTTAGGTGACCATTTTAGGTCTTGAGATATGATAGAACCTAGAAATGTGAAGGTCTCTACTGTTGTCTAGTATTGAAAGAGGTGGTAGAATGGGAGGTTTTCTCCTAAAGTCTACCACCATTTCTACAGTTTTGAGTGTGTTCAGTTCCAGATTGTTCCGGTCGTACCACGAGGCTAGTTGTTCAACCTCCCATTTGTATGCGGTTTCATTGTTGTCTCGAATGAGACCAATCACTGTTGTATCATCTGCAAACTGCAGTAGTTTAACAGATGGATTGTTTGAGATGCAGTCATTGGTATATAGAGAGAAGACAAGTGGTGAGAGTACACAGCCATGGGGGGCCCTGTGCTAATTGTATGGATATCTGATGTGATTTTGCCTAGCTTCACCTGCTGCTTCCTATCTGTTAGGAAGCTTGTGATCCACTTACAAGTGTGTTCAGGTACCGCTAGCTGATTTAGTTTAGTTAGAAGACTGTCCGGTATGATGGTATTGAATGCTGAACTAAAGTCTACAAAGAGGACCCTTACAAAGAGGATCCAAAAAAAGAGTTTAGATGATAAAAACTGATCAAAATCATGGCCTGCAAAATGATCCTGAACAGCAGTGACCAATGGCTAGAGAGAGGTACATATTTCTGCTACAGTGGACAGCAGCCAACTGGAGTGGAAATGTTTGTGAAATATGAATGAAGCAGAGTGGGTGAACCAAATATCAGTGATTGTGCTGGCACAAGACAGAAAACACTCTTGGTGACTTGAACATGTAGAAAAACATGGCAGAGTCTGCCTTCACAGGTAGAGAATAATATTGGGCATTCCTGCCCTTGAGAATAGTGAATAGCCCAGTGGTTCCCAACCTGTGGTACGTGTACCACTAGTGGTACGCGAGGGCCTTCCAGGTGGTAAGCGAACACTTTCGGGGTCATGAACGATTTTTAGTTAGTTATTTTTTACTTCACAAAAATGTTTACTGCCTAACACAAGATAATCTGGCAACGATTTGCAACTGTTGCCACACGCCACCCACCTGGTCCCAGCGGCCCGAGAATCCAGTTGCTGGATGCGCGGGGCCAAAAAAGGAACGGTACAATTATAGAAATAAAGTGATATCTGATCGAATTTAGTTTCTCTGGAACCAGGTGGTACGCGGCGACTGTACGGGACCTCCAAGTGGTACTCGATCACAAAAAGGTTGGGAACCACTGGAATAGCCCATACTCACATTGGGGCAACCAAATTTTACAGATTGGTCCTAAATAACATTCGTTCTAGCCTACTCACTCTGCTTTTTTGGGTTGTTGTTGTTTTGGTTTTTGGTTTTTTTTATAGACATCTTTGAACTATTGCTGTCTAGTTTTACAGAGAAACAAAGAGAAATATGTTGTTATTCTGTTTTACAGATGACTCAAGTTGTGACACATGGTTGATATTTGGCCTTCTTATCAAAACAGTTATTTTGCAAATGCACATTGAATTGAAGTAATAATTATGGTGATTAAACCTCTGAAGGAAATATGAGTGAAAGCGTCTCCCTTTAATAAGAGAAGAGGCAAAAAAAAATTTTTGCAGTAAATAATGTGTGGAATGAACTTTGACAAATTGTTACTATTTCCTTTCTTAGAAGAATAATGAAACTATGTTGTAGTTACAAAAAGAATTGGCTTTGATCCATGGTAAACATATTTTAGTTTTGCCTCAGCCATATTTTAAAATGAACAAATCTGGCTTTTCATTTGAACTTGATTTTGTGGATTCCATCATCAGCTACAATTTTTTCTCTTCATGTTTTTCATTAAAATGAAGTGCCACATATCATTTTTTCCAGCTATATTTGATGGTCAGATTTTTTTGCTCATATTTTTGGAGATGTTTGCAGTGAATACTTCTTTTCTTCCTGTCAACATGTATAAGAAAATTGAAAGGAAAAAAAATCATTTTTCAGTATATCTAAAGCAACTTTAAAATAAGCAATTAATGTGTACATCAATCAATCAGAATCTATCAAAATAGAGCTGGAGGTCTTCTAGTCCAAACCCTGTGCTCAAGCAGGAGATCTTGATGGAAGCTGACCAAGGAGAGATTCAACCTGGAAGTGAGGAGAAACTTTCTGACGGTGAGAGCGATCAACCAGTGGAACAGCTTGCCAGCGGAGGTTGTGAGAGCCCCAACACTTGCGACCTTCAAGGAGAGACAGGACTGCCATCTGTCTCAAATGGTGTAGGAACTCCTGCTTGAGCAGGGGGTTGGACTAGATGACCTACAAGGTCCCTTCCAACTCTAATAATAAATCTAAAATAAATCTAAATCTATACCATTTCAGACAAGTGGCTGTCCAGTTTCTTCTTTAAAAACCTCCAGTGATGAAGCACCCACAACTTCTGGAGGCAAGCTGTTCCACTGGTTAATTGTCCTCACTGTTAGGAAGTTTCTCCTTAATTCCAGGTTGATTTTCTCCTTGATTAGTTTCCATCTATTGTTTCTTGTCCTTCCCTCTGGTGCTAAAGCTTCCGAAGAGAAGGAAAATCCCAATAATTGTTTCCATATTTTAAATTACAATAGCTCTGAATATGTAACAATCACATTAATACCCTGAGAATTTAAAGGGGAGGTTATGTAAATTAATTGTGAGGAAAATACTAGTAAAAAAATAAAATTCCCATAAAATTAAGCTTGCCCCAAACAAGCTGTAATGCTTTTAGAATAGTATTTTCCACATTCATTTTCTGCTGACAGCCAAGTCATTGCAAATAAACATACAGATGTAAAAAGGGAATGGATCACGGTCTCACAAACTAAAATTCCAAACCATAAAACCTCATTACTTGAATACATATTAGGCATGTGAATCATTACTCAAACAGAAATAAGAACTAAGAATATGCGTAAACACTTGTTTATAATCTCAGAGTGTACATGTCTTTTCAAAAGGTGTTTATAGAGAGTGATCTCAAATTAACCAAGGTTACATGGTGTTGATTCAGCCATAACATTCGTGTGTTTTTTCTTTCTTGTTTTTCAAGCCTTTTTCATTTCACTTGAAAAGAAAATGGAGTAATCCTGACATCAATAGAAACTTCCACTTCATGCCCATGAGAAAAATAAGTAGGGAAGAAAACAAGCTACTTATCTAGAGTATGCTTCTTCTGAATTCTATAATAGTTTCAGTTCAATTATTGAAAAGCTGTTAACAATAATCCCGGCTCTAGTTTGGAACCAGGGATAAACAATCTGGTCAGTTTATCACATATACTTTCTTTTCTTTCTTCTCCGAAATATGCATCATCAGTGTCCTATGCTTCAGGACAACATTGGCTCTTTACCTGAGTCACTGAAAATTTATTTCATTGATTGATTGATTGATTGATTGATTGATTGATTGATTGTATATGCTGCCTGTCAACTACAATTATGATATGAACATTTAGAATATGCACTCCTTAGATTTACATTTTAAGCAAACAACTAATGACAAGACAAAGACTATTAAGAGAACTAAATCAGCATTACTGACACGATACAACCATAGCAGTTAAATGTGATGTTCACCTGGTATGTTGAAAAGGATGAAATGTGAATAAGATGTTACCACCAACAGCATATTAATCCTGGAAACCATCCAACACCTTTATTAATAATCAATCAACATCTCTGTTAAATAATCAACAGAGCACAAGTTTTGCATTTTACCTAGTGACAAAGATTTATTGAAAGAATAAACATTTTTTTTGTTTTTTGCTTTAATGTCAATATAGATTAATAAGTCATTCATAAAATGATGTAATCAACAGCTCTTCTCTTTTAGCTTCTTTGTTGCCAGCTGAGTCTGATTAGCATGTGTGGGTACATCAAAGTGCTTCTAGGTGAGTTTGTACAAGATCTGCCTCAATAAAGTGTTATTTTATATTTATATATATATATATATATATATATATATATATATATATATATATATATATATATATATATATATATATATATATATATATATATATATATATATATATATATATATATATATATATATATATATATATATACCTCATATTTATTTCAGTTTCTTGAAGGATATTATTTCTTTTGCTGTGGAGTGTAGTCACAACTTATTTGTATCCACTTTTCTCTTCCCTTCCCTTCCCCTCACCTCACCTCACCTCACCTCACACATGTTATTTTCCTAGCTTTTTTTTATGCCATGTCCTATTTCAGTGGGGCACAAACTGTGACAAAACTGAAAGAATTACTGGGATTATGATGAATCAGCTGTTGAACAGGAACTGCAATTTCAACTGTTGTAAATAAAGGCATACTTCAAAGCACACATCTCACCCAATACCAGTCATTGAAAAAGCATGAATCAGGATCCACCCATCCTTCAAATTATAACATTTTTATATGTATATTAGCAAATCAGCAGCTATAAAGTCCAATGTTTTCCACAGATTCACTGGTTGTCCTTTTTACACATATTGTAGTATGAATAGTGAAGTAGAATAGAATAGAATAGAATAGAATAGAATAGAATAGAATAGAATAGAGTAGAGTAGAGTAGAGTAGAATAGAGTAGAGTAGAGTAGAGTAGAGTAGAGTAGAGTAGAGTAGAGTAGAGTAGAGTAGAGTAGAGCAGAACAGAACAGAACAGAACAGAACAGAACAGAACAACAGAGTTGGAAGGGACCTTGGAGGTCTTCTAGTCCAACCCCCTGCTTAGGCAGGAAACCCTACACCACTTCAGACAAATGGTTATCCAACATCTTCTTTAAAACTTCCAGTGTTGGAGCATTCACAACTTCTGGAGGCAAGCTGTTCCACTGATTAATTGTAATTGAGTTTGAGTAGACTTCCAAGTTGGGTTCAAGATGAATGTTAAAAGCTTTCTTAAGTGATAAAACATCTATTATCTTAAAAGGTAATGCTGGATCATGATACCTTCAAAAGGATTGGTGGTTCTAGTTTTAATGATTGTTCTGCTGGTAAAGATTGTGAACAATGTCTATGGAGATTCTCAGTGATCCAGGCCATGGTTGTCCCAAAGGTGCTTTTTCAAGAGGCAACTTGACTTTCTGGTTTTTCTTTGAAGAGGTTTCTTGGATGAGAAGTGAAACAACTTCAAAGAAAAATCAGAAAGTCCAGTTGCCTCTTGAAAAAGCATCTTTGGGACATTGTGAACAATGTAGTCCAGGAGCAAAAGTGAATAAGGACTGTGCTGTTTTATGTAATTTATGCTGCAACAGGGGGGGGGGGAATCGTACAGTGTTGAATGAAGGTCTAGTCAAGTCCTCTTTTGGAGTACTCAGAATATGCAAATACAGGACCAGAACCAAAAACAAGTGACAATACAAAGAACAGCAAACTCAGGAATGAAACTAGGCAATGGTGTTAGGCTTAAGCAAATCTGAAACTAAAAGATTCAATGGTTCAGCATAAAGATATCCATAGTAAGAAGTTCAGACCAGGGTGCACGTTTTGGAAGTGGGCTATGACCAGTCTAACCTGCTTCTACCTATAGCCTTTATGCTCCCACCTTGAAACCTTTCCTGAGGGCTTAGCAGAATTTCTCTGTCTTGATCCAGATTAGATGCATCTGAAGATGGAAAGGATTAACCTCACATAATGGATTTAGATCATACTGTTCCTGAAATCCTTTCTGATCCATCAAAACTCTTCAAAGGGGCTCCCCCATCTGCCTATGGCTTAGAACAATGAAAGCAACCCAGAAGCTACTGACAATAGCTACCATACCTAGTTTGGGCATCATTAAGTGTCCTTCCATGATCTGTTGGGATCTCTGGATGCACTGTCTAGCATGTATGTATTTTATGCTTGTAGAAATCTTTTTAAACCATTCACCTCTGTAGTATAAGCTTTAAAATATGTTTCCCCACTTAGAAGCTTTTTTTCCTTTTAGTATTACTGCTAGTTACTTTGCACACAACTTTCAAAAATAAATGTTCTTCTTCTGGACAATTTCTCACATAAAATGTTTCTTTTAAAGGGCAATTGATTCAAGATGATGATAGTAGATGCTCCAAAGCCTTAGTAGAATCCATTATAGTAGATCTCATAAATCCTTTCCATTAACAATTCATGGAAGATTCCTTTATAGTTACTTAATGGCCAGAAGTCAAAACTACTATGTGTAAAAGCTTATGGTAGCATTCCTGTAGATCTTATGTCAACACCCCACAGGTTATATACATTGTATTTTCACCATTGAGAAAGCATAAGGTTGAATCTCAGATATTTTTATCCTCTTCATATTCTTACTTCTGCTGTAATAACCTTTCCAAACTTAGGTTTCTCTTCAAAATTATTATCATCATGACTCCCTTCCTGTGAGACTCTCTGATTTGAATGTAGCTTCCAAAAATTAAGTTAGGCATAGAATTCTAATTTTCCATAATGAAACTTTGATAGGTAAGAACATCTGCTTTATCAGGAAAAATGAAAGACCTGAATTTAGAATCACCAAAACAGAAGGGCAAAGTGGAGCTTGGAGTTCCAACACCATTCACAAATGGCATCTCTATTTTTGTTCTCTTAAGTCATTAACCACTTGAAAATTATAAAAGTGACTGTTAATAAATCCCAGCATATTCCTGTTGGCCCAATGATTCTTGAAAATGGTGACAACTAAACAATATAATTTGACCGGTGTCCAGTTCACTGAGAGTAGTATAAAATATATAATCTGTATTATAGAGGAGGAGTTGGTGCCAGCCACACAAATATGCTGCCAAAGAAACGTCTTTGGGGAAAGCTTCAATATTTAGAAGCTTTAAACCCCTTCAAATATTTTAAAACATATTCTTTTAAAAGGTAGCACTGAACCCAGCATTTAAAAACAGGCAAACAAAAATTATCTTGTATAGACAGCATAGACATTGTAGGAGGAGAACTGTGTGAGTCTACGGTGACTAAAAATTGGGTAGCATTTTTTCTGAGTAAGAAATTTAATTAAAATGCTTTCATGAGCTGCAGCTCACTTCATCAGAGGCCTAGAGTGGCTAGACTGATGTAGGGTTTAAATTGGGGCCAGGGAAAAAGGAGGAATGGAAACTAGTTTGGTTATGCAAGTGCACCTTAGATGCGAGATTGATTATAACTCTCTTATCAATCAACAATTGTAATGTATTAAAAACCATTCTGTATTTTAACAGGGATGGTATTCACTTACCTCCCCTACCAGTTCGCAAATGGGAGTGTGCCCGTCCATGCATGTGCACAGCCATCCGCGCATGCGCACAGCCTCGAAAATGTGGATAAATGGGACATGATTATGACTACCCACAGTCAGCGCTACTGGTTCTCCCGAACCGGATAGAACCAGCTGAATACCACCTCTGATTTGATACCCTCTGAGGCTGCCTGAAACCTTTTGATGTATGTGAGTTCAACCATTTTTTGTTTAATGACACTCATAAAGTCCAACCCGGAGTATCCTGGGAGGCACAAATTCTGTGATGATATTAAATGTGTACATAAAAGTTTGCTCCATTTCTTCTATGCAGAATTCAGAAGGGCATTGCTGGCAGACGAAGCATATACAGTATCTCATTGGATAAAAAGCAGATGAAGCAGGGGTGAAATGCTCCCGGTTCGGGCGGGCCAGTCGGTCATCACAGAGCCAACGGAGCTGGTGGCGGTCGCAGCGTTGGGCTTCCCCTGCCCACTTTCCCCACCTGCCTGGACGCTGCCATTTTAGTTCTTTTGCCCTCTGCGCATGCGCAGAATGCTTTGCGCATGCGCAGAGGACAAAAGAACTCAAATGGTGGCATCCAGGCGGGCAGGTGAAGCGGGCAGGGGAAACCCCACGCCGTGACCGCCACCGGCTCCATCGGCTCTGCGACGACCGACTGGCCCACCCGAACTGGGAGCATTTCACCACTGAGATGAAGGCAGTGGGGCCTGTGATAGTGCTGTTGATGTGGAGGTGAAATGACATCTGGGTTTGTTGCATGGTCTGATTCCCATGTTGGAATCATAGTTCTTCTATTTTGTGGGTTCAGGGGGATGGTTGTCCATATGCAAGAATGTGCCTGCCACTCAATGCCCAAGAAAATGCGGTGTCACTGTCCAGTATTGGCTGTAGCTTATTAATAATGTGTTTGAGTGTCTTCAGATATGAGCTGTAGGTGACAACTAGTACTGTTTATTTGTTCTGTTTCTGTGGATAATCTTTCAATAAATCCATTCTGGATCCTCTCGCTTTACTAATTTGTTTATTGATCTCTTTGGATTGGTAATTCAGTCTACTGAATGTCCTATTTGATTCCATCAACTGCGTGTCTCTGTCAAATGGGTCAGAACACATATAGCTGTAGTGTCAAACCTGGTTGTAAATGATAGATTTGATTATATGCTCTCGATCGGTAAAAAGGAGGCACAGATTATTGGGGGCAACATGCTAACATTTGTAAACCACTCGGAGAGTGCTGTAAAGCACTATGAAACAGTATATAAGTCTAAGTGCTATTCCTAGTGTTAGAAGCTGGATGTATTTAGGTATGAATGACAATCTGTGGTTTTTCTAAATATCAGTGTGGTTATGGGCCTTTGTTTAGTTTTATAATGATGTCAAGGGAGTGAAATTGTTCTGTGCATAAGTCTAGGCTGAAGTTTCTAGTGGAATGCAAGTTATTAATGTCATGATGGAATTTGATGATATTCCTTTCCATAGGTTCAGGTGATAATTATATTATCAGTGAATCTGAAGTAAAGGAGTGACTTCAGGAAGTAAGAGTTAAGAAAACATTTTTCTAGAGCAGCCTGATGTTGCCATTTGAGGATCCATGCCTGTACCCATAGCTACACCCCTGATTTGGAGGTATATATTGTCCAAGGTAAAGAAGTAATGAGTGAATACTTACCCAATTTGGTGACAAAGTGTGCTATTTTGCCATCAATGATATGTACTTGATGGCTTGAAGTTCATGTTTGTGGAAAATGTTAAGGAGATTGCCTATGGAATGCAATTTTCTGAGATTTATGATGTGTTTTATGTTGCAGGTAGTGGTTGTGGCTTAAAGGCATGAAATGCGCAAAACCTGCTATTTCTATTGTAATAATTCCAATGCTTGAGACAATAGGACAGTCCAGGTTTCCTTGTTTGTTTATTTTTGGAAGTAAAAGTTGCCTGTTCTTGACTCATGGGGGATTTATTTCCATGTATGTCTTTAGGAAATTATTTTATCAGATTGCATAGTTCTGTTGATAAAGGAAAGCTTTATCACTTTTCTGAGGAAAGTTGATAAAATGTGGTGTTGGAAAGGTGTTTCTCAGCTTCTATGATATAATCTACGGTATTTATGATGAAAACTGCCTCTTCTTTGCCAACTTGTTTGATTTTGTCCTTTTACAAAACTGAATAATTACAGTGCAGTCACTAAGCTATACTTCATTATACCACAGGTAATAAATATTGGCTCAGAATTGGGATAGAGTCTCAGGGATTTTTTAAAAATAGTACAAAACTAGCAAAAAACAAAATTTGTTGAGGCAATGTTGAGGCAATGCTTTCACTTATTTTGCTAAGCTTAGTCTTTATTCACCATTTTCTTATCCCACTGTGATTTTCCAAATGCAATATTTTGTTAATATTTGCAATCAGTTAATATACAAAACACCCCATACATTTTTGCCTTTTAGGCTTAAGGAGTACTTTCAGGACAATAAGCGACACAGAAGAACAGCATTTCACCCCTGAGAACAACCATTGTCAAAGTTCAATCCCCATCTCTAACTTCCTTTTCATTCACTTTGAAAACATTGTCTATGTTAAATGTTAACTGATCCTTAGAATAATGAAGCCTCAAAAGCTTTGGATGGTGATGGTAATAAAAAAATGTCTGATGTCAGATTTTACTCTCTCTTTTTAAAAATGAAGCCGTCTTTCGAACCTCAGATGTAAAACTGCAATAAATTTTACAGCTGCTTTCATGTAGTCTTAATATAATTTTGTAGGTTATTTTTCCAACATTCCATTCATATTAAAATTAAATGTGCTTCACTTTTCATAGCTTAGTGATAATATTAGGTACTCTTTTTAAACCCCTGAGACTCTATCACAATTCTGATCCAACATTTATTACTTGTTTTACTGAAGTATAGTTTAGTGACTGCACCATAATAGGACACTGAATATTCCATAACAGTAAAATGCTACATAGGAGAAAATGTAAGCTCAAAGCTATTACCTTTTTACTGTGATGGCATTCCTGCAGATACATGGAGTTCTTATATGATCAAAGCTGAAATATAAGCAGGAAGACTAGGACAAGTAAAGCCATCTCATTTACAATGCTATTTCTTTCCAATGGATATTAAAAGAAGCTAAAAGGCAGGTGTTTGAAAGAACAACCCGTTCTAAAAACAGTCCTTTCTTTACTAAAAATAACAACAAAGACATATTAAGAAATTCTCCTTTGCTATAGCTGAAGAGAAATTTTTCTCTATTTCCCCTCTGTATCCCTATGCCACTCATTTCTTGCTTCATCTCTTTTATATATTTTTTTAAAGGGAATATGTTATCTATCTATTGTGGGAAAGAAATCAAATTCTTTCACCACACATCCTTCCCACCATAATCAGAGCAAAAGTTTCAAAGTGTCAAAATCATAAATTAGAAAAGTTCCACGAGAAATGCCAATGTAATCAGATGGCACTTTCCCTGACTCAGCTTAACCTGAAATCTCTTTGATCAAATAAGAAAACAAAATTCTTTCCCTAAAAAGATTGCCATTTTCAATTAACAAATGCTAAACAACCAAAAACCTCAATTCAGCAGGGTGCCTAACTGACAAAACAGGAGCACTGGCTAAGTATGCTTTGGTGGAATTCTTAAATGACATACTTTCACATGCTTTTGAGCAGGGATGTCAAAAGTGTGTCATCACAGCATCGTCATGTGACATATCGTGACTCCCCCCCTTCGCTAAACCGGGCATGGGCGTGGCCAGCACATGACGCATCTGGCCCATGGGCCGCGAGTTTTGACACACCTGCTTTTGAGGAAGAAAGGCAAAGGCTTTCTATATTGGTGATGGCAAACCTATGACACCTGCATCACAGGTGACATGCTATGCCAGTTTTGGTGACACATAAGTTCTCCGGACCGTTTGGAAGTTGTACCAGAAGGCAGTGAGGGCCCTGCTCTTGCCTGACCTCAAAAGCAGGCTGTCGTGCCAAGGCCGACATATGCACCTTGGTGGGAGGGAGAGACACCGGACGGGGGATTGATGGTTGCCAACACAACAAACTCTTATCAGCAGTTCAATGCCTGACGCTGGTGATTAACATCCTGTTACATGAGACACCGAGAAAGCCAAGCACAGAGAAACGCTGCAACCAGAAGAGGCAATCTAAGCCATGTCCAGCTGAGAGGGGAGGGCTTCACAGCACCGGATGGTGGTTTGGGGGGAAGGAATGTTGAGGATTTGCATAAATAGCACTGAGAGGAGGATGATCTCAGAGCTGACTTTGACCTGAATGGGATCATGGTCTGAGTTCTTATCTGTAGCGTGATTAAAAGCTGAAGTCCTTACTTTTGAAAGTGTCTTGAAGTCATTAACGCACAGGTTTGACTAGCCAGTCCGACACAGGCAAGAATGGGACATGATTTCCCACTCTTTTCAGAGGCTGCAAAGCCACATAAGTGCATTCTCCTAAGTTTCCAGGCTTTATGAGACCCAGAGCTGCCTAAGATAGACATTTTGAAAAATATTTACAATTATGTTTCATTTACAGTAGTTAATAAAAAAATTAAATAACTTAATTTATTACTGTTTCTTTTGAATTGTTTCTCTTTTGTGTGGGGACGGGTGGAGCTGATATACTTGCAGAGTCAAGTTATGCATTTTCTAAATTTTGACACACTGAGCCCAAAAGGTTCACCATCACTGTTCTATATAAAGACCTTCAGAAAGGACACATGTATGTCCACTTCCAACAGCTGATTCTGTATAGTGCATTCTCAGAATAAACGTCACCTCAGATTCAAACAACTGCCTTGCGTTTTTATTCCATCTTTCTATGTCTAGCTATCTCTATCATCTACCTATCATCTACCTACCTACCTACCTACCTACCTACTTACCTATCTATCTATCTATCTATCATCTGTCTGTCTGTCCGTCTGTCTGTCTATCTATCTATCTATCTATCATCTATCTATCATCTATTTACCTATATCATCTATCTGTGTCTATCTGTCTATCATCTGTGTCTGTCTGTCTGTCTGTCTGTCTGTCTGTCTTCTATCTATCTATCTATCTCTAACTGTAATTTTAAGGACTTCTACTATTTCTATTGAAACACTAATTTATAATAAAACTGCATCACTGAATGACAGGAAAAGTTGTTTTCTGGTTGCAAGGAAGCTGTGGAATACTTGTGGATCTCGCCTCTCTTCTCTTCTCCTTTCTTCACAGAGGAAAACAGCCAGCAAGAAAAACTGAGAAAAGAACATAAGATATTGCTATAATGTTTTCCTGCTGTCCGTGACATGGAAATAAATGTGCACTATAAGCTTAATTTATGTCTAATCATTTAAGGTGACAGGGTGTGAACAAAATAACTTGTGACTAACAGTGAAGCAAAAGTGTAGGGAAGAGTACAAGTGACAAGAATAGTGATCAAGCAAATAATTAATCCTTCCTAGATTTGGACTGACGTTTGGGAGAAGGAGAAATATATGATGCATCTCTGCAGATTCAACTCTATTTTTGTTGTTGTTCAAAAATAGATTAGCAATACTCTAATAGCTAACACATATATATGCATTAATGACAAACAATAGAGAAACATAATGTATAATATCATATTTATCATAAACATTGTGTATATACATAGACACTTTAGCTTGTTACTATAGCAGAATCATGAAAAAAATAGTTCTCTGGCGATAAATGGACTGATTTCTTCGGAAAAATTAAAAGCTTGCTGTGCCAAACAGTTCATAAATTGTATATAGCAGCAGGCTGCAATTATTTGAGAAAAGCAAGCAGAAAGAACAGAAGACTGACTAGAATAATGACATGGAATCAAACAGGAAAAGATCCAGCTGCATTTCAGGAGAAGAAAATAGTCTATCTGATAGTTAAGGCAAAGTGGCAGCTGGCAGGTGTCTGACTAAGCATGAAAATAAATACTGAGCAAAATTCAGGTGGCTATCTTTTCATCAACACAAATAGAAAATGTTATTTCTTGTATACTTCTCCAGATTTCAATACTTTTGAATCAATAATTTATAGATTGACTAAAAGATGAAATTAGTTGGTGCTGGCCCCTATTCAAGTTCACGGTTTTGTCAATAGTTGGAAGTAAATATATCCACACTGATAGTACAATGTATTACAGCAAATAATGAAATAGCTCCTCTCCTCACAGTCTGCATGTAGAAGCTGGCGACGGAGTTCTAAGCTTTCTAAGCCCAGAATTTCAAGTCTGGTTGCGTAAGGTATTCTGTTGCAAGTAGAGGAGTGGGGGGCTCTTCTCGTAAAGTATCTCTGGATACTATCTAATGTATTTATGTCCGATATGCGGTGTGGGTTCCAGACAGATGAGCTGTATTCAAGGATTGGTCTGGCGAATGTTTTGTATTTTCTGGTTAACAGTGTGATATTACCAGAGAAGAAGCTACGTAAGATTAGGTTAACAGTTCTTGAAGCCTTTTTGGCAATGTTGTTGCAGTGGGCTTTGGCACTTAGGTCATTTGATATGAGTATTCCAAGGTCTTTGACAGGGCGAGGGTCGTCTGCAAGGTCTTGTCTGTTCAGCTTGTATTTGGTGTTCTGATTTTTTTTTGCCAATGTGTATTGGTTAAGTTCACAGTTTTGTCAATAGTTGGAAGTAAATACATCCACACTGATAGTATGATATATTACAGCAAATAATGAAATAGCTCCTCTCCTCACAGTCTGCATGTAGAAGCTGACCAAAGGAACAAACTAACTTATGGATGGAACAGCACATCCAGGACTTGATATTTAGACAAGCTGCTTCACTTAATTTGATTGTTGTGTTCTCTTTTCCCTGATTGGAAGAATTATATTTTTTATTTTCTCCTTGGACAGAATATTTATTGTTGCTGTTACTATTTTCCTTTTCTTAGCTACGAGGGTCGAATTCTCAGAGATGTGGGGTTACTGTTTAAACATATCTTTTTTTTGTCCTTAAAAAATATGTGACTAGATATTCTTAAAGGCATAGGTTCTACTCACTTGTAAGCTTTGGTAAATCTGGATCTCAGTGAACAAACAAATTCCAGCCAAGGTTACCTCAAAATTTTCTTTACAAACTCTGAAAGCAAGATTGCCGCCAATTAACATTCATCCAGATATTTCTTTGAAATAGGGGAATAAGAAATTGTGCATTATGGGTATATAAGATTTGCAGTTTAGTTTCATTCCTGAGAAGTATAGACTACCAATGAAACAGTAATTTGTGACATATGCTTTTTCAAGTATATCTTCCACAGAATTCTCTAATGTAATATGATTGCCAACCATCAACTTCATGAATCTAAGGTGCCTATTATAACATATACAGATGGTATAAAACTTGCCACATCCTCTCACTTCCACATTATGATTTTTAAACATTAGTGAAAGAGTATTATTTGAGGGAGGAGAAACCTAATTGGGAATTGAGAGGTAATTGAGTTAATAACCAAATGTAATGTTATTATTTAGAGAATGGAGGGATGCAATTGGAGCTGAAGATCCAGGGATGGGATGAAGTACAGACTATATATTATTGCAGCACCATAAACTATGTTGCTGTGATCTAAGAAACAGTGGGAAGGCTATTAAAAGCAGCCATGATAATTGGAACAAAAAAAATCATGATAATCGTACCTCTCAATATCCCCTGCTGTACTTCTATGTTCAAATGTAAAATGAAAGCAGGAACATTCTAATTTGTCTTTCAAATAGGGATATTTCTGGCAGCCATATTGATTGAACGCAATGCAGTTCTGTAGCATGCTGATCAACAATTAAATGAGCAAATGCTTTTTTCTCAGCTTGTTCTGCTGCATTTGAATTTCTGTCTTTATGGTCAGAATAGTAAGAGCCTGTAAATAGGTTGTATTAGATATTAGCCATGCAGGGAAAGGCTCCAGTTAACCGTGCTTTCCTGAATTACGGGGATCATTCAGAATAGTCAGCTGATACATTAAGGACAAAAGGCAACAATTGCAACTATGAACAAAACACTTTAAAATAAAACTACCTTGATCAAACTACCTTGATGATCATCAAACACAATAATTACTCAAATTTAATTTATGCCTGGTCAAGTGTAATTCTGAACATTTTACAACATTATCGCTAAAAATATGATATATTTCCTTAAAGACAGTACAGTTTCTTAAAATTATTTCTTAATAGAAACCAATTCCAGGCAATAGGGATTGACCTGTTGCTGCTCAGCCTGTATCAGGAAAATTCAGTAAGCTTGTTGACTGAGACAATTTTATGCAGCTATAGCCATGGTGACATAAGGCAGAATTCTTAAAATCTATCATAGATTCCACTGTCTATATAGTATGCCTTCTTCTGAATACTAGTTTTGTAATCTTGTATCTGATAACATGAAACAAAATCAATCTTCCAAGCACAAGCTATCACATTCTGACTCTAGACAACTAATTTCCTGTTGGCTTTAATTTAAAAATTAGAAAAAAGCAAGCCTAAACATAAAACAAAGAATAATGTCTTCTTTTTCATTATTCTTTTACGCCACCAAAGAGGCATGCAAGATCAAAAAATTTAATAAAGGAGCCTGGAATTTTGAATCTACTGCCAATGTTCCTCTTTGACCATAGATGCCAATCAAGTAGAGTTTAAATAGATACTGCACCGAAAGGAATGGAATTATTTGTTATCTTCACTATTTAGGATCAATGCAATTCTATTGTATTGTTCTGCCAATGGCTGATTACTAGCTCATTAAATATATTTTTATTCCTATTTATTAAGCTTCTTCACTGTTTTGCTAGGAGAGAAAAATATAAATATTTTAATAACTTGAGTATTCCCATCTTCCTCTACATAACTAGAGAAAATGAAGTTCCCTTTGCTAAGAAATGCAATGTGATGTCAATAGAACAGGGAAAATTTTACCTAGGTGGTGTAACAAAGGGTTGATCACAGTGTACTTGTATAAAGAAATTAGATTGATTCATTTATTCATACATACATACAATTTATGCATCATCTCATGGTATTCTGAGTGTACATGACTATATTTTTCTGAATTGGTAGGTTGTGGTCAATATTATATAGGCTTGTAAATAATCTATAAATTAGAATGTCCAATTTGCATAGAATAGCCTGCACCTATTGGAATAAATAATACCGTATGTTCCGGCGTATAAGACGACTGGGCGTATAAGACGACCCCCAACTTTTCCAGTTCAAATATAGAGTTTGGGATATACTCGCCGTATAAGACTACCCTTCCTACTATCTTTCTTTTTCTTTCTGTCTTTCTTCCTTCCTAACATCTTTCTTTCTGTCTGTCTGTCTGTCTGTCTGTCTGTCTGTCTGTCTGTCTGTCTGTCTGTCTGTCTGTCTGTCTTCCTTCCTTCCTTCCTTCCTTCCTTCCTTCCTTCCTTCCTTCCTACCATCTTTCTTTCTTTCTTTCTTTCTTTCTTTCTTTCTTTCTTTCCTTTCTTTCTTTTTCTTCTTTCTTCCTTCTTCTTCCTTCCTTCCTTCCTTCCTTTTCACACTTTATTGCATACTTTCCTACAAGTAAGAATCCATCTGATGCCTTTTCTATGCATTTTATGACAAAGAACCAATAACAGGAACCCTTTTCTTCTACCTTGGATTTTTTAATTTCTTCACAATTGCAAGCTTTGTGATAGACAATTAGGCAACATATGCCTTGTACTGTGAAAACTACTTTGCTCTCTGTAGAACAAATGAAGAAACTTTCTGGCAACCCTCCAATATTGTCCAATAGGGACAATGGGATATTGAGAGAATCCCTGTGTTTGTGCTGTTTAATTTGTTGCTGCTGTAGCAGCTTCCTTGCTCCAAAGTGATATTTGTCATTGAGTTGGTGGTTTCCATCATAGCATTGGTAATGATTCTTTCTTTCTTTCTTTCTTTCTTTCTTTCTTTCTTTCTTTCTTTCTTTCTTTCTTTCTTTCTTTCTTTCTTTCTTTCCTTCCTTCCTTCTTTCCTTCCTTCCTTCTTCCTTTCTTTCTTTCTCTTCCAGGATGCCAAGTGCGGGGAACCGCACCAAGCGAGGTAGGTGGGTGGGTTGCTCCCCTCCCCTCCCCTCGGAGGAAGAAGGAGCCTCTGTCACTGTCTCTCGCGGGGCTCCAGCCACCCGACTGAGTCCCCTACCGCGGCGCTGGCAGGGTTAAAGCGCATGGGAGGGAAGGAGAGCGCGCGCTACCGCCGCCGCTGCTGCTTTCGCTGCTCCGATATTTCTTCGGTGGGCGCGCGCGGGAGGAAGCGCTGAGCAGAGGCACCCGGCGAGCGGGGTGAGAGGCACGGGGATGCCAGAAGTGGTGGCATCGGGGCAGGTTCCTGCCCGCGTCTCCCGCCCGCCTCTTGCCTTAAGCTGCCGGGCGCCTTTGTTCCACGGTCCCTCCCGCACGCGCTCACTGAAGAAATATCGGAGCGGCAAAAGCAGCAGCGGCGGTAGTGCGCGCTCTCCTTCCCTCCCATGCACGTTAACCCTGCCAGCGCTGCGGTCAGGGACTCAGTAGGGTGGCTGGAGCCCTGCGAGGGACAGTGACAGAGGCTCCTTCTTCCTCCGAGGGGAGGGGAGGGGAGCAACCCACCCACCGCTTGGCTGGAGAACGGCAGGGATGTGGCCACGGCTGTTTTTCAGCTCCCCCCGGCTCGGAATTTTCAGTACCCGGCGTATAAGACGACCCCTGACTTTTGAGAAGATTTTCAAGGGGTAAAAAGTCGTCTTATACGCCGGCACATATGGTAATTGGAATACAAGTGGTTTTTATTGCCTAGGTTCTGACCGATGCCCTAATAAAAGCAAGCGCCTCAAGCAAAGTTTCAAGAAAAATCCAGTTGTTTATTAGGAGCATCATGTCGGCACGGACCAAGTGAAGCCAGCTCTGACCCCACTCAGTTCACGGCTTGCCTCTGACCCTGTTTCCTCTTCCCCCCATCAGTCACAGTCACATTCCCCAACAAAGCAATTTCACGGGTCTTAGAAGTCACTCCCTCTGGCCCTCTGGTTTCTGTGGAGATGGCCTTGACTTTGGCCAACTAGGCTGTGCGTTTTTTTTGACTGAGGTGCAAATTCCTTGATGCAGCTGCGAGGCTCAGTTCCCCATCCCCATGCCTATGCCAACTCAGGAGCAGGTTAGGGAAGCTTTGCGAGTTGACAGTGCCCTTGTTTCATATTACTAAAAATGTGCCAAAACTGACTGGTACTGCCTTTATTGTTATTAGAAAATGTTATATGTGGCCTGGGTACAAATATTGCTAATAGCAACATTTACAACTTCTTTATCTTCTCTTTCATTTATAAAAAATAGGGGAAGATTGATATCTATGACCCTAGAAGAATAGTAAAGAACATGAAATAAAATGGAAGGAAGGAAGGAAGAAAAGGGAGAAAGGGAGGGAGTGGGTAAGGGAGGGAGGGAGGAAAGAAGGAAAGAAGGAAAGAAGGAAAGAAGGAAAGAAGGAAAGAAGGAAAGAAGGAAAGAAGGAAAGAAGGAAGGACATCTGGATGAAGTTGGTTTGATCTTGCAATGTGGAACTGATGCATGCATACTGGAACTAGAGTTTCTATTACAAATGCAAGGCTTGGAGTGCATATTATAAAGTATGAATTGGAATCATTTAGATTGCTGTGAGTATGTATGAGAATAGGGATCCATAAGTTATTTAAAGTTTCACGTTAAGACTTCAATGAATGGTAACAATGGAAGAATCAGATACGAGTTTGTGAAAACTTTTGCAATAGGTGACATGAAAGGGTGGGAGGAAATGAATTGAGAGAGTACAGAAAATAATCATGGGCTATTTAGAGACCATAGAATTAATGGGAAATGTGACGGCTTAAGAAAAAGTCTATTTCCTTCAAATTATTAAGAAGGAAGATTAAAAATTAGTGACGATAATCTCTCATAAAGATGAGAAGTTCTAAATGTGATGCAGATTGTTCCTTGGTAGTGTCAAGAGTGATCCTGGAGAAATGGATATGGAAGAAAAGGAGTTTTTTAAAAAGGGAGTTAAAGTAGAAGTAGTAAGAGGAGATATGAGTCCTTTTGGGTTAATTTCCAAACCAAATGATTGCAAAGTGACTATGTAGAAAGATAATGTACAACCTTCTTGGAACAGAGTGTAAAGAATGTTAGAGAGTGCCACTGAAGACCATATACTAATGGGAAGTATAAAAAAGGTGCTTTATAAAATAATGAAGTAAAAGAGAGTATGGATGAGAAAAAATGAGCATATACAATAATGATTACTGCAAAAAAACCTCAAACCACCTAATATACAGTATTTTATAGTACTTAAGGCACCAGGCTAGAAAGCAAGAAACCATGAGTTCAAGTCTCACCTAAGCCATGAAAACTAGATGGGTGACTTTGAGCCAGTCATTCTCCCTCAGTCCAACCCATTCACAAAGTTGTTGTGGTGGTGGGGAAAACAGGAAGAAGAAAATGTGCTGGATATGTTTGCCACCTTGAGTTATCTGTAAAAATAATAAAGGCAGGATAGAAGTAATCAAATAAATAAAAATGAAAAATGAATAAATTTTGACAGATAACCATCTGCCTCTTTTTGAAAAGCTCTAGTGAAGAACTCGTCACATTATGTGGTAACTCATTCACTGGCTGCCACCTTGTGCAGTCATCATTATGTCTAGTCAAAACTTCCTTCCTTGTAATCTTAACCCACTTGTTGTGGTCCTGCTCCCTAGGGCACTAAAGTACATAGGTCCATTAAATGTTCTGTGTGACAATTGTTCAGATATTTGAAGTTTGCAGCTGGATCTCCACTTGGTCTATTTTCTGTAGGCTAAACATGGCAGATCCTTTAACTATTCTTCATAATACTTGGTTTCCTGACTCTTCATCATCTTGGTAGCAATCTTTTAATCATTCTAATTTGTCACTGTCCTTCCCAAAATAGGGTGCCTAAAACTGTACACAGTATTTCAAACAACGTCTGATCAGGTCAGAATAGAATTGATCAATTCCTTCTCATTTATGTTTTTATTAGTGCATCCCAAGATAGCATCTGCTTCTTAGCAGCTGCATCAGTTTGCTGGCTCATGTTTAACTTATGGTGACAAAGGCATCCAGATCTTTTCCAATATACTGTACCATTGCCAAGCCAGCTCTTCCCTATTCTATATTTGTGTCTTTGTTTCTTCCCAGATGCAGAAATTTACATTTCTCCCTATTTATTTCAGTCCATTGCTCAAGTCTGCTTAAAGCTTTTTGAATCTTTTCTCTTTTAATTTAAAATGTTAATCATCTAGGTTTGTGTCATCTGTAAAGTTAGTATCACCTTCCTACACTGAGCAGGAAAAGACCCTGGACAGAACTCTGCAGCTTCTACTTGATGCTGCTCTTCAGGCTGAAGTGGAATTAATAATAAGTGTTTGGATCCAGCCATTCAGCCAACTGTGAGTACATTTAACAGTATTCTCATCTAGTTCATATTTCTTGAAGAACAATGTCATGAGTCATTCTGTTTGAAAGCTCTTCTGAGATTTAAGAACACTATATGTATGACATTCCCTTGATCCACTATTCTACCAAGTTAAACCAAAGAAGATGAGATGGCATGATTTCTTTGTGGTATAACTATGAATAGCTAAACTTCTTTTTTCTTTCTGAAACAAGATAGACACAAGGTAAGATTAGCATTTTTGAGATCGCTGCAAATACCCATACTGTCCTCTATACACTTCTCCCATGTTTCCTTCTTCAATATGTCATGTTGCAGGAATTTGTTGTTCCTCATAGATACTTGTCTCCTTCAGATTCCAAGCCACTAAATTGGATTTACCCATTAGCTCCCTGCCCTTGTTCAGATTCTGTTATCAAATTATCTTTTCCACTTACCCTGCAATTTAGGTATATGCCCATTGCTTAATATTATTATAATGATTAATGTGTTAGCTTACAAATGCTATAATAGCCTGTAAACTGGTATCTGTTAAAGATCTCTATAGGAACTTATAGACTGTTGACTGGAATGATTAAATATTATACGATTATTTGATTGCATTGTATCCATTAGCTTCAATATTATGCAATAACTGGTATATATTAAATTCTATGCCTGTTCAGTGACCTATAGTGTCCAATGACAATAGAATCGATGCTACAAGAAGCCCCATTTGTTAGAGAAGTAAGAGTGGGTATGTAAAGAGAAACAGAAAAGTAATTTGTATGTAATAGAAATGGGGGACTTATTGAAAAATATACTATACAACAAGAAGAGAGAAGGTCAACAAGGAATGAGTAATAAATGAATGTGAACTGAATGCAAAAGTGAGCAATCAATATGAAATAATCATGTTGGTTTAGTTGCAACAGGAAATATGTAAGGATCAAATTGTAAAATGAATGTATGTTGAAACAGTGAGTGGGTTGAAAAGAAAGGGAGAATGCCAAGACAGTTACGGATGGACAGAACTGATAATATTGTTAGAAAAAAGAGAGTGAGAATTTTAAAGAGTGGGAGGCATGTAAGAAACAACAGATTTACATATATACAAGTATAACAAATAAGTTTGGGGTTAATCATATTCCTTTTTTCAGTTTATTATATTAAGCTTTTACTGTACTTTCTTTAGCTTAGTATGCTTTACTTCTTTACTACGTGGTGCATCACTTTGCCCACCTTAAAAGAGAATAACATAATGGGTATTTATTTATGTTCTTTATCATAAGACTCTTCCATAAACAAAATGCTTGTATAAAGCAGAACCTTCTTTTTCTGGACATCTTGAAATTGCTTGCACAATAAAGATATCAGAATAAATGATATATTGATTTTAAAACGAGACTCAATTTTTGTCACATGGAAAAAGGCTAAATTGCTTCCAGTGAATGCGCTGAAAATTACTTTACTTTTTCGCTTAGTAGCAGCAAATTGCTTAGATCCTAATTTGCAAATGTTACAATATAGTTTCTTTTCCCCATATGAATAATGACTATGAAATATTCTTCGTAGATATGGGATGAATAGGAAATAAACTTTCTTATATTTCTGCAAGTAGGAAAGCAAAATCATGTAGAGAAATTAGAAAAGCTTGCTTCTCATTTACTATGGAATGAAATAACAAAAAAAAATGATTTAGATTGGATTTATATAAAGAATGTGTATAAAATATGGGAGGACACTGCATGAGTTGCTACTTATGTAAAATCCTGAAATTCTATGTTATCATTTGAGGTCAGAAAATTATGCTGCTGTGGATGACTGTGGTTCAGCCAGAAATAATATTTGACTTCAAGTGCAGAATCTGCTAGAATTCTGTACTGCTTATTTGCTTTCATTAAACACACCCACAAAGATACATTTCTAGCTTTCACAGATGCAGAGAAAAGCTTGAAACTGGGAAGCTGTATTTTCTTAATTATATATTCAACAATGTTCTCAGTGTTCGGGTTTCTTGCCTTGCAAAGTCTAGTATAAATCTCTTTTATATTCCTGCTCTCATATTCTAACACAACTTTGTCCGATGTGATGTCCTCTAGATTTCTTAAAACAACAAACTGCAGAATTCTTGCATAGTTCAATGTATCTAAAAGGTGCCTGGGTAGGTGAGGCGGTTTGGGAGCCCTTTCTATGCGACACATAAGAATATGCTGGATTAGTTACACTCCAAATAAATGAAGTTGTGATCTAGAAAGTCTCCCTTGTTACTCTCATACCTGGCAGTCGTGTCTTTAGTACTGGCTCAACAAACTTATGAACTTAATGTCATACTGTTTCAATCTAATCAAAATGTGTATATATAAAAGGGTTGTTCAGGCTCTGTTTGATATCTTGGCCTGTTTTGAGGTTGGCCCTCCACACCCGTGTCTAAAATAACCATTCAGATGGATGGATCAGTAGTGGGTTCTGATCAGAGGTGGGTTCCTCCCGGTTCGGACCAGTTCTATAGAACCAGTAGTAAACCGATGATGACGCATGGAGCCGGTTCTGTTGGTGTCGGTCCGTGGATGCCACCATCTTTTTTTGCAATTTTTTCCTGGTTTTTGCTTCTGCACACGCGCAAAAGCTGAGTTTTCGGCACTGCGCATGCGCTGCCATCTTGTTTTTGGCTTTCCCCCCCTATTTTTGCTAGTTTTTGCTTCTGCGCATGTGCAAAAGCCAGTTTTTTGGCACTGCGCATGCATGTGTGCGGCACAAAATGCGCATGCAGCCATGCAGCGTGGGAGGAAGCAAACTGGCCACGAGGTAAGTTAGAACCCACCCCTGTTCTGAATTAGTTTGCTATTGGTTTGCGTGCACGGCGCACGCTAACGCACCCAATGCTTCTGCGCATGCGCAGAAGCCTCCCGGCGGGTGAGCAGAGTGTCCCAGGTGGGTGGGTGGAGCTTCCCACCACCGCCGCTACCAGTTCTAAGAACCGGTCCGAACTGGGAGCAACCCACCACTGGGATGAATGAATACTTTGATTGGAACAGATAGGTCAATGACTATCATATATATCCCATCTTTTCTTCAAAACTACTGTACCATGTCTTAATTAAAGCCCCAGAAGCATAGGAATTTCTCAAAAAGCAGCATGGCGAGCAGGTCACATGAACATTCCTGTCCTGGGAAAAGACTATACAAATGACCAGCCATTGCTATTTGACAAGACCATGGCAGTTCACGGACAAAAGAACATTTTTGGCAGTACAGTAAACTCTAAGATAAACTTCCATATCTGGTAGCCTGGGAAGAGATGTATGTATTTATTTATTTATTTTATTTACATTTTTATGCCGCCCAACTCCCAAAGGACTCAGGGCGGCTCACATCAGAAAGAAACATAAATAACAAGATTAAAAGATAAAATTACAGTTAAAAATACAATATAAAATTACAATCATCCTACCATTCATGGGCCGACCTTGTCTGTCTTCTCCCGAGGTCAATGGTCCCAAGCCTGTCGGAAGAGCCAGGTCTTCGCGGCTTTACGATCAGCAATATACATTTACATCATTGCATCCTTCTCTTTGTTATGTAATGTATTAAGAAATTGCAAGGTTATTTCCACAATGCTAATATTTTGCAAAACATTTTTGCCTTCTGGAAAAAGGAAGTAAGGAGGTCTTTGGGGCACATATTTATTTCCTTCCTAAAGGCTTAAAGGTTGAAATTCTGCCACTAAATTTTAGCTACTGAATTTTGACAGTGCCAGGTTATGCTCTTTTAAGGGTTTTTTTTTAGATTTTTTAAATTTATTATTAGAGTTGGGAGGGACCTTGTAGGTCATCTAGTCCAACCCACTGCTCAAGCAGGAGCTCCTACACCATTTGAGACAGATGGCAGTCCAGTCTCCCTTTGAAGGTCGCAAGCGTTGGGGCTCTCACAACCTCCGCTGGCAAGCTGTTCCACTGGTTGATCGCTCTCTCTCATTCCCATTCCCACATTGAAAACACATCCAAATGTAAAACCGGAAGGCTGTAAATTTGATTCATGATATCACCTAGAACAACACCTGTAGTCTTCTGGAAAGTCATGAGGCTGAATTCTCCGCTAAAAGATTTCACTTTGCTGTTCTTACACTTCCCATTGCTTTCCCTCAGAATACACTTACAGGGCCAAACTAAATGACCATATGTATGTTGTGTATATGACGGTCTTTATTGTTTGACATTCTTTCTTTTAAAACCATTTCTTAACATTTATTTACTTTAAAATGCATATATCAAAGACCTCTGGAATAGCGGTGGAATTTTCATGGGCATTATATTCCACTGCTTTCAGTTTTAACATTTTTATATTTTGCTTATTAAAGCTTCTAATCCTGAAAGGCATAAATTACCCCATTTTATGCTTAGCATAAAAATAACATTTTTCTACATTTATTTATTTTTTAATTAAAATGCACAATCTTGCATTTGAATAACATGGTTAAAATAATTCTGGTCTGACCTCACTAAAGATATTTCCATATGAAAAGTTTAATCACTATTTTCTCTTTATACATTCAGCAGTATACAAAAGACTTTTTGTTTGCATCAGAAAGTGAGAAAATGAAAAGATTGCTGTTCTTTTTAAAAGTAGCCTGCTTGTTGTTGTTTTTTAAGAAAAATATTTTTTTAACTATTTAGGAAGAAAACACTTGTATAATTGCAAAAACATGCATTTTTGAAAGTCTGAAAGATTAAGTACAATAGCAGTTTGTGTAATTTTATCAGATACTTGCCTATGCTAAAAACAAGGAGCCAGTGACTAGAATTTACAAAGAAATTTATTTATTTATTTAATTGCATTTGTATGCTGCCCAACTCCCAAAGGACTCTGGGCAGCTTAACAACATTTGCAAATATAAAATATAAAAACATCAAAACAAGTGAAACAATTTAAAAACTCATACATATCCTTTCATGGCCGGATCTCGCCGATTATAGTCGCGAGATCAATGGCCTCAAGCCTGCCGAAAGAGCCAGGTCTTAACTGCTTTTTGGAAGGCCTATAGGGTGGGGGCAGTCCGGATCTACGGAGGTAGCTGGTTCCAGAGAGGCGGGGCAGCCACAGAGAAAGCCCTCCCCCATGGCGCTGCCAGCCGGCATTGTTTAGCTGACGGGACCTGGAGGAGACCAACTCTGTGGGATCTCACCGGTCGCTGGGAGCTGTGTGGCAGAAGGCGGTCTCAAAGATAGCCTGGTCCTAAGACACTCTACATTTAAAGGTGATAACCAACACCTTGAATTGTGTCCGGAGACCAATAGGTAGCCACTGCAGCTCGCGGAGGATTGGTGTAGTGTGGGTGTACCTAGGTGCACCCATGATAGCTCGCGCTATCGTATTATCGTATTGTATTATCAAATACAATAAATCTCACTCCAGAGACATCAACTCGGACTAGAAGTCTATGCGGTTGCTCTTTATTCCAGAGATTAATTCTGTTAATTCTAATTCTAATGTTGTTTTTTAATCAAGATGGCAGCTCCATACTTTATTGCAACATGTGTAAGAAAAAACACATCTTCGATAGCATGATTGTGACCACCATCTTATTTGTTTATAACCCTCTTCCTGAAGACACTGCTGGTGGCTTCCCAAGACTTTCTGTGAAATTTCAATGCTGCATGCTGATCTTATAGTGCCTCACATGCTGGGATAATGGAGAAGAACCATTTCTTCCAAACTACTTTCTGCTGAAGCAATGAGAAAGGCAAACAATATGATAGGTAAATGGGTGGGAATGGAAGAGAGGAAATGAATCATGTTCAGATTAAAACCTGACTCTACAAAGAACTTTTTAAGAATTCTTATTCATAACAAGGAAGATAAAGCAGGAATCGTTAAATTGAAAAATAAACAGGAAAATATGTTTTCATTTGGATATCACTTCTGGAATTTGTGCTTGTGAATAAAAAAAATGAAACTTTGACTTTAGTTTTGTTGATTAGAAAGATTTGATGTGATAGGAATGCTAGTTATATATTAATGTGTAAAAGCAAGAAGTTGAGGTTGGAGTGTATTTATCTTGTACTGTGCTAAGAAGAGTTGGAAGTCAATGCCCCTTTTCTTTCTCTTTTCTCTTTCCCTTTGTATCTCACACCTCCTTTTTCCCACTCCCTTTCCTTCCCTTAATTTCCTATCTTTTTCTTCGATTCTTTGTATTTTATATAAATAAAACTAAAAAAATATATTTTGAGGGGGAAAAGAATTCCTATTCCAAAATGCAAATTTATACACTTTGCAGCATCTTAAGCAGAAACAGCACCAAGGTGGTGTTCTATTGTCTTCATTATCATAGCTGAAACCAGGTTTGGAGCAATTATACCACATTAATAAGTCAATACAGTAGTACAAAAGTATGCAGTGGCAGACAAGTAACTAATTCTTTCCAATTAGTGTTAAGAAGCTGGATTTTTTATTTAACGTTATATTAATGCATATAACAGTGAATTTTGGGTTGATCTCGTATATTGATTTCAAAGCCCCATCCCATCTTTATGCCATATGATCATGTATCGTCATGTAACTATATTTTCATTATATATCATACACTATGTCTTGCATCACTGCAAGTGCACAAGTTCAAGAATATTGATACGTGCTTTATAAAATAGCTTGCAACAGCACGGAAAAGATTTTTGGCCAGTGCTATTATCGTCATGCTGATCTGCACTGCATAACCTTAAGTTATCCCTCTTGACACTCTACAAGATATTTTTCCTGCTAACAATGTGCTGAAAGACAAATCTGAGGGTGTGAATAATTATACTTATCTTTCATGCTAATAAATGATACTTACCTATAATAATAAATTATACTTACCTATTATGCTAATAAAAACTGCTATGCTGGCACTATAATCCAAATGTTCATGTCTGTATAAAAATCCACTAATAATTAATTTAAATATCTGTATAATATTCCTCATGACTATCTGAAAACTATATAGCTTTAAAAACAGAGAAACGTGTTTTTGTTAAACAGCCTCAGGAAAGCTCCTGAGAAATAAAGATCTAATAGACACACAAAGGGTGAACCAAATATATTCTTCAGCACATCAAGTGTATATAACACTTCAATAGTAACAAATAAATACAACAGCACTTCAAGACAATACCAGTTACATAGAATTGCTTGTAGAGCACAGACAATCTCTAGTACGTTATTACTCCTGGAAGTGCTAGATCCACAATTTATCTCATGGCAATTCTGACTTCAAAAGAAAACTTTGCTGGCATGACAGATTAGCTATTTTACACATGTTTAAATGAAAAGTATTCTCTCAGTTTGCTGTATCAAACATATTATCATTATACAGTACTAGAATGTGAGAAGGTCTGAGATTATTATTTTATTATCTATCTAAATAATACAGTCAGATTTGCAAAGAAGCTGGTCCTGAATTTAGCTTAATTTTTTTTTAAACGTCAAACTAGAAGTGATGGGACATATTCTATTTGCTGGCCACATAGAGTATGCTAATGAAAAGTGCACACTATTTTCACTAATGTCTCCACCTGCCAGTCAAACAAAATAGAAGAATAGTATAGATCAGTGGTTCCCAACCTGTGGTACGTGTACCACTAGTGGTACGCGAGGGCCTTCCAGGTGGTACGCGAACACTTTCGGGGTCATGAACGATTTTTAGTTAGTTATTTTTTACTTCACAAAAATGTTTACTGCCTAACACAAGATAATCTGGCAACGATTTGCAACTGTTGCCACACGCCACCCACCTGGTCCCAGCGGCCCGGGAATCCAGTTGCTGGATGCGCGGGGCCAAAAAAGGAATGGTGACTGTTCTGAACTCTCAGCAGTCGTGCAGTAGAACCCTTGCGAGAAGGTGCACGTCGTGGAAATAAAGTGATATCTGATCGAATTTAGTTTCTCTGGAACCAGGTGGTACGCGGCGACTGTACGGGACCTCCAAGTGGTACTCGATCACAAAAAGGTTGGGAACCACTGGTATAGATGATATGAGATATTTGGGTGACCTGTCATCAAACAGAATGGAAAAATAAAGATCTAAAAGAAAAAATGCTGCTAGATTTCATATCTAATATCAGTGGCTATCAATCATGGCAGCAATGTACTAAAATCATCATCTACATTCTTTTGAATGACATCTTTAAGAAAACTACAGTGGAAAAACAAGGCAGCCTGAAAACAAGCTGTTATAATATTGTACGTTCTACTCAGTAGGTTCTTATATATATCAAATCCATCATTCTATTATCAACAATAATTGTTCAGATATTCTACAAATTATTCTAGGGATTCCATAAACAACAGTTTGTTTTCCATTTTCTTTCCCAACAATTGGTGTTCACTCCAAATTCAGATATTTTGTTTAAACTAGATTCAGGTCCAACTCCATTCAAATGTTTTGTATGGGATTCAATATGCAATTATTATTTCACACAGGCAAATTTAATTTAATATTTAATAATTTAATAATAGAATTTCTATGCCGCCCAACTCCCAGGGGACTCTGGGCGGCTAACAACAAGTAAAAAAACATATAATCAAATAAAAACAATTTAAAAACACATTAAAATGCAATAAATATCTTTTAAAAAAGCTTTCAATCACACATGCATACATGGCCCGATCTAAAAAGACCTCGTCAAAGGGTCATTGGCCCCAGGCCTGCTGGAAAAGCCAGGTCTTAACGGCTTTCCGGAAGGCCAGTAAGGTGGGGGTAATACAGATCTTGGGAGGTAGTTGGTTCCAAAGAGTCAGAGCAGCTACAGAGAAGGCCCTCCCCCGCGGGCCCGCCAGCCGACATTGTCTAGCTGACGGGACCTGAAGAAGGCCGACTCTGTGTGATCTTACTGGTCATTGGGAGGAATGTGGTAGAAGGTGGTCACGCAGATAAACTGGTCCTGAGCCATGTAGGGTTTTAAAGGTAAGAACCAACACCTTAAATTGCATCCGGAGATCAATATGAAGCCAGTGCAGTTCTCGAAGGATGGGCTTAATGTGGGTGTATCTTGGAGCACCCACCACAGCTCGCGCAGCTGTATTCTGGACTAACTGTAGTCTCTGAACACTCTTCAAGGGTAGCCCCATGTAGAGTGCTTATGTTGCTGATGATTAATACATTAATGTATTTAATGCTATATTATGTTAATGTATTAATTGGTTGGTTGTGTTGACTCATAACAACATTCAATTCCCCCAAAATAGAAGTGACTGTTTACTTTAAGATGGAAACTTTTTTGGTTTTACACAAATCAATAGCCAAATGCCTATATTAAGGCATGGTTGGGCAACTTTTGTCTATCAAAAGTTGCCCAACTGTATTCCTTCAGAGAAAATCTGTTGAGGGGAGTCATATTTCTTTATTAGAATACAGCATCCTGTTTCTTAGAATACTGCATCCAGTTTTGGTCACGATATTATAAAAAATATGTTGAGACTCTAGAAAGAGTGCAAAAAAAGAGCAACAAAGCTGATTAGGGGGCTGAAGACTAAAACATATGAAGAATGATTGCAGGAATTGGGTAATTGGGTAGTTTAATGAAAAGAAGGACTTAGGGGTGACATAATAACAGTGTTCCAATATTTGAGGGGCTGCCACAAGGAAGAGGGGGTCAACATATTTTCCAAAGCACTAGAAGGTATGACAAGAAACAATGGATGGAAACTAATTAAGGAGACAAGCAACCCTGAACTAAGGAGAAATTTCCTGACAGTGAGGAATTAATCAGTGGAACGGCTTGCATTCAGAAATTGTGGGCTCTCCATCACTGGAGGCTTTTAAGAAGAGACTGGATATCCAATTGTCTGAAATAGTATAGGGCAGTGATGGCGAACCTATGGCACGGGTGCCACAGGTGGCACGCGGAGCCATATCTGCCGGCACGCGAGCCGTTGCCCTAGCTCACCTCCAGCATGCATGTGTGTGCCCACCAGCTGATTTTTGACTCACACGGAGGCTTTGGGAGAGCGATTTTGGCCTCCGGAGGGCCTCTGGGATGGTGAGGGGGAGTGTTTTCACCCTCTTCAAGCTCCAAGAAAGCCTCTGGAGCCTGGGGAGGGCAAAAAAAGGTCCTACTGGACCCACTGGAAGTTGGGAAATGGGGGAGTGGGGGGGTTGCTCATGCATGTGCAGGGGGGTGGGGCGAGTGGGGGGGCTTTAAATTATGGGTGTGGGCACGCACGCACGCGCGATAGCACGCGCACGCACTATTTTGGCACCCGAGGGAAAAAAGGTTCGCCATCACTGGTATAGGGTCTCCTGCTTGAGCAGGGGATTGGGTTAGAAGACCTCCAAGGTCCTTTCCAACTCTGTTATTCTGTTATTCTATTATATGATGGAGAGGCTGAAGCAAACTATGAGTGGACCTCGAGGCACATATGAGAAGAGATACTTATTTTCTCTCTGATACCACTTCCACCACCACCCCTCACATTTCTTCTCTGTTTCCTAAGCAACAGGCTACAGTTAAAGAACAGATAGCTCTTATCAGAGGTTGGAAGTGGTTTCTTGTATAGAAGTTTTGAAATTAGGGGCCAAGTGAAGTCAGGCCAAAGAATGACAGGCCCACTTTTAGGATTATTTTCTCAGATTAGCAGTAGAGTTCTGTCTGCTTCAATATACTGTAGTAATATTGAAAGTATCATGTGTGTAAGGCGGGGGCTAAGTGCATACAGCTATATGCCTATGTACAGTATATAGATATGTTTTCCTGTGTATGAGCATACTGATTCATATTATAGCTAAGGAGCTACAGTTTCTGCTGCAAATAGCTTCCTCTATAATCCTTTATTGGGACTTGCATGAATATGGTAATTGAAAAAGGAACAGGAACCAAAGGATAAAATAAAACCCCACAAATATGTTCAGCTTTTCCAAGTGCCACATTGAGTGAATGGAAATATGTTCTCAGCATTGCAAAAGAAATAGCTACTGTTGTCCAACCTTAGTTTGCAGTCACAGCTACAAATAGAACACAGACTTTCTCCTCTTGCTGTGTGGTTTCATGCAGAAGAAATTCAAGATTAGGCAAGTACAAAAATCCATGCCCACCAAATGAGGCTACATGTATTGAGATGTGGTCCTTGCCCAAATGATCTACCAATACTTTATAGCTACTCTTTTTCTTGTTCTTTCTTTCTTTCTTTCTTTCTTTCTTTCTTTCTTTCTTTCTTTCTTTCTTTCTCTTTCTTTCTTTCTTTCTTTCTTTCCTTCCTTCCTTCCCCTCTTTCTTCAGCTTGATTTAGTGCAGGAGCATCGATATAGCTAGACCAATGATTTATTCATTGCACGGAACTGTTGCTGTCTTTCTCAGTGCCAACTTTTCCTTTTCATAGAGAAAAAGAGTGTTAACTCTTCAAAATGCCATAGCAGATAAAGCTCACAACCTCTTTTGTGATTTACACATTTTACTGGTGTTATGTTTACAATTTCAATAACCGTGTGAAGAAACATCAACTGGAAAGAACATAAGATGAGAAAGGAGGAAAAGAAATGTATGAAAACCAAGAGAAAGCTGTAGAGTTTAGGAGCTGATAAATCCTAATCCTAATTAATTAATTAGGATTAGTCCTAATAAAACTAGAAGTGAAAGATAATTTTCCTATTTTGGATATTGGACCAAAAAAGAAATTGCTGCTCAGCTATTCATTGGAAAATCCAAGTGTTTAGTTTTCTTGAATTTTATTGACATACTAAGCTTAAGAAGGATGTTATTGAATTTAGTGGTTCAATTAGGTAATTTTCAGTGCTAGGCTTAAATGGCTTAAGACAATTACTTAGACAGCCATGTATATAATCTGGAAATAAGCATCCACCTGGTTTGGAAAAAATAAAATAAAAAAGTAATAAAAATCTGAAACCAGACATACGCTGATCTGTTCCTGGTGTTACTATTTTTTTTTATTTTATATTTTTTTAAATAGGAAATGAATAAAAAATGCTAGAAAGTAAGCAATGTTGTCATCCCCAGGTTACATTATGACAATAACAGTTTATATTTGCTTCTGCCTCAATCACTTGCCACTTTGTGAGTGATTGTTTTGGCTGCTCCCTGCTCTGCAGACCTTCAAATTCAATGGTCTCATCCAACCTTAAAAGTCCACCCAGTCCACTATTTTCTCATGCTGGATGCCACCAAGAAATTATATGCAGAATATGAATGTTTCTTCTTGGTTGCTCTCAATATCTGATATCAAAATAAAGTTCAGAACTGAAGAAGCTCCTTGGATGAGAAGTGAGATGTTTTCAAGGAAAAACACAAGAAAGTCCAGTTGCCTTTTCAAAAGCATCTTTGGGATTTCTGAACATGCTCCTACTTAGCTGTGTTTGACTTAGGAATGCATTTTGTTTCATATTCTGATTAAAGTTTCACTCATGGGAAAATAATCTTCACCACTTTTTCTTGTGCCCACTTCTCATAAAATCTACAAAGATTGGAAAGCAATTCTGGACTAGGAAAATGAATCTACTGCAGAAGGTGCTTACCTGCAAAAGTTTGATATCTTGTTACAACCGAGATCTTCCATTAGATCAATCTAGCTTTCAGGAAGACCCTTATGATCCACCTTCTGTCAATATTAAATCTTTCAGTTGTTCAGATCGTACTCGGAAGGATGGAAGTCTGAGTCAACCTTTAGCCTGGTGAGATTCGATCTGCCAAATTGCAGGCAGCCAGCAGTCAGCAGAAGTAGCCTGCAGTACTGCATTCTAACCACTGCGCCACCGCAGCTCCTAAAATATTAAGAAGAGAACACAAAATGAACAAAGATGACAGAGATAACAAACCCAAATGGGTGTAAAGAAAAAGAAAAGAGGGCTTCGTTACAGTTACCAAAGCCCTGGGCAAAAAGCCAGGACTCTTCAAAACATCAGTCAGCTGGACGCTGTTCAAATGTCTAGGGAAAATCTCATTCCAGAGGGCAATATTTCTGGTTCAATGGATGAACTAAGGTCAAGGATCCCACTTTCCTCTCATAAAAAATGTTCCAAAATGTTCAAGTATTTCAAGTATAGGAAGAAAATTATTCAATAAACAAAAATTAAACAATCTGGCAAGATTTTTGATGGGGTAACAGAGCATCTCTGTGGTGCCGAGGTGGTGCAGTGGTTAAAGAGCAGTGCTGCAGTTCAGCAGTTCAGCTGTTCAAATCTCACCGGCTCAAGGTTGACTCAGCCTTCCATCCTTCTGAGGTCGGTAAAATGAGGACCCAGATTGTTGGGGGCAATATGCTGAACTCTGCAAACCGCTTAGAGAGGGCTGTAAAGCACTATGAAGCGGTATATAAGTCTAAGTGCTATTGCTATCTCAAAAATCTTCTTAACATTACAGGCAAAATGCTTCTGGTAGGTTTTTATAGGATCCTTTATTTCAAACACTTCACAATGTAAAAAAAAAGGAATCTAATTCATAAGTATTAAACTGGAGGGTGAAGATCGAGAATTACAAAAGACAGAAATCATTAGGGAAGTAACAATAAGTAACAGTATGGATATATTTATTGGACTGATGTGGGCAATGTTTTGGGGTATAGAATTATTTATCACATTCATTAATTAGGGAAAATGCAGTTTGGAAAAATAAATGATTGGAACAAAGGGCAAATGAATAACAAGTCAGAATAATATAACCCCCAAGGACTAGAAGTGAGATTAAGCAGATATTTCTGGCATGTTCTTCCAAAGGCTGAATTTCAGAGAAAATCAATTACTAAATAGAAGGGCATCCAGCGAAATGGATTCAAAATAAAATTGAAGTGCCAAACAGAATGGCTTGCAATAGACTTTTCATGCTCACTGTGTTTAGCTCCCTAAAATGTGGTTGAAGTCAGACATAACAGAGCCCAAATTACAACTTTCTTCACTAGAGAAAGATTCTGGTCTTTTATGGATACTCGTAATACCTCAGCATACTAGCAATTTATGCTATCGCTTTTTACAGGATGATGGAATTAATATTTTGTGCATTAAAATTTGTTTATTATAAATGTATTAAAATGTACACATTTATTTACTGTGCAAAACAATCCCAGATCAATTTTTTTTTAAAAAAAATTATGGATAAAACAAATCTTGAGGTAGTACATAACACCATTTAGACCAGTGATGGCGAACCTATGGCACGGGTGCCACAGGTGGCACACGGAGCCATATCTGCCGGCACGCGAGCTGTTGCCCTAGCTCAGCTCCAGCGCGCATGTGCGTGCCCGCCAGCTGATTTTTGGCTCGCGCAGAGGCTCTGGGAGGGCGATTTCGGCCTCTGGAGAGCCTCCGGGGTGGCAGGGGGAGCGTTTTCGCCCTCCCCAAGCTCCAAGAAAGCCTCTGGAGCCTGGGAAGGGCGAAAAATGGGCCTACCGGGCCCACTGGAAGTTGGGAAATGGGGGAGTAGGGGGGGGTCACGCACGCATGCACAGGGGGGTGGGGCGAGTGGGGCTTTGAATTATGGGTGTGGGCACGCACGTGCATGCAATAGTGTGTGCGCACACTATTTCGGCACCCAAGGAAAAAAAGGTTCGCCATCACTGATTTAGACTATTCAAAAACGTTTTCCCCTGATATAAAGGTATCAGTTTGACTTTGCACAAACTAATCAAAGGTGGGTCAATCTGAGAGAGAAAAGTCCAGGATCACAGAAAAAGACTCTGAATTATATCCCCTACTAGTCTGGCCTGAGGATGCAACATGTAACAAAATCAGTGAAGGAATTTAAAGGGAGGGGCAAGCTTTCAGATGTCTTTTCCCCCTAACAGTCTTAATCTTAATGGCTGTTATTGTGATAATAGTAACTTTATGCTTTACTCAATTAATCTAGTGTTCTGGCTTACACAGCAATAGACTCCAAACCTAACCCTAAAGGCTAGGTTCAGGCAACATGCTGGCCCAAACTGTGGTTGCTAGTTTGTGGTTTGTTATTCCATGAAATATAGCCAGTCAGAATGAGCAGATAGTTGAAAGCCAGGGTAACTTATTTGACAATGAAAAAAATGTTACTATTTCACTTTAAAAAAAACCTTGCCAAATCCTAATGCTGGAGCTTTCCTTATCCTTTGCAGTGTATTGGGTGATAGCTAGATAAGGGACTGGAATCTTTTGGGCAGGGACAGAAAAACTCTGACATGCCACCACTGGAACTGGAGTAGGATAGTTGTTGAATAGGGTGAATGGAAGAGGCAGACAGAAGTGGCTTCAAAACAACAGCTCTTTATTTACAATCCAGCAAAGGCTCTGTCTGACAGCCAGCCCTTTTATAGGGAGCTGTCAGACAGTCTAGCCAATCAGCAGTCGGTATTTTCCCTCCAGAATGGAGGACCTGACTGAAGCCTATGTGCTTCAGTCTGAGAATGTAACAACAGTGGTAGATAGCAGTGTTCCAATATTTGAGGGGGCTGCCTCAAAGAAGGGAGACGTCAACGTATTTTCCAAAGCACCAGAAGGCAAGATAAGAAACAATGGATGGAAACTAATTAAGGAGAGAAGCAACCCTGAACTAAGGAGACGTTTCCTGACAGTGAGGAATCAACCAGTGGAATGGTTTGCCTTCAGAAGTTGTGGGTGCTCCATCACAGGAGGCTTTTAAGAAAAGACTGAACAGCCATTTGTTTGAAATCTTATAGGGCAGTGTTTCTCAACCTTGGCAGTTTGAAGATGTGTGGACTTCAACTCCCAGAATTCCCCAGCCAGCGTTGCTGGCTGGGGAATTCTGGGAGTTGAAGTCCACACATCTTCAAACTGCCAAGGTTGAGAAACACTGTTATAGGGTCTCCTGCTTGAGCAGGGGATTGGTCTAGAAGACCTCCAGGATCCCTTCCAACTGTGTTATTCTATTCTGTTATTGTCTTATTCTGGAGCAGATAAACCTAGGTTCAATGGCTCATTTGAGCATGGAGATTTACCACCTAGCCTTGGGCCAGTCACTGACTCCAAGCCCATCCTCCCAAGATTGTCATGTGAGGATAAAAATGACGGATAAACTCATAGGGACCAGCATTTTTCAACCTCAGCAACTTTAAAATGTGCCAACTTCAACTCCCAGAATTTCCCCAGCTAGCATACTGGCTGAGAGAATTCTGGGAGCTGAAGTCCACATGTCTTAAAATCCCTGAAGCTGTGGAACACTGCTATAGACCACCTTGAAAGCTTTGAAAGGAAAAAAAATGTCCAACACAATATTTTGAAAATAACTGTATAGGAAATAGAACATAGTTGGTATATAAATCTCAGTACAGTACCTGAGCACTTAATAGCAATTGTATAGCCTATGCACAAAAATAGCATATTAATCTTATATAAACGAATATAAAAATATTTAGGCTAATGTGAGATGTTTGCATTTTCCAGAAAGGCATCTAGTTAAGATTTGCTTTCAGTGTGCCAAGATTTAAAGTTGACTCTGGAAGGATGGAATTAAATGGTTATTTGTGTCCTTTCTCGTGTCATGCCTTTGCCCTAATGTTTCACATTTACGGGTAAAAAACTTTTAGCCCCAGGAAACCCTCCTGAGCTTCAAAACGTGTGAGAATGCTCCGCCTTGCTTTTTTTTTTTTTCTTCCCTTGTGACCCGCTTTTCTCTCTGTCTCTGTTTTCCAGCCCCCAAAGTCTCCTCTCTTCGGTTTGGAACAGGCTTACGGAATTTGCTTTGTAGTTTTTTAAAAAAATAAAAATAAAATCTGCTCTGCTTCTATTCCTTAGGCTTGCGTCCGTTTTTCCTCCCTCCCCCTTTCCTCCTCCTGCAGAAAGGTTGCCTTTCTCCTTGGATCAAAGCTGAGGAATTTGGGCACCGCCAACCACGTGCTGCCCAGAGCAGAAGCTGAGTCGCTGGCCGGCGATCTCTTCCCTTCTGCAGAAACCTAGCGGAGAAAACGCATCGTTTATTTGGTCGAAGAGCTCCACCTAGGGGTCCTAGTAAGAATGACCGCCTTTCCCTCTTCCTTGAAGCCCAACAGAACAGAAAAGCTGCAGACGTTGCGTTGCTGAGTCTTCAAGGTCGGGTCGCAAAGGAGTTTTCGGCAGCCGGTTTTCTCCGCATCAGCAGTTACGGCGAGACTTCAACAGCGGAGCTCCTGCCCTCCCCCGCTTCGACTACTTTGCCCATCGTTCATGTTGTTCAGCCGAGCCCGCTCTTCTCCGCAGCTGAGCTCTCCTCTCTCCACACCCCGTGTGAGCTGTCCTCGATTCTCCGAGCACAGGTTTTTAGGTTCCTCCCTCCCGACTTCTTTTTTCCCCTCAACGAGCATCAAGGGCCGCTTTGTTACTGAAATAGGAAGACTTTCCTCACCAGCTAAAGCTACTGGCCCGGATCATGAATCAATGGGACTATCTATTCTCCCTGGGCTTCCAAATAGAGACTTCTGTTTGGTCTACCAGGAAGGGTGGTGCCCCAGCGACGTGTTTCCTCGCCCATGTCTTTAGGCATTCCCCCCAAAAGCCAACGTCCCTTTCAAACTGCTATTTCGGTTTACAGTTTAAGGAAGATTATCAGCTGGTCTGTTTTGCTGTTGCAAATTATCTTGACATTCATGCAACAACTTACAGCTGCTGTAGGACCAACAGAATATAAGTGGTTGGAGCTGAATTTGATGGAAGTGAAAGCTACATAGAATAAAGCCAGTTAAGCCTTCGATAAGATACGAGTACTAAATCCTGGTACAGAAAAAAGAAGCAAGTTACCGTAATTTTGGATTGTTGCGCAGATTATCCAATTATGAACCATCCATCCAAAAGAAAGCAGATCTAGACAGACCCTTTATTCTAAATTAACTATTGTCAACATGTGTTGCATATTACATATTATACAGTACGTTGGAGGACATGAGTAAATGTAAAGCTCTATACTGCATATTTATTTTATTTTATTTTATTTTATTTATTTTTGTCAAGTACGTGTTGGTAATATACATAGATATAACATTGTTTATATACATAAGATGGGTACTGATAAGAGGGAACATTAGGACAGGGACGGTAGGCACACTGGTGCACTTATGCACGCCCCTTACTGACCTCTTAGGAATCGGGTGAGGTCAACAGTGGACAGTCTAAGGGTAAAGTTTTGGGGCTTTGGTGACAAAACCATAATGTCAGGTAGTGAGTTTCAGGCATTTACCACTCTGTTGCTAAAGTCGTATTTTCTACAGTCAAGTTTGGAGCGGTTCACTTTGAGTTTGTATCTGTTGTGTGCTCGTGTATTGTTGTGGTTGAAGCTGAAGTAGTCGTTGACAGGAAGGACGTTGTAGCAGATAAAACTCTCTCCCTAGCATGTACTGTATAGACAGATGTAACTCATATATAGATAATAATTAGAGGATGTTTCTTTTTATTAATGGCAGGTTTAAGAAATATCCCTATTTATTCACAGATTCCCACCATCATGAATGCGCCATAAAATTGTTCATCTAGCAGCAAATATATGAGGGGCTTCCTTAAATAACAATGAATATAGAATTTCAGCCATATTCCCATGCATGCTTATATTGGAGTAAATCCCATTGAATTCAGTGATGTTTATTTTTAGAAATTTTTTCTCTGATTTTCCTGCACCTGGTACTCTCCAGCATGATAGTCTACAATTCCTAAGCACTTATACTGTACCAAGTATCATAGAGATGGTGAGAATTGGAGACCACGACATTTGCAGAACAACTGCATGAGATGATCCTTTTCTCTTAATAAACAAAAATTTAATCAGGTACCAAAGCATACACATATATTTTCATGAACGCATTCTAATAGGAAGAGGGAAAAGACATAACCAGTTTTCTTCAGCAATGACTGAGAAGGTTCTTTTCTTATTTAATTACATTATATTATCTTCTAATTTCTTCAATATTGCCCAGATGGGCAATATTAAAAGGTAAGCGATCTTGTTCAAGTCAAATTTAATAATAGGCAAAATATAAAATTGCCTTTTTTTTATTGAAAAGTTTTGTAAGTAGTACAAATACATTTTCCCCTACCCCTTCCCCCCTCCCTCCCCTTACCCTCCCCCCATCTCCCCCACCCCCTCCCTAGACTTCCCAGAACAAACACACGGTATAGTATTTATAAACATAAAACTAGAATATGCTAACAAATTGTTGACTTCAAAATCTCTCTAAATCTTTAACTCCTTATAGCTCGAAACCCTTTAAACTTAAACTAAGAATTAAAAATACTTCATTCATAAGCTATTTGAATCTTCTTGGTCTGGTACTTGTTTTGAATATAGTCAATCCATCTTCTCCATTCCAATATATATCTTTCGCTTGAGTGGTCTTTAAGATATGATGAAATTTTTGCCATCTCTGCCAAATGCATGACTTTTAGTGTCCATTCCTCGATAGTAGGTGGGTCTTCCTTCTTCCAATACTGTGCCACCAGCAACCTGGCAGCTGTTATTAAATTCAAAACCAACTTAGTCTCTATTACAGTACAGTCCATAATTATTCCCAGCAAAAAAAAAACTGTGGTGTAAATTTAATCTTTTTCTTTAAAATATTTTGAATAATCCACCATATTTTTATCCAAAAAGCCTTATTTTTTTACATGTCCACCATATATGGAAATACGTAGCATCTTCACACTCGCATCGCCAACACTTGGATTGTAAGTTTGGATACATACAGGCTAGTTTTTTTGGATCTAAATGCCATCTATAAACCATTTTATAAAAGTTCTCTCTTAAGTTTTGAGCTTGCGTAAATCTTACATTTCTAAGCCATATCTTTTCCCATGTTTCCATCATTATAGGTTCTCCAATATTTTGTGCCCATTTTATCATACAGTCCTTAACTAGCTCTGTTTCTGAATCTATTTCCACTAGTACATTATACAACCTTTTTATATGCATTTGACTTTTGTCTCTTATTTGTTTTATCAGATTCTCATTCTGCTGCGAAATACCAATTTTTTGATCTTCTCTCCATCTGGCCTGCAGCTGCCCATATTGAAACCAAATTCTAATTACTCCTTCTTCTCTTAATTGCTCCATAGATTTTAATTGTAATCTAATTCTGTCTTCAAAAAGAAGTTCTTTGTATGTAGTCTTATCGCGCTTTTGCTCCAAGTTTATATTTTCTATTGCGTGTCTGGGTACTGCCCATATTGGTAATTTGTCATTTAGTTTATATTAATACTTGCCTTTGAGCACATACAATTTCTAAAAATAATTCATTATTTTAAGAACTTTCAGAATTTTGGTAAGTTCTTTCCAAAGCATACAATATATCAAGCCAAAGTCCCATCTAACCCTATTCAATAGCTTTCTGTAAACAGATTTGGCATGCCATTAATCCTTGATTGGGAAAAAATGGGCTCAAAATTGATTAGCAGGTCTACCTGAAGTAACTCGCTCCAGAGAATCCTCCTTCAACTTGGCAATGTCAAGATTGTTGGTCTTGACCTCCCATTTGGTTGGACCTTGGAAAAAGTTTCTTCTAAAAGACAGGAAAAAAATTAAGAGAGAGACAGAATAAGGATGAGAAAGGATGACAAAGATGGAAATGCAAAGTAGTCTCACTTACGGTAGCAACTAAGTACCTGAGGTAGAGCTATAGCAACTAAGTATCTGAGCTATGAATTAAATCGTTCCTCACTTAAATTCCATGGTCTTCTGTGAATTCCATAGATAGCTTCATGTAGGTTGCTCTGGATCAAACTACATGTAGATGTAAAGATGTAACTAACATATGTATCTTCCCTTACCGTTTTCATTCCAGAAATAATCCAGAGTAGGTACATAAATTTGACATGTGTGTCAAACTCGCATCCAGATCAGCAAAGTATATTACTAAAAAGCTGTTCATCTGTTTCATAGTTTTTCTTTAATCCCTTTGGAGCAACATAAGTTGCAACATGCATAAAATCTGGATTTCATTTATGATTGCAATGGGAAGTTCTACAAAGCTCTAATATTCATAGTTTTTTCATACAAAAGTCTCAGAAATGATTCCTCTGTGGTTACTTTCAAGAGAATTAAGGCAGACCTTCCATGTATGAATCAGCCTGACCCCAATTAGCTTCTGATCTCAGACAAGCTCAGGACACTTGTTGAAGCCCTAATTCATCTTTAGATAAAATTTTCTTCACATCAGGCTTGACTTCTGAGAACACTATGATATACGGTAACTATTCATTTTTGTCTTAGCAGTAGGACAAAAGTGGTTTGCCACTACATTAATCTGGAATTACTTTTTCAGTTTCCCAATCTAGCCAACAGTCCTGATATTACCTGGTGGTATTCTTTCCAAATAATATGCAAACCTAAGCCTTTGGGCCTTTGGAACTAGACAAGGTTGGCAAGTGCTGCCATCTGATGAGTTAATTTATCTTTATAAATGATCAATTGTCCTTCCTATTGTAACTCGGTTGAAACATCTCCTTGTAGAGATAGAGTCAATTCGATTTCTGTGTACAATCATCTGATTGTCCATGTTTAAAGGTGTTATTTTAGTGGTTTAGTGTTTGAGGCATGTGTTAGCCACTGTCATTGAAGAAACCACTAGACTGGCAGAAACTAATACATAATTTCATCTGCTTCTTTGTGCTTCTTACTTGCATTTCTATCAATTGCAGATCGAATTTGATCATAAAACTCATCAACCTATTCTTTTATAACAATGGTTGCTGCATAAAGTTAGATAATTGTCATAATTAAAGAATTGTCAATTAAAGAATTGTTCTTGAATCAATCAATTAGTTTAATATAATCATAGATCAGAGACTAGAGTGAATAAAAACACTCAATAAAATACAATTAAAAGTTATAAAATGACACTTAAAAGTTAGCCACAGTTAAAATATATGACGCTATAGTGAGGAAAACACATATTTGCGCCAAATCCCCACTACTGCTGCGCAGAATCTTGAATCTAATTGGTATTATTCAGCGATTGATTATATTGCATCCAAGTATTATCTTTGCTGTATCCTTCCTACCTATGAAAATGTCAATTTCTCCATTTTTCTCATGCTACTTAGAAAACAGTGTGATTTTCTTACTGAAAGGGACCCATTCCACTTCATTTCAATCCACTTATATAGAAGATGCTAATGTGTACTCAATTCATTTCATATTTTCTTATATTAGAGCTCTCTCGTGTCCATATTTCTCAGGGTCCATCTTGTAGCTTTAGATGTTCTTTTCCTTCGTGTCATTATCAGTAACTAGATATCCAGAAGCATGAAAATAGCTGTGTCATAAACACCACTATGTTACCTGTTGTGTATCATCCAGCCTGAGGGCCAACCATCACACAGCAATATATAATCAAACATTTTATACTGTTTATCCATGTGATTTTCTTGGTAATATGCAGGACCAGTTTATTACTGCCTTCTCCCATGCAATATGAAAAGATGCCTTTGCCATTGTCACCAAAGTGATCATCCATTTCCAGCCACGCCCTATATTCTGCTGGTCTTAGTTTATTAAATTTGTTTGCCACCCATCTTTGGCTAGGCAGCTGGTATTCTTCACTCATTATTGCCAGGAACACTCCTGCACCATTTTGTGGCAGCAGAATAAGACTTGAGGAGAATACTTAAAACCTAGAAAATGCATATAAAATTACCATAGGAAAGTGTTTTTTTAAAATATCTCTGAAACATTAAGATTGGTAATTAGTGTGTTTGAAGAGGTTGAAGAAGCCATACTTATATTATGTTTTCAATTTCTGTTAGTAGACCTTATTTTCTGTAAGCTAATTGTAGGATGCATGCTACTAAAGCCCTTCATGGCTTAGGACCAGGATATCTCCGGGACCGCATTCTGCCGCATACTTCCCTCCGACCGGTTAGGGCCCACAGAGTTGGCCTCCTCCGGGTCCCGTCGGCCAAGCAATGCCGGCTGGCGGGCCCCAGGGGGAGGGCCTTCTCTGTGGCTGGCCCCGTGCTCTGGAACCAACTCCCCCCAGAGACCCGAACCATCCCCACTCTGCTGGCCTTCTGAAAGGCCGTTAAGACTTGGCTCTTCCTGCAGGTGGGGGGGACAGCTTAACCATTTGAGCTTACCCCCCAAGTATGTATGTGGTTGAATGGATGGATGTTGTTGTTGCTTTTATACTGTTTTTTTTAAATTTTGTACTGTTTTTAAATTGTTGAAATTTTGTCTATTCTTGTATCTCTTATGTTGTACGCCGCCCTGAGTCCTTCGGGAGTTGGGCGGCATATAAGAATAACAAAATAAATAAATAAATAAATACTAAAAAAAAGAGAGGAGAAACAGTGCCTGGAACTCACTACCTGACTCTGTGGTTTCGTCACCAAACCCCAAAAACTTTACCCTTAGACTGTCCACTGTTGACCTCACCCAATTCCTAAGAGGTCAGTAAGGGGCGTGCATAAGTGCACCAGCGTGCCTACCGTCCCTGTCCTAATGTTCCCTCTTGTCGGTGCCCATCTTATGTATATAAACAATGTTATATCTATGTATATTACCAACATGTACTTGACAAAAAAAAGACAAAAGAAAGGAAAAGATGAAAAATATGTAATTATTAGTTAATAATTAAAATTGGAATGTCCCAAAGGTGCTTTTTTCAAGAGACAATTGGATTTTCCAGAAAGTCCAGTTGCCCCTTGAAAAGAGCACCTTTGAGACAACCATGACCTGGATGCCTGAGAATCTGTATAGACATAAAATTGGAATGCTTCATTCCCATGAACTATTTTCTAACTTTTTCTTGGGCTGTTTGAAAATTTCTTTAATTTGGAGGTGATGTAAGGTGCTGATACTGTTTTCTTTTACAAATGTTTTCATCTCTTTAAATCCTCCCTGACTTTTCACACTTCCCAAGAAGATTTTCTTTCTTCTGTATTGCCCATAGGAAAATATGAGAACAATCAGAATAATGAAATAGCAATAGCACTTAGACATATACTGCTTCACAGTGCCTTACAGCCCTCTTTAAGAGGTTTACAGAATCAGCATATTGCCCCCAACAATCTGGGTCCTCATTTTACCAACCTCAGAAGAATGGAAGGCTGAGTCAACCTTGAGCCAGTGAAAATTGAACTGCTGAACTGTTGGCAGCCAGCAGCCAGCAGAAGTAGCCTGCAGTACTGCATTCTAACCACTGCCCCACCACGGTTCTTGAAGGGAATGAATGAATATAGCGAGTGATAATGAGTGAATGTGTACACTACTAAAATTTCTGTGTCTGTTTGATACTTTCTAACCATTAGAGAAATTGTTAGTCGAATAGCATCGGTTTTTGAATCAACTCATTCTGTAAGTTAGTCTTCAAATAGGCTATCTTACAGAACAAGCTCAAAATCCAGGGCCCATGACTCCCATTAAATTGAAATTTGGGGAAGTTGTACCTACTTCAATTCCACCATGCCTTCTGACTTCACTTCTTAGAAACCTGAGTGTGGCAAGGCAAAATGGAAGGGGCTTATCTCCACCTTCTTTCTTTTGACCCACCAGAACGGAGGACGCAAGGAATTGTTGTGGGTCCCATCTCTTAGGGAGATACACATGGAGGGACCCAGAAGAAGGGCCTTCTCCATGATGGCGCCCTCTCTCTGGAACATCATTCCCCCAGAGATTAGAATGGCCCCAACTCTAACACTCTTCTGGAAGGCGCTGAAGACCTGGTTCTGCCAGCGGGCCTGGGGAACCCAGAGCGGAATGGAGCTCATTAAATGCCTTGTATGATGTGTTGTCGCCGAGGCAGGGGATTATTTTATTTTATTATATATGATTCTTTTATTAGTTTTATTGTTTTTTATATGATGTTTTTATATTCTTGTAAGCCGCCTTGAGTCCCCATGTGCGAATAGGCGGCAATAAAATTAATTCTCGCCAACCCCTGGTTCCTGCATCCAATTGGTTGACAGCATCACCTATTGAGCAACTTTGGAACCAAGGCTGAAATCTGAAATATCTTAATGATGGTGACCAGTGAAGGAAGAACAAGAAAGCAATTTGGGTGTCTGCTGGCAAGATAGAGCTTGTTGGTGGTGCTAGCAGTTGATGGGTGAAGTTCAGTGGATGGGAAAGGTCCCTTTGTTGATATACCAGAATGAGGAGCAGGAATACAGTTTTCCTTCTTACCTTTGTTCCTCCTCCCCACAACAAAGTGGAAGGGAATTTCACAGGTCAGCTGAGGAAGGAGGAGGAGGCTTTACCAGAGGTCTCCTCGGGGTTGTGACAAAAGGGAAAATGTTATCCTATATCAGTGATGGCGAACCTTTTTTTCCTCGGGTGCCGAAATAGTGCGTACACGCGCTATCGCACACATGTGCGTGCCCACACCCATAATTCAAAGCCCCCCCACTTGCCTCACCCCCCCTGTGCATGCGTGCATGACCCCCCCACTCCCCTGTTTCCCAACTTCCAGTGGGCCCAGTAGGCCCATTTTTTGGCTCCCCAGGCTCCAGAGGCTTTCTTAGAGCTTGGGGAGGATGAAAACGCTTCCCCCTGGCACCCTGGAGGCCCTCCGGAGGCCAAAATCGCCCTCCCAGAGCCACTGCACGAGCCAAAAATCAGCTGGCGTGCACGCACATGCGTGCTGAAGCTGAGCTAGGGCAACGGCTCTCGTGCCAGCAGATATGGCTCCGCGTGCCACCTGTGGCACCCGTGCCATAGGTTCGCCATCATTGTCCTATATTATTTGTGGAAAGAATAATGACCCAACGAATCCTGGGTTATCTAGTTATTCTTTATATCCCTTCTTGTTAACGTGCATTGCATGAATGTATATTTTACCCTCCTCCCAGCTGTTTCTTAACTGTTATATATAGAAACATAATTACATGTATGTGCTGACATACACAAACTCTATGAACACAAAGAAAAACTAGTGAAGAGAACTTATAACCTCCATTGTCTTTAAAAAAAGAACCCTCTGTTTAACAATATTCTTTTGTTCTCCTGAAATAAATCAGCTTTGAAAGAGTGCAACTACATCATTTAGGGTTTGTAAAGGGGTTTTGAATGAACGGTTTCATGCATTAAAAATAGACATGGGTGTGATTCACAACTCCACTGCTGATGCATTTACTGGTGTCATTCCTACCTAATATAAAATCAAGAAGCACAGAAGAAGGTTTTTACACCCATACCTGAAAGGATGAAGGATCTTTGCTCAAGCAGAAATCCATGTTGTGAGACATTCTTTCCCCGAGTTAGTTTACATATAAGGATAATTTATGGACTTGTTAAAATATAACCAATTGGCTCATCAGGATTATTTCAACCAATTTACCCTACCCCTGTCATGTAGGAGGGATGGAAAGGGCTACGAGGAGACCCAGAGCTAATTCTGTCCTACATGATGCAGGTAGGATAATTGGTTGAACTAATACTGTTGGACCAATTTGATGCTTTTTTGTCTCCTCTCCTTTCGTCTCCTCTTTAATGTCTACATGAAGCTGCTGGGTTATACATTGTATACAGTTATATGTTTCTGCTCCTAGAATATTAAGCAGTTCAGTGAAGCTCTGGATGGGGAACAACAAGGTTCAACTGAAGCCTGGAAAGACTGAGTGGCTTTGGATTGGGTCCAAGGGCCCATTGGGTCCAAGAATATTTCATGTTTGGTGCTGGGATGGGGTTGCACACAGATCCTGTGTGCAATCTGGAGTATTCCTAGATTCACAACTTCTACTTGATGAGCAGGTAGCAGCCTTTGTACAACTTTGTCTTATACACCAGTTCCATCCATTCCTGGATTGCAAGCCTTGCTTACAGTCATGTCCTAGTGACCTCCAGATTGGACTGCTGCAATGCTCTCTACATGGGGCTGACCGTGAACAATATCTAAAAGCCTCAACTGGTACAGAAAGCAGTGGCCTGGGCAATTACATGCATTCCTACTGTATAACTGTACACATTACACCTCTGTTCCATGAGCTTACCAGTTCTTTTCCAGTTCCAATTCAAGGTGCTAGTTTTGACCTATAAAACTCTTCATGGGACATGGAATCAGGTCGAGGGGCCAACTTTTCCCAGTTATATGAGCCTGCCACATTAAATCTGGCAGAGAAAGCATGCTGTGGGTACCATCATCTAGGAAGTTGCATGGGGGGGGGGGTTAGGAGACATCCCTTCTCTGCTGTGGTGCCCACCTTAGGTAACATTCTTTCCCCTGAAATTAAATTAGCTGCATCCCTTTTGATTTTCCAGAGATATTCTCAATATCTGTTTATGAAAATCAGACCAGGGATCCAGAGATATTTTTAGATGACTGCACTGCTAGATACCCATTTTTATCCCTCCTTTGCCTAGAGCATATTTGTTTTTTATAATTTTTGTTTTAGTCTGAATTTTATATTTGTTATATTGATTTCTACACTGTTATTCAATTGTATGCCACTCAGAGTTGGATTTTGTGAAATGTATAGGTATATTGAATGAATGAATGAATGAATGAATGAATGAATGAATGAATGAATGAATGAATAAAATAACATCCCAGGATAAATTTCAAGACATGAGCTGGAAATATAACCAATAAAAATGTTGTCCACTCTAGTCCTTTTCAGATGGGTTGGGACCACAGTTTCCATAGTTCTCAACCAGGATTTCTTCCATTCTGATGGGAATTCTGATTTAATTTAATTTAATTTAATGGATTTGTATGCCGCCCAACTCCTTAGGGACTCTGGGCGGCTCACAACATATTCAGATCCATTACAACAATATAAAATACAATAAAATACAATAATTAAAAACATACAAAAGTTAAAAGAGTATCGTCTCATTTTCACCCCACCTGCCGGAAGAGCCAGGTTTTTATTGCTTTCCGGAAGGCCAGCAGGGTGGGGATAGTCCTGATCTCTGGGGGAAGCTGGTTCCACAGGGAGGGATCTTTATAATTCAAATGTATCTTGAGAATACTGTGCCAGGCAAAGCTACACAAAGGAATGTATAGGGCAGTGATGGCGAACCTATGGCATGCGTGCCACAGGTGGCACACGGAGCCATATCTGAGGGCACATAAGGCGTTGCCCTATGTCAGTTCCAGCGCACATGTATATGCTGGCCAGCTGATTTTCGGGTTTCTTTTCGGCCATTTTTTGCCGTCCCCAGGGTTCAGGAAAGTCTCCTGAAGCCTGGGGATGGTGAAAAATGGCCCAACCAGAAGTTCGTTTCCAAACTTCCGGTTGGTCCGTTTGGCCATTTTTCACTCTCCCCAGGCTTCAGGAGGCTTTCCTGAACCCTGGGGAGAGCAAAAAACAGCCCAACGGGCCTACTGGAAGTCCCGAGGCTTCAATGAGGCCTGTGCGCATGTGCAGGGGGGGAGCGCAGGGGATTGTGCACATTGCATTATGGGTGTGGGCACACGCGCACATGCTATCTTGCACACCAGCAACCTTTTGGCACCTGAGCAAAAAAAGGTTCGCCATCACTGGTATAGGGTCTTGCTTCTTTTTCTCCTTTAGTACAGGCAATTAAACTTCTAGCACTTAGCAGCATTCTGTAGTAATAACAACACAAAAACTATATTTCTAGCATGATGATATTGCATTTTGTTCAGTGCTTGAAGTCCTGAGACAAAATGCAATGTTCCTTTGTGGAGCTAATTCAGTTTAATTGCAGTGTGACACTGTCATTTATTAAAACCTTACAGAAATCCAGGTTTGATTCTCCAGATATTTAGAAAACATCTTCTATATTTCCCAATGAACATGGCCTTTATATATAGCAGTCTAGGAAAGGCAGACTTAATAAATATAATTTAGTATGTTTTACATTCTCCTCCTCTCTCTGCTTTCAGTGTGCTAGTACTTCAGGATGCTTCTAAGAAGACTATGGTTTTCATAGCATTTTATTTATGTCAAATAGATAGTAAATTAAACTATCAACACTGTTAAGGGAACTACTATACAAATCAGGATCAACATTATCTGATGTATGCTTTCTATCATACTCCTGTGATAGAAAAAGGATGAGTAATCTAGAAATGAAGATAACAGGCCAACACTCTGTTGAAAATAACATAATCAATGAGATTAACAACATTGATGTACAAATTACTTAATTAGATTATTTTATGTAAATTGAACTGTATTTACATAGCTAGTGATACCAGTTGAAAATAATAACTTTACAAATATCAATTAACTTTTTCTCACACTGCTGTTCTGTCAGTAATTAGAATGTTGCCCTATAACAATTATTTCAATAATCCTTTTATTCAGCTTTCCACCTTTATTTGTTGATTTGTTTGACATGCTCATAGACATGTAGGAAAAACTAGTTTGGCACTTATTTTCACACAGACCTAGAGTCTATATTTATATGCTTTAGATATAATAGAACTTTAAATACGTTTATCTAATTTCTATATTAATTTTTATATCTTATTTTCTAAATTGAAAAAAGATTCGGATTTATTACTATCCATAAAAGCTTCAATGGAATTTCAACATTCAACATAGTTTAGTACTACTTAACACATACTTTCCAAATTGTACAAATATTTCCAAAATACTATTGGTAATCTCTTTTAACAAAAATAAAATAATCATTTTATGTCACTTTAAACACTTATGCCATAATAAAGCTGCCTTTAAAGTACTGTAAGATTCGTTGTTGTTTTAGTGGATGTTTCTGAAAACCTACGTATGTTTAGATGCCCGTTTTATTTGAACGCAAAAAGATCTAAAGTCTTTATGCATCCCTACTCCTAAGTATATAGGTATATCGGCATGTATAGGACTTTAAAAGTAATAACTAGGAATGTTGAAAACTCCCTGGTCTGGGGATGGAACATTCTGTTCCCAAAATGGCAAGGTTTGCTCACAGCTAATAATAAATAGCATTTTGTAATTTGCTGAGAAACAAATTAGCAGCCAGTGCAATGCCTTTAGCACAAGTATGCTAAAAACAACCCATGTAGAACATTTTACATTGTGAAAGTTACCAATACATGTTTAGACCATAGTTTTTAGGACAAGCTTTCTGGAAGGGATGCAGCTGATGAATCAGCCAAAAGAGATCAATGTGCTTCTAGCTGTGGCTTCACCTGATATAGTTCGAAATCTACATCAGAAAAAGAACTGAACTATGCAAATCACTACTTTTTATTCCAAAACCTGCCAGGCAACCAAAACCATATTTTAAGTTGATCGTATAAAAAGCTTGCAGAGATCGAGAAGAACCAATAGAGTCATACTTCCTCTTTTGATCTCTACATATAGATCACCCATTAGATTGAGAAGATACTTTTAATCCCATAGCCACAGTTCTTATTTTAGAATGAACTAAATTTCCAATTGTTATGTTTTATGGTTCAACTATATAATGCAGCTCCTACACTGTCAACTAGAATATCATTATCAGCATTACCATTTTCAAAAGGTCTTACATATTTCACCAATCTAAATGTTTTTCTTAAGAATTGTTGTTTTTAACCAATTTAAAATAAATTTTATTCAGAAAAAGGCAAATTGATTGACTTAATCAGTGCCATGATTTGCCTCATTCTGAAGTTAAAATGAAACTTTTTGAAAGATACAAAGCATTCAGTCAGCACTGAGAAAAACCATTTATATGTATCCTTTAGTATGAATACTGTAGGTCTCATTCTATTTCTTTAAGTGGAACTTAACAAACTTCTTTGGAATTTCCTGCTGTATTTGACATTAGGGTGTGAGGCAGTAAATTTGCTACACCTATATCTATATATGGATACTTCAAGCTCACTGTCAGGTTGCTAAATATTCTTGTTGCTCAATCATTAGATGTTTGTTGCCATAATGTTGGTGCTGGATTTGGCAAGATCATTCATGTTTTTAGTCAAGCATAAGAAGTAAATTCATTTCAAGACAGAAGACTCCGTATTACATTTAGTTAGTTTTAACATGGTGCCATATCCTTCGTACATACAGTTGAAGTTTTGGAACAAATATGTGATATCAAATCATTACTAACTGGATTTTGAAATGTGGAAGGGAGAATTCCAAAGGACAAATGGGTATTAATAAGGGTATTAATAGAAATCCTTCTTCTAAAACTAAAACTCTTTGGAAATTCAGATGTTTTGGACTTTAACACGCACATTTCCTAAATAGCTGAGGGAGGCTTACCCCAATCTTATTGATTAAATCACAGTTCTTGGGATTTCATGGCAAAAATACAATGTCAATATTATGAACACTCTCAAGAGACTTGGAGCTTAGACTTCACAAACAACCATCCTTATGAGAATGGCCAACATAAAATATTTGCTTCCAAGAACACAATCTGATAAGATAGTTCCCTCCATCCAAGAATGTTTTATATAGTCATGTTTAAAATTGTTCTTTTCCTGAGTGGGTAACAGTGGTGAAATTCAATTTTTTTTTACTACCGGTTCTTTGGACGTGGCTTGGTGGGTGTGGCTTGGTGGACATGTCTGGGGAAGGATACTGCGAAATCTCCATTCCCACCCCACTTCAGGGGAAGGATACTGAAAAATCTCCATTTCAACCCCACTTCAGGGGAAGGATACTGCAAAATCCCCATTCCCACCCCCCTCCAGGGGAAGGATATTGCAAAATCTACATTCCCACCTCACTTCAGGGGAAGGATACTGCAAAATCTCCATTTCAACCCCATTTCAGGGGAAGGATACTGCAAAATCTACATTCCCACCCCACTCTGGGGCCAGCCAGAGGTGGTATTTCCCAGTTCTCCAAACTACTCAAAATTTCCGCTACCGGTTCTCCATAACCTGTCAGAACCTGCTGGATTTCACCCCTGATGGGTAGCAATTGTTTTTCTCAAAATGCATCTGAGCCTCATGTTGACCCTAAAAGCATTATTTAAAATAAAGATAAAGCTGGGAGGGGAGGGCGGGAGGCTAATCTTTGCTTTGCAGATTCCACATTCTTATTTTTAATTGTAGGGATATTTTCTTTAACTATAAGAATAAAAATATACAACTAAAGTTCAGGGAGCTTGTCAGGTGCCAAAAAATGGTGGACATGGACCTACTGAAGAGCCCTATTCCATCTTAGAAAGATCATCCGTGACACGATGCCAAAAAGACTGAGCAAATGAGTGGAGGCAGAGGTCCCTGTGCCTCCTCTTCTTTGCACATTTCTCTGGCTGCACTGAAGTAAAGGGGCCAGGCCATAGCTGCAGAAACTCTTTTCTCTGTTCTTTTCCAGCTTCTGCATGAAAAGGAGAGTTATTTTACTATTTAATTTTCTCTTTGCATTTTTTGTTTCAAAAGAAAAGCGATAATCTTGCACAGTGTCCTTTTCTGGATATTTACTTCATGTAGTAATTATTAGGCTATAGCAGGGACTTACATTGTGTCCTTGCCTATTTCTGATTCATTCATTATTAGTTAAACACATTTGATTAGCCTTCCCAATCCAGCAGCTTCCAAGTGCCCATTCATCCACAGTTCGTGATTTATACCTGGCTGGCTAAGAATGGTGGAACTATAGTCTAAATGCCCTGGAGTCTATTGGACCAGAGAAAACTGACCTTGTCAGAGAAGATAGAGGGGGGGTTTTTTGGATCTACTTTTTTTCTCTCTCCAGTTTGATGATCCAAGGATGCACATCTGCTTTCCAATTTAATTCAGAGCCAAAGTGAAAACCATTTTGTAGAAGCTGAAGGCTAACAGACTTTAATCATTACATGATTTATGAATCTTACTGCAAGTCATACAGTCTGGGCCAAACAGCAGGACTAACTTGCTACCCACAGTGCATACTGCTGTCACACACCTGCACATACCTGGAGAACATTAGTGTGGCCTATACAGGTTCAATATGCATTATTGTAAAGCCAATGATTGGCCTCATAAATTTCCAATCATTTTTCCCGAACGCCATCACTCTGCTAAACAAATAATTCCTTCAACACTGTCAAACTATTTACTAAGTCTGCACTACTATTAATCTTCTCGTCGTTCCCATCACCCATCTCCTTCCACAAATGACTGTATTACTGTAACTTTGTTGCTTGTATCCTTACAATTTATATTGACTGGTTCCTAATATGATTTGATTGCTTATTTGTACCCGGACTATCATTAAGTGTTGTACCTTATGATTCTTGATAAACATATCTTTTCTTTTATATACACTGAGAGGATATGCACCAAGACAAATTTCTTGTATGTCCAATCACACTTGGCCAATAAAATTCTATTCTATAATTTGAAATGTGAGCACTGCATATTTTTCTTTTTACCAGTTTTGTCATGCAATCAATCAACTGCATGACAAGATGTCAGAGTATGTTACTTTGTATCACTATCTTTGAGCCATTTACTATTTCCCTCTCGTGTAATACCCTTTGGGAAAATAGGAAGCCAGAATGGGTTGACTTAGTGGGTACTAAAGGAGTGGTATTTGTATTATAATCACTACACATGGTATAAGTGAATGCTGTATACCATAGACATCAATATCATCTACTGTACAGGATATTTGACTGCAATTTCATAGCAAGACTTGAAAGATTTTGGATTCATCCCACTACCTATCTCTCCCCATTGTGTGTCCACCATCAAAAGCAACTACAAAAACATTTTTTTTCAGGCTGAGGTTGAAGAAGCAGGTACTTTTCTGCAAATGTATACATAGAAGGATCAAACATTACCAAAACTTAGGTGTCACAGGTTTCTGTTTTAGCTGGTCTTCAATCCTGAGGATGTCAGTCACCACAGATAATGTTTTTCCAAATCAGTTCCACAAGCATGAGGCTAAGCACCAAGAGCACATTCACAGTGTACCCAAATCTCACTGGTTATCCATCCTTGTAAAGTCAACAATACAACACATAACACATCTTCTATATATGCTCCTAAAGAGATTCACATGTAGCTGTTCTCCAGCATCCATCCAAACCATGGGTCCTACTCCACCATAATAGGAATGAGTGAATACTGGATTTGTACCCTGTGAGGTATAAATAATGGTACCTTGAGGGTTAATAGTAGAGGTAAAAATCAAAGCCAGCCTGAATTATGATGGGGCTATAAGGAAAAGAGAAAGAGAATTTCAACATTTCATACAGACATCCTTCAATTACTAATCTAGAATACACACCTATCTTTTTCTGCATATAACAGCCCATGTTTCAAATACAGGCATAAATAAAAAAATTAGGGATCATATCTATATCATACTGTGAAAATTCATACTTTGAAAATAACAAAGGTTTGGGTAAAAGACTCAACCATCTTGAATAAGAAGGAATAGGAATTGTGAAAATCCACACAATTCAGAAAATAATAATGATTCATAACTTGCATTCAAAGCATAAATTGGTTCTTAATGGTTAGCTTGAGCAATTGTTCCTCCCTCCCCTCTCTCTCTCTCTCTCTCTCTCTCTCTCTCTCTCTCTCTCTCTCTCTCTCTCTCTCTCTCTCTCTCTCTCTCTCTCCCTCCCTCCCTCCCTCCCTCCCTCCCTCCCTCCTGTGTGTGTGATCATGACCAGTGCTGCCTGATTACTGATGCACTTGGGATTCCAGCCACATATGGAAAACCAAAAGTTATCTATCTGTGACCTATTAAAAAGGCACAAGAGAGTTTTGTATTTATTACAACTGCTAGACAACCCTCCTTAAGTTAAGGAAAAATAGGTCCTGAAAACGATTGTCTAGAGCAGTGGTTCTTAACCTGGGGTGCGTGCACCCCTGAGGGTGCGAGAGAGCATTTCCAGGGGTGCGAGAGAAATTTAAATTTTTTTAAAAAAAAGTACGAACAAGGCGATCGTGTTTTTATGTTATATAGTAATATAATATATATAATAATATAATATATAATATAATAATGTTATATAGTAATATATATTGTAAATAAACAGCATTTGTTTATGCATTAAATGTTTTTTTCTTAAATAAAAATATACACACATTTTTAAGGGGGTGCAAGAGCTTATTTTCAGATTCAAGGGGGTGCGGACCACTAAAAAGGTTAAGAACCGCCGATCTAGAGGATAGAAACAGTACTATGTACATATTATTAAACTATTATTTTAATTTAAGCAGAGTATCAAAATCCTGCCCCTCAATACATATTCCAAAACCAATAATTTTTCTAGGGATGCTTAAAATGCATGCGTTTTTTTTTCTTGCAAGCATTACATATTTCTGGTTAGGAATTTAAACAGTGGAAAACACGTGCCTATATAGTTAACTAGGTTAGCATGAAAATTACATTAATATTGCCATTATTTCCTTGAATTCGGCACAGAAATTGAAAATGGGATACATGAAACACAAAGATGGAAACACCCCTGGGAACAGTGTTTCCCAACCTTGGCAACTTGAAGATGTCTGGACTTCAACTCCCAGAATTCCCCAGCCAGCATTCGCTGGCTGGGGAATTCTGGGAATTGAAGTCCAGACATCTTCAAGTTGCCAAGGTTGGGAAACACTGCCTGGGAATATAGCACATTCAGCTTTCCAACAACGTACAGAAAAAAAAATCAAGACTGCGAAGGCCAAAAGAAAGAAACGGTGGGATGGGATGCTGCTGAGAGTTGCTGGAAAAGTGAGCAGCGTTCCATGAAAGCGTCTTCTCTCCCTATTCACTCGCCTTCCCCTGCAGTCCTTCCAGCAAGACCATCCCAACCGTAGGAGGAAGGGGTGGCCATGGGGGGGGGGGCAAGGCCCAGCAACTCGTGCAGGAGAAGTTCACGTTCTTGAAGGTGCTGGCCAGGTGCCCTGTGAGCTCCCTTTGACAACTTGTCCTCCTCGGAGGCACAGCTGAGGCGTAGGTGGGTTGTGGGCGGGCGGTGGCCTCAAAGATTGGGCCAGGAGGACAGGGCACCTGGCAAGACCCTCAGGGACGCCCCCGTCCAGCAGCCGGGGCGGCTGAAGGAACAAGAGGACGCTGTGCGAGAGAACGGGAGGGGGGGAGCCAGCAAACGAGCGAGGCGTTGGGCGTGTGCGAGCGCGGTGTTTGGCTTTCTAATTTTCCACCCCTTCATTCCTGGGGTTTGAAGCGGCTCTCGCATCGAGCAGTAACAGCATTCTTGGAAACGTCCTTCGCGTCTGACGTGGTCCTCCGTCGACTGAAAGAAGTCTCTCGTTCGTTCTTCTCTCGGGATCGGGACTTTCGTCTCTGGCTGGCGCGGGGCACAAGAAGCGAGAGCGCAAAGAGTAGAGTTTTTGGAAGCGGCACCGCTTGCTTTGAAGCTGTGGAAAGGTAAAAAAAACAACCCCCCCAAAAACGGAAAAGTACAAGTCCGGGATCGGGGTGGGATAGCATCCGGCTATTCTGGACTAACTGTAACCTTCAGGCTCTACTGTCTCTCCCACTTGTTCGCTGGTAACCTGTGGAGCTCTCGGGGACCAGGGCTTGCCAAACGTTTCTTCTGACAACTCTTCTGCCTTTCCAAAACTAGCTTTTTTTGCCTTTGCTATCATACTATCTCTCCGCAGAGAGGTTTCGTCTTTCAATCCCCCCCTGAATACACATCCAAATGAATGACTTGAGGTCAGGTTTGACTGGGATTCCCATCATCCATAGCCAGTGTGATCCACTTATTGGCAAAATGAAATGATGGGAGTTGAATTTGGCTGGAGGAAAGCTTTCATTATTTATTTATCATATTTATATAGTGTCTGCATGACAGCTCGCTGTTTTCTGCATTTGCTTACAGTGATAGTAATCCCAGTTGGTGTAAAAATAATAACCAAAATAATACTTCTTGGAAGTCGGCTAAAATAAAGGAAACGTAAGGCATGTAAGACATCCAATCCTTAGTGTTTCTCAACTTGACATCATCCAATTCTGTTGGATAACTCCCATCATCCCGTCATCCCTAGCTGACTTAGACCATGCTTACTGAGCAGGGCAGGAATAACAATTCCTGGAAGGTAGCCAATGGGAAATTAAAGACATCCCCAGGTATGGTGGTTTTGGGAAAAGAACACAAAAGAGAAAGCAGGAAAGGAGCAGACATCACACTTCAAGGAACTTCAGAATTTCACACAAGCATCTCATGAATAACTAAAGTCCAACAAAAGTAATCTTTCTCTTGCTCTTCATAAATCAGCCCCTCTTTCGCATACAGGTATGAGCTGAATATCAGGGAATCTGTCTGTTCCTTTTCAGGTCTTGAACCATATTGCTCGTAGAGAACAGCGCTCTAGATAAAACATGCAGCTGTTGACATGATCTTGAATGATGAACCTCTAAGAAAGGATAGGAATTGTGGAAATCCAGGAAACAATGATTTTGCATTCAAAAGAGTGCCTGGTTTTGCATAGTGGGTGGTGTTTCATAGAACAAAAAAACTGCATGAGCAACTATTGCAACATTGGTCACCATTGCTGACGGTTGGCCACTGGACTGATGGGATTCTAGCAACATATGGAGAGACAGAGGTTGCCTGCTAAAGATTATGTTCTTGAATTCAAAATTTAAATTGGGAAAACGTACACAAAATATAGACATAGATACTAAGAACTGTACATTTAACACAATTTTAAGAGAAACCATGTACAAATCAAGGCAGTAAAGTTAGAGCAAAGGTTTTCCAGGTTGGTTTACAAACCTAAGAGGGGTAGAGAGCACCCCTCTTGAGATCTAAATCCTCCATTTAAATTATAACATTTTAAAAGTGCTTAGTTTGGGTTCAGCTATGTCCTAAATGCTTTCAGTTATTCATAGTGTATTTCGCATATAGGTACTAAAAATGAACAAAATGGTGTTATTATATTCAGCCAAGGCACATGTATGGAGAAAGAAGCAGACAGTGGCATTCACGCAATATCTGAAATATCATCTAGCATCCAAAGGGCTCTCTCTCCTTAGGTCAATTTAGACATGTGTTAATTTTCTAATTCTGATTTTAAAAAATAATAACAATGAACCGAAAAGTTACTATGAAGATGAAGAATTCAGAGAATAATGTTATGAATGATAAGTCATCTACATTTATACTTATATATGTATAAGTATGTTAATAAATAACAGAAGTATGTTAATAAATAACAGAAGTATGTTAATAAATAAACAATCATGAATATGAATGGAGATAAACAAAGATAATTCCAAGAAATACAAAACTGCTAGAAAAAGAGCTTCCTTTCCAGTATTATTAAATTTGTCATGGTTCTGAATCATCTCTTGGTGTATTGTATTATTTTCCCAGTGCATTCATTTGGCTAAATATTGAAAAGAAAACAGCAGTTGAATGTACTAGAGCAAATTAACATTAGTTTTCTATTATTATTTTTATAGAAAGTGTGTGAAAGACATAAAAAAAGTGGAGTGTATTCCCAAAATTCTTTTCCTAAGGGAGGCTACTATCTTTTGATGCAAAAGTTGTCAGATTGGCTGGACTTGGGACCAAGAGAGACTGTGATTGTACATTTAGTAATTTTAGTTGGTGAACCTGTGGAATAAAAATCTGACCAACAGAGAATGTGACTGTTATGGAACTACTGCAGAGAAGGATAGGTTAACCTTTTTCACTGCAAAATAGCTGAGCAATTCTAAGGAAACCAGTTGTTGTTGGTTCATAAAGCCAAGAAGTAAAATATCTCCTGGGTAAGGAACCAAAGGTTTTAAAATATAAACGTTTTCTGATGAGAGTGAACAGTGGAGTTTTGTCTTTAAAGAAGTCAAGGATGTTTGACAAATTCTTAGGAAAGACTAAGAAAAAGCCATTCAGTCCTCTGGAGTTATACAGCTGGAGGGAAAACTTGAATAATTTTGAAATAAGGGAGGTTGGTTGTGATAATATAGTAAAGAAATGTTGGGAAATCGTCATATAGAAATTTGCATTGTTGATCTAGTATAGAAACAAAAAGAACGGTATTGTAAGCACATCTCATTTTGGAGGGAAAAGAAGCTATTTGCAGCCACCTCTCTATCTGTTTGAAATTTTTGTTATATGATTAACACAAATTAAAAAATAATCAGTTCACATCTATTTTTCCTGTTACAGAGAGTAAATAGTAAGGAAACTTCCAGTGGGTAAAGTTGTAAGTGGAAAGAGTGGCTCTTTGTGGTGGGTCTCAGTGGTGGGAGCAGGAAGAGAACAGTTGTGAGGTAAAAGCCTGATTCCAAAGAAAGGAACAGATTGATCCCTAAGCTACCCAGAGCTCTTAGGGTTCCCTAGCCACTGAACTGCATACCATGCTACAACTGTGTTGGATAATGGCATTCCCTTCCTATTCAACCATAACCCAACATGACTTGGTGAAATACGATAGAAATGATCAATAAGAACTCAGCAGGAGGAGGAGGAAAATTGTAGTTACTGGGTAAGAACAGGTAGAAAGAAGCAGAAAATAATCCATTAAAGGCAAGAAGAACACTATATTTCCCCCAAATAAAATCCTTACAACAGGAAAAGGAGAATTTTGGACTCTAGCATGCTAAAAATTCAATTGGGATCATCTGTGATTGGAATCCAAGATCATGATTAAGGTGGGAGGCCGCCCATTATAGTGAATATATCATTCCCAATATGTGAGGGAAAAATGGATTCTGGTAGGACTTTAGTAGTCAGCTATTAGAAGATAAAGAACTTTATGCACTACCACCAAAGGTTGGGGTTGTGTTTGTTCCATGTATTTATAGTGATCACAGCACCAGAGTCTATGAATTTTGTACTGTTGGATGGAGATGAAATAATCTTCCAGAAAAAGCAGGAAAATGGATATGAATAATGGACACTCTGAATTAAATCTGGCTTTCCTTTTACCTCAGTTCAATGTTAATACAGGTTAATGAATTTTAATAAAACAGATTTTGCATTGTTAAAATTAATGCTCAACAGTAGTACTACTCAAGTAGTTCCACATTTGTTGATTTCTATTTCATTACAGACAATACTGCTTAAATCAAAGGTATTCGACTTTGAGATTGGGCAGGCTTTAGTTAACCTGGTTTCATCATTGTTTGAAAACTTTCCAATAAATTCTACTTCGATGAAGAACCTAATGTTTACAGTATTTGAATTAAAAGATTAAACAGGACAATCAGTTTAATTTAAATGAAAAATAACTTAATTAGCTAACTTTTACTTATTTATACTATTCGGTGTTTAAAGTTTTACCATTAATTTTTCTGTTTTCTCCATGTTAATATGGGAATAATGATAATCAATTAAAAATAATTATGTAAAATAGTGCATTAACAGTAATAGTCTTCTTTTTATATATTTATATTTAACTTACATATGAGTAAGTTATATATGTTTAACATAACCTTCTCCCTATATGTTTTATTAGAGAGAAAATTCTACACATTGTTTATAATCAGATTACAACTCATGAGGAAAAATAATATATCTGGCCTGGATATATTACTTGCTCTGTTACTAATATGAAAAGCAAAATGCCCCAAAGCACCGGGAATAATTTTATTTTAAAGTATTTTAGACTTGGCAACTGAAAATCTTATCAACTTTATCAGTTTGCCAAGGTGTTTAATTCCATTATTCTCAATGGATTATCTTGTTATTTCTAAAGAATTATTAGACATTCTGGCTCCAGGTTTAGAAGTTGCCTCGTACTTGAAAAGACAGCTTGTAATATGTAGGTAACAAAATGTTCTTTGGGGTAAAAAAAAAATTCTGAATATATTTGGGATTTTAATCAATGGTGTTTAAGCAGGATTAGAGGAAACAGCTGGCTAAACAAACATTGAGCAGAGTGGATGCAATGGTATAAATTAATAATGGTCGTCTTTATTTATGGCATGAATGGGAGGTTTTGTGGAAATAAAATGTATTAACCATGGTCATCATGTGCCATCTAGTGGATATAAAAGCATTTTACTACCATCTAATATACAGTGTTTATTAATAGTAAGGCAAGGTTTCCCCCACAAAATATCTGTGAAAGAGCTAACATCTTCCGTTCTTATTGTTGATGGGAGAAAATAACCCAGAGAGGCAAATGGCTGCATACATCAATGCTGAAAAACATGAATGCCTTTGAAGATTATCTGTAGTTTGCATAGAGTACTTTGTAAAGGTTGTTCTCCTGGTAAATCAATTGCTTTGATAAAAGGAGTACAATATTTATATATAAAAGCCAAATACCACTCATGCATCATCACGAAATCTCCAGAACCATAAAACCTACAAACTTGAAACTTGGCACGTATGTTCCTCTTGGCTTCTAGGTGTTCTCTAAGAAAGGATTTTTCGAAATGACCATGAGATCATTAGTTATTTCTTATATTATTATTAACACGCTCTGATGCTAAGGAGTTAGATGTCCTACTCCCTCTCCCCACCTGAAAAGAACTCTGTTCCAACTAGGCGTGGCCAGCGCGTGACTCATCCGGCCTGCGGGCTGGGAGTTTAGACATTCTACTCCATGCTAAGCAATTCAGTTTCGTAGCGAAGCACGGGTATCCAGCTACTAGTATTTATATATAATTACCTGTTTAATCAGTAGGTATTCATTTAGTTATTGGTTTTGTCTGGGGGCTTCATATACATACATACATACATACATACATACATACATACATACATACATACATACATACATACATACATACACCGGTACATATACAGATCTGTCTCAAAAACAGATGTGTTGGTGAGGGTGAATTTTAAAGATTGGTTTGAACTGGAAATGATAACCCAAGGTAATAGCATGGGAATGTTATATGTCTATCGAGATTTTCAGTCATCCAGGTCATGGTTGTCCCAAAGGTGCTTTTTCAAAAGGCAACCAGTCTTTTAGTCCCGTTGCCTTTTGAAAAAGCACCTTTGGGACATGGAGATGCTGAATTTTGCACAATTTTCCTCTCTTTATTTTCTGTCTACTCTGTCAGAGTTGTAAGTGTTAGGTATTATGTTTATTTAAGGGTCATCTTCCCATTAGATCAGCACTTTGGATTTTTCAGCTAGCTCTTTTTTCATTCTTTAGTTCCTCTTGTTTTTGATTCTTCTCCAAAGCAAATGCCACCCATCTCACTGTTATAGCAACTCTGAGTGGTTTACATATACAGTCGTACCTTGGTACTCATCATTAATTGGTTCTGGAAGGCACGATGACTACAAAAAATGATGAGTACCAAATGGATTCTCCCCATAAAAAATAATGTAGTGAGTCACAAGGCAGCCGACACTGACAAGTTCTAGCTTGTTTATTGAGTACCAAACAAATGATGAGTACCAGGACAAAATGTTTACATCAAAATGTGATGAGTACCAAATTTGATGAGTTTCAAAACAGTTCTCTACCCCATCAGCCACCCCCAATGCAGCATACCCGAAGCCAGGAAGCAGACCCAAGTTTTCAGGTTCTTCCGGAAGGCCAGGAGTGTGGGAACAGACCTCACCTCCAGCAGGAGAATATTCAAGAGTGCAGGGAGTACAGCAGAAAAGGCTGTTCTGCTGAACCCACCCATCCAAAATTCTTTGGAAAGGGGATCTGAAGTAGGACACTGAAACAAGTCCCATTGGACCAAGACTGCTCCCCAGATACTCTGGACCCTGTCATAAAGGGGTTTAAAGGTAATATCCAACACCATGAAGCAAACTAGCAACCAGTGCAGGTGGCATAACAGTGGTCTCATATGACCTTCAAAACTGTCTGTGCCACGGCATATACCCACATACATACATACATACACACGTGTGCACACACACACACACACACACACACACACACACACACACACACACACACACACACATATTCTTCCCCCTCCATTTTTTATCATTATAGGGCCGTGATGGCGAACCTATGGCACGCGTGCCAGAGGTGGAACACAGAGCCCTCTCTGTGGGCACACGCGCTATCGCCAGCTGCTCTTCTGGTTTCCGGCATGTGCATGCACACCGGTCAGCCGGACTTTGCGCACGCTGGAGTGCCGGAAACCAGAAAACCAGTTGGCATGCGCGCACCAGCCACCTGGTCTTCAGGTGCTCTGGTGCGCACGAAGACCAGCAGGCCAGCACACTCAACCAAAGATCAGGTGGCTGGCATGCGCATGCACCCCGGCCAGCTGGTCTTCGGGTTTCTGGTGCTCCGGCACACATAGTTTGGGCACCCTAACCCAGGATTACAACCATAAATTGTGGTGGCCATTAAGAGATCAGCACACAACCATGCCCAATTTTATGACCTTTTCTGTGATGTCATTAAATGAAGCACCATGGTTGTTAAGTGAATGCCATGGTTGTTAAGCAAATCCATTGGCTGCAATGGGCATTTTTGCCAGATCCTGGAAGTAAATCATGGACATATAACTGTGGGATGCTTCAAACAAATATAAATACAGACTGGTTACCAAGTGTCCAAAATGGTTATGATCATATGACTGTGGAGGTTGTGGGTTAACTATCAGAACTTCAAATCAGCTCGTAAGCAGCCCTGTGGAGGTCTATTTCCAACTTTGACTGGTCGCTAAGCAACCGGTCATAATTTGAGGACTATTTGTAACATTGGACTACCATAGCTTTATATTTATTCTCATCTTTCTCAACCCTAATCCATTAGAAATAGATCTGCAATAGTTTTCATTGCTTCCTTCTTTGAACTTAAGGAAACACAATAAGATATGTAAACAATGGCTTCCTCATTTGATCATCAACAAAGAACAAACAGACTGTATAAAAGTACATGAAAGTATATTTCATGCCATTTTGGTCTATTGGTTAGGACACCAGGCTATAAAGGAGGAGATTAGAATAGAATAGAATAGAATAGAATAGAATAGAATAGAATAGAATAGAATAGAATAGAATAGAATAGAATAGAATAGAATAGAATAGAATAGAATTCTTTATTGGCCAAGTGTGATTGGACACACAAGGAATTTGTCTTTGGTGCATATGCTCTCAGTGTACATAAAAGAAAAGATACATTTGTCAAGAATCATGAGGTACAACACAATGATTGTCATAGGGTACAAATAAGCAGTCAGGAAAAAAATCAATATTAATATAAATCATAAGGATACAAGCAACAAGTTATAGTCATACAGTCATAAGTGGGAGGAGATGGGTGATAAGAACGATGAGAAGACTAATAGTAATAGTAACACAGCCTTAGTGAATAGTTTGATAGTGGTGAGGGAATTATTTGTTTAGCAGAGTGATGGCGTTCGGGGAAAAACTGTTCTTGTGTCTAGTTGTCTTGGTGTGCAGTGCTCTATAGCGTTGTTTTGGGGATCGGCGTTGAAACAATTTATGTCCAGGATGCGAGGGGTCAGTAAATATTTTCCCTCTTTTTGACTCATGCAGTATACAGGTCCTCAATGGAAGGCAGGTTGGCAGTAATTGTTTTTTCTGCAGTTCTGATTAAGGAAAGTAGATATGTTCACCACCTTGAGTTTTTTATAAAAAATAACAGCATATTAAATAACAGCAAAATAAATAAATGAAATGATTCTCCTTTGGTAGTTTTATATACCATCTGCTTTCCTGAATACCTTCAACTGCATAATGCCATACAAGTAGCCTGTGAATCACAACTGGTCATTTAGCAAATCTTTGAAGTCACGAACTAGCTGCAAAACAAGAGTTATGACCTGGTTTCAAAGTTCCAATGGTTGATTTCCCCCATGGTCAGTTGACCACATTTCAAGCGCTCTGCAACACGGCCGTATTTATGATGAGTTTTATGATGATTTTGTCAAACACCGGAAGTTACTTCTGGTTTTTGACAAATCCACACAATAGCAAATAATGTATCCACTTAATGACTGTGGTGTTCGCTTAAACATCCTGGCGTTCATTTTGAGACCATCATCGTGGTTTCTTAATGACTAACTCAAAAAAGGTTGTAAAATCAGGGTGGTCACTTGTCCAGCCTAATTTATGACTCTCACAGTATATGACTTTAATGGGCAGACTCCATTATGTCAAGGACTGCTTTCAGTACTTCCAGTATAACAGGCAAAAGGAACATAAGTCCCTAACATTTCAGGATCACGCTAGGAATTCCACTTCAAGAGACCTTCAAGTTTGATTGCTATTTTTGCAAATCCTAGTATCTCTTTCTGTGCTTGTGTCTTTAAGTTTAGCAGTTATATGGACAACTTCATGAAATTTTGTTGGCAACAATTCTCAAGTGCCTTTCTTCTTTGTGGGGCTGAAAAAGGACAATTTGGCATAGTCGGTTATCTGGCTTCCATGCCTAAAGTAGGATTAAACTCAGCATCCTAACCCTTTTATAAAATTGGCTCTCATGCATACATAAGCTTAGATAGATTGAATAGAAATGAAATTGAAAACAGATTTGTCTATTTCCACCTCTTCTTTGGCAGAGATTCTGCAAGTCATTGGTTGGTTGGCTGATCGGTTGGTTGGTTGGTTTTTGTTTCCCCCCACTCAAATGAGGGAAATTGTAATGCAGTCACATTAAGCAAAGAAAGAAAGTTTTGGAAAGGAAAAAGGCAGTAGCTTTGACCTGCAAGATCATGAATTACCGGTACCTACAAATTCCATCATAGCAGTAGAAAATGTTCGCTTTTCAGCTTAGCCAAAACAATCAATAGCATGTGATCAACCAAATCTGGAGAATTGGCATGAAGTTTCATGTCAAAGTGCCCTTATAACTGAGAGGATATCTTGAAGATAATCCAATAAACTGAAACAGACAAACATTTAAAAGAAACCAAACAAATTGTCAATCTAAAGGCCATTCAGAAGAATTGGAACATATGTTTTCTTTAACAGAACAGAACCTTGTGAAATATTCTAACAGTGTAATGTTAATGGCTGAAACAAGCAAAAATTTCCTCTTAAAAGAAAAGTGGAATTTGCAAATTGATACTGTGTTGTATAAAATGTCTCTGCAGATGATAGAACCAACTGAGCAAGTACAGGCTTTATGGGAGAGACCACAGATCAAATTTAACAAGCTGGCAGCTGTAGAAGTCTGTTCATGAGTTCATACTTGAGTGTCTAACTTATCACAATAGAAATCTTCTGTAGAAATAGAAAATTATAAAAGCAGTGTTACATTGTTGTAATGTAAATCTTGCCCCCTTTGTACCTACATTGTGATGTTAGTACATTATATGAAAGGGATAGAGTTTGTGTTATAATGGTGCAATATTGCTTTTGTAGATGTAATAAAAACATTGGATATTGTGGATACTTCAGTGCAGAGTTAAAAGGCCTGAGAGTGTATGGGATTGTATTATTTTTTCTTGAATATAAAGGTGAAGTTAATCTTAAGCAAAATATTTTAAATGTGAGATGCCAAAATGAACTAAGCAAACTAAGCATTTGTCCAATTTAGGCTGTTTTGAACTGATTTTTTTAAATAAAGTATCATGCAATTCCTGTCAAACATTTCCCAGTGCTTATATTTCCCAGTATTATTATGTAAATTACACTAAATTGATTGTCACATAGACAATACAGTACATACATTTTAGGAGCTGCCTTTCTGAACATTTAGTAATATAATTTTAGTGTATATATTTCTAATGTGCTATTAATCTTTCTAGACTGAGGTATATATGAATAAGTGTATTTCTTTTCTTCTGTGACTGAAATACAATTTCTCTATGTAATGGTAGCCAGTGGCTCATTAAACACATAGTATTATGTAGCAGAACAAAACTATTGAAGCAGAAGACTGTTACAAGATACTTGCCATGTACTTATAAAGTAAATGTCATCTTAATATTTTAACTCATTGTAATAGTCTATTATCTTGCTACAGCATTCCATAACAATGTTGCTTGATTATTTTAAAAGTTTATGCAACACCATAATGGCAATGTAGAAGATTGAATGTGGGATATGTTTAGCTAACCAATATAACAACTTTTTTAGTTGGGAGCATATAGCTAACATGGTGAAGGAAGAGAAATGTTTAATAAATGTTTGAAAATATGGGATTAATTAATATTTCCCTACACAATAAACCTGGATGTTACTAAAATGGTTCAAGTAATATCAACATAAACATTTGTTTAAATATATAACTCTAACATGGAAGTCTTTTGGATTTTTTCTTATACAAATTAATTCAATAATGTTTGTTTGGTCTTTTAAAAAATCTGTTTAGTGGTTCTAGTCTTCCCAAATAGATTTATTGGAATATAGTTTCCTCCATTCAGTATTAGATGAACTGGAAGGTGGATATTAGAAAGACTAGGATAATATTTACTGTCCATGACAATGCAAATTAAATGAAGAATTTTATGGGTTTAAGAGGAATGTCTAACAGTAATGCCCAATCAATCTGGGAAGCTAATCTGTGTAAAAAATATTTGTCTCTACTTATTAATTGTAGAATATCAGAATTCTTACTTTGAAATAACAATAGTCTTCAAATAAGAGAGCAACTAATTATGAAGGCATAATTCCATAGAACTCCACTGAGTTTCATTTAAGCATTTTTGTAATAGGAGAAGGTGAAATGGGAATTCTTAAGGATTAACCTGTAAGGATATAGAAAGCAATATTGAAAGAGATTTTTGCTCCATATCTTATTCATTTATGATAGCATTCTTGCGGGGAAGGTCTTTTCCAGGCTTAACTGGAGAGATCTGCAACCTTATGCAATCTGTGAACTTGATATGAAGAAACATTCAATGCCAAATTCATATGCTTTGCATTGCAATTCTACTTTTTATCTTATATGGTATATTTTCATGTTTAACAAAGTAGGCTTATGTATGCTTATATACATACTGTAATGTATCAACAGATTATTCTGAATGTAGAGCTTGTTATTGCTTTTCTCCTAAAGCCTTTTGTTTAAGGCTGCATTATCTTGCTGGCTTATGGTTCTTTGCACGCTAACCATAATTTCCCATTGATTCACAACTGGTACCTCATTGTTTGCATGGATAGAAGCTGGTACCGATTGTTACTGCTTTGAAGCTCATTTTCAAAAAAACCTCACACTACAATGCAAATTTATTTAAACATGTCTACAACATGAATTACTATTTTAGTTTCTGTATTACGTTTCTTGGGAATTAAACATAATCAGGTGCAAAGTTTTCCAACATGTAACACATTTAAAATTATATGAAAGGCAATAAGCTTTCATAAAATAGGCTATAAAGACAATTTAAAAGTTATAAACATAAATACTTTTTTGCAGAAGGATACAGACTGGATTTTTAAAAGTTATTTTAAAAATAAAATCATGTTAAACCTTTTCATGATGTACAATTCACAGAAGAAAGAAGGCAGCTATGGATCCCTACCAAATTTCTTGGTGTCTTTAAACAAAGGTCTGCATTGTACATTTCTTTGTGTTGAGAAATGAAATGCCAACTGTAAATTTTAATGTAATGGAAGATGGAAATTAACCAAAGCCCAGGGAAGGCATCATCTTTATTGTACTAAATTAGCTGAATTGAAGTTAGTAGCTTTTGTCCTGCTCCATCCATTCAGAAGCTGAATGTGATCCTTAGTCCTACAAAAGGCTGTGCAAAACTTCTTTAATATATCTGATTACTTTTCTGATAAGCCAAATTAATATTTCATTTATCTACTTACATACTTAGGTTTCTATGGTGTTCAATTCACAAGGTTCTAATTAATTTGCAATAACTAACAGAATGCAGGGTTAAAAGCAGAATAAAATTGTAAGTCCCAAAGAGCCATCAACCTGCTGTATCAATTTTTGGGACAGAATAATGCTAATTTATGATAACATGATCTTCTGCAGCACCTATCATTACAGTACCTCTGGATACAATTTGTCTCTCATCAGCCAAATCCAAGCCAGTCCGTAAGGAAGAGAACTACTGTAAAACCATTCCCTCTTCCCAGCTTCCAATCCTTACAGGAAGCCCATGCTACCATATCCTGTCAAACAGACAACAAGTGGTCAAAATAGGGAGTGCCCTATCAAATCCCGTACCTGTTAACAGCGGTGTTCCCCAAGGCAGCATACTAGGACCAACACTCTTTATACTTTATATAAATGACCTTTGCGATCACATTACAAGCGACTCCGTTCTCTTCGCTGATCATGTAAAACTCCACCGACAACACTGCTATCCTCCAAAAAGACCTAGACTTTTTGTCAGAATGGTCTACCATCTGGCAACTCCAAATGTCAACCAACAAATGCTCTGTCCTACACATTGGCAAAAAAAAATCAGAACACCAAATACAAGCTGAACAGACAAGACCTTGCAGACGATCCTCACCCTGTCTAAGACCTTGGAATACTCATATCAAATGACCTAAGTGCCAAAGCCCACTGAACAACATCGCCAAAAAGGCTTCAAGAACTGTTAACCTAATCTTATGTAGCTTCTTCTCCGGTAATATCACACTACTAACCAGAGCATACAAAACATTCCTTGAATACAGCTCATCTGTCTGGAACCCACACCGCATATCGGACATAAATACATTAGAAAGTGTCCAGAGATACTTTACAAGAAGAGTCCTCCACTCCTGTACTCGCAACAGAAAACCTTACGCAACCAGACTTGAAATCCTGGGCTTGGAAAGCTTAGAACTACGTCGCCTTCGGCACCACCTAAGCATAGCTCATAAAATTATCTGCTACAACGTCCTTCCTGTCAATGACTACTTCAGCTTCAACCACAACAATACACGAGCACACAACAGATACAAACTCAAAGTGAACCGCTCCAAACTTGACTGTAGAAAATACGACTTTAGCAACAGAGTGGTAAATGCCTGGAACTCACTACCTGACATTGTGGTTTTGTCACCAAACCCCCAAAACTTTACCCTTAGACTGTCCACTGTTGACCTCACCCGATTCCTAAGAGGTCAGTAAGGGGCGTGCATAAGCGCACCAGCGTGCCTACCGTCCCTGTCCTAATGTTCCCTCTTATCAGTATCCATCTTATGTATATAAACAATGTTATATCTATGTATATTACCAACACGTACTTGACAAAAATAAATAAATAAATAATAAATAAATAAATAAATAATAAATAAATAAATAAATAAATAAATATAAAAATAAATAAATAAATAAATAAATAAATAAATAAATAAATAAATAATAAATAAATAAATAAATAAATAAATAAATATAAAAATAAATAAATAAATAAATAAATAAATAAATAAATAAATAAAAAATAAATAAATAAATAAATAAATAAATAAATAAATAAATAAATAAATAAATAAATAAATAAATAAATAAATAAATAAATAAATAAATAAAAAATAGTTCATAGCATTTTAGAAAACTGTGTTACCCAACAGATCCAGGAATTCACATTCCCACTCTACTTGCCTAAGCAAATTATTTTGCTGCACTGTATTTTAAAGCAGAATATAACATCTGATTCTTGGGCATATTACAATTATTTGTGAAGGGTTATTTAATTTCAGAAGTTGGTAGGATGGTAAAAAGACTTCTGCTGCTAGGTTGGCCTTTCTTTTTGGCTAAGGCTCTTTTTCGCACTCATGATTTATTGTCAAGGATATCAGTTTTCCAGATTTATTAGGAATCAAGCGGTTGAATGACACCAAAATAGGCATTTTTATATTCAGTATTATTTTTAAAGATGTATGCATGTAGCAGCACATTAAGCAAACAGATTATATATCTCATCCACCCATTATTATCATGCACATGACCTTGTGGGGATTACATAAACAATTATATAATAATATAAGCAGTTGTATAAGCAATTAGCAACAATAAAACGTATTTTTCATGAATAAATTTATCCACTTCAAATATTTAAACGAAAAACATCAGAAATAATAGCTCAATAGCAATGTAATACCCTGGCTCTGTTCATAGCTGCATTATTTAAAAAGTAATATGATGTTTATTGTACTGCCATCAAGTGGTATGCTCTTTCATTGCTGGATTAAAAAGGAAAAATCCATTCTAAATTATGGAGATATATGCTTTGTAGTGGGGAAAAACCTCTCAACAATTTCGATTATTACAATAACTGAGATTTTTATTTGTAGTTCTAATTCTTAAAATAATAAGATTCCTCCTTCTCTGTGAAATCAATATTTTATTAAAAATTACACTAGACTTAGACATATGTTCAATTTTTCAGCTACTAAGATTGTTGGATGAGCAGATACAAAAATACCCAGGGAAATGTTTAAAGCCTGAGTAACAGGCCCCTTGTCAATCAACAGGAAGGTGATTTACCACAAGCTTATCAGGTATTCAGGAGCCAATGACTTGGCAGCACAAGGAACAACGGCCAATTACTTAATAGTCAGTCATTAACACCCCAAAAACTAAAAAGTCACACATAACCAGGCATACATAAGTACTATGCATAGAGTAGCCCAAAGCAGGGGTCTCTAACCTTGGCAACCTTAAGCCTGGAAGACTTCAATTCCCAGAAGTCCCCAGCCAGCAACTGGCTGGGGAATTCTGAGAGTTGAAGTTCTCCAGGCTTAAAGTTGCCAAGGTTGGAGACCCCTGGCCCAAAGCACATATTCATGTATGAGAGAAGTTTCCTGAAGCACAAATCCAGCACGAATCCAAAAGTTCGGAAGACTAAACTTCTGGTCTCGGTGACTGACCCAGATTGGATCCTGTAACATTATTGAGTTCTAGCTGGTCTAGCAGTATTGTTTTAGTGCTCTCAGTATTCCTTTAAGGCCAGTAGGTGTTCTTGATAGTATTGCTGCATGAGTTGAACAAATATGTGTCTTCCAGAAAGTTTTGGGAAGGGAAAGTTAATGATATAGGGATGACCCACCATGGAGTGTACAGAAATTGACTAAGAGTGGGCCCAATATGCAGCCTTGCCTTTCTTAGTTTCAATGGCACTAAAGGGATGGCCTGGAGGTGGAAGTGGGGATTACATCTTGCTTTCAGTAAAATTCCTTCATGTAGAATATATATTAAATAAAGTAAACATCAGTCAAACAAGGACGCCTCCAGTTCTTCCCATTACTTAGCTTAGAAAATGGAATCAAAAGCTACTTTGAAGGCTATGGAAATGGCATAAAGGGAAGTTGTGTTGTGACACACATATTTTTCAACATGCTGACTCTGTAAACTGCTTAGAGAGGGCTGTAAAGCACTGTGAAGTGGTATATAAGTCAAAGTGCTAATGATATTGCTACTAGGCACTGATCAATGGTCTTCCATTAAGCCAACTTGCTCTTCTGAAAACATGATTTCTTGTTCCAACCAGTCCTGAAATTTCCATTGTAAATATCTTGCCTAGCATTTACATATTGGGCCGAGGAGCCTGATAAATCTATAATTAGCAGGTTCATCCTTTTTCTATTTTTTATATATAGGGACAGTGGTCACAAGCCCCTACTCTTTGAGGATTCAGCCATAGGTGTTGATGCAGAAAAAAGGGATGCCAGAGACCAAGACCAAATTGTTTTTAATGGACTCTGGAGTGATTAGGTATTTTCCTGAGGCTTTCTCTGGTCTTAGTTGAGCAACTTGATCTCTGTCACTGGTGTCCCTATTAGCATATTTTCTATAGTTTGGCTATGGCATCCCCTTTCAACAGAGATTTCCGTGTAGAATTCCTGAAAGTATGCCTTCCAGGCCCCATGTGCTGTGGATGAACTATTGCTTTGTGAGCTTAATGTGATATGTCAGAATGAGTCTGAGTCATTGGATTTTACTGCCTGAATGAGTTATGTCCAGTTATCTTTTATGGCTTCCTTTTTCTTGCATGCTAGCGGATGTTTGTAGTATCTCTTCTGGAGGAGGTCCAGTGCAACTGTCTGTATAATATTGGATACATATAAGCCTGGTAAGTAGTAGCAAGAGCTTTTTTTGCATTAAGAGAGTCCTTGACAAAATGACTTGGAAAGGTGCTGTTGTTACCTGAAGGGTGCACTATTATTACCGGTTATATGCAGGTGTAGCTCTTGAGTAAAGGTGTTATAGTTCTCCAAGAGTCTATCAGAAGATTCAGCTAATCACTCTCAACTAAAACTTAGAAATACTGTAAGTAGAAGAAAATATAATTTGAGTTCAGAGTTAGCTATCGACACAAGATAACAGACAGGTGTATTGTGAAGCCATTGGGCCCAAGTTAAAGTTCCCCCACTCTGGCCACAAAGCTTACATTACTACAAATGGTTGTTGTGGAAAAACAATGGAAGAGAAAACACTATGCACCCTTCCTTAGGCTCCAAAAGGGAAAACAGGAAATAAATGTGACAAATAAATAAATAATTAATTAATAGTCTAAAGGGTTAGATATATTTTAATAATTTAAAGAAATATCATCTTTAAAGGAAAGCAAATGTATTTAAAAACAGTAGCATAGTAGACCTTTTCTATGTTGAATAGTATGGGATGCTGTTATTTTATCTGAAGATATTTCAAGGATCAGAGCAAAAGCTTAAGCAACTTATATTTTATTTATTTATTTTTATTTATTTTGTCAAACACGTATTAGATAGTACATATAAGTATAAACATGATTTGAATACATGAAATGAATACGAATAAAAATAAAGGGTACATTAGGACAGGGAAGGTAGGCACGCTAGTGCGCTTATGCACGCCCCTTACAGACCTCTTAGGAATGGGATGATGTCAACAGTAGACAGTCTAAGGTTAAAATTTTGGGGGTTTGGGGATGAAACCACAGAGTCGGGTAGTGTATTCCAGGCATTGACCACTCTGTTGCTGAAGTCGTATTTTCTGCAATCAAGGTTAACTTTAAGTTTGTATCTATTGTGTGCTCGTGTATTGTTGTGGTTGAAGCTGAAGTAGTCATTGACAGGTAGGATATTGTAGCAGATAATTTTATGAACTACGCTTAGGTCATACCGAAGGCAGCGTGGTTCTAAGTTGTCTAAGCCCAGAATTTCAAGTCTGGTGGCATAAGGTATTCTGTTGCAAGCAGAGGAGTGGAGGACTCTTCTCGTGAAATATCTCTGGACACGTTCAATTGTATTAATGTCCGATATGCAGTGGGAGTTCCAGACAGATGAGCTGTATTCGAGAATTGGTCTAGCAAATGTTTTATATGCTCTGTTTAGTAGTGTAATATTACCGGAGAAGAAGCTTTGCAAGATTAGGTTTACAACTCTTAATGCCTTTTTGGCAATGTTCTTACAGTGGGCTTTGGCACCTAGATCCTTAGATATGAGTACTCCAATGTCCTTGACAGAGTGAGGGTCATCTACGAGGTCGTGTCCATCCAGCTTGTATTTTGTGTTCTGATTCTTTTTGCCAATGTGTAAGACAGACCATTTGTTGGTTGAGATTTGGAGTTGCCAATTGTTTGACCATTCTGACACAAAGTCAAGGTCTTTTTGAAGGGTAGCAGCATTGTCAGTGGTGTTAAATAGTTTTACATCATCGGCGAAGGGAACACAGTTGCTTATAATATGATTGCAAAGGTCATTTATGTAAAGTATAAAGAGTGTTGGCCCTAGAATGCTGCCTGGGGAACACCACTGTTAACAGGTGCAGGATTTGATATAATATAAGCATATTAATCATGAAACGGGTTGGATAAAATATAGAATGATTGTTATTGCTAAAAATAATTGGTGTCATTATTAGTTGCTAAAAATAATCAGCAGGTCCTACCATTGACAAATTAAGAAGAGTTACATTTTGGATCCAGTGAGCAGATTGGGAATTCTGTAAATATGCCATTGGGATAGAGTGAATTTCTGAAATGATGAGTTGCAAAGCACAGCTTTACCAAATAGTAAAGTAAAATATTTATTTATTACTCTTGTGTCTTCTACCTTATCTCTGTCTTTGAACAAAGAAACCTATCCTTTGTTGACTAAGAATAAAACTTATTTCCAAATATAAATGCATCAAAAATCTTGATGATGCAATTTAAAAATGAATTTGGCATATAATATCATCATAAATCCAAGCACAAAATGACACAAGACTCTGTAAAATAATGAGTCCCAATATTATAAAGAAAAAAATATGGAAAATATGTAAACCACAGCTTCTGCATTTTTCCAATCCCTTAATAATGTAATAACTCTGTTCTGTGTCATGTGGCAAGGAGGAAGGAGAAAGAAGGGTTTAATAACCAACATTCCAAACTTCTACCAAAATGCCTTTCCTGGTGGGATTCTCCCATTTGGGATATTTTTTTCCTGGATCTTTTGTCTCTGCGGCTCCTGACCTATCCACAGCTCATTTTTTGAACTTGCTATTTCTCTTGTTATTTTCTTCCCGGTTTCAAAGTTAAATCTTTCTTTGTTCAGTTCCAGAGAGTTATCTTGCAGATGGATTAATGGGCAGATAAATGAAAAGAATCCTAAGCTAGTTTTATAGTTGCTTCCAACATTTCAGTGGATAGGGAAAAGGAAAAAGAAAACAAATAAGGAAAAAGGGATAATAGCAAATATATGGCAATATTAGACTCCAGAACTGAAGGTTTATGTATGACTCAAACATGAATGGCCATGAGAAAGTAACATTTCTTGAAGTGAAAATTGATTCTTAATACCTAGAAAGCTGTTTTTGATTGTGGATTTTGGCTTCAACCTTTAATGCACATCTTCATGAAGCAGCATCTCTTCTTACAAGGGCATTTAGTGATAAATAATAACTTCAACATGATGATACATATACTTGGATGACTTGGTGTAGTAGCTTCTTAGCTCAAAATAATTATTTGAATAAATGGACAGTTGGAATGTTTCTCTTGCCAACACTTCCTTTAATATTGATGAAATACAGACAACATTATCATAAATTGAAGGACTAAAAGGTCAAGCTTTCCTGTAAATTAATTGCTAGCAGTATGGTGGTTGGATTTCTTATTGAGTAGTATTCGAAATACAGGGTTTGTTTGTTTTTCTGGCCCTGTCTGATGATTTAGTTTCTGCGATTAAAAGTTTTAAAGCAGAATTTGCTTTATCACCAAGTAATGAGAAAATACTTGCATTGCTAAGAGGTCTGTGATAACCAAATTTAAAAAATGTAGGTGTGAAATCAGCACATGTATATTAATCATAAAGCTGCCATCCCAACCTTTGCTCTCCATGGGCAAAGGTTATGCTTCCGATATCTGGAGAATGCCAAATGGGGAATGCTATTTTAGAGCAATAATATAACAGAATCATCTAGAACATGGATGTCAAAATCGCGGCGTCATGTGACGTTTTGCAACATTTTTTCCCTTCGCTAGAGCTGGGGTGGGCATGGCCTGCATGTGACGCATCCGGCCCACGGGGTACTAGTTTGACACCCCTGATCTAGAACTAATCAATTTTTTTATTTTATAATTTCTAACTAAAATTATTATTTTTGTTGCAGTAACCCAATGTGTTCTGTGGTGTGGGTGTGGGTGTGGGTGTGGGTGTATGTGTGTTGTTTTTTTTAAGATCTATTTCACTATTCGATGCATTTTAGTAATCACTATCCTTTTCGTATGGGTTGTCTAGAAGAAACTCATCAGTGTACCAAACAAGAACTGGTGTATGGTTATTTTGGAATCATGCTAACGTTGTAATTAATTTTGTAATTTGTAGTTCCTGGTACTTGCATTAAATAAATGTATCAGTGGTTTGATGAATGAAACTGGATTTTGTAAGAATTCAATGTGCCTACAATTTGTTTTTCAGTAACTGGACTAATAGGAGGCAGTTTGATATAGCAATTGAGGCACGGGTTAGATATTGGGCGATCAGATTACTAATCCCATTTTAGGCAACTAGGTGACCCTAGACCAGTCACTCTCTCTTAGCATAAGAAGGAGGCAATAGAAAACCATTTTTAAAAAAAACACATGCCAAGAAAACTGCAGGGACTTGTCCAACAGTCACTAGGAGTCCACACTGACTCAAAGCCATGCATGCACACAAACCAAACATGGACTACCAGTAAACTTGTGAGTGATCTTCTTCATGTATACTGCTAATCACTTTCATATTTAACATTCTTCAATTTTTGCAAATTTGTTTGTTTGTGCATTGGCTCTGGGCATAACATGGAACCATGTCTGCTTTTAAATCTTGATTCAAATCTGGCATAAACAAACAGCTACAATTTCAAGTTTGAAACCACAGCTTGGGTTCAATATTTTACAGAGCAATCCTAGCTAGCAAGATCATTTCATAACCTTTCTGAATCAAGGTTTCGCTAGAGCAAAGCTAATATTTTTTCTTAGGAAGGTTGAGGCTGGATACTTCACTATACCTTAAAATAATAGTTAAATTTCTGAAAAGTGTCTTTTTTCTGCCTGACTTAATTTTGGAAACAGTATATGATTTGTCATTTTGGATTTTTTCCAATACTAGGATTGTACTGTTGATAACTTATTGTCAATTACCATTTCTGTATACATAATCAAAGTATTTCAAATATTGAAGTCAAAAAACATAACTAAGCGTGACATTCTACATGCTTTCTGAATTAAAGTCTTTAAATAAGAATTAGTAGACTAAATAGCTCAAGGATTGATTCTCAAAGCTCCAATTAAAAGTTAATTAATGTAGATAACCTAAATGACAATGCTATGCAACAGGAACAAATCATTTCCCTGGCTTGATTTTCTTTAAACTGAAAACTCCATTTGATTATTCTAAGTATTCCTAGATGAATTGTAGAGTATGAATATAATTTACAATTTGTTTCTATTATTCTTATTCTTCCTTAAGAATATTCTCTTAAGAGTACTTCTTTTTCAAACAATCTAGGAGGTTCCTTAAAATAACAATTATTTTTGCATCAAGTTCTGCATGTTTGTCATTTTTATGTATCAAAATACATCCTATATGTATACACATATACATATACATTAGTATCATACCTGAAAATAGAAATATTTCTTTACATGATTTTACTCATTATTTACAGTTGAAGTCTTTAAGACTTAATCTTCATTTTTATATACTTATGTCCAGCACTTGATAAACTACTATTAACTTTCTTTACTATATCTCACTTCAGCCACACTGTAATTTTTTTAAAGGTGAAAGTTATTCAAGAGATTGTTGTTTTTTATGGATCACTGCCTACAGATGATTACACGAACAAATTCCTGCAGTTTTCTTGGCAACATTTTCAGAAGTGTTTTGCCAGAACCTTCTTCCTATGCAGAGGTGGGTTCCTCCCGATTCGGACCAGTTCGCCCGAACTTGTATCCCCCGCTGGTGATGTCACAATTATGTCATGGAACCGGTTCAGTCGGTGCCAGTCCGTGGGCGCCACCATTTTTTAAAAAATTTTTTTTAATTTTTTAATTTTTTTCTTCTGAGCATGCGCAGAAGCCGAGTTTCCGGCACTGTGCATGTGTCTCCATCTTGTTTTTGGCTTTTTTGGGGGGGAGGATTTTTTTTTTCCGGCACTGCGCATGCACGTGCGGGAGGAACTGAACCGGCAGCGAGGTAAGTTAGAGCCCACCTCTGTTCCTATGGTTGAGAGAATGATTGACCCAAAGTCACCTACCTGTCTTCCTTGGTTTCCAGCTTCTAGTCCAAGACATTAATAATTAAACTGAAACATTGGTTTCAGTTCAGCTATTAAGCATCATAATGTAGACATCATCTTTGTGCACAGTGATGCAAGTAACAAAGAAAACCTAGAACGAGGACAAAGGAGAATTAAAGACATGAGCTAGGTTTGAAGAATTTCCTCATTAATATAATTTATCTAAAAATATGTTTATAGGTTTTTTATTGCAAGCTGCCCAGAGTCACTTAGTTGAGGTGGATGGTATAGAAATGTGATGAATAAATAAATAAATAAATTATGATTAACTGCTGCTGAGCTAGCAATTAAATGGCAAACTTTTTTTTAAAAAAAATGAGGAATTGGAAACAGTATTCTTTTGTTAGAATAATAAAAGTAAATCCTTTAATGGAATTTCTATAAACGCGATATGTAAGTATCACAGCATCTGATACTGTGAGGGCAAAAACTACTTAATTCCCTTTGTGTTAACTTCATTTCTCTCAGTAAAATCTATTTTAGGAAAAATAAAAAAAGCTTCATTGGCAAGGACAGAGTCTTTTTTTCCTTTAAAACAAATTTATCATTTGCCATTTATCATTTATGAATTATTGTATGTGACAGAGGAGGAAAAAATATAAAAAAGTTGACTGAAGGTCAAAAGTTAAAGGATTTTCCCATTTTTACATTATATGTGTAGCTGTGATCTTCAGCATCCTGGATAGCTATTTCTTCTACTTTAAATTCAGCATGTCAGTAGGCATATACACTGCAAATTGTATTCTTAGGTATGGCTAATTCACAAAGAATAGTGCAGAGCTGCATTGCAGTCTGCGTGCTTTTTGTGAGCAATTTTGCTCAGGCTTAGATAGCAATATGTAATCACTTTTGCTTAGTGCAAACCCTTCCCTGCCTCCCATATTCTAATTTCTTCTTTATATTTGGAACTGACACCTTGCTAAGTTGGTGTCATCACATGTGCTAATTTTGAAAGGCTCTTGCTGCAGCTGAGACAAAAACAATGTTAAAGTACACACAGAATGAAAATATATAAAAATACAGTAGCAGCCTCCAAATTAATGGTGGCTAGTACATAGAAAGGCAATCTGAAGTTTTAAAGCTATATGTCAGGGGTCTCCAACCCCCTGTTAGGAATCGGGCTGCAGAACTGAAGGTGAGCAGCGGGCAAGTGAACAAAGCTTCATCTGTATTTGCAGCCACTCCCCAACACTAGCATCACTGCCTCAGCTCCATCTCCGATCATCAGGCATTACATTCTCATAGGAGCACAAACACTATTGTAAACTATACATGTGAGGGATCTAAGTCAGTGATGGCGAACCTATGGCATGCATGTGGCACGCTGAGCCATATCTGCCGGCACGCGAGCCGTTGCCCTAGCTCAGATCCAGCACGCATGTGCGCGCCAGCCAGCTGATTTTTGGGTCAAACAGAGGCTCTGGGAGGGTGTTTTTGGCTTCTGGAGGGCCTCCGGGGGGACAGGGGAGGGTGTTTTTGCCCTTCCCAGGCTCCAGGGAAGCCTCTGGAGCCTGGGGAGGGCGAAAACGGGCCTACCGGGTCCACCAGAAGTTGGGAAACGATCCGTTTCCAGCCTCCAGAGGGCCTCTGGGGGGGCAGGGAGGCCATTTTCACCCTTCCCAGGCATTGAATTATGGGTGTGGGCACTCGCACATGTGCAATAGCACGCGCTCGCGCGCTTTTGGCATCCGAGGAAAAAAAAGGTTCGCCATCACTGATCTAGGTTATATGCTCCTCCTCCCCCCTCCCCGATCCATGGAAAAATTGTCTTCCATGAAACCGGTCCTTAGTGCCAAAAAAAGTTGGGGACCACTATTATTTGTGGCTCTAATCCTAGCTTCAAATGTTGTCTGCAATAATCAGATCAGACTTCTAAAAAACAATCACTGTTTTTTCCTTGGCAGCCTAAAAGAAAGATCACTCAGAAAGAGAAAAAAGAAAAATGATAGTGTGACAGTTGACTGTGATTATATCCACTGTTTGCTTTAGCCACAACTAATAATCTTTTACTGGCAGAGTACTCTTAAAATATTTTTAAAAGGTTTGAAAAATATTAAAGGTTTCTTTCAATGCTGAGGTAGCAGAATGTGTTGCATTTACTAGGATGTTAGGCACCTGCAGTAAAATATGTAATCTCATCTTTTTTTATCAGTGGGAAGATGACTAAACAGAACATTGATGATATATAGGATTGGGTGGGTCATAGATAAACATTTGTGATGAACTACTAGGGGAAGTGCTTCTGCTAATCATCAGCAGTGTGTTGATATAATGGTAAAAAGAAAAGGAAGTAATGTTTTCAGGTATTTTTGATTTTTTGAAATGTATTGTTCTAATCTGTTAAGTAAATTTGACTTCTGAGTGATTCTGTAATTTTAAAAAAACCGGCCTCTAGTCTTAAATATTTCATATTATCTCCTGAATTGAAGGTAGTGTACCTAAAATAGCAGCTGTTAGAAAGCAAAACATGGAAGAGGGCTATCACCTTGCTTATGCTTACGAGCCTCTGGAATATACATGGTTAGCTTTTTGAGACAGAATGTTGTGTTAGGTGGGCCTTCAGTGCACTGCAACAGAACTCTTCTTTTAGTTGTTAAAATAAATGTGTAATATCAGCAGTGTTTGCAGGGGGAAAGGGAGTGATAAAAACAGCATCATGCAATACCTGATCATGTATGATGCTAGACTATTCCATTATTTCACTGCTGAAGAAAATGATATGAAAATATCCATATCCATGATAAATAAAGAAGTTTTGTTTTGTTTTAAGTTAAATATACCATTACACTCAGAAATGGAGGTTAGTGACCTTACATGTATTCTTGTCCATCAATTTCAGTTGCTTTCTACTAGTTCTGATCTCTGTACTTTGTATTAAGATAATAGATACTATGATCATGAAGCAAATGGAACAAAAAAAAGGTTTTGGTGGTCTTCAGTTGATTTCCCCTTTTGGACGTGAAAGATAGAAGATAAAAAAGTGACAGCCTCCAGAAAAAGAGATTTTAATTTTAATTAACTCCCTTAATTATTTAGGATTGCTGTTAAAATACTTGAGCTTATGATTGTTGGCTCACCCTGCCTACTACTTTGTCACCTCTACCTAAACTACCTGTAAACAGCACTCCTTCCCATTTCAATGAGTGAAATTCATTTTAACCAAAGAAGCTATGAAATAAATCCATGAACATTTCTGTTCAAAAATGACTTCTACCAATGACTCTGGCTCCTCCCTTCTAGTACATGTATAAAGGGTGATCTACAAACTGAATTGTTCCTGGAAATGATGTATATATTCACCAGATTGATCTGAGCTAAATGCAACTATACTGGTTTTACTGCTTTATGGAATGCAGCCATTAACATCCAAGTAATTTCAGTGGATTTTGGAAGTCATCCCTAAAACCCATCTGTTAGAAATCACTTGTTCCAAGCAGGAATTCCACCCCCACCCTCACCACCCCCGTCTCTCTCTCTCTCCCCCTCCCCTCCCTCCCTCCCTCCCGCCCTCTCTCTTACACATATTATACCTTCCTATATATGCTTATTCTCATGGACCTTTTCTGCTTCTAGTGGTTAATTTCTACTCACCCAAGGTGAGACATCCAATTATTATAACATCTACATTTTTCCTATTAATGGATACGCAATAAAAAATAAGACTCTAATGCTTTGACTGGTTGAAGAAACATATTAAGGGGTGTGCATAAATGCACAATCGTGCCTACCGTTCCTGTCCAATTGAACCCATATATTCTTAATTCTTGTACTCCTAATCATGCTTGTACTATTATATATATATATACAATCATGTTTATACTTTGTGTACACTTTGCTTGTTATCATATACACTTGACAAATAAAATAATAAAATAATAAAATAAAATATTGACACCACTTTCTAATTTTGTTAATTATATGTTGCATAACCACTTGAGAAGTAAGCAATATTGTTCTCATCTCAACTTCATTAAACCCTTGCTGCCTTCAAAATACTTTCAGAGCCTTAGAGTACCTACATACAAGGCATACATAAATACAAATAAACAGCCTGAAAGCATATGCATATCCTATCATGTTTTGAGAAAGATAACAAAACTATTCTTTTTTTTTCTATCTACATATTCTTCTGTAGTGGATCAAATAATTAAGCAGAGCAAAAGGATTGTGCTTCATTTATATCTTGCAAAGATAACAAGATCTGAACATTTGAAGTAAATCAGACAGCATTTCCCTTCAAGTGTGTTTTTAAATAGTATTCTATTAGTGATTAATATAGATTTACATGAATTGGTGAAATAATTAAAACCAACACTTCTCAGTTAGAGATATTGTGTTGGATCATCAGTGATACACACTATCTCCAGGGAATGGATGGTGGAACGAATCCCACAAAGAACAGTTAATCATTATTTTAAAAACAAACAAATGAGACAAGTGTACATTTTGCTTTTAAAAAATGCATGTTTACTGACTGAAAATAATGACATTTAAATATGAATTGATGTATCATGTATGCCTACTCATTGTTTAGTGAACTAGTTATTGTGGAGGATTTAGACAGCAACTGCAATCTTATTGTATGATTCTAATAAGATCAGAACCCACGGAGAGAATCCCTGATTCCATCTTTGGTACATGTCAGCCTCCATTTATCATATTGCAGCAGTAGTGGGTTCTGAAACCCGTTGCTACCGCATGCGCAGAAGTATCCTGGGCAGATGGGCAGAGCCTTCCACTGCCGCCACTACCCGTTCGTAGAACTGGGCCGAACCAGGAGCAACCCACCACTGTATTGCAGCCTCCTTGGTCATCTAAATGCCAAATAGCACATTGGTTGGAATGTACACCTTTATCTCAGGCTTACATGTGAACAAAAGGCAGATTTGCTCCCTGTCCAGGAGAATTTTTTTGGTGTTTGTGTGTGGGGGGGGGGGAGAGAAAGTGTAAACGAGAGAGACTATAGACAAAATTCAGGAGGAAGATAAGCAAGAATTTGTATGCTGGGATAGAAAAAAGGCCCCAGATTAAAATTTAGAACATCCTGAAAAAGGGAAAGGAAATTCATGTAGATTAAATCAGAAGGAATATCTGTTTCAAGGGTCTGTTTTTTTGGGTAGAGATAAATAAATGTGTAATTAGAATTGTGCTAATTTATATTTGTGTGTGTGCGTGTGTGCGCGCACACACATATATGCTTCAAGTATGCTTCTTCTTTGAATAATTTAATGCTAGTTCTTTTCTCGCTATTTAGTTACCATATTTATATAACCATCCATCTCACAAAATGTGACTCTGGGCAGCACATAATTTTTAAAACATTAAAAACAATAATATAAAAACAATCAACAGTTTAAAAAAATTAATGTTACAGTTTTTGAAAGGCAAAGAAAGAGCAACAGATATTAATCATAATTTGAACCAGCCCTTCAGGGAATTCCCTTCAGGAAAACAAAACAAAATATCTGTCTGAAGTACATAAATAAATTTACTAATCCGGGCAGATCCCAAGATGGTTTTTATCTACTACTGATAAAGGAAAACTGGTTTTCTTTTCCTTTATCAGTAGTAGATAAAAACCATCTTGGGATCTGCCTGAATTAGTAAATTTATTTATATACTTCAGACAGATATTTTGTTTTGTTTCATTCATTTGAGCTTTCTGGCTACAAAGATTAGAACATGCTATAATTTATCTTTGCAACATTAACAAAGTATTAATATTTAAAGATAAAAGAATTGTTACAATTGTATTTAATAAAAAAATTGTTTTTACTCTTAGAGATTAATTTACTTTCAAAGGGGAAGCAGCTGACATCTTTAGGCACATACCTGGAAACTACATGGTCACGAGATTTCACTATAGATTTCTTTTTTGTAATTATCAGAAAGTAACACAAAATATGTGTCTTTTTTATAGCTAGAGTTAGCACATATAGCACCTTATAGCATACTTTCTAGATCAGGGGTGTCAAACTCATGGCCCATGGGCCGGATGAGTCACACTCTGGCCATGCCCACCCCCATTTTAGCGAAGGGGGAAAAGTTGCAATAGGTGACGTGACGACGTGTCATCGGGTGTTTGACACCCCTGCTCTAGATGATTAGTGTCATTTAGAACTAGAAAGTTATTTCCCCAGGGAGCAAATGGAAGAGTACTGCAGGCCACTTTAGCTGACTGTGATCCACAGGTCAGCGGTTCAAATCTCACCGGCTCAAGGTTGACTCAGCGTTCCATCCTTCTGAGGTAGGTAAAATGAGGACCCAGGTTGTTGGAGGCAATATAAATATACATTGCTTACTGGTATAAACCGCTTAGAGAGTGCTTGCACTGTGAGGCAGTATATAAATCTCACAAACAAACAAACAAACAAACAAACAAACAAACAAACAAACAAACAAACAAACAAACAAATAAATAAATAAATGCTGTGTGAAGAGTCAGATGGCAACTGACAGAAATGGTTCAAGATTTGTACCTTTCCACTTCCTATGTTCCACCATTCAAATATGACTAAGACCAGTGCTATTTGGTGACTAACCTTTCTAAAACCACTCCCCATAAGTGCTCTTTCATAGGTTCAATGAATTTTAACTCTGTGATAGGAAATGAGATTAGATTATTTCTATCCACTATTCTTATAACATCTTCCCATACATACTATACAGTATATACTTGAAGAAATGCAAACACACATACCATTTGGAGTGATCTTAATATAGTAAACATAGTGTTTATAATCCTGTATGTAAAAATGAGTTTTGAGCCTTGAAATAGGCATGTGGATACCCAATTCTGGTCAACTTCAAATATTCTGCTTTGCTGTCTGTTATCCTTACCCTTTGCTTCCAAACATCACAACTGTGCTATTATGTTTAATAAAATGACAACCAAAAGCTTTCTTAAACTAGGAAAACTTTTAATACTCTGGCAGTCAAAAGAAGATTATGGGTTTTTTCCCAGAAGAAATAAACAGCAAACAAAAATTTGCTTAAATGCGATTTATTCAGCATGTTGTAATCCATAGTTAAATTAAATACATATGTACAAGAATGAAGAGTGCTAATCCAAGCAAATACCACCAATTGATGTATTTTTTAATCTCTCCTAGTATATTCTTATTAAGCCTAGCAACTGTAAGTCAGTTGCTTATTATTCTAAGCATATGACAAGCTTACAGTTAAAACATTTATACAATTTTATTGTTATAGTTTGATCATGTATCTCAATTTATAATGCTATCCCCAACAGTCATTCAGACTACGTGGGTTAAGCATATACAGTATGCATGTTCAGCTACATTGTCAAATTCATAAATAACACAGAGATAACAGCAATCTACATCAATAGTAATAACCAAATAGATATTGAATCACATTTCTACGCTTATATTAATGCATTACTGAATTACAGTGAGTTTTGACACTTTTATCACAAATAACCAATAATTTACACTACGTTTAAAAAGAAATATTCAAAAATCTGTACTCATATAAACACAAACAGATATATTTTTCCATTTAGCCTTTCATTCTAAATTCTAAATTCTGTTTAAAATAAAACAGACAATCTACCCAGACAGTCCTTTATACAGTATATTTATTCCTCAATGGCATTTTGTGTCATTAATTTATTCATTTGATAGCTGTAGAAAACTTGGGATTTATGACTTTTTTGTGGGATTTGGGATTTATGACTGTCCCCATTTGTTAAATGTTTGTTAAAAGTGTTTTTTCAGGCACTACTTAACCAAGCAGAAGATTCACACACTGCAAATAAAGTTGCCTTGTTTCCAAACATGAATCATCTTGACAGATTAACAGCTTTTATTTTGTTGTGGACAAAATTCTGCAAACCTTAGTATTAATTTAAAACACCAATGAAAGAAATATCACTAAGCAATTCTGATAACAAACTTCATCTACAGCCACTCATCCCAAACTGGCTGTAACTGGCATACTCTTCTGAATAACATAAAATAGGAAGGCTATCATGTCTGCGGTAACCTTCTAAGGACATTGCATCTTGTAATAGTCTTTCCAAGCCTTGAAGGTTATCCAGAAGTGGAAGCAAGCTATGAGCATTACTTTAAAAGCCTGGAAGGAAACTTCAGCTTTGCAGTGGCATATATATGACATTGTTTTTAGGCATTTCAAGGGTCATAAATGGAAGAATCTTCTGCCTTAATGCAATCCATTATATCAATACACTGAAAGAATATTTCAAAGTCTAGCAGCGCAGGTCTATCTACACAAAAAGTATTACATTATTGTGTAGATGCCAGAATTTCTAAATTTCCAAACAATTCAGGGTGACTGCACCCCAAAATGAATTATAGAAGGGATCCAGAAATTTAAATAAAAATACAGCTCTGCCAAACTTTTGAAGATTGGAAACATGCTGTCCTACTTTTGAAAAAAAGTTGATTAAAGGTCAGTTTTCTTTAGTTCCTTCATTGAAAAGCAATATACCAATTTCTAATTTCTAACACCAACTGGTGGAACATATCCATATATCCCTAAGGAGATTATTTATCCTTCTAGGGAGGCAAGATGTTCATAAGCAGATCAATAAAGGACTGGTATCCATATGAGTGTTCTCGCCTTTTTCAAAGCAGAGGAGGTCATGTTCAACCATTATCTCAATGACGTTTTAAGTTAATGGCTTGAGTGTTAAGATAATGCCAATATTCTTAACTAGAACTTGAGTTCTAATTAAGATGCTCAGGAAGAACAGAAATAGTTTTCAAGGTAACATTAAATTGTGATTTTTTTTCTTTTTTCTTGTAAAAAGTTTACTTAACTGACACATAATTTTTTACTGTACCTACCTTCAATTTATTACATTTGATATTTTTTTCAAATATCTAAGAAATACAGTAGCTTTATTTGAAGCCATCTGATAAGCAGTTACATAGACAATAGGAGTGGAAAGTTCATTGTGGTTGCACTTACTGGTAAATTGGCAATATCTAAATAAAATCCTTTCAAGCTTATAAACAGAAAAATTAATAAAAAATATTAATAAATTAATAATTTATTAATATTAATTTATAAAAAAAATTAATAAATATTTTTGATTCTGTTTATTTTTCTTAGGGCTACATAGCTAGTTCTGTTAATAATTTTGCAGACAATAGGCTGTTCTGTTGCATATATTGCAAACATTTTTGTTTTAAAATCACTGTTTGTCTCATTGTAGTGAGTTTGAGTGAATCTGTATATATTTGGTAGCCAAACATATTAAAGATATAACATAAAAATATTATCTATTTGTATTCAAAAATATCACTTTGGTGCAGAAACACCTATGTCGACATATAGTTTTCTGTCATGTGATATGTTTATGGCCATTAACTTGGATAGTTTTAAAAGAGGACTGGGAAAATACTTGAAGACAGGAACTATCAATAATTTCTCATCTTAATGACAGTTTGCAATTCCAAAATCATGAGTTGTTTAGATGCTACCCATCAGTGAATGTTAGATATTAACCATCATCCTCTTATTCTAGCTTTTCTGAAAATACAACATGCTAGATCAAGTGGATTATTGGACTGATACTTCAGGACGGTTGTGATATTATATTAATGTGGATTTGATGTCTCAAAAAGAAGCACTACTAGATGTCAGATTTATTTTGATAAAGAACCAGAAATATATAAAGAAAAGAATCCTTGTACAAGAAGTTGTTAATCTCCTTAAATACATGTGTTGTTGTTATTTGCTCTGGCATTGCATGGAGGAAGGTATTGAGGGCATAGTTATCAAAGTAGCAGCCAAATTATATTATCATATTACCAATATACTGCTAACTTAGCTTTCGAATTCAAATCAATGGCATTATTTTTTTCTGATTAATGAAGACTTCTAAAGTAATTGGTTATTTCAGTTGTACAACATCCATGAATCTTTTGTTCTGAAGGATGACAAAAACCAAAAGGCATGCAATGTACCTTTGCCATGGGATTTTTCAGTGTTTACTCATTAACACCAAATAGTCTTCTGGCTTTTCCCTCGTTCCTGATGAAGCATTTCCATAGGTGCTCTTTTATAATCTTCTATTGCTGCTTCCTTGGGAGCCTGCACAACACAAAGGACCACTGCCGAAAAAGTCCAGAGCTTCAGGCTGTACTGCCCCTCCTGTGAAATCGTTGTGGCCTTCTGAGATGGGGTGACTCTTTCACCGCATACTTCCTTCCCCATGTTTGCAGTTTTAGATTTATAAAAAGATTTCTGTGGGAGTTTGAAGAAATGAGAGTGGTGGCACAGATGCAACAGATTCTTTTTTTCACTGCCTCCTTCAGCTTCATATAAAAGAGATGTGATCCAGTGACACAGATTTTTCTCCATGCACATGATTAATATTTTATCAAGATTGGCTGTTTATAGTGATTCCTTAAAATATCTCGATTTCCTTGAACAGTAGGTGTCTTCTTTCCCTAAAAACAAGAATTAAAGGAATTGTTTTAGTCTTAGTTGAATAAAGTCGATTTACTTTAGTGGAGCCAGTTTGGTGTCGTGGTTCAGGCATCAGGCTAAAACCCAGGAGACTTTGCGTTCCGGTCCCACCTTAGGCACAAAGGCATCTTGGTCCTTGCGGGGGCTTGTCCAGACAGTCTCTGAGAATCGGACAAAATTGAACAGAAGAAAAAAATAACTTTACTCACTGAAAAGACTCTTTAAATTTTACAGAGTGTTGGATAGGGGTCTTTGTATTTAAAACGCATGTGGGTTTTCTATGTGATCATGTTCACAAACAAAAATATGCTTACAATAGTCTAAGTGATTCTCAAATATTCAAGATTTTTTAACAGTATTAGGAAAGGTAATCCTATTCCAAAATGCATGCACATGAACAAACCTAGCATTTTACAAATCTACTAGAAAGTTACTATTTCTTTCTACATTTTATTTATTAATTTAGTGTGCATTTAGGTCACCTTTCGAAGTTTTATACATTTCATAAACACAGCTTGTTATGGAAAAAAAATCCTCTCCTGTTTATTTTTGTTTTACTTCACTATGGCTGCAGCATGATTTGAAGAGGAAATAATATTGTTATTTAATCTTTGTAAACAAGGAATCCTTGCTGATAGTTGAAAAGCATGGTTCTATTAGTAAATCCCAAATGATCATCTGCCTATTTCTGATGTAACTCACTGGGCCTAAGGTCAATATTTAGCACTATATAATATTGTTCAGTTTATAAACAATTCTCTTATGGATTGTTGTACACTATCTAGCTGGGATTTCATAGGAAGAAAAGATTGGAAGCATCTTTCTATTTATCATTTTAAATATTCCCAGTAGTCAGACTACTTCACTGAATACAATTATAAACAATATTGCAATCAAATAACCATTATAGCAATAGGTAAATCGGTTGAAGTATTTTAGCCTACATTCCTTATGGCATGTCTATCAAGAGATATGCATTATATAGATAAGAATAAACATTTTTAAGAGATATATTATTTGTAAGGAATATTTAAATAGGGTCGAAGCACTAACATTGCTATACAAAATAAACATTATAAGCTCTACTAAGCATTTTTCTGCACACTTATTTGTATGTCTCACTGCTCACTGAACATCATGGGTTTTACATCTGTGTAAAGACTGCATTATTTTAGAAAGATTGAAAAAAACTTCAACTACCTTTTTTACTTTTACTTCATTTGGATGCTGAATAAGATAGAAATATTTTAAGGAAAAAAATATTAGTTTCTTGACATTACAGATCACATCTTCTATGCAAGTGTTTAAATTTAAAGAAGTTAAATTAAAAGAAAAGGGCCAGATTTCAGTACAAAATTTTACATTTATGAAAACATTTATGGAAAAATCAGTTTGGGCTTCATAATATTTACATGAACAAACTTCTGTTCATAAAGCAAATGTCTTGTGCAAACACTCTTCTGTGGAATCATTCTATTATCCACAACTAATTTAACCACAGTACATGAGATTATCTTATTTTGCTTAGATTCATGCAAAATATTTTTAAATGCATACAGCTTTGACAAGTAACAGAATAACAGAGTTGGAAAGGACCTTGGAGGTCTAGTCCAACCCCTTGCTTAAGCAGGAAACCCTATACCATTTCTGATAAATGGCTGTTCAATCTCTTTTAAAAGTCTCCAGTGATGGAGCACCCACAACTTCTGAAGGCAAGCTGTTCCACTGGTTAATTGTTCTCATTGTTAGGAAATTTCTCCTTAATTCCAGGTTGCTTCTCTCCTTGATTAGTTTCCGTCCATTTCTTCTTGTCTTGCCTTCTGGTGCTTTGGAAAATAAGTTGATCCCTCTTCTTCATGGCAGCCACTTTTTTTTCTGCTCCATAAGTTGTTGTCTATTGTGGAATTTTATGGTAACATAAATCCTATGCCACCATTACATTTTCTTAGACATTGATCTTCTGTTGACTATCACCTTCAGTGTTATAATGAAATTTACTCATTTATAAGATTATGGAGCGATCAAATGAAAACAAAACTGCCATATTAACTATATCTTCATCAAACCCAGAGAATCTTGGTTTTGATTTGCACATATATATATATATATATGTATATAGGCAGATTCTTTACACACTCTTGTTGTTGCAAAAGAAAAATGGATAAAACTCTTCAATGAACTACTGAATAATGCAGTGTAAAATTTCCACTCTTTAATTAAAGCTAGTAACCATGAAATCTATTACACATGTGAACGCTGGGTAAAATCACAGTCTTAGTTGCCTAGAAGATACCATATATATGAAAAAGAGAATGTTATCATTCTATCAATGACAAGGAAGATTAAAAATATGTATAATAGAGATGCGATCAAGGTCAGACCAAAAAAAGAACCAACGTCCCAAACTGGTGCTCAGAAAAATTGCAAACTTATTATAGTGTTTAATAGTATAACTAATCCATGTTGGCTTCTAGTACTTCCCAGGGTAACATAAATATTGCTTGATCTTGTTCCAGCAGCAGCATTTATTTCATAAAACACAGCCTGGTAAAGTTCCAAATGAACTGTTATAGCATTGGAATGAAAATGTATGAATTCATAAATTGAAATTTTATTTGGTATGCTGTACCCTATAATAATCTTACGTTTTTAGAACACTAGCATGAAAACCTATCTGTTTTCTTTATATGTATGCTCTTTTTAGTTTTCCCCCCATTCTCCCCCCCAATATAGCAATGTCATATGGAACATTTTTATAGAGATTGAGAGATATAATGTACTTTTTTCATATCCCTTATTCTAACAGATGATTTCTCAATTCCATAATTTGTTGGATACTACATGAGTGGAATTTAATGTCCCACTCCACACCTACAGATACTTTGTGTATGACACCTTACACTTCCATATGCACACTGTCCTCTCACAGAGTTTGGTATCCTAGGATATGTATATTTCTCTCCTTGCAATTCCAGATGAAGCTGTTTCCCAATGACGCTGTTAGATGTTTCCCCAAATTTCCTAAATAGAGGAATGTCAGCAAAACTGTTGGAGAAGGGAAGGGATAAATGTCCTTTATCCAACCTTATTCACTACAGCTGCAGATTGGATCTACGAGGAACAGCAGACTGATAAAGTGAAAAAGGAGTGCTGAAAAAGATTCATTTGCTGAAGCCCATTCCATCTTATTCAGTGTTCAACTATTTCTTAAAAATGAAGAAAGAAGGGGTTTTTTTGTCACCGTTGTTTGTTGTTGTTGTTATTTTAATGCAGGTCTAGCACAATCCATGTTTTCAGAGCACAGCGTTTCTTGTGCTGCAGCTGGGAGAAAATGCTTAGTCCATGCCCCTCATGTTTTTTAAAAAAAGGCAGATCTGACAAAATTTGTTTTTTCAAAGCATTCATTATCTCTTTAGTTAGAGAATGCTATCTCTCTCTGCACATATGCATAGAATGAAACACTATGAAGACAATGGGCTATCTGTGTCTATTTGTGCACTAATTATTAATATTTATTTGCAATTATTTTTAACTTTAAGAGAACAGACTTTACTTTTTTAAGAAAAATAACACTTACAAATAAATTAGTAAATCTATGCAACAATAAGTTGCAATTAGTGCTCAAAGCACTAGTGTTTCCTGTTGTTGCTTTGTCACTGAACTTATTTCAATGTTTGATCATACACTCAGAGTTCTGTTTGGACTGGAAAGATATATAAATAATAGTAAGTAAATAAATAAGAAAAGAACCAAATTAGTTGTCAAGAAATCCTCTGTGTTCCCCCAGCATATGAAAGTATATGGAATGGGTAACCAGGTTGGATATGGTATCATGATTCTTAAAGCAGGACCACTTTCGTTTTTAATATCAGAATGAACTTAACATGTATAACTATGAACAAGTATTGTTCTTAGTCTGCCTTCTATTGGACTATGATAACAGGGATTCTTTCTCTTTATTATGTGTTCCAAATTTCATAATTTAAAATTATTCAGTAAGTAAGTCTCCTTCAACTAGACCTTGAGCCTCAGTGACTTAATGGACATTGGACATGTAGTTTTCTTTGCAACAATATGGATTGTTGTTTGCCATTGCCTTCTTCAGGAATATTTGGGGAGTGTCCTATTAACTAAGAACCAGTGGTGAAATCCAATTTTTTTTACTACTGGTTCTGTGGGTGTGCCTTGGTGGGCATGGTGTGGCTTGGTGGGCATGGCTTGGTGGGCATGGCAGGGGAAGGATACTGCAAAAATCTCCGTTCCCACCCCACTCCAGGGAAAGGATACTGCAAAATCTCCATTCCCACCCCACTCCAGGGGAAGGATACTGCAAAATCCTCATTCCCTCCCCACTCCTGGGGGAAGGATATTGCAAAATCTCCATTCCCACCCCTCTCTGGGGCCAGCCAGAGGTGATATTTGCCGGTTCTCTGAACTACTCAAAATTTCCGCTACCAGATCTCCAGAACCTGCTGGATTTCACCCCTGCGAACCCTTTGTATTCTCCTGTCCAGCTATTAAAGTGCTTAAATTCTTCCTCCCCTGTGTTTCTGCCTCCTTGATCTTTAAACCATCTTAAAACAATTCTGTCAGACTGAAACAGTCTTTCCATTAGAATGTTATCCTGTTTCTTAGCCGTCTTAACTTTCTGTTCTAAGAAAGCAATTGCCAATCATTTTTCACCAAGTTGGCAGGGCTTACCAGATATATGTGTGTACTGTATATATACATTATCTATGCCACACAGACAATTTAATTCATTAAATTGAATTGTTTTATATATAGAGAGAAAGCATCAAAATGCAGATGCATAAAAACAAAATAACCAGATTTAAAATAAAACTCCTTTATAACTGCCTTATAGGTCTTCAGGAGCTATCTTTAATAGTAATGCTACATTGTGCAAAGATTATAAACACTTGTCTTGCAAACAAAAGGTTGCTGGTAAAGACCTGAAATTTTTTTATTACTCTTTTTTCTTTCTCCTGAGCTACCTATTCCTTGGGCTTTTGGGGGGGGGTCTTTGGTCAGTCCAGTAGTATATTGTTTCATCATTTTTCGAGTAACTTAATGTCGATTCACATGAAATCCTTCCGTTTCAAGTGACTGGAAAACTGATGAAGAGATGCATCACTGCAGTTAATAAAGAAAGAAGTATCCAGGGAAATGTGGGTAGTGAACAGAAAAGAGAAAAAAATAATTAAAACTGTAGAAAATTTAACTAAGTTAATCCTTTAAGTATGGGTCATTTCTCCTTTTGTGAAATATGGTATAAATTGTTGGGATTAACTGTAGCAAAGTAAAGTACGCCATCCAAAACAGTCAATTTAAGTAGAAAGAACACTTTAAATTCACAGCAGAAAAACACATTTGGAGGTTACATTTCTGATGGGCAGTGGGGAGAACAGAGCAACAGTCATATGTTTTTGCCTTCCAAAAACAGCAAAGGGGAAGAGGCGGATGGCTAAACCCTAAGCCTAACCATGCTTCATTTCTGATTAGAAACAAGGTTAGCCAGTTGTTGCCGCCTGCTGGGTGCTATATACGGTACAAATATTGAAGTACAATTTTTTTAAAATGATAAAAGTTCTTGCAATTGTGAAACATTTTATTTTTGTCTCACAAATTATTTATTATCTGAGTAGTTATACTGAATATTAGCAATAGCACTTAGACTTATATACCGCTTCATAGTGCTTTACAGCCCTCTCTAAGCGGTTTACAGAGTTCAGCATATTGCCCCCAACAATCTGGGTCCTCATTTTACCCACCTCAGAAGGATGGAAAGCTGAGTCAACCTTGAGCCTGGTGAGATTTGAACAGCTGAACTGCTGAACTAGCAATCAGCTGAAGGTTGCAGTGCTGCTTTTAACCACTGCGCCACCTCAGCTCCTTTTGAATATTCCTTTTGAATGAATAGTTCCATGATATTTTAGTATATGAGGCAGTAGGAAAGGAGGCTGGTTATGCAGAGACTGAAGAGTAGGATGAGAGAATGCTAATATGCATTGGAAACATCAGCTTCCATACTGGAATAAGGGAGTAAAAAAAATGTCAAGATGGCAGTCAGTGAGTGAACTCAAAGCCCTACCCTTTGTTTGTGTACAGAGGGGTTCAGCTTCACTCATATTGCCATGGTTACCATTTTGCCTTTTTGACACCTTCACCCATTGATGCCAGTGATCTTAACCTCAGTAAACTGTACACCTACATCTTTAGCTGAAACCCAGCAAGAGCCAAACAATGTCTTAGTTGGAAAGACATCCCATGTTAACTTTAAAAAAAAGAAAATGTATTAACTTAAATCTATCAGAAAAACTTGTAGTAAGTACTGTACTTTCAAATATGTTTCATAGTGTCCCCTTTGTTAACCATGCAGCCTGTGTTCTATGGACAAGCTCCCTACTCTTTTATTCTTCCAGAGACCATTCAAGACCTGGCTTTTCCCACAAATGTGGGGAATGGGAATTGGAATGGGACAAGGTCCAGAAAGTGTGGTTGATAACACCAGTTTTTCTGTTTTTAATTTATTGTTGGTAGTTTTATAGTGTTTTATTGCTTGTAAGCTGCCCAGAGTTGGATTTAAAGATGGTAGCTGTACAAATTTTAAATAAATAAAATTTTATTGCACTAGCAATATCATGGTGCATGTTAACTGATCACTGGAAATCACCAGATAGCAATAAATCTACTTATAGAACTGTTTTTTCAGTTGAAAAACAAATGCTTCCCTTGTAGCAATTTATTTGGAAAGAGAAAACTTTGAGTCATTCTTAACATTGATTTTAGAAAGCAAGGTATGCCATAGACTTACCATTGATTTTAGAAAGCAAGGAATGCCATAGACTTACCATTAATTTTAGAAAGCAAGGAATGCCAAATATAAAGAAATAAACGGTTTTGTTCATCTCTACATTTCCTACCCATAATCAGTCCAATTTCTAGTAAACAAGAAGAAATCTATTCAAATCAGTATCTTTTATTAGATTCACAAGACTTACTTTTTTATGATGTTCCAGAACTTCATGTATACTCTTGCCAAAAAAACTTGCGACTGTAATGGAAACTGAGAAGTCTTTCAAATATTGTGTCTGTTGGCAAAGTGCAACCAATTACACTAATGTACAAATTCTGAAAACAAGCTTCTCTTGAAGGGGACAGTGAATCAGAACTCTAACAAAGGGGTACTTTGAAGTGTGCCACAACATGTTTCTCCAGTTCTGTTTCAATTCCCCAGGCTTACAATCAGTTTAAAATGGGGAATAATAAATATGAACTGTGCTATCTAAAACAAACCAGTATTAACCTTATCTTTAAAAATCTCTTTTTTTAAAGGCAAGTGTCAGGATTCCAGGGTTGTGTTGTTCTATGAATGTGTTATGGGTTTTTATATAACAAGAATATTATGATACCTAAATGAAACCAAAATAAAGTTTATGGGGTTTTTTTCCTGCAATGATAAGTGCATACACCCATTTGGTTGCTCCAACTTCAGAGTTCAAGCAAGACTTGACTCCTAAAGGCTTATCCAGATTATCAGATTTCCTTGTCTCAGAAAGTTTTGGAAGGCAAAAGTGGAAAACATTGCCCTGTTTTAGCTCTCCAGGGACATGTTTTTATGCTTCACTTCTGAAGTAAACTTTTCCATATTCTGTTGCCTCAAGCATTGCTGGAGTTTGAAGAAAATACTTGAGCTTGATGTAGGCTAACCTGAGCAGTTTTAGTGGCTATTATGCAGAATCAGGAACATCTCTACAAATGAATCAATGTTTCCCATACTCTGTAATATCTTTCCTATGAATGCTGTAACAGCTCAATGTGTATAATACTTGTCTTGTAATCAGAATCTGATTGGTTGAAAACCCAGCAGACTTTTTGGCACTATTGTTATTTTTTCCCCTTGAGCTTTCTACTTTTCCCATTAGTGCAGTTTTCATCTCTATTTTCAGTCATCTAATACAGAAAGATACCTATGAACAACTATAGATTATTCAGGTTATTTGGAAGCTAAGGATGAATGACTGAAAAAATGATGAAACAATGTGGAAATTTTAAAAACAAAAAATATATAATTTTCAAAAGACCAAATAAATGCTCTCTTCTGCTATCGTCAATTTTAAATGTATTAAATATCTCCAGCTTCTGTACAATTAGAAGGCAATGTTCACGGAAGATCACAATACATTGTGAGGGCAAGGCTTGTTTTACTATGGTTTGCATAGTTTGCCACACATTTATGACTATTTATGACTCTACATAAATGATCTTTGTGATCATATTATAAGCAACTGTGTTCTCTTTGCTGATGATGTTAAACTATTTAACACCACCGACAATGTTGCTACCCTTCAAAAAGACCTTGATCATGTAGCAGAATGGTCAAACAACTGGCAACTTCAAATCTCAACCAACAAATGTGCTGTCTTACACATTGGCAAAAAAAATCAGAATACAAAATACAAACTTGGAGGAAATGAACTTGTAGATGACCCTCACTCTGTCAAAGACTTGGAGTACTCATATCCAACGACCTAAGTGCTAGAGCCCACTGTAACAACATTGCCAAAAAGGCACTAAGAGTTGTTAATCTAATCTTGCGTAGCTTCTTCTCTGGCAACATTACACTGCTAACCAGAGCATACAAAACATTTGTTAGACAATTCTGGAATACAGCTCACCTGTCTAGAACCCGCACTGCATATCAGACATAAATACAATCGACAGAGTCCAGAAATGTTTCACAAGAAGAGTCCTTCACTTCTCCGCTCACAACAAAATGCCTTATTCCACCAGACTTGAAATACTGGAATTAGACAATTTAGAACTACGTCGCCTCTGATCTGATCTAAATGTAGTTCATAAAATCATATACCAAAATGTCCTTCCTGTTAATGACTAATTCAGCTTCAACCGCAGCAATACACGAGCACGTAATAGATTCAAACTAAATGTAAACCACTCCAAACTCGACTGCAGAAAATACGACTTCAGCAACAGAGTGATCAATGCCTGGAATGCACTACCTGACTCTGTGGTTTCTTCCCCAAACTCCTTAGACTGTCTACAGTCAACCTCTCCCCGTTTCTAAGAGGTCTTTAAGGGGCGTGCATAAGCGCACCACTGTGCTTACCGTCCCTGTCCTACTGTCCTATTGTCCTCTTTTATCGTTACTTTTTACTTATGTTTATACAAACTACTATATCCTATACATGTTTGACAAATAAATAAATAAAATAAATAAATAATGACCAGCTACATTCATGAAACATTAATCCATGCTTAAGCCATTAAGCATGGATTATTCATTACACAATATGTTAAGCCACAAATAAGCAAACTAACTCTGTGTGGATCAGATTAATATTGTTCAAAAAGAATCAGTTGTGCTGGATTATCTTTTCCAAAGTGAGCATGGACTTTCAATTTCAGAATGCAGAATGCAGTATTGAGTCCCAGTATTGCTGAAAATACTGGGAGTTGAGGAGACATTTGGAGAATGCCAGTTTGAGGAACACTGACATAGGGAATACGGTTATAAACTTTTCTGTACATGCCTCCATGTATGAGGATTCCCACATGCAGTTTATTCTGTGCCTCACTGATAAATATATAATAGCTTTGCTCAAGATAAATAGTCATAGAAAGGGGCTTATGGAATAAGCTATTTGGTCTCCATTTTCTCTCAAGGCATTGTAGATAAGTGTATTTAGTGGATAGACAAATAATGTTTTAGTTCCACACTAGATGAATTTGATTTTGAACTGTCTCACCCTAATCTTGAGAGCCAGTTTGATGTAGTGGTTAAGATACCAGGCTAAAAACTGGGGGACCATGAGTTCTAGTCCTCCCATGGGCACAACCAGCTGGGTTCCTCTCTGTTGGCCCTAAGAACATGACAATGGCAAACCACTTTCAAAATCTTGCCATGAAGATTGCAGGGATTTCTCCAGGCAGTTGCCAAAAGTCAACAGGATATGTAGGAGTACATATACACACAGAGAAATACACAGAAACACAAAACTTCTTGACCTTAATCTATAATTACATTCTGAGATGAGCAGAAACGTACCTACTATCAGAACAATGATACTCCTCACAAAGTTAGCTCAGTCTCATTGTGAGATATTCCTCACAAAGTTAAGTCAGTGACTTAGCTCAGTGTCAGAGGTCATGATGTCCTCTTGCAACTATTTTTATTCAGGGGCGGGTTGCTTACTTACTGGTGCCGGTGCGCTGCGTGCGCATCTCCACGTTTTGGGTGCGCACATGCTTTCTACGCATGCGTGCCCCTTGCGCGATTTTGCTTCTCACATGCAAAATCTCACCAAAATCTCACGAGGGGATGCACACGCACGTGAGATTTCAGCGAGATTTTGCTTCTGAGCATGCACGGAAGCAAAATCTCGCTGAAATCTCACACACACACGCGTCCCCTCTCAAGATTTCGGCAAGATTTTGCTTCCGCGCATGCGCAGAAGCAAAATCGGCCAAAAATTTACCAAAAAAGATGGTGGCGCATGCGATGGACCGGCGGAGAGGGCTCCGGAGCAGTCGCGCGCAAATTGCGCAATCGGCCGCTCCCTACCGAAGCTCCGCACTAGACAGCTCCAGCAGGAACCCACCTCTGCTTTTATTCCACCACTCTGTGGAAAAAGCAAGTCATGGATTCAACTGAAAAAAATGTAGGGTAGAATACACAGCCAGAAAATGTTTCTGATTAAAAAGAAAATGCCAAACTGAATCTTCTGCCTAAGAAATCTTGAATTATATCCCTTCCTATAGATCCCAGGCCTTCATTTTCTTAATTGTTCCTCTGCAGAGTATTATCCTGCAGCTCTAGCAGCTCTGCTGACTGCAGGGACCCTAACTGACACAATAATTTCATGCGTCAGCATTCTACCTAGAAATGAATACAAATCAGTCAGGGCAGCTGCAATAGTGGTACCTGCAACTCTAACCTGTTTTATGTAGGTTTTCAACATTTCTCTGCAGACTAAGCTATAAAATGGTGAGTATGCCTCTGCAAGAAAGCATGTCTCTGCAGTCTGCCTCTCACCATCAGTTGAAGAACTTGCACTTGCATGCTAAATTAACTAAGGTGCAAAAACAGTCACGAGATGTAAAACAGTATTTATATTCTGCGTCTACGTTACAGTATGTTTTTGTTTAACGGATACAAACAGAATAGTTCTGAATACTTAAACCAGAGTCCACTTAACCTTTAAGAATCACAATCTTTACTTATTTTTTATGGTTTGTAAATGACAATTAATCTCTTAATGGACAGAGTTACCCAACAGCACATTTCATTTGGTAGTCAATTAATTGTAGAGCTAACTTCCCGACAAAGAGGACATTCCTAATAAGATTTCTTAATTATGTGGCTCTGTCATTTTACAAGCACAAAACAATGAGCAATAATAAGGGAAGGATGGAACTCAGAGAAACTGTATAAAGCGTTACTATTAAGATTTCCAGATGCCAACAGCTTCTTTGCCATCTGATGTTTTTTTTGCAGTGAAGAAGATTCTTGACTATAAAAGATGAAGAGTCTACTTTTTCTGGTGCTGATTTTTTTCTCCTGGGCTGAGCATCATGCTGCTAACTTCACTCTGGAGCATGATAGAATAATTCACGTCCATGGTGAGTAAAAGAAATTCAATGAACAATTGTGATGCTGTAATAAAAAAAGGTTAATGTTTGCTACATTTACAAAACTGATTAGCTAACTGTGCTGCAGGGTTACATTTTTTTTATACTGCAGTGCTTTTTTAGGTTAGAACTGCGGTCTGCAGTTCAGCGTACCACATTTCTGTGATTTTTGCCGAAGAAGCAATGGTTACGAAAATCAAAATGCATGCATTTTAAACACAGCAAGTAAGCAATTAGACTCTCTGATGGATATCTGCCTACTCTATAATAAATAAGATCTAAAGCTCTTAGCACAGAAATATGGTAATGATGGATTATTAAAGCACAGTGATGCAAAAAAAGAGATCAGCAGCAACTTAGACAACATAAAAAGTAGCTTACCTCCCCAGATAGATGCCTCCCCATTGCTTTGATTTCTATGAAACGCTACCTCTTAACATATTTTATGTACATCCATTCAAATCCTAAAGCTTATGATTGGCTGTGCAAAGCTTTGAGGCTATAGCAGAATGCAGCTGTATTTCAGTTCTGGCTTCAGTAGCCAAGGATCATCCTGTATGAAGCAAGCCAATACATTTATTTATGCAAAAGTGACAGGCAGGATAAATGTCATGCAGTTTCTCTGCTTTGTATAGCTTACATTTTGACACTTTAAGCCATACGGCCTATGGATATGCAGAATAAACTCTGGAGATTCAGTGCAGCATAGGGAATGCTGGCCTCATTATAAACGGGGTTGCATGTTGATATCTAGAAAGAAATGGTTGAGCATCAGAACAACTTTGGGAGGATTGTAAGGGAGCAGTCATCTCCTGAAATCAGATCTAGTTTTCCAGGTCAAAATAGAAATGGAAAATAATAATGTGTGAATTAAAAATGGGTCTCAATGAAATAAGTGGTAAATGTCTCTAAAAACAGAAACGATAAGATTGTTTCTGTTTTTAGAGTTATTATCAAGCTGCCTGTACTCTTTATTGTCTACTTTACATGGGAATGTAAAACTTTTTAAATAGCTCAATTTTGGAATTTTGTTCTAAAAATGTTTGAGTTGTTTCTCACTGAAGAAATGTTATATATAATGTTCTGGAGGATTTTTGATTAAGGTTTGATTATGAATAAGCATTTAGAAGGATCTTGCATGGTAATGGGCATCAGCAATGTCAGGGTAAGGGGAAAAAATGAGAAATGGTAAAGAATATTCTTTATTTTCCTAAACTAAAAATGTGGCTAGTCAAATACTTAAGAAAGTTGACATAGGTCAAAAAGTTGACATAGAATCAGTAAAATATGCCGCTAAATACAGTATAAGCCAAATACATGGCTTAGAAGTAACTGCTTTTAAGGAAGATGGATAATGGTGATGATGATGGTCTTTAAAGAAAAAAGCTTCACAAAATAGTTATAACAATTGATTCAATTATTGTAGAGAATTCTGTTTTCAAACTGACAGCTATTGTTGGGGATGCTTCAGTCTATATTTCCCACACTGGACTAAGATTACACAACTTTCAAGATGCCAGCCAACACTTTAACAGTAATGAAAAGCCTATGCAATTTGGGTACAATTGATGAAAAGCCTATGCAATTTGGGTACAATTGATAATTCATCCACTTTAGGATCAGGTACAAGATTCCCAGTTCAAATAATGTCAGTTTTTTCAGTCATAAACATTCTGAACAGGGATTTATATATATTCTCACCATGAATAATTATTACAATACCTTCCTGAATTTGGTGACCTACAGATAGATTGAATTCAACTTTCATGGTGCATGGGAGGCTATTTTATCGCTATTTGTAGCTGTCACCCATTTTTATCTTGAATTTGTTTTTAGCCTCTCCTATTTATAGTTGCAATTAGTTATATAATTAACTTAATATGAATTAAGCTCATCTGAATTCTATATCAATAAATAATTAGAAGGTATTGATCATAGACCATATGTAGCAATAATCTTTACAATAATAATCTATGAAAATTATTTAGGGGATTTGTTGCAGGATAAAAGCATCAAATTTTGGCATTTTTCCCTCTCTTGTGACAGAACTGAACAACCCAACTGAAAGAGCCAAATCAAAATAAAATGACTCACTGGTTCCACAGTTAATACCAAAGGATTTCTACTTAAAAAACAAAATTCAACACTTGTAATCAAAGCAATGAGCCTTTCCAAAAAGACATCATCACTTTTCATTCACTTTGAATCACAAAATATTTAAGATGACACAGCTCTGCAAAAGCCAAATAGGCAGAAACTCGAGGATTTATCATTAGCCAATATGTAGGTTTATCAAACATGAAAAAAGTTGTATCAATACCATGAATTTGTACATTGTGTTTATAAAGTGATTTTTCCCAATTTGTTAAATGCAAATTTTCTACCAGTTGTTTATAGCAAATTTATCAATATTAAAAATCCATTAGAAAAAGGAATAAAGTGCAGTTTTCTTCATACATATGAACTAAGGATTATGGTTCATTGAATATGATGAGACTCATTTCCTCGTGTCTTAATGAACTGCAGGCTGAACATGGACTAGGAGGAGGATGTAGCTGTAAAAAAGCAAAATGCAATCCTGGCTGTATTGACAGATACTGTATGTAGCATCAAAATCAAGAGAAATCATCATTTCTCTATTCTATGTTAGTGAAAACATAACTGGAATATGCTTTCCACATTTTAGATGAACACAAAGTGGTCCAGATAAAAGCAACTGAGATAATAAAGGGTATGGAAATAAAAATTAAAGAGGAGTAGTTCAAGGTATTAAATAGGTTTTGCCTGGAGAAGAGAAGATCGTTAGGAGATGTGAAACTCCTAACTTCAAGTAGCTGAGAGCCGTCAAATAGATAATGGGCAGAATTATTAGAGTTGTTTCAGAAAACAGGAAACGAAAGATGTGTTAAAATAATAAGAGTGTATATTGGTTGTTAATTCTTAAGTAATGTTCAACAATGGAAGAGATTACCTCTTTCACTGATAGTATTTAAACAAAGACTTATGACCTTTTTTAAAAATGTGCTTTAGTAGAATACTCCTGCATTGGACATAAGGTTGGACAAAATGCTTCTTAAGGTATCTTTCAAATCTTTCATTCTGTGATTCTGTGAAATATGCCCCAAATATATATATGCAGATATAACCCAAATGTGCGCATGTTTTTCTTCCTTTGAGAACTGCATTTTTCACAAGATGGAACAGGCCTAAATGGTCCTAGGATATGAGAATCTTATTTGCCAACATGCATAACAACTGCAAATAAGTGGAGTGTGTGTGTACCCATAAACTCATTCATATTGTTGGAATATGCAGCAGTTATGGTGAAGTGCCCTGTGAGATAGTAAGAGCACTAGGTGGCACTGTTATTTTAGAAAAGTATATAAAAATAGGAGATATGAAATTATCTGGATCCAGAACAAGAAAGGTGTTTCTGATCAGGCATGGACATGCTCATTGTTCCTGTCAGTAGCTGCACCTTTTCTGGGCTCACATGGTAGTTTTGTGGTCCCAGGCAGGAAAAAAATTACAAACTTAGAAAAATGCATGCCTGCTTTAAGGAACTGTTAGCAGGTACAGTAAGACTCTGTGTACCCAAAGCACTTTTTCCACATCAATCCAAACAGCTGCACTATTCCTAGAAACAGAATAGGATGAAAATTCAGTTTTTCTGTTTACTATAACTACTCCCTTCCTGAATGCCAAGGAAGGAAGGAAGGAAGGAAGGAAGGAAGGAAGGAAGGTAGGAAGGAAGGAAGGAAGGAAGGAAGGAAGGAAGGAAGGAAGGAAGGAAGGAAGGAAGGAAGGAAGGAAGGAAGGAAGGAAGGAAGGAAATCATTAATGGAATATAAATAGGTCATTCACTGAAACTTTCACTAAATGTGCTTAAAGTTTTACTTCAGCTTTTCTGTGCTTTACATACCTGCAAAGTTGGTCTCAAAGTTACTTTTTTATCACTTTTTCATATCAGTTTGTCTCTTGTATATGTGCAAAGTAGCATAAGTATCTAATGATTAGATTTTAGACCATTGTGGCAATCCTGAAAAGCTTTAATTTGTCAACATTCTTATAATGCACTATACAAGCTATAAAACAGGCTTAAAGTTTCTTAAAATCACATGTGGTGAATTAATTTTACTACTTACTGTACTCCCCTGCAAAGCAAAAGTAATCAAGGACATGTTACTACCAATTTCAGGAAATCATTCTGAACTTTTCAAATTTAATTGACAGATATAGATCAGAATGGTTTCCTATGTTATTCTATGCCAAAGCTCTTTTCTGGACAAGTTTTATTGTTTCTTTCGTATTGCAAAACTCCAATAATTTTCTTAACTTAGATTCTACCTCCTCATCACTGTCCCATTGTAAATAAATATTTTATTCAACCAAAATCAGTTGGAACTTATTTCCAAATCAAAATTTCTATATGGGAGAAGGGATTTAATAATGACAATCGAAATGAATCACTATTATTACTATTGTTGTTATTCACTCATGTACAGAAGGCAAAAAGAATAATAAATGATTTTTATAATTTCAGGATATAATAAATTCATTGTTTTTATGCATTCTGCCTTCAACATTCTTTTTTAAAAAATTTTTTATTGAACACACAAAACAAGACACACCAAAACGTATAACAAACAGGTGGGGCACTTATAGCCCCCTATCCATCAAAAGCTGTTGTCAGATGATTACATTTTATACAGTATTCAATTTAATATTCATATTGCTCTCACATTACCTATCCTATAGTACAGTGATGGCGAACCTATGGCACGGGTGCCACAGGTGGCACGCGGAGCCATATCTGAGGACACGCGAGGCGTTGCCCTATGTCAGCTCCAGCGCGCTAGTCAGCTGATTTTCGGCCTTCTTTTCGGCCGTTTTTGCTCTCCCCAGGCTTCAGGAAAGCCTCCTGAACCCTGGGGACGGTGAAAAACGGCCCAACGGGCCTACCAGAAGTCCGGAGGCTTCAGTGAGGCCTGTGCGCATGCGCGGGGGGTTGTGCGCATGCGCGAGGGGCAGTGTGGGGATTGTGTGCATGCGTGGGGGGAGGGCATTGCATTATGGGTGTGGGCACGCACACGCACGTTATCGCGCGCGCGCACACCCTTTTGGCACCCGAGCCAAAAAAGGTTCGCCATCACTGCTATAGTACAATATATCCTCTAAAACCTTTATAAGATTACTTGGAAGTACACCTTTATACTTTTCTTTTGTTCTATCTTACTGTTAACTAAGGCATTAGCGTCCCCAATAGTAATTAAATTCTCCACTCCTAGTTCTGTAAATTTATCGTGTATTTTTTTAATGCGATTCAAATTGTTTATCATTTGAGGCATAAATTGTTCAACATTCTAACAATAAAGAGACAGTTGTATTTCAGGCCTACTTCAGAGTTCTTGTAAAATATTTGAGAAAATAGAATCAGGATGATATTGCGGCTGACTGCCATGTTCAGATTGGCAATTCCAGTTTTCCCCAAGGCAGAAATGTATTATATAATACTTATGACTCAGTGAGACTCTTTGGATTTTGTTATTGTTTAAAATATAATTTGCATGCAAGCTTTCAGCACATATTGATGTGACTGAGAATCACTGAAATTTAATTAGTGGAAAAAATGAATCATATACTGATAAATAAATAAAATGTTAAGAAAAAACAGTTTTTCAGAATATTAATTTAACAAACTAGTTCTCTCCCTTTTCCCCAGTATATGGTAGTTTGGTGTAATGGTTAAGGCATCAGTCACGCTCTCAGCTCTAGGAAGGAGGCAATAGCAAGCCAATATTGAAAGACCTTGCCAAGAAAAATGCAGGGAATAGCCCAGGAATCTGCCATGAGTCAACACTGCCTTGAAGGCACCACACTCCCCCACCCAAAAAAAGGATTCCACTTCTTGGAACTGATTTCAGGTGTCATGAAAGGACAGCAAATTCTTACAAGCTAGTCTAATGGTCTCAAACCATCTTCCCTTGGAAGACTATGAAATGCAAGAAGCTCTGAAGAAAACAAATGTTTTGAGCCCAAGCAGGATTAAGACTGGTATAACAGTGTAGAAACCATATTGGTCACACTTATGGATGAAGACAGTAGAAGCAGGAGAATGTCAATCATTGTGGACAGTCTCTGAAGGAATCAAGACAGGGCCCTGCTCCACAGTCAATATCCATCTTCCTTAGGCATTAGTTCCAGTCAGTGCTGACGGTGGAGGTAGATATGCCCAGAGACCCCTACTTCTTTCAGTCCCCCGGGGATCTGACCTGCCTCCACTCCTTTCAGACATCTACATGAATCCGTGGAGGTTATATGTTGGTACAGGATTCGGTATTATCGGTATGGTGCACTTATGCATCTTGTCTCTAGGGTAATGCTAACCCGGTGCCTGGAGATTATCAGAATCTGGACAGGAAAGAATATTTGTGAGCTGCCATAACCAAAACTGACTTTCTGCAGCCCGCATAAAATTCAAAGTGAAACAAATCAGGGGTGAAATCCAGCAGGTTCTGACAGGTTCTGGAGAACTGGTAGCGGACATTTTGAGTAGTTCGGAGAACCGGTAGCGGACATTTTGAGTAGTTCGGAGAACCAGCAAATACTGGCTGACCCCAGAGTGGGGTGGGAATGGAGATTTTGCAATATCCTTCCCCCAGGAGTGGGGTGGGAATGGAGATTTTGCAGTATCCTTCCCCTGCTACACCCACCAAGCCACGCCCACCAAGCCACACCAAGCCACGCCCACAGAACCAGTAGTAAAAAAATTGGATTTCACCACTGAAACAAATCCCATATAAAAATTAAAATTAAAAATACAGCACCAGAAAATAGTAAAAGATGAAAACAACAAAGCAGGGAAATATAGTCAAACTGAATCCTTCCAACATGGAGTGGCTTTCGATTTGTGGAATCCCTGGGAAATTCTCTGACTCTTGATAGGGTTATATTCTCCATGATCAGAGATAGCTGCACTTTAAGAGTTCTCCTAGACTTACAGTTCCCACTTTGAAAAAAAGATGTCACTTTTATCTAAGAGGGCTTTTGCAAAGTTACACCTTAAATGCCAGTTATAATTTTTCCTTAGCCCTTAGCACTTAGCCCTACTCACAGACATTCATGCTCTAGTGACTACCAGTTGGACTACTATAATATATATTACCCAGGGCTAGCTTTAAAGAAGATTCAGTAGTTATAATTGGTAGAAAATGTGGAAGGTAATGATGAATGTATCTTGATAGAATCAGTGACACCTGCTAATTCAGGAGCAGCATTGGCTACCAGAGAGTTTAAGATATAATTCAAGATGCTGGTTGTCACCTTAAGTTACACTCAGAAATCAATTGGTACCCTATATGGCTCCAGATCTGGTTATCTGAGGGACTGCCTTGGCTATATTTATTGACCCATCCAACCACATCAAATTAGGTCAATTTTTTCCAGGTCCTTTCTCTATTCAATTGTCATTGATGGAATCTTGGAAGTAGGCATTCTCACAAACTGGTTCTACCTTTGGCGGTTCCTTATAGTGATTCATCTGCCTTAGGCTTCAGGAAGTGTTATAGACCTACAAGTTCTATCCTGCACAGGAGGGTATCCTATAATTTGAAGATAGTTTTCTGCATTTCTATCTATTGATTCTTACTTTTCATCATCATCATCAACAACAACAACAACAACAACATCACCATCTTCCTAGTTGTGCCTACCGTTCCTGTCCTAATGTACCCATATATTCATACCTCTTTTACTCTTATTCATGCTTGTAATATTACATATATATTCATTCATGTTTTACTGTTTAATCTTTGCTTATAATCATATATGCTTGACAAATAAAACAAATACAAATACAAAAAAAGATCTACTTTTCAGTTCAATGAATGCTATCTTGCATAATAAAAATGTAGCATCTGGATCATTTCTGAATGTTGATGGAATATATTATATATATTATATTCTTCATGAATGAGAGGCACGAGGAAGAGAGAGAAGGATATTGAATCATATTGTACATATCCATAGATTTTTACATGCCTAGGAATGTGACTATTTTCATCTCTGAAACAGTTTAATATATTTCAGCTATTCTAATCACTGTTTTCTTTTTTTCCAACATGTTTTAGAAAATGAACCTCACCTTCTTGTGAAAGTAGAACAAACTAAAATCTTCTCACATCGTGGTGGAAGTGTTACTCTGCCATGTAAATTTTACCGTGACAATTCATTACCTGTCTCAGGAATCCATAGAGTTCGTGTTAAGTGGACCAAACTCACTTCAGATTACCTCAAAGAAGTGGATGTCTATGTTGAAATGGGCTACCACAAAAAAAGTTATGGTAATTACCAAGGAAGGGTATTCTTGAAGAAAAGCACTGAAAATGATGCCTCTCTGGTAATCTCAAATTTAATGCTGGAAGATTATGGGAAATACAAATGTGAAGTTATTGAAGGTTTAGAAGATGACTCAGCTGTTATAACTCTAGACTTGGATGGTAAGCTTCCTAGCTAAACAGAAATTATTCATTAAAAATATTGCTATTACTATTGTTCAGAAAATATAGCTTTCATTTCTCACTCTAACCATTTATCAGAATCCAGCCAGATTATATTTTTTTCTTTAATTAATAAGAAAGATTATTGGATAAATTACATTTATTAATCTACATTTTAATTTGCAGAAGTTTTTGAAGGGAGCTTTGTTTCTTGCACTGTTCAAGCTTTATAAAATAATTTAATTCAACTTAAGACTTTAGGGGTAACTAGCTCTGTCCCTAACATCATACAGATACTATGTGTCCATAACGTCGGGATAAACCTCATGGAGGCAGAAGGCCTTCTTTATAAGATTCTTTATGGAATCCTGATCTAGATTGAGTGAATATGCCCTCTGCACATGTTATTAAATCCAAAACATATTTGCTTCAGGTTCTGTGCATATTGAATTCAATTTCAAAGCAACCTGACTTCTGAACAACTCTGGGAAGCTTACAAAAGAGAAAAACAATATATATAGAGAAAGAGAAACAATCATAACAGATCAAAAGACCTACCACTTGGAAAACAAAACCATGAGGCTCTGCAAGGCTGAAGGGAACAATCTTTTGGCCATTCTGATTTAAGGCATTTTTGTACTGGATGGTTCTGTCTAAACAGCCTGAATTTGATGGGAAGGAAAATATTTTGGCTGTAGAATGTACTTAGCCATAGAAGCTACCTATGTAGCTGTTTTAAGCATTTATATTCTACATTTCTTCCATTCTGTTTCTTAAATCAAGCAACTTATTTCAGAGACAAAAATCAATTTTAAGAAGGAAATGGAAGTTTTACTCACATACTAGGCCAGTTTCAACAATCCTGACTGGCTGGTTTGATCTGGTGTAGTTTCCAGTCTTACTATATTTGTAGGGCCTTCTCTTTTACAAATATGGAAAGAAATTAAGTTTCAGTTAGAGCCAATAGCTACCACTGTATTTTGTTTGGGGAAATAGCATTAAAGATACATCTGAATTTAAAGCTTATTTGTAGCTTTCCCATTCCAATACACATCAAATGGCAAATTTTCTGGCGGTTCATAAAGTTCATGTGCCAAAATCAAGCAATCTGTTTTCTTACTTGCTCTTTAAAACAAGCATGCTAATAATGAAGCAAAGAAGCCAAAATAATGTATCTGATAGGTGAAAATCCACATTTGAGTATTGCATAAAGAATTGGTGGTATTCCATCAGGAAAGAGTGAGCTTCAATATATGGTCTTAAGAGAAGTAAGACAAAACTCTTAAACTAAATCAGGAGTCAGCAATCCGCAGCTCTGGAGCCACATGTGGCTCTTTCATCCCTCTGCTGCGGCTCCCTGTTGCTCAAAATATGCGTCACAACTGCCAATGTGCGACACCCACCAATGCACAATTTATTAAGCTGTTTGACCCCTGGTAGGCCAACCATGGATAAATCCAAGAAAAGAAAAGTTTCAGAAGAAAACAGAATCTTTAATTCAACTATATATGCTAGTTTTGTGGCCGCTCAGGAAATAGTCAGGCACGGGAAGAGTTTTGTGGATCCCGGTGTTTTCAATTCTGTGGGAAACAGGTCCAAATGGCTCTCTGAGTTTAAGGTTGCCGACCCCTGGACTAAATAGTTAGGCAGCATTCCCAACTATATATTTAACAGATTGTTGTTTTGGTGATGGTAAGATCTCCATTCTTCTTCCATCTATTCTAACCTATATTGTCCTTTTTGAAATGCCTTTCAGTTGGGGCAGAGCACCATTTATGTTTTTCAGTTTCCATCTATAAGCCTCATTTTCAGCACTGCTGTAATATTAATTTAATTAACATTTTGGGGCTGGTTTTGTTTTTAGACAAAAAAAAATGTGCCACTGAAAAATAAATAAACTTGCTGCTGAATTCTATTGTATGACCTGAACATAGTGCAAAATGAAGGCTTAAGACCTCGGGCATCCTGCCAGTGGTGGGTTGTCCTCCCTTGATTAATTAATTAATTAAGCAGCCATTTTTTGCCCTTCTGCTCTCTTTTAGGCATTGTATTCCCTTACTTCCCACGACTGGGTCGCTATAATTTAAACTTCTATGAAGCTCAGCAAGCCTGCCTCGACCAGGATGCAGTTATAGCTTCATTTGACCAGTTATATGAAGCATGGCGGTCAGGACTGGACTGGTGCAATGCAGGCTGGCTCAATGATGGGTCAGCGCAATATCCAATTAGAAATCCCAGAGACCCTTGTGGTGGGAAGAACACAGTGCCTGGAATCCGGAATTATGGCTTCTCAAATAAAGAACAAAACAGATACGATGTCTTTTGTTTTACCTCTCATTTTACTGGTAAGTAATTTGACTCCTTGGAAGTTTTTTGTAGTGAAGTGTAACACTCGATATTAATTTTTATTTATTTCAGAAGGAATTGTAGCTCAGATGTTCAATGTCTTTTTACATGCAAAAAGTCCCCAATTCAGTTTCAGTTCAAATTCAGTTCAATTCATCAATTCTTCTGTTTAAAAAGGTCAAGCATCAGATCATGGAAACACGGCAGAGCTGTTATTATAACAGGAGATGGAAACTTTTTTATCTTATTTGGAATGTTAATGTGATAATAATTCTCTCACAAATGCCTGCTATTGTGGGACAGCTGATCACAAAACAGACATTTATCAAATGACCTGCAGTTCCCCAACATGATGGCTATGTTCTCAACTTCTCATTGTCTCTTTTCCAAGGCAGGTGGGCACATTTCCATACAAAGAAATGGACTGAAGTATCTCACAGTTGTTATTTTTTAAAAGGATCAGAGACAGAGATCTTTTTTGAAAGAAGGGTGAAGCTAGACACTGATTTTTTGCTTCTCCCTGGTTTAGAAAGACATGTTTGCCTGATCTCTAGCATCTGTGGCGAATTCTTCAGGAGTCAGTACTATAACGTCTGAAGAAAAATGAGCGATAGAGCTCTTAAATATTGCAGACTTATTTTTTCCTCCCTGGTCAATTCTGTGAATTTCACCTATTCCACAATTTTGGAATTCTGCAGAATGCAGAAATTTTACTCCCATGTTATGTTTGCATAGTCCAGCATTCTTCTTTGCTGGTTAACAAAATTTGCTTGCTATAACTCAGAGGAGTTTGGGGACTGATACTTGATATGAAAACTTCTTCATACTATACTTGAAAAAATTCCTCTATCATTTCTAGTTAGAAATTCATATGCAACAAGGTTGCTAAAAATTATTCCTATAAATGAAAATTGTTGAGTCAGAAGAGCCGAGGTGGCGCAGCAGTTAGAGGCAGGTACTGCAGGCCACATTAGCTGACACTGATCTGCAGGTCAGCGGTTCAAATCTCACCGGCTCAAGGTTGACTCAGCTTTCCATCCTTCCGAGGTAGGTAAAATGAGGACCCAGATTGTTGGGGGCAATGTAAATATATACATTGCTTACTGGTGTAAACCGCTTAGAAAGTGCTTGCACTGTGAGGCGGTATATAAATGTCACTAATAAATAAATAAATAAATTTAAATGTAGGTTAGAAATGGGGAAAAAATGTTACATTTTAAAGAGAAAACAATGCTGACAATATTAAAACAATGTAAGAAAACAATGCCACTATATCTGGAGAAATTAACCGAAAAATACTTATCTACACAAGAGAGAAAACAAGGAAGCTAACATGGCAGGCCATTCCTTTCAGCAGGAAGTTGGATAACTCAGAACCAGGCATCTCATATGCGTCCTAACTTGTATGCTTCTTGAAGAGCAGATGTTTGGCTTGTAGCCCACACACAAAGGGATGCTCCCTTGTTCTGCATACATATGCTCTGAGTATTCACAATAAAATTTATATGCCTTAGAACATGAGAACAGTAAACATGACTATTCATTGGGCAGTCCTGAAGAATGCATTTCCAAAACAAATAGGCTTTAAACATTATACAAATGTTTACCTGATCCAGATCCAGCTATTTTAGTTCCATAAGTGGCTGACTGAATTGAGGCAAATAAATCTTATGCCATTTAAGCATTATCTGAAATTTGTGGAAAATGAATAAATACACACAATGAGTTCCAAAGAAACTGAGCACTATTTATAATGAAAATTCAGATTCTCATAAGTCCTGATCCTGTCCCCTATAAATAACATAGCTTGCACATCATTTGGGCTTTGAGAAAAAGCTTCAAACAAGAGATAAGATTTTAATTTGCCTTTCTCTAAAGGCTATTGAATCTGCTTCCTAGGTGAAATGAGGGGTATTTATTTTCTCTTGTTCCCTCTTTCCCCTATAATCCTGTGCTGTTTTAAGGAAGTGGGCCCTCTGGTTCTTCAAAATAGCCTTGCAGATCAATGGAGAAATAATCAGGGATTATTGGATCAAGGAAACCACTTTCTTTAGATGAGGCCTCAGTTATGTAGAGATCACACATGGTCTGGGTTCAAATTTTATTTTTAAAAAATTGTACCATGCATTTGTACCTTTGGACTGAAAATATTAAAGAGCACAGTATAAAATTAATTGCACTAAACATCAAGATCTAAACCAGAATTATTTAAATTAGAGACATAAGATTGTCCAATGTGAATGAAATTTTCACATATTAATGACAGTGTGAAAAGCCACGTAGAAGCACCTTGAGCAGTGATGTTGCCATACAGTACATATGACGTGAAGAGCCATTTCTGATTATTCAAGTCTGTTGCAGCCCTTGTCCCTTCTATAGTATGCTGACAGTATTGAAATGGGATGATTTAGATAATTGCAAGTGTTTATGTATAATTTTACGTATATTTATGAAACAAATTTCAGTTAGATAAAGATTCAGTTATCTCTTTAACACAATAGTGTTAAAGGATATCTCACTTCTTACCCTTCCATAAGTATATTAGAAAATTTAATTTTGTCAGTAGAAAAAGTCTGCACATCTATTGAAAGAATGCAGTTTTGCCCCTATAATTTTAGGGATAACTATAGTAACTATAGTTTTGAACTGTTTTACACATACACACACTTAATAAATATAATGGATTTTTTAAATGAATCTTTAAAATGTATTTTAATTGCATAACTTTTTTTCATGTGTATTATAATCTTTCTGTATTCCATCAGGCCGTTTTTATTACCTAATACACCCGACCAAGCTGACTTATGATGAAGCCGTGCAAGCCTGCATCAATGATGGTGCACAGATTGCTAAAGTAGGCCAAATGTTTGCAGCCTGGAAACTCCTAGGATATGACCGCTGTGATGCCGGCTGGCTGGCTGATGGCAGTGTCCGATATCCCATCTCCAAGCCAAGAAAACGCTGTAGCCCTAATGAAGCAGCGGTACGCTTGGTGGGCTTTCCGGATAAAAAACACAAGCTATATGGAGTCTACTGCTTCAGGCCATACCAGTGAAAAGGAGTAAGAGCACAACAGTGTCCATTCGATCAAGAACATGTGAAGATTGTTTCAATAAGAACTTATACAAATTGCCAAAACTGTGATAAATCTTTTTTTTTACTTACTATAAGGAGTCATTTCGTAAAAGCAACCAATTAATTTGTTCGGTTATTTTTTTTTTAAATCATTCAATAGATATTTTAAATTAATATAATTTAAAGAAAGCTCTAGGTGAAGAAGTTTTGGAAATGTAACTCTTTAAGCTACACAGTTCCAACAAACATATTTTTCTTGAATGGGGCATGCAATAGCTTGATGATTGCTAAGACTCAGTTAAGGAATGTAAGGCTTATCAAAGGATAAAGTTTACATATTTGCATCATATTAAAAGATACCAGAGAATAATGACTGAGATCTGATGTTATGAACTGTGTTCATCTTTTATTAACTGCTATTCCATGTGGTTTTTGTGAGCAGTTAAAAAAAAAAGATGTGAATGCTGTTTAAAGCAACAGTATTTTATGAAGTCTTTGACATAAAAAAAAAAGTTTCACTATTTCAAACCATGCCTTTTAGCAATCTCTGGTAAAGAATTCTGTAACATTCCATCAAGCACAGTTAAATCTTCTGAACATATTCCTGGTTTTCTTATGTATGCAGTAGAAAATGTGCGTATGAATAAGTAAAGATTGGAGCCATTTTTCTTCTTAATACAAACTAAATATGCCTGAAATATATTGCATTACTTTGAATAGTTTTATGAACTTTTATATTACTGCAGCTGTTGTTTTCATTTTGAAATCCATTTTGCTAAGCAGCATTTAGCTTTTACTCAGGGCAGTTATCTATAAATGAACTGCTGGACAGAAACTCACACGTATTAAATATAGCATCTTGATTTCATTGTAGCTTTTAAGTATTATTGCCTTTATAAATGAAAATTTTAAATATTTAAAAATTTCCTGTCTTAGTTCCATATGTCCAAGGTAAGCATTATTTGAATTTTGAAGCATATTCTCTGCTCTATAAATAAGAGGAAGATATTTTTTTATCCTGTTTAGGAAAAGGAGAAATATTTTAATACTGAGTACTCGTGATAAAATCAAAACCGTTTACTTATTTTAAAGGACACACCAACTCTCACATTTGCATCTTATTATGCATTGCATGGCCCATTTGCTTGTGAGCAAAGAAGATTTTATGTATGTCAAAGCCCTTGGGTTCCCCAAGAGAATATGACTAACTATAGCTATATTTTAATTGGGATTAGGTGTTCACTATTAGGATTTTCAGATAGTTTTCCAGATTACTTTATATATTACCAAAATATGCTGAGTTATGTATAGGACAAATGACTTATTAACCTTCTTTAGCCTAGAGTTCCCAAATATGTGGGAGTTCGTGTATTCATGATCCTTGGGAATGATGAGTGTTTAATTCTAAAACATCAGGAATGCTCATGATATTTCTGGTGGAAAATAAAGGTAGCAAAGTATAGTAAGCACTGGATGAAACTGCTTAGAATTAATGGCTCTGATAAAACAAACATTAAACTATGACTAAGTTATATGTTTAATGAAATAAATTACAGATAGTATAGATATTGCTATGATTTACTGTGTAACTTTTAGTTGTATTAGTGGGATTTGTTCCAAGGATCATAAATGTCTTTATTTGGACTCAGATAATAGAAACATATTGTCAATAGTTACATGAGATTCGTATATATTTCTGGGCCATAATTCCAGCAAGGGAAAAGTCTTGTAACAATATATTTGTGGTTTGGTCTATGTACCACAATATTATAACTAACCAAGGGATTTTATCTTCACTGTTTTCAGAGGACAGTTAAAATAGCATACAGTAGAAAGTATTCACCTACATCAATTAAACTTGTGTATTCTATGCAAAATGTTCCCATGTCAACATTCCCGAACAATCAGTTCATTGTATAAATGACATAGAAATAAAATATATAATGCTCATGGATTGATTAAAATATGTTGCAAAAAGAAACATTGATATGATTGTGCAAACATGTAAATGAGTATCTGTACCTTAGCAGAATATTCATTAAAGATGGAAAATAGATGGGAGAAATTTTAAGGTGTGAATTGTTCATAAAAGTATAGTGGAATGATAGCACACTGGTTTACTTCAAACAAGATTGGCTACAAAGTTCGAGTGAAATTTCATAATAATCTGCAAGCTTTATTGAGTAAATAAGCACGAGATACATACGATTAGATGTGTGATGCATCTATTTGCTCTTTAGAGCAGCCAATGGCCTGATTATGGACACACTCTACAAATGTTCAGATCTTTTGTATTGCCTAATGCTTTTTCTTTTGCAGAACAAGTGCAAATTATTACAAATTATTTGCCCTTCCAAGCTTGAGGGCCCTCAGGTGGTATTTCTCAGTTGACTGGGAAGCATGTAAAGTGAAGATTGTGAACACTCATGCAGTTAAGGACAAAGGACAGATATGTTTTTCTTACGCTTGCTGACTTCAACTATCTTAAGAAGACCAGTATTAAAATAAAATAATGCCTATATTTTCTATTAATTGTATTGTGATGAAATTTAAGACAAAACTTGCATTTCGTGGCTGCTTTTCTGGAGACAGCAGTATATATTTAAAAATAAATAAATCTGCTTCCAGAAAAGTTGGAATTTCCATCTACTATGTGGTATCTCTACATTAGAAATGTATTAGACTGTAAGCATTTTTATTGCCATTCAAATATAAACTAGTTTTGAAAAAATGTTCAATATAATTGTATCTTTACAAAAGATAATGGTCATTTGAGTGGGAAAAATGGTATTACATCCTGCAGAGCAATATTTTTAAATGACTGTACTTACATTGTACTTGTGCTCACGATATACTTGATATTCTCTCGAATATCGCTATCAATCTTGGCTATCCTGAAAGAACATGTTTTGGTCATGCAAAGGAAGAGAAGAACAGAAGGGCTTATTGCTTGCCATTATTTTGCGATAGTAACTTTTAAAAAAAAGAAACTTGCATTAAAGCTTAACTTTTATACTGCCATTTATTCACATAGAACTTTTTTTTGCTAACTGCAGCTTTTCATATTAATAATGAAAATGTATAGATAAATACCATATTTTGTAATTAATTCATTTACATGCATTATTGTAAATAAGGTTTCTAAAATTAATCTAGCTATTTAATATTCATGTTTAGAAGGTAAGAATAAAGAATAAAAAAGTAAGAATAAAAGAACCAATAGGTAACAGCATATTTGTTATTTTAAGAATTTTTTTCCTTTTGTAGGTCAACTATTAACACTAAGCATATTAATATGCAATTTTTGGTAATTAATGGAAAAACCACTACATTATGATTAATTTTCAAGCTTCTTTAAATATCTATCCAGGAGGTCCCTTAGATTTTGGTAGCAATTCATTTCTTTTATGTAAAAATAAGATGATGTACCCACAGTTTAATAATCATAATTATAGTTTTTGTGCCGTGTATTAAGTCTAACTCTAACTGAAATTAAAGGATAAACATTAGATGCTTCAACAATGTATTCAAATGAAAAATCCTATTAGGATTTTGTTTTTTAATCTTGTGCACATATAATACGTTGGAGATGAATAGCAAGATTTTTGCTATTGCTGTTGGTCATGCACTCACATGTTCAGCATTAGTTAACAAGCTTAGATCTCTTAGATTATACCATTTAAAATACAGGAAAGATTACATTTGTAAATGTTATGCACACGCAAATTAGCATTCTGTCATTATTTTCTAACTCATTTCTTAATTTCCTTATATTTTAATCCTTTTTTCTTTTTTCTTTTTTTCCTTTTTTCCTTTTTTTTCTTTTTTTTCTTTTTTCTTTTTTCTTTCTTTCTTTCTTCCTTCCTTCTTTTTCTTCCTTTCTTCTTTCTTCTTTCTTTCTTCTTTCTTTCATTTGAAACTTTACATATCATGTCATTCTTGTGATGTTCAGTTCCTGTCACAAAAGCTTGTTTTCTTCTATAGCAAATGACTTATGAACCAATTCTTCTAATGTTAAAATACACAGTACATTGAAAAACATCTCTTGAAAATGGAGTTTGATCAGAGATTAAATATATAGGATTTGATCAGTCTTTGTAAACCATACACAGCTCTCAGAAAGTTTTACCATGGTGGTGGATAGGATAGGATGGGATGGGATGGGATGGGATGGGATGGGATGGGATGGGATGGGATGGGATGGGATAAGATAAGATAAGATAAGATAAGATAAGATAAGATAAGATAAGATAAGATAAGATAAGATAAGATAAGATAAGATAAGATAAGATAAGATAATAAAACAAAACAAAACAAAACAAAACAAAATAAAATAATAAAATAAAATAATAAAATAATAAAATAATAAAATAATATAAAATAATAAAATAATAAAATAAAATAAAATAAAATAATAAAATAAAATAAAAAATAAAAATAAAATAAAATAAAATAATAAAATAAAATAAAATAAAATAAAATAAAATAAATTAATATAAAAATAAAACAAAATAAAATAAAATAATAAAATAAAATAAAATAAATAATAAAATAATAAAATAAAATAAAAAATAAAAAATAAAAATAAAATAAAATAATAAAATAATAAAATAAAAATAAAATAAAATAAAAAATAATAAAAAATAGAATAGAATAGAATACAATACAATACAATACAATAAAATAAAAAATAAAATAAAATAAAATAAAATAATAAAATAAAATAAAATAAAATAAAATAAAATAAATAAAATAATAAAATAAAATAAAATAAAATAAAATAACATAACATAAAATAATAAAATAAAATAAAATAAAATAATAAAATAAAATAAAATAAAATAAAATAGAATAACAGAGTTGGAAGGGACCTTGGAGGTCTTCTAGTCTAACCCCCTGGTTAGGTAGGAAACCCTACACCACTTCAGACAAATGGTTATCCAATCTCTTCTTAAAAACTTCCAGTGTTGGAGCATTTCTGGAGGCAAGTTGTTCCACTGATTAATTGTTCTAACTGTTAGGAAATTTCTCCTTAGTTCTAAGTTGCTTCTCTCCTTGATTAGTTTCCACCCATTGCTTCTTGTCCTACCCTCTTATTATTATTTTTAGTCTTCATAATTTACACAGGACTATTCACCTACAAAAAAGAATGAGTTTTCAAGTAATTCATCAGTCTACATTGATAACAAGTAAATAAAATTTACTAATTTAAAGTAAAATTTCAGATTAATATAGTACTTGCTTTAGGACCAATATGCAAGTCTTCCAATTTAGTACAATAAATTTAAAGTCAAACCATTTGAAAATAGCTAAATAATGTTGTTATTTGGTTATAATGGAAACAATACACCTAACCCAGTGTCTCTCAACCTTGGTAACTTTAAAATATGTGGACTTCAACTCCCAGAATTCCTCAGTCAGCATGTCTTTCTGGTGAATTCTGGGAGTTGAAAACTACACGTCTTAAAGTCACCAAAGTTGAAAACTGTTCCCCTAACCAAATAGCACAAAGCCAAGAAAATATACACTTCTAATAATAGTATTACTGAGAATTCTGTGCTAGAAAAACGCTACATGATCTAAGAAGATATTTTCATTTTCTCATAAATATTCATCTAAAGGGAAAGTATCTCCAAATCCTCAGGGATGGAATAGTATTGATATCCTAGGTTACAGAAAACATCATCATGTAGTGTAAGTAGAGAAGGACAAAGCAGCATCAAAGTGAATACAAGGTAGAGAGAAATGGAATGTATTTTATACATTTATTAATATGCATAGTAATAAATAGAGATTATAATTTTCTTCTAAGGAAAAAGTGATTGAATCCTAAAGGGAATGCTAAATTGGTGGATATTACTATTCAAAGAAGAAAGAAAGTCAGGAAAACAGACAGGAGAGCCTATAAAAATTGAAGAATGCATTGTGCCATTTCTTATATTTTACAATGTACTTGAATTTAATGTCCCAATGCAACAATTAATTCATACTTACATTTTCCAAAAGAAACATGCTTTCTTTATGGGATAGGAGTAATTAGTAAATATCTGGTATTTTTTTCTTCATGAAGTCACATGCAAAGGGAATAAGTAATTAGTATATTCCCAATATAATTCTAAATTTTTGTTATTATTCAGAAAATTGTTTTAAAAATAACAATGGGAGAATTAGTTGAATAGAATAGAATGGAATGGAATGGAATGGAATGGAATGGAATAGAATAGAATAGAATAGAATTCTTTATTGGCCAAGTGTGATTGGACACACAAGAAATTTGTCTTTGGTGCATATGCTCTCAGTGTACATAAAAGAAAAGATACATTTGTCAAGAATCATGAGGTACAACACTTAATTATTGTCATAGGGTACAATAAGAAATCAGGAATAATCAATATTGATATAAATCTTAAGGATACAAGCAACAAGTTATAAGTGGGAGTAGATGGGTGATAGGAACAATGAGAAGACTAATAGTAATAGTAATGCAGCCTAGTGGATAGTTAGACAGTGGTGAGGGAATTATTTGTTTAGCAGAGTGATGGCATTCGGGGAAAAAACTGTTCTTGTGTCTAGTTGTCTTGCCTACTGATTAAATACAAATACTTATCATCCAAACCAACATTGGATTATTTGGTATAACATGAGATCTTTTATAAATTCAATTTTAAGCAGAGCCTCCTGTACTTCTTTACCTTCTCCTGCCTGTTGTGGCTCATAATGATAGATTCTTAATGAATCCTGGAACATCCATTTTCCCCCCCCTAACTGGATAGTTAAAAAGAAACAAAGAAATGCTGTAATATAAAATCAATTCATTCTGTTTTTCCCAGGATTAAGAAAAATGTGCATCTTACCTAGACACAGTAGGTAAGACAGATGGAGAAGATAGGACAGATTATGAAAGTTTGGTTTCCAGTCCAGTTCCTTTAATTATGCTTGATAGGTAGGTCTCGGAGAGGATTATAGGGAGGCAGTAAATGGTATATTGTGGTTGGCTTGGATTATACATTTGAGTGCCAAAAAGAAAAAAAAACCAATGGAAGACAAGGGGAGGTGAAGGGAGGAAAGAGGTGTATGTCTGACAGCTGATGTGGTTTCCAACATGCATCTCTTCTCCAATTGCCTTCCTGTTTGAGGCTTTTTCCCCTTCCGCCCAATCAGTAATGAAAAACATCCTGAATGCTCAAAGTTACTCGGTAAATTGAGGAACATCCTTAAATGAGTGTTCAGTATTTGGTTCAGTTTGCAGTTTATTGGCCAGATACCTCCAAGAAGATTGAGGAGTACATTGTACAAATCAGCAGTCTTTGCTTCAGGCAGTCAGCACTTTTTCTTCTACTACTTGTCATATCCTCTGTCCTTTATTAGTTAGCACTCAGAGCAGTAGTCCATACAGATATGACCTATGTAATCTTCTGCTAACAATCCTCTGCCATCCAGTGACTTCCTTGCAAAACTACTCACCAAACTTAGTGAAGAAGCATATTTCTTTCGGTACTTTATGTGTCAAAAAGTGGCAGCGAATTTCAGAAATTTCATATTTTAAAATAACATGCAAATCACCCAGAATTGCCGGAAGTTAGGCAGCATATAAAATTAATGAAACTGTGGAATCCTTGGTGCTCTCTTACTTTGGTTGTTTACTTGCAGATGTTTCATTACTGTTATATAGGGTGAATGGAAGAGGCAGATAGAAGTGGCTTCAAAACAACAGCTCTTTATTTGGCAACTATTTACAATCCAGCAAAAGCTCTGTCTGACAGCCAGCCCTTTTATAGGGAGCTGCCAGACAGTCTAGCCAATCAGCAGTCAGTATTTTCCCTCCAGAATGGAGGACCTGACTGAAGCCTATGTGCTTCAGTCTGAGAATGAAACAATTACTCATTCAATTAGGTAACACCATCAGTGTAAATATGTGTGGGATTTGGTCCTTATTTATATATAGGAGCATATATAGGAGCATTCCTTGCCATTGTTGGTGGAGCTATGATTTTTTGGTAGTTCCTTGATTAGGATATTTTTCTCTGCTTGGTTTTTATGTCTGTTGTAAATCCCTGTTTATCTGGGTGTTTTTGTTTGTTGTTAACCTCTGTTTATCTGGCTGCTGCTCTGAGCTGATGGAGATGATATATTCTGGTCTTTTTTATTTCCTTCTTAGCTTTTTTGTTGTCTCTTTTAAATGTGATTTATCTCTATTTGTCTATTAATGATTGATTTACCAAAAATTCCTGCGCATTTGTGGATTTAGCTTGGTTTATGATGCTCACAGTTTCCAAGTTTAAAAGTATGGTTGAGTCTGTCCATGTGTTGTGAGATTAAGGAATTTTCATTGTGTCTTCTGATTGCTAGTTGGTATTCATGGGTGCACTCTGCTACTTTTCTGCCTGTCTGTCCCACATAGTGGTTCTTACACTTAGTACATGTTATAGATGATTTCTGTTTTTACTTCTTGGCCTACTCAGTCTTTAGATTTACTTAAGATGTTTTCTGAGGCTTTGATGTTTTGGGTACTATGGTGATACTTATGGTTGTAATAGTCTGTTGATTGCTTCTGAGATGTTTTTGATGTATGGTAGTGTTATCTTTTTTATAGCTTATATTCATTGTGCTGTAACAGATTGAGTAGTCAGGCACTTTTGGATAAAGTTGTATGAGTGTTCATTTTGGCAGAAGATATTGTATAGACCAGGGGTTGGCAACCTGCAGCTCTGGAGCCGCATGCGGCTTTTGGGGCTCTCTGCCGTGGCTCCCTGTCACCCTGTCGCAGCAGTGGCATGGTCGGAGACTTGGTGCAGGAGCAAGCACCCCTGCACTTGCCTTTGCGTGGCAACAACATTCCCCCTGGTACATTTGCTGTTGCCACCAACAAAGACTGCTGGGAGAGAACGGCAGGGGCGGATTTTGCGGGGTGGGGGCCATCCCCCAAGCCTGGCCTTCCTCCTCCCTTGTTGGCGAGGCCAAGAGAAAGAAGGGGGCGGCATGGGGAAGCGCTCCGCTGCCCTGACGAGCACAACAGCCCAGTGGAGGGCAGAAGTGACCCCATTGGTGAGTTGGATGGCAGAGAGGCGTGGTCTGGCTCTCGCAGCAGAATGCGCCGCTTTCTGTTTCTTGTGCCTTCCCCGATCTCAGCTCTTTCAGCAAGAGCTATATTTCTGTTTGCTTTCATTTCCCTGGGCAGTGATGGTTGGGGTCATGGGGGGGGAACAGAGCCATCAGGGCTGCTCCCCCCCTCAGCAAGTCAGGCCTGGAGGAGCATGGAGAGTTGCAGGCAAGCACCGGAGGGTCAGAAGACACGCTCCGATGTCGCCCCAACATGTATTTCCAGTGTGCACACCTTTGTCCCGAGATCGGATTGAGCAGGGCGAAGGGGGAAGGGGGAAGGGAAGGAGAAGCCCGGCTGGCTTTCCTTTGGTGTGGGGTGGGGGGGAAGACCCAATACTCTCTCCATGGCCTGCAGCAAAAGCACACTTTACAATGGGAGAGACTGGGTCCCCTCCTCCTCCTGGAGCCCATTCCCTGTCCCACTCGCCTCTAGCAACTCTCCACTCCTCTCTCTCTCTTTCTCTCTCTCTCCACAGAGAGCAAACCCGGAAATAGCCACCTGCTGTTTCCCGCCAGTCAGGCAGTGAGAGAGAGAGAGAGAGAAAGAGAGAGAGAGAGAGAGAGAGAGAGAGAGAGAGAGAGAGAGAGAGAGAGAGAGAGAGAGAGAGAGAGAGAGAGAGAGAGAGAGAGAGAGAAGGCGGGGGGGAGACAGATTCAGCTCAATTCAGTCCTCGCCAAAGACACTCACCCATCAGCCAGTCTCCCCCCCTCTCTGTGTGTGTATGTGTGTGTGTGTGTGTGTGTGTGTGTCTGTGTCTGTGTCTGTGTCTGTGTGTGTGTGTCGCTCTCTCGCTCCCTGCCTCTGTGTCTTACTTTCGGAAATCCCTGTGTGCTCTCTGGGGCTTTTTTGCCAGCTGTTTTTCTTTCTTCCTTTTGGAAAGCCAGGCTGGTGGAGGAATGCGTGGCAGAGGCTTTCCTCCTCCTCCCCCTCCTCCTCCTCTCGGCCCCGCCACAGCCAGACAGGAGGTCGCGATAGGAGGAGAAGGAGGAGGAGGGAAGTCTCTGCCACAGGTTGCTCTTATTTCTCTGCCAGCCCGGCTTTCCAAAAGGAAGAAAGAAAAACAGCTGGTGAAAAGCCCGAAAGAGCACACGCAGGGCTTTCTGAGAGTGGGAAGAGAGACAGAGGTAGGGAATGAGAGAGAGCGACACACACATACTCACAGACATAGAGAGACAGAGAGGGAGGGAGATAGACAAAGAGAGAGAAAGATGGGAGGGAGGGAGGGAGAGAGACAGAGAGAGAGTTACCTATTTCCCATAGAAAACACGGAGCCACAAAACCTGGGTAGGCTCGGCTGGGGGTCATGTCCCTCGGGAGTTGGGCGGCATATAAGAAAACCAAAATAAATAAATAAATAAATAAATGTGACTGGGTGGGAGTGAGTGACATCGAGTTGGCCACACCCACCCAGATTTTGTGGCTCCGAGTGTTTTGTTTTCTGTGGGAAACGGGCCCAGGTGGCTCTTTGAGTGTTTAAGGTTGTCAACCCTGGTATAGACAATCTGAATAGTCAAATATTGCTTTTTACATCCATCTCTTGTCCTGTGAAATCCACAAGGATGCCCAAGGCAGCCTTGTGTCAGATTCTGGCTTGGCACAAAAGTAAAACAAAAACCATTTTTTCCCATATGGACCGAACTATTATTGGCTGATGATCTCATTTAATTTTGGAAATATTTGCAGAATTACAGTAAGTGTAAGATTAGGAACAAAATGGACAAAGCATTTATTTTATTTTTATTTTATTTATTTATTTATTTGTCAAACATGTATAGGATAGTAGTAGTTTGTATAAACATAAGTAAAAAGTAACAATAAAAGAGGACAATAGGACAGAAGGACAGGGACGGTAGGCACAGTGGTGCGCTTATGCACACCCCTTACACACCTCTTAGAAACAGGGAGAGGTCGACTGTAGACAGTCTAAGGTATGCATTGAGAGCATATAACTGCACATTATGCCCAGTGTCTTGGATACTACTCCATGTCTAAATTCATAGCTTAAGACCAAGAGCCGAGGTGGCGCAATGGTTAAAGAGCAGCACTGCAGTTCAGCAGTTCAGCTGTTCAAATCTCACCAGCTCAAGGTTGACTCAGCCTTCCATCCTTCCTTCCGAGGTCGGTAAAATGAGGACCCAGATTGTTGGAGGCAATATGCTGAACTCTGTAAAACCGTTTAGAGAGGGCTGTAAAGCACTATGAAGCGGTATATAAGTCTAAGTGCTATTGCTATTGCTAAGTATTTGAAAAACATTTGTTGCCATATGAATCTTTCCATAAAAGTTCTAGATGGAGACTGTTTTACAGGAGTCACTGTCATCTTGCAGGGTCTAATTCTGAAACTCTTTTATGGAGACTTCTTGCCACTCATGATGGATCTCTTAGCCCCAGATAGGTTCAGTTTTAACTAATCTGTTTTATGCCTGATACATAATTCTGAATGGTTTACTGCTCTATCACTTTTTATGAATATATAATTCAGTTATTTTATTCTCGTAAGTCACTTTGGAATATAACTGAGAAACAGTTTAAAATACTTACAGAAATAACAAACATGCATCCTTTTGCTGTTTGTATTAAGAGATGCACATGCATCATAGACTTAATATATATCACAGGTAGAACTACTGGTCTCCTATATTTTATTCTCTGCATTTTTGCAACTTTCCTCTTGCGTTTCCATAGCATTTCTTATTTTTGGTACTCTGTTTATTACAAAATGAAATATAGCTTCATTAATTAACCAATTTCATGGCAGGAAGGGAGAGGTGAAAAATTTCCAAAAGGATGACCAACTATGTTTGCAAATTTGCAGAGGTTTGCAAATTTGGAAGAAAGAAGTGTAGAAATGCCAGTTCTTGAAATAATAATAACAATAAAGCAGATTAGATATAGAATCAGGATGCTTAGTCCAATAATTTTTGGCAGTCTGAGTAAATTCCCATGATAAAACCTGCCTATTTACCTAAACTCTAGAGTCTGAAATGGTTATGGGAATAAAAACAGTTGTATTTTTTTCTAAAAACTGGCTCAAAACCTAGGCTTATCCCAGCCTCACCCTTTCTAATGGCACCAGGGAGAACAAAAACAATTCGAAAAAATAATTCTTAATATCTTAGTCCACTATATTTACACACTTTTTTGCAGATTCTCCTGCTGCGTATAAACTATTTCAAATGTAGGAAGCCATCTGATCTCTGATCCAAATAGATTTTAAGTACAAATCTTGTATCATGCCTGCCCATTAATATAAAACTGGTCAAATCAGAATGAAAATTCCAGTATACTTTTCATTTATTTTAATAGAATAGAATTGCACCTTAAAACTGTGAAATAAAGAATCTCTCTGTACAGCAAGAATGCCCAAATTTATTTTATCCCATAAGCCTGTGAAATACAAATGTACATTTAATAGAGTGAAATAACTTTGAAATGATATTATAAATATTATAAATGTTGAGCCAATGCTATCTCCATTCTATGTTAGTAAATGAAACCAAACCTCAAAGTGTCTTGCAGAAATGGGAGAAAGGCCTAAAAATAATTTTCTGACAAACTTTTAAATAATCTTTGCCAAAAGAAAGGTGAGTAGCTAGGTGTACTTACAAAAAACATCAGTGTGTAAATAAGAACAACTTGGACATGGGCCCAATAGCCACTTGATTAAATAAGGCTGCATCTGACCCAGTCTCAATAGTCATTGATAATTTATGTGATACATTATTAACGAATTGCACATAGTTGTTCGACATCAAAGAAGCAAAGAAGGCAGAAGTAATAAATTTAGGTCACAATGCAGATGGGAATTTTCTGTCTTAAATGTAAAGACCTAGGATTAAGGCACTGGCACTGTGACACATAAAATGGAAAGCTATACATCCTCCTTCCCCCAGCACAAGGACTAACAATTTCCTGACTACATGTCTACATCTCGTGACTTATATCTCCATGTCTTCCACAAATGAGGCAAGCACAAAGAATACTTAAGGTGTTAGAGTTCATCAATGATTTATCTTCATCAATGATTTAGATGAAGGGATAGAAGGGAACTCATCAAATTTGCAGATGACACCAAGCTGGCAGGAAGATACAGAAGGAGCTTGACAGACTGGAACACTGGGTCCTATCTAACAAAGTGAAATACAATGATGGGAACAGTAAGGTACTACATTTAGGCAAGAAAAACCAAATGCACAGGTAAAGAAGAGGTAGTTCCTGGTAGTACCTATAGAATAGTAGTTACTGGCTCAATAGTAGTAACTGTGAGAGGGACCTTGGAGTCCTAGTGGACAATCACTTAAATATGAGCCAGCAGTGTGCTTCTGGTGCAAAAAAAGCCAACACAGTCCTAGGCTGCATTAACAGAGGGATAGAATCATGATCACGTGAAGTATTAGTGCTGCTTTACAAAGCCTTAGTATGGCCACACTTGGAATACTGCATTCAGTTTTGGTCACCACAATATTAAAAAAAATGCTGAGACTCTAGAAAGAGTGCAGAGAAGAGCAACAAAGTTGCTTAGGGAACTCAGGCTAAAACATACGAAGAATGGTTGTGAAAATTTGGGTTCTTTTACCCCCTATGCATGCGCAGAACACTTTGCGTATGCGCAGAGGATAAAAGAACCCAAATGGCGGCAGCGGGGCAGGGGGCGCGGTGGTGGTGGCGGGGGCAGGTCACGGGTCGCGGCATTAGGAAGGTTGAGAACCACTGCCTTAGAGGATAGTTGACGGGGCATGGGATCTTATAGAACAAAAATAAGCTAATAATGTCACAAACTTCATGCAATTTCAAAGTCTGTCTTTTCAACTATCTGAACAGCAGTGAATGTCTATCAGTATTCAGAAAAGAAGAAAGATTTAACTGAGCTGAGCTTGAATCCCAGTTTTACACAGAAATACAAAAGTGCCTTGCCATTACCTTCTTCTGGTATGTATTTAAATTTCCAACTCTAGTCAATAGCCTTAGGTTCTTTTAGCAGCATTCAATCCAAATACTACCCAGGTATAAGCCTGATTAGCTTTTTCAAGATCAGCTAAGGTCAACCACCTGAGCTGGTCTAGGAGTCAGGACTGTAGCATTAAAAATTTAGTTGAAGATCTTCAATGAATTATTTATTCTTTCTATAGCTACGTGTATTCCAGACTGGATAAGTTTTTTCCTATATATTTTCCTTGAGGTTTTTCTCTTTTTCATTCTTTGGTAGATTGTTTAAATTCCAAAATCCTTTATGCATAGCCATTCTTCCCACAACTCTTGCTTTGCTGAGAACAAGGAAAGCATTAACTACTCAGTGTGTCAATTTCTGCTTCAATTGAGCCAAATGTAAGCAAATGTTTCTTTTTTTTCCCCACACCGAGATCTGAAAGCCTTGGTTTTTTCCTTTACTTTTGTGCATGCCAGAAATAAACAGGTAAAGAGCTCAGCATTCCCCAAATTGGTGCCTTCCAGATGTGTCAAATTTTAACTTCAACATCCCTGACCTGGAGATCATCAATTGGAGAAGGCTGGTATCTTATGATATATCAAAGCATTTAGGCAATTAAGACCAACCAACACAATTTGTTAATAATAGTAAGGCAATTTCAAAATATCTGGAGCACTACTTGAACACCATCAACATTGACAAAATCAGTCAATTGCAAAAATCAGTTTTACTTGGAATGGTTTAGATCCATGATGGCGAACCTATGGCACGCAGAGGTGACACGCAGAGTCCTCTCTCCTGGCACGCGCGCCATCGCCCCAGGTCAGATCTCCGTGGCGTTTCTTTCATGAGCTTCTGTTTCCCTGCAAACGATGAAACAAAAGCTCACGAAAGAAAAAGATCTTATCTCTTGCCCCGCTGCCAGTGTTGGGATGCCCCGCCTCCTGCTGGTCAGCTGGTCTTCGGGTCTCTGCTGCGCATGTGCGCATGTCCACTCATGCACGCATGTCCATGCATGCGCGCATGTCCACGCATGCATACATTTACACATGCCCATGCATGTGCACATTCACACGCACGCACCTTTCAGTTTGGGCATGCATGCGCGTGCAGTTTGGCCACTCAGTGCCTAAAAGGTTTGCCATCACTGGCTTAGATCCTGCAACAATACCATTAATATTATTACACAACAACATCTGCCTATTTCAGATCCTTGGCAAGAATTCTACAGGTGTCTAAACATCTGACTGACTGTACAACTAACCATAAGCATGATAATGATAGTGATAATGATAAAGATAATGACAAACTCTGCTCTATTAGGAGCCATGGTGGCACAGTGATTAGAATGCAGTATTGAAGGCTAACTCTGCCAACTGCCAGCAGTTCAATTCTGACCAGCTCAAGGTTTACTCAGCCTTCCATCCTTCCGAGGCCAGACTCAGATTGTTGGGGGCAATATAATTGCAATTAAAACATTCATGTATTTTGGGCCAATTTCTATAATATGTTTAGCACAATGGTTTTTTTAAATTTAAAATATATCTACTGCTTGAAGCAGTGACTGAGAGTCTTAAGCTACCAATATTGTATAGAATTGTCATAAATGCAACCAATCTGTGCTACTTTCTATATACACCTTGAGAGGGACCAAGTTTCACATAGGCAATAGTCATGCAGAGGAAAAGCACATAGCAGCATAATTATAATTTAAAATAATTATAATCAGAATAAAGTATCTTACAGATGTCTTTTGGGTGTTAAAGCCCTTTGTACTGCCTGATTTCAAATTCCTTTTTTATACTCAACTATATATGCTTTCTTTCAAGCAATTTTGCCAAGAAGCAAAATAAAGCAACAGTGTCTCTTTTTTCCCCAAATGTTCAAGCAAATCTCCAAAACAACATACCACTTTTCCCCCACATATTTCTCGGGTGTGTGAGAAAGGTGATTCCCTCTTTCCACGCCCTTAACTAAAATATTTACACAGATCATTTCTGCAATTTACTTCCAAGAGAACTTTTCTATGACTATTTCAGACTTGCAACAGTAGAGAAAAAAGAGGAAAGAGAGAGAGGGAGGGGGACAGGGAGGGAAGGAGGGAGGGCGCTGAAATGCTTTCCTTGACATTTTTGGCTGTGATCAACTTGGTTTGGTCTGGCATCTGCAGCTGGTTTTACATAACTCATACACAGTCTCACAGCAACTCCAATTACTCAGAAATGACTTGGTCTTCACAATGTACTTCTCTGTCTTATGTCCAGAATATCTTGGTTAAAAAGGGAAAGAGGGAGAGAGAAGACACAATGTGAACTCTGGAGAGATTTCTTAAATGACTCTCATGTCTTCTTTGTCTGTTGAATGAAAAATGGCTGGGATAAAGGAGATTTTCCCGTTCTGGTGACTTCCAGATGCACTGAACTGACCACCCACAATTCTCAGCCAGCTGAAGAAGGATGGAATAGAAAGAAAAGTCAAAGAAAATGCAAATACAGTATGTTATAAATGGGAATAGGGAGAGAGAATATAACCATACACACGAAAGCACATATTTATATAACTATATAACTATATTTTTATTTCATTGTAAAACGTTTATGACAACTGGCAGTTCAGTTCTGCCTGTTTTTTTGTTTTTTGTTTTTTGCTGTTGTGCAACAGTGAAAGAAAACTCTATGGCCAAGTAAGTATGGCAAAATGCTTAACACATCTGTCACCTTACCTCTTATTGCTCATGTAGTCATTGGCTGTTTTACAACTTAAGAACATGGAAAATAAATCCAACAGGGAATTGCTTGTTCTGAGGCTGATTTTCAATTTCATTCACTAGGGCTGGATAGAAAGATATTACGTTTTCTGAATATCATCAGCATTTTGATGATCAGCATTTGTTCCTTTACCTTGCATGGCAAAAGTTATCAGAGGGAGATGTTCGGAACATCAGCCCAAGACAAGAATATAAGAACCTTTTCCTTCAATATTTTAAACTCACACTACATATGAAATTGTAAAGACTACAATACCATATATACTTCCTGGAGTTATTTTGTAGACCTGATGTCAACTTGCAAAGCTTTCAAGTTGCCATAAGCAGGAGGGGGGAGAAATGACTGAGCTGCTGATTGTACTAACTGAAATTACATTCCACAAATGTTTCTTTTACTGATTGTGTCCTAGGTTACCGGAGGCAGAAGGAGGGGTGTGGGTTTCACAGCCCGCCAACGTGGTTCATTGGAGAATGTGATTTATGACATGTCCAGTTAGGAGGGGGGAAACAGGGTCATGAGGGCATGTAACCTACCTGAGTTAAGTTCTGACTGCATCGGAGTATTACCAAAATGTCGCTCCTAATAAATAGCTATATTTCTTTTGAAGTTTGGCTCATGGCTCATGAATTAATTAGGGCATCTTTCGGAAACTTCACACCTGGTATATCTCACAGCATGCACCAGTAATGTATTTCTTTCATTAGTTATAAAAATAATAATTGAATTTAAAATACTGCATGCTCCTATCCCTGCCCTTCTTTTTCATTGTTAGCTAAAGCAATATTGTTTACTTTAAAATTATAGTATCATATAAAACATGATTTTCTGCACCCAAACTGTATGTAAATCATTGCTTTTTTATTTTATTTTTCATTTATTAGATTTTAATACTTTATTACTTTATAAATAACTCTAGTGAGCAAATTTAATAATACTTCTTAAGCAATACTTCTTCCTGCTCCTATTTTCTATTCGCTATGCCTCTTTTGCTATTTTTTTTCTATTTGCTACGCCTCTTCATTGGCTAAACACATGATAAACCATAAGGACAGATCTTTCTTACAAACCAAAAAAGCAGAATGTTGTTTCATCGTTTGCCTTGTGCCTTGGCTTATAGAAACACTGGAGATAACTGAGGAATCTAGAAATTATGGTCATGGAGAATCTACCAATACCATAAATTCTCACAATTCTAGCTATATGATCAGAGGATGATAAATGTGATAAAAGTAATGGATGGAATTAGTCCTAGGATTTTTTTTAGGAAAATAAAAAACTTCCATGCAAATATATTTTGTTAGCCAAGTTGATGTCTGAAGTGCCAGCCATAATGCAGCTGTATTCCCTACCAACATTCTATAAACACCATTATTATTCTTAGAACGCCTGAGTCTCAGTTCTTATTCATCCATTCTAAATTATTGATCAGAATAAAAAGCTATTTAATAAGTTTATTTGACAGAAATCGTTTGGTCATTCCCACAGGCAAAGGACCATTAAATCTTCATTCTCTTCTTCTCAATCAGATGATAGATGCATAACCTTTTAATATACAGACATAAAATTTCTGCCTAAAGGTTAAACACAGTCAGTAATGGGATCTTGTTTTGCACATTTATGTGAAGGCCACACACAATTAAATTTATGTTCTCTATTTTATTAGCTTATGCTAACCCAAGCAAAAGAATAAAATTGTATACCATTTTGAGCTGACCCTTTTAATTTGCCTCCCTATATATTATAATTTGAGTCACAGAATTATTTCTGACTCAGATGTTGTTCTAATGCAGTGGTTCTCAATCTTCCTAATGCCGTGCCCCATGTCCTGCCCCAATGCCGCGCCCGCCACCACGACCACCGCCATTTGGGTTCTTTTACCCTCTGCGCATGCGCAAAGCATTCTGCGCATGCGCAGAGGGTAAAAGAACTCAAATGGCGGCATCCAGGCGAAGTCTCCCGACCCCTGTGAAAGGGTCGTTCGACCCCCAAAGGGGTCACAACCCCCAGGTTGAGAACCGCTGTTCTAATGCATATTCCATTTTGAAAAATGCTATGCTGCCTTCACTGTGAAGCTTCTTTAAAATGGTAGAAAGGAAAATGAATACCATCATTCCCAGCAATGCCACAAAAAATGGGACAGAAAATTTAAGCCATCTATTTGTCATAAAACTGAATACACACTTCAAGGAAAAAGTGTGGAAGATTCAGAACATCCCAACCACCAGTTTTCTGGACTAAGATCCAGAAGATCTTAGATCCCTGAGAGAGGAAGCAAGAACAATTTCCAGTAGACTATTGAAATCTAGCCATGAAAAAATTAAGGCATGTGCAATCTCCTCTGTCAGAACATCTAGATCATCTAAATGCTCATCACATAACAATTAGACTCTTATTAATAATATCACTCTACATATGTTAATATGTATATTAATATATAATAATATTAATAACACTCTACATATGTTTTGGCCCATGGCATTCTTTTTCAATTGCAATTTGGCCTTGTTGCTTCAGTCTGTTTCACCACAACAGAGCATTTTGAGGCAGGAATGGGATTTTCTGAAGGTTGAAGTCCAGCTGGAAGGTGGTTTGGCATTCAAGTACTCTGAAATAAATCTCTGGATGAAAACCTGAACAGATTATGCCTAATATACATAAAACAAAAGTGCTGTTCTTGACATCAAAGTTTGCTGTTTTTTAACCTGCTTCCTGAGAATTGTACGGAAAAAAGTGTTTCCTTTATCTTGAAGCAAACAAGGTAGTCAATCCAGTCGGGTGGGCTCCACTTACCTTCTCCACCGGTTTGCATCGCGATGTTTCACACACGCTCGCTCCGCTCGCGTGCGCGCGTGTCCCCTCGTGCGATTTCACTTCCGCGCATGCTCAGAAGCAGGAATTAGCCCGAAACACAACTGAAGAGCTCATCAGCTGTGCTTCGGGAGAAGAAATAAAGGTCATTATTCACCCGCGGGCGGGTGGGAGGGCTCTTTTTCAAGCTGCGTAACAGGGGAAAATCCAAAAAAAGATGGCGGCGCGCACGGAACGGCACAGACAGTGATGTCACCAGCGGGTCACTACCGGTTCGGGCAATCCAGTCCGAAATAGGAGGAACCCACCCCTGAATCCAGTCCATAAATGAGCTACCCTCAAAAGCCCAGATAGTTGCTATAAAAAGCACTACGTTTGGTCCTGCATTACTACCGTAACATCAAAAACATTTCATGAACTTCTAAAATTTCCAGTAATTACTGGGAGTTAATTTCAACAGAATCTATTGGAAAGCCATTAGCTGCTCATACCACAAATCTCCAGTTTATCGCAACACTGGAATTTTGAAACATTTTAGAAGCTAAGCCTTACATGTGCCAACTTTCATGAAAGCCAGAGGCATACATTTTTGCCTAGCGTGAGAAAAAAATAGAGAACTTGAAAATATTACATATGGAGTTACCAAGGAGATCCAACAGGCTATGCCCATTATATCAATGCTAAAGCTAACAAAAAGGTGAGACTGTGTAAATGTAGTTTAAATATATTACTTAAACAGCAGGGCTCTCCAGTGCCTGCAGGCAATTAACTACATGTTCTGAGGGAAATGTTTTTTCACAACTAGATCTAGATCAAGGTATCAAGAACTGTCTGATAGAGAAGATGTCCGAATTGTTATCACTCATCTCAGAGCATTCTGAGTTAAGCAGCTCCAGTTTGGAATCCCTGTGGCTCCTGGATTATTCCAACAATGCATGTAGATTCTGTCTTTTGGAATATCAGGTATATATATTAAGCTACATTTTGATTATTTTCTCACTATTGAATGAACAATGGAGAAACTTGCTACTAAAATTCAGGAAATGTTGCAATGTTTTGACAAATCTGGTATTCATTAAAGAGAGAAAAGGAGAAGTGGAAAATTAGAACTGCAAGTGTCCCTTGACTTTGGCATTGACGCTTAAAATTTTCGCCATCTGCATAAATTGAAATTGGATGGCATACAGGTTTAATAAATTTTTATGATTGTTAATCCAGGACAAAGTACAGGCAATACATGATGTACATCAGGGGCAGGTTCCTAATTTTTTTACTACCACTCTGTGGGCATGGCTTATTTTGTGGGTGTGGCTTGCCAGCCATGTGACCGGGTGGGTGTGGCTTGCCGGCCATGTGACCGGGTGGGCATGGCTTGCCGGTCATATATTAGTTATTTCAGAGATGTTACTACTATTTTTGCTATTTTATACCTTACATGAAAAGCTTTGCATACAAAGTGTGTGTTACACCATGGAAACACAGCAACCTTTATATGCAGAAAATGCTATAGTTAAAAGACAAGCAAGTCTCATACAGCATTTTTGGTTTCAGTCATAGATTCCTTAGACGAAAATATTGAGGACTGTTAAAAGAACAGTATCTTTTAACAGTCCTCAATGTTTTCGTCTAAAGAATAACAGTATAAAATTGTATAAAATTACCAGTATAAAAGGTTAAGCTTTCAGAAAATGCCCACTTTGGGAAGCTTTAGGCAAAGCTAAGGAGAAGTGTCAAATGCGAGCTTCTTATTATTTTCAAGTGAAGAGACGGGGAAAGACTTAATTGTCAGGTTTCTGGGCATGCGCAGAAGAATATTTTTAAAAAATTTTTTAAAAATTGTTTTTAAAAAATGGCGGCACCCAGGCACCAGCAACCAACTGCACCGGTACTGTGACGTCACCAGCGGGCTGCTACCGGTGCTATAGAGTGGACCGCATCCGTAGGAACTCACCACTGATGTACATAACCCCAAAACAAAGCGGGAGCTTCTGGTTTTCCTAATCTCCTTCAATGTCTATCATGTCTTTCTTCCAAAAATGGTGACTTTGGCTGTGCCATTTCGTTACTTACTGAGCAAAAGAGTTCCGTGGTGCTAGATTCAACAGGATGGAGATGCTTTCCAGAAGTACCCAGGCACTACTGCATGGGTGTGAAACTCGCTGCGTCACATGATGTATCGTGATGTTTTTCCCTTTCACGGAGCTGGGATGGGCGTGGCCTGCACGTGACGCATCTGGCCTGCGGGCCACCAGTTTGACACCCCTGCAACTACTGAAATAATCTAAACATGAAGCAACAGAAGTATGTACCAATGAACCTGCAGTTTCTTTTTTCTGGATATTACAAATATTCATTAAATAAAAATTAGCAATCCTTATGGAAATAATAGTAAATGGACGCACTGTCAGCTGGTTCTCAATCAAGATCTAATGCCTGCAAATGAAGAAAACTGGGGCAACTGGGGACTCCAGAAGACAAATACAGAAGTACACAGAATATCGAATTGTTAATCAGACCAAAACATGAGATTTGCCATCTTAAACACAAAAACAATATTTTTAAAGTAATGGAAGAGCATCCAAGAGGAAACAGTGAATATGACATTCTATCATGGCTGATCATGATACTGAAAGCCTTTATCATAAATACAGCATCCAAGGGAAGTTTTATATACAAAGTATATAAAATAGCCTCTAGGACTGATCCCGAACTCTATCTATCTATCTATCTATCTATCTATCTATCTATCTATCTATCTATCTATCTATCTATCTATCTATCTATCCATCCATCCATCCATCCATCCATCCATCCATCCATCCATCCATCCATCCATCCATCCATCCACCCATCCACCCACCCACCCACCCACCCACCCACCCACCCATCCATCCATCCATCCATCCCTATTATTAGAGAGCATGATTTTCTTCCAGGAATTCAAAGTGGTATAATTATTTCTGCCTTTTTGTTCCCAGAAAAGCAATTCTTTTATAACACTTTGGTTAAATAGATATATTGCTTCTTTGGTTTAACGTGTTTTTCTCCCTTGCAGCTGACATGACATGGGAACAACTCTTTTGATGTTACGCCATTCCTCTTCATGCAGCAGATTAAGGCTGATCTTCAACTACTGGATTGTTTAATTTCTTAAACAGAACCAATGCAGCATAGGCCACCTGTGCCTGACATCTAGTGGTAGCTTGATCAAATTATCAGATGTGCTCAAAATCTCAAGGAATTACAGGCTGCTAGCAATAGCACTTAGACTTATATACCGCTTCACACTGCTTTACAGTCCTCTCCACCTTTTCTTTGGATCACTAACATTTTCTTCTTCTTTTTTTGACAAAGCTATATATCTGGTGCAACTAGAAAACAGCTGGTTATACCAAAACCCATTTCTTGTCTTTTGAAAGAGCTGAATTCTTTTATTACTCATAGAAACATCTAAATGAGCCTAGCTATTATTACAAAAGAATTCAGCAGCGGACAGATTTTGAAATCACTGTATGAGAAATCTTTTTTGTGTGTAAAAAAATTACTTTCTTTACACAAGTTTGTAGCTTTACAAATCATATTTCCCAAACAGAGATTAGTGGGACATTTACTCAGCTTCTATTTTAGTGCAAAAAGTCAAGACATGTAAAACTTGTTTTTAATGTTTAGAAGGGGAAAACCATGCACCTTGATTAGCAATGATATGGAAGTAGTTTTCTATTACTTTCTTCTTAAATGCTTTTTGATCTTTCAACTTGTCACACATTTTTAATGTTTAATTAAGATTTCAGTTCAAAGGCTTAGCAGGGCCAGCCCTGCTTAATTCTGAATCTAGCCAAAGTTAGTCAGGTACTGCCAACTGCTGAGTCACTTTTTATTATCCATAACTTAAGCACACTCATAGATAAATATTTGCATTCTTGAGCACATTTTGTGTTCTTTGCCTATTTTAAAAAGTTTATATATTTCAGGAAAATAGTGGTGCGGTGGCCTAGAGGTGGAGCTCTCGCCTCACAATCAGGAGGCTAGAGTTCGATCCTAGGTAGAGGCAGATATTTGTCTCTCTGGGCACACTGAGAATATATCTGCTGAACAAAACTCTGCATTGGCGACAGGAATAGCAATAGCACTTAGACTTATATACTGCTTCACAGTGCTTTACAGCCCTCTCTAAGCGGTTTAGAGTTCAGCATATTGCCCCCAACAATCTGGGTCCTCATTTTACCCACCTCAGAAGGATGGAAGGCTGAGTCAACCTTGAGCCGGTGAGATTTGAACAGCTGAACTGCAGCTAGCAGTCAGCTGAAGTAGCCTGCAGTGCTGCATTCTAACCACTGTTCCACCTCGGGCATCTGGCCATTAAAACACTCTACTAGTTCCATTCAGTTGCCCAGACTTCACCCTGCAAGGGATTATGGGGTCGTTAAAAGATGATGATGATATATTTCAGGAAAATGAGCATAAAATTGATTGTGGAGAATGCTCATTAAAACAAAAGAAGCCTCAATGAAACAACATGCATAATAATAATAACCCTCCCCTCAAAGTAGTGTGAATGTAGACATTCACAGTACTTTGAGGGGAGGGTTATTATTATTATGCATGTTGTTTCATTGAGGCTTCTTTTGTTTTAATGAGCATTCTCCACAATCAATTTTATGCTCATTTGAATGATATAAAAACAAAAATAAGCACATCAATGAAGAAAAAAAGCTAGAATAAACTTAAGAGCAGCATTGTTTGCAGGGATGAGTAGTAGGCAAGTGTCAAAAATGTCAAAAAGGCCATTGTTGGAGGACAATCAAAGCTCCATCCCTTTGCAGGTGACGCTGACATGGCTAGAACTTTTTATTGCACTTCCTTGACTACTATTCTTGACTTTTTTTTTACCCCAGTTGTGAAAGCCACTGCTTGAGATTTTGGGAAAAAAGTGAAGTCAACCCTGTCGCATTCGTCCATCTTTGCTCCTCAGAATACTGCAAACCCACAGCAACACCTCTGCAGAAATTAAAGATGTCTAATTTCTAGAAAACTGGCAGCCACCTTGGAGAAAAGAAAGACCTCAGCTGAGCCAGAGGCAGTGTTTTTATTTGGATTCAAGGTCACATCCTGGTGGTAGATGGTCTTCTTTCTTTTAACAATAGTTCAACGGCTGGTCCAGATTAGCTCCGAGGCATCATTTCAGCAGTGCACTTCTTCAAACACTTAATGACATCCATATGTTGTGATGTTTCTTGGCTTTTACTCTTTTCCTTGGATACATCTTGAAAAGACTTTGGCTCTATAACTCGAGTCGTTATCTCAAGCCATCAAGTTCTTTGAAAACTTCCTTATTAATTTTGGCTTTTTGCCTTCATTGCAACAGACTTACCCTTTAAAAGAAATGATGCCATTTATTTTCCCAAATTGTATTTTCTGACCGAAAAATAATATCACTGTTTTATTCAGCTATTATTAGCATATTTTACATATTCTGGTGACATAAGGAACAAAAATATACAGATAAAGGGCATGCAGTAAATCCTTAGTTTTCATTTGAAATAGTGGAAGAACATTTAATAATTTAATGTGCAGGAGTATGATTCAGTAGTGGTATCCATATTCCCTTTTCAGACAAGATTAAGGACATCTCTGTCAGAAGGAATGATGTAGCTCCAAGTCTGTCTGGGTTCACTCATCATATTAAACCATATTTAACAATGGCTAACTGAATAAGCCACAACTGGATGGACTTGCATATTATAGTATGCTGTTAACTATAGTTTACCAAACATAAGAGTTGATTAAAACCACACTATACACATTTACTTAGTTCATTATGTAAATCAAACCTCTATAATCTTTTGGGAATGAAGGAGAATTTGGAATCTTTAAAACATATTCATTTATCAGAAGACAAACAGGGAAATTGCCCTTTGGGATTTTTCTGGGCAGATTGACTCATTTGCAACCAAATATTGCATTCATCCATTTTGGGGTTCTAAGAAAGCTTGAAAGGGGTTCTTTTACTTTAAATTGCCACCCTAATAAGTCTTCAGGGCATACTTTTCTATATAATGCTTAGTTCACTAGAAAGAACATAACTATGAAAGACACAGTTCTGCTGGATCAGTAGCTAATTAGTTTTCAATCCTAGCCGGCTCATAAGCAGAATGAACAATCTCTATTTCTTTTCAAAGCAGACAGATTCAGATGTTGCATGTAGCGTATAATCATTAGTAACCATTTATCCACATCAGAAGTTTGACTTGGCCCCAGGTTTTTTTTTATGGTTTTATATGGCTGTTTTAATTTTTTATTTAAAACATGCCCACTACACAAATGTTTTAAATAAACAAATAAAGAAATCCTCCAAGAACTGTGCTAATCCTTTTTTCTACATCACCCATTCCAGAGGATATTAACCTTCCAACTACTGTACTTTTTCTGATCTCCTATCAACATTCCTTAATATGGCTACATTTAATACATTGCATACCAAAATATGGTTTCTTATGTTTTGACACAGATATAGAATCTAAGTTTCATGGTTTGTATATTAGTTTACAAATGCATATCGGATGAACTCAACCAACTGGTTATTCAGTACACCATATTTTACCAAAATCAAACCACAGTCAATTTCAGTATGTTAATGAGCTTATAATGAACTTTGGTCTTTCCACATTAATGCTTGTACTTTAAAGCTGAATTGTGAATTTTTGTAATACACAGTGATGAACCACTCATACTAGGAAACGACAGTGCCTAACAGTGCAGATAAATGATTAGTTACTGGCTTATGAGCCAGCTTCCACACACCCCACCCCCACCCCAAAAATAAATTACTCTGGCCAAAGTGGGGGGAAAGAAATCAAAAGAAAATACAAGCTTCTGATAGAATTGCCTAGAATTATCGTGCATGAACAGGCTAAACAGGTTTTGCCCCAGGATTACATGATATAGCGTATCAGAATGAATAGGATCTCACAATGTAGGAACATGTGGGCTATGAAATCTGCAAATTACCTGAATATACTTATTTTCCTCAGGTTGAAATAATAATTTTTAGGGCTATATGCAATGTTTTCCCTTTTGCCCTTTTTAAAATACTCTTGCATCCCATTTACTCAGTGCTGATTGATAATCTGAATCCAGGAAATTAAAACAGTAGAGCATATTCTATTATATTCTGCTTTACAGTATTTACTATAATATGTACGAGATTTGGCTTCTTGATGATTCAATATCTACCTATATCTAAAATGGGCAAATTGCTACTTCTTTTTGACACAAAGTAGTGTGATCTCTGTGACAACAAACATTTCCATCGCTAAAGTGAAAATTAAAGAAAATGCAAACATGACCAAGCATTATTTTACTTATGCATTTTTGTAATGTTTCTGGTTACTGATCATAACCATACTTGTGTGTGTGTGTGTGTGAGAGGGAGGGAGGGAGGGAGGGAGGGAGGGAGGGAGAGAGAGAGAGAGAGAGAGAGAGAGAGAGAGAGAGAGAGAGAGAGAGAGAGAGAGAGAGAGAGAGAGAGAGAGAGAGAGAGAGAGAGAGAGAGAGAGAGAGAGAGAATAAAGAATAAATAATGTATGGTACATAGTACATTTGTCTACTATTTTCAGATATATCATGGTTCATTTTTAAGGGAAATAATTATTCCCGGAACCTTAAATGAAAAGGCTTGTGTTTTCTCTTTCCTAAAAAGAATTATTCATTCTTAGAACCTTGGTGCTGTTCAACAAATCGGGGTTCTTGACATTTCTATCTTTCACTGATGTGCATAAAAATGAACATTTAAGCAAAGAACTGACTTTGGATTGTTTCCCTGTTTTGCAGCATATAGAAAAAATGCTCATTAATACCTGCCAGGAAAATTTCATGGATATATCTATGAAAACAACAGAAATGAAGCTGAACTTAAACACTTTTAAAAAATTAAATGTGCGATAAAATATAGATATCTTGAATATCATCTTCAGACACAACTGCCAGTATAAAGGTTCTCACAAATCTATTTTTATTTAGTTGCCTATCAAACAGTTAAATGGTGATCTAACTGGACTGTGCTGCTTGAAGTTTATGCTGTCACTATGAAGAGAGTTTATTAAGAGCACTCACAGAATGCTAATTCCACGTGTGCCAACAATGTAAAACTCTCTTACTCTGGGACTACATTTCACATATTTTTTATATTCCATAGAAAACAAGCCTTAAATAGGTAACACATATATGTGTATGTAAGTATTTGTGTTAAGATTGGATGGACACAGACTCCACGTGACTTGGTTGTCTGGAGTTCATCATCCTATTGAAAGAGATTCCAAGCAAAAGCCAAAGGCCAGATTTAGTCAATCCAAAGGAATACTTGTAACAGAATAACAAAATAGAAGTTGGAAGGAACCTTGGAAGTCTTCTAGTCCAACCCACTGTTCAAGCAAGAAACCCCTATACCACTTCAGACAAATGGTTGTCCACTCTCTTCTTCAAAAACCTCCAGTATCGGAGCACCCACAATTTCTGGAGGCAAGTTGTTCCACTGGTTTATTTTTTCTCATTGTCAGGAAATTTCTCCTTTATTCTAGGTTGGTTCTCTCCTTGATTAGTTTCCATCTGTTGCTTTTGTGGACTATTTGCCAAATATAGACGTACAGTAGCCTGATGTTTGAATTACCACTTTGTTCTTCTAAAACCTGAAGACAATTTAAAGCTCCTGTTTATAGTTCAGAAAGACCTCTTCTTCCTGTGCTGATTTTTGAGTGTAGAGATTTGTTCTTTAATAGTAATAATTTTATTTTACAGTCACAGACCAAAATACAAGTGCAACAAAAAACAAAAACAAAAAAAATACAATCACAATCAACACCAAAAGCCTTGGCTAAAGAGAATTACAACATTCTCCTCTAATAGTTACAGCTCTTAAGAAAAATTTTGAAACCTGAGAAGTAATATAGGAGGAGTCATCCCCTAGACCAGTGGTGGCGAACCTTTTTAGGTTCGCATGCCAAAAAGGGGGGGTGCGCGTGCTAGCGCGCGCTTGTGTGCCCACACCCATTCCCTCCCCCCACGCATGCGCACAACACCCCCCATGCTGCCCCCTGCGCATGCGCACACCCCCCCCCCCCGCGCAAAGGTCTTACCGGAGCCTGGGACGACGAAACGGGCTGAAAAATGCACTTCCGGTTTGTCCGTTTTGTAGTTTTTTGCATTCCGGAGCTTCAGGGAGCTTCCCTGAACCCTCCGGAGTGCAAAAAACAGCTCACCGGCAAACCGGAAGTGCGTTTTTTCCGCACTTCTGGTTTGCCGGTGGCCAACGCTCGCGTGCCGTCTGCTATGGCTCCGCGTGCCACCTGTGGCACGCGTGCCATAGGTTCGCCACCACGGCCCTAGACAATATAAGGCCAAATTACTAGCATTAGAACCAGAGGGATCAATTCCAAGAAGAGATAATAATTTAATTCTGGCTGTGTTATACATAGGGCAGTATGATAAGACATGCTCCACAGTTTCAACCTCAGCCCTATCTCAGGGGCATAGTCGCTCACTAATCAGGAGCCTCTTAAATCGCCCATCGAGTAGTGCTGAGGGCAAAACATTAAAATGGGCTAGGGAAAAGACTCTTCTATACTTGGGGATGGTTAGAGTATAGAAATATGAAGCCATCCTCAATCCATAATTATTAAAATGGCTGAAGATCAAAGGGGAGCAGGTTTTATTGGCTCTGGATCTTAAATATTGTAAATCTATATCCACAAGCCGTTGGGCTACCCTAAACTGGGCGTCCTTGAGACCATAATCTCCCAGAGCATCCCCAGATTTGTTCTTCACTTGTATCATTTAAAAAAATATGTTTTTTAAACATATTTAAAAAATATGTTTTTAACGAGGAGTCGTTGCATTAGGATAATTACCTAATTATCCTAGGGAATCTGGGAATATTGACCAAATAGGTAGAAATAAGCAGCATTCAATGTTACAGCACCAACACAGGATTCAACATCTAGTTGCAGTGTCATGTTCTCACTGGGGAGCAGCAATCCTTGATATTTGGAATCCCTTTTCTATATTAGGTAGATTTAATGGGCCAGTGAGGGAAAAGTAGAACAGCTTGAAGGCAGCTGCATGCAGAATAAGCATTGATCTTTTGCACTTCCTTATACTTGGTCACTTGAGAGAAGAACAGAGAGAAGTTTATGAATCCTGAATAATTTTCTTGAAGGCAGATGAGCAAAGCAAGGAGCAATTGAGGAAGAAATGTCTGTATACATGAAATTCCATACTGGTCATGGCGAGGTTAAAGTGCAGAGTTGTAAAAAGAAGTCTGGGTATATATATATATATATATTCTTGTTCACTGCCTGAATTAATATGGCAAAGAAAGAAAATGTACTTCATTTAGCACAAGGTTCAGTATGCTTCTTTTGAAATACAGCACAAATAGATCATGTTTCTGCTGCATTTTCACATCATTTGAAGAAATTTTGCTATGATTGTGTTAGGTCAAAATTTAGTAGCTTTTCATTTCCCTAATTTTCTCTGCTAAATTTCTGTCCTAAAAGCTTTGAATTGTGTGCTAATATAAAACAAAGAGCAAAAGTACAAATACTGAAAAACAGCAACAAAACCAACATGGAAGTATTTTTGTATAAAATAGTACAAAATATGCCATTAACCGAGAATAGTCTTAGTTTATACATTCACTATATATATGTGGTATATTATAAAACAGCTTTAATGAATCATTATCTAATGATTGTGGTCTACTCAATTTTGCGGATTGTGGTCTACTCAAAGGTTTATTGACTTGGGTTAAACAGCTAAAACGTTATTATTAAATTGTAATAAAAACAGTATGAAAGTGCTTGTGTATCTAAGTATTTGTTGTTCTTAATTATCTGACTTCACTCTTCAGCACAAATAGACCTTACATTGACTTAAATTTCAAGGACATGCAATAAACTAGAGAAATCACAGTGGAGCAAATAAAATTTCTTTGGCGAGTCAGAATCATATATAAATTTGAAAGATGTACATTACACATACAAAGCAGAATATAAATAGCAAAAAAAAGGACTTTAAAGAAAACCAGGAATATATACATGATTTTAAAAGTGATAATCTTTTATAAGAGATTATGACAGATCAGAATAATCAGGTACAACCTGATTTTTCTGAGTAATTTTACATTTCAGACTATTGGTTGAAATAATTCAAATTATAAATAATTTTAGCAAGAGCGAGTACAGCAAAATCCAAAGATGAAAATTGTGATGTACTCATTTTAATCCAATATCAGAATACTATCATAAGACTACTCTGTTTCAGAGAATGATAGTTCAGATTTCCTCCACAATTTAATCAATTTATTTTTTGCTCATCATACAATAGAGAATTCATCCATTGTGTTATTTTGTGGATTCATTATAGCACTATGAATGCATTAATTCAGCTAAATAATATTATACTATTATATAGGAATTATACTATATGTGAAAGACACCAAACCAGAATTTAACTCTTATAAATGTATACTACTTGAGCTTGCATTAAAAGGAAATATTTCCTATATAAAACTAATGTATAAAGTTGATCCAAGTCCAGTTTCTTGAATACATATCGAATCTACTCATAACCTTTAGGACCATTTTGGAAGATGTAAAGGCAAACTAGATGAGTAAATAGGCAGTCTTATATTGAATAAGTTTAACAATAAATATCATCACAGACTTCAAAATTATCCTCTTCTATAGCTAATTGTTCTAGTAGATTGTGTGAGGTTTGAGTACTGAAGAAAAGATAATTCCTGTCTTCCACATTTGGAGAAAAACATACAATATATTTATGGGCATATAACACATTTTTTAGAGGCAAAGATTATGATTGTCACATAACTATCGTTCATATTACCATAAATAAATGATATGATTTATTAGATTTTATTTTCCTTTTAAGCAGAAAAACATTTGAAACCAACTCTTGCTCTTCCTAATGCATTAGTTGAGTTTGACAGCTGTCAGGATAGAAAGAACAGCCAATAAATTATATCTGTATGGCTTACTTCATTTATTTATGTACGCTTCACAGCTGCAGCATTCATACACAAACATTCATTACTTTATAAAAAGATTAAAAATGGTTATATATATTTTATATACAAAATTATTTACTTTTTTAAACTTTATTTTACAAAAAAGTAGGTCTATATATCTCCATCTTAAAATGCAGAGAGCTGTAAAATAGACCCATGATTAGTGTTGGAAAAGTTGATATTTTTTTTAAAAATGGCCCTGGTTGAAAATTAAAGTATTAGCCTTTATTATTACTATTACTATTATTGTTGTTGTTATTAATCCTACAGGCCCTCCTTGTCAACTTTTTTTAAAGAGTTCTCAAAGTCCTTCGTGATCAGTGCCAAGGCTGGAAAGGACAAAAGTCAAGTTCCATATTGGAGTCACTTCTTCCAAGTTGCTCTTATTTTCATACTCCTTGTGAAAGCTTTTCATTCCATAAATTCTACAGTTCTTCATTAGAAAACAGCTATTTCTTGACCGAGAAACTTACTTTCACAGTTCATCTTTCGCTTGTAATAGCTGCGTCTCCCATGTTTACAAAATGATTGCTGATAACAGTTTAAAATTATTTCCAGCCTAGTAAAGTACCTCCAAGACAAGCAACATAAATGATTAAAGATCTCTGAAGCCAAATGGTCATAAATAAGCCTGAACTTAGTTTGACATCTTATTGTATATACAGGTTTTTTTTTAAATGCAACACACTTAAACACTATTAAATCATCTTATTTACATTATCATTGGTGCTAAAATGGAAGAGTTTAATTACTACAGGTACTGGGGTAAAGAATCAAATAATCCCTCACCAATGACATATAGAAATTAACATACTAGATAGGCTGGAAATTGTTCCCTTTTCAATATTTTCATTTGTAGCCATCATCGATATGCGTTGTAAGTACTCAGGTCCATATGTATTCCAAAATGCTGGGTAATCCTTTATTTTTTTAAGGCACCATAAGTTAGGGCATTCTGGCACGGCAAATGTCCCACTTTTACCAGAGTGGGTTCAACGCCTTGAATCTTGCCATGTCCTGATCCAACGATGAAAATGTTTTGATGAATTAAATGAGTTTACCTTTCCTGGTGAAGAATTTTTATAATAATATTTTTTAGAATAAGTCCTTTGGAATGAAGATGCTGAAAATAAAAGAAAAAAGAAGGAAAGCTTTACAACTGTGCTAACAGAAATATAAGCAGGATGAATGAATGCAATGTGTAATATATACAGTATAATCAGATTCAGATGTTGGCTAGTGTGCTATAGACTCTTCCATAGTAATAATTTTTCCCATTCTCCTGGTACGCATCAAATCATTCAGTTGCCCAATTCTTTCAATTCATAGAACAAAGAGGTTGTTGAATAAAGTAAATTCAGTGGTCAGATAGCTATGTAGAGTAATGACTGAAGATACTTTATGGGAAAGAAAAGTTGTTTTCCTTTCATCTTGTAGAAGTTTTCACCTGGATGGCAAATGTCTGATTTAAGCATAAGCAATCATATTTTCCTCCATATAATCTACTCACGATTCATGCAGGTAATTTTAGGTAAATCCCATCGGCCATTTCCTTGGCATCTGATTATTGGAACATGTCGCTGGATGAAGCCATCTTTACAATGATATCTGATCAATGAGTTAATTTCATAACGGGGCTTCATCTTTCCAAAGGTATTTGCATTTTCTACCACCGGTGGCTGGCCACAAGCAACTGAAAGTACAAATTAAAATGTTTATAAACTGTAAATTTTTTTATGTATCAGTCAAGCTCAACCTTCACGATAAGACCATCTACTCATCCATCCATGGATTTTCAGACCATAGATTCTAATCAGCCTAATAACACACACAAAAATCAATAAAACTTAAACCAATCAAAATAGAAAATAGAAAACATGGGAAAATTTATTATCAGGTTTAAGAGCATTCTTTTGAACAATTCCTGTATATATTATTTGAAAAGGTTTTTGTCCATTTTTCCAGTAGAAAACTACAAATTTCTAAAAAGCTTCATTGTGTATATTATATTGCATCATATTATATACGTGGATATAGCAATTCCTTGTGCTATAAAAATGGTTGTTTGCCACATTATACAAATGATTAATCAGTAATGCAACTCTGTACTCCCCTATGGCATTAAGGTTCCACTATTAGCCCAATGTTACCATTAATTCATGAATAAAACAACATCTTACTTAATGGTAGTAATATAGCATCTAAGTGGCCAGAATATATTGTATTGTATTGTATTGTAATGATTACAATACAATACAATACAATACAATACAATACAATACAATACAATACAATACAATACAATACAATATAATATAATATAATATAATATAATACAAAACAATGCAATACAATACATTATATTATAATGATTCCAAGTTTTGTTTGGGAGCCTAAAATAATTTGCTCAATGTATATCGCATATCCTTATATCAAACTCACATATCATTTCAATTCATATTCCTTCAAGTTATAAAAACAATGTTAGAGTCTTTCATATTTCTTTATGTTGTAAGCACACTAAATAATTTGGTGTCATCAGCAAATCCAGGTATCAGTTTGTCAGCTTTAAATGATTTATAAAGACACAGCATTCATTGATCAGACTTGAATTCCCCTTATATAACTCAGTTGCAAACATGGACCATTTCCTTTCTATTTTCTGTTCTTTAAGCAACAAGATATTCCCATGATTACTATGGCACAGATTGGTAAATAACTTTGTTTAAAATCTTTTGAAATTTCAATGTTCACAAAAACTTACATGTTCACATGCTTACTCAACTCTAAGAATTTGAAAAGTCTTAGTTTTATACTACCCAGGCTGATTCTTTAGATCTTCTAAATATCTTTTTATCTTTAATCATGCTTTTCAGTAATTTAAATAGAATGAAAATTTACCTAGCTATTAGTTTCTTTGTTCCTTCTTAGCTAGATTCTAATCTTCTGGTACAGAAACCAACTACATTCCTTTCTTAAGCAAGTAACTTAATATTTATATTATTTAAGAACTCCTAAGTGTATAATTTCTTATATCCATTTTTTTCACTGCCCTAGCTCGACTTGTAATGAGTGGCCCACTTTTCAAAGCACCAAATCTTGCACGCACAAGTTTGTTGAAGTTTTAAAAGCAACAGTACAATATTTATTGCATAGGTCTAAATTGGACTGATTTACCTGTTCCTTTCTTGCATGTGTAAGTGAGGTGATAATTGCATGGTACATCATTCCATTGACCATTTTCATGCCAAATTATAACAACACAATCTTCTCCAGAAGAAAAGAAACTATCTGGCTGTTTTGGTCTCCAGTTTTCATATTGCTGCAGAAGACAAAACACAAATAATCAGAATGCCAAAGTTGTATTTGAATAAAATAAACTGAGCACAAGATGACAAATTGCAAATGTTGTAAAGGTTACCAAATGTTATAAAGTTTACCATTTAAAAATGCACCTAATAGGAGAGGATGAAAATCACTTTTACCACAGTAGGAGAATGCAAACCTTTCTATTCCTATGAAATCAAAATTGTGATAGCATCATCCAACCAAACACTGCTGATAGTGCAAAGAACAGCTTGACTTTGACAATATTTTCATGACAGGCCAGATAAAATCCCAGGATAGTAGGAAAAACAGCCACAGAGAATCGCTTTTGAATATGCCCATAAAAATCAACAAAATTTGAACACGATTCAGGGGAGAGTCTACATTAAACTGCCGAACTGAATTTTGAAATATAATAGACCACCTTCCCCTGACATACAGTAAGGGCAGATTTACTCCCAATGTACAAATGCAGCTCCAAAGGAACATTTCAGTTATCCAGGATCAGAGAGATTATTTCCATTTGCTATGAATCCATATGATGACACTTGTCCTAAAATAGGTAGTATTTTAAAAAAGTTCTTAGTGAGTCAAAAAGTAATGCCATTTTCTTTAGGACAGGTATAATTACCCACATGTTTGCCTCTCAAACCCTCTTTCATGGGGCCGAAGAGATGATAGTCTGAAGGCGCTATGGAGGATTATTATTTCAGTGACGAGGAAGTGAAAACTGCAGTGAAGAAGTGGCTCAAAGAACAGTCAACAAAATTTTACGAGACAGGAATACATGCTCTCATTCGAAGGTGGAACATTGCTATTGAGAGAAACGGTGACTATGTTGAGAAGTAGGGATGTGATCCACAGAGGATCAGCTTCATTTTGATGTATGCTACATGTTCCTGTGTTGGTAATTATACCTGTCCTAAAGAAAATGGCATTTCTTTTTGACTCACCCTCGTACAAATATTATGTCTTTAAATTAAGGAAGTTTTCAAATCAGTACTTTTTAGATTTGATTTATTAGGTTTCTAATTTTTAAGTGTTTGCCTTTTTTGCCTTCACCTTTTCAGGTCTTTTCTATAAAATAATACTACAGTTACTATGAAAGATGCTTTGGAGGTTCTTCTCAAGACAAATCTGCTATGGATGTCTACAATCATGCTATCTTGTTTATAATATTAAAATATTGAATCCAGTCCTACCCTACTCTGTCCACAAAAAAGAGTTTGCCTTTCAAAAGTAATCCTTTTGTAATCCTGGTTGGGTGCGTATTTCCCGAAAACGTTCTTGACTTACTCTAAAGCAGTGGTTCTCAACCTGGGGGTCGCGACCCCTTTGGGGGTCCAATGACCCTTTCACAGGGGTCGGGAGACTTCGCCCAGGCGCCGCCATTTGGGTTCTTTTACCCTCTAAGAATGCGCAGAACGCTTTGCGAATGCGCAGAGGGTAAAAGAACCCAAATGGTGGCGGCAGGGCGGGATTTGCAGCGGTGGGGTGGGTTGCGGTGGGGACGCGGGGAAGAGATGCGAGTCACGGCGTTAGGAAGGTTGAGAACCACTGCTCTAAAGGTTATCAAGAGTCTTAATGGCACAGTCAGAACCGCAGTACAGATAGTCCTCGACTTTCAACCACAACATTTCTGTTGCTAAGCAAGACATTTGTTAAGAAAATTTTGTCCCATTTACAACTTGCCACACTTGTTAAGTGAAGTTAAGTCGTTAAGTTAGTAACATGGTTGTTAAGTGAATCTGACTTCCCCATTGACTTTGCTTGTCAGAAGATTGCAATAGGTGATTAGATCTCAGGACTTTGCAACTGTCATAATTATGAGTCAGTTGCCAACCATCTGAATTTTGCTCACATGACCATAGGGATGCTGCAACGGTCATAAGTGTGAAAAATGGACATATGTCACTTTTTTCAGTCCCATTATAACTTTGATTGGTCACTAAATGAACTATTGTTAGTCAAGGACTGTCTGTATATTATTTTTGGCTTGGTTCTTCTTTTAAGAAAAAAGACAAGGAAAGGGAATAAAGAAAAGGAATGCTTCAAGAAAACTACCTCGCTGTTCTTTCTTTTTCTTTACTACTAGAAATTAATAGAGATAAAAAATAAATTTCACGGAAATAACCATGTCTATAAATGCTATGCACTTAGCAACCAATCCATCCCATAAATGGGTAAAAGACAGGATTTCAAGTGCTTTATTTTCTTTTTCATTTCAGCACTTGGAGTTATTCCATATGCGCACTTGTAAAAGGTTCAAATTGTTTTGTTTTAATCTTTATAAAGTAATCCAAACACAGTATTTTAAGTACATTTTTAATAACGTTAATGAACTAAATGGGTTGTTTACTTACTGGAACCATTAAATATCTTTATATATAGATAATACATATTTCTACCTTTTTTCCAACACTAAATTTGCTTATCAATTATAACGTTTTAATTATTTAAGTAAGTTTATTGCAACATTCTAATTTGGGACACATTAAACCTCTTGCCAGTGCCAGGTAATAAAACATGTTTTTGTCATAAAAAGATGAAGTGATTTTCTCCAAGACTTGATTAAACCACAGCAGGCCTGGGCTTTGAAGTTGCAGCTGTCAATTGATTTGGAAAGGGTGGTTTACAGTTGTATCTGTTTCCTACTTATGTGGTTCTTTGAATACATAGCATTTAATGACAAATTATTTCATATTGCCAATTGTTCAAGATTTAGTTCTAGTTGTTTCTTTTAAATGAAATGTACTCACTTAATTTTCAGATTCATTGTTTGACTTGCATTCTCTATATTTTAAGAGCCTCAACCTTAGTTTTGGCTCAAGAGAGTTAAATAATTGTCTCCCTCAGAGTATTTTAGAATAAGAGTTGGCAAGGACTTTGAGGTCTTTTACTTCTGCTGTTCTTGAGAAGAAAACTTCCAGTGATGGATCATTCACAACTTCTGGAAGCAAGTCCTTCCACTGATTAATTGTTCTCACTGTTAGAAATTTCTCCTTAATTCTAGTTGGATCTCTTTGATAATCATCCATCTAAGATTATCTGTTTGATAATCTTCCAAGGTTTGTTTTTTTTAGAGCCATAAAAACTATATCAGATGAATGTCTCGCCAACATTATGTCTCTAAGAGTGGTCAGTCTTCTGCTTCATAGGAATTTTGATCTCAAGTAGAGCTTTGGACAATTATAAGAACAGACTGTCACAAATCTTGGCATTTTGTGTCAGTCAGTAGGGGCATTTGCATCATTTTTCATTTTCTTTCTGCTTTCTTAATATAATATTAATAACAATTTAGTGGCATGAGTGTCCATATAATACAATTGTATTATATGGACACTTCACAAGCTACCTTCACTTCCTACAGGCATCACATATGATTATCACATATACAGGAAGGAAAATATCAACTTGGGTTTATTAGAGTAGACGAGGGATCCAATTGCTCTTGTCAACTGTTTTGTCTAGGGTTCCCCGACTGCCAATTCCATATTTTCAATATGTAGCATTTTGTAGTTTACTACCAATAGAAACAATTCCAGCAGATGTTGTTACTCATGCATTAACACAAAGCCCTTAATTTGTTCTCCAATATAGGAATTTTATTCCACTATCACAAAACAAAAATGTTTAAAAGAGAAAGTTTATCCCCAATCCACCCTTTTATTTAGTTTTATAGTCCAGCAATATAATTTCATTCTTTCAATTTTTCCTGACCAGATAGGCATCATTTTCTCAAATTTGTCATTTTAATTATTCTTGTCTTCACATTTTGTCTCTAATATTTAAGCTTTACTCTCCTCCTTCTCCCACCAGTGAGAAGTCTAGCACTGAAATTTTTGTTATGGTATTCTCAATTTTCTGCACCACCACTATTCATAGGCATTAATTTTCCAATGGTCCATGTTTTCCAGCTATAGAATAGAATAGAATTGAATTTTTTTATTGGCCAAGTGTGATTGGACACACAAGGAATTTGTCTTGGTGCATATGCTCTCAGTGTACATAAAAGAAAAGATACATTTGTCAAGAATCATAAGATACAACACTTAATTGGGTATATACTATATATTACAACCATGATGATTATCATGTTGACAGTAGTATCAGTATGATATGTCTGCATTTCAATATTTTCTCTGAATCTGTTATGATTTTGCTCCTAAGTAACATTATCTTTATTTCACCTTCTCTTGGCATTTTTGAACCCAGAAATATACCATTCCTAGGCCTAAGATACCAGTTTCATCTCTACTTATTTGCATTGACAGGTAGTTTTGCCTGTTGATTGATGAGCTGATTGATATAGAACAGATTAATTCTTGCATTCTCTTCTTTCAGCAAGAGTTTCCTTAAATCTTTTTTGTTTGATTGTTTTGTTTACAAACATCAAAATTATTAGCATATCTGGGGTTGTGCATGCTTCTCCCAGAAATTTTATATATTTTGCATCTAAGTTAAAATAATAGGGTGATATTACACAACCTTAGCATACTTTCTTTCCAAATGCTGAACTATTTAGTTGCTTGGATTTCTTGTAGCTCTTATTTTTAGATTGTTGAACTCTGGGTTGTAACATAAACAACCTTTTCTGACTAGCATGAGACATTAGTGCAATAATTTGTTAATTCCAGCATTCCTTATTTTACTCTTTTTTTGCTACTGAGATATAAATTGAGCTTTCTATTCCAATTTACAAACATACTTATATGGCATTTTTAACTTAATTGTCTTATAAAATTTTAAATAATTCTGTTGGGTTTCATAAAGCCCTGCAATTCTCCTGTTAGAGTATTTTCTAGAGTTCATTTTTTGAATATTGGTGATCAAACCTTTATAGTCCATGATATCCAAAGTTTAGGAAATAGCTCAAAAATGGTAAGATACTAATTATTTCTACTATACATTTTCCAATTTCACAAATTGCTTTCAATGTGAATCTTTATAGACTGTATTTATGAACTGGGGTTTGTACAAAAGCCAGAAATACTGTAGCATTTAAGGTCTAGGCAAGGCTTGGAAATTTTTCAGTCTTGCTACAGAACAACAAGCATAATGAAACTGGCAAATTTTTGCAAATTTGTTTCATACTGGACACCATCACTATGCACATTTGCTTTGGCATTGTAATTCTCACATTGCTTTTACCAATGCCAGACTCACTTAATACAGGCCCTTTAACTGCTTTCTTAACTCTTCATACAAACCAATTTTTTACTACCTTATTTGGACATATTAGCTCCAGGAACATTTATTTCAGCTTTAATTAGAGCATGGTGTAACACAAATTCATTCAACGTTTTAAAATATGAGCCAAGTCTTTGTGAGACAACTAGATCTTGTTTTCTTTTTCTAACTAAAAATGAAAACCAAATTTGGTGGCAGTCGCCAATTTGTTCAGGAAAATGAGCATGCCCAGGTAGGAAGATTGTAAGCAATAGTGACAATCCATATACAGCTCATGTGGAAACGCAACCTTTAATTTCTACCACTGTCTGAGAAATAGATCACACAAATTAATGTGAAGAAAATGAAGAAAGGTGAATGGCCTTCTTTCATGACAAGATATCACCACTTAAAGTCAAGAGCTGTTAGAACCCACACTACATATCAGACATTAACACAATTGAGAATGTCCAGCGATACTTCACAAGAAGAGTATTACATTCCTCTGTTCACAACAGAATTCCTTATGAAACCAGACTTGAAATTTTGGGACTTCAAAATTTAGAACTCCGCCGCCTTCGATCTGACCTAAGTGTAGCTCACAAAATTATCTGCCTCAATGTCCTACCTGTTAACGACTGCTTCAGCTTCAACCGCAATAATACATGAGCTCACAATAGATACAAACTTAATGTAAATCCTCCAGACTTGATTGCAAAAAATTCGACTTCAACAACAGAGTTGTCAACGCCTGGAACACTTTACCTGACTCAGTAGTTTCTTTCCCAAACTCCAAAAACTTCAACCTCAGATTATCTACCATCGACCTCACCCCATTCCTAAGAGGTCGGTAAGGGGCGTGCATAAGCGCACAATCGTGCCTACCGTTCCTGTCCTAATGTACACATATATTCTTACCTCTTTTACTCTTATTCATGCTTGTACTATTACATATATATTCAATCATGTTTTACTGTTTATACTTTGCTTATAATCATTTATGCTTGACAAATAAACAAATACAAATACAAATCTTGCCCCACGACAAATCTGGATTTGATTAAAGAAAAAAAAATACAAGTGGAATATAAAGCTTATGGAATAGTCCTCAGTGCTAAAAGACAGCTTGCATTTAATTAGGGTTGTTCTAAGCAACATAAGAAGCAAAAATCCTATATTCACAACTCCGTTCTTTCTGTTCTTAAGTCTTTCTGAAGTCATAGATATCATGACAAGAGTTGGCAAAGTAGAATAAGAGTTTCCACAAACTATTCAAAACAAAGTAACAATGAATGCCCCACAATCTGTTAAGTAATTACTTCATTCAAATAGTCAGAATATCTATAGATATGTGGAAGCTCAAATCAGCTACATTTGGATTCAGAGCTTCTCAACCCTGACATACTGATCCCTATCACTGATCTTTTTCTTTTCTCACTGCATGGTAAAAGCCCCAATTAAATGACAAAAGATATAGGCCAGAGAAGCCTAGAGGCCGGAGAAGGGATGGGCATTCTTTCAGAAGACAGTGTAAATCATTTCCTTTTCGTGTTTCAAATACAGAAAAATAGGCCCCACAAAGATAAGGTGACCAGACGTCCCGATTTTGGCGGGACACACCCGCTTTTTCACCATTTGTCCCGCGTCCCGCCCGCCCTCTTAAAAAGTCCCGATTTCTTGAAAGAATGCCCGACTAGGGCATTCTTTCAAAAAATCGCCCTGAAAGGCAGCAGGCCTCTCAGCTCGGGCCGGCTGTGGGCAGCGTTGGCGGCGGGCGGGCGTCCCGCGTTCTTGACTCCTCCGGCGGTGGCTGGAAGCTGGGGGGAGGGGGAAGGGAGGCTGCTCCTCCTCTCCTTCCCCCGCCCCATCCCTAGCCCCGCCCTCGGAGGCGCCGCTGCTGTTGGGAGGGGTGAGGGACGAGGAGCCATCGCCGCTTTGAATTTACGTCACGAGCGGCGCAAACAGCCCTTCCTCGTCCCCCTCCCCTTTCTTCCCCCCGTCGCCTCGCTGCCGCCGTTGCCCTGGGGCCGGGCGGGCGACCGGGAGACCGCGGCGCTTGGATGCTTGGAGCAGGTAAGCTGCCGGCTGCCTCCTTTCCCCATCTCCCGCCTCCCGTTCGTTGCTTGCCAGCCCAGCCGAAGGGAAGGCGGGAGGCGAGGAAAGGCGTCCCGAAAGGAGGGGAGGCGAGCCAGCCCGGCCGAAGGGAAGGCGGGAGGCGAGGAAAGGCCTCCCGAAAGGAGGGGAGGCTTCGGGAGCCCGCCTCCCTTTCGGGCCGAAAGGGAGGCGGGCTCCCGAAGCCTCCCCTCCTTTCGGGAGGCCTTTCCTCGCCTCCCGCCTTCCCTTCGGCCGGGCTGGCAAGCAACGAACGGGAGGCGGGAGACGGGGAAAGGAGGCAGCTTACCTGTCGCGAGCTGCAGGCATCCAAGCGCCCTCCCACCTTCCCCCTCCCCCCCACCTCACCTGGACGCCGACATTTGCTGTTTTGCCCTCTGCGCATGCGCAGCGTTCTGCGCATGCGCAGAGGGCAAAATTCAAATGGAGAAACCCACCCCCGTCAATGGTGTCCCGCTTGAAGAAAAAAAAATCTGGTCACTTTACACAAAGAACAAATAATAAACTGAAATTGGAAATGTTTAGGGTTAATTATATTTTCCCAGATTATTCCTTTTTGACTGTGTGCATGTTTCTTTCCCCATTTCGTCAACCCCAAATGATAAATTATGCTGAGAAACCTTGACTAGTTTAAGATACTGAATAAATTATATGCTTTAGTGGAGTTAATTATATGATTGCATTCCTATTTTTATCCATTTGCATCCAGTTAACACACATTTCATGCCAAAAGAGGTAAGCATGCCTTCTTAACAGCTTAGTGATTTGATAATTAATAAGTAATCCTCATACTTCTTCAAACTTTGAATATTGCTCAAGTCACAATTGGTATCTAAACAATTATCTGCTGTGTAAATTAAAACTAAGCAATTGTTAAATAGAGTTTATTTGTAACAAGCTTAAAGCATGGCACCAGAAACCTTAATTATATGGTGCCACTAACTAGTGTTTCCTTTTCCATAATCCTCTCTATATCCTGAAAAACATTCTTCCATTGTAACAGAAAATTGTCTGGAGCTTGTTATCTAAACACTGTATTTCCTATGATAATCAATGTGCTCTATAATTTAGTAACTATTTCTTTCCATGACCATATTCCATCTATTAGACAAGTGACCTGCTGGGATTATCACAAACAAATTCAATCTAAGATCTTTCTTAAGTTTGTTCTCTTGTTGAAAGAATTCATTTAAATGCACACTTTTAAAAATGAATAGAATAGAATAGAATAGAATTCTTTATTGGCCAAGTGTGATTGGACACACAAGGAATTTGTCTTAGGTGCATATGCTCTCAGTGTACATAAAAGAAGATACATTTGTCAAGAATCATGAGGTACAACACTTAATGATTGTCATAGAGTATAAATATGCAATCGGGAAATAATCAATATTAATACAAATCGTAAGGATACAAGCAACAACTTAGTCATACAATCATATATGGGAAGAGATGGGTGATAGGAACGATGAGAAGACTAATAGTAATAGTAATGCAGCCTTAGTGAATAGGTGTTTCAATATCAAACTGCATAAGTTATAGTGATGCTTGAATCCTCAGCAGCTGAATTTGCTAATAAAACTGCAAAATTCAATACATCCTGCTGTATTGCTGCATAATGCATGAAGTCATGATATTGAAACATTTTTTTTCAAGTAATTTTCAAGCTCAGGAATTTTGTAATACAAACACTGCAAGAGTTCTAGTTATGTGTTTTATTAACTCAATAACAGATCCAGAAAAGAATGTTAAATCTAGTGATTTACCTTTATTTCCACCTTTAAATTTCCCATAATGCCCTGGATTTAGCTTCACATACCTGCCGTAGTTGAAGATCATCACTAGAGCCACCTGAATGTGGACATTTACAAAAATGGCCTGAATATCTTGGAGAACAAGTTTCTCTGAACCTAAACCTCTATTACCATTCATATTGTTCTCTTTCCATTCTACAATCTTCCTTGCAGCACCCTATAAGCATGGGTGTCATTGAAGCATCCTAGGTTTCTTCTCTGATATACTCATTTTAGTCAATATACGAAGTTGGTGCAGAAATACAGATTTGTAAGCAGAATTGAGTCAGAGAGTATTCTGAGTAAACACATAATGATTGTTCAGAAAACTATGCAGTATTTCTTTCTTTTTCTTGGGCTTGTGTGGCTGCTGTCAACAGCTAAAGCACAATCAGTGAAAAAACATCTTTGTTTGATTAGTTGCTGATGGACAGCAGAATCTTTAAACATCCTCCAACACCTTTCTGAGAAATTTTATTGTTATGCTCTATTGAAAATTTAATAAGCAGGGAGTGGTCTGAATACTTTGTTGGTGGGGCATGTGTCCAGATATGGGAACTATTACTTACAAGACTTGAATACAATGCCTCTGTGCTATTCCTTGAAATAACAAATCCTCCCTACTAAATTTCACTGGGTTGACAGATTCAATTTTGGAAATATAAAGTCCTTGCCATTTAAGCATTCCCAACAGAAGCTATATGCATGCCCTTGTGTAGCCCAAATCCTATGTTACCCTTTCCAGCTGTATCTTTGTAGAACATACATCTTGGCCTTCTCTTCTCTTGGATCAATATGTCTTTTATTATCTTTAAATAATCTTTTGCACTACTTAGGGCTCCCATTTTATTCTTTTTTCTCTTCAATGACTGTCCTTCCAAATATATATGCTATATACTTTAAGGGCCACTTACACACGGCACAGGTGTTTACACCAGGTTACACCAAAAACATTACAGTTTGCTTTTGTCTGTAATGGAAAATTGTCTTATCTGAAATTAGAGCCATTACTTTTAGATAAGTGCATATTTATATCTTTGACCTTTGGAGAGCAGCTGACTATAGAAACAGGAACAGAAAAGAAACAGGGGCATTATGTAAAAAGGTTAAGCAAACTTAGTATTGTGCATCTGAAAATCAGTTTGAAAACTAAAGAATCCCCTTCAATGCAATGAATATTTAATGAGAATGACTTAAATTAGCCAGTAGATGGTGCTGTCTAATCATTACTCTTGTAGGCTAATCAATGTCCTTGATTAAATTGTTAAAAACTTCATTATACTAGAAATATACCATTCCTTTGCTGCTCAATAAAAAGTCCACAGAAATGAACTCTATGAGCCTTAGGTGCCTTAGGTAAATGTTTTCATCTTAATGGTATATTTTACTACATTTGGTATATTGGTATATTTTGCAACATTTGCTGATAGTCAGTAAGCAAACAAAGATTTGACTAGCAAATTGTAGAAGTTTTAACAATTTTTCATTGTTGGACTAATGGTTCGACCAAAATATTTAGAACATAGTCTTATAATTCTCATTTCCATTATTTCCCACCTTATAAGTGCGAAGAATAAAATATACATTTTTCTGTATAATGTAATAATAAAAATGCTCTTATGTCAAGCTCAAATTCTGGAGACTACATGGGCACACCCAAACAACTTTCTTGGCAACTATACAAAACATGGTTGCCAGTGCCTTCTGTATTTCCCCCCCACTCCCCATTTATATTCTAAATCCAGATGCCAGCAAGTTCAGAAGCAGTTCATGCTATTTGAGACTCCTAACAATAATACCAAAAGCAATTTGCAAAGTAGAACAAAGTATATTACTCCAAACATGAAAAACCAAGCCCATAAAATTAATTAAAAGGAACACCATTAAAGCATTACATGATATATATTCTTAAAAGAGAATAATAAATGGAATATTTTCATTGTCAAAATACAACCAATGTAGGTAGTGTTAACCTAACAAGAATTTCATTGGTTATTTTTACTACAAAAATCTGTGTATCTGTGTGTCTTAGATATAGATTTTGCAAAAAGCAAAAATGCTTATAGATTATATTTTTCTCCATGCAATCTTTAAACTTCTGTCTGTGGCATGTCCTATGTGTAATATTAATAGTAATATGAATAAATAATATTGATAAGTTAATAGTATCAATAATAGTAATATGAATAAAAGCAATGCTAATTAATACAAGCACAATAAATAAAAATGCTAGTCCCAGCATAACTGATCAATTCAAATATAAAATACACAGGAAAAGAAAAATGAGGTGTACTTTTCCATAGCATGGCTTGATTTGGCAGACAATTTAAAATAGGAACTCAGAAATAATGTAATTAGTATATTTCAGGCAAAATCTGTCTATGCTACCCATTATTAATTAAGAGGCATACAGTATCACTTTCTATTATTTCTAAATTAAGTTCAATCCAGTATCACATGGAATACAGTATAAAAATCAAGGAAAAATGTATAAAAACATGGATCAAAATGGCACGCTCAGAATCTTGATGGATTTGAAGTATTAATTTATTAATCTATTCTTTATTGTCCATGCAAATAGCTTAAATACATAGTTAATGTATATTTTAGATCACTGTTAGGCAACAAAATATCCCAATTTAGGGATTATGAAACTATGGCTATAGGATTTTAGATTTTGTTTTCTAAAACTAAGCCCAAGCCATTCAAGGGAAAAATACTGATTTTCTTTATAGTATTATGGGGGATTACAACTGTATAAATCTCCAAGTTTAAATGATAAATCCGCATACAGATGGGAGATTGAACAACTAGCCTCGTGGTGCAACCGGAACAATCTGGAACTGTACATACTCAAAACCGTAGAAATGGTGGTAGACTTTAGGAGAAACCCTCCCATACTTCCACCTCTTACAATACTAGACAACACAGTATCAACAGTAGAGACCTTCAAATTTTTAGGTTCTACCATATCGCAAGATCTAAAATGGACACCTAACATCAAAAACGTCATCAGAAAAGCACAACAAAGAATGTTCTTCCTGCGCCAACTCAGAAAGCTCAAACTGCCCAAGGAGCTGCTGATACAGTTCTACAGAGAAATTATTGAGTCTGTCATCTGCACCTCTATAACTATCTGGTTTGGTTCTGCAACCCAACAAGACAGACACAGACTTCAGAGGATAATTAGAACTGCAGAAAAAATAATTGCTACCAACCTGCCTTCCACTGAGGACCTGTATACTGCATGAGTCAAAAAGAGGGTTGTGAAAATATTTACAGACCCCTCACATCCTGGACATAAACTGTTTCAACTCCTACCCTCAAAACATCGCTATAAAGCACTGCACACCAAAACAACTAGACCGAAGAACAGTTTTTTCCCAAACACCATCACTCTGCTAAACAAATAATTCCCTCAACACTGTCAAACTATTTACAAAGTCTGCATTACTATTAATCTTCTTATCGTTCCTATCACCCATCTTCTCCCACTAATGACTGTGTGACTGAAACTTTGTTGCTTGTATCCTTACGGTTTATATGGACTGGTTCCTAATATGATTTGATTGCTTATTTGTACCTGGACTATCATTAAGTGTTGTACCTTATGATTCTTGATGAATGTATCTTTTCTTTTATGTACATTGAGAGCATATGCATCAAAACAAATTCCTTGTGTGTCCAATCATACTTGGCCAATAAAATTCTATTCTATTATTCTATTCTATTCTATTCTATTCTATTCTATTCTATTCTATTCTATTCTATTCTATTCTATTCTATTCTATTCTATTCTATTCCTTTGCATTAACATGCATTTCAGCCCTCACTATAAAAATACATTGTACTTTTAAAATCAATACTAGTCAATATCTAGATATGCAGGTGCCACCTTCCAAAAGTCTCCAGCCAGGATAGCAATTGTGGAGAATTCTGGGAGTTACTGTAAAAACACAGGTTGGGAAATATTGTTTTACGCAAATCATTGGATCCCACACATTGCTTTCTCCTTCCATCTTCCTCATTTTTAGAACTGTTGCAGAAAACAAAGCTCAGGGAACCAGCAGACAAAATGCACCTTTCTTGATTCTCATTCCTAATTCTCATTATTCTATCCCACTTCTATTTTTTTTCTCATGGGTGCAAGATAAAGATTTGGCACTGTTGGAATTTTTTTTATTTTTGCTGTCCTGCCTTGATATTCCTTTGAGATTAAGATGGGAGCCTGAAAACATTGGATCATCTGAAAGACAGAAATCCTTACCAAATCATTCTAAAGAGTAAATAAATATCAACATTACATCATTTCAAATTGTTAAGGTATTATATTACAATTTGATGAGTTGCATATTTGAAAAGTATTGGTCATACATAATAAAACTCATAAATGAATCTATTTTCTGTGGAGGATAATATTGAGATGGTTGTCAAAACAACAGATGTAATATGAGAATTTCATTTAAAAAAACCACCCTGCTGTTTACAAATAATAAAATGAAATATTCCTGATACGGGTGATCCTTGCTTAATAGCCACACATTCAGAAACTCTTGAAAGTTATGATGGTGCTGAATAAGGAGTCCTAACTATGGTTCCTTGTATTTGCAGCCACCAGAGAGTCCCTGCACCCATATGATCACAACCCAGGTACTTGGCAAGGAGGTCGCAATCACAATATTGCAGCATCCCATCGTGATTTGCATTTCTGACCTTCACTGCCAGCTTCCAAAAGCAAAGTCAATGGAGAAGACAACAGGAGGTAGCAAATGACAACCATGTGACATCCTGCTTAATGACAACACACAATTTGTTTAACAATAATAGGAAGTGCTAGAACTGCTATTGCTAAGGGTTACAGTCACATGATATCACGCTTTGCAACTGCATTGCTTGGAAATGGAAATTCCAGTCCCAACTACAAGAGTTTGTTTAATGACAGTTCAAAGTTACAACGGCACTGAAAAAAAGTAACATGACCCTTTTTCACACTTATGACCGTTGCAGCATCCCCACAGGGGATGATGATTTACACTTGGATGCTTAGCAACTAAATCATATTTATTACGGTTGCCGTGTCCCAGTGTCACGTGATCCCCTTTTGCAACTTTCAAACAAGCAAAGTCCATGGGGAAGCCAGATTCACTTAACAACCGTGTTATTAACAAACAGCGACGGTGAGTCACTTAACAACTGTGGCAAGAAAAGTCGTAAAATGGGACAAAACTCACTTAACAAATTTCTCACTTAGCAACGTACATTTTGGGCTCAATTGTGGTCGTAAGTCGAGGACTATTTGTACCCACATAGATTTTAAAAATGCCTACCGTCAAAATTGCTCATTTTTAAAATTTCTTCTCATAGCTATTGCAGTTTTTTTAAAAAAATAATGATCTCATTATTTGGTTCAAAGGCCAAATCTACATTTAATGTATCTTGGAGATAAGAGCTTACTTTGTCTTACTAAGTAAAAATACAGACCAAAGCCTATCTGGAAGGCCTTTGTACTAGTCTGAGCCGGGGATGTGATATTAAGTAATATATTTTAAGTAACTAGAGCAATAGGCTTTCCCCCTCTTTAGAGGAAACAAAATGTGTTATTTTAAATACCTCTATATTTTGAAGACCAAACTTTCTGCTCAGTTTTCAAAATCCCTTTATTACAGGATTCCAAGGATCTCTGGCACAACAGGCCTTTTGTGTGCAATCTGTCCACAGTACTCTCAAGCTCATTTATTTGTTTTATTTAATTCTCATGGGCAACTTTCCTTTACAGCAAGCTCAGAGGGTTTTCTCAACTCCTCCTTTATGCGCTCTCTAAAAGAAACGCAGGCACTGATTTGCCAAGAGAAAGAGAGACAGAGAGAGATGGAGAGATGGAGGGAGGGAGGGAGGGAGGGAGGGAGGGAGGGAGGGAAGGAAAGAAAGAAAGAAAGAAAGAAAGAAAGAAAGAAAGAAAGAAAGAAAGAAAGAAAGAAAGAAAGAAAGACAGACAGACACTGGCACACTGGAGTCCCATGTTACAAACATGTGAAATGTGTCTACATTGAAAAGGAAGCCAAATGAGCAGAGGTCTCTAGACAGCTTTAAGGTGGAACTCGCCTGTTTAGAGGCTGCCAGCATCTAGAAGCGAGACACAATCTGGCTGCAGAAGCCGCCCTGTTCATTTAATAAAGCCCTAATCTTGTGTAATGGGAATGAGCTCACCACCATACAAAGTACTAATTATCAGCAGTATTTTCCAGAGGATGTGAATAACTCCCCTTTGTGAGAAAGAGGCCCAAGCCACCACTCTGGGTCAGTCTGCTTAATCCGAAACACGAATGGCTCCTTAGACTGCCATGCTTGTTTGCAAAGGTCCGAATAGTGAAACAAGTTCAGTAGGAAATGAGTCAAAAACAATACCTGTGGTTGGGGGGAAGGTTCCCACTCTTTATACATAGTTAGGCTTTGATGGTGTCAAAGTTGGCAATCAGGAATCCTATTGCATTATTTGAAATTCAGTTTCTCAGCAAAGTTTTTGAATACATTCTAATGATGTCTGAAGAGTTGCATTGATTCATGGCATACTTATATCATTTTGCTTTTTATGAGGCCTGAGCCACTGGAAACCAACTTCAGGAAAACTATAGGAAAAATCATACTTTAGGCCAGTGATGGCGAACCTTTTCTGGTTCACGTGCCCATGCCCATTGCCCCACCCCATGCATGCACACAATGGGAAAACCGGAAGTGCGGAAAAACGCACTTCCGATTTGCCATTGGGCTGTTATTTGCATTCTGGAGGGTTCAGGGAAGCTTCCTGAAGCCACGGAATGCGAAAAACGGCAAAACCGGAAGTGCGGAAAATGCACTTCCAGTTTACCCGTTTTGTCGTTTTTCGCATTCTGGGGCTTCAGGAAGCTTCCCTGAACCCACCGGAGTGCAAAAAACACCCCACCGGCAAACTGGAAGTGCATTTTTCCGCACTTCTAGTTTGCCGGCGGGCAACGCTCGCGTGCCCTCCCCTATGGCTCCGCGTGCCACCTGTGGCACGCGTGCCATAGGTTCGCCATCACGGCTTTAGGCTGTCTTTATTCATCATTTACATACCCCCGCCCTCACCCTTGTATGCTCATGTATAGGTGGAATTATCCTGGTTTTGGCATGAATCCAAGTTTCTCAAGCTTTGAAGCATAGTTTTTTTCCTGCGCTTCTAATGAAGCAATAAGAAATTCAGCAAAAAAAAAGGTAGCAGTTCATTATGTTGCTTGTAAATTTGAATAGATTTTATGCATTTAGATGTAATAAAAACCCATAACAGCATTTCTAATGGCCTGTTTTGAATTAGAATTTAGGCTACATCCATAATCTCAGATGAGCCATCTGAAATATTAATATTTTATTCTCACTGTCTGGAATCCTAAGATTTCTATTGAACTTAGTTTCAGTTTTCAGGAAAGTTTCTGTTGTTATCTTAAAATTAAACGTGTTTGTTTAAATTAAACAGTAAACAAAATGGACCACAAAGGTAGCTTCCCAATCTGAGAATTTAAAATAACAAGCTGGCTTGGGTTAAAATCAAAATCAGTTTGGCTGTCTCTTTTATTCAGAAGCATGACTTGATTTTATTTCAAATAGTTTCCTCCGAATATTAGAGACTCCCCTTCACAACATTACAGACCTCAGGAGGCACAGCCAAGTGGGTTCAAACCTGTTTTCTTTATCTAGATAAATTTAAATATTTGCCTGACCTGCCCTTTGGGTGGCTTACTTAATCTAAAAAATTATTGAGGCATTATTGGGCAGATAGATATAAATAATCTTGTTTCACTCACAAAAAAATCAGTCTGATGGCTTGTGGTTAGCTCTGGAATGGCCTAACTTTTTTTTTAACCTCCAAAGCATTACTTGCCAAGTAGTCTTACTGCACTTGCTGGGACTATTTTTGGTATGGTGCAGCATATTAAAAATGCTTTGCAAACTGCTATTTTTATTTTTATTCTGTTACCTTTACAGCAGCTGATTAATATCCCTGAGAAAATGTAACCAGTAAATTCTAAAAAATAAAGAGTTAGATTCTTAAATGTTATCTAACACATTGTTTTATGGGCCATTACTTTGAGCATACTCTAGTCCAGTGATGGCGGACCTTTTTTTCCTCGGGTGCCGAAAGTGCATGTGTGTGTGCTATTGCGAGAGTGCCCACACCCATAATTCACTGCCTGGGGAGGGCAAAAATGGCCTCCCCCCACCCCCCGGAGGCCCTCTGGAGGCTGGAAATAGCCCGCTTCCCAACTTCTGGTCAGCCTAGTAGGCCCATTTTTCACCCTCCCCCCAGAGGCCCTCCGGCAAGCCGAAAACGTTCTCCCAGAGCCAAAAATCAGTGCTGGAGCCGAGCTAGGCAACAGCTCGTGTGCCGGCAGTTATGGCTCCGCGTGCCACCTGTGGCACGCGTGCCATAGGTTCGCCATCACTGCTCTAGTCCTATATGTACAAAAGCATTTCAGATTTAACTTAATTGTGAGAGAAACGGATACTATGTTAGTCAACCCTACTTTGGAGCATTCCAATGTATCAGAGCTGCAACCTCTAGAATTCTCTGCAACTCGAAGAGTCATCGGCAATTATCAGTTTATTTAAGTAAAAGAATTGTAATGATTTTTGTACAAATATATTGTAGGAAGTTAGCACCCACCCCTCTCCTAGAAAAATGACATATCCTAGGAAATATTAAAAGGCAGAATATATTCTATAGAATATTCCTGGAAACATGCTTTTAAGCAGACAAAAGACTCCTCTTAGAAACCCCCACCCTTTGCCAATGGGCCATTAAGGACTGGGCCAAGCTCACACATTCCTCTCACCTAGCCTGGAGGTCTTCTGCATAACAAAGAACCATAATAGGATTTGCCCAAGGCCCTTTCATTCAGCCAAGCCTGGGTCAGACAAAAGCCTATAGAGTTGCCACTGTATGGCCTTCTGGGAGCCTGACCACCAATCAGTGCATTATATACACAGGAGCAGGAAACTAAGAGGTGGGACCCAACAGAGAGTATAAAACAAGGAACTCAGCATCTCTTCTCCCCTTTTTCTCTTCACCCACATCTGGAAGCATGTAATCTACCTTTTCTGTACAGGGGCTCATGCCATGTGCCCCTGTCCACCATATTAAACCTTCTTTCCAAGCAACTTCCATGAATCCAGTGTCTTTTTCCCCACTTGGAAATGAACCCAGAAGGATATTCCTTACAACAATATGTTTACATTTTATTTAATTAAAATTTAATGACACTAGATATTATTTCCAGAAACAAATTATAAGATGAGGCGATCTTCCAATCAGTTAGTTACTGTTAGGCTAGACTTTCCTAAGTGTAAATATTCTTGGTTTTCCCATTTTCCTTCCCTTTTTAAATAGGAATAAAAGCTTTAACCTAGGTTTAGAATTCCTGACTTAAGTTATTAATGAACTTGAATATAATGCCATTCAGAAACCCTTATTAATACTGTAGTTTTTCTTTCTTTTTTTAAAAAGCCCTATGTAATAAAAAAGAAAAGAAAATGGTTTCTAATTATATCAGGGAAAAAATAATGCATTGAGCCCTCAGTGCTTATTGTTTAACTTGCTATTGTAATTTTCTAAGATCAAATTAAGCTTTTCTGACTATCTGAAAAACAGATAGAACAAGATCCATAAAGATCAACCACTTTTACAATGTAAAACGGGGGGGGGGGGAGATGATTCTGGATGTAAACCTAATACATCAATGTTTTTCAGTAATTAATTAAGATCTAGTAATAGTAGTAATAGTTCATTTTGACACTTGTATATAGATACAAAGGGTTGTCAAAAGACTGGCATATAAAACTATTGAAAAATCAGTACAAATGAAAATAGAAATTATTTAAAAAGCATGAAAAAGTGGAAATCAATCAGAAAAATATTAGTTGGCAGCTAGCCATATCCTTTTGACAAAATGTTTTTTCTTCTTCATCTCAAGCTTAAACCAAAATTTAGCACCCGAGATTTGCTACAAGCTTGAACTAACATTTCATTTCCTGGAGTCTGGAAGTTATTATCATGTGGTTCTTGGCAGCCTAACACTGGGATTTATCACATGTTTAACACCGACTAGTCTAAAGACTAAATGATCTTCTGAATAAAATACTAAAGTGTGGCAACGTACAGTATATTTGACCATGAAGGGGTGGGGAACAGCACGGGTGGAAAACAAGGTTAATTGAGTCCACAAGAATAGCGATAGAATGATGGAAGGGTATACTGGTTAGTAACAAACTCCCCTCTGCCACACTCCAAAAGAAACTGTGTCTGAGACATAATAAAACATATTAGTTCCGGCCATAAAATATCCCAGCACATGACAAAATAATCCAAGCTTGCCTTTTTCATTTTCCACAGTCATCTACAACAAGTAGCAGCTCTTCAAAAAACATGAATAAAGGAACTTGCTCCCATGAAAAAAAGCCAACACAAGTCAGCCCAAACTAAAATACATTACTCTTAGATTAATCCAGTGTTTCTCACTGGATTAAAACTTGGCAACTTTAAGATGTGTGGATTTCAACTGGCTGGGGAATTCTGGGAGCTGAAATCTACACATCTTAAACCTGTCAAAATCAATCAAACCAGATTTTTAAAGTAACTTCTTTCTAAGGCTGCCATGTGTGATATGTAGAAAGGAGCCATTCTTATATGCCTGAAACACAAGAATCAGATGTTTCCTTCGATTCTTAATGAGAGAAGGGCAAATATCAAGCAGAGTCTTGCAACAATACACATTCAGCTCCTATAAAGCATCTGTTTTATGTATGGAAGGGCGTATCCTAAATGGGATAAAAATGAACCTATGTATTAAAATGAAAAGGACTGCTGAATGCATTGAAGTCTTGTTTTCTTTACTTTTATATTTTGTTTTATGTTCTGTAAAGCAAAGTAATGCTTTATTTCAAAGTCTCTGCATTTAAGGTAGTGGTGCAGCGTCATTTATTCAGTACAAACTATGCATGCCATATACCACCTGAGCTGAACCAGAATTTTCTAAAGCAGAATCTGTACAATACAGCTGTGCTTGGATTACACAATGAATTCCTGTCCCTAGAACTACAGGCAGACAATTTTTATATAATGCAGTATAAGTAGAAGACACCATGGCTGGATTTGTTCAAGACTGTCTACTGCTTCATCTGGAAAGCAACTCTTTATTAAAATCCCAGAATGTTGCAAAATAGCGCCCATCGAGAAACTGATTTCATCAGACTGCAAAAGAATGCATTCAGGCTAGTTTTTGTGATAGAAAAATATTTGATTGAAGTTTTTATTGAATTTGAAACGGATTGTGATATCTTAAGTTCATTTACAGAAGACAAGGCTGAAGTAAGTGACTGAACGTTTTAAAAAAAGTATATGGAAGACATCAATGAAACCATTTTAAATATTTTTAAAGAGTTCAAAGAAAGAGCTATTGTAATTATTTTTATTTGACATTATCATGTAAGTCAAAATTGTCCCTCGGAGCTACAGCATCAAGTTTTGGTTGATAGGACTAGACTAGAGACTAGCAAGGTAAAAGAATGTGAAAAAGAGATGGATTTAAGCAGACAATTTTACATGTTCTTGCCATTTCATTTAACACAGGAATTATATTCCTATTTTAGAAGGTGGGAGCAAACTCCATTTAAATCAACAGAACTTGCACAGTTTAAGAGAAATACGTTCAGCTAGAATTTAAAGAAGCAAAAATTTGAAATAACAGAATGAGAAAGGTTTTGCACAAACCCCTCAAACCCAAAATGATCTATGTATTATTATTTGACATCATCAATTATAGTAAGAAGAAACAATAATGTTATATCAGACTTCTACTACAGCCAGCAGTATCACAATCATTACAATATTTTCCAGAAGTGGTCTCTTACCAGCACGCTGCCATCTGTCCAGCGGAAATCATTCTCATACATCTTATCATTTAGGCCAATCCACTGATAGTCATGTCCTATGCCTACAGTGAAAATATATTTTAGTAACTTTTTACCATTAAACTGAATTTTCTGAAAATGAAAGTGAAATGAAATCAGCCTCCTCATGATATCTGTAAAACGTATTTCTATTGTTTCTTGTAGAAGAGTTTATTCTTTCTTCTAAGACAGTGGTTCTCAACCTTTCTAATGCCACGACCCTTTAATACAATTCCTCATGTTATGGTGACCCCCAACCATAAAATAATAAAATTATTAGGAAACTCAGAGGTGGGTTCTAATTTACCTCGCTGCTGGTTCGCTTCCTCCTGCGCTGCATGTGCGCACGTTCGCTTTGCGCACGCACGCATGCACAGTGCTGATTTTTTTAAAAAATTGCAAAAAAAAAAGACGAAAACAAGATGGTGACGCATGCGCAGTGCCAGAAATTTGGCTTCCGCGCATGCTCAGAAGTTCCCATGGTACAGATTTTTTTTTTTTTGCAGTAGTCTATTTGCATGTGGGTGAACCCGCCTGTAGACGGATAGAGGAGCGGTGTCTCGGTTCCTAAGACCATCGGAAATATGTGTTTTCCTATGGTCTTAGGCGACCCCTGTGAAAGGGTCATTCGACCCCCAAAGGGGTCGTGACCCACAGGTTGAGAACCGCTGTTCTAAGAGCTGTGAATATTTATAAAAAATATTCTTACTAACAATACTTTAACTGATCTTCTATTTTTTCTTGTTGACTTATCTGAATGGCAAGATTGTTTCAAAAAGCAACACACCCCCTTGAAATGGAAGGTGGTAGCAATTACTTGAAAAAAAACTTGCTTTGGAAATTTGTTATATTTAAATCTGCATCTTCAGCTGATATACAGATGCATTAATATTTGCAACCTTGCTTTATATCTTTGCATATATGTATGATAAAAATTCCTTCTATCAATAAAGCATCGACTAGCACAAATAAACACGCATGGATATGTAGGTTGATTTGCATGTTCAGTGTTCAGCAAAAAAGCAGCCTTCATAATGCTCCTAGTTTTACAGGTAGCCCTCAACGTACAGCCATTAATTTAGTGACTGTTTGAAGTTACAACGGCACTGACAAAAAGTGACTTATGATCGGTCCTCACATTTATGACCAATGCAGCTACCCCATGGTCCAATGATCAGAATTCAGGTGCTTGGTAACCTGCATGTATTTATGATGGTTGCATAATCCTAAAGTCATGTGATTGCCAATTGTGATCTTTCAACTTGGTTTCTGACAAGTGAAGTCACTAGGGGAGACCGAACAACTACATGATTTGCTTAACAGCCATAGGATTCACTTAACAGCTGCAGTGATTCGCTTAACAAAAATGTCCTAAAATTGGGCATGGCTCACTTAATGACCACCTTGCTTAGCAGTAGAAAGTCTTGTACCATGTGGTTGTAAGTCAAGGACTACCTATATTTCCTAATTAAGTTGCTGTTCTGCTATGGCGTGTACACTGTTCTTTGCAAGCATGTATTTTTCTTGCTAACATCAAGCACTCTCCAGGGATATGGATCCGCCAAATGGCTTGGCAGAAAATCAGCAATTCATAGCATCTCAAAAGAAAGTCAAACTTGATACTGAGAACAAATATGTCTTTTCTTTTAAGAAAATATTTATATCATACCCAAACATTAACCCAGCTAATGAACAATATTTGCAAACAAAACTTATGTGCTTTAGGTTTCCAAGCAGGATTACAACTATCGTAAATGCCAGCTATTTGTAACAGGATATGAAGAGGTTATTTGGCATCTGAGGGTCAGTATTTTTTAAGTGTCTGATGATGAAACAGTCTAAGTGGCAAGACCAAAATAAACATTTCATAATGAATTGTGTCACTCTAACTGTATACTATTCTTTTCCCCCATGAACTGAATTATTCAGTATTCAGAGTATTATTCAGAGTAAAGGAGATTCTCTCCAATAACAGCAAATATTGTAACCTCAGCTATTACAGAGCTGGAAATGAAAAGAACAGATTAGCAATCAAGGATAAAATGAATATCTCAGGAATGAAAATGATAATGAAAATGTTTAGTGTCCTATGAGTTACTTATTTTACAGTAATTTACTCCCAGTTGCACTCCAACAGAAAGCACCTACGGTTCACAAACAGCTGCTCTTCGTGAGACAAGATGCTGGTTAGATGGGCGCCCTGTAGGCGGCACTCTCTCTCAGCTGCATCCCACGTCCGTCGATGGGCAAAGTATTTGTAGCATTGCCCTTGAAACTTATGCCATCCATAATCACAGGTCTCAGTGTCTGCAACAAACGAACATAAAAATGTACACTGAACATGCATAGTCAATTACCAGAATTGCCCACTAACCATGTAAAATTGAAATAAATCAGACAGAAATATCCAATGACAAGTTACATCTCAAGAAATATGAAAACGAATAGTAGCACATACTAATTTTGTAAGGCATGTGTGTCATTTATGTGTTTTATTTAACATCAGCGTGTACTATTTGATGCCTGGCTTTCAGCAAGACATAACACGATGGAAAGAAAGAGAATTCTGGAAAATAAACGTTGATTCTGGCCTGGAAATTAAAAGATACATTGTAGGAGATCATTCTGGGAGTTGAAGTCCAGACATCTTCAAGTTGCCAAGGTTGGGAAACACTGATCTAGAACATCCTTCTTCAACCTGATGCCCTCCAGATGTATTGGAACAATGGCAATTGAAATTGAGTATATATCTGCAGCTCACCAGGTTGAGAAAAACTGGCCTAGAAACTTCAAGTGATATATATACAAAAGCATGTGGAGAACAAGATGTTTTTAGACAAGTAACTGCTATTTCTGGAGCCAAAACTGTAAGCTCTCATTTTAGAAGCCGAACATTTTCCAGATGAAACAGGAAATGGATTGCCTTTTTAACAGAGGCTGCTGTTGCAATGAAACCTGTAAAAAAAGCAGAATTCATGTATAGCTTTTTCCCTTTATATCTTCCAAGAGTGTATCCCTCAATCCCCTGTAGTATAAATTTTTACACAGGTGCAATTTTATTTTGTGTATTATTGTTGGGTAGAGTGGAGGGGTACATAATCTAACCCAGCAAAATTTAAAAATAGGATTATGCAGCGATTTAAATTTTCATTGGTGGGTAAGAACGGAAATAAAACTGCAAACCTGAAAATATTCCACACTTAAATTGTAAAGTGCTACTTTAATTCCAATTAAACATATTTTTCCCATTAAACATCATAAATTATTCTGTCTTAAGCACAGAGAATGGAATTAAATTCTCTGAATCAAATCTAGCAATAAGGCATCTATCATACTATCAGATTAATACCAGCAATGACCACAGAATGACATATTTTGTGAGAATGTTAAAAAAACACCTGATAAAAGCAACAGGCATATAGATGGAAAAATATTAAAGTATACACGTGGCTTGTTTATGTGTGATTTGTTTAATGAATGTTGCTGACTGCATCCTTACAGGACAATTGGAAAATTACTATTCTGCTGCCTTATTTTTTTTTAAAAAAAGGAAAGTAGCAAGAATAACCCTAAACAACAGAATTAATTGCTAAAAAGAAGCAGAATTAATTGCACACCAGAAAAGTGTGACTAAAAGTGAAAAAGAAGTGAACAAAATATGTAGTGCAGTTTTATGTTGACTAAGGGACACGCAGACCAGCTTTTGTTCTGAGGATGCGCAAATAAATGTGCAAAAGAAAATCTGCTATGCTATATGGCACTGTTTGTTGATTTAGGATAAATATATGGAATAGAGAATAGGTTTTATGTAAATATGTATTGAAGGTTAATTGTTAAATACAGTAATATTGGTATATGCTAGAAGTAATGCATGCATGAGAATGGAATATTTACGGACTGGTTCAACACTGCAAGAAATAGGACAATGGTGTTAAAAATTGTTTCTTGTATTCATAAGTATAAGATGTAAATATATAAGAAATGTTTACGAATATGTTAGAAGTGTTTCAGTCAAGGATGTGAATATGTATGTGCTTTTGTATGCAGATCGTGCTGTGTTGGTTCCAAGAACCCAAATGATTCTAAGTGATTGCTACTAAATACAATGAATGAAGAACAAGCAGCATCAGTGTGAAAATAAGGTAACTTTGACAGGGAAAACTGATTCAACTATTCCACATTACAAACAAATGGAGAAAAATTAGACCAAGTAAATGAATTTGGGTAACTTGGCAGAATGTTTACTAAAGAGAGGAACATAAATTAAGGCATTTTACAGGATCTATCCTAGGTCGGACATTAAGATCAGGGGTTTAATCTTCAAAGCTTTTGGACTCATGCTGGACCCCATCTTCAAGGAGCTTCTATGTGCTTTGGGCTGCTCTGTGTGTTCATAGAGAATATGCATAGAGCAGCCCAAAGCACACATTCTGGTACAGAAAAGTTTCCTGAGGATGAGCTCCAATACAAGTCCAAAAGCTCAGATGACTAAACTTCTGGTCCCGGAGTCCAACCCAGATTGGATCCTGCAACATTATCTTGGGACATGTATATTTGCCTTCATTCATAAGACATTTTAATATATATAAATACTGATAGAAAGATACTGTATGGTACGAAGTCTGGTGAGTTTTGAGTATTTATTGAAAAAATCAAGAAAGTGTTTCTCTCTTCTATGGACATGCTAGAGTCACACAACTATTCAAATCAATTCACTGGTACATAATCAAAAAATGTTGCATTAAACACAGGAGGCGTCCAGCCAGAGGAGGGGGTGGCTGTGGTCCAGGAACAATTCAAGGTCACAAGTTTTATATGTGAAGATGCAAAGTGGGTTGAAAAGAGCATTGACTCATACAACTATCACAGTCTCTAATACTATGTTACAAGGTAAACAAAAGGCAATCTTCTCAGGCTTAGTTGGCACTTATTTTGATTCTATTTTGAGTTAACCTATCATCTACCACTCCTTCACTACTCAACCGTGTTTCTCTGCTCAACAGTGGCAGCCCCTATCATGTTATGATGACAAAATGGTGTCACACACATCATGATGCCATCATGTTATGATGCAAATTATATATTTTGAATGACACAAATCAATTGGTCACTCAACTGTTTTATTTTTATTCTGTTGTCAACTACCCACCCCTATTCCAATTCATCTTACATTAATCTATGTAACATAGCTTAGGTTTCAGAGACTATGAATCAGAAACTGGAGCTACAAGCTATGAAAATGTCACAGGAAATGCTTTTGTTTTAGCTTCTATCATTTGACCTGAACTCTGGTCAAACCTTCAATCCATATTCCACCTTCTCCTTGCTAAGACCTCTTCCTCACTTGAGAAAGAACCCAGGGAGGATACGACAATGTGTTAGATCTTAGCACTCTAGGAAAGCAATCAGTTTACAACTACAGATAAAATACATAAGCATAATTAAAACAAAAAAAAGTAGAAGTACTTCAAAATAGTGAGATTAGCAGTTATGCAATTCTATTTTCTGTGTTGGTTTTTTTTAAATTTACTTTTCAAAAAATATGCACTGAAAAGCCCCATTGAAAACAGGAGGACCACGGGCGGGTTGCTCACTTACCGATAACGGTGCGCTGCGTGCGCATCTCCACGTTTCGTGCGCAAGCTCGCTTGCAACGCACGCGCGGCCCCTCACGCGATTTTGCTTCTTTGCATACATGGAAGTAAAATCTCACCAAAATCTTGCACATGCGCGCGTCCCCTCACGAAATTTCGGTGAGATTTTGCTTCCGCGCATACGCAGAAGCAAAAAAGCCCAAAAATTCTCAAAAAAAAGATGGCGATGCACGCGATGGACTGTCGAAGATGGCACCGAAGCAGTCGCACGCAAATTGCACAATCGGCCGCTCCTTACCGGAGCTACGCACCGGACCGCACCGGTAGGAACCCACCACTGAGGAGGACCTAAATTTAATACAACAAATTTATTCAATTACATTTGATTGGAATTATCACAACTAACCTTGAATAAAGTTCAAGAAATGGAACAAGAGGTTTCTCTTTTTAAGGAAGTAAATATGCATGCTGAATATATTGTCTAATGGATCTTTTCATTTCAACTCTCATTTTGATACCAAACTTCCTACCATCTTGAGAAAAAGGATGCATTTGTTTCAAAAAAGTAGATGGGAGGAGGCTTTGAGCACAATTGCTTTTAAATATCCACCAATATTCCATGTAACAATGTCCCTGGAAAGCTGTACAAACTGTTTTACTAAATAGGAGATACTGTGTTTCCCCGAAAATAAGACCCTGTCTTATATTTTTTTGAACCCCAAAATAAGAGCTTGGCCTTATTTTCGGGGAGGTCTTACTATTTTGGGGCACGTGGAGCAAGACAGGGCTCCTCTTGCCGTCTTACCTGATTTCCAGCTCTGTCTCCCTAATCCTAACCAGAGGAAATGGCGGGAACCGGCTGCGCATGCGTAAATATTTTCAGGGTGGGCTTATTTCCGGGGGATGTCTTATTTTCGGGGAAACACAGTACATATTAGCATCTCAATCCTTAGTGATGTATTAATTTATGCATTCATTTTTATGCATACACCTAATTGCACTGTAAGACCTACTTTGTCCTCACAAAACCAAGACTATGATGTAAATTGAACTGAGAAACAATGACTAGTCCAAAGCTTTTGTAGCTGTGGGGGAATTACAACTTCACCACAGACCATGGCCACATACCCTCAAGACTTAACTCAAGATTTAAATAATGACATTTTTTCAAGCCTTTGCAAATCCCCTTTGATGATATCGCAGCCCCCCCCCCCCCCAGGGTCCTTAGAAAACAGATTGAAAACCACTGCTCTAATACTTTAACTATTATACAGATAACTTACTTAACTTACAACTGGATGTTTAACAATAGTTCACAGTCATGAAGATGCTTTACAGCTCTCATATAATGTCTCTCTCTCTCTCTCTCACACACACACACACACACACACACACACACCCTTGGTCACATGAGTGCAGTTTGAGTGCTTGGCGACCTGTTTACATTTACAACCAGTTGCCACGTGCACTGGAAACATTTTATGCCGATTGAAATCTTCTCTGCTGCCTCCTCAGAAAGTCAATGGGAAGGTTGCTAGCAGAGGGGATGTTGGATTTGAGGTTTAGCATGCCAAGGGATTTCTTCCTACACACCATTGTTCTCAAGATTATAATGACCCACACTATCGCTTAATGACTGCAACGGAGAGAGCCAGGATTGTAATCATTGTGCAAAGAAGTCATATGACAACTGACTTAATGGCCATTTCTCTCAACAACCAAGATTCTGGGCTCAATAATGGCCATAAATGGATGGCCATATATACCATGCTGGCTTTAAAAATTGTTCATTTGTTTTAAATAGTAAAGAAGTGCCAGCCTACTTTTTTTCACTGGTATGTGTTCTGAAACGTTAAAAACTACTACACTCACTAGTGTATAGATATTTCAGGTGGGAGTACCTACCTGACCATGAACAGTTAAATAGTATTGAATATGGTTAGTACCAGCAATTATAAGGACTACACACTAGCCTGAAAAATTGAAAATCATCACAGGGAAAAACATTCTTCTTGATCTTCCTTCTCTGTTTGCCATAGGCAAACAAACAAACAGGAATCTCTCTATGAAGTCACTGGGACTTGACTTTGTGGAGGTGGATTTCACTTCAGGCATTTAGAATTAAGAGGTGCAGTATAAGAAGTCAAGTTCTTCTTTATATATTTACAGTATAATGTTTTTAAAATGTTTCACTAAACCTAGAAGTTATTCCAATGCAGAGCTTCATTCTTATTTTTGGAAGTTGAGTACAGTATATAAACATCTTTACACAGACAGCATATTTTATACCTGCAGCATGATTAAATGGCAGTTGAATGGCAGATGGAATTATTGTTCTAACACAGCTATTACAGAAATGAAACAGTTGTAATCATTGCAGCATGTCTTCAACAAAACTTTATCAGCAGCCAAAAACCATAGCAACATTTATTTCAATAACTATCAATATCAGAGTTTAGATGTAGAATAAGAAAATATAACTTATTAAGAACATGAATAATCTCAATTTTCCAAGCTGATGTCTCTGATATCTATGCTGCAAGATCTTGTAGCTCCTTTAAGAATCAGCATGGCTATTCCCCCAACTTTCAAAATTAAACCACCTACAGGCAGAGACAGTACTTGCAAATATTTCAAAAGGTAACTCATTAGATAAAAGGTATTGCTTTTTAAATGAAGAACAGAACAGGAAAAAATGAAATTAAATAAATTATGCTTAGCTACACTGTAAGATTTGTCTTCTTGCAATTACATCTGTGTAGTTGATCATAGCAGCTTCAGCTCCATATCTGCATTCAATAAACACTATAAACTATGGTAAGTCGAATTTTCTTAGACTGCCAGGAAAAAGTGACATATACAGACAAAATCAAACTCCAGAAGCAAAGTGAAAAGAAAGAGACAGAGAGATTCTAAATTAAACTACATTTTCTGTTCTGGTTAAAAAATTCTTGAATACAGGGCATACTGCTTTTCTTCAGAGTATGAAGTTATTTTTCCCAAAAACTACTATCTAAAGTCGAGCCCATACATTTAAGTAGTAAAGAAGTAATACCGTATTTTCCGGCGTATAAGATGACTTTTTAACCCAGGAAAATCTTCTCAAAAGTCGGGGGTTGTCTTATACACCCAGTCGTCTTATATGCCGGAAAATACGGTAGTTGTAAACCAGATTATATGTTCCTTCATTTCTTGTACTATTGGAAAACTTAGTGACATTGTCACACTTGCCCTGGAGTTCTTGCTAGTTTGCACATGTTACAACAATTACACACAATGGAAGCATATGCGGAATAAACACACTTATCAAAGTGTCTACTATGCCTTTACTGGTAATATCTTTCTTTTTATTCCTTTGAAGAATATACTAGGGAAGGGCAAAATTCTAACAGAAGTTTAATCCCTTGACAGAACACTCTTAAAATTTTCCTAACACAAATAAGAATAAATAAATAAATAATAAAACTATTATTGGTGCTCCAATAATTCTCCTTGATACAGAACTCAGTGCCTGCTAAGAGGTTGGAGCTCCCACAATGCATTGCAGCTGTCTTTCTCTGTGGAGCTTACTACACAAAAGGCCATAGTCATTCTAACACTTTTAAAAGGATTTATGCAAAGCTATTATAGACACCACTCCCAATAGCTATAATTACTGTATTGCCAGCATTGGGGTAATGTCATTTTTAGAATTAGCTGCTGAAGAAATAGAGAAAAATATTGGTGTGTATTATATCCTGCCTGAGAGTTTCTATGGTCCACAGGCTGATTACTGTGGGATCACAAGTATGAGCAGCAACTCTGGACAGGCCTCTGATCTGATTGAATAATACCCTCAGCATGTTTTTAAGAGAAAGACAGCTGTTATTTCAGTGAGGTGATTTAATGTGTGTCAATAGTATCAGCTACAAATGTCATTCTGACACAAGAGACCTATTCACATTCTGCCATGTGGCACTATTGGAAGCATTTAATGCTAATGTCTTATGCTAACTGGAGATAATGAAAATGAGGAAAATGTGACACAATCCACATTAAAAAGGCACATTGGGTAAAACTAATATAAGCATCAGCAAATATCTTAAAGATATCCATTGCATAGCCACTGACACTGAGGAGTAACTAAAAGATTAATTGAGATTGAATTGGGATAAACAGCAAAAATTGCCAAATAGTATTACAAATTAGAACACAAACAGGTTTAGGCACCACCAACTACTAATCATTAAGTTTACTGTTACGAATCTACTCTGCCAATATAATCATAATTCCTTTTACTAACTTAACTATGGATTTGGTCAGCTTCTATACCATGCTACCACCTACTTGTAAAATTTGATACTTTGCGTGTTTGTCAAATCTGGCAACCATGTGTGGAATTCAATTCCCAGAATTCTCCAGCCAGATGATGTCCACATATCTTAAAGTTACCAAGTTTGAGAAACATTGTTCTAAGTGATAGGGCTAAATACAGAATTCTATCTCTTTTTGCACTTAACAACTCACTTTGCTGTATGGAAAACACAACATGTTGTGATCATGATCCAGAAGGTATAGGCAGGACTGGGATTTTAATTTTGCTAAAGTTGTGGTTGCAAGGGTTTTCTGGAGTGTAAAACTAGTCTTAAGCCTATTTTTGAGATTGTACTGTTTAGTATTTTTCATTTCAGAATTATAGAAAAATGTTAAATTTGAAGGCACAGCAATAGAAACTAGAGGCCTGATTGGCCAAGTGTGAATATACAGAATCCAGTGTTATTCATACTTAATATCCAATATTGCTTACTGCAATCGATGGGAAAAGTAAGTTTTGAAAAATACAATAAATTGAAGTGTGTGAAATTACTTTGGGTCAGTTCTTTCCAAAAGGAAAATGAAGATTAATTAAGGTGCTTTACATAGCATGAATTCTAGAGAACATAGCAGTTCAAGTTGCAAAAAAAACCCAGTCATTCACAGCAAGCTTCATTCTGCCCTTTCTCTAAAACACAGTTATACTGTATGTTCCACCCTTTCTAATTTTAGGTAATATGATACTAGGGTGAATGACATGACATTGGGACTGCTTGGTAAACAATGTATTCTTTAAATTCTTTTACGGAATGGAAAAGTTGAAAAATGTCCTCCAAAGCTTCCAGCCCACAGAGGAAAAACTAGACAAAGGAAAATAATCTAAATAGAGTACATAAATATACTTTCTAGATAACAAACAAGGAAATATGCTCACTAAGTATCTCACTTGAATCCCTCAGCCGGTCATTATGAATGGAGTTCTTCACCACCTATAAAATGCATCCTCTTAGACAAATATCTCAACACACATCTACACAAGGGATAGTCCCATGCTCTGAATCATGACAAAGACAGATTACCCAATTGTTCTATTTCCGCTAGCTAGGAAAAGTTATTTTTAGTAACTTTTAGTAATCTTGCCTCAGAGCCTCAGATTTAAGCAAGAATTTACAGGAAAGATAACTACCCAGGTAAGAAACTGTATTCCAGGAGTCATCTAGTTTCTAGAGCAGTGTTTCTCAACCTTGGCAGTTTGAAGATGTGTGGACTTCAACTCCCAGAATTCCCCAGCCAGCGTTGCTGGCTGGGGAATTCTGGGAGTTGAAGTCCACACATCTTCAAACTGCCAAGGTTGAGAAACACTGTTCTAGAGAAATGGGAAAACGTTATCTAAGATTTGTATAAGTTTGATTTCTAAGTTGGCTAGTCAATACTTTATCATCTCCAGCATCTTTTATCTTATACAAGCTTAGCCGTTGCGGGGGGGAGGGTTGTGCCCAAACTTTTTTGTCCAAGTTGGAATCTCTTCGTATCGGAGCTGCTTGTGGTCTGTCCATCTTTATCTTTCCCTGTATATTTTTCCTTTGGCTGTTCTAAGATGCTTTCTACAATTTTTTTAATGACCCATCCAGCTGAGCCTGATTCTGGGTGATTCAAAAACAAGACTGTTTGATTCCTTGGCAGCATTTTTCAAAGTGACCTGCCAGCATCTTCTTCATAGGGCTAGCAACTGGCTTTCATGTCTAAGGCAATAATCGAACTCGGAGATTCCTGGGCTCTAAATCAGCACGTTACCCACCACACCAAACTGGCTTTTGTCTATAATTTTAGAAGCTCTATATTTTTAGTTCCTCACCGCAGAATGTCTTGCATGTGACTATTTAAATATATATTTTACCTTCTTTCTTTTCAGTTTTATTCTAAAACAAAGCTTGATTCTATGTATATCTTATGACACTGACTTAATTCCTAAAGTAGAGGGGGGTGATCTCCCTAATCATGCACCTAAACTCCCCAGGCCAAACTTTCAACTGTATGACACTGTAGTCATAAAGTAGAATTTAAAGCTATAATAATTAGAAAACTTTTTGGGATTTATTAGATATATTTTCAAATTAACTGCTAAAAAAACACTTGTCAACTTATGGTCTTATGTTAAAGAGCTGAATTCTGAATTATTTCCATTGTTAATGAAACTATTAAAAATTAATTGCAATGAATCTAATCCTTTGCTTTAGGTTTAAAAAATAATGCATCACAAAAGTACTTTTAGCCTCATGGATTTTTTTTCTCCAAAAGCACTTTTAAATTCAGAGCCTTTCACCCAGTAGGCCTAGGATAAAAAGACAAGCCTGGAACCTGCCAGTATTTATGAAATTATATATTTTGTTCTAGTGAGAATAAATCCAGTCACAGTGAGATTCGAAACATAAGACACCACTTTCCTACATCTGCTGTTATGAGCAAAGAAATACAACTTACAGAAGAAGAATTTTCACTCCCTTCTGTTTTATTGGAACTTTCTTTATTACCTTTGGACAGGACTTCAACCTATGCTGAGAAACTTGTATTTATTCTTAATGCCATTTTGCCAAAAGTAAATCAGAGATATTTCTTACAATTGAAGGAGTTCAGATTTAGAAGGAAAAGAAACATTGCATTAACTCAGAAATGTTTTTGCTTTGTTCAGGATTCAATTCAGTGATAAAGTTGCAGAGCAGAACTATTATACTATATGTATAGTATAAAAACATCACACTATCAAAATTTCATAAAGACTTTTATTAACATAAGGTGGTGTGCATAAGCGCACCAGCGCGTTTACCGTCCCTGTCCTTCTGTACCCATTTGTATGTACTCATTTTATGTGTTTATGGTTATGTTTTGCTTCTTTATATCCATTTATTTGTGCCATTTTTTCATGTGTCCTGTTTCCTTGCACTTTTTGATAAACAAACAAACAAACAAACAAACATCTTCTGAAAATTTAACATGGCATTTGGGTCAAAAAGGCATGATTATTTTGATCATCCTTCTTATGTTTAACTTTACATCAGCATCCTGTAAAAATTTCCCAAAGATACAAATTCCAGATCTCATTAAGACTTATTACTGTTCTTAACAAAATACAGTATCTTATAGCGTTTAGTGAGTTTTTGTAGCTGATTAAACTAAATGCTGTAACTAAATTACTCTCTTCCTCTCTAATTATCAGCAACAATAAAAGTTTGAACACAAGAAGAAAAAAGCCTATATAAAGCATGAGTCACTTTTATTTATCCTGTTGTATGTACAGTAGGTGTTAAATATGATTAAAGAAAGGCAGCATTAAATATTTAGAATAAATAATGTAATACACAAAGAAATAAAATGCATTCATCCCATCCCTGTGGCAGATGATTCTTCTGGCCACCTTTCATAGATTATTTCAAAAGTAGGATTGAGTTAACTACACATTTCAAACTGGTCTCTCACCTTTTTCACAAAGTGCTCCAACGTAGCTTGGAAGACAAAGACAAGTAAATGTACTGACACCATCAATGCATGTGGCACCATTTCTGCAAGGACTGGGTTGACATTCATCTATATCTATTCAAGAAAATGACAAACAAATAATGTTTTACAACAACTGTTCTCACTTTCACATTGTGTGTGTGTATTATATCAAGTAGAAGAACTTATTAATGGATTTCAGGCATCCCAATATATAAACTTAACTTTTTTTTTCAACATTTGAATATACTTCCCATACCGAGAACTTTTCTAAATGCAGCACATCAACCTGCCCTTGTTAAAAATCATCCTAGATTTCTAACCTGCACCTTCAGTTTACCTGTCACTACTTGAACTGCTGGGGGTGGGTGGGAATATATTGCAGCAATTCCTTTTTCAAAAGGAAAACCAGGGTAATTATTGCTGCCAAGTGTCCAACTTGTTCTAACCTGTCAACATGAAACACTGAACTTCTATACCTCTTAATGGCTGTAGGCATTATCATTCATAATGTTTATTTTATCTTTATCTTGCTGCCCGTTCAAAATAAATAATGTATGAAGTAATATGTTACAATTCTTCAAAAAGTAGAAATCCAGGTTGTATGGAATAATTAAATAACAGGAAACGAGCGTCAAACCCCATCAGTATAAGGAAATCTATTATTACTAAAATTGCTTCATGCCTTTGGCTGAACGAATCCAGCAAAAAGACCCTTTCTTTCATTAATTTAATAAGCATTCTCATGTCTTCAAAAACTCTTGAGTTTTTAATGGATTTTATTAAATAAGGATGACATAGAATATTTCTAATTAGATATGGGAAGGTATGGGCATTTTTGAAATATCCTTCCTCATTTGGTACCCTTTAAATATATTTGATTAAAAAGTCAGAATATCTACTTAGCATGTATTCCAATATATGTGCAGAGCACCAGCTGGAGAAGATTATTTTTTAAAAATTGTCTTCCTGTTTCCAAGGCTCTGCTAAACTGATGCTATGTCTGGAAGCAAATTGGGTGCAGCTATTAATGGACACATACATTTGAAATAGGTCAGTATTTTTTCCTTATAGCACCCATTTATCAAAACCAGATGTTAATATTATAGTTTGCTTCTCTATTATTTACACCTGGTATAGTCTTTTATTTATTGAAGGAAAAAAGAAAAGAGCAACATACATATAAAATGTCTTACTATGCAACACCATTATGTAGAACATGAATAGAAAAGTATAGCAAATAATGCATGTTTTATAACCCTCATGATATCTATTTTAAGTTATTTCATTTGTTTGAACATGGATTGCATTTGCTGAATGGCTAGGTGAGTCTCCATCAAGTTGATGATATAAATCTCAGTATTGCCTGAACTTTAATGTTCATTACTGAATTTCTTCTGCATATTAAAAAAAAACTAGACAGTCAAAAATAGCAAAGCATTTGTTTCTTACCTACTTCACACCGATCACCACTGAAACCTGGCATACAAGTGCAGATATAGAAAGAGTCACGTGGGTAACAAGTGCCCCCATGCAAGCATGGATTGCTTTTACATAGATCTTGGCCTGTAAAAATGAGTTCATTGAAAATAGCTATTTTTTTAAAAAAACATTTGTTTGTTTCTATGCAGAAAACTTTTCTGAATTTATCCCAAGTGCTGCAATCTGCTACATTAACAGATTAAACACTATAAACATGCAAGCAAATATAATTACTTAAGCACAGTGTGTGGCAGTAACAATAAATCATGCTTTCATAATAGAAACAAAACTATACTACATCAGGAAAAATTATTTTCAGCAATATTTTGTTTACTTCAATGATGCTTTGTTTTGATTTTGGCAGTCTTAATATTTTGTTGAGGATTTAGCTGATATGATATGACAATTAATTATAGCCAAAATAGTTAAAACATGTACACAGTGAATGAAACATGTATTATCTGAACGAAGTTAGTTTATGTGCAATGACTGGGTAGACAGAACAACAATTCTTATAGCATACATTTTGTTTGTTATCTTCTCAGTGTGACTTGTGACCTTGGATAAACACAATCTTTCAATTCACACTATATTTAATCAATTTATAAGATATCTATTTTAAAAAAAATATCACCCAGAAGTCAAATCATTTCTTGAATCTATTGTCTTGTCAAATAAAAAACTTCAGGTTGCGTTTGTATTTTTAAGTGAAGGTTATATATACGTAAAACTATCACTTATTACTAGAATGACACCCACATATTAAGTAATTATGTAAATTTGTTGTGTCCGAAAGTAGTATATCAGGCCCAAATTGCACGTTTTTAAATATAACTACTGAGCAGATATTCTATGCCTTGACTACTTATTTTGTGCAAAACCTTCAATAGAAAACTATGAGAAACCTTCTCAAATCCTTACCATTGGGAAAAACAATCTAAGCTAAATATGGTGGATGTCCACAGATAAAAAGCTAAATAAATAAATAAATAAATAAATTTCACAGAGTTTAAATGTCTTACATAGCTAGCTAGCCAATTCATGAATCCCTTATCTATATGAATACTTTATCCACAGTAATACTGATTTCACATGTTGAAGCACGTGTGCACAATGGAAAATAATAAAATTATTGCAAATTCCAGGGAAGGGAAAGCAGACAAGGGAAAACTGGTATTCAGTCTGCTGTCCGGTATGAATAGTTTTCATTTCAAGATCTGGATATAAAAATGAATTCCACTTTTCCCCTCCAACATAACTATTTCTCTTTCATATTATCCACATATAGATTGCTGCATCTCTTAATATTATTACGATTCAGTGTATTTCAAATGTCTGCTAACATTATTGTATTAGTAATCATTTTTTCTATTCCAAAATATTGACAAATATTTCACATTTAAATCATGCAATATCTTTTTTTTCTTCATGCAACCAGTTCTGAATTTTTCAGAGTACACATTTGAATGCACAAATGTACCAGGTGAACTAGACAACTAGTTCTAGCTATCATAATAGAAACTGCTGTCACCATTCCAATGATCGTCCAGTTCACATACTACAGTTGTTCATATAATGTGTGACATATATTATCTTCATAGTTTGTCTTCAGGCAAGCACTTTCTGATAAATGATAGATAAAGGATGCACTTAAGAAGCTTCTCCCTTACCTGGGATTTGAACTGCTGAGCCTTCAACTGAACCTTCACCTGGACCAATCAGGAAGTCTGATCCATTTGTAACATCCAGAAGTAAAAATGGTGGAGTTACAAGTTCATTTGCATTTAAATCCTCTGTATTTCTTGTTTGCTTGTTATAATCAGAAATGCTTTCAGGACCTGAATATTCATTTACAAGATTAGAAGAAATCGTTGACGACTCTGGTTGCGCTGTTTGAAGTTTCACAATTTTATCTGCAGATGGTGGCGGTGAGATTGGCCAAACACTGGCTTCTCCATCAGCACCAAAAACTCCACCTGTTTTACTCTCATGTGGAATTGAAGAAGGTATGCTATGTATCCATAACAAACTTCCATCAGCACTATTTCCATCTAACTGATTTAGCTCCTTTACCTTCTCAGGAGTTTCTTCTTCTAACAGGTCTTCAGTGTCAGAATGAAAAAAGCTTGATGGTATCACATCTTTTGAAAGAAATTCTTCAAAAACAGTTGTTTTTTCTGTAGCATCTTTTGGCATTTCTTTTGTTTCCTGTACATACCCATCAGATGTAGTTATACTTTCAAGAAAACTGTTCTCCAGTTCCACATTAGGAAATGCTGTATTATTGGACAAATCTTTCAGAGCAGGTTTGTAAGTTACTGCTGCGTCAGCACTAACTTCTCTAAAAGTTTCTGGTGCTGGCAAATCATGTTTGTCAGAATCAGTTGATGATGAAGAACTTTGAATGATTTCTTCTGGGTGTTCAGAAACTTCACTGAGTAAATGCACAGTCACAGGCAATTTGGGTGTTTGCGTTGTGAGAAGCAAGTTCTTCATAACTGTTTCTATTGATTTTGTGAGTTCAGTTTTCATTCCTTCATACACCTTGTAGCTTGTTTCTTTAGATTTTGTTACATTCTGTGAAACAAGCTGATTTGAAACAGTACTTTCTTCAGGTTGATGTGTGGTCAAAGTCTGTCCTGTTTTTAGAGGCATGTATGCTAGAGTTGAAGGAAGAACCACAGGTTTCTGTTTATCCATCTGTACTTGTCCCTCTCCTGACATAGTGGTAATTTCACTTTCATCAGCTACTACTTGATTGTCTGACGGTGTTGGTTGTTCAGATTTGGATTGTATCATTTCTTCAGATTCTGTATGTTCAATGCCATATCCTATGTCAGTGGTATTTTCGTTAGAACTAATTGGAGATGCTATGGTAGAACTGACAAGGAGAGGTAGTGTTGGAAGAAGAATAGATGTTTTAAGTGGATCCTGAGAAATTGCACTTTCTGTTGTGAAAAACGCAGTATCTCCAGAACCCACCTCTAACATTGGGGTATGATCAGATAACATAGATTCACTGTGTATGAACTTATTATCTACAGAACTTCCTTGGTTATCTGTAATTTTATCATCAATTAACATTTCAGGTGTTGTATTTTGAATTTTCATTGCTGATGTATAAATATTATATGTTGTGTGTCTTCCAGGCCTTTCAGTTGTATGATCTATAATGTCTTCAATATTTGCATCTGATTTCAAATTATCAACATCAATAATTGTTGTTTCATCAAGTATTACTTCATGCCCTATTCCAATAATATCAATGAAGCTAGAAATATCCTCCGAATAATTTCTTTTGAAACCAGCTACAGGGATAAGATCTTCATAGTCTTTTATGTTGTTTGTGGAACTCTCATATGAAAAACTCTCTGAGGTGTCACTATCAGATATTGCTGTCTTTTCATGCTTCTCTGTGTGAGTGTGTGGTCTTTTTTGGGATAGATCCATTGTGGCACCTGTGTTCTCAATGTTTGAATAATGAGGAGGACGAGTTAGAAGTGGTAGTTCCCAGTTTGGCAAGTGGGTAAATGATTCAGATTTTTTCTCTATTACGTCTTGCCAACCAGATCCTTCCCCAGAACCATCATGGTTTCCAACACTCGACACTTTGGGTAATAAAGTGGTATCTGGTGTTTCTATTGTTCTAGTAGTAGGGGGTTCAATAAATAATTTTGAATCAGAAGTTTTATTTTCATGCTTTACAAACATCCAGGCTTTCCCTTGAGAAGTTCCATCTGTTGCAGCTAGTACATTTTGTTCTCCCTGGTAAGATTTTTCTTTATTCTGATCAACTTCAGAAATGAACCTATTTATAGTAGATGTCTCAGTATGTACAATAGATAACACAGGAAAGGTTTCATCACTGGCTGAAGACAAATTGTCTTCTAGCATGGATGGATATTTAAATTCATATTTGGAATCATCAGTATGCCTCTCCAATTCTTCATGTTGTTCCTCTGAAAAAAGTTCTTCTGAACTTTTAGGATGAAGAGTGTCAAGTTTTAATGCATTAGAACTTTCTTTTAATGTAGCAGAATTCCCAGGTGCAGTAGTATGAACCATAAAGAATTCATTTTTTGAGCCTTGTTTTGACAAAAATGGAACATTAATTGCTGTGGTTATTGGTCTATACGTTGTAGATGGGGGTGGAAGTGTATGACTGTCTTTGGCAGGATTAGTCTTTTCTTCCAACCATTCTTTTTTCTCTGCATTTATTATTAAACTGTTTGCAATTTTATCATATGAAGGGGGATATTTCTCTAAAGATTCAGAATTAATATCGAATTGTAGTTCTTTTGAATGTTGATAAAATTTAGAAGTATCAGAAATTTCTGACTGTTGTCTTACGGATTCTGTTTCTACAATTTTTCTTTTTTCTTCATAATACATTTCTGCTTCTAAATAGGGTTTTTTATCAGAAGCTCTTGTTTCCAATACATTTGGCATTTCCTGTTCCATTTTTGATTTATTAACAAACTCTCCTGCAATACTTTGGTTCATTGATGTTACTATAGTGGTACTACTTATGTTTAATGTTGTAACCAGTGGATGCTGAAATACCATGCTAGGTTCTTCACTTTCATTTTTTATTTGATTTTTAGATCCTTGTACCAAAAATTCAGATGAAATCGGGTTTTTTGTAGAAGAGTATGTAATAGAATCTACATCTCCAGAACCTGGTTCAATCAATGGTAATTTACTATTTATTTCTTTTTCTGTGGGAATATAATTTTCCACCATCATACTACTTGTGTCATTAACTGATTCCTCTCCAGAGCCTATATCCACAAGATCAATTGTTTTGGCAAAGGTAGTTGGAGAAATGTTTTTTCTATCTTCCAACTGAAGAGATTCCATTCCTTCATTTACTATGAATTCAGAACTTCCTTTCTGCAGAGTTATGTTATTTGTCACTACTACAGAATCCTGTGCGGTACTGCTGGAATGTTGTGCAGTCCTATTAGTTTCTCTTGATTCTGGTATTAACTTTATTCCTACATTGATGTCAGGAGAAATGTTTGTCATAATAGATGTTTCAAACAAATTTGTTTGCTCTTGTATTGCTATAGTTGCAATCACTTCATTTGTCTCCACAACAGACTTGTTACTAAACTGCAATAGCACACTTGCCTCTGATTTATCTGATGCTCTTTGGCTGTAAGTTTCATTTTTTGATACTTGACTTTCTATTCTAGTGTCTGTAGCCTCCCCATACAATTCAGCATCCAACACATCCATTGTATGATTAGTATGAATTGCATGATTCAATTGTGGTTCACTTGAAATACTACCTATTTCTTTTCCTTTACTGCTTCCATATTCAGACCTCACTGGAAATGACGTCTGTGTGGTGGCTTGAGTCATACTATCAATTCCTCCAAAACCTGCATCTAGAAATTGGGAGTCAATACTTACCACTTGGCTGGTAGGACCCCCCAAAAGTATTTCTCTATTAGGTTCCCTCCAAAATTCTCCATCACCAGATTCTTCGTTAATGGACAATCTATTTTCTGTGATTTCTTTGGTTTTGAGAGGAGAGATTGTTTGGGTGACAGCTATGGATCCTTCACTCACAACTCTGATGTTATCACTTAAGTATTCATTGTAATTAAACAAGTTTTCTGTGTTGACAGCAGTTGAATTCTCCATATTTAAAGACATAGAGCTTGTACTGTCTTCCTTATCCTCCTCCATATTAATTTGATTTTTAGTGGTGCTCAAAATTATTTTGGTAACAGAGTCAGTAGTAAAAGATTCTACAAGACTATGTTCAGCAATAAACATGGCCTCTTTATACAAAGAAGCAGGAGATTGTGAAGCAGAAGGCATAGGTTTAGGTGGAGTAGGATTTCCATCATCTGAGAAAATTTCCTGACTAGGATGTTTTTCTTGTCTTCCTGGTTTTATTAATACACTAGTTGATTTATAACCATCTTCTTGAACAGCTCCAGACCCTTCTGATATATTCAACAAATTAGTACTGGAAGTGGTTGTCAATAAATGTATATAAGAATTAAGTATATTATGTCTAACGTTTGTATTATAATTTCCTTGCAGAACAGAAGTGTCATGTTGAGCTACTATGTCATCGCCAGTGTCTAAGGATACAGTGGTAGTATGAGGTAACCAACCTTGAGTAGAAGCTGTTAGAATTAACTGTTCAGAGTCTTCTTTTAGCTCCATGTTTGTTGTGTGGGGAGAAGCAGAACTTATTGATTCAGGCTGGGCAGTTACAGCTTCTAAGTGTTCTGTTTCAGACTGTATCAATTTCTCATTATTGTCTGATAAGGACTGGCCATGGAGATATATTATCTCATGAACTTTATGTGTAGTTTCTGAGTCTCCACTAAAGACTTCTTCCATCATATCGTATTCTGCTCTTAGTTTTTGTGTAGCAGCAGTATCACCAGTTGATTCACTTGGCTGTATTGTGGCCAAGAACTCATTATCAGACACCATGTTAGTTTCATTGATATGCAAAAAATTTACATTTTTGGAATGTGCTAAAATTTGATCACTTCTTGCTTCTTCAGCTTTTATATCTTTAGGTGCAGTGGTCACTTGCTGCTTTCCATTAATAAACTGCAGTGGTGGAGGAGTTGTGATAGCAGTAGTATTCTCACAATCAACTTCTTCACTCTCATCTTCCTCCAGGTGATATATTTCAGGATAGAAAGGGTCAACAATGAGGATATCTTCAGCAACATCTTCAGGACTTGCTGTACAGGGTTCCTCAGTGGTTGATTCATCTAGTGGGGGTTCATCTAGTTCATGATGGATGTGGTAACCAAATATATCCCAAAGTCCAGGCAATGAATCTGTAAAACAAAGAGCCTTTAATAATAATTTTAGCATTTCAATTTGTTATAGGTAGTAATTAATATCATATAAACAACAACACTATGAAATGCATTAAAAGGAAAAATGTATCAAATATTCCATGTTCATTCAATAAAATGTTGTTGGCATCAGGAAGGGTCGATTACTACCTCTTAAGTTTCCACAGACATTTCTGTTCTGAAAGACACAGCACTGAGCACCTCTAGGCCTTGTAAACACTGCCAGCTGCAATGCTGCCATTGTACTCCTAACCACTGAACACCACACCACAATTATTTTAAATTTGGTTCTCTATCAGTTGTGCAGACCTGGCCTAAACATTAAGAGAGGGTAATAAAAACTTCTGTTTTAGACATGTGTAGAAGATCAAAACATTTCAGTAGGTATCAGAGAGCTATCTACATTAAGTTGGCATTAATTTTTCTTAGTCTTTATAATACTGAATTGATATAAAGACAATTTTCACAAATACACTTTTCTGGGGTGACATTCCCTCTATTTTACACAAACTTGCAACCATGTTTTCTTTTGTAATATTCAAACAATTCTCACAGCTCCCTTATAAAGAAATGTTGGCATGATTATAGTATCACCCTGGGCACTTTTCACTCTGGAGCTTGCACATTAAAAAAAACACATACATCTTTTGAATTCTAGTTGACATTACTAATGACTATCTGCTTCACAGTACATTAGGGATTCTCAAACTTTGAAATACCATGGTCTCTAAACTGATATACTGTTATCTATGACCTTACTTGATAAAATATGATTTCCTACACTGCTGTTAATCATAGAATTTTGTTGGTGAGGGGAAAGGACAAAACTGGCAATAAGATTTATATTCAATCATTGTATGTAAATACAGTGTATCTTTCTTATTTTGACAGTGGCTATAAAATAAGGAAGTCAGGATTCTAGTAAGCTCAGCATATTTTATATGGCATTAAGTCTTGACCTAAAATTTTCAGCAGAATTTCCCAAATAGTATATTATTGCTGGTGAGTGAGATAAATATAAGAATGCACTATCCATGGAAGCAGTAGTGCTATATAACAATAACACTGTAAGGATCAGTGAACTCAATAGCAAAACTGAATCTTCTAAACGTGTTTATGAAATATTTTACATTTAGCAATTTTGGTAAAAGTTTTTAAATATTTTTCTCTTTTTCTGTAATTAATCATATATCAAAGACATTCATGGTTTAAATCAAAATGACATTTAGGAGTGTCAAACATCTAAGCATTTTTTATGCTTAGAATCACTAGTGGGAACAGTGTTCTTTCAATCTAAAGTAAAGTATATTTACTTTAGATTGAAAGTGGAAGGTCATTTAAAATTCTCAATGCTGGAAAATAAAAAAACTTAATGAGCTGGTTAGGTTAATAAAGAATCCTGAGCAGCCGGTTATCAGTTAATGTCACAGGAAAGAAATCCAAAAGACATCTTTTCTTCAAGGATGTTGTTAATGTATCAGTGAAATCAAGAATCTGGAAAATATTGATGAATGAAAGCTGAAAATCTGGGTCCATTTGTTTGGAAGTAACTCACTGAATTCAATGGGACTTCCGTCTGAGAACACATACATCGAATTAAGTGATACCTAGTCTCGTAGTTTAAAATGATATAAAATATTTATATGGTACTTTATAACTTATGATGGTCCATGGGTCAAAATAAAGTGTGTGTGAGATTTCTGCAGTGCTTCAGAGCATAATCTATAGTAGCTCACCTCTGTAATTCTTTAAACTAAACTTTAAACTATTAATTATCCAGTTTAATATTTTATATGATTACAAGCAAGTCAGGTTTTTATCCAAATCTTGTAACATTTGGATAAAAATAATCATGACCCTTAAAATTAAAAATAATCATGACCCTTGGCAATCATGAGAGTTTTGTCCTTTAGAAAAAAATAAACGTAGAGTTTGGGTCTTCTACTTTAAGGGGTCCACTGCTTTACCTTAAGTTCTTAAAACCAGTGGCACTCACTCCTATCATCATGAAGTGCTTTGAGAAATTGGTCTGCCGGCACATCATTTCGGGTCTTCTGCATACATTTGATAAACATCAGTTTGCATACAGAAGAAATAGATCTACAGAGGATGCTATAGCCATCACTCTTCACACTGCTCTGACTCATTTGGAACAGCGGGGGGGGGGGGCTATGTGAGGATGCTTTTTGTAGATTTTAGCTCTGCATTTAACACAATAATTCCACATAGACTAGTGTCTAAACTTATGGATCTTGGGCTTTCTTATTCAATCTGCCTTTGGATTATGGATTTCCTGTCTGGCTGCTCTCAGAGGGTCAGATTAGGTAATCATATCTCTTCAACCCTTATTCTTAACACTGGTACACCACAGGGCTGCGTGTTGAGTCCCTTACTCTATACACTTTATGTGCATGACTGCATTTCCACTCATGCTAGTAATACTATTACTAAATTTGCAGATGATACAATAGTGGTGGGACTAATCTCCGGGGGGATGAGTCTGCCTATCGAGATGAGGTGGAACGGTTGCTTTCGTGGTGTGGAGACAATAACTTGGTCCTTAACACAAATAAGACCAAAGAGCTTATAGTGGACTATAAAAAGAACAGATCAGACATCCAGCCATTGCTTATCAGTGGAGACCGAGTGGAGCAAGTGGCCAGTTTTAAGTTTCTGGGTGTTATCATAAAAGAGGACCCGACCTGGGGCACTCACATTGCAGCACTGGTCAAAAGGGCCCAGCAGAGATTATACTACCTGAGACTTCTCAGGAAACAACAACTGAATGAATGAAATGAATGAATGAAAAACTGCTGGTGGCCTGCTACTGCTGCACCATAGAGAATATTTTAATTTACTGCATCTGTGTATGGTTTGCCAATTGAACAGTGGCAGATATGACAGCACCCAGAGGGTAAACATCATTGCCCAGAGGATTATTGGTTGCCTCTGAAATTGAGTTTTCAATTTCAATTATACAGAATGTAAAGGATGTATGTTTGTGTTTTTATTTTTATAGTTATAATGTACACTGAAAACGGCATTTAATTTCGTTGTACCATGTGCAGTGACAATAAACTAAACTAAACTAAACTAAACTAAACTAAACTAAGCAACTAAACTAAACTAAACTAAACCTTTCAGTGACTGTGTATTGGTTTATATAAGGAAAAGTTTTGAAACTGTTGATATGATGCAAAATTAAAAGTACAAAAATTAATGAATACTGGAAATATATTTCTTATTTCGAACTATTGGCACAGTCAATAACTTCAAAGAAAAACTAATATTGGAAACCACTCAGTGGCAAGTAAGATCATGTAACACATGCAATAAATAATAAATATGCACATTACTGGGTCCTATTTATTACTTGAGTAAAAAATATTTGTTTACTGAGCATTACTTGTTGTTTAGTCAGGCTCAGCTTTTGTCTCAATTTCATCAAGTTATATCAAAGAAAAATTTATGAAACAAATTACTTCTGAATGGGATTTTAAAACATTACTGTATTATAATTAAATGATTCCTACCACTATGAAAATTAGGTGGCAACATTTCATGTACTAAGACATTGCTGTAATGATCTCCATATTTTATCACCATATTTTATCATTAAAATAGCTTATCAATGTTAAACATCACATTGTAAAATTGTAAATTGAGAATACTAGTAAATTAAAAAGAAAAAAACAAATACAGATGTTGTGCCATATATAGTTCCTCTGTTCATCAATGATTTTGATTGCTCGCTGTAAAGCCAGAAGCTTTGCAAGGTTAATTATTTAATAAATGATTCTAAACTTTAAAATTAGCTCATTCAAATATGTTTGAAAAGTGTCATTGTTTAATAATCATTTAAATATTTCTATTGCATAAACCTATTTACATTTATAGTACCACACAGAACATTTGCTCTGACTTTGGTTTAATGTGCAATGACCCATATCTGTGCTGCCTCAGGATATTTCTTCAGAAATAATTATTAGCTTGGATTGTCTATGTCAGACTTCTTTTGGCTCACAAGACAAAATGCTGCAAAAATGCAGTCCCAGGACACAAGAGTTCAGGTAGAAAGACTATGAACTCATCACAAAAGAATTCCAGGGACTGCTATTATTAAATGTTATTACTATTTATAATCATGTTCCTATTTCTTCTGCCTCCTTCTCTTTCAGATAAGGTTGGGCGATAAGAGTTTGATCAATTCCTTGATTTGGTAACATCCTGTTCTAGTATCAGCTTGTTCACCTTTGACCATTGTGATCCAAATTTCACAATGTTTAAGAGCAACAAAATGTTTGTGTTTTAATAATGTCTGAAAAGAGAAATAATTCGTTCCAGTTACATTTTTTCTAACAGTGGAAACCTGTATTAAGAGTTTCATCCATGTGAAAGGCATGATTTTAAAAGTTAGTATGAATTGGGGTTTTTTTAAATAGAAGTATGTTATACCACTAATTATATGTTTATGGTTTTGTAAGCTACCCACAATCATTTAGGTGTGGTAGATCAAGTTGTAAAATAATAATGACTTATTGGGTTCATGATACCTTAAAAGCTACAAGGAAACCACTGGTATTTCTATGTAATAACCATGTTTTCTTGGCAACATTGCAAAATGCAACACACATACACACGTCCCATTTTGGAATAGGCTGTTGCTCTATGTCTGTTATGGCCATTAGGAAAAAAAAATCCAATCAGATTCTTTAATATAGCTTTTTAAATCTCCCATATGCATTTCTAACAGTGTTTAAGCCTCTAATTAGAACTGGGTTACCCAAAATTAAAGCAAATGTTTGGTTATTTTGACAGCTTGACTAACACTTAGCCTGACACCAATTGGATAGCTTTTGTTAATATAATCTGACAAGTTTAGATTCCCATGGTGGAAGACCATCACAAGCAAATTGCCTTCTGACAAGTATCTATTATCTCCAGGATCAGAAAAGCTTATGAAACAGAAGATTAAACACATAGAATTAAAAAATGATTTAAATTTTTTAGATGTTTTTGATTGGCACTCTAATGTACTGTGTGTATATAATCCTTTTCTTTTCTCAAGAACTATAATAAATATTAACTTTAATTGTTTTAGAATTTTGCTCATTATACCTAACAAGTATTTGAAAAACTAACAGTATTTGAAAATCTTTCTCATTAAATATGAATGAAACAGAATACACAACTGAATGCTAGATGAAATTCATTACAATCGTAATGAACTTTCCAGGGATAGTTCTCAAAAGTAAATGAGGACTCTTTCTTATTAAAAATGACTAAGAGGCTCTCTACTGATAACTAATGAAATTCTCCATATGCTTCTTACTATCATTTTTAAAGAATTGGATAGTTCTGCATATAAGATTCACTATTTTTGTCTCAGTGAATAACTAAATTATTACCGTATTTTTCGGAGTATAAGACACACCTTTTTCCTCCCTAAAAGAGGCTGAAAATTTGGGTGTGTCTTATTCTCCGAATGTAGCTTTTCCAAAGCTTTTTTTCCCAGCCCTAAGTAGGTGCTAACTATCTTCCCAGCTTCCTACTCCATCTTTGCAGGCTTGTTTTCATTCCTATTCCCTCTGAAAAAGGTTTTTTCAGCCCTAACAAGGTGCTAATGATCTTACTGGCTTGCAGCATTTTTTAATTCCTACTCCCTCTGAAGTAGTTTTTTACCAGCCCTAAGTCTTTGCAGGCTTGTTTTCATTCCTACTCCCTCTGAAAAAGGTTTTTTCTACCCTAACCAGGGGATAAAATAATGTGCTGAAGCTGAACAGACTAAGGACGCTAGCCAGATGAAAAACTGGTAGGTAGATTTTTTCCCCTAGTTTCCTCCCACAAAACTAAGGTGTGTCTTATACTCCGGTGCGTCTTATACTCCGAAAAATACGGTAATACTCTGACAAGAGAAAAAGGTTTAACAATAAGTCACTGAACCAAATGTACTATCTTAAAATATATGCCCCAATCTTGCTACAAGACACCTTCCTACTTAAGTTATCCTTGATTTAGAAGACTATTGTCCACATTTTCTAGCTTCTGAAGTCTTCAAGTGATCTTTGAACACCCTGTGGCTGGATTTTCAAAAACACAATACTGTGGAAATGTGTGACATACAACTGTAAGTCCTTGAATCAAAGGGCTTAATTTATTCAAATCAACAAAATGCCCAGTTTTAACCCACACATGCAGATAATATTCAAAGAACAATGAAACAAAAAAATAGGAACCTCTTTTCATAAAATAGTTTGTTAGTTTAAGATTGTTTGAAAGTGTACATTTTAAAACAAAATCAAGACACAGCTGGTAATAACATCTTTTTCAATCAATTATGTAAAGATGCTGCCTTGTAATCTGTAATACAACAAAAGTCATAGTCTCAGTACCTTCTAAATTGCTGTTAAATGACAGTCTCACTTAATCCATGAACCTGTCATTTAATAAATAATTCTTAAATAGAAAATTTGCTGGGAAGGGGGGTTGTTTCTTTGTGTACTCCCCAGATCTTCAATCCTTAACCTCAATTACTATTTCTTTTAAATCCAATGTTGTAGAGGTGCCGTGTCATTTACCATCTTCCAGGGTATTTTAGGTTCCTAGTCTAGTTTACAACTACTGATAACATTAGTACAATGCTAACTAGTGTACAAACCACTATAATTATATCATCTGCAAACTGGATACATTTTATATCATTGGGAAGAGATAAGAAAATATTCATTTAACAATGGAAAAACACTTAAGGATTCCAGGGACAAGAAACTAATCCAATCAGTTGAGACTTTTGTATAAAAACTTTCATGTTATACATCACTCAGAGTCACATTCTTGGGAGTCAGGCAGCTATGCAAATGTGATAAATAAATAAATAGCACTTAAAGTAATTCTTGGTTAAACCAATCTAGTCATGTTCACTATGAAGAACAACAGACACAGGCACCAACAGATATTCTATTTATGGAATAATCAGAAAGGAATATTCAGTGAAGTTTACAAGGGTAATGGACTACTTGGTGTGGGGAACTGAACAGGGGATAATATATTATAATTCTACAAACAACACTATTAAGATTTTTTTCTAGTAATGATATATTCACCTTTCAGAAGAAATCATCATAATAATTCAGAATCTGATGACATCTCTGTTCTGAATACCCAGATTAAAGCTGCACAAACAGTGCCTTCAGCTAAAACTGAATAAATAAAAGGCTTGATTATAACCTTCCAATTTACATAATATTATTTTCTTTCCCAAATTTCATAATGTATTTGGATGTAAACAAACAAAATGAGTGTATATTTTGTTTAGCTGATAGCACTGCAAATGCCATTGTTAATAGCTACACACTATGGAATGTTAATGCAATGCTACACTCAAGTAGTAATACATGGTGTGGAAGCCATGAAAAGTATAATGTCTTGTTCCACAGGTAATGAATGTAAATCAAATGATATGGTAATATTAAGCAATAAGCTCAAATAATATTGTATCAACGTCTAACAATGGTAATAATTTCCATATCCACGTAACCAGCAACTATTAGTAATATCCTATTACGAAGCATTTTCAATATTCAGATATAAAAGACGCATACAATAATTGAGGATCATACATACATATACATACATGCATACATGCATGCATACATACATACTGTCATATATCTCTGAGCCAAATATCCACATTAGTTTGAACATCCAGTCTCAGTATTAAAATCTTACCTGTATCATTTTGTGGAATAGCAACAACAATAACATGTACGTTAGGTTGGTTTTCCAACCCTGTAGCAACCTCTGAAGTAGCTGGGGGCTCTTCTTGAGACTCTGTGGGTGGTCCTGTGGGCTGGGAAACTGCAGTGATGGTTGATGAGGTAAAATATTCAGTATCAATTTCTGGCTCTACCATTTTGCCTGTAAAATCATCATCAGTAGTAGTTTTAATGGGAGAAATAGATTCATCAATTATCAGCACATCTTTACTTGTATCCTCATCAGGCTCCCTATCAATCAAAGGTGGCTGTGTTTTGATAATTAAAGGTTTGGATGCTGAAGTTGGTGGGATTTTATCTATCACAGTACCGACAGTGGTGACAATGCCAGTTACCACCATTGGTTTGCTTGTTGCACTAACTGAAAATGAAATGGGTTCCATTCCTACGTCCTCTTCTTTTATTCCTGATCCTTCTGGGCTATGAGAAGTATCTACTTCGCCCATATCAAACTTTTTAGTGACAGGAGCAGCTTCTTCTCTAGAGATGGGAACTACCAATTTGTCCAAGGAAAACCTATGTTCACTTTTGGTAGTTGATTCTATGGGAGGAACACCTGTTGCTATCAGCTTGGGCTCAATGATTCCAGGAGACAATTCAGACTGTGTGACTGTGTCATAATCTCTTATTTTTATACCAGGACTTGTATCTGTAGTTGTATAATTTATTTCATATGCAGATCCTTCAGCAGCTACGTCATGTTCAGGTAATGAATGTAATTCTGGAACAACAGTGGGGGAAGCCGGGTCAGTGACCAATGTTTGCGTAATTAGATCTCTGGTAACAGATTCTTGTTGAATTACTGGTATGACTTCTGTTATGGTTTCTGAGAGTGCTGCATGAGTAGTAACTATACCCGAACCTTTAGAAATCTCATTTTCTATGGTGTCTGAAATAAAAGAACTGCTATAGTCTTTCTCTGAGATTGCAACAGGAATTGCAGTCTTTGTGGTATCTGTAAATATAAACAATTGTTTTATTTCAATACCTTCAGTGACTATTGCTGGGTAATCTTCTCTTGAAATATCGAAGATTGGTTGCTGTTCAGTTGTATTCTCATTAGTCCAATCATATTTTGCATCTGTTTCAATTGTTTCTTGTTGTAAATCTGGTGTTGGTGTTATTATATGATGACTTGACACTTTAGGTCCATAGCTCGTAAAGAACCCTTCTATTTCATTTCCATTTGTGGCAACAGGCATGTGTCTTGTGGCAGACTTGGACCCAAACATGCTTCCTTCACCTGTTGATACTTCTGATCCTGAAAATACATCTGAAGCTGTGGGTATTGGAATAAATGTCACAGTATCTTTCATCTTCTCTGAAACCACAGGTGCTGCTGTGTGCTCTTCCTTCTCTACTGAATCTGTTGAGTGGACCACTCTAATTTTGTCAGATGTTGTAAGCACTGGTATTTCAAAGCTCATTGAATAAGCTGGGGTAGATATTGTTTTGCTTTCAAATGAAGTTGCTACTGAATCTGGTGTATCTGTGGCATTCTCATCTAAGATTGTTGTAGAAGATGCAATTTTATCTACCTTAGAAATGGTACTAGATGTTATTAGCTTCTGATCTGGCAAAAGAACTTCTTTATCATCTTCTTCTACAGATTCATAAATACTAGTGAGCAATTCTTTTGGAATGACAACAGTTGTGAGTTTATTATCGCCTTTTGCTTCTACTGGTATTTTGGTGGGTTGAGTGCCAATATGTGTTTCTTCCTTTGTTTCTAAAGGTACACTCAGGTTATTCCTTGCTATAGCATTTATTGGAGCTACTTCTATTTGTTCAATTGGACTTTCAGAACTTGCTTCATGGAGATCAGAAATATCTTGGGTAGGTGTAACCTCCACTAAGTCACTTAATACAGTTTCTGTTTGGGTCATTTTTGACAAATCAGAAATGTCTGTAACAGTTTGAGGTAGAAGGGTAGATAAATTAATGATCCGAGGTGCCTTCTTTTCTTGTTTTACCGTAACCATTTCTGAGGTGAGTGAAGATACATAAGGATGAGGTGTAGTTTTTGGAGGAATTACATTTAGTTCAGTTAATGATTTGGCAGATCCACTTTCCAAAGGAATATTCAGTTCAACCATTGAAGAATCTGATACATTCTCTTTACCTAGCAAAACATAATGATAAATAAAATAGAAATATTTACACTACAGTTTTGTATTTTATCATTACAATAGCTTGAATCCAAAATGAATTTTAGAGATACTGAACACACATTCTTTATCTCAGCCCATGACCCTAAAACATTATTTGTTGAGCATGCTTTGAAAAGAGTAATTATAATTAAATGAATCAATTTACCCCAGATATAAATCAATAAAGTGATCTGTATCCTATTTAGTTAAGTGTTATGGAATGGGTTAACCCCCTTAGGATCACAAAATCAGACTTCTATTAGTAATACTTTGTATAATCATCATCAAGCATCCCTTCTTGTGGAAATTCAATGACACATTTTTTTTCACATTGTCCTAAATGGTATTTAATTGATATTAAGATTTTTTTTAACTGGATAAAGATGGGCCACAGGTTGCAGCAGAATTTAGGAAACTTAAATTCATTTTCATCCATGAAACTCTTTGAGATGTTGAATTCGTCTACACAACTATTCTGACAACAAAATTAAATTCATAATCATTGTCCTTTATTCTTTGGATGCAAATTTTATACCAGACTGATAAAATGGTTGCCCTTAAGTTCTCTGAACTGGTAATTATTTTTACTCATCTAAAGTCAGGAATTCTGCATTAATGAACAATTGGTGTTTTGTACAAAGAATAGTAACACTATTGCTTATAGCTTATAGCTACCACATTAAGAACTTGGAGGAAGGTTTGAAAGCTTTATGCTTTGCTGAATAAACAGTTCTGCTTCAAGGTTTTGGAAATTAATGCAATAAACCATTCTGCAATTGGTAGAAGCAGTCTACTCATTTATTATACTAGCAGTTCACTTTATTTCAAAGGAATGGCTCTCTTAACTATATCTTCCGTTATAAGGATTCACATAAGCAAATACTTCATTGACTTTGGAGAATGTTCAGTTTCAGTGCAACAATAGGACCTTGTAAGTAAAGGTAAAGGTTTCCCTGCACATGCATGCTAGTCTTTCCAGCTCTAGGGGCGGTGCTCATCTCCATTTCTAAGCCGAAGAGCCAGCACTGTTTGAAGGCGTCTCTGTGGTCATGTGGCCGGCATGACTCAATGCCGAAGGCGCACGGAGCGCTGTTACCTTCCCAAAGTGGTCCCTATTTTTCTACTTGCATTTTTTATGTGCTTTTGAACTGTTAGGTTGGCAGAAGCTGGAACAAGTAGCGGGAGCTCACCCCATTATGCGGCACTAGGGATTCGAACAGTTGAACTGCCGACCTTCTGATCAACAAGCTCAGCGTCTTAGCCACTGAACCAGCAGTAATTCTAATGGACAGTGCACCTTGCGCTGTCCTAATCATAATTTACAGAATAATTTCTATATAAAAACCATATAAACTATATCGGCAGTGCCCTCGAACCAAAGAAAGAATTAGAAGCAAAGGTTACGAAGAAATAGGGCCAAATAATTTTCTTCCCTGACTACTTTGCGATTGTTTAAAGAAGGATCTTTACACAATTTCTCAGCGAAAAGATAACAGATACAGTGTTGTAATCCAAGTCCCATTCCTTGCACATCATATCAATGGAGCTTGGATTGCAACACTGCATCCACCATCTTGCCTATTTGGAACACCCTCCACATGGATGCTGCAGGCAATAAGAATATATATAAAATGGATAATGCCCTATTCCAATATTTTTTCAATCTTGGTGGCTAGGGAATTATGGTATTTAAAATCCACACATATTTTAAAGTTGATAAGGTTGAGAAACACTGCCCTGTGCTTTATTTTTTTCCTCTTACATTTCTCACTACAGTACACTTAATCTTCCACAGGGACTTCATATTTAGAACGTGTCTCATTATTCTTGTTTATACTTAATATTCATGAAAAGTTTTAACAAAATCCAAAATTTCACATTACATGTCCATTAAGAGAAAAACTTTATTCCAGTTTAGCCAGATGCTTGGGTAGATTTCAGCTGATTTTTGCCAATTTGCAAAAATCAGGTTTATTTGACTATCATTACTGAGTACCAAATGATCATTACCAGCATCATTCAGGAAGCTGAATTTTATTTGTAAGCTTAAAAAAAAGGATTTACGTTGTAGCTGTTTCTTCTCAAAGTAGACATTCACTACAATTAATCTGCCTTTTGTCTAAAAAAATGATCCAGACAGAGGCTTTTTTTTAAGGCTTTACACCAGCCTTAAACAACTTGCTGTTGTGCAGATGTTTTGCATTATTGAATTCCTTAATTCATGTGTTCTGAGGGATATCTTTTTGTGCTTCTTCTGATGCAATACATGAGACACTTGTTCCTAATAAAAAAATCCAGATTGTTTACAGCAAGAAATCTGATTATTTTACTAACCATTTGTTACATCAAAGACTGTCCAAATTTATGTACTTTTTTTAACAACCTGGGAAAAAGCTGTTTTAAGATTCTTTGGAACTGGAAAAGGTGGTCCTGCATTTCCTTTAGGAACTTAATGTAGTACACAAAATGTGATATCCTCTCAGTTTTCCCACAACAAAAACTTGGTGATGTGGAAAGAGGATAACTGGCCCAAAGCCACCTAGTAAGCTTCTAGGGCTAAAGATGGCCCTGAATTTGAGTCCTGCTGATATAATCCGATATCCTAAACATTCTGTCACACATGCTCTCTTTTACATTATATATTTTATGCAGCTGGAGACCACAACTCTCAAAATATTTCCTAAATTCATATTAAAAAAAACTTTAATCAAAAGAAAGCAAGACTGCTTGTAGCAAAATAAAACATTGGCTCGTTCCAAAATGTAACTTTATGAACACCCTTACAAAACAAAAATAATGGATTGCTACAATCAGTGTCTGAAAAAGTGTTCCTTTCTCCACCAAAAACACAAAAATAAACTGGGATGGATAGGAAGATTCCATGTGATATAAAGAGAACAATCATGTAGTAACCATATCAATATATATGGGACTAGACATGCCCACGATGGCAAACATTTTCTATACTAGCCAGTTCTACACCAAGATAATTATTTTGTGGGAACATCCACAACCTGTTCTTAAATTCTAAATGTGCTCCAGTCCCAAATGATTGCCTATCTAATACCAACTAATCTATTCTAATACATATCCTTTGCGGCAGCATCCAGATTTCATGATTCTTTCCCAACTGTCCTGTAAGGCATTGTGAAACATGTGAGACCTTTCACATGTGAAACATGTATTTTGCCATTAGATCATGACTTTTCCCTTGAATATTCTGAGAATCTAGAACTGTTTGTTATAATATCCTATAACAGTGATGGCGAACCTATGGCACGCGTGCCACAGGTGGCACGTGGAGCCATATCTGCCGGCACATGAGCCGTTGCCCTAGCTGAGCTCCAGCGCGCATGTGCGCACCGGCCAGCTGATTTTTGGCTCGTGCAGAGGCTCTGGGAGGGCATTTTTGCCCTCCACGGGCTCCAGGGAAGCTAAAAACGGGCCTCCTGGGCCCACTGGAAGTCAGGAAACAAGCTGTTTCTGGCCTCCGAGGGGGTGGGGCAGCCGTTTTCGCCCTCCTCAGACTCCAAGAAAGCCTCTGGAGCCTGGGGAGGGCAAAAAACCAACCTACCAGGCCCACCAGGAGTCGGGAAATGGGAGCGGGGGGGTCATGCATGCATGTGCAGGGGGGGCGGGGCAGCATGGGGGGGTCACGTCCACATGTGCAGGGGGGCGGGGGGCATTGAATTATGGGTGTGGGCATGTGCGATAGCACGCACACACGTGCTTTCGGCACCTGAGGAAAAAAAGGTTCGCCATCACTGTCCTATAAAGTCCTCAGGGAGTAGGGCGGCATATAAGAACACTAAATAAAAAATAAATAAATAAAATAAATAATATGAAAAAGATTCTAAGGTATGTCTGTTTACAGGTGTACAGTCTGTTTTTAAAAGTTTTTATGATGTTTTATTATGATTTTCTTCTAACCCACACAGCAAAATCTCATAGCTGGATGATTAAGATTTTTTTAAAAAAAAAAACACTAAATAATCCACATTTTAAAACTTTGTTTTAGTAGAGTTCAGAGAAAATTTGCACACTCAATGAAAAGACTGGTTAATTTCACTGAATTACTCTTAAGAAAGAAAAAGGGAAATGTTATCAAATAGTCTTGTATAAAGCAGGGGCCATTAAGAATGTATTTTGTTTTAAAGTAGTATCTTGTTTTACAGTATTAAAAATTAATGAGTAGTCCTGATAAGGTCTTATTACAATTATTTCATTAATGCTTTCATATTCACACACACACAAAATCTGAGGGACGCATACACGTCACTCAGATTTTTGCATGCACTTTTAAACTGCATAGATTCAGCACAGCTTCAGAGCAGTTGGTTTTCAATTAGGATGAGCTTAGCCTCATAGATAACTTTTTTCTGAAAATGAAAATAGCTTTTATTGCAAGCCATAAATGGGTCAAGAGATGAACACAAGTTCATATAGTTACCAGTGCATGTTTCAATATATTCTAATTATAATATTTTTATATATTATAATATTTTATAATATATTTGTCCATGTGTGTATTTGTACATATGTGTACTCTTACTCCTTATTCCCATAACTCCAGCTAAGCTCATACCTTTCAAGAGGAAAGTAGGGCTATTGTTAACAGCCATTCTAATGTACTCTATAACTGATAGGGAGTCAAGCTATTCTCCAAAGCACCTGAAGTCAGGACAAGAAGCAATGGATGGAAACTAATCAAGGAGAGAAGCAACCTAGAACTAAGGGAAAATTTTTTTTGACAGTTTGAACAATCAATTAGTGGAACAACTTGTCTCCAGAAAGTGTAGATGCTCCAACAATGGAAATTTTAAAGACGAGATTGAACAACCGTTTGTCTGAAATGGAATAGGGCAATGGCAGCGAAACATTTGGGCACCAGGGACTGGTTCCATGGAGAGGTTTTTCTGCGAACCAGAGGGGGCATGGTTTCACATGCTGCCTGCATTCTTTGGATGTGGCTTTGCTTGTTTGGGTGGCCCGGTTGCTGGCATGCCATGGATTGGTGCTGGTCCACAGAACGGGGGTTGGGGACCCCTGGTATAGGGTTTCTTGCCTGAGCGGAGTTGACTAGAAAACTTCCAAGGTCCCTTCCAACTCTGTTCTTCTGATCATAAACTCTCTCATAGCAAAACTAATAGCCACAACTACTTAATATGGCATCTATGGGGCATTTGTGAGACTGTAGTGACTTTGAAACATTTAATTGGTTGGATAGGGATAGACATGTGTAAAGGAAAACAGACAGCAGAAAAGAGAAGAGACATGAACAAGCAAGTGGGAAAGGATAGAGACAGTGGGAAGATGGTGATGGCAACATTGATGATTGGCAGCTAAATAATATCTTGCCAAAAAATTAATAGTAATAGCTGAAGACAGCTATGAAAATGACTAGTACCTATATATTTCATTGTACCATATACTATTCAGAAATCCTTTCTTCTGGAACCATGTTGGTGGCTGGCCAAATAAAACAAAAATTTCCTCTAAGCTTTAATAATCCAGTGAGTGGGATTTATGAACTGGGTCAATAACCAACAGTGAACATGAAACAAATTATTAGCATTTCAGAAACTATGTCAGTGGTTCTCAATCTCCCCCCCCCCCCCTTTAAAATACCTTTTGTGGCCACAGACAATGGCCACGGACCAGAAGACTTAATTCAAGATTTAAATGGTAACATTTCTTCAAGACTTTGTGGACATCTGCGACATCACGGTTCCCCAGAGGTCCACGGACCAACATTTGAGAACCATTGAAGTATGTTATTTCAGTAGAAATAAATTCATTATCAAAATGATTATGGTCAGTGTTGTGGGCTTCTGTTTTAAAAATTTGGGGTATTAAATAGCCAGAAAACCAAGTAATACCAACACGTGTGCTTGGACTTGGTACAGCAGGTCTCAATTCACTATGTAAAATGTATTCGTTTATTTGTTGATTAGTTTGGTTGGATACTAAATATCAGTTGAGTATTTTGGCCTGTCCATGAATTGGGATATTCTTTTTGTCTGTACGTTCTGCACCATCTAGTCTTGTATAGTTGGAACAGTATGCAAACATTATAAAATAAACTGCTTTCTATCAAAAATGTTAAAATCAGATTTAGAGCCCTAAAAATAAATCCAGAATCTTTACTGGCGAATGCTTGCAAGGAAAACAAAGGAGAAAAATAATGTCACATATGACATGATTATGTAAATGGTGTCATTATGCAAATTTTGTTTTTATGAAATTGCATCATTTGCATAATTATGACACAGGCAACATCATTGTTGCTATCAGGCAATAAATAACAGCATAATGGGGAGGGGGGAATAGGAAATAGCTATATATGAAAAAAATCATTGGGACCATTAACCATGTGAACCCCAGCCATCAATCAGGAAGAACATCAAAATTTTAGGATCTTTTACATGTTCTGGAAAGTTGATGACAATTATTTTTACTGTCCAAAGCTTTCTTTTTCTATAAATAGAATCTATAGGCTTCTTAAAGTTTCCAGACTTAATAGTCATTCCTGACATTGTATGTGTATCTTTATTTTAAAAGATACCTTTCTGCTAAAGATTTCGGTCTCCTCCAGGTCCCTTCAACCAAACAATGTCGGTTGGCGGGACCAAGGGGGAGAGCCTTCTCTGTGGGGGCTCCGGCTGTCTGGAACCAACTACCCCCAGAAAGCCAAACTATTCCCACCTTGCTGACCTTCCGGAAAGCCATTAAGACATGGCTCTTCCTGCAGGCGGGGTGAAAATCGATCTTAATGCCCCCCTGGATGACTGGTTTTTTTAACTTTTGTAAATTTTTAAATTGTTTTATTGTATTTCTGATTGTTCTTTTTTCTGTTGTACGCCGCCCTGAGTCCTATGGGATTGGGCGGCTTATAAGAACAATAAATTACATTAAATTAAATTTGTTGTGTGTCTGAGAGAGAGATCATCATCATCTAGATAATTTCTTGGAGAGTAATTCATTCCTGCTGCATCATCACTGTTCATCATTTCCTATTCCTGTTGATAGTGACCCACATTCTATGAGTGAGTTGATTCCTGGTGTACTGAGTTCAAATTTGAGGTTTTCACATCATGCTACTTATGTAACACAAGTAGCTCAAGGGTTGAGTAAATAAAAACTTCTACTTCAAGATAACTGGTAAAGGGGCCCCAGTAAAAAACCCCTCATACTCCAGGCATTACTGCTAGCAAGTTTTCTTAGCTAGATTTTTCCCTTTCCTGCTGCTGAATATACATCTCCGATCCCACCCTCACCCCACAATTAACCATTTCTAAATTACTATAATTATAAACTGTACTTTGTTTTGTACCCTAAATATATTCTTTACAACAGAAGAATCCAAATTTATTCTTTATAATAAGGAGTTTCTTTTTTAAAATACTTGATGGGAACAAAGGTAACAGCAGTAACAATCCAAGAAAAGCTCTCTTAACCCATTTTCAAAGCCCCACTTCAGATGTCAAATACCATGCTGTCTCTGGACATTAGACCTTTGATCAAGCTGCTTCCTAACAATGTTTTATTGAGATTCATGCACTCAAAATCCTGACCCCACACCTCAAAAAGTCAAAGGATAGAAGGGTTGAAGTTGAATCAAGAACACAGTTATACTATCCATATTTTAAATAGGTGAGACATTGATGGCAGGTGCCGGTCCTGATGGTTTTGGCTACTCACCATATGGCAGATAAGAAAAGGAGCAACAGAATAGGAAAACAAAACAGCAGAGGAAAAAGTGGATTTAAATTCAAAATCACCATCAGTATAGCTAGGTCTATTTCTGTATAGACAAGAGAAAGTGATTAAGTTTGGACGATAAAATTGATTTTTTTATTAGGATTAAAATGCATACCTTAATATTTCAGGTAGCTCTTAATAGAATCTTGCTGAAGGATGACATGATGTGTTTTTGTAATGTGACTATTGATAAGGGATGAGATATGGGAAGAAGAGCTCTTTTTAATTGAAGCACTAGGGAAGGTGCTAAGTTAACCCATTTTTTTTACATTTGTCTGGAGGGAGAGGGAATCATATTTTATTTACCTTCTTTTTCGTTTCTGATTTCTTTTCTTTTTTCCATTTATTTTCACTTCTTTTTTTCTTGACTTTTTATCTCTTTGTATCTTTGTTTGTATTACCATATTTGTCGGAGTGTAAGACGCACCTTTTTACCCCCCAAAAGAGGGTGAAAACTTGGGTGCGTCTTATACACCAAATGTAGCCCCAACCACCCAGCCACCCCCACACTTTGGCCTCTGTCTTCCAGCAATTTACCTGCTTGCAGCAAAGAGGGAAGAGCCTGTAAAGCCAAGCAAGTCAGTAGCAGCTTCCCGACCTACAGTTGATTTTATTTATTTATTTATTTTATTTATTTATTTTTGTCAAGTACGTGTTGGTAATATACATAGATATAACTTTGTTTATATACATAAGATGACTACTGATAAGAGGGAACATTAGGACAGGGACGGTAGGCACGCTGGTGCACTTATGCACGTCCCTTTGCCATGTGGGAAAATGAAAGTGAAACTAGCTGCAAAGAGGCAAATAGCTGGGACAGACACGCAGATTTTTATTTTCTGCTGGATGCAAAGGGGTAAGTGAATAACTATAAATGTCTATAGAATGTTCAAATTATTAGACTTATTTTTTAAAGACTGCTTTATTATTGTTCTAGCCAGGGGTCTCCAACCTTGGCAATTTTAAGACTTGTGGACTTCAACTCCCAGAATTCCACAGCCAGCTTTGTTAGCTTTGCTGGCTGTGGAATTCTGTGAGTTGAAGTCCACAAGTCTTAAAGTTGCCAAGGTTGAAGACCTCTAGACAACTTAACAAAATAAAGAAGCTTTTTAAAATAAATGCTTGCTCTGAAGAGGTCCAGTGCTATTGTATCTTCTTTTAAATAATAGAGAATAATGTATACTTCCAGAAATTTTAATTAATTTTAACAGCTCTGTACAAGTATAGTCTGAAATGTAACAGTGTCCTGTTTAGTATTAGAGTTAAATCCTGACTTACCTTGGAGTAGATCTATTTAAATAATTGGGAGGAGTTAGTGTGACTACATTTAAGAAAACTTTCTGGCATAATGTACATTTCTCCAATTCTTTGCTATTTCTATGAGTCAGGCACACATGCACAGAAATACACAGCAAACAGTGTATATCATCTGTGCTGTTTGCTGTTTGCCAAATTGCTTGGAGGCAGAGGCCTTTTTTCCTTGTTTTCCTCCCCCAAAACTAAGGTGCGTCTTATACTCCGGTGCATCTTATACTCCGAAAAATACAGTACTTTTTTTAAAAACTTTGTATTTGTAATCTCTAATAAAATTATTGGAGAAACAGGAACAATTTGTATCCTTCTAAATGAGCTTTCCCCCATCCATGGCCAAGTTCTGCTACGCTTCAGTAAGAATTGTGTGGTTGAAATCCAACACATTTGGAGTATATTAGATTGGAGAAGGCTACACAGTCATTGGAAACAGTTAAGATTTTCCTTGGATATGCAAAGACACAAGGTTCAGCTAAGCTACTATTCTGTAGTCTAATCATAGAAAATTGTACACAATTTGTGGGAAAATGATGTAAACGTTTTTCCTAGAAATCAGGGAAGTAGAGATGAGATTCCCCAAACATAGACAAAAAGTACATCAGTTCTTTTCCTTTGCATGCAACAATTCACGAGCTGCTTTTATTACAAAGCTGCAACAATTCACGAGCTGCTTTTATTACAAGAAAGAAAACTCAGTAAATTAGAACAAATATGACAATTAAAATGCATTGTAGAAAATAAAATAAATATCAAATATGCTTACGTTTAAAACAATATGCATCAAATTTGCTATCTGGGTAAGGAAAGCCAGTTTGATTTTCAAAGCGATATAGTGTTCGTACTCCAAGTAAACCTCCACCGCATTGGATTCTTGCCACAGAAGCAGGATAGCGCACACTGCCATCTGCCAGCCAACCATAATCACATTGGTCAAAACCATTTCTCCAGGCAGCATGCAGATCACCAACTGAAGCAAGAACTGCCCCTTGCTCCTCACACAGAGTATGGGCTTCTTCAAAGGTAACCTTGTTGGGAGAAGCTACATGAAAAACATCACCTATAAAAATAGAAACAAATTACGTTTTTCAAAGAGGAATGCAGTCTACAAATGATTTAAATGGAAAACTTATTTTTAACATTATTGCTATAATAAAATGAAGCTATTTTTCTAGTACTGCCCCAATTTTGATGAAATTTACCTTGAGCAAAATGTGGCATAGTGGTATATAAACAGAAATCAAGTTTGAAGGAACAAATGCAATGTTAGAATGAGCTTCTGATTTGCTCCTGTATATAACAATTCTTGTTGAAATGGCACCAATGGACAAATCTAAATTTGGAAAGGGCCATTTAGGTCGCTGAGTCCGATGACTACAGAAATCAATATGAAAACTTTCCTAACTGAGAAATTTTTAATTGATCCTTCTCCCTGAAAACCACTTCATTCCTTTACTATTTATTTATATAAAATATCTGCTCATCTTGCACAACTCTGGGCAGCTCACAACAAAAATAAAACCAAGAAATAATAAACGCCATAAAACACAATAGAAAATCTAAGAGCCTTAGGCATCCTCCATGGTTGCTTCCAGCAAACCGTCCACCCTTATCCCAGGATGAGGTTTCCACCTCACTCTATCCCAGCACCTGGGAGGAAAACTGAAGCTGAAGCTGAAGGCTGAAAGAATGAGAGCCTGCCAGATTCCAAGGGCAAGGGTGTTCCACAGGAATTTAGATTCTTAGATGTAATCATATATAAAAGATGTTGGGATATGAAGCGAAAAGATGCTGTCCAGGGATTGGTCAGATATAAGGCAGTATAGATTGTAACTGAATACTGGGCAGGGCAAGAGGCTCAGAAGAGACTTCTCTGGTTTTTTTGGGTTGTAAAGGAGATGGTGGGGGAACTGTACTTTCAGATACGCAAAATTCTGCTGATGTAGCTTTACAATAAAGTAGAAATAGCTTATTTGGCCATGTTTCCCGTCTGGTCTAGTTGATGAGGTTGACACTAGTTCCCACTAGATGTCAACGTTTAAGGGAAGGAACCTGGAGCATGTCATTCTATGTGACCTGGTAGGGTGGGCAGATATCCTCAGGGAGATGCACTCCTGCAATCATCTTGTGTCTGCCAGGTAGGACTTTAAAAGTGATAACCAACACCTTGAAATGTATCAGGAAAGAATTGAGAACCAGTGCAGGTTGCACAAAGAGCAGTGTGATGTGAATAAACATTGTGTGCATTGCTGCGTTCTGAATGAGTTGAAACTTCTGGGTGGTGTTCAAGAGCAGCCCCAAATAGAGCACATTATAATATTCTAATCGAGAAGTAACCAAGGCATAAGTAACCATGAGCAAGACTTCCCTGTCCCATGGAATAAAAGGGCACAATTGGCCCAAAGGATCTGGGCAAAGCCCCCTCTCATCATGGCTGCCACTCTGCTCCTCTGCTCCTTGAGAGTCCTGGAATACTCCCAAGTTATGCACTCTCTCTTGAGAAATGGGACACATTGAGGATCAAATATAACATATTATGAGACCTTGGGGTCACAAAAATCTAAAGCCACTCTGTCTTGCTAGGATTGAGTTGGAGCTGGTTCTTCCTATCTAGACCCTCATAGTTTCCAGGCATTGAGTCAGCACCTCAACAAGGACCACTCATTCATCTTTCCTGAGCATCTATGCTCAGACCTCAAATACTGTATGCTTCTTGGTTTAGTAGTCTTTCACTTTTGCAAACCATGTTCTAATTCAGGCAACAGCATAAATCAGGAAAGGAACTCTATAAATATGATCATCATGTTTGTATTTAAAGAACAGGAAGAATTCCTAATAGTTCAGGATTATTAGGGATGAGTGTGCAAATGTAATGTTTAATGGTCCCTCATATAATATCTTCCATATAAACTAATTTCTATCATTTCCTGCTACAGGGGGAAAAATAAAACAATCTAGTTGAGATTCACAGTGAGATAATAGCCTCAATCCTCAAACACTGAGGTATTCAGTCTTCCCTAAAGACATCATTTCAAGGGAACACAATATTCCTCGGAGTCCTTGCAATTTACAGTCTCTTCCTCTGAAAACTCTATTCATGGTGATGAATATTTTTCTATAATTGGCTGGAAATATCTACATCTTGTTAAAGTGGCTGAATTCGGGGGTGGGGGTGGGTATACAATGCTTTCAAAAGGCATTGCATAGAACAGAGTTTATGTACTGTGAAGACAGAAGTGCTGGCTTTCCTCCCAGAACACCTTAGTATATACTCAACATCTCTGATAACAGGATACTATTTATGCAGATGACTGAACCACAGCAGAACTTTTCAATAAAATGATAAAAATGCCATGAACTTCAACACTACATTTAGTGTCGAGTATTTTGTGCTCATAAAGATTCTCCCGGGCACCCAATATGACCCACTAGTTCTCTCTTTGTTGTATTTTGGGGTTTTTTTTTTTAAAGTTAAATGTGAAACTAGCATTCTACAAAGCAAAATGATCACTGTCCAAGCTTTCTATTTCCAGAAATAAGAGTGATGACAACAGGCTCTCCAAACTTCCAAATACAATCTGATTTGGAAAAGTTGGGAACTTTTACATCTATTCCATTGAATTCATCATATTATAACAAATGTTATCAAAATCAACCAAAGCATTCAAAGGATAAGCTTTCAGCTTAGATCTACAAGTACTGCCATCCATAATGAGGTGGGGATTTGTTCCCTTTGTAGAATTGGAGATGCTGAATAATGTATCTGCAAGAGCCAAGGAAAGTTTCCCAAACAAAACAACTTAGATGTATTTTCCCCACATGTTCCAGGAAAACACAGAGAAAATCCATCTGGCAAACTTGTGAATGACACAGCCACAAACATTAGAGCAATGAAAAGCAGCTAAAAAGAAGGGAGTGGGATTTGAGAGTTAAGAGTGATTCTCCAATGTTTTGATAGCTGGGCTCCATGCTGAGAGTAACTCAGCAAAATTTTCGAGGCAAACAATAGAGCCAGGAGCAAGACAGTTTAGCTTTCCCTATGCCTTGCAATAACAACACTGACATGGAAACCAAGACACTCTTTGGAATATATATAGCAATGTGATTTCTGTTGGCTTGGCTCCTAATCAAGGTTAATTGCCTGTTCCCCAAAGTCAAAGCATTGTTAAGAAACTCCAAATTTTCTGGTTTGCATATTTGGATTATTCAACTTAAAGGACAACTTATTGATTTTTTAAAATCAATAGCAGCTGCATGCACCATCACCAAAACCATTGCCACTATTATTGCTCCTGTTCCAAAAAAGGCAAGAGACTGGCTAACAGTTTGCTTGAAGAACAACAAAGCAAAAAATTCTGTTCCCAGTCATGCCAAAAAACCTGAACTCTAAATAGATGATTCATTAATTATGCTTTTTGTGACATACAATTCAATTATTCTGGTTTATTTTATTAATAATAAAATGATTTGTAAATCTCTACTCAGACTGAACATAGTCCCAAAGTAGATATTAAAAATTAAAATATATAAATCATAACAAATAAATTAGCATAGTAAATGAAAAGAAGAGATTTAAGAACTAGAAAACCTGTGACCTGTTGTGTCATCATTTCAATTGTGCTATCATTTCATAGATATTTCCTTACCTAAACAGATCAACAGAATGACCACAGGCAGGCAAAAAGCAATGGGAGTGGGAATGATTTCCGATTTCCTGATGACTTCCCCACTGATAGTTTGTGGGCAGCTTGCAGGGAGAAAGTCAATGGGGAAGCCAGCAGGGAAGGTCGCAAGTTGCTTGGGTAGGTCTTCCGCAAATCCTTTTGTGCTTGCACTGCGCCAGCCACTCATACATCCTGTGAACCCTCCCTGACCCATGCAACATCCACACACACCTTAGCCAATTTGCACTGCACCTTCAAGCATCTTCCATGACAACCACACCATTTGAGCCCCCCTTCACACTCTTCTGCATCCTTCCTGACACCATGCTTCTTACCCTGTCAACCCTCACTGCACTTCTTGCACACTACCTCCTTGCTCCTTCTTGCACACTACCTCCTTGCTCCCTCCCCATCCCAGGGGCAGCCACTTACCTGCCCACTGGCTTGGACTTGCAATTTCCTGCTGGCTTCCCCACTGAATTTGCTTGGGCAAACCAGCAGGGAATAGAGTTTAGATTTCCTGCTGGTTTCCCCATCAACATGTGAGAAGCTGCCAGGTAGCATTGGAAATTACAGTACAGCAGCACAGCAGTGAAGTGGTTGCAACTTTTCAAAATTTCAATCAGAAAGGAGCAATGGGTCCGGATTTGGGGTGCATTCCACGAGTTAATCCATTTGAGGTACCTTTATTTAAAAATTGTTGCCCAATGATGTACTGCTCAACTGAATGTTACAAAAGACATGTGAGTTTTAAAAGTATATAGATAATTTCAGATTACTCATGTGTTAAGCCATGTCTAATTTTAAACAAGGAAAGAGACAATCTAAACCTTTGAGAAGGAAATAGCATGAATAAAGTGCTGTCACAGACAAGGCCCTGTCACATGTTCCTTCCATGATTATCTCTTTTCTGGGTGGGACAAATTATAGAAATTCCAAATATAAGCTTATGTGGGAGGAGGTAGAGAGTAATAGCTATACTCTTATCTCAAAAAAACTTTAATGTGCCTTTTGCCACAGTGACTGGACAGGATTAAACTTGAACCATATGGAGGCATCAGTCAAAGGCAGATCAGAACTATTTTAAACAAATACACTTCAAACTTAATAGTACCCAATGCTGCCCAATTTATTGGGATCTAAAGCAGAAAATCCCAATAGCAGCTATCTGCTCCAAGGAAAAACACAGTAGAAGAAATGTAACAAGAGCCTAAATTGGTTCCTAGGGCATTGATTTCACTTTACTCAATGGATATGAACATTTTTTTTCATTCCTGATTGATCATTCTTGTCAATATCAAGTATTCTATTTAATTTTAATACTCATGTAATAATACTCATCATCAACACGAGTATTGTTGTAATCTAATTAATTGCAATGTAACATTCATTATCACTAGATTTCTTCAATCTTTCTTGAGTGGTTTTTGTTATGGAGCAGTCTTATGGGTCACTTATGTTATATTTATGTGTAAAAAGATGGCACTTAACCCTAATGTTTGGGAAAGTGTTTGGTATAATTCTCTTTACAAAGGGAAAGGTAACAAGAATTCATTCAAAAACTACCAAAGTTTATTAGATATGCCCAGTGGTGGTATTCAGCCGGTTCTATCCGGAAAGGGCAAACCGGTAGCGTTGACTGCGGGAGGCTCCGCCTGGACGTAAGCACACTGCGTTTTTGACGCTGTGCACATGTGCGAGCGAAGCGAGCCATGAGCTCACATTTGTGAACCGGTAGGGAAGTTAAGTGAATGCCACCCCTGGGTATGCCTGGAAAAGTGGCTAGCAGAATTCTGACTGAAACGCCTGATAGGAAAGGTAACCACTAATAATATCTGTGAAAGGCAATGCAACTTTGTGTCAGGCAGGGGGCACCCAGGCCACAGGCTAGGATTCCTGCCATGCAATTTCCAACATCAGTCACTTCAATTAGTAGGCTGAAACCCTTACTTAAATATCCTTAAGGGGAACTGTAGCCCCATTCAACACAAGTTGTAGGCCATTTCCTAGTCTCGGGAATCATCAACAGACAGTACTATCAAGGTTAATTTCAATTTAATTGTCCTTTAATGTATGCAGATAGTAATTCAGCACTTCCACAACTTGTTAGCCACAATGCACACTGCTAAAAAGAAAAAAGAGATAAATGTGTTGCTTACCATTTATGCTTCCAACATAGCAATAGACATCGTAAGTTTCATTAGAAAGGCGATATCCATAGGATCTAACTCCTTCTTTTCCCATCATATCTCCATAACAGCCAACTCTAGGTTGCCTAATAGGATATCTGCAATACAGTAAACAAAATAAAGTAAAGTGAATGAAAGATGCCATAAATGTAACCAAGCTATTAGATGAACCATCAAAAAGCCACTTGATCATCTCACCTAACAGATTGATCAGACAACCAGCCAGCATCACATTGCTCAAATCCATCTTCATATGCAGCTTTCAGTTGTTCAGGGTTTGCAATTACAGCACCATTCTCCAAACAGATCTCCTGAGCCTGTTTGAAATTCAGAGTGTATCTACTGGTAGACGCACGATAATGAAACACAACACCTGCAAAGACAATAAACTTATATCACATCAACTTTTATTTAGAACTAAATTATTCTAGGAAGTGAGGTCAGAAAGGACATTTAAGGAAGGTTCTCAGATTGTATTCTATGCCCCTATAAACATTACAAAGATATTTTATAGCTATGTTTTGCTCAGTTTACAAATCTTCAAGCTACAGAATCCATCATTGTTCATTTTTTACATCATACTTCTGTACTTTTCCAATAGCCTCTGGCCAATATGGAAATAAAACTGAACCAAATTAAAATATCTTCCTGAGATTTCATGAAAAATAAATTGTCAATCCTTTGCCTTTTATTCTATACTTCTAGATAAAAAGACTTCAAAAGAAATGTGATAGTCATATAGAATTATAGTGTTATATAAAAGTTTGACAACAATTATTTGGGTCCTTCGCCTGAGGAACAAAGCAGTGAAGAGTAGACTGAATATCTTCCAGACCTACTTCTATTCTTGTTTTTGTTTTTTTTAAATTACAAAAGGAACAGAACAGTGGCTAAATTGTTTATATAGAGATTGTGGCTTTATTCAAAATTTTAAAATATGATCAAGTGTCCTAGTTCTTTCCTTTGTGTTTTTCATTATTATTTTGTGGGGTTTTTTAAATATATGAAGCATCAAGAGTTCTAAATCAAACATTTTCAACATTATTATGGTTATAACCCAAATCATATTAAAATCAACAGAACAAAAATGTTAATGGGAAGTTTAGCTCATGACATTTCATTTGTAATGAAAGAGGGTATCAAAAATGTTCACGTAGGTGTATATTTAATCTACATTGCTATTAAGTCAGCTAAGATTTTTAACAGCTTTTGGAGGAAGTCTAGATTCTGCCATGTTCTTAATATTATGAGAAAAAGGCAAATATTATATAATGTAACCCACATATTATATAATGTAAACAGTTTTATCGTTTATTTTGCTGTTAACACAGTAACTCCTACACTTGCAAGGACAGAATGTTGCTATTGATTTTGTATTGATATACATTATATATATATATATATATATATATATATATATATATATATATATATATATATATATATATATATATATATATATATATATATATATATATATATACATATATATATATATATATATACATACATACACATATACATACATACATATACATATACATATACATATACATATACATATACATATACATATACATATACATATACATATACATATACATATATATATATATATATATATATATATATATATATATATATATATATACCTGCAACCATGGCATAACTCTTTCGAGTGACTGCTATGTAAGACTTCTTTGTAAGACAGAAACTTTGTGTCACTAAAGTTTGAAGATTTAAAACTCAGTGGGTCCCAGATTCAGTTGACTACCTCCAGCAATAAAAGAGCTTGATCCATTCTCACCAAGCCTAGTGTCAGCTACTTGGGCACAACAGACCATAACATTCCCTGCCTCAGTTAATGAACTGGAAAATAGTTTCAGATGCGCTTTGTCATAAATAGATGAAGCCATTGATCTGCCCAGCATACTTCTTTATTTTTGTTAAAATGTAATAGCCTGATTTAGTTTCATGACTTATTTCTTCTCACAGATTCACAGGTTATTGCAATCTAATTTCAGAGATCTTCACAGCTGTATGGACAGAGTAATTAGAACAAACAATGCCTTTTTTTAGTGTTTTTCCTTCCTCAGTCATCACAATGCAAGGTCATTTCAAAGGACCTATCTAGCATCTTTTTAAAATCAAAAACAAAGTTTAAAGCATTGCAGCAGGAAAATACAGCAGAATTAATTATTAAAAAATGGGAACAGTTTATCTTGATAAATCATTTATCTAAGTATACATTTTACTCATTTTAGAGATCTGATGAGTTTCTTTTTAAATAACAGGCAATCTACTCTTGAAGTAGTCTTCTATGATTAGGAAGAACAAATGTGATGCTTTGAGTTACTCATATATCCATATCATTTAACACTTTTTGTGATTAATAACAACATTCTGCAATAACTACTGGACTAATTCTATCACATTCAGTGGCTGAAGTGCTTAGAAAATTCTGCTTGAAGCTATAATGAGACAAAAGTCAACAACTTCTATTATTTATAAGTGATGTGATTTTTTAAAAAAATTATTTTCCTCTTGTTTGTTGTAGTGATATCAGGAGAGGTTACACTAATAAGAAAATCAAAAACAAACAAGCAGTATAAGAGTTTTGCTATAATTTGGGCAAATAAAATATTTGAGAAAACTAAAAACAATTTTAAGGCAAATTATAATAATAGCCTCAGAGTGCTAAATTTTTTAAGAATGTATGCTTTATATTACATCAATGTGCAAATATAAAAATATTGAATCATTAGGATATATCTGAAATTTTGCTCTCAAAAAGGGCCCTCATTCTTGGATGTGTGCCAGTGATAATTTATTTTACTCTTTATGAAAGCTTTATAAACAAATGAAGAGGCTCAGTAGAGAATACACTGAACTGCTTCCCAACATCAAATGGTTATTTACAATAGCTTTTAAGTTGTGTATGTACAAATGGCTGGGAATAACTAGATAATAATAAGCTGTTGTTCAATTATTTTAAGTGGTACATATTCTTTCTTTAATCATTTTAATCAATTTATTAAACTTTTGTGCTGCTTATCTGGCCATAGGTGACTCTAGGCGGCTTACAGAATATGTTTAACTAGCTTAATGCCCAAAATGGCCTTCACTTTTTTTCCACTTAAATGCCCCCCCAAATAAACCACAACGAGAGATATTTAGCAACTTGATTTTATGATAACAGAAGACAGTTTCAAGTTTGATTAAAACAACTGTTTTTATTCTATTATCCAAGAATCCCTTGTGCCCATGAGGGTACTTCAAGTAAATGCTGTCACCAAATGTTTTTAAAAACATTTGTTATAACTTTATTAGGCTACCGAATCTTACTTTTAAATCTTCTTGCTCAAACTCTTGAAAGGAAGGCTTCAGAAAAAAATGCCTTCATATTTTTAGATCTGGCAATGTTGCCAAATATTAGAGTGCTACAGTCATCATTAACACTGCCCAGTGCCACATCACCAGCATCTAGTTTATGTAGCAGTCCTCAAAACTTGCAATGATAATGTGGAACAATCCAAAGTTTGCTAATCACATTTAAAAGTGATGCAGCCTATTCCTGTGTCTTAATAGTATTAGATTTAGAACAGTCAAGTACATTAAACTTGTTTATGTTAGAAGTACCGTAGGATAAATCCCATATGGATATAGGAAGAATTGTTGAAACATTTTTAGTATCTAACTAGTGCTAGTTGTTATGGCCTAAAATTCCCTATCAGGTCAGGTGATTTAAAGACTTTATGATCGCCACCACCATGGAACAAGTACATTGAACATAAATGCAAGAACATGTGTCTTGGACTGTTTCCAGCTTTTGGAATTTCTGGACAAGTCATGCCAGCTTTCTCTTAGTTTCTCTTCATTATAGGGGGGGGGGAATCTGGCAATCTTTTGATTGGTAAGACAACTTAGTACCTGAGTTTGGTTTTAATTGGTTGGAGATGGTCTCTTTTAATTATACATTTTTAGCTTACAAATTTGTAGCTCACAGGATAGCAGATATAATTTTCTGATATGCAATAATTAGCTATTCGATTTCTCACTCACTATGGACTCCCCTTCATCCTACATCTTTTGCACTTTTTTTGATGAAAAAGTGCTGAAGTCATAAAGTCTTAAATTGAATGCAATGGAAATTTGAGAATGGGATCCCAAATACAAAGCATATTTGCAGCAGCCCTAAAAGTTGGCAGATCTAGAGGTTCAAGCAATTCTAATCTCTATATTGATGTCATTAAAGGACATAAATGTGAAAGCATTCAAAAAACTTCTCTGTATTTATCCTTTCATAAGACCTCCCTTCCCCAGAGTTCAAAGTCTCCACCAAAAGTTGGCTTCACATAAAATGCAAGTATATCAAATTGGCACCATGAGTGCATATAGCTTTTTCAGCAGCTGTATCGCATTATTGGCTCCTATTCATTTGATGTCTAAATGGCTTAGATCCTTTACACATCTTCCAAGCTGGATCTATAGTATATAGGCATCTTTAATTTATTAATGAAAAGATTAAAAAGGAGCAAGAGATGGGATGGATGTTTCACAGAAGAGAAAGTGGAGAATGCAAAGAAATCTGTGTGCTTGGGAAGCAATAGATACACTCTGTTCATTGTATGAAAATTCAAGGCATGAATCCTTTGCACTTTTACAATAATGTGGTTCCAAAAGAAACATGATATGAACGCTGAAAAATCTAAGATGGTTCAAAGTGCAAAGGAAGAGAGATAAAATGAGACAGGAAAGCATGGAGTTTAAAAAAAATAGATGACTGCCACATGCGCAAGAGATGGTCAGTAACAGAGAAGCATATCATGGAATAATGAGATTCAAGTTTAGCAGACTTGGAATAAGAAGGGAAAAAGCAGTCCACTGAGAAAGGAAAGATGAAATAAACAGGGAACAAAGAAAAACAGAGATTAATTAATTAGCAACAATAATTTGAATACGGACTTCAGCACTATGCACTTCTAAATTAAATTGTTCTCTCTGCATAAAAGTAGTTAAGAAATACACACTTCAAACTTTTGTCAATAGCTTAAAAATGACACAGAATTTCTACATATTCAATCACATTTTAAAAATTCCCATGGGCTAATTGCCCCTATTTTTAGCAGCACGTAAAGAAAATAAAGAAACAAACTGCAACAAGGGAACTTTTCCCAAATTGAAAAAATGGAAGATGTTCGCTTTTTATCTTCTGTCTCCCTTTTCCAATATCCATTTTCTCTTTTTGCTACTTAATCCTTCCCACGTGCTGCTAATTCAAATACAAGAGGGAGGCAGATTTCCATGAAAACAGTCCATCTCTTTACATTTGTCAGGGCGACACAGAAAGGTTGATATATTGCTGACACTCTGACTTAATGAGGTTGTAAAAAAAGAAAAGAAAAGCTATACATAAAGATGTCACCTGCCAGCCCCTGGCAGTCTAGACCGGCACAAATCTTTTGAAGTTGTCCTGAAAGTCTTGAGTTTCCAAAGGACAGTTATTTTAATGTTGTATTCTACTTGGCTTGAAGGACGGATTAACTATTGAAACTCATGGGAGGGCATGGTTGATCTATCAAAAGCAAATTGACTTGGAAGCTGCTCTGCCAATTGGTGAGGATGGGAAAGAAACTAGCTTTGAGATTCAATGCATCTAAACAGGAAACATAACAAGGGACATACCTAATTTCAGGGAGGGACGGCAGATTTAGTGGATTTCCCTAGTTCAGTAATATCTAAGTGAAACTGCACCAATGTTTCTCAATGACGAATACTGTATTGCTGGTGAGATGCTACATTCATCACAATGATTAAAGAACTGCTTTCCACAAGTCCCTATAAATGTGAAAAACTGGAGAAGGTTCTTGGATGAGAAAGGAAAGGAAAACAAAGAAAGTCCATCTGCCTTTTGAACAACCATGACATGGATGACTAAGAATCTCCATAGACACCAACGATTTCTGGTTTCTCCATGTGCTATACTTAAGATTCAGAAACTGAATGATGCAAATATGGCTGGCTGTAAAATCTGTCATACCTCGCCTGCAATTGAATGCTACCTATCTGATATGGCTATCCTATCCTGAGCAATAAAGCTAGCCTTCCTAGGAAAGTATTCCTTGTCTCAGGAGATTTGCCAGGTCTTTTGAATTCAATTGGGGGGGGGGAGTGTTATCAAAGTGAATACAAAGAGATAGAAAAAAAAGCAAGACTACAGAATCTGAAGAGTCTCTATGGCATCTACAATCAGTTGGAGGTATTATAGTCATTCATAATCCAATGATAAACTTCAGCTGCCTTCTCATTCACTTGCCAGGCTAGAGAAATATCTTGTGAAGACTTCTTCAGTCTGTTGCTTTCTACTTGCATTAGACTGCTTTACATCCTGCAGGATGTCAGGTTGGGGTAGGCTGAACTACGGACTATGCCAGTTGAACTTAATGGGAGCCCTCAAAGACAACAGAGGAAAAGGTCTGATAAATCATATTCTTACGGACCCTAAGTAAAACCATGAGAAAGAAAAATGACATAAAATACTGCTGCCAAATTAGTATTTCTCTGCGAAGAATATTAAAAGTATCAATTCATTTTTATTTAATAACTGTAATTTAAATCTCACAAAGATATGCAAGAGTATGGTAAATGTTATTCTCACCATCAACCGCCAGTGAAACAATGTCTTGGGTATCTTCAATTCCATACATTACATCACAGCGATAAACCCCAGCATCACTTGCACGCAACTTCACCATAGTCAATGATGCATCGCCAATGTCTTCCGGATGGCTTGGTACTGACACTCTTCCTTTGTAGCCTTGTCCAATCTTGATATTCCCATTCTGGGCCACCAACACTGTGGTTTCTTTGAGATCTTTTCCACCTATGTCCTGTTCGATCTTTGACCACTTAATCCGGAGAAACTCACTTACATTGTGATAGCTTGGAGGCAAAGTCGGCAAAGTTGAAAAGAAGCACGGGAGGGTGGCTTTTCCAGAGAGTGAGCCCTTCACTGGTGGACTTTTCTCCACTTTCACTGAAAGAAACAACAGCGTATGAGTGAACTAGTAAAAGTTGGTCTACATTCAATCCATAAGGCAGGGATACTGGGATTATCCCTTCTCTTTGCAACTCACTTCAAGCAGCAGTCAAAGTGAGAAGGAAAAGATAGACATGAAATACAAGGAGGCAGACTAATGTTTTCATTGTAAACTAAAAATCATAAACAAACGTAAGATGATGAACATTTCAAGAAAATACACATTTGACTCTAGGCACTGGCTCAAATCACATTTCAAAACTTCTAGGACCTGGTGAAGTCAACATTCAAGAAAGAATATTCAAACTGATAATGGACTTCAGGAGATGGCAAACAGAATATATGCAGGTAGTCCTTGACTTGTCATTATTTAGCAATAGTTCAAAGTTACGATACCTTGGAAAAAGTGACTCCCACCTGTACCTGTACTCACAACTACAATCATCACACCACCCCTATAGCCACCTGATCACAGTTCAGGCACTTGGCACCTGGCTTGCATTTAGGACTGGTCCGCAGTCACATGACCATGATTTGCTACCCTCTTTTGCTGATTTGATAGGTGACCGCGTGGCCTAATGGATAAGGCATCTGACTTCAGATCACAAGATTGAGGGTTCGAGTCCCTTCATGGTCGATTATTTTAGTATGTTGACAATAGATCTACAACTAAAGTTAAAGATGGAATTTCCGATTTGTTATCCACCAGCTGAAACGCCCAACAATATAGGAAATAAAAAATCGTTCTTCAGATATGGTGTATTTCCATAATTCAGAACTGTATTTGTTTTAAAGAGCCGAGGTGGCGCAGCGGTTAGAGTGCAGTACTGCAGGATACTTTAGCTGACTGTGATTCAGCAGTTCAGCTGTTCAAATCTCACCGGCTCAGGGTTGACTCAGTCTTCCATCCTTCCGAGGTAGATAAAATGAGGACCCAGATTGTTGGGGGCAATGTAAATATACATTGCTTAATGGTGTAACCGCTTAGAGCAGCGGTTCCCAACCTGGGGGTCGCGACCCCTTTGGGGGTTGAACGACCATTTCCCGGGGTCACCCCGGCATCCTCAGCTCCCCCCCCCACTGCCACAAGCCTGGCCATATCGCGCCCCACAACCCGCGCCCCGTGACCCACCCCGCCGCCGCCATTTGGGTTCTTTTACCCTCTGTGCATGCGCAAAGCATTATGCGCATGTGCAGAGGGTTAAAGAACCCAAATGGCGGCGTCCAGGCAAAGTCTCCAGATGTGGGCGAGGTCTCCGCTCGCTTCGCGTGTTGCCTCTGGGAGCTTTTCGAGCCCCGTCGCAAAAGGCGTGCACGACTTCAGCGGGGCTGGGACAGGCGGCTGCCCGGAGAGAGCCACCCCCTTCACCCCGAACGCTACAGGTAGACAGGAGAGACTCTGCGAAGGGGATGGCTCTCTCCAGGCAGTTGCCTGTCCCGGCCCTGCCAAAGTCGCGCACGCCTTTCGCAACGGGGCTCAAAAAGCTCCCAGAGGCAACACGCGAAGTGAACAGAGACCTCACCCGGATCTGGAGACTTCGCCTGGACACCGCCATTTGGGTTCTTTAACCCTCTGCGCATGCGCAGAATGCTTTGCGCATGCGCAGAGGGTAAAAGAACCCAAATGGCGGCGGCGGGGTAGGTCGCGGTGGGGGCATGGGGGCGGGTCGCGGCATTAGGAAGGTTGGGAACCACTGGCTTAGAGAGTGGTTGCACTATGAGGCGGTATATACCGTATTTTTCGGAGTATAGGACGTACCGGAGTATAAGACGCACCTAGATTTTAGAGGAGGAAAACAAGGAAAAAAGTATTCTGAACCAAATGGTGTAGTAATATATTATTTAATAAATTACCAATGTAGCAGAATACTTTTTACAACCATGTACACTTTTTACAAACATATACACTTTTTACAAACTTCAAACTTGACAGCTTTAAGACTAGTGGACTTCAACTCCCAGAATTCCTCCTCCAGTCATGCTAGCTCAGGAATGGGAGTTGAAGTCCACAAGTCTTAAAGCTGTCAAGTTTGAAGTTTGTAAAAAGTGTACATGGTTGTAAAAAGTCTTGCCAAGTTTGAAGACCCTTGCACCCCTAACCCCTAACCCAGGGGTCTTCAAACTTGACAGCTTTAAGACTTGTGGACTTCAACTCCCATTCCTGAGCTAGCATGACTGGAGGAGGAATTCTGGGAGTTGAAGTCCACAAGTTTGAAGACCCTTGCACCCCCTTGGCAAGTTTAAGACTTGTGGACTTCAACTCCCAGAAACTCTTAAACTTGCCAAGGGGGTGCAAGGGTCTTCAAACTTGTGGGCTTTGGAGTTGCACGACCATCAGCCGAGTGGATTCCAGCTCTAGAGCCACCCCAAACCCCCCACAGCTCACGAGCGGGGCGGAAGAAGGGAAAAGCCCCTCTCTTCCCTGTTCCCCATCGGGCTGGGCTCCACCAAAGGCTGCCTCCCGGTCTCGCAGCCAGTTCCCTCCTGAAGTTTCAAGGGCTGAGCAGATCTGCGGCGCTGGGCAAAGGCGAAAGCGGCGGCTCCTGGTTTTCTCGGCCAAAGAGCGCTCGCTAGAGAAGAGCAGCTGGGGAAGCAGGTGAGGCGCGGTGGCAAGCAGGTGTCTGGGAAGCGCCGAGGGCAGCACGCGCGTCCAGGATGCCCCTCTTTGGGCTTTCCGCTTAGGCGGCAGCTGGGAGTCGCGATTTGAAGAACGCGATCCCGGGCCAGTTTTGCTTGGAGGCGCGTCTGTCACACACACACACACACACACACACACACACACACACACACACACACCTCCCGGGCTTTGGTTTAAATGCAGGGTCCTGTCGGACGAGGAACTTCCAAAATGCTTGCTGTGGCGACGCTGTTTTCTCCGAGACCTTCCAAGCTCCTCTTTCTCTTTGGCCAGGATGTCTCAGAGGATCCCCGCCGTGGGAAGCATTTTGGAAGTTCCTCGTCCGACGGGACCCTGCATTTAAACCGAAGCCCGGGAGGGGTGTGTGTGTGTGTGTGTGTGTGTGTGTGTGTGTGTGTGCGTGCGTGCGTGCGTGTGACAGACGCGCCTCCAAGCAAAACTTGCCCGGGATCGCGTTCTTCAAATCGCGACTCCCAGCTCGCACGGGACGCACGGCGGCAGGGGCAAGCAGCGGTGGCGGCGGCGGCAAGCAACAGCGGGGACGGCAGGGGCAAGCAGCAGGGGGGAAGCGGCGGCGGCAAGCGGTGGCAGAAAGCGGTGGTGGGCATCAGCGGTGGGAAGCGGCGGCAGCCATCGGCGGTGGGAAGCGGCGGCAGAAAGCAGTGGCAGGCATTGGCAGCAGAAAGCGGCGGGGGGCATTGGCAGCGGCGGGAAGCGGCGGGGGGCATTGGCGGCGGGAAGTGGCGGCGGCCAGCGGCGGCGGCCAGCGGTGGCTGTAACATCCGGAGTATAAGACGCACCCAGTTTTTGACCCTCTTTTGGGGGGTAAAAAGGTGCGTCTTATACTCCGAAAAATACGGTAAATCTCACTAATAAATAAATAAATTTGATCTGACTTGACTTATGACACAATAACTTATGACAGAAATTCTGGCCCCAATTGTAGTTGAGAACCTTGTACACCTTACCGTTTTCTCTTTAAAAGCTGTGAGAAGAGCCAACATTTTTTTTAATACACGGGCTTCTAATGGAAAGTTTAGATGTACGTTTGGAACTAATCTGTGCAGGAGTCTAGTTTATACTTTAAACATGGCAAGCTCTGGATCTCCTTCAGGATTTCAATGGAAGAGAAGACCATTGAAATTCAATGATCCCAATAAAAATTTATGATCTGGCTTTTTCTCCACTCTGAACAGCTGGCTTGGTAAAAACAAATCCATTCCTTGCTTATGTCCTGCTGATATCACATAAATCCAATATTTAAATGTAAGGCATGAAGGACATTTGCTAAAAGCAAGTGAAAAAAAATTAGCCAGTAAGATCTGTGGACCAAGAATATTACTGAGTTGGTTTACGTTACAGCAAAATAAATGATGGAGTAATTCTATGGAAGAGTTAATTCATATTTACCATGTATCCTAAGAAAAAAGGAACATTTTCTTTCTTTTCAGAAATTTGTTTTAAGACAGCCAGTTGTTCCTGTTTAATTATTTCCTTTCCAACCTCAGGGCTTAACAGATCACTCAAGTAAAATATTCCTCAGTAGTTTGGAGGGAGGGAGGGCAAAAATAAGAACTATGGGTGGTTCCTACATGATTAAAGAACTTTTACCATCGTTTTATATCTCTCCAGCTGCAAACACTTTACAGCAGACTGTTTCCATCCAATATTAGTATATGGCTAAGGAAAGCGTTGGCTACTGTTCATATAACCTGCCTACTGTGCATCTGGAACAGGAACTACATATTTGCTAGTTCTACCAATCCTTAACCCCTCATGAATTTATTCAATGTGGTTTGACAGATGAAGATATAAAGGCAGGCTCTGCCCTTATTTTCTTTTAATTAATTGAGCGTAATTGAGAAACACACATATCTATAAATAAATCATGCCTATCTATAGCACAATATGAGCACTGCTTATTTGCAAACATTACTTCTTTTCTTTTTAAAAAAAATCTATATGCTTAGAAATCCAGGGTACAAGAGGAAGGTAACTTTCAGTAGATTAATATATGTAGGTGAGAGGTTTTTTTTTTTTAAAAAAACTAAAAGCTGAGGGAATGAATTAAAAGAAAGTTACAAATGAATCTTCCATCCAATGAAAGAGCAAAGGTATCATTAAGGTTGTGCACATGGCATCCATGTTGTTGGAGGGTTGTCAAAAAAAGTCAAAGTGACGGCTATGATCATGCAGTAGTAGTCGCCTTTTTTTAAAACTTTTTTTGACACCCTCTCCCTCTGTAGAGATGCCGGCTTATGCTGTCCCAAAATATTTTGTTTAAGTGAAGGGTAACATATTGCCTTCTCCAAAAACAGGCAAAGCATTGCAAACTGAGTCATACTTTAATACTGGCAACAGAACAGTATTCTCCACTGCATTTGAAAGTTGCAGGGTCATGTATGAGTCACAACCTCTAATGATAACTGACATGATTAAACCTAATGTGTCATAATAGTGAAATATAAGTGCCTGTTAATAACATGGAGCTCTGTCCCTTCTATTCCTCTTAGCAGCTGCATCCTTCTGCCAGATACGATCTGCAAAAACAGCACTATCGCTTATAAGCCAACATTTTGTTGGTATGGCTGTCCAGGTCTATTAGCCCAAATATGACCAGTCTGTAATGTTAATAATACACACTTTTCTAACATTGTAAGAGATTTTTGTCTGACAAAAATGGAAGACCAATTCCGTAGAGGACAGGCAAAACATGGATGGATGGGTGGGTGGGTGGGTGGGTGGGTGGGTGGGTGGAAAGAAGGAAGGAAGGAAGGAAGGAAGGAAGGAAGGAAGGAAGGAAGGAAGGAAGGAAGGAAGGAAGGAAGGAAGGAAGGAAGGAAGGAAATAAGCAGGTTCTACTTCTCCCCAGCTTAGGTGATCATGATTATCCTGATGTCTGACCTGTGTTACTTAAAAACACTGTCACTAGATGTAAATCTACAGCTTCCCTTTGGAACAAAGAGGAACAATAGGAGCATAATGTACAGACTATATGATAAAAAAAGTATCTGGGAATCCAGAAGAGCTTCTCCTCATGATCATGGGCAAGTTGTAATCTTAAATTATATCAGATTCTTAATTAAAGCCATTAAGCTCAAAATGAATCTGTATTAACTGTAAATGATATCTCTTCAAAAAGTGTGTTGAGGCAGCAAGGCAACATCAGAATAGTCTCCTTTTTACCCAGAAAATGGTTGCATATCTGCATCACACCAAAGCACATGCCAAAGGAGATTCCCTGGCAGGCCATGGAGGAGAAAAGAGAAAGCCAAAGCTTGCAAAGTTACATCATGAGGAATCTAGAGCATATAAATTGTCCTCAAGTTATGACCACAATTGGAACTGGAATTTCAGTCACTACATGATAGTGTTATTAAACAAGTCAGCATCATGTGACTGCAGCCAATTGTATATCACCACAGTCCTAAAGAATCATATGGCTTTTAAGTGAATCATAGAGTCTTTAAATGAATCCAATTGACTTTGCTTTTTTGGAAACCAGGTAGGGAGGTCACAAATCACAATTATGTCACTGCAATATGCTGCAACCATTTGAGCTGGTTGCCAAGTACCAAAACTGCGATCACTTATTGTGGTGGCTAATGCGTCTAAGAATGTCATTTTTTTCTAAGTCACTTTTTCTAAGACCGTTGTAAAATTGAACTGCCATTAAACAACTGGTTGTAAGTTGAGGACTACAAGAGTAGGAAGTAAGAATATATGGAACACAGTTAACTGAACTGCTTCTGTTCAACAGGAGCTGCTGACAGGTAAAGTGAATTGCTTTCTGATAGCCAGATTAAATGCACGGCAGGCTACTATTTCAGTTATTTGCAATCATGCTAAAATAATAGCCAAGGCAAGTGGGAATACTGATAACAATAGACTAAAAGCTGAGGAAGCACAATCACCCTGACTGGTCTGAAAGGTAACCTTAGAAAGCCAAACCACTTCAGAAAACTCATTTAGCAGCAGGTCTGCAAGGAAATTGCTTCATCGGAGTGTGAATTAATAATTGAGGCTACTGAAAATGACTGCATGAGAGACAGGTGCCTCAGAAGGATAATTCCCTTGGATTATAATGAGCATTTTTATAATATGCGAGTTTACTTATATCTGGACCACTGACATATAATCAATAGTCACAGGATCTGACATTTTAGCTTAGACCAGGGGTCAGCAACCCGCGGCTCTGGAGCTGCATGTGGTTCTTTCATCCCTCTGCTGCGGCTCCCTGTCGCTGGTGGTGCCACAATTGATAGGGCTTTCGGTTAGGACAGGTAGAGGAAAAAGGATGCCGCGCTAGGAGGAGATTCTATGGTGGGGGAACCAGACTTCCGGTCAGCAGAAGAAAAAGGACGCTGCACTAGGAGACTCTATGATGGGGGAACTGGACTTCCTGTCGGCTCCAGAATTGAACAGGGGGCTTCAGTTTAGGAGCTTTGAGGCTCTTTGAGTGTTTAAGGTTGCCGATCCCTGGCTTAGACAGAAAACAAGGGGAAATACCAAAAGAGGAAGAAAACAGAAGGGAGAACAGCCCAGCAATAATTAGTGATGAAGATAAAGAGAAAAAATATTCATTGATTGTTGCTCAATATGATTCAGAACTGAAGAACTATCTGTCATCAGCATAATTTGGATTGCTTGATCTGATTAACATCAAGGTCAAACAACCTTTCTTATTCAGCTACCCTGAGCAACATACATTGATCTGAATTTTAAATAATCTATTTAAATTTCTCGTTTCAAATAATCTACTTGTGAGATTATGGATTTCTACATTTTGAGACTACTGACACTGGGAAAAGATGGTGTTTAAAAAAAACTAAGTAGTAAAGGGTTTATAGGGGTTTTACAAAATAAGCAATAAAGGAGTTGCTTAATAGAAAAGTTTTTCTCTGTACTAGTACTAGATATTAGGATCAACCACAGATCTGAAAGGTTGCAAGTTTTGTTCATATAAAAATAAGCAACTTCTTTCCGTGTAAATAAACTATAGAAACCATTGCCACGAAAAGATGACAACCAGATTGAATGGGCATTAAATTAATCCTTTCAGGCCATGGTAGCTATGAACTAATGACAAGTCTAGAATCAGTAATATTTGTAAACTACTAGTTATTGGATCCGAAAGCAGAAAAATGATACTTCTTTAAACCCTTTTGTGATCTAATATAGGAACAAGATTTGTTTGTTTGTTTGTTTGTTTGTTTGTTTGTTTGTTTATTATTTATTTATTTATTTATTATTAAAATTTCTATGCCACCCAACTCCCGGGGGGACTCTGGGTGGCTAACAGCGAGTATAGAAACAAATAATCAATAAAAGCAATTTAAAAACATGTTAAGATACTATCAATATTTAAAAATAACTTTCACTCCCACATGCATACATGGACCGGTCTAACAGGACCACATCTTAGGGTCATTGGCCCCAGGCCTGTCGGAAAAGCCAGGTCTTAAGCGCTTTCCAGAAGGCCAGTAAGGTGGGGGTAGTACGGATCTCGGGAGGTAGTTGGTTCCAAAGAGTCGGAGCCGCTACAGAGAAGGCCCTCCCCCATGGACCCGCCAGCCGACATTGTCTAGTTGACAGGACCTGGAGAAGGCCAACCCTGTGCGATCTCACTGGGCGCTGGGAGGAATGTAGTAGCAGACAGTCACACAGATAAACTGGTCCTGAGCCAAATAGGGTGTTTCTTTAAAGAACCAACACCTTAAATTGTGTCTGGAGACCAATCGGAAGCCAGTGCAGCTGGCAAAGGATGGGCTTAGTGTGGGTGTATCTTGATGCACCCACAACAGCTCGCGCAGCTGCATTCTAGACTAACTGCAGTCTCTGAACACTCTTCAAGGGTAGCCCCATGTAGAGCGCGTTGCAGTAATCAAGCCGTGAGGTGATAAGGGCATGAGTGACCATGAGTAGAGCCTCTTGATCCAAATAGACCCACAATTGGTGCACTAGGCGAACCTGTGCAAAGGTCCCCCTAGCCACAGCTGTCAGGTGGTGGTCTAATCTCAGCTGTGTGTCTAGGAGGACACCCAAATTGCGAACCCCTTTTGCGGGGATTAAATTTTCTTCCCCCAGAACCATGGATCTATCTGGTCCTTCGGAGGCAATATCCACATCTACTCGGTCTTGTCTGGGTTTAGTTTGAGCCTGTTGACTCCCATCCAGACCCTTACATCTTCCAGGCACCGACCCATCATGTCCACTGCTTCACTGAATTGAAATGGGATGGAGATGTACAACTGGGTGTCATCAGCATATTGCTGGAACCTCACCCCATGCCGTCGGATGATTTCACCCAGTGGTTTCATGTAGATGTTAAATAAGAGGGGGGAAAGAACCGAACCCTGAGGCACCCCACAGACGAGGGGCCTAGGGGTCGATCTCTGTCCCCCTGCCAACACCGACTGTGACCAACCAGAGAGATAGGAGAACCACCGTAGAACGGTGCCACCCACTCCCAACTCCCTTAGTCGGCACAGAAGGATATCGTGGTCAACGGTATCGAAAGCAACTGAGAGGTCAAGTAGCACCAAGATGGAGGAAAAAACCCCATCTTGGGCTCGCCAGAGATCATCCATCAGCGTGACCAAAGCAGTTTCCGTGCTGTAGCCGGGCCTGAAACCCGATTGAAAAGGGTCTAGATAATCCGTTTTCTCCAACAACCGTTGGAGTTGGAGCGCCACCACTTTCTCAACAACCTTACCCACAAAGGGTAGGTTGGAGACTGGACGGAAGTTCTTAAATTCTGCTGGATACAGGGAAGGCTTCTTGAGGAGGGGCCTAACCACCGCAACCTTCAATGGCTGCCGGACAGACCCCTCTCTCAAGGAGGTATTAATCAAAACCTGGAGCCAGCCTTGTGTCACCTCCCTGCTGGAAGAAACCAGCCAGGAGGGGCACGGGTCCAATAAACAAGTGGCGGAGCTCATCGCTCCAATAGCCTTGCCCACTTCCTCAGGGGTCGTGGGCTCAAATTCCTCCCATAAAATATGACTAAGATCTGCCCCTATCATCTCAGCCTGAACTGCCCAATCAGAGTCCAGGTCCATCCAAATCTGAGCAACTTTATCCGACAGAAACTGTACAAATTCCTCAGCTCTACCCTGTAAAGGTTCCTCCTTTCCCTCTATGTTAAGGAGGGAGCGAGTTACCTTAAACAGGGCAGCCAGGCGCGAGTCCGCAGATGTAATAAGAGCGGAAAAATGGGAACGTTTTGCCGCCCGTATCGCCACTAAGTAAGTCCTAATAAAGGCTCTTAGAAGTGTTTGATCAGATTCAGACTTACTGGATCTCCAGCGTCTGAATCTGGAGCCAAGATGCTGAACCAAACAGATTGTTAATCTAAGCACTGTCAGCAGCAAGAACCTAATATAAAAATGGGGACAAATCTCATAAATGGAACAATTACATAATGATGTTTAATGCGACTATCTAAATCACATAATCTGCATGCTAATGACATAATGCAGGGACACCATTTGCCCTGGTTGTCTTCTTATGGCTGACTCTGAACAGCGTCCTTCGTTTTAGTGCTCCATAGAATTTACATACAGAGAGAGAAAAAATGACTAGTATATAGTATATAGACTAGTATATAGTATATAGACCTTAGGAAGTCTCCACGATATTTATCAATGAACCTTATGGGAATCATTGTTGTAATTTAATTTTTCATCATGAATGACGGTCACTAAATAATAGCTGCTAATAGTGCATGATGGCTATCCACACTACTCCAATTTTAAAGATATCGTCGTATTAGACTTATTTCCCGAATTATTTTCCCATTTTTATGTTGTATGTCAGTGCTGCAATACATGCTGATGGTATAAGTGCCAAAGCTCTTAGTTTTCAACTATGAACTCCCTCTGATTATAGGAAGAGAGCTAGGATCCTGTTCTTTAGTTAGCATGCACAGATAGAATGGACCTTAGAACAAGAATTTCTTGAACAACTAGTCCCATGATGGCAAACCTATGGTACACGTGCCAGACGTGGCATGCACGCCATCGCCCCAGCCCAGCTCCAATCGCGTTTCTCCATCCCGTTTCACTCAATCAATTCCAATTTCTCGCGAAAAAGATCTCCCGAAGTTGGAATTGATTGAGTGAACTTTTTCACTCGTGCACTTCACGATGTAGAGCCACAATGCGACCCATGCGGCTCTTTCACCCCTCTGCTACGGCTCCCTGTGGCCCTGTCGCGGCAGAGAGATGAAAGAGTTGTCGCCCTGTCATGGCAATGGTGATGGGCGGAGCCTTAGTGCGGGAGCGAAGCGCCCCTGCACTTGCCTTTGTGTGGCAACAGCATTCTGCCTTCATTGTCATACATTTGCTGTTGCCGCCAGCAACGAGAGCTAGGAGAGAATGGCGGAGGCAGATCTTGCAGGGTGGGGCCATCCCCCAAGCCTGGCCTTCCTCCTCCCTTGTTGGCGAGGCCAAGAGAAAGAAGGGGAGGCATGGGGAAGCGTTCCCCTCCCCCAGCCGAGCGCTGAGCACAAAAGTCCAGCGGGGGGTGGCTGTCCCAACAGAAGCGCCCCCATTGGTGAGTTGGAAGGTGGAGAGGCCTGGCCCAGCTCTCACAGCGGGACACTCTTCGGCACCTCCAGATGCGAGCTGCTGCCTTTGAAACGTGTCGTGCTTTGAGGAAGCCGGGCAGCGATGGCTGGGGCCGGGGGGCCAGCAGAGGCGTCAGGGCTTCTCCCTCCCCCTCCTCAGCAAGCCGGGCCTGGAGAAGCACAGAGAGTTATGGACCGAGCAATGGAGGATCAGAAGGCGCGCTACCACATCGCCCAAACACGTTTCCAGTGCGCGCTCCTCTGTTCCGAAGTGGGATTGAGTGGGGGGTAGGGAGCAGGGAGCAGGGGCAAGGATAGGGGGGCTTCTAGGAGAAGCCCAGCTGGCTTTCCTTTTGGCATGGGGTGGGGGGAAGATCCAATATAAATCCAATTTCCCCCAATAAATGGGGAAAATAAAGGCCCGGCGGTCCAAAGTCAAAATAGGAAGTTGGGGTCTGGTCATCAGAGGATCGGATAGGAAATCAGTTGAAATCTGGGCAGGAGGCTATTCAGAGAGGGATCTGCCTGGGTCTCTTCTTCCCTCCCCCTTAGATTCCCCCCTCCCGTCTTTCTTCCCTAGCCTCGTTTTAAGTGGAGGGAGAAGCAAGGTGGGACAATAGTAGCTAAAAGGCTGCAAGGGGGATTAGGGTTAGGGTTCATTAAAGACGGGGATGGGGAAAGATGCCCTTCCTTTTCCAAGGATCCAGGGAAAGTGGAATAAAAATGTGTGTGTGTGTTAGATAAGAATTACTCTCATCAGAGGCGAAATAGATCTTTTCCTGAAACTCTGACATTATAGAAAGAAAACCGCAGTTTAAATACTAAGGTATAAAATATTTATTTCGGTACAAAAACAAATAAATCACATACTGGCTATAAAAAAAGTCTTGCTCCTTACAGAAGCAGAAGAAGAAGGGAGGAACAAAGAAAGGAATGCACACATGCGTACTAGGAACATATTAATCACGTGCTCAGGAATAAACCATTATATTAGATAGGGATGCATCTCCCTGCATATACATGTAACAGGCAATATAAAATCATTGCTTGACAGTGTGTGTGTGTGTGTGTGTGTGTGTACCTCAAATTATTAAGAATCTTATTTCAAGATTACTATGGAGGCACAGTGGTTGGAATGCAGTATTGCAGGCTGCCAACTGCCAGCAGTTCAAATGTCACTGGCTCAAAGTTGACTCAATCTTCCATCTTTCCGAGGTCGGTAAAATGAGGACCCAGATTATTGAGGGAAATATGCTGACTCTGTAAACCGCTTAGAGAGGAAAGCGGAATATAAGTCTAAGTGCTATTGCTATTACACTTATACGGCAATTTTCTAGAACAGCGGTTCCCAACCTTCCTAATGCCGCGACCCACGCCACGCCCCCGCGCCCTCACCGTGATCCACCCTGCTGCCGCCATTTGGGTTATTTTACCCTCTGCGCATGCGCAAAGTGTTCTGCGCATGTGCAGAGGGTAAAAAAACCCAAATGACGGTGTCCGGGCAAAGTATCCAGATCCGAGCAAGGTCTCCGCTCGCTTCGCATGTTGCCTCTGGGAGCTTTTCGAGCCCCGCTGCGAAAGGCGTGCGCGACTTCGGCGGGGCCGGGACAGGCGGCTGCCCGGAGAGAGCCATCCCCTTCACAGAGTCTCTCCAGTCTACCTGTAGCGTTCGGGGTGGGTGCGCGGGTTGTGGGGTGCGATATAGCCAGGCTTGTGGCAGTGGGGGGGAGCTGAGAATGCCGGGGAGACCCCTGGGAAATGGTCATTCGACCCCCAAAGGGGTCGCGACCCCCAGGTTGGGAACCGCTGTTCTAGAATGATATAGCAAGCCTTGGCCTTTGTTCTCTACCCACCTCTCAAAGACAAAACTGGTTTTTCTCAAAGAGAGGCTTCAGAATGGAAGGAATAATTTCCAAGGTGGGATATTCAAACCAATCCATTAAAGTCTTAAATATCCTGTCAGTTAACTTCGAGGTGATTCTTATGCTAATACTGCTTGTTTAATTTAAAGCTATGTCATTAAAAAAAACCCATTATGGAATGTGGATTCAGTCTGCCTATGTCTGGGCATGTCCGTTAAATAAAGGAATGATCTACCAAATGGAAGAGGCGGCCAGATCTGTCATTGATTGTCCAAAAAACTTTAAAAGAAATCAATCAGCAGGTCTTGTACTACCTCTTTGAAGTGCTGAATTGTTATCAAAATTCTAAATTGTTCTGTAGCTGAAGCTCAATCCAATCTCAAAAAATCTGCTATAAAAAAACCAAAACTTAAACAAAGTAGAAAAATATAAGAAGGCATAGATAAGGTTCAAAATATTCAAAATCTGCAGACCTTTTGGTGTCTACACAAACAGTTCTTTCTTGGCAAATACTGAAACGATACATGACCACTTCTTCCAAGATTTTTTTTTAAACTGATTTATTTTACCAATCTAGTTCTACAGCTCTGGAATTTCATTGTGGTCACCCATTCTGAGTCTTCCTCTGCTTAATTTTTTGAGATCAGCAATGCTGCCAACTTATGTCATATAAAAAATGCACAACCTTTCAGCCTCTTTCTTATGCTGACATTCTGCCCATTAAGGAATGCTAAATATAATGAAAACTTAAAAAAAAAATCTTGTATTTTGCCACCAAAAAAGGATTGTTACATGAATCTGTGAATTATTAATATCCTATATATATATATATATCAGCCAAATTTGACAACAGCAACCTAATGTGTATTGCATGAACTGAAAATACAAACAAACTTCAAAGTTCTATGCTACTTTATTTTATTTACAAGGATCTAATAAAGTTCTAGTAATAATATCAATTGTAAATATATTGTTCAGAAAGGGCAAAAGGCGTTTTTTTTTTTCACTTCAGCCCATTTATTGATTATGAAATACCATTATTCTTAAAAGCACCTGTATATTATACTTCAACAGCCTGATAACACATGTTCCTAAAATAGTTGAATTTTTAAAATGTCATCTCATATATATTCAAATCCCTTCAACATTTTTGTGAATCATATTCTATCTTACACAATGCAAAGAAATGCTCCATACAAACCACCCTGAAACATTGGGCACACCTCAAATGGTACTGTACTATCAAAAAATGGCCTATATGGAACTCCCTTTATATGAAGATGTAAGAATATTCTATTTGAGTTCAACCTGTTTCTGTAAAAATTGATAAAGTAGATATTCCATGCACTTGCAAAAACTTGCTCAGAGTTTGTCAGAGGAAGGCAATAAATTTAATCTTAACAAACCCTCTTTTGTTCTAACAGATGGCTTACAATCTGAGTTATTGTATAAGAAAGGAGGGAACGGTAAATCAAGCATAGTGATGGATCAGTTACTCTTTAAATTTTCACTGTAAATCATGGAAAGCTAGCCAAATGTACATTCCATCTGTAGCGATAGCATTTACAATAGCATATACGTCTAAATGTAGATGCATGAAATTACCCATGCACACATATATATGACTTCGAAAGCATTTCATTGCATTCTTTGGTTATTCATTAAAACTCACCAATCTTCTACAAACACACTTCAAAGAGCTACACTATTTTTCTTAAGCTCTGTACATGCATATGTACAGAAAATTTCACCTTGTAGTTCTATCAACTCGTCCGTCAAACTAATTATGCACATAGATCTATTTACACAAAAGCTAATGTGTGTAGACTGTAAACATGATATTTATATTGCTGAGTGTCTCAATGTATAATTAAGAAACAATCAAACCCAATACTATTGAGTGATTAGACTATATAAAGACATTATCCATCACAGCTTTGCCAATTCATAGGGCTGCTTAAATAATAGAAATACTGTCATTTAAATATCAAGGTGGGTACATCTTCCAAAAATTCCTTTCAGCCAATCGAAAGGCCTTTTCAGACTGCCTGTGTATGCATGCTCATACATTAAGGTGACCAGATTTTAACATTGGTAAAGCGGGACACCATTGAACGGGGGGGGGGGGTTTCTTGATTAAAAATTTGGTCTGGAGGCTATTAGCATTGCCATCAGAATTGGAGGTTTGACCTCTTTTTTGAGTTCCTTCTTTGTCATGGTGAGGTGGTCTAGAAAGTGGTCTAGAGTTTCCTCTATTCACTTCAGAGCATGATATCTTAGACATATTTTCACTTTTGCCCTGTTTCTGTCTCTTTTCTGTCATTCAAAAAAGTAACTTTTAGTTCAGATTCTGTCAGAGGCGTGTCTATACAAATGAGCCTTGCTTGCTCTCCGACCTCGTGTTACAGAAAGGAAAGGGGGGAAAAAAGGCTGCGCAGCAATTTCAAGCCCCTTCTGCAGCGCGGTATTTAAAATCAGGCAGGCAAGTGAATCGGCTTTAAGGGAGAGCTGCGCGGGACTCTTAAATGCTTTTTCATTAAGCTGCTGTTTTGATTCCTTTAAAATCAGCTGTAGCGTCCTCTGCTCCCTCTGAATCAGCAATTTCAGTTCGTGGCAAACTCTTCTGGGAATTGCATTCTTTCCAAAAATCGGGACTTTTTAAAAATGCCGTGGGACGCGGGACAAATTGTTAAAAATCGGGACTGTCCCGCCAAAAGCGGGACGTCTGGTCACCTTATCATACATAGAAGATGCTTCTGCAGTGAGTTGCCACAACACATTGACAAGCAGCACTTGTGGTACTGAAAGAAACCAAGCATCTAAAGAAAATGATGTGTACAGCCTTATTATCAATACACTTCCCTTTGGTTTATTGACTTACATAATTCTTTTCTTTCTATAGTTAACTATGTTGAGTTCATATAAGGAGCTACACTTTGCTGTTAAAGTTTCGGAGTCAACTAAAAACTGCTCAAATACCTCAATAGCAAAACTCAGATGCAATAAGGAATTTTAAAAAGTTTAGCAACAGCAAGCCTTTTAATCTCAGAAAAGTAACCATCCACAGGGAAGGTAAAAAAAGTCAAGATAGTGAGTATAATTGCATGACTGAATCCCTACTCATTTGTACATGCATTTATAGACTTTACGTGTATATGCAAAAGGAAAGGGCTTTGATAATCAGTTTGTGATTACCATCGTAACATCTTTGCTTTATCACATAGGCCCATGATGGCGAACCTATGGCATGCGTGCAACAGGTGGCACGCGGAGCCATAGCGGAGGGCACGCGAGCGTTGCCCACCGGCAAACCGGAAGTGCGGAAAAACGCACTTCTGGTTTGCTGGTGGGCTGTTTTTTGCACTCCGGAGGGTTCAGGGAAGCTTCCTGAAGCCCCGGAATGCAAAAAACGGCAAAACGGGCAAAACGGAAGTGTGTTTTCTGCACTTCCGGTTTGCCCATTTTGCCATTTTTCGCATTCCAGGGCTTCAGGAAGCATCCCTGAACCCTCCGGAGTGCAAAAAACAGCCCAATGGCAAACCGGAAGTGCGTTTTTCCGCACTTCCGGTTTGCCCATTGTGTGCATGCGTAGGGGAAGCAATGGGCGTGGGCACGCAAACCAGAAATGGTTCGCCATCACTGACATAGGCTCTGCTGTCTATAGAGTTCTTCAACTCTATCCTAGATACAAGTTCGTCTAAGTTTGATGATATTAAATCACAACAAATTGCAATTTGTTGAGAACCGCTGAGAATTGTTCAAGTGGGATTAAATCACTTAACTTTATGCTTTTATACAAAATTAGATTACAATAAATAGCATGTATTTCACCGATTTGGGCAAGTGGGCACATTTAGACTTTTGAGTGGATCACATACAGCCAGTGTTTGTCATTTTTGCAAAATACCTTTTCCCAGAAGCAAAAAAGCACTGGACTTTGAGGTCTGTTTTATTCTAAAGCACTAAATAAAAGATTTTCTTCTTGAAAGTAGTGCTTTAATGCACACTAGGTTCCCAGTCATTTTCTACAAATTAAAAGAATCTTAAGAAAATTAGGGGAAGAAACTTGGGAGATACCAACAAATACTCCATTAAGCATATTGTCACTCTGGAATACTGTATGACTCTGGCTTTATTTAACCATGGAATAGACAAAGTATTCAAAAGTAGCTGGAGATTAGCAAATGAATTAAATGGAATTTGAATTATAACTAGACCTTCTCACAAGTAAAACCAAACATTACCATAAACCTTCTATCAAACAACTCAGCGGGGATAGCTCCAAATTATAATACATCCAGTAGAAATACTAGTAATATAAAATGGTAATAATAGTCATAACAAGTACTGAAAAACAATCACACATTGTTGTAACAACAGGCCTTCTACATGAGAAAACGTTCTGCAAAATAAGCATAAATCGTGGTTATAATTAAAAAAGAAAGTTTTATTTTTACATTTCAGTAATTAAAGCAGAGACCTTTAGTGATTAAGGCAACAGGCTAGAAACCAGGAGACCATGAGTTCTAGTCTCACTTTCAGCATTAAGCTGACTGGGTGATGGATGGCATATAAATGTAACTAATAAATAAAATATATTGTTATATCTCTCCAATTAATAACTGCAGAATAACTGATACATTTTCACTACCAAAAATTATCATTTTTTTCAGAAATCAGTTTCAATATGACAGCTCTCTCTCTCTCTCTCTCTCTCTCTCTCTCTCTCTCTCTCTCCCTCCCTCCCTCCTCTCCCTCTTACCTTTGCGGAGAGCACATGTTATGGATAAGGTCCAATATATCCACAAGAAATGTTTAAACATTTTGACCTAAAAAATAGAAGAGAAAATAATCACAATGTATATTTTCATAATCTTATAAAACAATTACAGTAAATATCTTGATAATGTTTAAAGCACCAGGCTAGAAACTAGGAGACTGACAGTTCTAATAATGCTTCACACATGGAAGCCAGCTAGGTGATTTTGGGTCAGTCATTTTCTGTCCTCCCAACACACTTCACAGATTTGTTAAAAAAATAAAATAAAAAAGTAAAGATAAAAATAGGACTATTGTCTTCATTTTACACCGTTACTGTCTAGCGCCGTGGTGGCGAACCTATGGCACGCGTGCCACAGGTGGCACGCGGAGCTATAGCAGAGGGAACGCGAGCGTTGCCCACCGGCAAACCGGAAGTGCGGAAAAACGCACTTCCGGTTTGCCGGTGAGCTGTTTTTTGCACTCCGGAGGGTTCAGGGAAGCTCCCTGAAGCCCCGGAATGCAAAAAACTACAAAACGGACAAACCGGAAGTGCATTTTTCCGAACTTCCGGTTTGCCCGTTTCGTCGTCCCAGGCTCCGGTAAGGCCTTTGCGCGGGGGTGGGGGTGTGTGCGCATGCGCAGGGGACAGCATGGGGGGGTGTTGTGCGCATGCGTAGGGGGGAGGAAATGGGTGTGGGCATGCGAGCGCGCGCTAGCACGCGCACCCCCCCTTTTTGGCACGCAAACCTAAAAAGGTTCACCATCACTGGTCTAGTGGATAATAAAGTTTGAATTTCTTGACCGTGTCCCTTAATTATGACCCATACTATGAAATATCTCAGCATTTTAGAAGCTGGCAACATTTATACAAAAGCAAGAATAAAAAAATTAGCTTAAGGCCTCAATTGGTCTCTAGACATGCAAATGGAGAGCTGGACGACACCATCCAGGAGAGGAGTTCAAGAGATGGGACTATCCCAGCTCAGAAATGTCTTTCTCGGACCATCTCTTTGCCTATCTCTTCCATGCTCTGTGCTAAGAAAAGCAGGTCCTTCTTCAGGAAGAAGAAAGCAATGAGTATGAGTTGGAGAGAAATTGATAAACTAATTGCCAGGAATGTTATATTTCTTAGTCTTAGACATTGGATTCTCTCTGTGTGCCAAAAAAAAAAAAACGATTTGAGAAAGAAGAGTTGTTGAGGCCTAGGAAAAGGGAAAAGAAATTGACAGGCCAAAATGAAATCTGTGTCTCTTAAATGGTGAGCTGAAGATTCCTCAAAGTCCCTCAGTATAGCAGGGATTTTATTGACCAGATTATATCAGAGGTGGGTTCCTGCCGGTACGCTCTTACCTGTTGGTCGCCGCAGAGCCGAAGAAGCCGGTGGCGTTCGCGGTGCGGGGCTTCCCCCACCTGCTTTCCCCCGCCCGCCTGGACGCCGCCATTTGCGTTCTTTTGCCCTCTGTGCAAGCAGAACGCTTTGTGTATGCGCAGAGGCCAAAAAAACGCAAATGGTGGCGTCTAGGCGGGCTGGGGAAGCCCCGCGCCGTGAACGCCACCAGCTTCTTCGGTTCTGCGGCGACCAACAGGTAAGAGCGTACCGGCAGGAACCCACCTCTGGATTATATATATGCATTCACAGATGTGTGTGCATACACACGTATATGATTAGGCAACCTGAGACATGTGGTTTTTTTCAAAACCACATTTTAACTTGCTTTTATCCATTATGACAGAAGTGCCATAGATGTTTGCTGGAAATGTTTTGAGCATAAAGGGACTACATATAAGCATGTCTCGAAATCTACTCTATAACAAACAATCTGGACTTCATTCCCCTCTGGAAAAATGATTCACAAAGAAATGTAACAACCCAAATTAGGCCTTTTTGATGTGACTGGAAATTATAACTGTGCCATACAACCTCCATTTAAAGAAGCCAGAAAATGACTTAATCTATTCAAGTCAATGGGATTTCATAATTGACTTCAACATGACATGTTGAAGTAAAGTAAAGATACATTTACTTTTTTCCATCATTTGTAAAAAAAAGAAAGAAGTATAGAAATACTGAACAAGCTGCCAAACCATATTTGGATAAAATTGTGCTGACACATTTATATATGGCTAAGTTCCTTTCCTTTAAGAATCCTGAAGCTCAACATCAAAGCTTAGTTGCAAAATATTTTTCAGTGCATACGCCAGATATGCTTGATATGGGCAATTTACTCATGCTGACTAGTCAACTGCCGTTGGGAATGATTGGAATGATCAACTAAAGATAACTTAATTATTAAATGAGTTTGAGTCAATTAATGAATTAATCCATAATTAAGGTTCCATACATTTCCATCAGGATAAAAATAATAGTAAGGAAGCATACTTATTTTTGCTCTAAGCTCTTTGCCAGCAAGTATAATTTTAAGAGAGACGAAAGGATCTAAGCCTCTTTTAAGATGCTGTTTGCTATCTACCATTCTTATATTAACATTTTTAGATTTTTAAAAATAAATAAGCTGTCTTATTAATTAGTGGCATATATTTGGATGTTTAAAAGATTATAATCCTCTAAATATGTAACCAGCAACCATACACTTGATTCTTTGGTGGGACCATCAACCCAACTTTGTGGATTGATGGTCCCACAAAGGAGTTTTCAATAAAAATTCAAGGAAATTATAGGCCACTTAGTTGAATGGCGCGCGACGGTGGCGGTAGGGAAGGTAAGTAGATTTCACCGCTGAATTCATATAATCACAATTTATAACCTTCCTAAACCAGCTTCTGACAAGCAAACTCAATAGGGGAAACCCAGATTTGCTTAATATCAAATGAGTCACTAAATTGCAGTGATTCAATTAACAACGGTGGCAAAAAAAGGTCATAAAATGAGCCAAAACTCACATAACCTCTGGCTTGTTAGCAATGGAAATTTTGGGCTGAGCTGTGGCTATAGGTCAAGAACTACCGGTACCTGTATAGATTTTATAACTTCAGATACTTCATTCTGAATTTATGAAGTGCTGTAACTTCTTGAAGATTAAATTATTTCTGCATTATGTTCAAAATACAAAGCAAACTTCTCTCTTGATGATCAATTTTTTGTATGAATATTTACCGTAACAAAATTTCTGGATCTGAAATTTGTACCTAAAAGTAGGGAAGTAAATGGAATGGACCTACCCTGGTTTGCCAATTTATAAACATATAAAAACCTAACAGATTCTTTAGGCAGAGATAACATCAGCTAAGAAAACTAGAACTCTGCTCAAAGCTAATTTAGTCCAATTACTACATTCTTGCAAAAAATATGTCAGATTTTCACCACTTCAGAATTGCCCGGTATTTTCTTATTCCACATCATTGCTCTTGGCAAGAACAGGAGAAAACACAAATAGTTAAATGTTCACAATGGGATTGGGAAAGTACCCCAAAACTGAAGCTTCTGTAATTAATTAAGTATTCATCCTTAGAATTCTACTGCTTTAAGTAAATTTGAGAATCAATGAAGAAAATTATTATATATGCTATATGTTATGATGGAGTCATAGTATTTACAGTTTAAATGACACTGAATTCAACTAAAGTGGCTTTCAATGTACTGTAAATGCTGGAATAACTAATATTTCTTTTAATCCAAAACAGGAAAGTGCCTTCTAAGACCATTCTTATATTTAAAGCAATACATACTTTGCAAATCAGAAAGCCTCTACCTAAAGTCAGCCTTCTTCCTTTTCTATATGATACTGTTGGCTGAATCCAAACCCAAACCTATCACATTTCGTAAAATATTCCTTATTTCAGGGAGCATTAAGGCAATACAATTGTAAACTAATTTCAGTAGAATAGTTTTCACTCCCTGTAATAAGTGTAAAACATAACAGATGTTTCCAGACTTGCTTTAAGGTGTTTTGTTTCTTCTAGTTTAAACAAAGAAATATGAAATCTGGATGCCGTCTAAGGGCCACAAAAGAGCATACAGTATTCTAATTAACTAAACAGCAACACATTAAGTCTCTAAGGCTGTGTTTGCTGAGCAAGCTGTGACCAAATACTTTCCAGGTAATATCATTTTCTAATATTTGATTTTATTATGCTAAACAAGTCAGTGAAAGAAAATATGCACAAGAGCATTAAAGAATCAACACAACCTCAAAATTGATAAGCGTAGAAATGAAGAAGGGGAAAGAAAGAAAGCCAGCACATTATTTTATAAACAAAGAATCACCAAAAGTCTGCATTAGTCTTTATTTTTTAAAAAATCAACCATTATCAAGCAGTACGTATCAATGTTCAAATGATGCAAATCAAAAGTGTATTTCTACTTCCAGCATTGCAGAATAATTCTTTTATCCATCCTTATGCCTGAAGAATTGTGGAATTGTGGAAGAAACCTGGATATATACAAAATACTGATAATATACCCAACAAGGACATATGGATTTTCAACATGCAATGATTGAGCCAGAATTGTTAACCACCCTGCTGACATCAGCCACAAATGCATTAACAACTCAAAACCAAGTCAATAATTAGTCCCTTAATTACATGAAGATTGCAATCTAACTAACCTTGCTAAAATTCCCTGTAGCATTCAACTAGAGAAAGCAACGTTTTTGTTGCTTATTAAACCTATTTTAGTGTCACAATTTCACATTGTTTACTGCAATTCTCCTTTTGTTCACCAAGACAAGACATTCACATTTCTACTTCCCAAGGTCATATAATCAATACCATCAGCTAATAGCAGTTATATCTGGATGATGTCACTTCAGCTGTATCTGTTTCAGGCTGGATTTCCAGATAAAAAGTTCTAGACTAAGATTGCCTTTGCACAGTCTCCCCAGTATGTTCCCTCTAGATCTGTTGTTCTTCAAACTGTTGAACTCTAAATCCCAGGGCCTCCCTCCAGCTGTTGGTTGTATTAACTGAGAAGTAATCCAATGCAGCTGGAAGACCTTAGGGTAATAAGGGTTTCTTAGATGATGACCGCCACTAGGCAAAAACAGAAAACCCCTTTTTTTTTTACTTGGATCTTAGGCTGCAATATATTTACTGTTCTTCTCACATGCATACATGAATGCAGCTGTTTCTGATTTACAACTTGGAGAAAACAGAATAAGGTTAGACAGAGCCACCAGTACGTGAATGAGCAAGCAGTCTCTATTGTAGTTCACTGAGGATAAAACAGGTTCATGAAAGCATATAAGTTTATGCTGTGAGTATCTCAGAAGAAAGTTTTCTCTGAGCCTTACTCCTTTCTCCTATTTTTTTTAAGGACTTCTTGAAAAACCTACACTTAATGGCTCCTTACTTCCTGAACAAGTTGATCACTCAATAGCTGGCCTCCTTGTTTTCAACTATCATGGCTGTCATAAGAAAAGTACTAAAGATCTCCTTTCAACTGGAAAAGTCTTGTTAGATACATGCCAAAATATAACAAATGTATTTGCTAATGCCTAAATAGTGTTTTATATCCAAACTGAAGAGAAAAAAGAAGTAGAAAAGATAATTGGCAGTTTCATTACTGCTAGCAAAAGGAAACAATCATATAGCTTACTACATTAAGAAAAGGGGAAGATTCTAACATCCTTTGCCATCTTGGGCCCTCACCACGGGTGGGTTCCACTTACCTTCCCTACCGGTTTGCATTGCGACGGAAGTGCGCATTTTGCCCCGTCACGTCGCCCCATCACGTCGCGCAAAACACCCAGAAATGACCCTCTGTGCATGCACTGAAGCCTTTGCGCATGCGCAGAGGGGTTTTGGGCAAGCCGCGGAGACCAGGGGACCGGTTCGGGAGCGTGGACCGCCGGTCATCGCTGCTGGTTCGACAAGCAGCGGTAAATTTCCGCTACCAGTTCTAAAGAACCAGTCCAAACCGGCAGTAATCCACAACTGGCCCTTACATATTTTGATTCCTTGTTCCATACACATTTAGCACCATCAGGAAATTTTTTGCAATGCTATTATAGCTGTTGTATCTTCTGAAGATTTAGCTCCCATTTGGCATGGTGTAGTTCAAAGCATATTTAACTAGTTCCATTAAACTGGGTCCCAAGTAAATACACTTAAAACTGCAATCCAAGTGGCTGAAATTGCTTCTCCTGATTTCATGCTTTCAGAGAAGCTGAAGAAAAAAAAACAAGACCCTATACTTCATGGGAATAGAAGCCAAGGCAGTACTTCCCAACTGTATTCAACTAATAAGCTCCTTGGAGTACTACACCATATAATATACTCATACACTCTATTAGTCATCATCACATCATCTTCACTCCTTTTAGATTACTGATGGATCATTAATTGCCTAACACTGATTAGGTGCATTATAAATTATACTGCTTAAATATTCTGTCTTCCATTTAATTAACTTTGCCAGTTTTACCATATTATTACCAGTTGATTAATTGTCTGCTGCTCACAGTTGGTTAATTTGGGCTACATTCAATTAATCACTGTCTCTTGATTAACTCATTATCACTTGTAGTGATCCAAGTACTACATGGCAGAGTCTCCAAATGATTACACTGCCACTCCCCGCAAAAGCATCATTTTGTTCTAGCTTGGTTTTTCTTTTCATCAAATTTACATTATTTATATTCTGTGGATTAAAAAAAAAGTTGTCCCACATCAAAAAGCCCATGAGTGCTATATAGATGTAGTTTATTTATTGAATTTACATTGCCGCCTATTTGCACATAGCGACTCAAGGTGGCTTACAGAATATAAAATCTCATTTAAAACAATAAAATAAAAAAGAATCAAATAAATTAATAAATTATAATATAATAAAATCACCGCCACCCCCCTGCCCCCGCCCCAGCGACAGATCACAGAAGCCAGTTATAAAGCAGATCACAATAAGTCAAATACAGCCCACCAACCAGGTTGCTGTCCATTACAACAGTTTTGCTTATTTAGATCTGCAGAAATGAGATGTGTTCTTAATAAGCTGCTATTAGTGGTCCATGGTAGATCATATATTGGCAAAAGCTGGGCTCGTGTACTGCACTAAAATCAAATCAAAGTATGATTCAGTGCAAAGTATAAAATCACTCTTAGAATGTACTTTAGATATAATTATATCTAATTAATTAGATAATGTTTGTGGAAGAGAAACTTGGCTCGGAGTAAGAAAAAAGTTAAAGTTGGAATTTACAGAATGATGTAAATTTGATGTGGTTTTTCACACTATACAGGGACCAGAACCTAATGTGATACTTCTCATTAATCCAGCAATGTTTGGGGAATCTCCAAGTAACATCAGAAAAACAAATTTAGGTGAGCAAAGACATAGCAGAACACAAGCACAATTCCCTTTAACTCTAGTTTCACACCTTTTTTTCAACTAGCAATTCAGCTTCCATCAATTTTGTTTTTTAAAAAACCATTTCAAGGAAAACCAGACACTTGGAAATACATTAGCATGTATTTAAGTGGGTCATAATTTAACCCACTTTAATTTAAGTGGGTCATTGCATACAATCTTAATCTCAACAATTGCAAATTTAGAAAGAATTGTTGTAACTTAAGTAGAAAAAGGCCACGTGGTTCATGATATTGGGAAAAACACTGACCACATGAACTCTGTGAGTTGCTTTGACTGCTGGCTAAGAGGTAACAGGTAATTTATCACTTCAAGGTTTTCTAGTCTCTTGATTCTTGAGTTTTACAGAGACTTGGACAGTATCATGAATACAAGACTGCTTTTTGTAAAATAGGGTATCTGTAAGACCTATTGATAAAACCTATTTTCTTAATAGCAATGCCCATTGGTCTTGGGTATGAATCTCAATACTTCTATGATCATTTTCTTGTTTGGTTTAACATTACTAAGTGCTGGATGATACTGGAAGTACAGTTTAGTACAGGGTGTCAAACTGGCGACCCACGAACTAGATGCGTCACATGCAGGCCACGCCCACCACAGCTCCGCAAAGGCAAAAAATATCAATACGTCATGATATGTCAACTGAAGCGATCGAGTTTGACACCCTTGGTGTAGTACCATACTAAAGCCATAATACAGGTAGTCCTCGACTTACCAGTTTGTTTAGTGACCGAAGTTACAACAGCACTGAAAAAAAGTGGCTTAGGACTGTTTTTCAGAGTTACGACCATTGCAGCATCCCCATGGTCACATGATCAAAATTCAAATGCTTGGCAACTGACTCATATTTATGAGTCAGTTGCAGTGTCCCGGGGTCATGTGATCTATCACCTTTTGCTATCTTCTGACAAGCAAAATCAATGGGGAAGCCAGATTGACTTAAAACAGTTGTGTTGCTAACAACTTTAGTGGTTCACCTAACAACTATGGCAAGAAAGGTTGTAAAATGGGGCAAAATGCACTTTAAAAATGTCTCAAAAAACAACAGAAATTTTAGGCTCTATTCTAAATCCTATTTTAATAAGGCTAACATGAAGAAGCATGTTACAGGGAAACTCGCAGTGTTGTAAAAGGATTATATGACGACATCATTGTGTAACCCTACCCCATTGAGACCCACAAAAATTAGAATTAGTGATGCTCTTCTACTCTAAGTGTCAAGGAAATGAAACAGAAAAGAGGAAGCTACTGTTTATCAATCTCTGCAATGTCCATTATGCTTAACATCAAACAATAAGCCATTGTTTGCATGCAATCCAAAATGGCTGGGTTATGAATTATGCTACATTGAAATCAAGCAGATCACATCATGCTTAACACAATACAGAAGCAAAGCCTCACATAAGAGACAATATGGTGCAAAGTTAAAAGTGTTAGACAAGGATCAGAAAACCAAGGTTTCATCCTCTCCTGGTCATGGAAGCTCCTTAGTTGACTTTGGTCTAGTCCACGGGTGTCAAACTTGCGGCGTCATGTTGCCATCATGTGACGTATCGTGACTTTTTTCCCTTTGTGGAGCTGGGATGGGCATGGCCTGCACGTGACACATCCAGCCCTTGGGCCACCAATTTGACACCCCTGGACTAGTCAATCATGAAGGATATAATCTGCCTGAAGCTATTGGAGGAAAGGCAAGATGTTAAGCTGATAAATAGGTAGCCTTCAAGTCTAAATCAGCTACTCACTAGCAGCAGACCATATATCAGAGAAACAAATACACCATACCTGTAGCAATAGAACAGACCCTAATTCTGTCCCCATATTCACTCAGACAACAAATATTGTATCAATAGAGGAGAATATCTGTAGCTCAGGACTGAAATGAGGGATCCCTGGTGCTCTCTGAGCCTGGTTGTTTTCTTGCAGATGTTTCATTAGCCAAATTAGGTAACATCAGTGCACTGACGATGTTACCTAGTTTGGGTAATGAAATGTCTGCAAGAACAAAAAAGAAACTCAGAGACCAACAACAACCCCTCAAAAATATTGTCGACGTGTTCATCTTCATTAACACCAGGAGTCATGTATTTTGTCTATCTTCCTATGTGAAATAAGTTATCGTATTGTTCAAACTCTGACAACCAAGTAGTTACTAAAAAAAAAAAAACCCAGGGAAACGTAGTGACATGTCAACTGTGATGGAATGTACCCCTGCAGAAGCAGTGAAGACAGTTTTGGCAACTGTGCAGCCCACAACTGGAAGAGGGAGGAGGACAAGGTTCAGGGTAGCCACACTCTAGAATTCCTTGGGATATATCTAGGCAATAAAATTGTATCTTTAATTTGGCAAAAATATGTCCATTAAGTATAAGCAAATAAGGACTGAACTTAATTGGATCTTGCTCACTCCCCTCTGGGCTGATATCAACATTTATGAAAAAGGTGTTCTTGAACTAAACTTAAAAGGTCTGGTTATTTTTGTTTTTTCTGTATTTCAACTGGACTCCTCTCTTTACAGCTCCAGTCATGTGTCTGTCTTATCTATTACATAACACATTTTATAGATGTTACAAATAGTAACAACATGCAAGTTATACAACAATGTACTAATCTTTAAGATGCTATAAAACTGTTTTGAAAATGAGCAAAGTGAAGCCTCTGTTTTCTGTTGGTCTACATACTAATCATTCATTGTGGAACAATTATGAAAGTATATCAATACTTATATTCAACTGTGAAAAAATGTTCTCATAGAGCAGAGAAATATTTTGCCATATTTCATTTAATCCTCAAGGGAAAGATTGAAGGCAAATGAGGTCCAGGCAGAAGAAGATCATCATGGCTTCAAAATCTAAGGGACTGGTTTGGACAAAACTCAACAGCACTTTTTTGTGCGGCTGTTGATAAAAATCGGATCACCCAACATGATCGCCGTCCAATGACGGATTTAGCACAAGAAGAAGAATAGGACATGAACATGTGATGCAACAAATTATTTACTGTTATCACCTTTTTCCGCTACAGCAGCTTCCCTTATCTGTTAGTACTGGTTGGAGATGAAGAAAATTATAAAGCAACCCATTTGAAGGTAATGAAGTTGGATAAATATGACATTGCAAGATATAATCAAGGTGGAACCTAGTTGGAACTGCCAGGCATATACTGGAGACATATACTTTTGAAAGCCAGATAGTGTTGGAAGCATAGATATGATCTCCCAAATCCAATCCCAACTTGACCATGAGTTCAGTGAGTGATTTTGAGGCAAAATCAATCTTTCAACCCACTTTAGATAACTTAATAATGGGAAAGCTATCTTCCCCCCTCCCCTCTTGGCTGATCTCTGTAACAGTTTGCCGTGCCAGACAGATGATTACTCCATGCTGACTCAGCAGCATTTGGCTTGCCTCTGCATTCAGTAATTATGAATGCTGATGGTCTGAGGAGGTTGAGCTCTTATGAGACCATTGATGTCCCATGGTCTCTTTGAGACAGGCCAGTTCATTGTTGAAGGTCACTAAAGCCCAGAATGCACCTTTTCATCTTAGAAATGCCTTGCCAGGGTTCCCTGCTAGTCTTCATGTGGCATGATAGCAATGTTCCAATATCTAAGGGATTGCCATAAAGGGAGTCAACCAACCCATTCTCCAAAGCACCTGAAGGCAAGACAAGAAGCAATGGATGGAAACAATTCAAGGAAAGAAGCAACCTGGAACTAAGGAGAAATTTCCTGAAAGTTAGAACAATTAATCAGTGGAACCACTTGCTTCCAGAAGTTATGGGTGCTCCAACACTGGAAGTTTTAAAGAAGAAATTAGACAACGATTTGTCTGAAATGGTATAGGGTTTCCTCCTTGAGGGAGTTGGACAGAAGATCTCCAAGGTCCCTTCCAACTCTTGTTATTCATCCTCTTCCTTCTTGGCATCGTTTACTAAAGAGGGTGCTGGCTAATAAAGCAGACACTAGAACACCCCTCCCTACACCGTTCCACCGCCTTCCATTCCCCGTGGCTACTGCTAGCACCATCTTATTGTATTCGTTAAGTTGTCGGGATGCCAAACCGCAGAATTTGCCACCCACCCACCCCCGCGTCCAACTCCCTTTCAAATCTCTCTCCCACCATCTCTTTTTCTCGCGCGCGCTCACACTTCGTCTCCGTCAAACAAAAGGCGCCAGGCCAATGGCTCGGGACTTCCCAACTTCACACACCAGGACGAGGAAGGAAGGACAAAGGATCCCGACTCCCTCCCAGATGAAACGATCCGTCCACGTGGCTGCCGGAGGATCAGACCTCCCAAGCTCCCTTTCTCAGCCCCGGGGATGCGCCTGTTGGGAGCGCCCTGCGCCCGGCTTTGCTGCGAGCGCGCTGGGGAAAGGGGGGCGGGTGTGTTTCCGAAGGACTGGCGGGAATATGAGTTCCGAAAGCCAACGCCTCCTTAAACCCGCGCTGGGGAGTCTTTTTGGGCAGCAACTTTGGCGAATTTATACTCCTGCTGCGTCGCCGGAGGCGGGAGCCTCGTTTCACCAGCCAAACGATATTTTCACACAGAGCAAGACGTGGAGTGGGCACGCTCCTCCCTCCCTTTCCCGTCCTCCCTCCCCCTTCCTCACCCCCGCGATGGGCGAAAATGGGAACAGGCTTTTCTTTCTCCAGGAAAGAAGAAAACGTGGCTGTTGGAACATAATCTTCCCCATCACTCACACTGCAGAGGCAGCTGAAGGAGCCATTCCGCCTAACTCTTTGAGGAGAACCACGCATGCCTTTGGTTGGGTTCCCACTTCTTTTATAAAAAAAGATCGAGGAGTTCGTTGAGGACACAGGCCCGTAACGTGGGAGGTCAGGGAACTTAAAATGCCAGCCAGTTGGGTGTTAAAATGGCAAGAAAATCAGGGCAGATAAAGGAGTCAGCGCGGAAGTTCTCCGTCTCCTTTAGATTAATAACCACGGAGCTGCTACAGACCCGCTAGGTTTTCTGTGCAACTTGAAAATCCGGTGGACGGGCAAAGCGCCCAAAGTTTGCTAGAAAGAGTAGCCTGTCTTTAGGAATGGGCTGTTTCCGAGACTGAAGGGAAGGGAAGAAGCAGAGGGCAAATTCCTACCCTGCTTGCACAGAACCGTTTCCCTCACATGCATGTATCTCTTTTCCCGCCAACGCTGGCGCTGTAGCCCAGGGAGAGAACAGAGCACTTTAAAAACAGTGCTCGTGGCCCAAGTAAATCCCAAATTGACAACATATTAGGCCAGAACTGCAACACACCTTTCATGTCGCTTTCACATAATCAGGGTTTGAACTTAGTATATAGATCCTGGAAACCGGGGCTTGTTCTTTGCGTTCAAAGAGGCTCAATGAGGCAACTTGAATAATGCTAATTTGATGAAATTAACCCATAACTGGGTTAAGGTAGTATCTGAAATCACAAGCCAAACAAAGAACTGTCTGCACAATAGGCTAATCAGGCTAAGGTTAAACTAACCAAGCGTAATCTGTTGTGGGAATGCTACAGCTAAATTATTCACTTGAATTAAACACGTTGTGTGAACACAGCTTTTTAGTTGACCGAGAAACTTTCCTCAAAAAAACAGCCGGGAAAGAGTAAGGAACAATCATTGCGGAGGAAGCAGAAAAAATATCTGCAAGGAGATCATTAGCCATTCGTGGCTGATACCATGACGTTCAGTAACCTAGAATAGTAACAAAAACTTTTTGTCAGCTAGGATAGCACAGACACAAACTTTTCCTCCTTGTGAGAAATTTCCCAAGATGCTGTCTATGACTGAATCTCCTTCGACCTTCAGAGTTTCTCCAGCAGAGGGAGCAGCGAAACTGCGCAAAGACGCGCCATTCCCTTTCCAACTTCCAAGACTCGGGAGTTTTTAAGACGCGCGAACGCTTCTCCTTCCGGGCTCCCCGTTTAAAGCACCGGCGACGGGAAAGCGCCGGAGCTCCTTGACCGGGAAGGCTGCACGCGCCGCCAGCCTCCGAGCGTCACTTCATTCATTTGCTCAACAAGAAAGAGGTTTCCGCGGCGGAGTCCTTTGCGGATCTCTTGGGGGGGGGGGGGCAGGATTGCTCCCGCCTGTTTGCAAGGAAAGAGGGTGTGTCGCAGCCGCTGGGCGGGGCAGGATGGGGGGCTTATTCTCCAGCTTGCTTTAAAGCGGGGAAAAAGCCAAACCCCCCCCCAAGGTTTCTCAGCGTTTTGGGAAAGGGGGAGAGTCTGCTTAGAAGAAAGCAGCTGGGATGGAAGAAGACGATTAGTTGACGATGACATAGACTTTTCCTGTAGAAAAACCCTGACACTCCCCCCTGCACCGCCCCCGTAACATTTGGAGCCCGCCAAAGAGATCGAGCCAGAACTGCTTGGCTGCCGACACGCACAGGAAGATTGAGATAAACGCTCCGAAAGAAAAGGCGAGAAGGGAGATTTTCCTCACTTCCCGCCCCCCGCCCGACTCGGCAGCAACATGCCGAGACAGACAAAACAAATGCTCCCATCTCCCAACACATTTAGATTCACAAGAAACGCAGCCCTCCTTTCCCCCGTTCCCACCCCACCCGCCAACACCACACCCACCCCGATTTTTCCATGTTGCATTCATTGCTGGCTAGCCAAGTCTTAACTCATTTTGGGGTGAAGCGACTGCTCTCTCCCGGGATTGTTGCCTTTTGCAATCTGGATCAGTAGGTCACTTAAACAACACTAGCTTTTGTAACCTAGGTAGATGATTAGATAGATAGATAGATAGATAGATAGATAGATAGATAGATAGATAGATAGATAGATAGATAGATAGATAGATAGATAGATAGATAGATAGATAGATAGATAGATAGATAGATATTCCCTTCTCGCAACTTGTTTCAAAGAACAACTGATTTCGAACTTATACCTTTGGAGCCTGAAATCACATAAAATTGGCGAGGGGGGGGGGAGATGGGTTACCCAAGCCTCGCAGAAAAGCCTTGCAGGGACCTCACGTTAGTGCTAAAGTTTGTCACAACAGCGATTTACTTCCCAAACGCTTTTTCCCTTCTTGATTTTCCTTACTCCATGGGTTGCTTTCCCGGCAAGTTAAAAACAACCCCACTCTTAAAACAAAGCCCAAAAGTGATCGATGGACGCGCTCCCCGTAAGACCGGCAGGCAGAGCTTCTCCGGGAGGCGAAGGAAGCAAGGGAGGGATTTGGAAAGTTGAGCATCCGCGACGCCTTTTCTTCTCTGACCTTTTGTGATCTTCCCCACCACCTCCGGTCCCCTGGCCACTATGGTCAGAGGAGACCCGATCCCCCCCCCACACACACACACACTCCGCCCCAGGTTTTTCTGCCAGGAAATCTCCGCGGCCAAGCCTGGAAAAAGAGAACCAAGTGTTCTCCAGGAATCCCCCAAACCAACTCCACGGCTTCCACCGCCCGGCTCAGCCCCCGCAGCCTAACCTGCTCGCCAAGTCCGCCGCTTCCCAGCACCTCCTTCCCTCCAGAGCCGCTTTGTGTCTTCCAGACCCTAAAAGACGTTTCCTCCCAGCCATTAACCGTTTCCGAGCCGCCGGACTCCCCTACCTTGCCTCCCATTCAAGAACTCTTGTCTGGACACACACACACACACAGACACACACACTTCGCCCATTCTTCCCACTTTTCTTTGTTCTCTCTCCCCCCATCAATATTGTGCATCACACTCTGCCTCTCCTCGAAAAGCATTGGCCTTCTCCAAAGGTATGAATGAAAGAAAGCATGAAAGAGCCGGCGCCTTCAAAATCATCCTTATCAGGGTTTTTTTTTCCCCCTTCTTCACCCCAACCCCTTAGCTTTTACCAAACTCTTTTGTCTTACAGGTAACCCCCCCCTTTTAGGTGTTCTTTCTCGACCCCCTCAGAAAATAGAAGGGAGGATGGTATAGTTACCTTTCAGAGCAGTTTATTGCAGAGGCTACCAAAAAGAGAAAAAAAGGGGGGGAGGAAAGGGGAGGGAGACAGAGAGAAAGAGAGAGGGGGGGGAAAAAAGAGGAGCCCCAATCAGAGATGGCTGGTAATCCAGAGGCTCCCTCGGGCGCCAAGTCCCCTGTCTCTAGTAGCCACTTGGGAAACGGGTCCTTCGGGGGCTTCTCCTGGCGCCCTCTCTCCTGCGGCGGCGAGCACCTGATCCCACCCGGGCGGGAGAAGCGCTGCAGCTCCGGACAGAACGAAGCACCCAGCGCGCTTTGCCTGCAAGTTCAAATGCGGACTTCACCACCCATCATGATTATATCGGGTCCCGTCAGCGTTTCGAGAGGAGGGGCCCTGCCTTGCCTCTCCGAGAGGAGGGCTCTTCTAGCTGCACACCCGCCGAGGTTCGCCAAGAGCGAGCCCAGAGCCAACGAGGGGCAGCAGCAGGAGAGCAACGGCGGCGGCTTCTTCCTCCTCTCCCACCCCTTAGCCCCAAAATCTCCCGAGAGGCTCTGCAGACCCCAGTCGCCGCCGCCGCCGCCGCCGCCGCACCACATGAGGTGGTGAGAAGGGGGGGGTAATAGGCGGCTATCGACGCTCCCCTCCCCTCCCCAGGGACTACAAGAGGCTTCAGATGGCAAAATTGGGACGGGAGGAAATCGGGGCACACGCTGCGAATGGGGGCTTCCTCCTTGTGACTGTCGGCGAAAAGAAATAAAGAAAAATGTGCGAGTTGAGAGGGAGCGCGGGTGTGCCGAGGGTCCTGTTTGAGCCGCCCCACCAACTCTCCAAAGATGGTTGAAAGCCAACGTTCAGCTAAGGCCGGGCTAGTGGGGCTGAAACCAGTAGTCTGGCAAGCCTGGTAGCCCACGGACAAATGATGGTCTCGCCTACCGCGATTATTTTTGAAATAACAGCAAAATAATAATTTCAGCCTGCTTCCACTTTCAGGCAGGCTGAAAGTGGAAGCAGCCAAAACAAAAGAGCCTTTTGGCCAAAGACTTCCTCAAGTCTGAAGTCTCTTGTTAGAAAATTTTGCCTGGCTTCCTCTCAGTATTGTAACTTGACTCCCAATATTTCTCGGTCCCGTGATGGAGCCTGGTTCATTACAAGGTTGGTTTTGCGCGCTCTACAACATGGTCCTTCGGGAGCGATGCTTTCTTTCATTTCAGTTGTATGTGCCCTGGGAACAAGGAGCAGTGGCTCTACAAAGAAGAGGAAGGCATGGCCCTGAGGATAACATTTGAGGGTGATTTTCTTTTGTTCCAAAATTGAGCTAAAAGCAGGCTTGGGGCCAGCAAAGGAGGGCTCCCTGTCTTGAGGGTGGCTGCAAAACATGAGCGAAGAAGCAAGACCATCCATATGGTTAGGCAGGATGAGGCAGGAGATGCAAAGGAGTAAGGGACAGAAGCAAGGCATAGAGGACAAGAGCTAGAGCCAGGGGTCTCCAACCTTGGCAACTTTAAGACTTGTGGACTTCAACTCCCAGAATTCCTCAGCCAGCTGAGGAATTCTGGGAGTTGAAGTCCACAAGTCTTAAAGTTGCCAAGGTTGGAGACCCCTGAACTAGACTGTTTCACTGTGGTCTGGAAAAAGCTGCAACCTTTAATTGCTACCACAGATGAGCTGGAGTGCAAGCCAGCAAGGGGGACCAAATTGACTTCTTAGAATAGCACCTCCCCATGAGGCAATACAACATCTTGAGCCATTTCATTTAGAAAGTGGAGAAGGTGACAACCTGAATTGGTTCCTCCGTTGCAAAATGAGATTTACAGACTAAAATACTTCTCTGTCCCTTCCCCTCTGCATATGTTTTATATTCTGTCTTCTAAAGAACATAAGATTCTCCTCTGACCCTTACTTCAACTCTTGTTTCATCATTTGGAGACAATTAAATTTCATGGAGATTTGAATTCAAGACAGCTCCAGCCCCAGCTGAGCTGTATAAAGTCAAACAAAGCACAATATTCAATTGTCCTCTTTAATTTTGATCCAGATTATAGTTCACTTACCATATATTTCAGTAGTGGGTTCTAAAACCCTTTACTACTAGTTCGCGCATGCGCAGAAGTGTCCTGGGTGGGTGGACGGAGCTACCAGTTCTTAGAACTGTGCCGAACCGGGAGCAACCCACCGCTGATATATTTCAATTGTCTCCTTTTGAGCATAAAAATCTCTCCCCCCCCCTGAACATTTTTATATGAACACAGAGTATCGTTCCCTACTGTCTGTCTTCCAAGTAGATGGGATGGTTATTCCATCATCAGAACAGAGAACGATTGGCCCTCTAAAAGTGAATGGCTGACTACCATAGATTGAAAGATATCTATCATCAACTCTTCATTCATCCATATATCCATCTGCCTGCTTGCCTCACATAGTTAAACCTGTTGACACACACATCTCTCTCTCTCTCTCACTCTCTCTCTCTCTCTCTCTCTCTCTCTCTCTCTCTCTCTCTCTCTCTCTCTCTCTCTCTCTCTCTCTCTCTCTCTCTCTCTCTCTCTCTCTCTTTGCTTTATCCACACTGTACCAATTTTGCACAATTCCTTCATTAACTACATCACTCAGGTAATGATTTGTAGCATGATTGAGTTATAGGAATAAAGTTACAAATTTAGTTGCCAGTCAGATGATTGAACTGACAAGGGCTCCAATTGTGGTAGAAGCTCATATTATATAGGTAGTCTTAGTTTAGTTACCGTCTCATTTAGCAACCATCCATAATTATGATAGTGATGAAAAAGTAACTTTGTTACCAAGCCTCACATTAACGACTTTTGCAGAGCTGTAAAGCAAAGGAATGTTTTATATGCATAATTGTGGTTTCCCCTAGTAACTGCTTCACTGATCATCCACATTGCCAGTCTCAACTGTGGTCACTAAACAAAGTCTCCCTATACATATAATCAATGCAACAATGCAATAAAAAACAATCAGTAAAATACAAAATGCAAATGTTCAATAAAATTTAAATCATTGCAAGTACAAATATTATCCAAATAATGAAAATAAAAATGTCAAAGCCAGACCATGCATTTTGTGAGGAAATGTGCAATTATTAATATGCCCAATCTAGAATTCATAGTGCTTCCAGGATTTATTTATCTATTTTGCCCACTGCCTCTCAAGAAAACAGCTAATAAGAAAAAAAATCAATTTTCTAGTATATGTTGAATATATCTACTGCTCATCCCAAGGTATTGTTTAAGTTAAGCAGTTAGGAGCCTTACGTACTCTTTATTGGCCCCAGGATATGTATATATATATGCACTATATATATACACACTATGTATAACGTGCTATATAAATGATCCAGTGTTTTCATAGTAACCTAAATCTATTAGTATTAGTATTAACTTTATTCATTAAACATGAAACTCAGTCAACTGAACACTCAAAAATGCATCACAAATACCATTGACTAGTGCTAATGGTTGATTCGGGTTGCTGCCAGCGTCCTAGGTATCAACCAAGTACCTTCTTAAGATGTACAATGTTCCGAGTAGCACTGTTTTTTGCAGTTCCGCAGGTGTTATTGCAGGAAGCTGCAATTTCTTGATATATTTTATAAAATTCTTGGACATGGTACCAAGTGCCCCAATGACAATGGGTATCACTGTTACATGTTTCATCCATAATCGCGTAGTTTCAATGGCCAGGTCGCGATATTTTGTGATTTTTTTTCCAGTTCTTTTTCTTCGACTCTGGCGTCTCCTGGTACCGCGTTATCAATAAATTGTACGTTTCAGTTTTTGACAACTGTGATATCTGGCATGTTGTGTTCCAAACGACAATCCGTCTGTATTTGAAAGTCCCACAAGATCTTCACCTTCTCATTTTCGATAACTTTTTCCACTTTATGTTCTCATGACTTTTTAAATACAGGTAAGTCGTATTTTTTACATAATGACCAATGGATTAATTTAGCAATTCGGTCGTGTCTAGCTTTGTAATCAGTCTGTGCAATTTTGCTGCATTCACATATTAAATGCGAAACAGTTTCGACTTTGTCGTTGCAAAGTCAGCAATCATCATCATCATCATTTCATTATTGCCTTTTAGTCAGAGCTGACTCCTGGTAACTAATCCCTGTAGTTTTCTTGGCAAGATTTTAGAAGTGGTTTGCCATTACCTGCTTCCTAGGGCTGCCTGGAAATGTCTGGCCCAAGGTCACCCAACTGGCTTTATGCCTAAGGCAGGACTGGAAATCACAGTCTCTCAGTTTCTATCCTGATGCCTTAACCACTATACTAAACTGGCCCTTGCAATGGGAATTCTAAAACTGTCCATTTTACAAATTAAACGTTTAGAAATTATTCTAATATCATTCAGTAAATTAGTCCCTTTAAAGAAGAGATTTTCCAGGCTAAAATCTGAAGGCTCCTTTTACAATCACAGGCATGTTTGCTGTATTTACAATACAAGGCTTTCCTTGCACAATTTATATAAAAGGAAGGTGAACATTTTCCAGTCTATGAGCACTGTCTGGTAAATCCACTGCTTTTGGCTGCAGTCCTCTGTTGCAAGTTTACCACATATTGAAAGTGTATTCTTCCTAATTGACGTCCAGATATCTGGCAAAGGCAGCGCAATTGCGACAAACACATGTTTGATGTAAGTTTTTGTGCTTTACAATATTTTTTTGTTTGTCCTTTGTCAGACTTATATTGCCGAAATGTGCACTTGGTTTTTTAAAAGTATATATTTTCTATTCTGCCTTAATAAAAGGTATATGTAATAGTACAGAAATATTTAATAAAGCTGTGTATTTTCAGCCATGCTAAGCTATTCATCTTTGTCATATGCACCCAAGCATAATACTTGAGACTTTCCTATGAGCAATATTAAAAAATTTCTCTAGGACACTGGAGAAGAAGAATTAAAATTTCAATATATTTGGCTTAATATAGAGAGTTGTTTACTAGTAGTAAAATGTAATGTCACAAAAACATTTAAAAAGTAGTGATTTGTTATGCCAACTGCTTTAAATTTTGTGAGAGTATTAAATAATCATTTACCTAAAGACAAATTCTAGAAATGCACCTATGTAGATAAGTATGCAAAATTGTAAACTAGTTAGGCTATAATTCACCTATCAAAATCAGTATCTCAAAATTCATCACATACCAATGGAGGATAATGGAAGAATGGGTAGTATCAGAAATATTTTTATGTATTCCTTCTCAAACCTGGTGATCATGGGTGAGACTACTACCCAAATCAGCATATGAATGATGAGAATTGTAATAAAACATAAAGATAGTAACTTGAAAAATGAATATATCTGCATGTGTGCAGTCTGTACCTCTAAATATAAAACTGCTTACTGAGGCCATTAAATGTGAAGATGAAGTACCCTAATCAGCTCCATTTCATTGGGTACTGTCCATTTGCTCTCAATAGTATACAGTCAGCAGATTCTCAGAATAAAAAAAGATAATTTGCTACTTCTTAGAAGTATTTGTAAGAAAAGACTTAATACAAGCAGGTACTAAAAAGTGGACTTTGGCCCTTCCAAGGAATACATTTACATCTATATGTGCTATTGGTAGGCACAATAAAAATTTATGAAATAATACTAGCCACCACAAATCCTTGCATGTAAGGTTTAGACTCTTTTTATAAAGTAGCATTTACTTATTCCCAAATGGAATCTACTCTAATATTGTGGACACGGATAGGCTTGAGAGCTTATCGTTTTCTGAAAAGTCCATTTTAGCCTGCTTAATGCACAAAACTTATGATTAACTGGTGGGTGAATAAATGATCTCCTGAGTTTCCATAGAATATTTACCTGTCAGTAAACAGAACAAGGGGCAGAAGTTAGGAAAGAAACCCCACTAATCCTTCTCCTGCTTACAGAGGATTCTACAAAAGAATATATTTGTAATTGTTAACTCCCTTTCTCTGCCAGACTCATCTATAACTTTTCTAGCCAGGGGTGTTATCCCCTGAGGTTTAGGAATTTTCAGCCCTTAAACAGTAAGGTAGAGGAAGTGTTGCTATTAACTGAAATGCAAGCTTTTCCCAGCAAATTTCTATCACCTTTATGAACCTCTGTGGAATCAAGCCATTGAACAGGGACTCAGCTCTCTCTCAAAATATCCCAATCTTATATCTCATACTCCCACAGTGATGTTTATTATCAGAGCTGGCAATCGGTCTTTCTTTGCCAATATGCCATCCTACTCTTGTCTGTCTCCAAGCACACCATGCTCCTTAATTTTTCCACTGATTCATTTGGCCTTGTGTTTGGATTAGATTTTGTTTGTTTTTGTTTAATTGTAGTTGGAAGGTCTCACTTGCTTCTTGGCTAGGGTGACTTTGTTTACAGCAAAGGTTGAAGACTTCTGTTTTAAATCATTCTGCTCTTGCCCTTTTAGGTTTTGAGATAAATTCTAGTTGTTCTTGAAAAAAAGAACAACCACGTGGGAATGCTGCCCTGTGCTTGCTATCTTTGTAACTACAGCAGAATTAGAATGGCAAATCTTTCAGGATGGGCTAATAAAGGGGAGATAGCTCATGCAAAGAAGTCAGCTTTGTATGACTGAAAGGAGACTGATAAGGAATGACCATCCCCACAATTGCAATAGGTTAATATTAGAAGACCTTGTAGGAAGAGAACCATATTAGCCTATGATGGTTCATCTGTATGGTGTGAATGATTAGGTGTACTATATAAAGATCTTTACATTGGCTTTGTTCAAAATGGAATGTTATATTCCCTCTTCAAAGAAATAAACAGAGATTAGGCTGAAGAGATGGAATTGTCTTTTGTCTTTTCACTGCCCTCTGGATGGTTCTGCAAGCAGACCAGTGAAAAATGGCAAGCAAATGGTAGAAATTGCTACAGTATGGAAATGATTAAGCTTTTTGAGGGCATCTGGCCAAACATTGTCTCATTTAAACATCTGAAGCAGTCTATGCTATTGAATTTTGGTATTCCAGCAAGAGTCCCAATAATGAAAAAGTAACATTTTGACATTGAACCACAAAAAAACGTATAAACCAAAGGATACATTCACATGAAAACATCTTGAATATAAAGAACTGTATCTAATTTGAAGTACTGTATCTATCAGTTTCAAGCCATAATGGCAAGTTCTGTATAACGAGCTAAGCCAAAATCAAACGTTTTAACTTAGTATGACGTGTGAACATGGTATTACCCACTATTTCTTTCACCCATAGTACATCTACCTTAGAAATATTTTTTTCTTAAAGCTATGCATCATAGAGTACAAAAATCTGGATAAACAATAAACAGCAGAAAAGTTATATGTATCATTTGGTACTATGTTGTGGTTGCCTGGATTTTTGCAGATCCAGAAATAGCAATCTTACTCTTCCTAGTATTTTATCTCCTTTTGTCTAACATATTGTCATGATTTCAAAGATTGCTGCAGGTAACCCATACTTGTCATTTGGAGAACCACTTTGGGGTAACATTTAATAGTCGCCAAGAGTAGGCAAACCAAATTCCTAGCTGTCATCACACAAGACTGTTTAAAATTCCCACCTCTGACCTCACGCAGATGAGATCCAGACCTCAGGAGTAAAACTGACAACATTCTATCTACCCATCTCCTTAATTTAATTTAGATGGCTTCTAAACTGTTTTTCTTTTTCCTTTGTACTTTATCAAAAATACCATGATTTAGGCATCACACCACAAAGTAGTTACTTAGGAAACCATGTCAGCAATAAGTCTAAGTTGTTAGAATATGTGGGTCATCAAGCCAACATCACAGAGATCCTTCTTGCAAATTAAACCTAAAAGATTTTCCAGATGCTTATGATAGTTGAAAAACAAAATGTGTCCAACAATTGTCACTAGAACAAGTATCCTGTAGCTTCTCGTTTCAACTTAAAGTTAACATGGGAGGGAAAGAGTAATTAAGTAGCTTCATTAATTCAAGCAGTACTTACTTACCGTACTGCTTGAAATGACAAGCAGTACGGTAAGTCAAAGCTCTGCTTTTTCTATTCTAGTATGAAATAATGATGATCAGCAAAAGACAAAACCAGACAGATTTACTTTAGAAGTGGTTGCATGTAATCTTCTCTGAATTATTATTTACACTTCACTCATCTAAATTATGGATAGATTTAAGACACTGGAAATTTCTCAAAGAATTAAGCCCACAAAAGGAACATGATGAGGGGAACATAATGCTATCCATCGTATCATCAACAATAACTCTAAATTGTTGGAATATATGCACCATCATACCAACATCATAGAGACTGTTGCAAATTAAACCTAAAGGATGTTCCAGGTTGCTTATAATTGCAGAATGAAAGATGAGTAATGTATGTACTCGCTTCTTCATTTGTGTGTGTGTGTGTGTGTGTGTGTGTGTGTGTGTGTGTGTGTGTGTGTGTGTGTGTGAGAGAGAGAGAGAGAGAGAGAGAGAGAGAGAGAGAGAGATAAGCTTGGTGCCATTTTCAACACAGTGGCATTTAAATTTAATTTATTCAATTTGTAATGAAAGTATACGAAGAATGCCTTTAATTTGAAGTATGAGATAGATGATAGATAGATAGATAGATAGATAGATAGATAGATAGATAGATAGATAGATAGATAGATAGATAGATAGATAGATAGATAGATTGATGGATTGATTGATTGATTGATTGATTGATTGATTGATGATAGATAGATAGATGATAGATGGATAGATGGATTAGACAGGCAGATGATGGATGGAGGGAGGGACAGACAGACAGACAAGGAGACAGATATAAAAACTAGAAGATGGTGATATTGCCTTCATTGTCAAAATCTAAGTAATGGCTATATTTGCCTATTTAATTAAATAGAGTCCCAAATACACATATAGAAACTATGACTATATATTTATGTACTGCATATAAAAAATAAGTTCAAATTTGTTGCTAAATTTTAGAGGCTGGTGGAAGAGTTAAAAAAAGTATGATTTTATAATCTATCCCCATGCATTCAGTGAATGTTCATTATATAAATGAGCATAACAAAAATAACGCATATTGATATGCAAATTTACCGTAATAGATTAATTATCCCCAGCTCTAGTGTGAGATCTCACAAAGTTTTTTTTCCTCAGTAATGTGACATTTGGACTCCTTACTATGCCCTTGATCTTTTGACCAACAATTTACTACCTCTTCAGTATCTTGGCCTTCCTGTTCTCTTCCCAGGAAAATAGATAGCTTCTGAATAGCTCCAAAGTTTCTCTCTCTCATCAAATCTTATCTTTTTCCTTTCTTCACATCAACTGCACTTGTGTGTGCATGACTGATCTTCTCTTTTAGCAATCGTATTGGTTATTACTACACCATGGTCTCATAGCAGCTCTACTAACATCCAGCATGGAGAATAGGAAGCTCCCATTTCCTATAAATGACAGCTATCCCTCTATAGAAGATGTTGTATAGAAAAGATTAGGTCCCTTAGAAATCTCTTATTTAAGGGATATTTGCGTCTGCATCCCTAATATAATTGAAAACAGGATCTTAGTAGAAAAGCAAAATTGACTTCAAAACCCGTCATTTTATCAAACACGGGTCTGTTTTGTTAAATGTAGTCTGCAAGTATAACTATAAAAGTTGTGCATTGTGTGGTAGGTGCTTGCATGATATCTGATTCATGAACTTAAATTATTTCAATTTAATTCCTTTCATGAGGTTGGATTGTCTCATGCAATTAGTGGAGTTCTATAAATAGAGGGGATCCTCAACTTACAACGGGTAACTCAGTGATTGTTCTAAATTATGACAGACCACAAAAGAAAAATTTAAACTTGGAATTGAAGTTCTGATGACCACTTCTCTACCATAGTCACGTCCTCACATTTTGGGAGCTTGGCAAGTATTTATAGCCCGTATTTATGTCCATTTGCAGTGTCCCGTGGTCATGTGACTGTGATTTATAATATTTTTGCCGTAAACCAGTATTTACTTCTAGTTTCCAGCAAAAAACAGCCATTGTGGACAAAGGATTCACTCAATGACCACCTCCAAAACTGTTATAAAATTGGGCCAATCATGTGATGACTTACTTAGCAAGTGGCATGACTTATTTTTTAATTTCAGTTCTAAGCCAAGGACTACCTCTATGAAAGAAAAATAGTAGGTGGAACCTGCAGAATATCATGCAAGATAATAATGGAGGCTCGCAAAAATTGCCACCTTTGTCCCTCCTTTCACCTGGAGTGTCCCACTGAATCCCATGTCCTCTGCAGATGGAACAAGATTGCTTGGATCCAACTCCTTCTATGTGGAATAGAATAGAATAGAATAGAATAGAATAGAATAGAATAGAATAGAATAGAATAGAATAGAATAGAATAGAATAGAATAGAATTCTTTATTGGCCAAGTGTGATCGGACACACAAGGAATTTGTCTTTGGTGCATATGCTCTCAGTGTACATAAAAGAAAAGATACATTTGTCAAGAATCATGAGGTACAACACTTAATGATTGTCACCTGGACTATTGTAACCTGAGCATAAAGTAAGGAAGCTATAGCATTCTATAAATCTGAATAAAACCATTACTGTACAAAACATTAACCTAGTAATTAGAATATATAAAAGGAAATCGAGGACAAGTGAAGAGAAAATATGAGGATTTTCCTTCAGTATAGGAGTTGCACTGGAACTCAAGTTCTCAGGGTAGATATGTCAATTATTTCAACAGTCAACTGCCACTTATCCCCAAGCCTGAGAAATGCAAGACAGGAGGTCTATTAAGGCATGATCAAGGTGTCAAAAACAGGAGCTGCATTTAAACACCAGTAGATTGTTTCCTGATTGCTTATTTGAACCCTATGACAATCATTAAGTGTTGTACCTCATGATTCTTGACAAATGTATCTTTTCTTTTATGTACACTGAGAGCATATGCACCAAAGAAAATTCCTTGTGTGTCCAATCACACTTGGCCAATAAAGAATTCTATTCTGTTCTATTCTAGATATTTATTTACAGCACTTACAGACTTCTCAAATTAATGGACTCCAAGCAGCACATAACTGTAATTGAAATGAATACTAAAAACGTACAATATAAACAATTAAAATGGGTGTGAAACTTACTAACATTCTAAAAATTCCAATTAAATGGCTATTTATGTAGGCTTTAGATAGCATTTAGATAGCATTCCATGTTGACTGAGGTGATCAAGCGCTTTAAATGGCTTCATTTTAGAGGATGCAGTAAAGATTCTTATCTATCCATGCCATGTGAAGTATCTGGTAGCATCTGATGAGATCAAGCTTAGGAGCCTGACATGGAGAGCTCCATTTTGTCTCCAACAAGTTTTCAATAGCTTAATAAAACCATTCAGAGAAATCATCAGGAGATTTGGCGGGAGATGCTATCAGTATGGTGATAATGTCCAAACCTTTTTCTCTGTGACATCTTCAGAAAAGTAATATGGCTCTGCAGAATTCCTAACCGCAGTCAGTAATGCTCTGGGTGAGACATATTAAATTAAAATTGAATCCAGACAAAGGTAGATAGAAGTAAAAAAAATCCCTATATTATATCTTTGCTTAAAACACTGCACTTGCTGGTACAATTTCTGGGGAAAATACAAAGTGCTGGGTATTTAAAATCCTGCTCACCTAGATCTCTACTATTTGAGAAAACTTATCTGTTTAAATAAATCTCTATTCTTACTGAGATCATCCAACGAAGCTTACCTATATTTGCTGTGATTTCATTTGGTCACGATTTGGATTTGAGACTTTTCTGTACCTGTCCCAGCTCTGTCAGAATGAATTCTCTGCAGATTTGAGAGACAATCACTTAAAATACATCTTTTTAAACAGCTTTTTAAGTGTTGATAGAGTCAATAAAACATTTTAAAAACCTGTACTAAAGACAAACTAGAGAATCAAATAAAAGCAATAATTACAACAAGCAGTTTAATTAACGCTTAACAATTATAACAACTCTGACATGCACAAAACCTCTTTTTATCATAATTACATATACACATCCATTACAGATGATTTTACATAAGTGGAAAAAACTTGCAGCAAGTAGATGAATGTACATATTGGTGGACTACTTACTAAATATGGGGAAATAGTTTTAAGACATGCAAACACTGATAAAACTAGTGGCATTATATGGTCTCTGGTGAAGAATGTCAAGAGAAAGCAAACATAGTTTTGCATATGGGCCCATTCTGAGTTTCGTATATCAAAAGAAACCTAAGAGTAAATTGGATGCCTAGGTTAACTGAAATACTCATGTAACTGAAATAATGCTTATCTTGAGGGCTGTGTGTGTGTGTGTGTGTGTGTGTGTGTGTGTGTGAGAGAGAGAGAGAGAGAGAGAGAGAGAGAGAGAGAGAGGGAGGGAGGGAGGGAGGGAGGGAGGGAGGGAAAGGGAGAGAGAGGATAGCTACTTTAATTGATTATAATTTTTGCAATATTCATTTCTGTTTTGATTCACATAATAGCACCAGATCTAGGGAAAGATAGGGTTAAGAATGAATAGGTGCTTAATGAATGTGGCTAAATGCAAATGTGAAAAGTATGTTGAGGCAGGTATGTGGATTGTTCATATTGAGAGAAAGAACAGGAATCAAGGGATCATATTTGTAAAATAAACATAAAGGAAGAGTGAATGGACTGAGAGGAATGTCTAGACTAGCTGGACTGAGTTGATGAAATAAGAAAGAACAAAAGATAACATATAAAGTTGTGTATAAAGTCCTCGACTTTTGACCACAATGGAGCCCAAAATTTATGTTGCTAAGTGAGACATTTGTTAAGTGAATTTTGCCCCAGTTTATGACCTTTCTTGCCACAGTTGTTAAGTGAATCATTTCAATTGTTAAGTTAGTAACATGGATGTTAGGTTAATCTGACTTTCCCATTGACTTTGCTTGTCAGAAGGTCGCAGAAGGTGATCACATGACCCCGGAACACTGCAACCATCATAAATATGTGTCACTTGCCAGGCAGCTGAATTTTGATCATGTGACCATGGGGATGCTGCAATGGTTGTAACTGTGAAAAATGGTCATAAGTCACTTTTTTTCAATACCACTGTAACTTTGAATAGTCACCAAACAAACTGTTGTAAGTTGAGGACTACCTGGATGGATATAGTGGAGAGATATTGGTTTGTAATGTAGGATTGAAAGATATGCAGAGGCTGAGTGAAAGGTGTTGATGTAAATTAGTTTTAAGTTTTTGCTTTTTTAAAAATTCTTATCTGATGTCTTTGCTTTCTTTGCATTACTGTTTTTACATCTGTGCTTTACGAAATATTGGCATTTCTCAAAAGGAAATAGCATGAAGTATGTGAAGTTTAAAATTTCAGCTTTAAAAAACTGATATCATTCATTGATATGAATATCACATTATTTCTAAATTAATCAATAATCCATAAATGTTTTTCTTAAATGTAGTAAACTGTTATTTATCTTGAGACAAAAGGATTTTTTTTGTATCACAGCCATATAACTTAAATAACATTCATCTTATTACAGGGGAGGGGAAAAAAAGAAAATTCTATTGTGAAGAATATAATTCTTGTAATCTTCCTTTCAATCGTAGTTTTTACATACCAGCAGTATATCGGAAAATATTGACACAAAGCTACCAATTTATTAACAATTGAAAGTCAACGTGAAGCAAATGGTAATGTTGGGGTTATTTCTCTCAGATGACCTGAAAATGTTTCCAGTAATAAGTCTCACTGTCTCACCGATTGTTTATAGTAGGTTAAAAGCAAGACAATCTATCTCAAAATAAATGGTTGACAGCCACCCCATCTGTAGAAATCGGAATAGTCAAGTCCGTTAACATGTGCTTATTTACTTTATTTTCCTCCCAAACCGTTCCAGACATGGACCTTCTTGAAGGCTTCATCAACTGCTGTGGCCAAGCACAGTGTAGCGATTAAAGGAGAAACTTTCAGCCTTCACTTTGAATTTCCTTGCAGATGTTGCCTTAAGCCAACCCTTTAACCTTTGTGCAACATAGTTTTTGTGTGTGCATTTATGAAACCTCTCTCCCCACTACCACCACCTCACTCTTCCCGCTCCCCCACACTCTCCAATGTAGATCAAACAGTTCGTGACATATGGGTAAAATATTTGCCAGGACATGACTGTTCCCACCCTGGGAAACTGCAGCTCAATTTCACCATTCTGTAGCTTTCCCCAGCCCACCCCCACCTTCTTGTTTTTCTCTTTTCTTTTCTGTAGTTTCCTATTGCCACCAATAGTTTCCTATTGCCACCTTTCGGCATTTATTTTTGCAAGAAGATAACTCTCAATTGCCTGCATAATAAGACAGTCATCTTTAACCTTAGTTAAAGAGAAAAGAGGGGGAGAAGTCATGAAAAGGATATTCATTATCTTTACAGCTTTGTTAATAGCTAGTCCCTAGGGCCTGCTCCAAATATCATTAACAATGAGCTCAACAGAGGTATAAATGTCACAAGCTGACCTGTTCAGACTGCCGTTACTTTATGGACTTATGGCTTCCTTATCATTTTCATATGTCTTTTAAATCTGTCCTTTCTACTTTTGCTTTTTAGGCATCAGCTCTGCCATTTGGCAATGTAAGCAGAGTGAAAAGAAAACATATTTATTTGTAGCAAATGAGTAATGTAAATAAATCTAAGATAATAAAATTAGCTACAACTATTTCCTTTGTGAAGTAAACAGAGATGTTAATATTTATTAAACTATTCCAAATGCAAAGAAAGTATGTGCCACACTCTATCAATATTTTATGAATGGGCACTATTACTCAAGTATTTATATCTCCTGCATTTCATTTTATTCCTGATTTATTATTTAAAGGTTTGCTTTTTCTATACCAGTAAAATTTGAGTAAAATTTACTAGTTAATTTACTAGATTTACTAGTGAACTTTTACACAAGCATACTGTTTGTTTGTTTTTTGTGTTTGTTGGATGAAATATAATGCATCTTATTTAATGCACATTTGATCTCTTCAGTTATTACTTATTATTCTATTTATTTACTTTTATCAAATGTATGCTGCCCATCTTTCCAAGGCAACTAGGCAGCTTACAGATATTGAATAAAATACTAGATAAAATATTAAAACAATAAACAAAGATATTAAATTTAAAAATTCAATTGAAACAAAATGAAGTGGATGGAGAGGGAGAAAATGGTGAACGGGGGGAGATGGGATCTTCTCTACTCCATCAGCCACCTGCACCCTTTGAGGGCCCATCTTAGTTGGCATAGCTCTATATTCAAGGCCATTCAGAAGGCCAAAATGGTGGGAGCGGATCTCACTTCAGGGCAGCAAGATGTTCCAGGGGGGCAAAACCCAATTCTTCAGTCATGTTCTGAATAGCACTGTCAATAATGGACAGCCCTTATAAGTGTGAATTAGAATGTCTAAATCACAAGTTAATGGTATGTTTTAATTGTTGGAGATATTTTAATATTGGCATACTTCTTACCAGCTGGTTTATATTCTATTGCTTTTATTTATTTCATCACTACAGACTCATAGCAGTTTTAAAAACAAATACTTTTCTTTTATAGTTTTCCCAATATTTAAAAATGCAATGGAAGCTTTGTTAATATGCAGGAACATTAAAAAGCAGAGTAATCAGCAGATAACGATTCTTTTAATCAGCTAAAAGCATTCATTAATTAGCATTCATTATTCGTTAAACTTGTAGGAAAAAAATATGCATATTTGTTGTAACAAATTGAGTTGACATAAACTTTATTGTTCAAAATGGAGAACATATCTAGGAATCCTGGAGTTCCAGTTGCAAATCATAGATACTAAGGATCTTCCAGCTCCTAAAATTGCCAATATTAGCAAGTGTGGCATTGCAAAGCTACTGAAAGTGGGTTAGCATAACCAGACCTTATGAGTGCTGAAGCTCATTCCAGATGGACTCCTTCATCCTTCAATCAGCTGGACAACAAGAGACTAATGGAATGCCTGGTAAGCCCATTCATAGGAATGAAATCCACAAAAGCTATTGCTACTGGACAAGCATCAGAAATTTGTCCTGTAATAAATAAATACACTATGTGAATTGGCTGTCAGGAGCCGAGGTGGTGCAGTGGTTAAAGTGCAGGACTGCAGTTCAGCTGTTCAAATCTCACCAGGCTCAAGGTTGACTCAGCCTTCCATCCTTCTGAGGTCGGTAAAATGAGGACCCAGATTGTTGGGGGCAATATGCTGAACTCTGTAAACCGCTTAGAGAGGGCTGTAAAGCACCATGAAGCGGTATATAAGTCTAAGTGCTATTGCTATTGCTATGTGACGGGAATGTAAAAAAACAAAAAGAAACAAAATAAAAGCAGGATTACTCCTTGGGGTGATAGAGAAAACTTGAGAAAGAACAAAGATCAACTCTGGTATTTGATTGAAGGTCTGAACTGACTTTGAGTGCTAAGAATAATGGCACATGTGAAACATTTCTAAAATGTGTCATTGGCCATAGAAGGAATGATACATTTCATTACCCTTTCACATTAATTTAAGTAGTTCATTCTCCAAGTTACAGGATGCCCTTTAGAAGCTGGAGGTACCTGACATTCTTGTAGTTTCAGTATCTGACCAAAAGGCTCTGCTTGAACTATGGAAATGCAGATATCAAGAAGTGATGTTCTTGCTATAGCCTTGATTTACCAAATGAATCAGATACAATCCCCAGATCGTAGTGACTCAAATGTTACACCTGAGACTTTTTTTGTAGGCTAGAGTTACATACCGTACTTAGATTCCTGCTGGATCAGGATGAGTGTGACTATTGTTGATGTTTAGATGGAAAAATAGTAGGGCTACTCAAGATTAATTTGAAATTTGATGAAATGGGAGCTTGTATCTAACAGTTTGAGTGAACATAGCTACTGTGGTATATAAATATAATGGCTTAATTATCACATTACTTTCAAAACGAGACACCAAGTCACCTAATTTTTTTCCAATATTTCCAAAAAGATTTGTCAGAGAAATTTTTCAGGGATATCTAAGTTGTCAACTCGCAAAGCATCCCTAGCCTGCTCCCGAGTTGCCATAGGCAGGGGGACGGGGAATCGAGCCTCGTAGCTACATCGAGGAAATTGCACCTCAATCAAAACAACGCACATCCTAGCTGGCGAAAGTCAAGGCCATCTCCACAGAAACCAGTAATGGCCGGAGGAAGTGACTTCTATGACCCGTGAAATTGCTTCGTTGGGGAATGTGACTGATTGACATCAGGAAACAGGGTCAGAGGCAAGGCGTATACTGAGTGGGGTCAGAGCTGGCTTCACTAGGTCCATGCCAACATGGCGCTCCTAATAAATAACTGGATTTTTCTTGAAAACTGGCGTGAGGCTCCTGCTTTTATTAGGGCATCGGTCGGAACCCTGACGTAAGTTTTACAAGCACCATAATCTAGTTTTCTAGAAATCTAGACTCCTTTCTTCATTTGCCAAAAGTTTACACTATTGAGTCAGATGGCATATTTAATAATATTGTGTTCTGATTACCTTCATTCTTTAATTCAATTGAAAATCAAGTTCCCATCCCATGGAAGAAAATCCTAGCTGGATTAAGCAACCATGCCCCAATTTATTGCAGTGTCAGGTATAAATGATAGCTTGTTTTACTCTTGTAGGATGTGGTCTGTATATTTGAAGAATAGACAAATAGTAGCTTACAGTGGCAGCTGGTGGAGAAGGATTGAGAAGATCACAAGTTATTTGTCTCCTTCTGCATGTTGATCTGAAGGGAACAAAGCACAGTCCAATGAAGACAGAGAAACTTATCACTTTCAAGGGGTTCCAATCACACTGAAATCCTGTGTTAATCCTTACTGTCTCAGACTTCCTCTGATAAATTTTACCCCTGGCTCATGTTATTTTCATTTTGATAATGTAGAGACTGAACTGCAAAGAACTGATGCAGAAGTAATACTTGGAGAATCAATTGAGGGTTTGTTCTTTTTTCTTTTTACCTCACACCACCAGATGTTCGTAATTTATAAGATGATATTATCCCAACTGTGTAAAGACTTAGCCTGGTTCCACACAGATAGGGAAATTCTTGAAATCAAGGCAAAAAGAGAGACGCAGGCAGTAATCTTTGTCTTGTGTTTTGTTCCTATTTCTGGTAAATGTTACATCAAATGGAAACTTGATCCATGTTCAAGCAGTTACTGTGGGACTCAAATGAGCTGGAGGATTTTCCTGAGCAAATCTCTCAGAAATAAATGGAAGTAGCATAAGCCAAACATGCATACATATGTATATGCACATTTTGACTTTATTGAATTTCAGTTTATTCAATGTTATTTAATCCATTACTAACCCCAGTCAAATACCCAGCAGACATTTAAGGTCACAACATTCAAAGGAAAGCAGAAATGAAACTGAATGTCATCTGCACTTCAGTTAAAAATCAGTTTAATATGTATAGAAATGTTAGTGTTGAAACCTGCTATTATAAATTAGGCAGGGGGATAGTTTAAAACCTTTCTGGCATACCAATTTTCCCCAGGGTTTCTAGTGAAAGGTCACTATGATAAATTACACTGTCCACTTCTACCCAGGACTTATCCCTTCAGCCCAGCTCAGGAATAGAGGAAGGGGCTTTAGATCTTCCTGCCCAAAGCCCAACAATACAGAATATTTGTATTTGTATTTGTTTATTTGTCAAGCATATATGATTATAAGCAAAGTATAAACAGTAAAACATGATTGAATATATATGTAATATTACAAGCATGAATAAGAGTAAAAGAGGTATGAATATATGGGTACATTAGGACAGGAACGGTAGGCACGATTGTGCACTTATGCACGCCCCTTACCGACCTCTTAGGAATGGGATGAGGTCGATGGTAGATAATCCGAGGTTGAAGTTTTTGGGGTTAGGGGAAGAAACTACTGAGTCAGGTAAAGTGTTCCAGGCATTAACCACTCTGTTGTTGAAGTCAAATTTTTTTGCCACAAATCTTAATAAGTCCTGAAATATTGAGTTTCTATACAAGTGTGAACTCTTGCATGATGAAAGATTTTCATGAGAGGGTCCTTTCTGAATCTAAGGAAGCCAAGTGGTTAAGTCACCAGTCTAGAAACTGGCAGACCAAGAGTTTTAGTCCAGCCTTAGGCATGAAAGCCAGCTGGGTGACTTTGGACCAGTCAGTCTCTCTCAACTTAAATTACCTCACACCATGGTGATTGTGAGGAAAATAGGAGGAGGAAGGTGTGTTGGATATGTTTGTTTCCTTGATTTATTCATAAAAATAATAAAGCTGGGATACAAATAAATAAAAATAAAAAGTTTATGGGAAAAGAGAAATCTATGGAAAGCAAGGAATGTCATGCACACAAAATTCCAAGGGAAATCAATGTATCAGTCCAGCTAAGTAAGTTACTTATTACTTCCTTAAATAAACCCTTGGCTTTATAGCATGTGACCACAAAGACGGATGGTTGGGGGCACTTCATCTGGACTCATTACTGGATGTTCCTAGGCAAGTCCTCCTTGTTTCTTTTTCATTTTTGTCTCTCTTCCTCTCTGAAGTCATCTTCTCAGTTTTATCAAATGTGAAGGTTCAGAGAGTCAGTTCCTCCTGGGAAATTAACTGCTGCTCTGCCAATCACTAACAATGATCCAACTATGATTCCTGCTTCTAGGCAACAAATCAGAAATGATCTAGAAGTTAATCTTGAAGACCTTTTAAAAGCAGAGTCCAGCGTGCTTTAAAAAAAATGGGATTATATTTTTTTAAAGAAACAAAAACTGAATTCCAGTTGTTTAAACTTTTCAGTATCGGATAAATCTATCAAGAGAAAAAGTTCTTCACATTTTTAATAGTGTCATGCAATTCTTACACATTGTATCAATAATATCAAGATAATAAGTTTCATAATAATCCCTCAACATTGTCAAACTATTTACTAAGTCTGCACTGTTATTAATATTCTCATCGTTCCCATCACCCATCTCTTCCCACTAATGATTGTATTACTGTAACTTTGTTGCTTGTATCCTTACAGTTTATATTGACTGGTTCCTAATATGATTTGATTGCTTATTTGTACCCGGACTATCATTAAGTGTTGTACCTTATGATTCTTGATTAATGTATCTTTTCTTTTATGTACACTGAAAGCATATGCACCAAGACAAATTGCTTGTGTGTCCAATCATACTTGGCCAATAAAGAATTCTATTCTATTCTATTCTATTCTATTCTATTCTATTCTATTCTATTCTATTCTATTCTATTCTATTCTATTCTAATTAGAATTAATTGAATTTTAAAAAACCTTTACTCTTTTATGTTTTATTGCTTTGATTGTAATTTCTGTATTTGTTCTGAGTAGAAGACTGAGCATCATTGGGAGTCAGATGGCATACAAGTTTAATAAATATTATTGCTACTATGGGTATCAGAAACACAGCCAAATGTTTAGATTGGAGTTGGCATTGTTATCCTTTTATAAAGTCCTTCCCAAGGAGCTGGGATAGGTAGATGTTGTTGTTGTTGTCGTTTGATTTATTGTTACAGATATCAGAGCAGGATGTAAACTGTTCCAAGTAAAGCTGCCTTTTGCAATTGACTGCTGATGATTTTGTCAATGCTGATGGTGTTCAAGATGTGCTCCAGATGTTTGGGAATTGCAACCAAGGCACCTATCTTTGTTTTCTTTTGCCACAGTCTTTTTTTTATTATTAGTATTAATGTCCTATGAGGTAGGTTGGACTGAGAGGATGTGATTGTCCCAAAATGGCTATGACTAAAGGTAAACATGAACCTGGGTTTCCCTAGTCTTAAACCAAAATCCTAATTATGATACCACACTATCTCTTCTAATACATGATCTGAAATATTGCTTATCAGTGTCTTGTTAGGGCAGTTTAAAGGAAGAATCCTATTCATACTTTGAAGGTTAACTACTAGTAGTTTTTCAATAAGTGCTAATATGGCAGCAATAAATCCAGTTCAAGGAAATCTGGATTTTAAGGAACAATGAGATTTTTAAATGAAGGGAGCAACAAGGATGAGAATTTTACCCACTAGGTGGTGCTTTATCTCTTGCTTTACCTAGCATAATTATAGTGTAATTATTTAATGCTGATAAGGATTATCAGTAAGTCTTTTATGTGGGTAATAAAACAGCATTGTGTTGCTCTTAGGGCAATTTTGGAAAAGGCACAAAGGTCACTAATTAGGGCCTTACAAAAATCTGCGCTACTGCACAGAGAATCTTGGAATTGCTAAGAGGATGTTAACACTCATCAGTTCAAATTCTACACTTCACCAATCCAAGCAAAGAAAGTAGAGCCTCACATCAGCTAACTTGCAAACTAGGTTAGTTGCATTCTTTATAAGTGGATTTATTAATAAGACTGAATTCTATTTGAAATTGTAGAAGTAATTTCGGAGTAGAAAAAGCACTTACAGAAACGTCACACAAACAGTATTTAGGGCATGTCTTCTGTTACCAATTGGTACAGCAAAAAAAAAAAGCGATCCACTCTAATTTTGAAGCATGTGACTTTTCCACAATGGCATCCATGCTTTGGAATTCTTGCTCAAGATATTGGTATTTCTCTAGCAATTTTCATCTCACTTTATTATTTATTTATTTATTTATTTATTTATTTATTTATTTATTTATTTATTTATTTATTTATTTATTTATTTATTTATTTGTGACATTTATAGTGCAAGCACTCTCACAGTGCAAACTCTCTAAGCGGTTTACACCAGTAAGCAATGTATATTTATATTGCCCCCAACAATCTGGGTCCTCATTTTACCTACCTCGGAATGATGGAAGGCTGAGTCAACCTTGAGCTGGTGAGATTTGAACCACTGACCTGCGGATCACAGTCAGCTGAAGTTTTATCAGCAAGTCATATTTACTCAGGGATGGGGAGGATTTGCCTCTTTAAAAGCTAATTATTTGATTCTGGCTGACCTGGATCTATTTTATTTTATTGAAAACAGAAAAAATAATCACATTTTGAAGAGTGAATCAACCAACTAACCCATAATAAACAAACAACTATAAGAAAAGTTCCTAGATAAGTCCTTTAATCAGCCTTTCCAAATCTGTAGTCTTCCTCGTCCTTACCTTCTATAATTTCCAATCAGTTTCACTACAGAGAATTGGTCATAGAGGAGGACATGTTAGAAAAACCTGGGTTAAACAATGAACAATCTTTTAAGACTGGAGTAAGAAAAGGGACATTTCAATACTTCTGAAAGATGCTCAGGCTTTGGTGCATCTCCATAATTATATACAATAATAACGGACTATTGAAGTCATCACTGACCATAACAGTTCAGAAATGTATTTGTTATTTTATGTTATTCATCCCACACGATGAAGTCACAAGTATAAAATATCTTCACACTGAGTTTTAAAGTGTAGCTCACTTCAGCTTTTTGTATCAGGAATGCTTGGAACTTATTGCTTTCTTTCTGAAAATTTATTTTTGATTCAATCATTTCCTCTTCATTACTGTTATCTCACATTCTTGGGGTTTTTTTTCCATCTTTGTTCTCTTCCAAATAATTCTTTTATTCAACAGTGCCTGTCACCTGAAGCTCTTTCTCACACATCAATTGCTTCTTTAATTGCTTAACTTCCTTCCTGATTTACAAAAAAGTCATGTCATGATCTGCACTATAACATTTGAAATGCAGTATGAGAATAATTACAGATACCTTAGAAATACCTATCAGAACAATTATCTAGTCTATTTATTTCAGATACGTGTTTGAAGCATGTCTATTCAGATGCACATACTGAAAAGGAATGAATCAAAATTTATGATTTATGTTATTGTTTATTATTAAAAAATTGAGGAAATTAGGAAGGGATACAGGGGTGATGAGGGAATTTGAATGTGGGACAGACTTGTTTTTGGTAATGTCCAGAGTGGATCTTCTGTGGGGAGAGGAATGGACTTTTGAAGAAAAGGAATGAAGTAAAATAAAAGAAAGTGAATGTGGAACAATAACAGGTGAAGAAAATATGAATCCTGTATGAAAACGTATTAAAAGGTAGATTGCAATAATCTTTGAACAGAAATTAAAGTAAATGTAACAAATGAGGATTTTGCTCAGAATAGAAATATGTTATCCAAGTATGAAAAAAGATGCATAGTGGAATGATGAAATGGAAAAGACAGTGGAAGGGAATGGATGGGTGGATGGATGGATGGATGGATGGATGGATGGATGGATGGATGGATGAATGAATGAAAGAATATATAGGGAAAGAAAATGAAGTGGTGGGATCTCCGAAGGAGGATTTTAGAGATCTTTATGGAAATGATATGTGGCAAAGTGGAAATAAAATCAATGCTAAAAGATTATTGTTGAATAAAGAACTGATAAAAAGGAAATATACCGGTATATGTTGAAAAATACTAAGGCTACAGGTGTAAACAGTGTAATTTGAAAAATATTGCAATATAGATACAGTTTGCTTATAGAGTGTCTGAATGACTTGTTTAAGTTGTGTGTTATGACTGAAGACTGAAATAATGTTATTATTCTCTTAGAGAGAGAGAAAGTAGCAGGGGTGAAAACAAAAAGCACAGGGGATTCATGTGTTTAGTTTGCCTTGGGAAGATATTTGGTAGAATTTTGATCAAAAGAATAAGAGAGGTAACAGTGAGCCCAATTTGAAAAGTGTGGTGCTGTGTACCTTTCTATTGGTCAAAAGGTACAGCTCTTTGCTCTTCACAGGTCTTTCAAAATACAAACATCTAAAACAATTTCTTTTTGCTTTGTTAATTAAAATACTATATGATAAAGTGAATAAGTTTGAATTATGAAAGGTTTTGGGTGAAAAGGGAATTTAAGATTGGTTAAGGAATGTGGTAAGAGTAATGTGGTAATATGATGAAAATAAAGCATGTGTGGAAATAAAAGAATTCCTAGCTGATAGGTAAACATTGAGCAGGAAATAAGAAAAGTATGTTTCATGTCTTCTTAGACTGCTTAATATATATAAATAAATATATATTTGTGGTGATGGTAGATAATTGGTTGGAGATATGAATATTCATATTAACTTTGTATGCAGTTGATGTATCACTGTCTGAAAATTTCATCCCCCCCCCCAAAGTAAGATAGTATGATACAGGTATTTCTTTCTGCAAATTAATTCATTAAAGACTAACATTGACAGGAGGGGGGGAATGGAACAAGTGAATCCAAGATATAATAAAGCATAGTAATACAGCAGATAGTATGTGGCTTTTGCAAGGAAAAGAATGTTTGCCAACAAAATTAATCTAGGTATGTGTAATAGCATGCTTCAGTTTGTTATATGGTAGTAAGAGTTGGCTCATAGGATAATACATAAATTAAATTGAATGCATTGGAAATGGGTAACCTATGTGTTATTTAACTGGAAGTTCAAAAAATGTAGGTCAAGGATAAATGCTTGTTGAAGGAATGTAAGCTGAATATAAAAGTTAATTACTACTATGAAGGAAGTACATTGAGGAAGCTTGATTATTCAAAGACAACATCTGAGAATTGAATTGCGAAACAAATATAGTGTATGGTGAATGGGTCAAGAGGGAAGGGATGACTCAGAAAGTCATAGTTGAATGGAAGTGATTTCGCAAAAAGAGTTAAGAAGTTCAATGAACAAGGCAACGTATGAAGTGGGGATTGGTTTACAAGGGTAGAAATATATGGAGAGAATGATCTTGATGTACAGTAATCTTAGTTATATTTTCATTTGTTTTTCTTATCTTGTGTCTTTAAATTTTTGTTTTACTACTGTTTCTTATTTCTCTTTTTGTGTGGTACATAATGTTGCTAATACTTCAGGATATGCTCTGATGGGTATGTATTGATTTTGGATAAAAGCTGGGCTAGTCAAACAGAAGGAAGCCCAAATTCAAGATAATCCTAGAATGGGAGATCAGGGACTTAAATGTTGGCCATTTATTCGTCATTGCCTTTATTGATGAGATATGTTATAGTTGTATTTTTCTAATTGTTCAATACATGACCCATTTATGTCCTTTTTCATGTTTTTTTAAAAAGTTCTTTTCTAAAATAGAATTCTTTATTGGCCAAGTTTGATTGGACACACAAGGAATTTGTCTTTGGTGCATATGCTCTCAGTGTACATAAAAGAAAAGATACATTTGTCAAGAATCATGAGGTACAACACTTAATGATTGTCATAGGGTACAAATAAGCAATCAGGAAACAATCAATATTAATATAAATCGTAAGGATACAAGTAACAAGTTACAGTCATACAGTCATAAGTGGGAGGAGATGGGTGATAGGAACGATGAGAAGACTAATAGTAATAGTAATGCAGCCTTAGTGAATAGTTTGACAGTGGTGAGGGAATTATTTGTTTAGCAGAGTGATGGCGTTTGGGGGAAAATGTTCTTGTGTCTAGTTGCCATGGTGTGCAGTGCTCTATAGCATCATTTTGAGGGTAGGAATTGAAACAATTTATGTCCAGGATGCGAGGGGTCAGAAAATATTTTCACAGTCCTCTTTTTGACTCGTGCAGTATACAGGTCCTCAATGGAAGGCAGGTTGGTAGCAATTGTTTTTTCTGCAGTTCTGATTATCCTCTAAAGTCTGTGTCTGTCTTGTTGGGTTGCAGAACCAAATCAGAGAGTTATAGAGGTGCAGATGACAGACTCAATGATTCCTCTGTAGAACTGTATCAGCAGCTCCTTGGGAAGTTTGAGCTTCCTGAGTTGGCGCAGAAAGAACATGCTTTGTTGTGCTTTTTTGATGACGTTATGAAAATGAAACATTATAAAGAAATGAAACATTATAAAGAAAATACATTTTATTTTATTTTATTACAGGTAGTCCTCGACTTATGACCACAATTGACCCCTGAATTTATGTTGCTAAGTGAGAAAATTGTTAATTGAGTTTTGTCCCATTTTATGACCTGTTCTTGCCACTTTTCTTAAGTGAATCACTGCAGTTGTTAAATTAAGAACATGGTTGTTAATTGAATCCGGCTTCCCCACTGACTTTGCTTGTCAGAAGGTTGCAAAAGGGGATCACATGACCCCGGGACATTGCAACCGTCATAAATATGAACCAGTTGTCAAGCATCTGAATGCAAATCATGTGACCGTGGGGATGTTGCAATGATCGTAAGTCTGAAAAATGGTCAAAGGTCACTTTTTCAGTCCCGCTGCAACTTCAAACAGTCACTAAATGAACTGTTGTAAGTCGAGGACTACCTGTATTTGTAAAGAAAATCCTAAAGGACAGTCTGTGTCATTGAAGTAGATCTGTATGTCTTTTGGTAACTGAGACAATCAGATTTGTGATTCACAGTTCTCAATGGCTACGGAGAGTTTTATACTATCGTTTTCAGAAGTATGAGGTTTTTGTTCCATTTTGACTCCAACCAATAGCATTTCAACTGGCCACCTTAGAACATTTCAATTAAGTTAAATGGGTGTGATTAAAGTTTGCCATTACTTATTCCATCCAAATTCAGGATGACTCACACAATTATTTATTTATTATTTATTAAATTAATTATATTTCTATGCCGCACAACTCCCTAGGGACTCTGGGCGGCTTACAACAGGAACAAACATAAATCAATATAAAAACATTTTAAAAGCAGATTAAAAACACATTTTCAGTTTAAAATAATTTCAGTCATCCATACATTCATGGGCCGACCTTGCTGGTCATCGCCAAAGGTCAATGGACCCAGGCCTGTCGGAAAAGCCAGGTCTTTACGGCTTTCTGGAAGGCCAGTATGATGGGGGTACTATGGATCTCGGGAGGTAGCTGATTCCAGAGAGCCGGGGCAGCTACAGAAAAGGCTCTCCCCCGCGGGCCGCCACCGACACTGTTTAGCTGACAGGATCCGAAGAAGACCAACTCTGTGGGATCTTACTGGTCGCTGGGAGGTATGTGGTAGAAGGCGGTCTCGATTAGGCTACAATACAACTGACTCCCAAGCCACCACCTTTGAAAAGAAACAATCTATTTCTCAGTACCCATAAAACACAAATTCTCATTTATCTATAGTTAGCTACATAGTTGTTGAAGCCTATTAGTGGGATCTGCTAGATTCTGGGGTGTTGTTGTTGTTTTTACAAAAGTTTGTTGTTTGCTTTATGTATTTCTATGCTGTTCTTGCATTATCCTGATTGTCCCTTTTTATGTTTTCCCAAATCCACATATTTTGTTGCTCTGAAAGAAAAGAAGATGCTGTGTGTTTTGGAGCTCACACAGTTTTGCTTTCAGTATTACACAGAACTGCTGAATGAGAGAACGTCAGTGGTGGGTTCCTACAGGTGCGGTCCACTCTATAGCACCGGTAGTGGCCTGCTGGTGATGTCACAGTACCGGTGCGGTCAGTTGCCGGTGCCTGGGCACCGCCATTAAAAAAAAATTTTTTTTTTAAAAAAAATTTCTTCTGCGCATGCCCAGAAGCGAGCTTCCTACCCCACAGTGAGTCCAAGCAGGGGAGGATGGCTGAGGGAGCGTGTGAGATGCTGAAAGAACGGGCGGCAGGACCTATCTCCATTCCCCTTCCTTCAGCAGTCCGAGAAGCCACAAACGCGCAGTGATGATCCTCGGCACTTTTGCACGTTCGAGGCTTCTCGAGCTGCTGAGGGGAGGGGGAATGGATGGCAGGACCTATCTCAGTTCCCCTCCCTTCAGCAGTCCGAGAAGTCACGCCTACCCGGTCACATGGCTGGCAAGCCACACCCACAAAATAAGCCACGCCCACAGAGTGGTAGCAAAAAAATTAGGAACCCGCCCCTGGAGAACGTTATGCCACGTTGATATGTCCGTTCACCTCTCTAGGTTCCCAGAAGTTCAAATATTATTAATAAAATGTTTGCCTTATTCATTAATTTTATTTATTTCATGATTATATATAGAGGCTGCCTGACTCTGAACAGCATTATATTTAAAATGATAGAAAACAATAAGAAAACAAAAAGAATATGAACATCTGGATAAATCTCACTCCACATACTATAAAACAGAACAGACAGGTGCTGAGAACCACTGTACCCCAAGGAATGGGAGAGTAGCCAGATTTTTTAACAACTTCCGGAACAACTTTAAGGTGAGACAGATATTTGCATTTTATTTACATTTACATTGCATTTTATTTTCTTGTCGTCCAAGAAAATGTTGGAAGCAAATCTGGAGAAGGGCCACTGAGAATCAGCAACATGTGATTAACTCACTCCGAGGGAATTTGATTGACTGCGATTCAATCAATTCCACAATGTAAAGAAAACGATGCAATATCCATCGATGGTACTTTCTCTTAGATGATCTAATGAGTTTTGGCTGACAAGCTGTCATGAAGGGTGTACGGTCTGGACCAGTAGTGGGTTCTAAATCCCGCCGCTACTGGTTCGCTCATGCGCATGCCTGCGCTAACACACACACGCGATCCTGGTTGGGTGGGCGGAGCCTCCCGCCACTACCGGTTCACCGAACCGGGAGCAACCCACCGCTGGTCTGGACCAACAAATGTCCTCTAGAGTCTTCTTATATTTAGCAACAAATACTTAAAGCTTATATTTTAATATTAATTTCAGTGATGAAATATTTAATAGTATTTTAACATTTGTTAAATTGTTTAATTTAATAAAGGAAATAGTTCTTCTAAAAATAGATATTAATCCTTATTCTTTTCACCATAGGGCTTGAGGAACTGGTTTTCTCTTGTGTGTTTGCTGCCTATAATATCTGAATGAGAAAGCTGGAATGTCCCAATTTGGCATTTAAAACAGCTTTTTGTTTATCTTAGCAACAGGGTGATGAGTAATAGTGCTATTACTATTACTCTTTCTACTATAATATGAAAAGCATCCCTACCCCTCTCAGCTGAAATTTTGAAGAGAGGTTTTAGTTTCTCAACTTCTCTGAAATGAAATGTATGAAAATAACTTCAACAGGTGTACAAATAAAAGGGCTTTCCCTTAATTAGAATCTCTTTGGCATCTTACTTAATCTTCTCTGTGTATGTATATTTTAGGTCCTTCTTACTTTATTATGTAGACCTTCTCCATGTGGAACAGTTTGCCCTTTAAACGACATCAGATTTATAAGAGACATACCAGTTTCACCATACAGATAATTAAAATGTAGGTTGGGTTACCTACATACCAACTCTACATATGGAAAAAGGGGACTGGAAGACCATAATGTGTTCTGTTCTCTAAAGCACTGTGGATGCCCTATTTTTTCTAGATCAAGTAGTTCTATGTATACATTTTATTCTTCACATCTTTAAAATTCAACCCTACAAATCTGCTTTTTTCCAAAGAGCTCAAAGCAAATGTCTTATGTTTCCAGGTCTCTCAGCTTTAGTAATAAAACATACTTCCTGTATCTTTTTGCAATCTCATTATATGCACACACACCCCATTGCACTTCTTTCACACTGGTTACTTAAGTCTTTTTTTTTTCAGTCCCCACTCCTTCTGCAACTATTTATCCTTGACCCTTTCTCTTTCTATTTTATCACATACAGTTCTTAACTATTTCTTTCCCACTGCATTCCACTTACATTTAAATTTCTCCTAATGTATCCAGTTTTGAGTTCCATAACACAAAGTAGGCAGAAACATGCTTTTATATACAGCTATTTTGTTCAGGCTATGATACTTTAAAAAAAATACCGTGTTTCCCCAAAAATACGACATGTCCCGAAAATAAGGCCAAGCCTGATTTTTTGGGTGGGCCTAAATATACGCCCTCCCCCGAAAATAAGCCTTAGTGAAGAGGTGGACATGGCCAGCACAGGAGGCAGCCCTTCCCTTCCCCGGTAACCTCAGGGCTTCTTGGCCCCTTCCGTCCAATTCCGTCCATGGAACAGCTGCCTCGTGGGTGCTGCTCAGGCTGGTGCCTCCAGCAAGCATGGCCACTTTTGCTATAGATTGCGGACACAAAAGCAGCAGCAGGCCAAGCAATGCACCCCATGTGCCTCGCGCCAGCCTTCCGAAGGGTACTGTAACAGCAGCTATCCACAATTTTTTTACCCTTATTTCGTCCCGACCATCCTGACTGCATGCAAGGAAAGCAGTAGAAGCAGCAGAAATCTTTCTCTCCTTTTGCTCCAAGAGGCTGTGCCGGTGCGATGAGTCTCATGAAGACTAATTTCTGGTGGAGTTTGGAGGGGAGAAAGGTTTCTTGCGTGTAGCATGCAGCCAAAAGTTTGCAAAAGGCATGAAGGTAAAATGCCTCGTGTATGGGCTGCTCCCGACGAGTGCTGTGGCTGGGTTAGGGTTAGGAGGAGCCCTGCGCGGCCCCTGCTTGCTTCCGCTTCGTCTTTGGCAGGGCTGCAGGTGCTAGAAGGGCGCTGTCCTGAAGCCTCCCCGCCACTTGGTTTGGGGCGGACAGTGCCTGGCAGGCCAAGGTGTGCTGGGTGGGCAGGCCAGTGGAGCAGCTGCGTGGCTTGCTTGAGTTGCGGGGATTTGAGCAGCATTTACATGGCTAGGATTCCTGCAGGATCCCTGGCTTCCGAGGCAGGCTAGGCCCAGAGAGGAGGCACTGCAAGGGAGCCAATTTCTCACATTGGCCGTCGGGGTCACCCACGCAGAGGCTGGGCCTCGGGGCGCCACCCTGAGCAGGCGCTGAGCTGGAGGCGGGGGAGGGTCAGTCTCTTTACCCGGTTGCCTGCCCTCCACCATTTTCATCAAGTGTGTGTAAGTGTGTGTGTGTGTGTGAGAGAGAGAGAGAGAGTGAGAGAAATGGCAGAGAGAAAACTCTTTCAAACAGCTTTGCCTGCAATTCTTGTTACTCCCCTCCATCGTTTCTCTCTCTCTCTCTCTCTCTCCCTCCCTCCCTCCCTCCCTCCCTCCCTCCCTCCCTCCCTCCCTCTCTCTCTCTCTCTCTCTATCTATCTATCTATCTATCTATCTATCTCTCTCTCATTCTCTTTCTCACACACACAGACATTTGATCGCTTGAAAGGGATAGCCTGCGCTTTGCTTCTATTGTAAGCACACGCTTCCCATAATCAACTGTCTTTTTCTCAAGCAGCAACAGCCGGGTAGAGGGGGAGCGATTCCGACGGGCCACATGGCTTTCTGCCTCATTGTAGCAGGAGCCTAAGTAACACCCGCAGAGCACAAACCATGGTCGCCGCTTGCTCCATAGCCACAAGGTGAGCTGCGGAACAGAGGGACCCTCGACTGCAAGGTTGCCTAGCGATGTGGGCAGGGCTGGGACTAGCAAGAATGTGCTGGAAATATCTCCAGGCACCTGGAGAGACAGAACTTCCAGCCCTCGCTGGATCAGCTAATCTGCAGGCCGAGGTTAAGGGGCTGAGCAGCCATGAGGTGATCGCACTCACAGCCTCCTGCACCTAAAAAAAAGACCCTCAAAAATAAGGCAAAGCACTTATTTTGGGGGTCATTTTTGGGGAAACACGGGGAAGACAAGAGATTGTCTTGACAAAATTTCGGTGTAGTTTTAACCCCCACTTCCACCCCATCAAAATCTCATATTCAATCAGTATAGACTGAAAATGGAATTGATCAGATTCAGATTCAAGATCTTTTAATTACCAGCAGACTATAGGTTTACAAAGTTATCCCAGCCAAAGCAATAGAACAGAATTTTGCCATCTCTTTTTATGACTTTGGAGCACGTTGAATCTTAACATGAATTTTGGAAAGACACATACAGGTAATTCATCTCAGTCCAACTCCTGGGTATTGACTCAAGGAAATGTTTAGTCACTGTCACCGACTTTTGCAGACAGGTAAAAACATGGGATAAACATTATTCCCAGTCAGCTTCCTTTAGAGCTTCTGATGATGAGATCTCTAAAAATCAGAATGATAACAATATAATACTTGGATTTAGTTTCTCAGTTTGAAAACAAATATTTCACTAAGTATCAACTTCAGCTATATATCTTTGCTTAATATTGTGCAAATATGCAACCAAAGTAAACAGAACTGGGTTATGTGACAGATGTCCTAGCCTGGAGCAAAGGATATGTATTTATACATTTGAATCTAATCCAGATGGCATCAGGATAGCTTCCTAATCAATTTTTGCTACATCAATTAAGCCTGATAGAATAAAACAATCAGAATTCTGGCCCCAAGATAAAGACATACATTTTTCTACCTAGGAAGCCATGATTTTATATTGGCTAGCTTCCAAGAGAGGATGTCAACACCACTACTGAAAGATACCATCCATAAATAAAAGTCTCTCATTAAACATTTATTGCTGTGGTGTACATTATCACATTTTAATCCAGTCTGTATTCCCTTGGACACATGAATTCTGACATTCTGGTGGATATTTCTAACATATCCATCACCCTCATAGTGGAATGGTTGAATGGGCAGAAATGAAAAATATCCTTGAGAACATTTGGACATCAACCTCCCATCAGATATCAGAAATGGAGCAATTCGCATCCGTAGTGTATCCATTCTGACCTTCAAAAAAGGTACGCATCATCAAAAAAGAGATTTACATTATTTTCTATTCAGGAAATGCATATCCAATGTTATGGACCTGATCTCTGCTTATTCTCACTTTACACTTCATGCAACATATTTGTCTTTCTCCCTTGCTTTTATTAACCACTAGCTTGATGTGATGGACTACAGTGAAGCAGCAGTTTTCCAGTAAGCATATACCAAAGAGGGGAGCAAAACAAGAGGCAATACAACCAGGAGCTGTATTGGAGCCCAAATAAAAGAGTTGGGATACCCACTCCCTAGAATCCCCCACGGTATATTTGTTAGGATGAGAAGAGTAAAGATTTAGTCTGGCAAGATTCTGTTCGTTGGGTGTAAACAAATAAAGAACTAAACTTTGACTGGCTTGATCTATGTCATTCCTGGACTGAGCCTGACTCTAGAGCAGGGGTGTCAAACTCGATTTCATTGAGGGCTGCATCAAGGTTCTGTTTGACCTCAGGGGGCCAGGGTGGGCATGGCCAGCTTGATGTCACTCGTGTCGGGACACTTGTGGCGGCCTGAGCACTCTGCCAGTTAGAGTGGGCTCCCGAGCTCCATTTTTGGCCGTGACGGCCTCGTGCAACCTTCTGCCAGCAAAAATGGAGCTCAGGAGGGCCACCTGCAGTCCTCCTGAGCTCCATTTTTGCTGGCAAAGGCACCGCGGGCTGGTCCTTTGCTGTTTCCACAGTAGCCCCATGGGCCAGCTCTAAGCACCTCGCAGGCTGAATCCGGTCCCTGGGCCTTGAGCTTGTCAGCCCTGCTCTAGAGGGCTTTTTGTGCATAGCAAGAAGAAAATGTAACAAGGAGAATGCTCATATGCTTTCCATGGAGATATCAACTTTGAAAGCTTTATTCTCAAGTAAAGTATACTCACAAAGAAACAGGAGACACAATACAGTAAGTACTTGCCATACTACAACTTTATGGTAAAGTAATATTCTACACAAATATATGCACACATACACTCATTCCCATTCTCACTTTTTGGAAGATATACAGATTTTTTAAAAAAACTTCCTGACTTCCTACTCTAGTGAATTAATTACCTCTTCTTTCCTTGTGCTCTTTATTCATGCCTGAGTTATCATGGCTCTCCTTTCACTTACTACCTGGGCTCTATCTATCTATCTATCTATCTATCTATCTATCTATCTATCTATCTATCTATCTATCTATCTATCTATCTATCTATCTATCTATCTATCTATCATTTATCCATCTATCTATCATCTATCATCTATCTATCTTTAATTAAGAATTAATTTATTTAGAATTAAGGATGAATTGTTTCCTAAACCAACAATAAATGCATTAGGGAATAATTCAGCAGGAATTTCTCCAAAACCAGTATCATTCAGTGTTAGGTATGGCAATGGTGGTATGAAATTTTGAATAACCCAGATAGATGCTATATTCATTTGTTCATTCTTTAGAGTTATAGGGCATAGTTTTTATATGTAAATGCTGGGAGAGATTATCTGAATATATAATATGATGTGTCACTACTATTCAGATGATATCCAGCTAATAATTAGATTCACCAAATCAGCTAAGTGAAAATCTCTTTCAAAAGGAATTGCATTATTTCTTAATAATCACAACTTTTAAAAGTCTGATCATATATAATAAATAGTTGCCATGAAATAAAAAGATGTTGAGACTCTAGAAAGAGTGCAGAGAAGAGCACAAAGATGATTAGGGAACTGAAGGCCATATGAACGATTACAGGAACTGGGTATGTCTAGTCTAATGAAAAGAAAGACTAGGGGTGACATGATAGCAGTCTATCAATATCTGAGGGACTGCCACAAAGAAGAGGGGGATAACCTATTCTCCAAAGTACCTGAAGGCAGGACAAGAAGCAATGGATGAAAACTAATCAATGAGAAAACCAACCTAGAACTAAGGAGAAATTTGCTGACAGAACAATTAATCAGTGGAATAACTTGCCTCCAAGAGTTGCGGATGCTCCATCACTGGAGGTTTTTAAGAAGAGATTGGACAACCATTTGTCTGGTCTCCCGCTTGAGCAGGGGTTTTGTACTAAAAGGATTCCAATGTCCCTTCCAACTCTTTATTATTCTGCTTTTCTGATCACTGTATTTACTCAACCAAGGAAAGCATAGAAGATCTTTTGTTTCTTTTTTCTTTCATAAGACATTAGGCCTCAGTTGTACAATTGATTACTTACAATTGCAAAAAATATAAAACAGCCTGGAATTTGTAGTTAAGGGTTTGCAATTTGTAATCACTAGAGAAGTGCTGTTGCCAAGGGTGGGTTCTGACTTACCTCGCTGCCGGTTTGCTTCTTCCTGCGCCGTGAGTGCACACGTGCTTTGCGCATGCATGCGCAGTGCTGAAAATCCAGCTTCTGCGCGTGTGCAGAAGCGAAAAACAAGATGGCGGTGCCGCTGAGAGAGATGTTTCAGGGGCGTGTCTGGCTGGCCATCGCTGCCGGTTCGGCGAGCAGGGGGAAATTCCCGCTACCAGTTCTAAAGAACTGGTCCGAACCGGCAGGAACCCCCCTCTGGCTGTTTCCCTTTAAAACTTGCTGGGCTGGAGGGATGTGATTTTAAAAACAAAAATATCTTCCAATAAATGTACAAAACAGAAAGATACAAGTATGTATCTTTATGAAGGGTTGAGAAAGATCCTGTCAGAAATTCTGGAAAATTATTACCAGTCAATGAGACATAATGGACCTAGTTCTACCAATAGGATAATTCATTACAAAGTAGCCTTCTTTGAGAAGACCATACCCTAGATAGTTTAATTTATGACTGGGACTAAGAACTGATGTACGGAGTCCAGGTGTGCCTGGAGATGATTACAAAAAGAATACAAATACATTATTTACATTATAACTTACATTTGGGGAAATCTAGCCTGGAAAATACAATAGAATGTAGATTTATTAAAACCTGCAATCTTTCTTCTGAACGACTTAAGAGATTCTGCTTTTCAGTCAACGGGCATTTCTCTTCAAATACTGCAGAGTTATAACCCTTAAGTGAGGATACTAAACCAGAGTCTTTCATTAATTTGAACACCAAAAGGCCCTGGACATCACTGTAGCTTCCTAAACAAGTAAATGCAAGTTTACTTTAGTGACAGATCCAGATAAACAGAAGAAAGCAGCTGCAAAAAAGAATCCCATTGAAAATGTGCAGTTTCCCACAAACCAAACGGATCTCCAGCAAAGAAAGCACAGAATATTTACAATTTTGTAATGATTCGTCTTAGAGTTGTGTGATTTTAAAAGGAAGAGGCCCAGGAAAAGGCATGAAACCTCACATTTTGTCAATAGGCCTAATACAGTATGTGTGGTCCTGTTCAAATACGACAGAAATGGAAAAGATATTTGCTGACAGGTACAAGACAAGCATGGAAATCAGGTTCTCTTCACTCCGGTTCATTTCTAAATATTGTGAACTAAAGCTATTCTTTAACAATGTGTCCATAATAGGACTTGGCATGGAAATCCAAACATTGTCACTTTGGGTTAAGACATCCTGTGACAGACGGGCTGAGACCTCTTATAGTCCCAGGCTGAAGCATCAGCCAAACTGATTCACTGATGAGCACAATCTCCTTCCTACCTGGCAGAATGAGGATGCAGAGGTGATGGATAAGACTAGGATCTTGGTTTTTGTTTTTAGCTCTCATGACCTTCCACTTGTGTGTGTATTTTGAAGCAGTATAACAATTGCTCTTGAGATTAGGAGGAGATAATTTTTTAAATGTCAATTATTACAGATACAGCACCTTAATTAGCACTAAATCCCACTGGCATTAATAATGCACTGAAAACTGGGGCTGTGCATAGCCTTTAAAAGAGGTGCTTCACAGTACAGGCAGCCCTCATATAATGATCAGTTGCTTAGTGACCATTCGAAGCTACAAAGTTCTGATGACGGCACCTCTCTGTGGTCACATGCTCACGCTTTGGGCACTTTGGCAACTGGCTCACCTTTATGGCTGTTTGCGGCAGTGGTGAAATCTAAAATTTTTCCCCACTGGTTCTGTGGGTGTGGCTTGGTGGGTGTGGCTTGGTGGTCACGTGACTGGGTGGGCATGGCCAACTTGTAAAATATGGTGAAACTCACCTAATAATGCTCTTGCTTAGCAACCAAAATTTGGAGCTCAATTGTGGTCATAAGTTTTCTTTCTTTCTTTCTTTCTTTCTTTCTTTCTTTCTTTCTTTCTTTCTTTCTTTCTTTCTTTCTTTCTTTCTTTCTTGTCTCTCTCCCTTCCTTCCTTCCTTCCTTCCTTCCTTTCTTTTTCTTTCTTTCTTTGTCTCTTTCATTCTTTTTCTTTTTTTCTCTTTCTTTCTTTTTCTCTTTCTTTTTTTCTCTGTCTCTCTTTCTTTTCTCCCTCTCTCCCTTTCCTTCCTTCCTTCCTTCCTTCCTTTACTTTTCTTTCTTTCTTGTCTCTCTCTCCCCCCTTCCTCTCTTTCTTTCTCTTTCTCTTTCTTTCTCTCTTTCTTTTTTTCTTTCTCTTTTTTTCTTGTCTGTCTGTCTCTTTTCTCTCTCTCTCTCTCCTTTTCCTTCCTCTTTCTTTCTTTCTCTTTCTTTCTCTCGCTCGGCGGCGGGAGAAGGAAGAAAGTGCTCTTGGAGGGTGGGCGGCCCGGCCGGCAGTGGCGCATCCCCTGTCATGGGCTGGATGTGGGGAGTGAGACCTGAGGCAGAGAGGAAATGCGCATGTGCAGCAGCCCCGGGACATCTGCCTGTTATCCCGGAGCGCCACTGCTACCACTTGCCCTTGCCTCCTCCCCTTTCTTTGGGTTGGGCCAAAGTCACCCAAGTGCCTAAGGTGCGCTAAACCCTATTCCACGTCTTCCAAAGCAGACCACCATGGCTTGAGGTGAGGTCACAGCAGCCACACCAAACAAACACTGCTCCGTTTATGGTTCTAGCAAGACAGACTGACTCCCCAACTGAGCCTCAAAATAACAATGCTGCTGCCCCTCTCAGCCCCAGAGCAGCAGCGGTTGCATCTCCACCAAGGGCCACCTGCCCACTCACTGGCTGGGCCGGGCTGGACGCCGACCTCGGAAGGCAAGCGGGTATGGGGGATTGCCGGGAAGGCTGCTAGCTCCCTTTCCCATGGCTGGCCGGCCCCGACATGCTTGCCTGCCTTCTATGCGGCCTTCCGCTTGCCTGCCTTCACAAGCTGGCCACAGGGACACTGGGAAGGCTACGTGGAAGGCAGGCAAGCATGTCGGGGCTGTGGGCCATGGGGAATGGAGTAGGGAAGGCAGGAGGGAGGCAGGGAAAGCTAGGTAGGCTGCGACTTCGCAGGGTTACCTGGCAGGCAGATCAGGGGTGCAGCACTTCAGGCAGGCAAGCTGCATTGCAGAGACTGGGCGGCGCAGGCAAGCAAGCGGCGACTGGGGGCCTGATTCAGGGGCGTGGCCAGCCAGCCATTGCTACCGGTTTGGCGAACCAGGCCACATGTCTCCTAACAGTTCTCCTGAACCGGTCCAAACTGGTAGCATTTCACCCCTGGTTTGCGGTGTCCTGCAGTCAGATGATTATTTTTTTGCTGGTTTCCAACAACTACTATTGGTTTCTGGCAAAAAAACCCCCACAGATTGGATTGCTTAACAACTGCCATATTCACTTAACGACTGTGGCATTTGCTTAACAACCTCTGCAAAAAAGATTGTAAAATCAGATATGATCACTCAGTGACCCATTTAATGACTGCAATAGTTTATGATGGTCATAAGTTGAGGATTACCTGTTCAAATGAGCCGAGGTGGCACAGCGGTTAGACAGCAGTACTGCAGGCTACTTTAGCTGACTGATCATTTGAGTTCAGCTGTTCAAATCTCACCGGCTCAGAGTTGACTCAGCCTTCCATCCTTCTGAGGTAGGTAAAATGAGGACCCAGATTGTTGGGGGCAATGTAAATATATACATTGCTTAATGGTGTAAACCGCTTAGAGAGTGCTTGCACTATGAGGCGGTATATAAATAAATAAATAAATAAATAAATAAATAAATAAATAAATAAATAAATAAATAAATAATAATGAATGAATGAATGAATGAATGAATGAATGAATAAATAAATAAATAAATAAATAAATAAATAAATAAATAAATAAATAAATAAATAAATAAATAAATAAATAAATAAATAAATTCATTGAAGAAAAAGCAAAATAAAGTGACTATGTATGCATATATGTTTGGAGTTGCCCATGAACAGCTTCCAAAAGGTCTGTCCAAGGCCTGCAAATAACGTAGCTGCTTCAAAAGAAGTATTTTATAAGTGATCTTTAGCTGTGCAAAACATTCTTTCAAGGGCATTGCACAGACTTACTTAATATATCTCTGTCGACATTATAGGAGGGGAGCTGTGTCAGTCTATGGTAACTAAAACTCATAGTCTGGTAGAGTCACTATGAAGATAAACAAATGTTTTTACAGAGCATAAGCTTTCATGAGATGTGGCTTACTTATGATGCATGGAGCATCTTAACTAATGTAGGTTTTAACTCTGCTGGATGAGGCAGAGAGAGAGGGGGAGCGGTTGTGCAATGGTTCAATATGAATGGATTTTCAAAGCGCCCTAGGGAATAGGACACAATCTAAGTACCATGCTAATACACCGTTTAACTTGGAATTTATTTTATTTATATTACATTGCTATTGTTAAATATAGCAAGTCAATTTACTATAACAAGAAACAATGGGAATGAGCTGCAACAAAATAGGCTAGAATAAGTTAAGATAAAATGAAGTAACATGAGATAAAATCAAGTGATATAAAATGATGAAACATAAAATAGAATACCAAAGTATAAAATAAGATGTATGCTAAGATAGAAAAGAGAATGTCTTTAAATGAATGCATCACCTTTACACGCTACCCCAATGTGTTCAATAAAACATGTTCTCAGTTGAACAACTCCAACTATAAACTAAGCAGTTCTATTGATTATAAAACTATAGTGTCTGTGCCCTGAAGGAAATAAGACAGTCTTACACTGTAGTCTAGAGGTGGGATCCTGCCTCTGATTGCCGGTGCGGTTAATCGCTGAGTTTGGCGCAGAGCCGAAGACGCTGCTTGAGCCTGCTCCCGTTCGCGGAGCGGGAGCTTTCCCCGGGCGCTTTCCCCGCCCGCATGGATGCCGCCAATTGCATTCTTTTGCCCTCTGCGCATGCCCAAAGTGTTCCGCATGCGCAGAGGGCAAAAGAACGCAATTGGTGGCATCCATGCGGGCGGGGAAAGCGCCCGGGGAAAGCTCCCGCTCCACGAACGGGAGCAGGCTCGAGCAGCGTCTTCGGCTCTGCGCCGAACTCAGCGATTAACCGCACCGGCAATCAGAGGCAGGAACCCACCTCTGCTGTAGTCCCAATGTGGTGTTCTGTCAACACAGCAATGACTAATACTGAGCTTTTGTTAGTGCATACAGTTGGCAGTTAAATAAGACATGCACACAATCTTCTGTGTCTAGTGCTGCACATACACATGTTCTCCCAGAGCTGGGTGAAATCCAAGTGCTCAGAACTTGTTCTAGTAAAGCCTATTAAAACAATGGATTTACAACTTGAGCTATTCTCGGATCTGCAGGAAAAGTAACAGGGAGCTACATAGAGTTGGGAAATAAAAGTGAATTTAAAACAAGTCAGGATAAGCTTTGAAGAAACATTGGACAAACTGTCAAAAAACAGCTGACAACTGACAATTTACTGACATCCAAAGCCTCAGTAAGCACTTTAAAATTTGCTACAGTTGAACAATAGATATAAGGAATTAGCCTTATTATAAGAACAAGCTGAATTTAGTTGCCGGGGAAGAAACAGTGCCAGCAAGAACCTCAAAGCAGATAAATGAGCTTCAGAGAAACTGTAAGTCAATATAAGCTAACAACTGGTTTTATATCTCACCAATGCTTTTTAATTGTGCAAACTGTGCTTTCGATTTCCAAACAACTATATAAGACAGTGGTTCCCAAAGTGGGCGGTACTGCCCCCTGGGGGGCAGTGGGATGACTTAGGGGGCGGTAAGAGGCAAGGGGGGTGGCAGGGGGGCGCTAAGAGGGGCCAGGGGGGTGGCAGAAGCCCTGTAAGGAGGAAGCCCTGCGAGGAGACGCTACTGGCGATGTGCAGGAAATCCCCCCCGCCACCTGCAGATCGTCCTTTCAAAGAGAGTTTCACCAGGACGAAGAGATGGATGGAGGCGGAGTTTGATTCAGGTTGGGCTTTCTTCGTGAGGGGAGGAGGACCATCTGGGGAGAGAGAGATTTAGGAAGCCTGTGCTGGCAGGCGGTTTCTCCAGCGAAGCATCTGATTCATCCCAAGGGGTGAGCGTCTTCGCTCTGTTTGTCTGTGTCTTGCAGGCAGCAAGCGTCAGCAGTGTTTCATCGCAGGGCTCTTTCCTCCTTCTCTCTGGTCTGGTTCTCAAATATTTTCAAGCAAAACACTGCCGAGAGAGGGAAGTATCTCTTCCCGCTCCCTCACCAAACTTTGTGTGTGGGCATGACGTTTCGCAAAGCACCTTAGTCTGCGGCTGTTGGCTCCCTCCCTTTGTGCTTTTTATATACATAGCAACATACCCACCCTGCCTGGGTTTATGTTTATACCTTTTAAAATCTAAGAGTTTGGTATAGTTGTGTTCAATTGTTTGTGTTTGCGTTATGTTGAATTTTAGTATGATGTGGTCACTCTCATCCAACGTTCCTGCAGTTTCAACTCCCTCTATCACTTCTTCTTTGTTTGTAAGTATTAAGTCCAGTATGGCTGTCCCTATAGTTCTCTCCTCTACCTTTTGGACAATAAAGTTGTCAGCAAGGTTGGTTATGAACCTGTTTGATTTCTCACTTGGTGCAGAATTAATTTTCCAGTTGATATCCGGGTAGTTGAAGTCCTCCATTATTACTGCAGTGTGTTTCCTACATATGTTTGTTAGTTGGTTGGCAAAAAGGTTATCCATTTTTTCTGCTTGATTGGGTGGCCTATAGTATACTCCTATTGCCACCTCATTCTTTTTTTCTTTTATGTTGACCCATATGCATTCTAGGGGGTTTTCTTCCTTGGTTACATGTAATTCTGTAGCAACATAGTGGTCCTTTACATACAGTGCAACTCCATCGCCTCTTTTTTGTGGTCTGGTTTTTTTTTGAAGAGTTTGTATCCTTCTATCAGTATGTTCCAGTCGTGTGTTTCATCCCACCAAGTTTCTGTTGTTCCAACTATGTCATATCTACCTTAGTGTATTAATATTTCAAGTTCACCCTGTTTATTCCCCAGGCTTTGTGCATTTGTGTAAAGGCACTTGAGATCTTTGTGCCTGACTCTGGGTGTGCTTCCTATGTCTCCTATTTGGCGTTTGAGTTTGTCTTCCTTCCTGTTAGATCGTGGATTCAATACAGGAGACCGACTTTGACAACAGCTCTTTATTTGAGATAAGAAGCACAACCAGCAAAAAGCCTCTGACAGCTTGCCTTTTTATAGGGGCTGTCAGCAACACTTGTAACCAATTCAAAATGTAGCAACCAATGGGGGTTCAGCATTTTCCCTCCATAATACTGGCCCTGGATGAAACCAGTTATTCCTAGCCAGAACATAACATCCCTCCCCCTCTAGATGGGCTCATTCAGCAAACGTAATCGCGTAGGTAGGCGGGAGGTTTACGCTCCCGCTCGGACCTGCGCACTTCAGTCAAGGGGAAGCCAGCAGCCTGATCGGACTGGTCTGCTGCAATTCCGGGAGCTGTGCTTGGAAGCTCCTGGAATGTCTCGCTCTCAGTTCTCTCTGCTTGTGGACTTAATTTGACTGAGGGACGCTGCTGGACTGTGGCTTCACCAGGTAGGCCTTCTGAGACATCTGGGCGCGATTCAGCTAGGGAAGGAATGTATGGAGTTATCTCACTTGGGTTTATTAGGTCTTTTTTAATTCTACTTCTTAACTGATCAATGTGTCTTTTCCATAGGCGGCCATCTTGCAGCCGGACCGCGTAAGACACAGGCCCTATGACAGTTTCTATTACCCCTGGCAGCCATAGGGGCCCTTCAGCATAATTGCGGGCAAACACTGTGTCCGCTGTGGCGAATGACCTTGTTTTCTTTGTGCTTTCTTGTTTTGCGCCGGTTGCGTAGTTTGGATGTAAGCGGTCCAGGAGTGACCGGAGCCGGCGGCCCATTAGGAGCTCTGCTGGGCTACGGCCAGTTGTGGCGCTGGGAGTTATGTGCTGGGTTAGGAGGAACCTGTCTATCCTATCCTGCCAATCTCCAGGCCCCAGTCTGGCTAACGCTTCCTTAGCAGATCTCACAAATCGTTCCGCTAGGCCGTTTGTGGCCGGGTGGAATGGAGCAGATAAAGTGTGGCGGATTCCTTGGCTAGCCAGATACCCCTCAAAAGGTGTGGCTGTGAATTGCGGGCCGTTGTCTGTTACTAACGTGTCCGGAATGCCATGGGTTGTGAATAAATGCCTTAGAACCTTAATGACAGACTCAGCAGTGGTCGACTTCATAGGGAAGATCTCGAGCCACTTGGAATATGCGTCCACGATAATTAGGAACATTTGGCCATGGCATGGACCCGCAAAATCGGCATGAAGCCGTGACCATGGGGATTTTGGTAGATCCCAATCGTGCACCGGGGCTTTGGGAGGCGCCGGCCGTGACTCCTGACAGGGTAGGCATCGGGCGACCCACTCCTGGACCTCCGCGTCCATCTTGGGCCACCACACGTACCCTCTAGCTAAGGCCTTCATTCGCACAATTCCCGGATGGCCTTCATGTAATGTTTGAAGTATTCCAGCACGCAGGCTGGTAGGTATCACCACCCTGTCTCCCCATAAAAGGCATCCCCCTTGCTCTGACAGTTCATGCTGTCTTAGCTCGTACGGCTTAAACTCAGGCCTGACAGGGTCTCTCGGCCACCCCCTCCACACCCAGTTCAGGACAGTCCTGAGAGCGGGGTCTCTGGTTGTGTGCTTGGCCACCTCAGCCGAGGTGATCAGGCCTGAATCCTCTAGGTCAGTTAAGAGCACAGGGGCCTCTGGGACGATATCCGACAGTACCTCGGGCAACGGGCACCTGCTTAATGCATCTGCATTTCCCATTTCTCTCCCAGGCCGGTGTACCAGGCAATAGGAATATGCAGATAGGAAAATGGCCCAGCGGGCAAAACGGGGGGACAAAGCAGCCGGGGTGGGGCGATCCCCAGCGAGTAACCCCAATAGAGGCTTGTGGTCCGTTACCAGCATGAAGTCTCGCCCGAACAAGTATTCATGGAATTTTTTAACCCCCGCTACCAGGGCAAAGGCTTCCTTGTCCAGCTGACTATAATTCCTTTCCGCGCTGGACAAGGTTCTTGAATAATAGGCTATTGGAGCCTCAAGCCCATTGGGGAGCCGATGACTTAGGACAGCCCCGACCCCTACTGGGGACGCATCACAAGCTAGGACCACCGGCAAGGTGATGTTGTACTGAATCAGAAAACTTTCGCTGGTCAGCAATTTTTTTACAGCTCTGAAAGCAGCATTTTCTTTATGGCCCCACACCCACGGAGCATTCTTAGCCAGCAACCTATGGAGGGGCTCCGCAACAGTTGCTTTATCTCTTAAAAATAGGCTATAAAAATTAAGAAGGCCTAGGAAAGCCTGCAGCTCCACCTGATTTTTAGGGGCTGGGGCTTCCTGAATGGCCTTCAGTTTACTCTCTGTGAGGTGGATGCCTCCACCATCAATTCTGTACCCCAGGAACTCAACCTCTGGGACCCCCAATACACATTTGTTGCGTTTGGCTTTCAAACCCGCAGCGCGTAACTTCTCGAGGACCATTGTGACTCGACAGCATAGCTGGTCACTATCGTTCGCCGAAATAAGAATATCGTCGAAGTAGGGCACGACCCCGGGGATGTTCTGCAACAGACGTTCCATCACACTCTGGAACAACCCCGGGGCCACACTAACCCCAAATTGCAATCTATGACATTTAAATGCCTCCCTGTGAGTCACAATGGTCTGAGCCTCTGCCGTGGCACCATCTACTGGTAGCTGCTGGTAGGCCTGTGCCAGATCTAACTTGGCGAACAGGCGTCCAGACCCCAACGAGTGCAGCAATTGATGTACGATTGGCACAGGGTAGGCACTCTGTTGCAACGCTCTGTTTACTGTGCACTTGTAGTCAGCGCATATTTTGACGCTTCCGTCCCCTTTAAGGGGCGTGACAATGGGCGTCTCCCACCGTGCATGGTCCACTGGTTCTAGAACACCCTGCTTGATCAGTTTATCTAATTCAATATCTATTTTGGCTCGCAATGGTAAGGGAACCCTGCGGGGCTTTAAACGAATGGGGGCAACCTTAGGATCAAGATTAAACGAAATTGGGGTCCCCACATACTTGCCCAACCCGTCACTGAAAACGTCCTGAAATTCCTCAAACAGATCGTCCAAATTTGAAGTTTTGACATTGTTGACGCCGGAGACCTCTAAACCGAGGGATTCGAACCAGCTCAGTCCTAAGAGGCTCGGGAGGTCGCCGTTCACGATGATGAGCTGGAGTGGTCCTGCAAAGTTGTTGAACTGGACTTGCACATTGGCCTGACCAAGGACTGGAATCCGGTTCCCCTGGTAGTCTGACAGGCGAAATCCGGTGTCCTGGATTCGGTTAGAGTAGAAGCTTGGCACAGCTCTTTTGAGAGTCTTCCAGGCAATGATAGACACCGCTGAGCCCGTGTCTATCTCCATCTGCATCGGTGCTCCCTCGATGAGGATGGTCACCATCAGCTTCTTTCCGCCCAGAGAGCTGGCTCTATCAATTCGTGTGTTGTTGGTAGCTGGTTGCATTCTTGGGTATCTTTGGCGCGGCTTTGGATTTTTGCGCCAAGATCTCGGTGACAGCTCAGCTCGCGGAGTATTGCGCGCCGGCACATCTCTGTTCGGCAGTGTTGCACGGCAAACTCGTGCTAGATGGCCCCTCCTCTCGCATCTCTGGCATGTAACGTCTCTGAATCTACATGAAAATCTCGGGTGTCGCCCCCCACAGCTGGAACACCCATGGGGGAAATCTCCGGGCGGCGGTGGCGGAGGTGGGCGTCACAGCTCAGTACGGCAAACATCATCATCACTGCTCACGTCGTCGTCCAGCATTCCCTTATGGACGGTCGGTACAATGGGCGGCATAGGCTTCGCTTCCTTCTTAGATGTGGCAAAATGGTGGAGAGATTCAGCCGCTTTGGTGGATGACTCAGCTGCCCTGGCTTCGTCCAGCGCGGCAGCCAAAGTGAGGTTAGGACGAGCCAGGAGGCGGCGCTGCAGGCGGATATCCTGAACACCGCAGATCAATTGGTCTAGCATTATGTCGTCCAAGTCGCGAAATTCACAGTGTCCAGATGCCTTATGGAGAGCAGCAATATATTGATTAATAGTCTCTCTGTCCATTTGCATGCGCTGCCGAAATTCGTAATGCTGCACAACCTTAGAAGGGGTTGGCGCATAGTGCGTCTTCAGTGTCCCCTTCAGCACGTCCCACTGCATGGGTTGTGAAGCCCATGGGGCTTGTCGTTGTTCTCCTGGTCCCAAATTCTTCGTTGCCACTGTTAGATCGTGGATTTAATACAGGAGACCGACTTTGACAACAGCTCTTTATTTGAGATAAGAAGCACAACCAGCAAAAAGCCTCTGACAGCTTGCCTTTTTATAGGGGCTGTCAGCAACACTTGTAACCAATTCAAAATGTAGCAACCAATGGGGGTTCAGCATTTTCCCTCCATAATACTGGCCCTGGATGAAACCAGTTATTCCTAGCCAGAACATAACACTTCCCATCCCTCTTTAGTTTGTTATTTGCCTTGCTTACTAGGGGTCTTTGCTTGGAGTTAGATCCTGGAGATCCTATAGATTGGTCACCCTCCCCGCTCAATTTTAGTTTAAAGCCCTCCTGATAAGTTGAGCCAGCTGTTTTCTGAAGACATTCTTCCCAGTCTTTGTGAGGTATAACCCGTCCCTTGCCAAAATTCTATCTTGAAGGTAGTACAGCCCATGGTCCAGGAATCCAAAGTTTTTTTGGCGACACCAACCCTTTAGTCAGTGGTTCACTTCTAGAATGTACTATGAAGGGGACAGAATTATTACTGAGTCTGAGAAGAGAACCTTTCCCAGAGTGCTGTTTTTCACGAAAGCATTCTTGAGACCATTTCAAATAACACAAATCAGAATCTTTGGGGATACTCACTATAACCTTACCACTCTTTTTCACAAAAGGAAAAGACAGAAACAATGGTTGGCTCATTGCAACAACGGTTAAATCAGAGGGAGGAATAGAAACCTGTTCAATGTCATGAGGCTCCTTTATCTCCCTCAAGGCCAGTTTTAAGTGTATGCTCTCTGAGAAGGGAAGCAACTGAATATCAGAGTCCTGTCAAGGATGACAAGCTTATTAGCCCTCATGTTGCCCTCCTGCTAAATAAGCAAAAAGAAATAATACCATAACTGGAAATGTTTTTATATATATAAAAGGCTTTCATTACTGACAGTTTCCTCTATCAGCAATGCTGTCACATCATTTATCTCACTGAGATCAAGGCTGAAGACCCAGGTAGGCACAAACAAGAGCCCTATTCTATGCTCTGTTGATGGGCAAAAAAATATCTATTATCCCCAAACATGCTATAAAATCTGATTTAGAATCACTAACTGCAACTGCTGAGCAAGCATCATAGGAATGGTGATACTCACCCACAACTTCCCCTTGCATCATTTCTCAGCAAATTGCTTAATATCACTAGATTCAACTTTGGAGCTTCTGGGGAAGAATAACACATTCAAATAAACTCAGAATAACAGAATTGGAAGGGACCTTGGAGTTCTTCTGGTCCAGGGGGGTCAAACTTGTATCCTCACATTGTCGTCACGTGATGTATCGTGATTTCCCCCCCTTCGCTAAAATGGGGGTGGGCATGGCCAGCGAGGGACGCATCCGGCCCGCGGGCTGTGAGTTTGACACTCCTGTTCTAGTCCAATCCCGTTCAAGCAGGAAACCATATACCACTTCAGACAAATGGTAGTCCAATTTCTTCTTAAAAACCTCCAGGGTTGGAGCACTCACAATTTCTGGAGGGAAGTCATTACACTGATTGTTATAACTGTCAGGAAATTTCTCCTTCGTTTGGTTCTCTCCTGGATTATTTTCCATGCATTTCTTCGTGGCCTGCCTTCAGGTGCCTTGGAGACTAGGTTGACCCCCCTTTTCTTTGTGGCTGCCCCTTAGATATTGGAACACTGCTATCATGTCACCCCTAGTCTTTCTTTTCATTAAAATAGACATACCCAAATCCTGCAGCGTTTCTTGTATGTTTTAGCCTCCAAGTCCCCTAATCATCTTTGTTGCTTTTCTCTGCATTCTTTCTAGAGTCTCAACATCTTTTTTATATTGTGGTGACCAAAACTGAATGAAATATTCCAAGTGTGGTCTTACCAAGACATTACAAAGTGGTATTAACATTTCACATGATTTTGATTCTGTCCCTCTGTTAATGCAGCCTAGGAGTGTGCTGGCTCATATTAAATATGATGTAATTGTCCACTAGGACTCCAAGTTCCCTCTCGCAGTTACTACTACCGGTATTGAGCCAGGTACCACCTATTCTATACCTGTGCATTTGGTTTTCTTGCCTAACAACATCCACTACAAGCATGGACTACAAGCTTTTAGAAACTTTGTAAAGACAGCATGCTTAATATCATTATTGTGACTTGAGCAGCAACATGTGTCTTCAAATCATTGGCAGACCATGAGCACATATGAGTCCACAATTTACTAACATTTTCTTGGTTTCCCTAAACAGTAGCCTGACAATGTCTTCAGAGCCATCAGTTTAGTTTTCTTCTAGGTAAATTGACCCACCATCTGAGCATGACTAAGCCAGTTTCACACTGGATAAACTCAAATGATGTTTGTGTCCACTTCACAATGTGTCCAGATTATAGTGAGCTAATGTGAGAGGCAAACAGAAAATTAGATACTACAGCTATATATCTTGCTCAATTGCTGTGGCTTTTAGACAGAACAGCAAAAGACACACTCTTAAAAAAATTAAGAAATGGAGAAGTAAATAGAGAATACTTAACAATAACTATTTGTTTTTGTGGCTATTTCTCGCGTGCCAAAAAGGGGGGGGCGCGCTCGCGCGTGCTCGCATGCCCACACCCATTCCCTCCCCCCCACACATGCGCACAACACCCCCCCATGCTGCCCCCTGCGCATGCACACCCCCCCCACCCCCGCACAAAGGCTTACCGGAGCATGGAATGACGAAACTGGCAAACTGGAAGTGCGAAAAAACGCACTTCCGGTTTGCCGGTATGCTGTTTTTTGCACTCCGGAGGGTTCAGGGAAGCTCCCTGAAGCTCCGGAATGCAAAAAACTACAAAACGGACAAACCGGAAGTGCGGAACCCTCGCGTGCCGGCTTCTATGGCTCCGCGTGCCACCTCTGGCACGCGTGCCATAGGTTCGCCACCACGGGTTTAGGCTGTCAAGCTAGTTGAGTAGTGAAAACTCGTGCACGGATCTATTGACTGCACCCCATAACTGAGAATGGCTAACAAGCAATCTTAACTTGCTAGACAAATTTAGTGAGACATGCAAACTAGGGGCCTGGCTTGATTCACTGCTAAGTAGCTAGAAAATGACAGGAATAACCAAAAAAAAAAAAAACATCTTGTTTTTAGCTTTCAGTTCGTTCACTTGCCACAATAAGCTTCCATAACAGAGTTACAGCTGTCAATTAAGCTGGGATATGGATTTGTATGATAGGTAACCACAGTCTGATTCTTTATTTTCAGTTCCTAGTGAAAATAAATGGTTATTCTTTCACATGATGCTTTTGTCTTGAGAATCAGTCTACTACATGTTACAGAAAGAAAGCTGAATTGATGCTAGTTGCATGTTTTTCTTGAACAGCTCCAAAGTTACTACAAATCTTAGCATTAGTTGTCCTTTTTTTTAAATGACTTCTGCTTTCATTTCCCTGTATCAGGGATCCCAGCAACAAGCATTCACAAATAATGATTCATATTTCCACTTTCCCTGCAAAATCTTAACTTCAGAATTATCAGATTTTTTTTAAATGGTACCTTTTATAAATGTTTAAATATTTGGTTCTTTACCAGCCCTGTTAACTACAAGAACTGAATACTTGGATTCTTTTCCACCTTTTTAAAAAAGTGAGTTTCATGCAGATCAATCTCTCAATAGATTGTATTCCTTAGGAATAAGATATATGCCAGGATTCAAATCTGTTTGTAAATCAAGTCTTGTTCATAATTACAGAATAACAATTGACTGTGAAAAGATAAGAACATATTTTTATATGCCACGCTGTTCCATTCTCCATTGTAAGCAAAATAATTCCAGGTAATTTGAGACAAACATCTCAAGCCGAGAACTTTATGATCTGGGAGATCAAGTCTGAATGGCCCCAAATTTTATTTCAGGAAAATACAAACAGTCAAGCACAAATAAATTAATCACCATTATTGATATCTATTGTTTTATGCTTTTAATGTTCACTGGTTTTTAAAGTGACCCAAAGTCACTTCTAGATGAGATAGGTGGCACACAAGTCTAATAAATAAATAAATAAATAATAAATATACAGAAGCCTTCCAGAGACCTACTTATGACCCACTGACAATGCCAGCAACATTATCCACACACACAGATGGCTTCATTTTAGAAACATGTGGCTAAAGGAAGATATATTTGCATGTGGCTTTTGGTGGAGGATAATTTTCAAATTATTTATTAGGGATGTTCACTCTTTGATGATTCAAAAGAACTGTTTTCTGACTTTTCATGAGGATAGCACTTTTCTACTTTTCATTAAAGCATGACAACTTCTGTCAGGCTTCTGCGTGAGTCTGAAAAAAGAGTGCCCAACTCTATCCCTTATTTCAAGTCTTGAATAGAATAGAATAGAATAGAATAGAATAGAATAGAATAGAATAGAATAGAATAGAATAGAATAGAATAGAATAGAATAGAATAGAATTTTATTGGCCAAGTGTGATTGAACACACAAGGAATTTGTCTTGGTGCATATGCTCAATAATTTTGCTCAATAAGGCAAAGACTATTTAATCCCTGCTAAAAAAATTAAAAATCCTATTCTTTTAACTGAGGCAATATCAGCCTAATACAGCTGAGCTAAATAATGCAGTTTGACACAAGAACAGCCTTTAGGAGCAAAAGTTCTGGAATAATTTAAGTGTGCAATACTGAGGCAATTACTATACAAGAAGCTTCACATTCTAGTAACAATTTGACATAATTCTGTGCTTCTTCCTTGCTTAAATAATATTAAGGAGGTCTATCCAAACTCCAGTTGGAAAAATGAGACCTATAGCAGACTTTGAAAAAAGGCAAAAATGAAATGTCTGAAAGGGTGGTTAGAAGGTTGGACTCAAGTTCTCACAGCCATCAAGCTCAAAAAATGATTTGGGGCCAGTTATTTCTCAGCAAACAAACCTTACCAGGTTGTTGTGAGGAAAAAATAGGGACAAAAGAACATAGCGATGGCTAGAGGAATGGTAGAAAAAAAGAAAAGAAAAGGCAAGATGGTAATCAGAGCATGATTAAAGCTCCAGTCCTTTTGTACATCACCCATCTATACAAAGAGGCAGGTCTTTAATCATGCTATGACTACCATATTTTTTACCCCAGGTTGTTGCTGGAAGCCTACGGCCTTTAGAATAGGTAGTATATACATTAAATAAATAAATAAATAAATAAATAAATACATAAATAAATAAATAAATACATACATACATACATACATACATACATACATACATACATACATACATACATACATACATACATACAGTAAATCTTTTCCTGTTCTATTTACAGTTATGTTAATTAACACATTAATGAAGAAAAAGAACATGCTGGCTTCCCACAGAAATGCAAAAATTATTATTCTATTGCAAAGGGAAAATCTTTTTTTAAAAAATGATTCATTAGTGATTATGAAACTATTTCCTTTTGGTATGCTCTTTCCACTATTTGGAAATGTGTTTTAGAATGCAATAATATAACTGGAACATAATACTGTGGCTCTTCCCGATTTGTAGGTAAAGATGAAGACAAAGGCAGCACAAAGCTTGGTTTGATTTCATTTCATTTCAAGGTTAAATTAAATTAAATTAAGTTAATGCAATTAATATGATCACCCCACCTCCCATATAGTTAATTATTTTCTTCTTCTAGTATGTCCAAAATTGCAGTTCAGCATAAACTTTTGGAGAAACTCTGAGAACCACACACCAAGCTTTGGGGAAGAGGGCACTAAGTGATATGTGGTATTTACCCTGAGCTTAGAAAGTGCTTATTCATCTTTTTGCCTTATTTGATACATATCTCTATCATGAATAGCTGTCAGCTCCAATTAGCCAAGCTTCTTTGGCCTCATTATCTTTAGGAAACATGGAAACTGATGGAAGACTATATTTCCAGTGTCATACATTGTGATCTTTCTATCGGTTGATTTTTACTTGCATTAAACCTTTCATCAACTTATCTTGCAGACATTGTTTTTATTTCATTAACATTTCAGGGAAAGAATGGCTACCAAAAAAAAAAAGTTAATTCAGCGGAAAGCACTGTATTGTGTTCTGCAATTCTCCAGGTGAACTATGTGTCAAGATAAGTTCATACTTCACCTCACTGCTGAATAGCTGTCATAAATCAGAATGACTCACCTTGCCTAACAACCTCCCAAAGTCAATTGTGAATAAGGAATACATTTAACCTGATTGGAGGGCTGCCAATTTGCAACAGTTTTCTACTGCTCATCAAGGACAGTGAAAGAAGCAGCTATTGTATATTACTGCACAGTTATTTCCACTAAAAGCCACTAAACAATTTATCAAAAAGTTACTATGCTTCAACATCTGAGTTACATTTCTGGAACCACATTATGTTATCTGAAGAGCAGCTATTTCCACATCATGCCATCATGCACATCATGCAAATAAAACTAAGGATTTATTTTCTACTTCTTTTATTTCTAATAACAATTTCTCATTACAAGATAAAAGGGCTATAAATAAAAACAACAATGTTGTAAGCATGATTTGAAAAGCAATTTTGCTGGTCATGGTGAATGAAAACTCTAGCACTTTTTTGTCAGAACAAAAATTATACCCACTGTCTGCCTCCTCATGACTTTAACTGTATTTATTGAGACAAATTCATGAGGTAGCAATAATGCTTTACATTTTATTATTATTTATGTCATAAAATTATAATATAGTCATGCATACACACATACAAGGTCTACCAAAAGTCAGATCCCTTAGGCCAATCACAGGCATTTATTAAGTTTATTAATATATTTTTTTTTCCAGAGAAAATGTTACTGTACTTAAGAATGTTCACAGGTTGTGCGTAAAATGAATAAGCAAACGCTTAAAATGGCAATCATAAATGGCAATCATTCCAAACATTTAGTGTAATGTATATAATAAATCATCTTTGGGGCCTGACTTGATACAGTCCGATTATATATGTGTATGCCTATTCATATGTGTATGTGATTGTGTATATATAAGAGAGACAAATATGTATGGTGACAGCATAATGTTTTTAAGCCAATCCAGTTTGTTTATTTCACAGGGCAACAAAGATTTTGCTTGCTGAACACTTTTGAGTATATTGTATAGATTTTTTGCTGCTAATCACAAAAATATCCTGTTATTTAACCTATCACATACCATTTTATAGAAATCTGCTTTTGCAATTACATATTTTAAGTTTACTAATCTTCACTTCTTTGCTTATAGGATGCGTATGTGTCTATGAGAGTATAGCTCATGTAGATCCAGTTATGTACTTAGGACATATTGCATAACATTTATGGAACTGGTGCAGTTTGGGCATTCTAGGCATGGTTAGGCTGGATGGATACTACCTGAAAAGGCTATAAAAGCAGTTTGCATACACAGATGCTACTCAGTTTGTTGATATCAGTTTCCATGTATTTTGTTGTGATTGTTTCAAGGATAGCACTGTCTATTTCATGTAATGTACGTAACAAGTAAGGCTGTTATAGACTTGCTATTGGACAACTAGTGACAGCAGAAATGTCTCGTCAATATCAGAACAGCCATGACATGTCCTGCTATATTTGTGGCAAATACACACTTAAGCTTCAGTCATACTGGACTTATTAAGAAAGCATATGAACTGTAATTTGGTTATATGATGGGTGATCAAGGCAAGTACAGGACCCCTCCCATTTGATGTGCAAGAGTTGCTGTTGATCTTAGAGCTTGGCTCAGAGGAACTCAGAAGTCAATACTGTTTGCTGTCCCAATGATTTGGCAAGAACAGAATAATCATATGAGACAGACTGTTACTTCTATCTGACTAATGTCACTAGTTTCTCCGTTATAAATAAGAAATCAATTAAATATCCCAATCTGCTTTCAGCCACAAGAAGTGTCACACAATGACAATCTGCCGGTATCAAAGCTACCAAAGTAACAGAGCTTAGACAAAACAGATTAAAATGCTGCAATGCACCAGCCAGGCATGGACAGTGACAATGATCTGGATTTTGAACTGCGTATATAACTGGTGAGCCTCATCTTATAAAACAAGTCAGAATTAAACTACCTAGTCAGGGATTTAGGTTTGTCAAAATCAAAAGCAGAACTACTGGGTTCAAGAGTGGCAGGATAGTATTTGCTATCACCAAGTATGAAAATATCTATCTTTTGAAGCCACCAAGATGATTTAACAAATTTCTTTGCACAGGTTGACAACCTCATTTTCTATACGGACATCGGCCATTTGTTCACAGCTTTCAGTTGTGAGCATAACCCACTAGAATGGTGTCTCTTTATTGATTCATAGGTGTTAAGCCTCAAGGCTGTCTTGTTAAGACAACGGCAATGTATGCCCTTAGCACTTGTTGGCTATGCTGCACACATGAAAAGAAACATATTAAACCATGTAACTTTGTTAAAACACATCTAGTACACAAAGTACAACTGGAATATCTGTGGAGATTTAAAAGTAATGACTCTTCTGTTTGGAGAGTAACTCAGATATACTAAGTGCTATTGTTACTTATGCAAATGGGATATAGAGTCACATTACATTAAAAAGAAATGGCTACCTTGAAAGAATTTGGTTCCAGGACAGAGAAAAACAAGTGGCACATGAACCACTTGTTCACTTTTGCCTCTGCTTCACATAAAACTTGCACTGATGAAAATTTTTGTGAAAGTGATGAAGGAAGGTGAAGGTTTTTGTCGTTTGAGACAGATGTTTCTGAAGATTCATTTTCTGCATTCAACTTGGATTTGTTTCCTAAAAACTAGGTACAGTGACAAACACGGTGAAAGATTTCATTAGGTCATTGCCAAAATGGAAAAACGGTATCAGGACACAACTGGAATCCATTGATGCTGGCTATTGTTGGACTGCAACAAGAGGCATTGGGAACTGAATACAAACAAAAATTAACATTTATTTATTAGCCTGAAATTATATGGACAATTACCCTGAAGTCAGCCATTCAATCTTTCATGCCTGAGACAAGACTGAACTCAGAGACTTCCAGTTTTTAGCCTAGTACCTTAATCGCTACATCAAACCACCTTTCATGAACTCAATAGAATTCACTCCCAAGTAATACTACACGTATTTAGGCTGAGTACATAATTCTGAGAAGTAAATAATGAATACAAATCTAGCCTCTCTGTGGTGTGTGTTTTGTGTGTCTATGTGTGTATACACACACTTGGATTATGCTTATGAATTCTGCTGGGGATATAGCTATAGGGTCTGTCACATTCTTTCACTCTTAAAATTTATTAGTACAACCTTGGTAGGTCATGGAGAAAACTTACATTAGGCTTGAGAAAAACTGGAAGATCTAGGTACCTTTACCCAACCTTCTATCCCCCAGACCCAAGAGTACTTATGCTGATGATTTTCAACAGGAAAAAGATTAATGGTCCCGTGACATCTAAGAAAAATATTATTGCAAAGAATCTGATTTATTGTAGCAAATACATTTGAAGGCAATAAACTTCTTTCCTGCCATTTCTTCTTCCTGTTACAAGAGCTGTCCCAATGTGGTACAAGCCAGATACATTGAATTAGAATTCCACCAATGACTTTGCTGTCTGAAAACAATGGGAGCTGCACTCTCAAACAGGTAAAGATTAGAGGAAGGCTGATCTTCAACATTTATGATTCTTGCATATGCACTTGAGTATGTCTAGACACACAGCCTATGATTTCATAACTAGTAGCATCCTCTGTTTGCAGGTTAAGGAACTCCATGATGCATCATCTGGCATATTGACCCTTCTTGCTGAATGTATCCAGATTCTGTAGTGTATCTTCTACGCTGTTTCCCATGCAGTGTTCATTTTTCTAGGATAGAGTGAAAGGGGAATCACTGCATTGTTGATGTTACTAGGCAACTCCAACAGTCATCACCAAACACCCAGTGCTTAATTACAGAAATTTTAATGGCACCAGAACATAAAGTTTCCTGGAAACGTCTTTTTAATTCTAGAAATGAAACAACTATTTAAGGTCAAGAAAAACATTCAGACTTGTATCATTACAATGGGTTATTAGTTCATAGATTCAAGAGTTTTGTTCCAAAAACAGAATCTAGGTTTACATTTCTTTCTTTTTGAATGAATTAGCATTTGTACTTGAGATTACTCATAAAAATAATTTCCTTTCAATTTCCAGAAAAGCATTATGCATGGTAGTTGGTCAAATTCAGTGTTCAAAAACGTGTAGATCCAGGTTTCTCCTCAAGGACATATTCAAAATTGTTTATTCAGGATTGCAAGATTGTTTCTGCAATGCATTTTAAAATTTAGAGCTTGTAGTCCAATCATGCCTGGAAATTCTGAAATCAGCTGCTAGTGCAATCTCTCTCAAAAAGTATCCCAGAATTCCTTATCCTAGAACAGCTTTGTCGGAAAAATATCGTTCAAAGGAATCTGGAGGAGACCACATTGATAGACGTTGATATAGTGATTGTGGAATTTATTTATTTATTCAATTTCTATATTTACCTATTTCAAATTGAGTCTGGTTGGCAAACAGTGTCACAATAATTAAAATCATGAAAACATAAAAACAATGACAAATTATACACATAAGCAACTGAATATAATTTATTCATTCATTCATTTTATATAGAATAATGGTTGAGGCAGGACTCAATCTATATATGATGGAGGCATTATAAACAGGATACCATGGGCAGTGGACAGTCTTAACTATGGAGTGCTGTCTCTATGAAAAACCATGTAATCAGTTTGAAGTTCTCATTCTTTTATTTCAAATAATTATAACAATCTAAAATAACTTTATTACACAAATATGCTGGCAGTACCTCTCTGTAAAAAGATGAGAACATGCACTAGATCAGTGATGGCTAATCTTTTTATCATCGTGTGCCGAAAGCCTCCCGGAAGTTCTGGAAACAGGCCTGTTTCTGGCCTCCGGAACCCGGGAGAAGCCATTTTTGCCCTCCCGGAGGCTCAAGGAAAGCCTCCGGACCCTAGGGATGTGCCCTGCCCTCCGCGCATGCACAACAGATACCCAGAAATCACCTGGCCAGTGGGAGACACACGCGCATGCGCAGTGGACCTGAGCTGGGTGACAGCTCGTGAGCCCGCAAAGAGGGCTCTACATGCCACCTGTGGCATGCGTGCCATAGGTTCGCCATCATGGCACTAGATTAAACATACATAAATGACATTCAGAACTATTATAAGGTCCACATGTACTGCCCAAGTCAATTGCCCAAGCATTGGTTGAAGCAAGGCACTTAGCTCAGATCAGGTGTATATGAAACTAATTGCACTCATTTATACGATATAGTACGTGTTTATGCTTCATGGATTTATCAATGGTTGCTGTTTTATATTTAGTGTGGTTTGGTTTGATATAAGATTTCATTATGATAGCCATCTTGAGAAAACTTTGAAAACATTTCAAAATAAGAAAAAATTCTCTGCAAACTTTCTTTAACACAGCTACTAAGAAGATACTACAAAAGGTGATTTATAGCTTCTCTAGTTCCTCTTCCTCCTGAAACTGGGCAGGACTTTAGAATGCCCTACTAGTTGGATCCAATGCTTCAATTACATACATGGACTATGAGGTTGAGGCAAGTACAATATTTCTCAATTAGCTAGTCAGGATTGGAAGCTCTGTCGCTAACCAACATGGTTGTAAAGTGTGATGTCACATGACTATACCATCTTAATAATAGCTGTTCCAGCAATTTCAGTTCTTGTAGGGCCCAATCTGGGTTAGTCACTGGAATCAGAGATTTAGTCTCCAAGTTTTCGGACTCGTGCTGGAGTCCATTCTCAGGGAACTTCTCTCTCACCAGAATGAGAGATCCTGGGACATGGACATTTGCCTTCGTTCATGAATTTCAGTTGTAACCATTAGGCAAATCTCACATGGTCATTTGGTGTAGCATAATGTGACTGCCATCGACAATCTCCTGACAGCTTTCCCATTGACTGTCAGAAGCTGACAGTGAAGGTTGCAAATGGCCAGCACATGACAGTGACAAGAGGCAACTCTCAACATTGTGAACTAGTTGCTGCTAAGCGCTTAAATCAAAATCATGTAACTACAGAGATGTTGCAATGCAATTTCAAGGACTAGCCATAAGTCTCCTCATTCAGTGTCATTGTGACTTTGAAAGGTTGCCGAACAAATGCCATTAACCAAGATGTAAATTGTATAATTTGCATGACATCATTAAGTACATATTGTCATGTGACTCCCAGGGTTCCCACAGCGTACATATGTGCCCATTTTCTTATTCATTAGTTTATAATCCTACTTTTGCTCCATATAAAGATAATACACATAGCAGACTTTCATCATTTCTTTTTTTTTAATCCATAACAATCCTGTGAAGTTAGTTGGCTGAAAGATGGCGGCTAGTCCAAAGTTGTTCAGTAGCGATATTTGATAACTGAGAACAGAACATGAATATTTTCAATCTTAATTCACCATTTTAATAATTAATCTATTATCACAAGCTTTTTTCAAAGTTTTGTGCAGACTTTCCCCAATCTCCTAGATTTAAAACTGGCAGAATTCCCTCATTGGCTCAGAGTTCTGGGAGTTCAATATACCCAGATATAAGACTGGAGACAAACTGGCCTATTATGGCAATATTATTTATGTATAAGAATTCTCCAATTCAAAATGTAAAACAATATACAACACATTGCCTTATCTCCAAAATGTCATAAAAACCCTTGCTTTTGACATTCCAAGAGTGCTGGTAGAAGATGTGGGTCACTGCTTTTGTTCTCAAAACAATGGTCACTAGGGACCATTACTGAGAAGGAAATGGAGTAAAGGCCTGAAAATAACTTTGCAGCAAGAGACTTCATTTTGGACATTTAAAAGCGATGATCAAATAGAAAGAAAACATTTGTTTAACGGATGAGACACTGTATCTATTCTTAATTTGGGAAATACATTTTCGTTAATCATAAAACCACTATAGAGATTTCAAGACACCTTTCTGCCTGAAGCTATGGGTCGCAGCCTTTCATCTTTCTTCCCAGTTTTCATTGCTGCCATTTTGATGGTCTGATAATTGCCCTTCCTAATCCTGAGGATAAATTAACTTTTCTCATTCACATCAACGGAAGGCAGATTAACTTCCTGAAGTCTGTAAAGCCTTGAATGGAAAGTGTTGACTGTTAGTGATTCATGAGTACAACCTTTATTAGAAAAAGATAAAACACTAGTTGAATATTATTTTAGAGTACAAATAACTCCTTCTACTGCTACATGTAAAACAGTTTCTTTGGAAGAGAGAATTGATTGCATTTTTAGAAGCTTGCAGTAAAATGGTAGTCTTCTTCCAGAAAAGTCAGATATCATCAAACAGGTCTTCGGGGTCACCTGTGCTTTTCTCTTCCTCCGCCTTTTTCAAGGTCAGTTGCCTCTCCGTCGATTTTGATGGACCAGAATGTAGTCTAAAGTTCAAGACATATGAAATAAATGTATGTTTGTTACTTTAAATACAATTAAATGAAGGCACAACACTAAAACATTATCTTCTAATATACTCTATGGAGTCTTTATTCAGATTTGGGAAAGAAAGAGTATTTTTCAAAGATGCTTATGGTTTGCTCCTCTGTGTTATGGCAAAAACAGCATTTAAACTATAGAATTGGATAGTGTCTCTTTTGCGCTTAGTATATTACTTAATTCCAAATATATATAAAATAACAATTCAACCAACAAAGTAAATGGTAATATGGAGGGTTTTAAATTTTCTCGTATGCAATTTATAATATTTTCAACTGTTTTGACAATACAGAGTAAATCACATTTTAAGCTCCTGGGCTTTATATTCTGTATATCCAGTAAGTGGTTCTTGTCCTTTAAAAAAAAAGGCATCCAGGCATTCAAAATTTTGTGTATCGTTCTTAGCAGGTGGCAGCACCTAGTCATTGTTAACTGATCTCAAAACAGCTAAACAAGGTCAGACCTGGTTAGACCACCAGAAAAGGGTTAAGGTTAGGCATTTTCTTTTAATAACTGATGTAGTTATTTATCAGGCGCCAACGTTATCTCTGAATTCAAGCATATAATATACCTGAAAAGATATCTCAGGCATTGTACAAAAAATATTTGAAATTGTGCAAGAATTCAATGAAATCTATTTAGATCAAGGCACTAAATACTAAAGCCTGGCTACATAATTCCCCATATTAAAACTAGGGGACAAGAGTAGCCTAAGACATCCATTCCCCGAAGGCAGCCTGTCCCGTCTTCTGCAGTATCTCCCTTAGTATATCACCACATTAATACAGTTCTTCTCCTGTCTACACCATTCTCTTGTATTCCATCCATCATCACCGTGGATGGCGTATGATTCTAGTACCCCAATTCCTTACTAGTCAGTTACATTACATTTATTCCTGTGGCTTCTCTGATGTCACCACACAGCCACCAGCCTAACTAATCAGCCATCAAATTTAACCCCTCTGAAACTCCTCCTCACAATCCCCCAACCTCAAGTCCCACTCAAGTCAAGTAAAGAGAGGGCTTCTGTTGGAACTCCTACTCCTGCTGGGGAGAGTGTTCTCCTGCCTGTCTCAAAAATGGCTGCAAGCTGCAACACTTCTAAGTTCAAATACTCTGAAGTACTTTCACAACTTCACTTTCTCCTCCCATATTGGGCTGATGTTAAATTTACTGCTGATTTAAAATTAATGGGGCCAAAATCGGTGGTGGGTGGTAAATAATTTTGCCACCGGTTCGTGCGCGCATACGCAGAAGCATTCCGGGTGGGTGGGCGGAGCCTCCCGCTGCCGGCGCTACCGGTTCTAAGAACTGGTCTGAACTGGGAGCAACCCACCACTGGTCAAAATGCAACCATGCATGAATACACCTGCCTTCCAATGTCAATATAATTCCAAATATGGAATCATGTATGACTATGAATTATGCCCAAAGCACAAAGAATGAAAACAAAAATTGCATTGCTTTTATAGAAAGTAAGCTTTTTTTTTTTAGGTATTAGGGCTTTTTTTAAACTGAAATGAGCAACACAAACTGAAAATGCAAATGTGAGTATCTCAATAGACAAATCACAGAATCCAATAACCACCGTATGTGATATATTTCCTATCCTAATACTGACAGGAATGAGGCTATGTGACAGAACAAAGTAAGTTAAACACTTCAAGTTTCTCCATTCCTAACTAAGGGATAAACCAGGGCCCTCTTAAACCAGGGACTTGCTATACACTGACATCTCAGCCTGAAGCAGAAGTTATGTGCCAGTTTCAGTTACAATAATTATTTTGCCTTTATTAAGATTAATTTAAACTAATAGGGTTAAATTTGCCAAGATTTTACATAAGATCTACATATGTGTATAATATTTGGTTTCTCCCCAACTTGACATATCCATCAGTTACTGACACTTTTACTGATTTTTTGTTGTTGAATTCCCAGTATGGGATTTGAAAGGATAAATATTGTAGCATGGTTCAAGTATTATGAAATGTTTCCCTAGAAATTCTAAGAAATATCCTGGAAACCTTTTGGCATAGTTTTATTGGTTTCTCAATCTTAGTGCTTTATTAGTTAATGGTGCATTGCATAAAAATAATGGAAATTGACAAGTGTTCTACTAAGAAATACTCTGTGTTATGAGTATTTGCATTCTATGTTGAGTTTTCAGATGCTATGAAGTTTTGCTTCCCATCACTACGCAAAGCAACAATCTATATGCTTATTCATGGAGTGATACAAATTCTCACCAACAGCCCAAATGATTGAAATATTCTCCATATTCTTGGATTTTATCATTATTCCCAGCCAGAAGGGTCAGCCCTGAATCTAAACAGTATACTCACCAACACATCTGGAGGGCACCAAACTGGGGGCGGGGGACTGGACTAAAACATTATTTGCATATTTAGGGAGAACTCCAGGAATGAAAAAACCAAGTCAATTTCGCACAGCAACCTGCTCCAACTGAAATTTTCAATCATTTTCATTCAGTTATTATATTTATTTTAATATATATTCATGCATCTGACAAAGGTAATTAGAACCACAGTTGACTGGAGTTATTACATTTGATCCTAAATTTGGCTGCTGTTTTGTAGAAACACTCAGAAAGGCAAGTCTGGGATAAATTATTTCCACTTTATTCCACTCAAGCTGGTTTCTGTGCTGCTAGTGAGATATTGGTGTTCATCTAATATGAAGCTCTGGGTAGCCATGTTTCTGACTTCACTCATCTCGGGTTCAATAGTGACCCTAAGAAACTCAGATTATCTAAACCTAAACTGCTTGGAAGCAACAAGTAAGGACTCTATTTGGAAACTTGGGGAAAGTGATATATGCATTTTCTAATTAATGAAAAAGAACATCCTCTGTTACATTCTCAATTATCTTCTCTTCTAGTATTAGTCATTTCTAACAACCAATAAAAATAAAGAGACTGACGGAATAAGAATTTACTGCTAGAGGTGATAAGATCTTTTCCCTTGAAAACTAATCCTTTGTCAAAATAAAGCCCGACAATAAAGTCTAAGTAATAAAATATTTATTTCAGTAGAAAAGAATATAAAACCTATAATCCTAATAGCTACATTTCTGCAATCTAAGAAACACGTCCTCCCTCATCAGAGGACAGCAGCAGAAGAGATGAATGCAAAGGAATGTTACACATTTTCTTTTCTTTTTTCTTTTAAATGTATATATATATTAATGTTTATATTGTGTTTTTACTTGGCTGTTCACCGCCCTGAGTCCCCTGGAGAAGGGCGGTATATAAATTTAATTATAAATAAATAAATAAATAAATACATGTGCAGATCACTCATCACGTGTCTGCTTTGCTAGGAATGTCTGAGCATCATAGAGTATGGCATATGAGCACAGCTGACAATCAAAATTCACATCATGACAGAGACAAACAATTATACAAGATGACTAATTTCTTCTTCTCTCTTGTTGCCATTTGCTCTCAATATGGCTTCCACAGAGGAAAGATTCCAAAGCAGTATTTATATTCTTGTTATGTACTGATTTCAGAAAGGCAAGGCAAACTAATGAAATAGTTTGGCTGGGGAAAAAATTGAGTTTTCAATGTCACATATTTCTAGGAGGGAACCATCCCTGGCCTTTGGAATAGTTCATATTTTGGGAGGGTGGTGGCAGCGGAGTGGGAAAAATCTATTAACACTGTAAAGTACAATGCATTAATTGGAATTTCACCTAAAAATACCCAACCAACTAACCAAAACCTGACGTTTGGCTCTGCCCAAAATGTGAGGCTTGGCTATCTGCTTCATGTGTCCAGGACAGAATAGCAGGTTTTTAAAAAGATATCTGGTGATGCTGAAAACCAAGAGCCAAAGGAGAAGAGTTGCTCATTCATACTCTTTCTAAAGATTAGAGTAACTAAAGTATCACAGGTATCCTCATCTGGCATAAATGTTTGGTTAAAAAAAGAAGAAGCACCTGCTTTACTCACAGCTCCATTATGCAAAAGGTGTCTGGAATTTCTAGATAAACAGTTTCTGTAGGTGCCAATTTAGCAAAGCATGTGTGCAAATTCCAGACTGAAATTTAATAGTTTTCTACAGTCTGTGATTAAAATAATATTGGGATTAGATGTAGAAACCCTCATACTTTTATATGTTTAGATATGACTTATTAAATAAACTAAGCACTATCCAAATCAAACTTTTACTAATATGGTATCTACTTTTTATGTTTGCTGAACATAGGTGGTTAACCACACAAGTATATTATTTTTAATTACTCAGTGCCAATTAATTCAGCATTTACTTTATATAGCAACTGTTAATTTTCTTGGGAAAATCCCTGTTTCATTTTAATTATCTTTTTTCTGTTGTTGCTTATCTACCAGTGCAATAGGGATTATGGACAAATAGACTTTTCTTTCCTTCATATATGTATTGCAAAGCTCCTTTTGAGTGAAGAGGATTCTCTGGAGTAGGGTGAGTAAAGATACAAGAGAGAGAAACGTGGAAGTTTAAACATACAGGCAATTACACTAAATTTAATCCATTATTATTTATGGTTCGTTGCACAGTCAGCCAGATGTTCAAGCTAGATTTGGCATTTTTGTCCATCTAATGAGTATTATTATTTATTATCATAAAGCTTTTGACTCATTGTTAACTCCTGGTGACTGCAGTTTTCTTGGCAAGATTTTGGGAAGTGGTTTGCCAAAAAGTGATTGTCTCCTTCCTAAGGTGAAAAGTGACTGGGTGAAGGTCACTCAAATGGCTTTGTGTCTAAGGCAGGACTAGAACTCATGGTCACCCAGTTTCTAGTCTAGTGCCTTAACCACTACACCAAACTGGCTCTCTAAATTTAAACTATCATTTAAAACTATAGACAAAATGTACAAGGTCAGAATTAGAGACTTTAATTAAACTGATTATCCTTTGTACCTTTGCACAATAGAAAAAAGTGCTATGTATTAATATATCATTCTAAATATAATAAAAAAATGAAGTTATGAGATGTATATTTCCTTTGTTAGTTTCTTGAGGTAATAATAATGAATTGAGTGTCAGTTTGGTGTAGTGGTTAAGACACTAGGCATTTTAAATAATAGTTTAAATTTAAACACTAAACTTCAGCAACACTAAAACTATTGTTGCTCTATTATTTCTCAGCTGAGACTGTTCTGTAGGATCAGATAAAAAAACTGACCCAGGAAAGGAATGCATTATTGCCTATTCATGCTTCCTTGGAGGCAAGAATGGGTCTTGCTGAGAAATAAAAAAATGTTAGAATTGGAAGATCATAACCTAAAATTTGGTTGGCAGGCTTTTTATGGTATGAAAAAATTAATGTGGATTTAAAAAAATCATTATCATATTGAGAATATGAAAAAAAATACAAGCTCAGATTTTTATTGACTTCAACAAATGAAACATTTTAAAGAACAGAAACATCAGAGATAAAGAGTCAATATATTAAGATTTTATTATTACAGAAGGATGGAGAAATTAAGATGAAGTCAAGAGAACAACTGACTACAAAAGGACATAGTATTCAATGGTTTTCATACGAACAGCTAAAAGTAAGGTTTAATTGGATAAAAAGTTAACTGGAATTGAAAAACACAAAACAGAATTTGAAATTGAATGATGTACAAATGATGAATATGTAATAGAAAACATACATTTTTGTTAAGATTTGTAACAGAACAAGTGAAAGATTTCATGTGAAAATGGGCTATTAATTTGGGGTATAATATGGAGATGGACACTTGAGAGAGAATGTGGGTAACAGGTATTAAATTTACAGTGTCATAATTTAAGAGAGAAAAAAATTATAAAATGATGTATTATTGGAACATGACACTAGAGAAATTATTAAAACTGTACTAAGGTATTTCAAACCAGTGTTGGAAATGTGAAAAGCATGAAGGGACATTTTATCATGCATGATAGATTTGTAAGAAAGCTAAGAAATTTTGGATATATATTTACGCAATGATGCGAATAATTTTAAAGATTAATATAAAAAACAGAATTCTTGTTATTAGTACTTATGGACAATGAATTAGAAAATATGGTAAGTTGATTTTGCATATGACAATGCAGCAAAATTATTGTATGCACAAAAATGGAACAATAATGAAATTCCTGCAGTGGAAATTTTGATTTCTCACTTTCTTTCCTTTTTTCCCTTTCAATTTATCTTTTACTCTATGAAAAGGTTTTTAATGAATGAATGAATGAATGAATGAATGAATGAATGTCCCTCCCCAGGGGTTGCTGAGGCCAATTCATAAAAATTGCACAAACTTGTACAAGACTTCCCTATTAGCGTTTGGGGAAAAAAAAGTCTTATGAAAGAATACTAGATGGATTCTTGATTTTATCATGCATAAACACATTTGATATCTAGAACAGGGCTGTAAAACTCGCGGCCCACGGGCCGGATGCGTCACGCCCCCGCCCGGTTTAGCAAAGGGGGAAAAAGTCCCGATACATCATCATGTGATGCCGTGACAACGCAAGTTTGACACCCCTGATCTAGAACCTCCCTAGCATAGGCTCTGCATAGCTTTGTTGGAAAGTTAAGAGGAAGCTCCACATCAAGTGCTTCTATGATACCAGTTCTTAATCATTTAAAAATAAGACTTGACTTCGTGAAATACAAAGAAGCAGAGTTTGTACCTAGTTCTTAAATGGTCATTTTCCTTTCCTCTGAAATGTGAAAAGGAAAAACCTGCTCTGGTTGCATTTCTCCCCTTCTAAAGTGTTCACCATTTTCCATTAGCTTCAGAAATAGTTGTTCAAGGTAAATGTTTAATGAGCATTAAACTAACATCTGCCAATAATTTATACACAAAGATTAACAAAGCTCCTTAAAATGTCAGGTGGGTTGTTTTTTTCCCCATCTGTGGGAAAGAGTATTTCTCTTTGGAAAGAGTGGCTATCAAATTCTGTAGTGGGTTAGTCTTGCAGACAGGAATGCTACCATCAATTCTTAATAAACTTGCAGGGAGTAAATTATTTAACTTGGAAGCTAATTTCCTGTCTGCAAACAGAGGCAGATCTCACAGAAGAATGCTTTGTGAAATGCAGGTAGATTAATAATTTGCCCTTGCTGTATTTTATCATCTTGAAATAACTCAATCATGTTCTTCTGTGACCTTCTCAAGACTTTCTTGGTATAGAATTACACCTTGGAAAAATAATGATATTCCAATCCCAGATTTGTTGATACTTGAATGTTTTACTGAAGTTCCTGCAACTCAACTCAACTCAACACAACTTGTGTGAACATAGTGCAACTACAGACAGAGAAAACAGATAACACTACCAATGGAAGAGAGTATTTGTAGCTCAGGGTTGAACTGTGGGGTCCTTTGTGCTGAGGTTCGTTGTTTTCTTGCACGTGTTTCATTACTAAACTAGGTGACATCATCAGTGCATGATGACATTTGAAGGGGAAAAAAAACCCTACACACTGCAAATTCAAACAACCAAACATGCTGCAGGCATGAAAGGACATCATCTGTTGTGATCCTTCTATCTCACTTCTGCATCAGATATCACAATGTGCTTTTATACTTTCAGTTTCTGCTATACATGAGCTGCCCTGACAATTGCACCTATCAATAAATCTATAGCTATTAGGTACTGTATATTAACAGCTTATTTTCTCTCTCACTCCAAAATGTATAAAGTGGTTTTGTTTGAACATTGTCATGGCAGGCCTGTCTAAATCTGCATACTGCAAAATAGCAAAGCAATTTGTAGAGATTGAAGCTAGCAGTCAGAAGAGCGCAAAAACCCACGTCTAACCTCACTGAGGACTGAGTCCGGATGGAGCTACAGCTTTGACTGACAGACTCAGCCCTCAATCTGATTGGACGAGGACAACCCTATCTGAAGGCTAGCTCCAACCTCCAGGGAGAAATGCTGGGCTGGGGTGGGTGGGAGGGAGAGAAGGTAGTTCTCAACCTACAACCACATTTGGGAACAGAATTTCTTCTGCTAAGCAAGATGGTTGTTAAGTGAGTCATATCCAATTTTACAACCATTTTTTTTGTCATGGTTATGTGAATCACTGCAGTTAAGTGAATCATGAGGTTATTAAGCGAATCTTGCTTCCCCCATTGTCTTTGTTTAAAGCTGGCTCAGAAGGTCAAGAATGATCAACACATGGCCCTGGGATGCTGCCATCATAAAAACATGTCAGTTGCTAAGGGCCGAAATTTTGATCATATGACTATGAGGACGTTGTGACAGTCGTTAAGTGTGAAACTGATTGTACATCACATTTTTCAGTGTCATTGTAAGTCCAAACTGTCATTAAACAAATGAGTTTTAAGTCAAGGACTATCTGTGTCACCAAATTTGTAGTTGATACAGTATGAATAAACTTGATATATAAGTTAGTTATGACTGCAGTACAGGGTATATTGATGAGGAAGAATTTTCCCATTTTCCTTTCTTTTTTCAAGTTTAATTGATTCATTTAATTATTGTTTTATGAAATGAATTCCTCTACTGCCCTACCAGCTAGGAAAAAAGGAAGAATGGATGAATAATATTTGCCAAGCATAAACGTTTCACTTTAAGCTGAAGATGTGTTGTTTTCTCTTCTGTAAAATAAACAACAATAATATGCTTATAATTTGCTAACATAGGGAACAAGCTTCTCATCTGCAATCATTAAGTAGAAGCACATTGTTGTTTATGCTGTAAAACCTGGTTTCATTATGCATGCTGAATAATCCCAGGGGCAAAAACAACCTTCATTTTATACTTTGGAGTAACCATTTATGTGGTTCCAGGGAGGACTTAAATTAGTAGGAAACTGCTGAAATAAACAGAACTTATTTGTTCAGGATTTTAAAATAGCTGTACTATATTTTTGTGTTATGAAATCAATGGCAGTTGGATAAATTTTGGAGACTTTTTTTGTTTGTTTGTTTACGCAGAGATTCTCTTACTTGCAAGATTCTGTTAGTGTAGTTTTACAATAAAGTAGAGTTAGCTCATCTGGAAGTTTCTTATGTCTGGATTATCTAGGAAGGCTGATATCAATTTACAAATCTGAAAGTTCAAATCTTTCACCTTCTCCTAAACAGCATGAGAAACTAGGGAAGGTCCTTTCTGAGTTGCTTTCTCCACCCATTATGCAGCTGTAGGTTATGTCCTCTCTTATCTCATCATTCCCATTTCTTTGCACCATCTCTCAAGGTCTTTCTCATATAACATGACATGCAGAAGTATTTCTTAATGACAACATTCTGTAATAGAGTGCTAGCTTTCCCAGATCATTATGTTCATATAAAAGGACTCTCACACAGTCTTTATAATCATGTCATTAAATCCATAGAAACAAGGCATATTTTAAGTTAATAGAACTGAGTGCTATATAAGAACAATTTTGCAGATTTCAGTATAGTTTATTTTGTGCAACACATTAAAATATTGACACGTAACATCAACCTAAAAGATTGAATCCAACTTTATAATTATTAATTTATCCATATATCACTTCCTGGTGATAAAGTTGGATGTTACGTGTTAATATTTTAATATGTTGCACATTACAAGATTATATACAGACATTTACAGATTTATTTATTTATATCCTGTCTTTATTATTTTTTACAAATAACTGAAGGCAGCAAGTATCCAACACAACTTCCTCCTCCTCTTTTCCTACAACAACAACCCTGTGAGGTAGGTTGGGCTGAGAGAGAAAGATTGGCCTAAAGTCCCCCAGCTGGCTTTCATGGCTAAGGCAGGACTAGGTAGGCAAACCCTTACATGTAAGGTTTTTTTTGCCTACCTTGATTTGTGCTGTAAGGCATCTACAAATATAGTTGAACCAAATTCCTGATTTGGGGATTGCTAGACTTTTGGTAAAAATCATCCTGGAAAAGCTATTTCCATAGTATTCCCGAGAAAATAATGTCAGTGTGTTCACTTCTATTCAAAGGGGACGTTACCACTGTAATAACACGAAACCTGGAAAGATCTAGATACATCACTCAAATTTCTTTTGTTGCTATTTCTAATAAAATGTTACTTTATTAGAATTAACATTATATAATATCTTTAATGGGTATGTTAATTTTGAATGATCACAACTGTAGCTTTTATGAAACTATTCATTTTTAAAATTTTATTATTTGGAAAAGAAATTATTTGCAAGCTCATTATATAAAATATTTTAATTTTATAGGTATATTCGTATCTTACTATTCAATCAATCAATTTATCACAGTAAAGAAAAAACAGAAATAATCAGAGATGTAAATAATTATATTTTGAAAATGGTTATGCATGTACTGGAACTTGTTTTTCACTTCTGTCCAATGGAGCAAAGGAGAGATGTCTACAAAATATAATGAGTTAGTCCATTATTTGAAGCACAGGCGAACTTTCATAAAACTACCATCAATAGTATTGGTTGGTGAAATTGGCCCTTCTCCTCTAAATAGCTAGTGGTAGCCAAAACAGTGACAAACAGAGTAATGTTTTGGGTAGACAAGAGAATTAATGAACTCAATTGAAAAGAAGTTGCCAGCAGACAGCAAAGGCTAAACGTAGTCTTCTCTAGATAGACGGATAGAGACAGCTGTATCCTTAAATCTTTAATGCCAACATTAGTTAGGATTTATAGCTAGGCAACTCTTCTGACAAAAGGATATGCATGTCCCACATTTACATTACTTTCATTCCATAGGTATAAAAACAAGCATTGTTATTTATTTATTTACTAATTGTGTACTGTATACTACTGAACCTGTTCATATTCTCAGTAAGTTATATACTACCATGCAACAGTTAGTAAGATCCAAAGAATAAACTGAAATGCCACAGGAAGAGGAGTAATGCAATCAAAAGTAATGTGAACAAAGCAGCTAAAACAACAACAAAAGGAATGAAAAAAGTGTTCAGCAGCAATAAAACAGCCCAACACTCAGTGTTACTAAAACAGAAACAATCAACAAAACTTTTTACCAACGTAATTAAATGACATACATGAATCCTTTCAGTTAATTTGATGCAAACTAAGCAAATCAATACAACAGTCAGTGGGAAACACAATTGAATTGTATATTGTCATGCGATGTAATCCTTTTAAAAAATTAAATAAAAAAGAAGCGAGGAAGCCAATGAATATAAATACTACAATAATGCTTCACTGTATCGTATTACTTATTTGATTGGTGTGAAACAGTACACTAGTGGACTTATTTAAAAACAAAAAACCTGAGTGAAGAAATAGGGAGCTCAGGGGGGGAAATCCGAATTCCATTGTAAACCAGAAGTATTTTGTGTTATAACTGCAAGGCCACTGAGAAAGGAGTTTAACAAAAATCATAGTAGAGTGAAAAGCAAGACAGAAATGTTTATTTTAAAGATGGTTGTTGTGCCTAATTTATGAGCATTTGATGTTTAACTTTGTGTCTGTATAGATACCATATAGACAGACAGACAGACAGAAAGATAGAAAAATTATATACACACACAGACACAATTCATACACTCACACACACAAATATATATATTTGTTTTTTTAGATTTTCACGGGTATAGGTATGTAAGTTTTGGTGTGTTCGGGTCTTTTCCTGAACAAGATATTACAACACAGCCATTATTATCAAGATATGGGGCTACCCTTGAAGAACGTTTGGAGACTGCAGCTAGTGCAGAATGCAGCGGCGCGTGTGGTGATGGGTGTCCCTAGATACACCCATGTGACACCCATCCTTCGTGAACTGCACTGGCTGCCTATAGGTCTCCGAGCGCAATTCAAGGTGTTGGTGATTACCTTTAAAGCCCTACATGGCTTAGGACCAGTTTATCTCCGAGACCACCTTCTCCAACTTACCTCCCTAAGACCGATTAGAGCCCACAGAGTTGGTCTGCTGGTGGTCCCGTCAGCCAAACAATGTCGGCTGGTGGGCCCACGAACGAGGGCCTTCTCTGTGGTAGCACCGGCTCTCTGGAATACACTACCCCCCGAGATCCGCATAGTTCCCACCCTGCCAGCCTTCAGAAAAGCAGTTAAAACATGGCTTTGTCGACAGGCCTGGGGCCAATGATTTTAATACAACACCGATCATTCTTGGCCCCATAAATGATTTATTGTATGGGTTTTTAAATTGTGGTTTTTAATGTTTTTTAATGTTTTAATATCTATTGTTTTTAATGCTTTTTATATTTGTTGTTGCATGTGAATTTTTACTGTTGTGAGCCGCCCAGAGTTTCTGTGGAGTGGGCGGCATACAAATGCAACTAATAAATAAATAAATAAATAAATAAATAAATAAATAAATAAATAAATAAATAAATAAATAAATAAATAAATAAATGATATTAGAACACAGCCATCCAACCCACTTGCAGCAGTTGAGCCAGCAATCAATACCCCCCCACACTATTTATAAATAAACAGCAGCTCCAACCACGCTTTATTCGCACCAGCACGAAACCAAAGGCACCAGCCTGAAGATGACGAGTGTTATCTCGTCGAAACGTTGCAAAGATAATGTCAACCTTACACAGGAAAAGGCCCGAACACACCAAAATTTACACACACACACACATACACATATATAGAGAGAGAGATGGGGGGGAGGGAGGGAGAGAGAGAGAGAGAGAGAGAGAGAGAGAGAGAGAGAGAGAGAGAGATTTAAGTCCTTGAGTAGAAAGTTGGAGAGGAAGGCGTGGCCAATGCCATGGCGCCACGGAGTTTCCCCTCATTCCGTAGGGGAACTCCGATATCCGCATCGTTAGGATACCTGGTTCGGTCAGAACCAGATCAGAACCACCCTGGAGGGGTGGGGAAGAAGAGGGGCGCCTGCCAGTAAGTTGGGGGGGGTGTCAAACCCCCCAGGAAGCTGGCTTAGTCCCCTCAGCCAGCGGCAATCGGAAGACGACGTCAAGTGTCGTCCTAGCTGCGGCGGCCACAACGGCAAGATTGAATTGCAAGATTGGTGTCAACTGGGAAGGGAAATCTAAAACTATGTGCTGGAGAGTGTGAAGAAAACAGAAGCTGGTGAGTGATATCGCCGAAAGAAAACGTTAAAAGAAGTATCTTAATATTTAAAGGGGAACAAAAGGACTGGAAATTAAGGAGCGGCTGTTTAGCAAGTGGAGACTATGGAACAATAAAGTTAAAGGGAATTGCAACTAAAGCCCAATTACTAAAGATTTGGAATTTTGTTTTAAAAGATTTGGTGGAGGTGTGAGAAATTTGGAAGATAAATCTGGAGGAAATATTTTGAAAAATGGAATTGATTTAAAAAATGGAAGAACTAGAACAGAAAAGGCAGAGCTGGGAGACTGGAACGGAGAACGCCATCTGCTGATTGGAGAAATTACTGCAATGGTGGAATATTACCATGGATATTTAGACAGCTGCTGACCTTGAACAGAAAAACTTTTTTGAAAGCTGAGAAAATTTTAAACAGTATGCAATTTGTTATTGTTTGAAAGATAGTGTCTGGACTGATTTGGATAAGAATGAACTTGAATAAATTTTAATAATAAAGGAACAGAAGGACTTGGACTTTTAATTACCAAAATGAAAATTTAAATGTTGTAATTGCCGAGATTTTACATAATAGAAGATAATTTAAAAAGGCCATGGAATACATTTTTGTTAGCTGTTGGATGGACTGTAAAAATTGGTGATTTGGGACTCTGAGATATGGAGATAAGTGATTATTAAGGACTGGTGGCACTCCTGAATGACTTTTGTTAACAGCTTGATTGCCTGACTTTTGGATTTGAGAATTGTGATTTTAAAGACATGGAGGAAATTGATTATGAAGAATTGGCTGGATTTTTGAAAGAATTCTTTAAAGAGTAGAAAGTTGGGATGGCAGAGCAACAACACCATTGTATTATTGTACCCGGTGTGGGTGTAGCCTGATATTAACTATATCCCATCAAGTTGCTTTTGACTCCTAGCAATCAGAGAGATAAATTTTCTCTATGACAATCTGTCCTTAATCTGGTCTTTCAAGTCTTCCAATAGGGACATCTCTATTTGCCTTCCTTCTTCTAATAGTGCATTCATTGTCACTCTAAGTCACCAAGTGGTTGGCCATCCTTTGATTTTGTTTTCCTTTTTACTATCTTTCCCAGCATTAGAGCCTTTTCCAGAAAGTTGGGTCTACGTATGATGTGTCCAAAGTAGAAGCATGAGTCCTCAGTGTGAATATTTTGCAAGCAGCTGACAAAATAACTTGATCTGAACTGGTTTGCCTTAAACTGGTTTAGCGTTAAGTTGGTATCAGTGCAGCACAGGACAGGGCACGATTTGAGGGTGGATATTGTGCAGGCAAAAGAGTATAAATCATCCTAACAGATTGATTTTACTTTATTTTCAAAGCAATGGCACTTTCAAAGGAAGAGCTAAGATGGGGAGAAATATTCTTACTGTAATCGATCCCGTTTTACCTCTCTTTAGCTTACATAAACACAAATAAAAGAAATATGTGTGCAAACTAGATTGTCATTCTGTTCATTTGAATTATCCAATTTCTCTCCAGTTTCTACTACCATCACCACCACCACTACCGTCAAGTTGTTCAAAAAAAGATTTGCTTTTGGTGAAATACGCTCCGGTCTAAAACTGAAGACAAAAATTCATCAAAGTCAATAAAAAAAACATTAAGAGAGAATTTCAATATGCCTTTGAACACAGAAGTGGCAGCAGGTGTCTCTAATAACATATGATGTAAAATATCAATTTGAATATTAAAGACTACATTGAAATACTTTCAAAATTGCTACCATTTGGTTGACCTAAGGCAGTGTTTCCCAACCGTGGCAACTTGAAGATATCTGGACTTCAACTCCCAGAATTCCCCAGCCAGCATTTGCTGGCTGGGGAATTCTGGGAGTTGAAGTCCAGATATCTCCAAGTTGCCAAGGTTGGGAAACACTGACCTAAGGGGACACAGCATAGAAATGTAATGAGCCCCTAAATCCTTGCTTTCCTTCCTTCTCTGCAAGTTAAAACACTCACAAATTATCTTAAATGAGCAGGCTACTATGAAGCAGGAGTGAAAAATGTCCCATTAATAAAAGTGTTCTATAGAACACTTACTTCATTGTTTGCGTATTGAAAACAATCTATTTAAAAATGACATCAGCACACTTCAGTAAATAACTGCACTTATAAACCTTTTTAGCTTAGATATAAAGCAAGAAAGCATAAGGCAGGGAAATGTATAAAATTGCTAGCTGCTTAGAAGGAACAAGACTTTAAAACCCAAGATCTCTTCTGTTCTAGTTTTAATAGAAATACAAAAAAGAAATAGCCGGAATAGCCATATTTACACTGCCGGCAGAAAAAAGAGCAATATTTGCATACATTTTTTTATCCTGTATCATAATGATGATGGTGATGATATAATTACATTTAAATAGAAACACAATACATCTCATGGGATTATATGCTGAAACTATGTGTAGATTCCAACTAGGATTTTCTTCAAACATAAAACTGTGAAATAGGACTTTTGATACCTGAGATAAACCCTGGACAACAGACTTATCTATCTTTGATATTCTATATCACCACAGTTACTCATCAGTAGATGTCCCACAAATCAATAGAAATGGCAAAAACCATAATCATCATAAAGCTCATAAAACCGTTATAAAATTAAAAATAGTGCACTTGCCAATCATATAATGGCATGCCAGTGGTGAAATCCAATTTTTTTTTACTTCAGGTTCTGTGGGCGTGGCTTGGCGGGCTTGGCAGGGGAAGGATACTGCAAAATCTCCATTCCCACCCCACTCCAGGGGAAGGATATTGCAAAATCTCCATTCCCACCACACTCTGGGGCCAGCCAGAGGTGGTATTTGCCAGTTCTCCAAACTACTCAAAATTTCCGCTACCGGTTCTCCAGAACCTGTCAGAACATGCTGGATTTCACCCCTGGCATGCCCTACAAGGTAGATCAGTCCAAGAAAGAGATTCTGAGTTACCTAAAATTACTTTTATTAAGATTGCCTATTGTTACCAAAACATGAATATACTTCTCTTTTGATTTTTGTGTGAATTTGGGTTATGTTTGTCTTAGATGCTTTTGCAATGTTTATCTGTTCATTGCCTTGGTAACAGGTCTTCCCTTTCTCTGTCAAATTCTTCTTTACAGATGGAAAGTAAAGCCTCTGTGTTAGTCACCAAATGCCTTTCAAGAAAAGCTGTTCCAACCACTTTGGTAAATTGCCAGATCTGGGGGACAGCATATTCCTAAGAGTGGGAGAAGCTTCTGGGACCCCACTTGCTTAACTTTCCTAGCTGAGGAAAATCAGAATATTCATTCATTCATTTCAAACAGAATGCAACTTATAAATAAGTATTGTGAAAAAAATGTCCTTCAGTCCCATAAAAAGGGTATCCTTAGAGATCACCAATCCAAGCTTTGACACATGGTTGCCATTATTGTGAGTGAATCTGATCCACAAATACAACAAGTGTGAATTGCACCTGTTTCTGGACTGGGAGCCCCAACTCCTCTCTGGCATTCAGCATGCAGTCTATGCTCCCTATCCCAGCCCTCTTCTGCTTCTCACTGTAGATAGCAAGGAGACTTCCACCTATTTCTGCCAGTTGTCTTCTTTGCTGGAACAGATCTCTGGAGGAAGCCAAGAGCCTGTTCATACAAATCATACATGACAGGTTCTATAATATTCCACAAAAAAATTGTAGAAAATGTCTTGCAGGCAAGGCAGCAGCAGCAAGAGCAACAATTGTTCCCAAGTCCAAACTCCATTTTAGTGATGATTGCATCAGTCTTCTTTCCTTTTCTTCTTAGACCATCCTCTGTTTTCCCAACAATTGCAATGATGCAAGAAGTAACTACTTCCCACCTTTCCCTTATCTCATCAAATTCAAACTGTATTCAGCACATACTTCAAACTTTCCTCCAGTTGAAATGCCCACTTTAATCTTTATCTCTAAAATTTCTTCCCATGCTTTCAAAGAGATGAGACGGCCATAGAAATTAAATAAAGAATAAAATGAATAAAGGCAAGTCTCTCTACCTTAAAGACCAAGAGAGTTAAAAAGAGAACACAAGAAAAGGACAAGATCCTTTTATACTTACAAAATATGTTCTGTAAGCATATACCAATTTTCCCCCATTTCTTTCCTGTACTACTTTTATTGATTTTGTTTTCTACTCCATGCTATTTTTAAAGCAGATAAGCAAATAAGCATATTTATTACCTTGCATATTCTAAGTTTAAAAGCTTTCAACATTAGGCTTGGAGGGAGGGTCCGCATGAGACTCTAGAGCAGGGGTCCCCAAACTTGGCAACTTTAAGACTTGTGGATTTCAACTCCCAGAATTCTCCATCCAGCTATGCTGGCTGGAGAATTCTGGGAGTTGAAGTCCACAAGTCTTAAAGTTGCCAAGTTTGAAGACCTCTGCTCTAGAGACCGGTTTGCAGTCAGGAGAAATAATTGTGCCAACTGACAGACTTCAGGCCTTACTGGCAATTCATGTCAGTTCACATTTTAAAAAATGAAAAATAGGCTGAAGTTTACTTGCAAAGTACTTGGCTGCTATGCTACTTTTGAAAAAGGCAAAGAGATAAGGAAGAACCCCAGAGATCTGATGACTTTCAAAGAGGACTTTATAAAAGTTTGAGAACCAAATATTTATAAATGAGGTTGTCAACTGTCTCAGGCTGCAGGCTAATATATTCAGCCTTTACTAAAAGGATTATTCATTTCCACAGTATACTGGTGACTAGCCAAGAAATGGCTCAACAATCCAACAGCAATCAAATAGTATAATTGCATCATATAGAAATGAGATTGTCACGCAGTGATTTTTATTGCCTGTTATATGAATATGCAGGGAGATGCATCTCTATTCATTATAATGGTTTATTCCTGAGCACGTGATTGATATGTTCTTGTACGCATGTGTACATTCCTTTCTCCGATCTCTTCTTCTGTTCCTGGCTTCCATTGAAGCAAGACCTATTTTTATATCAGAGATGTAGACTAATGAGGATTTATTGTTTTTGTATCGAAATAAATATTTTTACTTAGACCTTTAAACTGCGGTTTCTTTTCTAATGTCTGATGTCCGGGAAAAGATCTATTTCTCCTTTGTGAGATTAATGATCACCTCTGTCAGAGATAGACATTAAGGAGGACTGACTTGCAGGTGGAAATAGATGAATATTTTGTTTTAGGCAATGCTTCCCTCCTAATATCTTACCTGTATGAATGTGGTATGCATGGTTTGGATTTTATTTTTGTACTCCAGTTAACTTTTAAAATTTTATATACAATTTTAAATGATTCAGATTGTTTTAATCTATTATTTCCACTTTAATTATCTGTAAATTACTCTAGTATTTAGTATTTAGTAATAGGAAATAGTATAGAGCTAATTAAATAAATGCAATATGATAGTATTAGCACTATCAATAGTGCTTAAGCGCCTTGGCTGTAATTCCAAAACAACTGGAGTACCACTTGAACACCAAATTCACCATCAGTCAATTGCAAAAGGCAGCTTTACTTGGAACATCCTGTGACAATATCTGCAATACCATTAAATATTCAAATCTCCAAAGTCCTTGGGAAAGATTCGATAGGCAGACAAAAATGCCATATTCAGTCTGAACAGCTGGCTGGCTATGCGACAAATCATAGTATTAACACTTACATTATTTTATGCATTCTTTTTTACCACTAACAGTGCTGTATTTTACAACTTTTGTGTAAAAGGGAAGATATTTCCTCATATTTTACACTTTACTAAGATAATATATTCTAGATGTTTAAATTTAAATTTATTTATTAAATTTATTATCTTTCTTATCTTTCCCATTACCTTCTCATATTGATATCTTATGGTTATATCACATTTTTATTTGTATGAACATCAAGAGCTTATGCACTGGAGACAAATTCCTTGCATGTCCAATCACACTTGGCCAATGAAGAATAATAAAGAAATAAAAATAATAAAGAAATAATTATAATTCTGCAAAACTATATATTCTTATCTGAATAGGACCATGCAGAGCATGTTTCTTCCCAGAGATGTTAAGTTATCTGAGTATGTGCAGCATCTGGAGGCATCTGTAAATAGCCATGCAAGTCTCATCAGCAACTAGAAATAGCTGCTTTCACAGCATGAAAAGAAGTGCTTTGCATGTGCTCCCACATGTTGTGAAGCACCTCTTTCAATGTTTCATACATTGTTAACAGGGGTGGGTTCCGGATTCTTCTACTGCCGGTTTGCTCAGGGATGCACCGTGCGGGTGCGCGGGCATTGCGCGTGGGGGCACAGTACTAAAAAAAGCTTCTGCGCATGCGCAGAAACAAAAAACAAGATGGCGGTACCTACGGGAGAACCGGCTCAGGAACGTGGCAGGCCTGGGTCGCTGCCGGTTCCAGTGACCCAGGCCGCCAAGTTACTAACAGTTCTATACCGGTAGGAACCCACTTCTGATTGTTAAGTAATTTTAATAAGTCAAAAATGTAGAATAAATTTGATTAACACTATGGAGAAATGCACTGAATTACTATTGAGCATCTTTGAATATGCTTGCTAAACAAATATTTCAGCTAACAAAACAGAATAGGTTGGATAGGACAATGTATTTTCAAGACTATAACAAGAAGAATTATCAATATGATTAAAATTCAGCTTTACTTTTAAATATTTGCAAACACTGTTCATCAATATTACTGAAATTTTTCCTTTCTGTATCTGAAGAAATAAAGTTTAATTTAAGAGAATTTATGAAATCAATGAGATAAATTTAAAGGTGGTGGGAGCATCTGAGGATCAAACTGAGGAAATAGTAAATGAAGATTTGTGAAAGAGTGTTTTCCTCCTTCGGGATTTTTTGAATTCTTGTATGACTTTGCCCCTGAATGTTATCAGATCTTCATGTGACTATTGACTCAAAATGTGCAAAATTCAAATATGAAGAGGGAAAAATGTTTGGATTTGATATGTGTATGATTGCTGTACCTATCCGCAATTCCTTAAAGATATGTATCTTTTCTTGATTTCACCTGGTAAGGGTTCAAGCCCAAAAAGCACACATTTAAGTCAATGAGGTTCAGACAGTGCATTTGAGATAAGGAAGCAATGACAGAATGTTACTGTCTCCTTAATGTACCTTAATCCAAAAATACATTTTCCTGGGCCCATGAAGGTACTGTAGGAGACAAGGGAAAGGCATGGTTTCCTTAAAAAGCCATCAGCAGTTTTAGCAAACATTACCATATCTAAGGCAACATTCTTGCTTAACATTTGAACACTACACAGCTCTACTACTGTACTGATATATAAAGAGATTTTGAGGGAATGCAGGTTGATTGTTGTTTCACTTATTTTATAAATAAAGTCATCCAACCTGTAATTTACCAATACCGTATGAAGAAGTAATCATCTCCCTCACAGTATAATGAGAAAAATAAAAAGGTCCAACTTAATTATGCAATATGAGTTAATTTGGGCCAGCTCTGCTCTATATAAATCTCACAAACTTTGGCTCTCCCTTACATACCTAACTGAATATTAAGATTTAGTGGGGATGTCCTTTTGAATGTATCATATTTGCCAAGAATGTGATAGTACTTACGGTAGTACTTGATAAATATATTATTTATCTATAGTACTTGATAAATATAGTATTCCCTCTTTGTGCCTATACATACCTTAACAAGTACCAGGTGTTTGGTTAAATCTGACTGTTGCATTTTCTGCTTCAACATTCATGCTTAAGTTGCTCAATGATGTATTATAGGGATTTTAAAATTGGTGTATTGTTTTTAAGATTTATTTTATTTAACTTATATGCCACTCATCTTATACAGAGGTGATTTTAGGCAGCTTACAATCAATTACCACCAACATTGATTTAAAAGTTAATAAAGATGGAAAGGAAGGGAGCAATATGCACATGGGCAGGAAGTGGGGTGTTATCTAAGTTCATTAACCACCTCCAGAATGACATATCCCTATTGGGGCCCCAGACCAGTTGGCAGAACCAGTTTTTGGGCCCTTTCACAAGGCCAAAAGAGTGGGTGCAGAGGGCAAAACTGAAGACAATTTAATCTGTGGCATGGGAGCAAACTGTCATGCTATTCTATTTTAACATGTAAAATAAATTAAGAGTTTGGAATGGAAATCTTGAATTGGCTGAAAATATGCCACTAATTTCAATTTAATGATTGAATAACAGAATACAATATTCAAATATATCATAAATAAACTGTGGCTTTTTCTCCGATACAATGTTTTCATGTTTTAATCATACAAAACAAAATTTAATTGAATCAAAGAATTATCTGTTTTCATTTATAATATTAATACTTGTAACTAATCAATAATGAGTTCATTTTTCGGCAGATTAATTTTTTCAGTGCATTTCAAAACTGGGCAAAAAGAAAAAAAGGTCAGAAATTAGATACAAGACACAATAAATTACTATGCTACTGTTTGTAAAAGTATTTGGTTGCAAATTTAAATATGGCATATATCTGCTTTACGACTGAATGGAAACAATATAAATCAACAAATAGATGTAGTAGATATACATGTAATAAGATCTGTGATAAAGCAATGGACTAGTGTAATGTTCCTCAGCTTCCTCACTTGTGAACTTACATGTAGTGAGAAAAACTGAGTAAAATTTCCATACTTGTCCATTTTCCTTATATGTCTTCCTCTCCCATTCAATGTTTATGGGAAGAAGAGAAATTTAGAGAGAGAAATGGCAGATGTAGTACAATGTAGTCTTAGCCAACACAGCGGGATTACAGCTGTCTACTAGCTATATCAGGAAACACATTTATTCAAGCTATCTACAGTCCTCAAATTTGAAAGCCTAATTTATTCTTCTTCTAGATCCGAGAACTGGAAAGACTCAATATCAACTTCATAGAACTCATCTCATAAAATGCAACCCTTAACTAGGAATTAAAGAGTTGGATCCAGTTTTACCTCTCTATGCCAGTTGTTCATAAGTTACTGTACATTCAGTTTGGCTACTTACTTTTGACAACAAAATTGCTTTGATGGCAAGTCATGTTTATTAATGTGGAGAATCAATTTCAATGTTCCGGGATGGTTGAAAAAAGGCTGAAGGAATATTAACGCACCTCCACCCAACACTAGAATTTAAGAGTTAAAACTCAGAGGAATTGCCAAACATTCATAAATGGTTTAGTATTTTGCTTTCAAATTTCCTACTAGTCATTTTGGCAAGCAGGGCAGACTATCAAAGTAGTACATGAGTAATATTATTACAGTTAGGGTTTGTGTTGCTAATTGCTAACTAATTGTCAGTGATTGACTGAGGCTGGGATTAAATTATTCTGGCAAAAAAATTTCCTTCGTTTAACAAACAGTATCTAAAACTAAAAAAAAAAAAACAAACCAAAAACCTGAGGGCAATTTAATTTGTGGCATGGCAGCAGATATTTTTCAGCGCATTCAAAATATGCAAAAAGAAAACAATTTGTTTTGACAATTCTAAAAATGTTGGAAAATATAGTAAGTCAACATGCTGAACTACAAGTTTAGCTACAACTTAAAAAAAAACACAACCTGAAATTATAAATGATCTGTCCAGACCAGAAGTGACGCCACAATTTACTGAGCGACAGAAAAAATACTCTTGCCTCATGCAAAAAAACTATTCATCTGGAAAAGCAAGATCTCCTCCAGATAAAACCCTTGTTTGACTTTCATTTTAAGTGTATGAATTACCAATGGGATAATATTAAATTTCAATAAGTAATTTGTTAACAAAGAACTATTGATTGTTTCCAAGTCATGTTCTTCTTCCTTTATTCAGCTGTCTGAAGAACAATGCCTTATCTGTATTGAAAGAAGTTATTAATCTGCTTAATTTACCATTTTCATTTTCTTAAAACCTATCCAAAACTACATTTCTAATTGAGTTAACTGTGAAGAAAAGATTAGATAGCTACTTCATTCCTTCTGTTTCGTTAGATAATTGAAATTATGCTAAAAGAAATGTATTCTAGTTTACCCCGTGGGCATAACTAAATCAGATACTTGTCATTCAGGAAGCCAGCATCTCCACCTTTGATCAATAGCTCAGGATATACTTTATTCTATGCAGTCTTGGGAATGCTGCAGTAGTTAACATCCAGGGGATGCACTGAATCAGAAGTCCTCAAAGACATTCAGTAATTTTAATGGATGTTTTGCATCCACAGTTTTTATTCAATCAGCTTAATTCAGACTCAGCGAATCAACTGCTGTATTCAACTTAACTAGTTCATTCAAATCATGGATGCTCTGCTTATTTCCAAGGTATACTGCATGCCTGATATTTCAGTATATAAGGCAAAAGGGCAGATTTAAAATTGGCAAAACAAAACACACTTACAGCAGCATTTATGACATCAACTGTGTTCTAATTCTCATATCCAAAATAATATTTTTTCTGTAATAAACTGGTTTACATGAAAATTAAAATTCTACAAGTACAATAAAGCTTAGTCTCATAAATCCAAATAACAATGAACATTGAAAGCATTCCAAACTCAGCATTTATATATACAAAATATTGCACAAGGTTCCTCTTGAGACCTTTTTATAGCTCTCTAGAATTTATACATTCTAGATTGTATCTTATTTACATTTTCATACACTGGCATTGCATAAAGCCTAGAGATTAATATTTTGAGTCATTTCTAAAAAAAAGATATTGAAGCTTGGCTTGCATTTACAGTATATGTTGGTTTGGCATCTGTTAGTGAGTGGCGCAGCTGAGAAGGGATTCTATAGTATTCCCCATGAAAATATTTTGTGGTCTAAATACTTATGGCCTATTTATAACACATTACTGTGGTGCTGATTGTCAATTAAACTGAATAAACAGTGAAAAATAGTATGCTCCTGGATGAATTTGGGTTTGAAATGCATTATTAAAATCTCATAAATGGATTCTCAAACTATATTCAGATTTCAACACGGAACTAATATTTTTAGTTCTCTTAAATGCAGATCTTGAAAGTGGAATCAAGACAACCCATCTCCTCAGAAAAGAAAATGAGAAGAAATGCATTTGCTATGATTACTTTATATTTTCAGTAAATTTCGGAAGAACTCTCATTTAAAAAAGTAAATTATTTGGAGAAAACCTTATCTTACAGATAAATAGTATTTTTCAAAACAAAAATAAAATGACACCTTTTCCCTCAAAAGGAACATTTTTCCATTAGGTCACCAAAGCATTACAGCTCACATGTGATGATATGTAAATTTCAACATCTGAATTATCTCAGCTGTTGCAATTAACATTTCTTTCATACAAATTTCATTCACAGCTGTGATGTATTTCTACCTACATAAAAAGGTAATTTCACAGCACTTTACCCTACTCATTTAAGCTGGTGAACAGCCTTATTGTAAGTTACATGAAACTACTTGTGTGAAAAACAGTGACAATAAAGATGACTTTCTCAAGAGAAAAATGTACCACCTGCTCTCAAGGTCTGCATAGAAGATGGTTAAAAACACATTGCTTTAATTGAAGTAACAGTTGCATTGCTTCCTAAGAATTTCATCTATTGTTACATAAGCAGATTTTCCTTTCATTCCTTCCTCTCTCTGAACTTAAGCACAATTATTCCAGAGGGTTTCCTAACTTTTCAAAGATTTGGAGATGCAAAGGGATTTTAGGAAGATGAGGAATGAGAATACAATCTCATCGTATAGCTTTTTAAAAAAATCCCAATACTATAAAGCAATAAAGAAAAGGAATGAAGTCCTATACTTCTTTTCCTTGCACCACCCCAATCTCTTGAGGTAATTCTAACTATATGTAAGTGCTATTGGGGATGCTAGATCACACGTGTGTCAAACTCGATCGCGTCATGTGACATATCGCAATGTTTCTTGCCTTTGTGGAGCCGGGGTGGACATGGCCTGCGCGTGAAGCATCCGGCCCATGGGCCGCCCATTTGACAGGCCTGTTAAACCATGTTAATTTTCCCAGCTCAGATACAGCAGTTTCTTCTTCCATTTCCTCAGAGTTTTGCCACTAGTACTTTTTTTTTATCAAGCTTTTTTTCTATTCAGGAAAGGGAGCTGTTAAGGCATGGCCAAACCTGTGTGCCAAAGACATCTCATTCCTATATGACAAAGGACAACTTCCCCTCTTATAAGTTGACTGGCAGTCAGATGCTATCAGGTTGCCAGTAAATGAGGAGTGGGGGTTTGCAACCTGCACATTCATGACAAACATTCTATGTATACTATTTGATACAGACTAAATGCTTCAAATAGGTAACCACTTGACAAAATTGTAATTTAAAAACTGCCAAGATAGGGAAGGCTTGAGAGGAACGGGGCCAGGTGAGACATGTCTGTGCAATCAAAAGAGATTCTTCATGCTAAACTAAGTTTACTAGGAAGTTGCAAATTACAATATGAAAAAGTACAGAAGCCATTGTATATCTGTACTACAATGAAGAAACTAAAGCTTTGTTGAGAACAATTTTTGATTGATCAAATATTTTTAGAGTTTTGGCCTTAAAATTACTTCAGAGGTGGAACAGACATTTCAAAGTGGCTTTCATATATGTATTACTAAAAAGAGATTTCTGAAAATATCCCATGTAATGAAAAGGTAGTCTATGAAAGCGTATAGTAACACTAGCTTCTAAAATATTTCAGCATGTGGTAGTGTTTCCTTATTTCCCATAGACTCAATGTAATATGAAACATAATTTTACAATGTTTTCCAAGTATTTGGCTAAGAGATTATGTTACTCTACAAAACACACACATAAAATTAAAATAACTTCTTCTTATACTCATGTTATAGTTATTTAGAAGCTTAGTTTAAATAAGTTGTAAACTACCAAGCATTTATTTGTGAAAGTGGTTCACAAAACTCCTTGTTTAAATACTATAGGCATAAATCAAGAGTCATAATTAGAATATTATCACTGAAATCAATGGAACTTATATTAAAAGCCATGGTGACGCAGTGGTTAGATTGCAATACTGCAGGCTACTTCTGCTGACTGCTGGCTGACAGCAGTTTGGCGGTTCAAATTTCACCAGGCTCAAGGTTGACTCAGACTTCCATCCTTCCGAGGTCGGTAAAATGAGGACCCAGATTGTTGGGAGCAATATGCTGACTCTGTAAACTGCTTAGAGAAGGCTGTCAAGCACTGTGAAGCGGTATATAAGTCTAAGTGCTACTGCTATTGCTAATCATGGACCTTTACCTTCACCCTAATGAAACTATCTTGGTTAATACCATGCTAACAATGAGTTCGATAATGTTGTGGCCTGCCTAGCAGCCTGTGCAGTCAGAGCCTTTGGAGTCTTCAGTGCCTCGTGGCAGTGATAGGAAAGGAGTAGCCCCTCCTTTCCTGAATGCCAGAGCAACACTGAGCTGTGAGAGGCAGAAAGGTCTAGCTGCCAAGATGCAGAAAGGTCTACTCCAGAGGAGGTCTGCTCGGGGCTAATTGGCCACCTGGGGCTAATTGGCCACCACGCCCTTAGGTCTATTTAAGAAGAGTTGCTGCAGCTGGAAAGTTGCAGAGAACAACGCTTGAAAAAGAGACCTGTCTGATCACAGTCAAGTTTCAGTTTGTATCCTGAATCATAGTTTGTATCTTGAACCTTGTATCTTGACTCCAGTTTCCAGTTTGTATCCTGAATCATAGTTTGTATCTTGAACCTTGTATCTTGACTCCAGTTTCCAGTTGTATCCTGAATCTTGCATCATGACTTCAGTTCCAGTTTGTATCATGACTCCTGAATCTTGGCTTACGCAGTTCTAATTTGCAGTCCAGCTTGTTTTCTGGCATCATGGTTTCTGAATCCAGTCCTCCAGTATGGCCAGTTTGCATTCCAGTTTCCGGTTCTTGTTCCTGGCAAACGTGGCTTCTGATTTGAGACGTCGGTGAATCCACTTTTGTAACTCCAGAACATGTCTTGTATTTGGCATCTGCTAGCTTTGGGACTTGTGCCAAGGACAGGGAGACTTGTAATTATCTCTTCGACTTCTGCCTATCTTATTCAGTGTTCGTGTTTAATGAGATGTTGCTTTACTGACTAAAATACTCTGTTTGAATGTTTGTGTGTTGAGTAATTATTTGTATGTCGGTCGTGGGGACAGAACAGATAATAAAAGGACATGTAGAATATAGATAGTTGGAACCATAACTAAAATCTGTCCAATACACACTGAGTTTCTTTTTGGAAATTTTAAGAATACTGTATAAAAAAACTTTCCTGTGATAGATCATACTATTCGTCCAACTTCCTATATGTAATTTGACCTGCAGTCTTATGAATCTTTTCTATAACTACTAATCCTGTTAACCAGGGGCGGGTTCCTCTTACCTGTTTACCGGTGTGCTGTGCGCGCATCATCACGTTTCATGCGAGCGCATCCCCTCGCACGATTTTGCTTCCGTGCATGCGCAGGAAGCAAAAATCACCGAAATCTTGCGAGGGGATGCACGTGCGTGTCCCCTCACGAGATTTTGCTTCCGCGCATGTGCAGGAAGCAAAAAAAGGCCAAAAATTTGGAAAAAAGATGGTGCTGCGCAACGGACCGGCGAAGACGGCACTGGAGCCATCATGCGCAAATTGCACAATCGACGGGTCCCTACTGGAACGGCGCACTGGACCGCACCGGTAGGAACCCACCACTGCTGTTAACTCATTATTCCAAGAACTGGATTTTATCACTGAACTATGATTTCGGCCTAAAATACAATGGAAAGACAAAAACTAAAATTCTAACTCAGAAAGTGAAAAGGATATAAGAATGACATCATAGCATAAAAGAACTACACTTTGGGGGATCAATTGTCAGACATTTAAGGTAGTTCAGACAAGAAGCAGAAACCACGAGTACTAAAATTATTTTTATTGTAAGATTAAAGTAATAGAATCTTGCAAGTCTGAAAGTACTTCCCACTTTTACTTTTACGATCCAAAAAACTAGGGAGTGTTCCTTCTGAAACACTTCTCACTTCCCATCTGTTTTTATGGACTGACATACTTGTTGCATGATGCTGGGCTAGTCTATGGCTCTTCCTCCTGCCTCCCAAGGTCATTCTCACATACTGTTAAACCAATACATTTAACACAAAATCGGCCAAATTCATTAAAAAGTAATCACGCTTAAGGGTGAAACCTTATAAGGAGATACATTGTAATTACTATAGCTTATACAGTAGATTCTTTTTTTGGTAATAATTATTATTTAGTCATTATTACGTGGCTTCAATGATTCAGTAGTACTTGATCATGGTTGACTAGCCAGATATGATATCATTACATTTTTTTCAGATTTGAAAGGAAACTTCACTTTAATTCTAGAAGAAATTGATCAATCTTTCTCAACTATATTTTAAGGGCAAATTCTAAATTCATGCTTATGTCTCCTGTTTTTATACATTGATTATAAAAGCAAATCTGTAATTTATATAACAAATTAGAGTAATAATTAGAGAGCCAGTTTGGTTTAGTGCTTAAGACACCATGTTAGAAACCAGGAGACTGTGAGTTTTAATCCTACCTTAAACATGAAAGCCAGCTAGGTGACTTTGTGCCAGTCACTCTCTCTCTCAGCCCAACCCACCTTCACAGGGTTGTTGTTATGGGGAAAATGGGAGGAAGAAAGAGTATTAAGTATTTGCTGCCTAAGTTACTTATAAAAATATAAAGGCACGAAACAAACAAACAAATAAGGATAGATCTGATGCAACCCGTTTAAGAGGGCTTGAATTTGTCAATTTGACATAAAGTTGTCTAATCTTTCAAACTTTGACTCTGAAGAAGTTTGGCAATACAAAAAAACCCAAATAAACCTAAAGACTTTACTTTTCTATAGAGTGTAGATTCATAGAATTAGTCACAGTTGTCAAAACAAAATTCAACTGAGAACCAAGTTCCAATACATATTAAAAACTTACACCTTTTTAAACTAAATTAAATTACATCAGAGCATATCTTCCCCAAACACGCACACTAAGCCTTTTGTTATTATTGAATCATTTTCAACTTTCGGAACTTTGAATTATTATAGAGGAGACACAAGCAGTGCTTGCTATTATTCACTCAATACATTGTCTCTAGAACATATTTTGTTCTGTAGAAATTGTAGGGTTATCATATTAAGGCTGCAAACATCCAGATGATTGCTAGAGAGCAGCAAACACATTTTTCTATATCCCCTTGTTACCACTTGGTTGTTGTCAAGATTTTTCTGCATTTTTCTGTTAAACATCAGAAAGCAGCAATATAGTTGCTAGAAACAATGCGAACTAATTACAGAAAATGTTCAATATCAATGCACTTCTACTTTACATACATACATAAAAAGTTGTGTTTCCTTTATTTATTTAATTTATATGCTGCCTATCTCACTATCTAAAGGAATTCATATTAAAGGGATTTGTTCCCAGAATACTGTCAAATTTCAACTATTTTATATACAAATTTGTTCATGGACACAATTGAAGATGATTAGGACTTTAAAGGTCTCAATGGGATCCAAACAACTAGACAAACCACTTAGTTTCACATCAATTTCTCAAACCCACAAGGTAGGAATTTTACAAATCTGCAAAACTAAACCCCCTTAACATAGTAAATTAATTTATATAACTCCACTCCTGGATGAATAAAAACCTAATGGTTTTATTATGGATAGGCTTGGAACCCAATAAGGCCAGTTAGCCATGGCTAAATAGTTTCAGTGATGAAGCAAAAGTGAGCATACCTACATTTAGACCTAATTTAATATTTAAGATGAAGAGCTTTCTTTCATACAAATTATTTTATTAGATATTCTTATTTAGCAATTTAAACTGTTTTCTAAATTGTAATTCTGCTTATATACCGTATTTTTCGGAGTATAAGATGCACCTTTTTACCCTCAAAAAGAGGGTGAAAACTTGGGTGCGTCCTATACACCGAATGTAGCCCCACCCAGCCACCCCCACCCTTTGGCCTCTGCCTGCCAGCAATTTACCTCTTTGCAGCAAACAGGGCAAAGCACAAGAAGAGCACAATAAGAGATAAACTGCCTCCCGACCTACAGCTGACGGAGGCTTGCAAGCTATGTGGTAAAATGAAACTAACTATGGTGGCTGTAATGTGACAAATTGCTGGGAGATAAACTGCTGGCAATATAGGACTGCTGAAATTACAAGAAGGCAAGCTATAGTTCCTATGGCTCAGAGATAGAGCTCTTGCCTCACAATCAGGAGGTTGTGAGTTCTATCCTAGGTAGAGGCAGATTCTGTTAATATGTTATTTTGTTAAATATTTGTAGAGTGTTCAAATTATTAGACTTATTTTTTAAAGACTGCTTTATTATTGTTCTAGACAACTTAACAAAATGAAGAAGCTTTTTAAAATAAATGCTTGCTCTGAAGAGGCCCAGTGCTATTGTATCTTCTTTTAAATAGCAGAGAATACTTCCAGAAAGCCACATCAATTTTAAAGATCTGTAAAAGTATAATCTGAAATGTCCTGTTTTAGTATTAAGTATTAGTATTAAGTATTAGTATTAAAAGAAGGCAGCTGAGAAATCCTGACTTAGTCATGTTTGGAGTAGATCTATTTAAATAATTAGGAGGAGTTAGTGTGATTACATTTAAGAAAACTTTCTGGGATTAATATACTGCCATAATGTACATTTCTCCAATTCTTTGCTATTTCTATGGGTCAGGCACACATGCACAGAAATACACAGCAAACAGTGTATATCATCTGTGCTGTTTGCTGTTTGGCAAATTGCTGGGAGGCAAAGGCCTTTTTCCCTTGTTTTCCTCCTCCAAAACTAAGGTGCGTCTTATACTCCGGTGCGTCTTATACTCCGAAAAATATGGTAACTGAAAATGTGAAGCCTATGGCAATTCAATTTAAAGGAGGAGAAAATACCATGTATTGCAGTTTCAGCTTCCAAAGACCGATCAAAAGCTTAGCATAGAATAGAATAGAATAACAGAGTTGGAAGGGACCTTGGAAATCTTCCAGTCCAACCCCCTGCTTAGGCAGGAAACCCTACAACACTTCAGACAAATGGTTATCCAACATCTTCTTAAAAACTTCCAGTGTTGGAGCATTCACAACTTCTGGAGGCAAGTTGTTCCACTGATTAATTGTTCTAACTGTCAGGAAATTTCTCCTTAGTTCTAAGTTGCTTCTCTCCTAGATTAGTTTCCACCCATTGCTTCTTGTTCTACCCTCAGGTGCTTTGGAGAATAGCTTCACTCCCTCTTGTTTGTGGCGGCCCCTGAGATATTGGAACACTGCTATCATGTCTCCCCTAGTCCTTCTTTTCATTAAACTAGACATACCCAATTCCTGCAATCATTCTTCATATGTTTTAGCCTCCAGTCCCCTAATCATCTTTGTTGCTCTTCTCTGCACTCTTTCTAGAGTCTCAACATCCTTTTTACATCTTATTTACATCTTATTTTATGAGAATTATTTAATTCCATTGACATGAAACATAATGAACATCAACATCACATCATTTTTAATAAACATGACATGAAAGCTTTACCTACAAGTCTTCTAGCCCGCTACCATTAATTGGAATTATGCTATGTTTCATGTCAGATGGAGACCTCCCATTTTTATGGTCAACATGAGAAAAAACGATTCATTAGCTTTGGGCAAACAGAAATGATAGTATAGGTCTAATGTTTTGGTTCATATTAAAGAGAGCATATAAATGATCTATCTACCATATCTTCTCCACCATTTCCTCAAATTACACATGATTTGCAAATAAAATTAGCTTCAATTTGAGAATATACTGCATTAATATCCAATCTCCATGCCACTCCTGTACCTCTTCCTCAAAGAAGCCAAACACTCTGGTACTTTACAGCAGCTAATATGATTAAATAATATCCCATTGACATCTCTCTCATTTCATTTGGGTTAGGGATGTATGTTATTAAGTAAAGATTTTAGTAACTCTGTCTGTCCTTCCAGTTTGAATAAAGATACTTTGCCACCTAAAAGAAAAAACAAACTAGTGATCCCTGCCTGCAAAGTTCTACTTTTGGCATGAAAACTGACTGGTGACTGTGAGCTGGTCACTCTTAGCCCAACTTACCTCACAAATGTATTGTTGTGGAGAAAATAGGAAAAGGAAGGAATATTAAGTATGTTTACCACCTTGTTTACTTATAAAATAATACAGTCAGGATAAAAATTTTAAAGATTTCAAAATTGGTTTCAGGGTTTTGTTTTGGTTTAAATACTGAGGCAATAGATGGGAAAAGTTATAATTGAATAACTTTCTGGGATTAAGAGGTAAAGGATGAAGAAGCGAGTTTCTAACATTATATAACTGTTTGAACTGTTTTAATTATTTAATTTTGCATTGCTAAGGATTTTGTATGAAAGAGACTTAAACAGAAACTAGAAGACAAAGAGTTTACAGTACTATTCTTCCCAAAAACAATTTATCTGTATGAAACTCTTGCAAAAGAACACTATAAAAGCACTAAACACCCAGTAAATTAGAATAAGTAAATGTTTCTAAAATGCAATGCTTTGTTAGCATGTACTGTATGCTTGAAAGAAAATAATAATGTTTTTTTTTAATAAAGGGACTGCAGTATAAACTTCATACTCTCAGTGGGCTGTGGAAAAGGTTGATGCATCCAATTTCAGAGAGTTAAACCTTTTCAGTAAAATATTGCTTCATATGAGACAACAATACCAACGTCTGCAGGGTCCTCTGAGAAAGCTGAAATTCAAGATAAGCCAAGGGTTTTGCAATTTGAATCACTGGTAGTAGCAAACCACATTTTAAACAAAGCTTGAATTCAGGGTTTAAACAAGCGAGCCACAAGCAATAAATTAGGCAAAAGAAGAGATATAATCCTTCAGGAATTCATGATGTACCCCAGACTTGCTATGCTTTTAAGAAGGCAGAGGGTTATCGAAAGAAAAACTGTTTATGTCCTCTACAGTGTTTTGAAGAAAATCCTACGCAACTTTAGCAAGACATTTCCCAAGGAGATAATATAGATTACTAAAAGAGGTGGTACAGCACTTAAAATTCCCATGAGAGTGTCTTTGCACAGGTCAGTCTCAAACCCACCAGAAGGAAAACCCATAATGTTAGTCTTGAGTTTTCTTTGATCCCTGTTTGCAACCCACTCCAATTCAAAGTATAATTGACAGAATGGCAGCAGGAGAGAGGAGTTCTCAGCATCAAAATGCAAAGCCGTGGCTTTTCAGATCTGCCTGACAAAAATGTAGTAGTTACAACAGAATTCAACTAGCATTATTCAGCAAAGACTGTTTTTATGTTAGGGCTTTAACACAACTAGGACACGAATTGGTTTTTTAAAAAGGAGCAAACCCTAGTTAAATATCAAGTATCCTGGTTCACTTATCTTGTATCATAACTTGTAACAAGACTTCCATAATAACTTTACCCATTCTCAAAAGTTGCACAATGGTGTTAGTCTTTAACATTCTCATTTACAGATGGAGGAATCAGCCCAGAGAGCATCTTGCCCAGGGCCACCCAGTAAGACCAGGACTGAGCTGGGATATGAAATGAGATTTCTAAGATCCAAGCCTAATAAACTATTCACTGGACCACACTGGTTTCGGATCCAGATGCAAGATGAGTCATGACCCTGAAAATAAGCCGTAGATTTTTGCCATAGCTAGGATAAATGAATCATTCATATTTCCTGCAAATAATAAAATAGGCTTCGCATTTTTACTCAGCATGCCAAGTTCAATCCTGCCCCACTTCAAGGCTCCTGTTTTTTAAGGAAAGGGGCACACGGTAACAAGCACCAATGTTACTGCTTCCAAACCAATTTCTAGGAGGTTTGTTCTTCTACACCCTTCTGAGTAGATGTAAATCTTACTTTTATGTCAAACATGCAGACAAAGTTTTATAGAGCCCCTTTTGAGGGAGATGGGCAGTTAAAATGTATGTATGTATGTATGTATGTATGTATGTATGTATGTATGTATGTATGTATGTATGTACGTATGAATGAATGAATGAATGAATGAATAAATAAATGAATAAATAAATGTCTTATAGTTTTGACTAAGAACCATCACTGCCCTTTGTAAGAGACAGGACCATTATTTGAGAGTTACCACAGCCTTGTGCATATTAAAATATAAAGCAGACATTTCCTTAGAACTTTATTGCTGTAACTTCTATAGCTTATTATTTGCAAAATGAAAAAATACATTGATCATAATTTAGCAGTACTCTGAAGATTCCATTTTGAAATTTATATCAGTTGCCTTCCAAAATCCTGATGTACAGAGTGATTTTGTTCCCCCGAGGTTTCTTGGAAATGCTTTTACAAAAAAGGAAAAGAACTCTATTCCAACCAGAATCCCAGGATAGTAATCTTAGTGTTCCACTAGGCTGCAAAAAGTTCAGTCAAGATTTCAGCCCGAAGACTTTCTTTACTATGTACTTTACTGGTATAATGAAATCTCTTTACATAGAGCACCTTATTGCATTTGAACTATAAAGAAGCCTTTTTTTTCTGATATAATGGCAATTACTGCCATTTTTTATTTCTTGTTTGCTTGTTTCATGAAAGGGATAATAAGAGCCAAAACATATAGTGATGCTTCATCTAATGGAACAATTTAGTAAATAAAAATGTAACATCAAAAATCTAAGTTATAAATTTGTAGAAAACAGCATGAAGATTTGACCTCTCCCATGAAAATATAGATTATTGCAAAAATATCTGAAGATCATTTATTTGTAAATTCCCATGTTAATTACTAATAGAGCAATGACGCTGTAACATTATTTTTTGTCTTAAACTTAAAGAGTTATCTTAAATAGTATTTATTTAAGCAAATAGATCTTGAAAGCTTAAAATAGCTTTAATGACTGCTTACATTTATAAAATTTATAAATGGAACATTAAAAATGCATGAAAACTGGCTGAGTGACTTTGGGCCAGTCATTCTGTCAGCCAACCAGCGGCGGGTTGCTGCCTTACCGGTGCCGGTGCGCTGCGCATGCATTTCCACGCTTCGGGGGGGGGCACTCACTTCGGGCGCTCGGGCGCTCGCTATGCGCGCCCCATCACGCAATTTTGCTTCTGCACATGCGCGGAAGCAAAATCGCACCAAAATTTCATGAGGGGATGCGCGTGAGAGAGATTTCGGCGCAATTTTGCTTCCGCGCATGCGCAGAAGCAAAACCTTGCCAAAATCTCTCTCTCACGCACATCCCCTCGTGAGATTTCGGCGCGATTTTGCTTCCACGCATGCGCAGAAGCAAAATCGACCAAAAATTCATAGGAAAAAATGGTGACGTGCGCGATGGACCGGCAGAGAGGGCTCCGGAGCAGTTGCGCAATCCGCCGCTCCCTACCGGAGCTGTGCACTGGGCAGCTCCGGCAGGAACCCACCTCTGAGTCCAACCCACCTCCGAGGGTTGTTTTGGTGGGAAATATGGGAGGAGGAAGAAGTATCAGAGTTATTTATAAAAATAATAAAGGTGGCCTAAAAGAATCTAAAAGAAGAAATGTGAATGAAAATAAATTATCTAAAAGATATTAATCACATATGTTGAATCCACCAATATGCTAATTTATTAAATAGCTTAGTGTCCTGAATAGAACTGTGCCACAGAAAAAGCAAAAGTATGCTTATCCTTTTTATCCCCTGGAATTAATAGTGAGATGTAGTTAAATTTCAAAAGAAGAGGGAAAACAATTAGTTCTGAAGTTTTAAAAGTAAAATCACACCAGAAAATAATAGTATAATTTCATATACTACTACCTAGGTGACAATTGAAATATTAATATTAAATTAGCCATAATTAAAAACATAAACAAGAAGTCTGGATTAGACAGATTATTTTATGACAGAAAGAAGTATGATTAGAAAATTTTTATTTTATTTCTTAATTACCCCTAGGGACCAACAACAAAGTTAAAATAACATTACCAATTCTAATTAAAGTAATACAATTTTTAAGAGTTGCCAAAAATATTAAGGACAGTTTGAAATCATTACATATCTAATATATTAATGCATAAAAATCAAGGAAAGCTCAAAAAGATGTGGTTTCTTTTAGATTTTATGATATCTAACAAAAATCCTAGAATTTTTATCACATGCAATATTTTCAGTTATACTGACTATCAGGGAGAACATGTGACCAATTTTGTTCTATTGCGTTCACATCAGTTGCTCCAGGTCCTTGACAGGGGCAAAAAAGGAACACCCATGGGCATCCCTCAGGCAACGGTGATGTCCTTGACTAATCCTTTCAACCCAGAAGTGCCTTAAATGGTGCCTCCAACATAAACAGGATGGGGCACATCTATATTTCTCTCCTTGGAATGCTTATGTGATGATAGACACTATATACCATTCTGGTAGCCCATGTGGGATTTTTATAGGAATAATAAGCAGGAAAATCATAATTAAAAATCATTTAGATTAATATATGTAACCTAACATTTGAGATCTAAGAAGACTTTCACAAAACTAAAGAAACACGCTTTAGTAAGTACCACTTTGGTAGATGCAAAATTTGATTAAATGTCTGAAACAGTAAAAGTCATTTTAAGAATTAACCTTTCTGTCTAGTTTAAGGATTTACAAATGACCACAGAACTTTATTTTTTCTATAGCCAAAAGGCATAAGATAACTGATTTTAGGCAGAATATTAGGATGTAATTTTTTATCTGGAAAAGTTTATATATGTATTATTTTTATAATGTCATTTTGGTGAATAAAAATGGAAATAAATAAGCTTATATGGTTTTATACCTCACTTGTAACACTCACAATAAAAAATGAAGTATTTATGTACATACCAAGATTTTTGTATTATAAATTTATCCTTTGTGTATGTTTTAAAAAGCTTACTTTTCTTTTGAAGTAGTTTGGGCATCTTGTAATGTCACCTTTGGTTTAGTATTTCCATCTTTTGAAGTCCGTTGTCTTCTTTTTCTACTTGGAACTATATCAGTAATATCTGGACTACCAAGTAATGAATCTCTTCTGGGTTTGACTGTGAGAACAGAAAAGATAACATAATAAGACAGGGAATTAAATTATCAATTCTGGGAACATTAGAATAGAATAGAATAACAGAATTGGAAGGGACCTTGGAGGTCTTCTAGTCCAACCCCCTGCTTAGGCAGGAAACGCTACACCACTTCAGACAAATGGTTATCCAACATCTTCTTTAAAACTTCCAGTGTTGGAGCATTCAGAACTTCTGGAGGCAAGCTGTTCCACTGATTAATTGTTCTAACTGTCAGGAAATTTCTCCTTAGTTCTAAGTTGCTTCTCTCCTTGATTAGTTTCCACCCATTGCTTCTTGTTCTACCCTCAGGTGCTTTGGAGAATAGTTTGACTCCCTCTTGTTTGTGGCAACTCCTGAGATATTGGAACACTGCTATCATGTCTCCCCTAGTCCTTCTTTTCATTAAACTAGACATACCCAGTTCCTGCAACCATTCTTCATATGTTTTAGCCTCCAGTCCCCTAATCATCTTTGTTGCTCTTCTCTGCACTCTTTCTAGAGTGCAGAGTGCATTATGAGAGTGCATTATGAGAAGGCTGCTTATCTGTGGTAGTCTGAATGGTAATTAGAGTAGAAATAATTCAAGATAATTATTTTATGCAATATGAATAGCAAACGTTACAATTGTTGATGCCTTAATAAATGCACATTTATATCTCTGGGCAAAATTTCAACCATATTCCTCTGATCCACTTACATTTGCTTCTGCTCACCATGTTAAATTTGCTCTTTCTCCACTTTACAGAAAAATACCAAATGCGGTCTAAACTGACTATGCAACCAACCCTCAAACCATAATAATATAAATAGATAAATAAATATTAACGGCAACTTGAAAGCTTTGCACAGAGCATCTTTCAGAAACTTCACAATTAAACGTGTATGTAATCCAACTCCCAACAACTCTGGGCAACTCACAATAATCAAGCAAAGGAAATTACAGTAAAATCAGGAAAATGTAAAAGATGGCAAGTGCCACAGTGCAGATGGAATGGAGTAAGGGGTCGCACTTTTTGTTGTCACAGGTCTTCACTGGAGTTCTAAACAGCAGCAGAATGAGGATCATCCAGATTCAGGGGGAAACTTATTCCAGAGGGCAGGTGCTTCTGCAGAGAAGGTGCGCTTCCAGAATCCCGATAAATAACATTGTTTAATCCAAGAAACCCAAGGCGTCCTGACCCTGCAAGACTGAAGTGGTTGGGGAGATACTATACAGGACAGGCAGTTCCTCAAGTAATCAGGTCCTATGCCATGAAGGACTTTATAGGTACCATTCCCTTGAATTAGACTCAGAAGCAAGATGGCAATTGGTGCACCTTGCAAAGGTATTACATGGGCATACCGAAGCACCCACATCACTGCTCATAATGCTGCATTCTGGATCAGTTGAAACTTCTGAATAGTCTTCTGGGAAGCCCTGTGTAGTGTTGCAGTAAAATGTGTATTGATCTAGTTACATGCTACTTCCAAGAATAAACTTTCATTTTATTAACTTAAGAGTTCTAAACTTTAAAAAATGTTTACATTCTCTCTAGACCAGGGGTCAGCAATCTTAAACACTCAAAGAGCCACAAAGGTCCTAACCGAAAGCCTCCCGTTCAATTCTGGAGCCAACCAGAAGTCCACTTCCCCCGCCACAGAGTCTCCTCCTAGCATGGTGTCCTTTTTCCTCTGCCGACTGGAAGTCCGGTTCCCCCACCATAGAGTCTCCTCCTAGCACGGCATCCTTTTTCCTCTACTTGTCCTAACTGAAAATCCTATCAATTGTGGAGCCGACCAGCGACAGAGAGCCACAGCAAAGGGATGAAAGAGGAAGCTGCTGTGGCCTAGAGGTGGAGCTCTTGCCTCCCAATCAGGAGGTTGTGAGTTCAATCCTAGGTAGAGGCAGATGTAGGGTCCCCTGCTTGGGCAGGGGTTGGACTAGATGACCTGCAAGGTCCCTTCCAACTCTGTTAATCTGTCTACTCCACAGATCATAGCTAGACCTTTAATCTCTGTACTGGAGCCACATGCGGCTCCAGAGCCGCGGGTTGCTGACCCCTGCTCTAGAGGTAGCTCTACCAATTTTTTTAACATCTTCAAACCTTTTATTTTCTTAAAAAAACATTTCCAAATATCCAAGTGAAGAGATCAAAGTTTGCAAAAGAAAAAGATGGGAAATTCATTTTCCAGATTCCCCTTTTCTGATTTGCAAGGAACCGGCTTGATGGCATACAATCTCATTTTTATGTTTCCCAAGATGCAAATGTTAGAGGAAATAAACTTTTTTCTCCAGTTATGAATTGATCCCCAGGATTTAGGTTAATAGATAGAACACACATTAATTCAAGCTTTTAAACAGAGGATAATTCCATTACTAGAATAAGTATACTGGTCTCAATAGGTCTCATTCCTAAACAAATAAAAGATATTAGTGATAATAGTTTCACTTATTAAATTTAAGTTCTCACAGATGCTGTTTGATTTTTCTCCATCATAAAGAAATGGTTTTTTTTGGTCATATCAAGACTTAAAATTTCAGTTCACATGTAATATAAGTACTATGAATTATATATAGAAATTGTATCCTTACATATTTAAAAACAAGATACTTTACACAATATAACCTCAGATTAACAATAATGACAAATCCTTGCTGTAATAATTTAAAGCAAATTTGTTTCTTGATGCATTCTATTCTGCTATACTAAAATGCACAGAGGGGAACGCCTTGTGTGATACCATTCTAGGAGTCGAGGCTATACGAAATATTTAGTTCAGGCATCCCCAAAGTATAATAAAGAATAATCAAATATCTGCTTCTGCTCAGAGCATTACAAATATTCAACTGAATGTATATAAAATGTAAATGTTATATTTCTTTCAGTTTGGTGTAGTGCAGTGTTTCCCAACCTTGGCAACTTGAAGATATCTGGACTTCAACTCCCAGAATTCCCCAGCCAGCGAATGCTGGCTGGGGAATTCTGGGAGTTGAAGTCCAGATATCTTGAAGTTGCCAAGGTTGGGAAACACTGGTGTAGTGGTTAAGGCATCAGGATAGAAACCAGGAGATGGTCTGACCTTAAAGCCAACTGGGTGCCTTTTGTCCAATCACTCTGCTGAGAAAATTGTAGGGACTTATCCAGGCAGTTGCAGGAGTCAAAATAGACTTGAAGCCCCCTCTCCCACAAATACACTTATTTCAAGTGTGGCAATGACCCAAAGAGTCTATTCTCTTTTGTACTAAGGATGAGATTCATAATTTCTATCAAACTCTTCTTTTCTGTTTCATGGGCAAGCAGGCATGGGCATGTAATGACTATATGGGAAGAGAAGAAGCAATTAAAATTTTGTCATGGTGGAGAATACTGCCTTTAATTCTTTGGATCAGAGTCTACTGAGCCTTTAAAAAAGAAAAGCTTAAAAAATCTTTTCTTTGCTTACATAATGTTCACAGAACTATAAAGTTCCATATGATTTTTCAAAGAGACAAACTATATTTGTCTAACTGTACTTGCGCTCCTTAAGATCTTCAGGAATAACTGTCATTAATTTGCCACTTGAAAAATGCATTACATGTTATGTAGTATCTCTTGAAATGAACAACACAAGGTCAAGCAACTAAATGAAATTAAGATTACTGCTTTTGGTTAAAACTAGCACAATTGGAGGTACTTGAGGTACTAAAATACATTCCTTTCAAAGTAAAGGTATTTTTTCTGTTTTGATAATAGCCATTACAAGCCAAAAAAATGTTTTAAATTATACACAAATTGTTCTATTTATAAGGAAGGATAAGGGAAAGAGATAAAATAGCCACATTTATTTGCATTACACCCAAATTGAAAAAAAGAAAAAACAGATGAATTTTAGCAACACATCCTAGCCCTGTGCTCTAAGGCACTTATGGCAGTAGAACTTATATTGCTTCATAGTGCTTTACAGCCTGCTCTAAGCAGTTTAAAAATTCGGAATACTGCCCCCAACAATCTGGGTCCTCATTTTACTGAACTCAGAAGGATGGAAGGCTGAGTCAACCTTGAGCCAGTGAGAATCGAACTGCTGGCTGTTGGCATAATTAGCCTGCAGTATTCTTCTCACCTTTAGGAAATATATCAATCAAATAGGGTTTAAGTAAAATGAATATTTAGCTCAAAATGAGAAAGATAAAATTGTAAGCTGTTTCCTGTGAAATTTTCAGTGGTGGAAGAGACAAAAAATATAGAGCTTTTATAACAACAGGCAGCATTCTAAGAAAATCTCCCCCCTCCCCTCATGTATGTGTATGTGTATGTATATTATGTATGTCTGTGTGTCTATATATATTTCAGGAAAATATAAAGTTCTAACCAACCATAAGATGATGCTGGTCTCTTCCTAATTTAGAAGCAATTCTAGTGGAAAATGGTTCTACTTTTCACAAAAAAAAACACAAAATGGCTGACCCTGAGATAAAGAAGCATAAACTAACAGACCCAGAAATTTATTTATTTGTTCATTTTATTTATCAAATGTATATGGCCATCCATCTCACAAGAAAAGAGTAATATACAGTACACTACAGCAAAAAAAGTATAAAAACAATAAACATGTCAAACAGTTATTTTTTTTTAAAAAGCACACCACAAGAGATTTGATTAGCCATGAAAGTCATTTCAAGATCTCATTGATTCCCTGAGACACACACACCCTCCAGGACTGACGACTTTAGGAAAATAAGGGATGGAGCTGATCTCGTTTCAGAGGATAATATTAATTAAATATACATTTAATGTTAATTAAACCTGGCAGTTGTTAACCAACTTCATTTCTTTCTACACAACAGATTAATATTGAATAAAATTCACTCTTAGATTCAACTGCTACCTAGAAATGAAAAAGGAAGTAGTTGTGGCTAGGATGACTTTTGCTGAACTTGATTTAGTGCAGTTGCAACCATTCTTGGATGAAGGCATTCTTATCACAGTACCTTATGCTCTCCTCATCTCTTGGTTACTAATGCAATGTTGAACTGCTCTTGAAGACTGCCCAAAAGCTACAGCTGGTTCAGAATACAGCGACTTCTCAGGTTACAGGTGCACATTAAATCCAAGTGACATCACTACTGCAAGAACTACATCTATGTCAATCCTTCAAGATAGACATGTCAGGAAACGGAAAGCATAAGAAATATTGCAACTCTATTTCATTGCTATGGGATATAATAACAAAAGCTTGAAAGCCTGACAGACATTTGGTTATACACTAAAGAGGATCAAGGCAAAGCTATCTTCATTACCCTCTTCTGTTTAATTAGGCTAGACTGATGCTCACAAAATATTTGTTGAATTTCTTTTTCAAAGTCATCATCACACTTCCCTACAAGCTGCATTATTGCTTGAATTCTGGGCGCTGGTTGTTCCCTTTAAAGCCTTGCATGACATAGGACCTTACCATCTTCAAGTTTCCCTCTAATATCTACCTACCCAATCAAATCTAAGAGGAGTCTCTCTGGATTCCTATGTTAAGAGTCCCTCTGGGACCAGAGGATGGAGGGGCAGGCTTTCTCCATTGTGGCCTCTTTTCTTTGGAACAATATACTCTTGAGATTAAATTTGGATCAATCCTATTAGGGTTGAGGAAAAAACTGTTAGGACCTAGCTATCCAAGGGACCATGTTAGAATGATGTAACTTGACCCCTTCTTCTTGGAGTTGATTAGAATGTCTGTTGAAACTCATTTGAGATAGCAAAATTGTTATTTTGAATTTGTTTTAAATTTTAACTGAACTTAAAAATTTAAGCCTATTAATCAGTTCATGGTTGGAGCAGCTTATTAAAACTGACTAAATAAATAAACAACATCCTTTCTCCTGGAAACTCCTATTTAATCAGAGGGGCATCTTAATTTTCTCTTTCTCTTCCTTCCTACATCATATACATTCTTGTTTGTCTACCCTCAGAATAAATAATAATTTTTAATATTGATATTGATGATATTATTATTATTATTATTATTATTATTATTATTATTATTATTATTATTATTATTATTATTATTATTATTATTATTATTATTATTATTATTATTATTATTATTCACAATAATTTCCAAAAGAATAAAAGCTATGGAAAGGGAAGGGAAAGTGATAATTTCTATTTGTTATATTCTAAAAGTGCCTCTCTCTCAAAACCATGTAAATTTATAGGTCTGCACTGGCAGTTTGCCATCTGGCATGAAGACTGACAGACAGGAAAGAACAGTGGGGGTTTATTACCTACTTATACAATACAACAAGTCATCATTATTACTATTCCCATTTCACAGATAAGGAACAGGGAGGGGGATGTCTAAGAGGAAGAGGTTACCAAAGACCAGTTCACAAGCTTAAAAACAGATTATATAAATATAATAAACCATCCTGAAGCTAAAATTCTGGTTTGGGTTTATTCCTAAATCCAGGTCTGTGCATGTAACAAAGCACAAGAACTATTTTTCTTGTACATATTTTGCAGATCTGCAGGCTTAAGACAGGATTGATGTAATGGTATCTGGGAATGACATTGGGAGATAGAAGGAAGAGTCACAGATTAAACAATGGTCAGACAAGCAGCGGCTGAATCAACAGAAGAAATGGGAGCATGGCAAAAATCTCAGAAAGGACACTCTCTGGTTTCTTAAGACTGTAAAGGGGGATGAGATGTATTTTCAGATTTGCAGAAATCTGTTAATGTAAATTTATAATTACTTTTGGGTAATTATTGTCTGGACTAACTCGCAAGGTTGACACTTCATCACTAGAAGTTTATATATAAAAATGCACTAAAATTCACCTTGAAATGGGCAGTAGTACAGAGCAACATAGAGCAAAGGTCTTTCATTTGATTTCTTTCTAGCCCTCTGCATCCTAAAACATATGATTACAGGAACTGGGCATGGCTAGTCTAGTGAAGAGAAGGACCAGGGGAGGCATGATTAAGGTGACCAGATGTCCCGCTTTTTAATAATTTGTCCCGCGTCCTGCGGCGTTTCAAAAAAGTCCTGCTTTTTAAATTTGAATTTGCCCTGCACACCCCTCTGCCTCCTGCCTCGCCTGCCTCCTCCTGCCAGGCGGAAAGGGAGGGCAGTGAGAGGGGCAGCGACGGTCTTGCCTGTTCGTCGCCGCAGAGCCGAAGAAGCTGGTGGCGTTTGCGGCGCGGGGTTTCCCCCGCCTGCTTTCCCCGGCCGCCGGGACGCCGCCATTTGCGTTCTTTTGCCCTCTGTGCAAGCAGAACGCTTTGCGCATGTGCAGAGGGCAAAAGAATGCAAATGGTGGCGTCCTGGCGGCCGGAGAAAGCGGGCGGGGGAAGCCCCGCGCCGCAAACACCACCAGCTTCTTCGGCTCTGCGGCGACGAACAGGTAAGCCTGCGCCGGTAGGAACCCACCCCTGGCTGTGATGAAGGGGGGGTGTTTGGGGGGGTGCACAAAGCTGCAGGATAAGAGAGACGGACCCCTCCCATCTTGCTCACCTAGAAACCCCCCCGTCAATGGTGTCCCGCTTTACAAATATTAAAATCTGGTCACCTTAGGCATGATAGCAATGTTCCAATATTTGAGGGGCTGCCACAGAGAGGAGGGGGTCAAGCTATTTTCCAAGGCACGTGAAGGCCAGACAAGGAATAATGGATGGAAACTGATCAAGGAGAGATTTAACCTAGAAATAAGGAGGAACTTTCTGACAGTGAGAACAATGGAACAGCTTGCCTTTGGAAGTTGTGAGAGCTTCATCACTTGAGACTTTCAAGTAGAGATTGGACTGCCATTTGTCAGAAATAGTGTAGGGTCTCCTGCTTGAGCAGGGGGTTGGACTAGATGGCCTATAACAGTGATGTCGAACCTTTTTTGGCTCAGGTGCCAAAAGGGCGCGTGCGCAATAGTGCGTACATGCATGCCCACATCCATAATGCAATGCCCTGCCCCCTGCCCGCATGCACACAACCCCCGCACTGTTCCCCCGCGCATGCACACAGGCCTCACTGAAGCCTCCAGACTTCCGGTATGCCCACTGTGACATTTTTCGCCATCCCCAGGCTTCAGGAGGCCAAAAAGAAGGCCGAAAATCAGCTGGCCACCGCACACATGCGGGCTGGAGCTGACATAGGGCAACGCCTCGTGTGTCCTCAGATATGGCTCTGTGTGCCACCTGTGGCACGCGTGCCATAGGTTCGCCATCACTGGCCTATAAGGTCCCTTCCAACTCTGTTAATCTGTTTAAATCTTCTTTGCTATGATCAGTAAAGTTAAAGATTTAGCATGAAGTGAATCACTTAAAAGAACTACTGTATAGAGAAATCAGGAGTGTGGAGAAAGGAAAACACTAAGTAAACCACAATATCTATAAACTCAACACCTGTTGAGCATAAGAGCTTTTCTAATAAAGGAGCAGGAAACAGTTTTGGAAAAGAAGATTTTGGAAAAGAAGATTGAGAGAGATGGCGGATGCTAGAAAACAACAAACAGAAGCTTGCAGAGAAAAGATCTGCTGGATTACTTTTATCAGGCTTGTATAAACAAACTCCCCTGTCTCTTTATGTTGCCTGGCTGGTAGAACTCAGTTCATTGCCCAGGCAGAAAAGAGAGCTAGTTTCTCCAGTTGGAAAATCTTAAAAAGAAAATAAAGGGCCAGAAATTCAAGTAAGGAGTTTCTTGTATGTCCACAGGTAGAACTAGAAGGCTTACTGAAACTACTGGAGTAAATGCAAGAGAACAAGCCTCAAATTGTCCCAAAGGTGCTTTTTCAAGAGGCAACTGGACTTTCTGGTTTTTCTTTGAAGACGTTTCGCTTCTCATCTAAGAAGCTTCTTCAGCTCTGACTGGATGGTGGGGAATAGAAGGAATAGAAGCTCCTTGCAGACAACTGGTCATTTGCATTCTTTTAGCGGGTTGTTAAGGTCACCTGGAGGTCCAGTGTTTGCTTTCCATACCTCATAACTCACTAGTCAGGCCCCCAACTGTCTGTCTAAAAGGATCTCTGCCACAAGGATACCCTATCAGAAGGCAGCATCTTTGGTTTCAAACTTTCCCCCCATAAAACTAAAATACAAAATGTGAAATACTTTTAAACTTGGAGCATATACAGTAATTAGTGGCAAATTCTTTATATTTAGATGTTAAATATTCATTTCATGCACTTTAACCAAATTATTAATAGCAGTGACATAAACTGTCAGCTTGTTAAAATGAAGCATTTAAGATATAAAATGAACCTCCAGCCCCAATTATAGGTTCACCAAGAGGGGAAAAAATGTAATGATGAGAGTTTATTAAAAAAATGTTTTGACTATGAAAGGAATTAAAGTTTCCTTCAAAGCATAACAATGAAAGCTCTATACTATGCTCTGAAATTGTGGGGACATGGATCATAGGTAAACGCTCCATTACTAAACTGGTGAAAGCTGAGGAATTATAATTTTATTATCTGAAGCTTGTACTCATTAGTTTTTTCTTCCCCAAATGATTCACTTTTAAATGCCTAGCAGGAACCAACTATATCAACCGGATAAATATTTTTAACTTTGTGTACCTGCAAGTGGGAAAGCATTGACAAACCAAAACTTGTTGAAATATAATTATTTTTGCCATATTTTCCTGGAACTTTGGATTTATTATCCAGAGTTTAATTTATCCTACATCATCTTTGCTTTCTTAATTCATGTTTGGCATTTTGCTAATAGATTGTAATAGCCAGAATACCTTCTTACTATTTGATTTTCAGCTTTTTAAGCTGATAATTAGAAATTTGAAAATATTTTCTCATATTAAAAAGAAAGTGGCTAGTGAACAGTAACATGTTTTAAATAATTTGGGGAATAAATACGTTTTATTTATTTACACTGTTTGAATGTCATCCTAAACCAGAAGATTTCTTACATATTCTAAACTATTCTTAAAATTATTTTCTTGACTTTTAACTGGCCCAAACTATAGTGAACAAAGTTGGGTAACAGTAGAATAACAAAAATATACATTATTTTAAATCTATATTATTAGTTCTGCTGCCCCTTGTTTTTATATAATAAATTTATATCCCACTTTTCCTCCAAAACAGTGGTTCTCAAATAATTTTGACCTTTAACCCGTTTTCATTATTAAAAATTATTGAGGACCCCAAAGAATTTTGTTTCTGTTTATTGTATCTATAAATATGCACTGCATTAGAAATTAAAACTAAGAAATTTTAAAATAGTTATTTATTTGAATTTGCAGACTCTGAAAATATCTTGGGTCCTCAGACTACATTAAGAAACACAGTTCTAAAATACTGTATTATTAAAATGAAAAAAAAAGAATATATAACTGAAACCCTCAAGTAGTATTAAAAAATACACCTGTAAGGAATAACAAAACCCAAAACTTACATCAATAGAAAATCAATTTAGCTAAGACTGGGGCATGTAACGGTATATGATGTTCTTGCCATTAAGAATATAAAGCCACTTAGATAATATCTAATGTGAATTAACAACAAAGAGTTGTAGCATTCAATTATGTCTCAATCTAGCTGCAATTCTGAATGTTGAGATTCAATTTTACCTATTCCATATTGATCAAAGACCTTATTTCACTAAATAGCTATATCTAGCTATATTTGTTTTTGGCAATACATTAGCTGCATTACATTTGGGCAACTGAGATAAGCTACATAGAAAGGGCTACCTTTGGAAAGCATCAGCAAGCAATCCTGCAAAATACCATGCTGTCAAAATCCACTGAAAGCTATGATCTATTATTTCGGTAATTCAGAATCTGGACTAAGTCTTTTTCTTCCAGATCCACTTCAAGAGGTCTAAATTCTTAGGACTTGGCTATTAGGGTGACTGACTATCATTTACCGTACATTCAGGAGAAGCTGTTTTGAAGATACCTTAACTCAGAAGACACTTGCCTATTAATTATACAGATTAATTTTTGTCTTTATAGATTTCTTCTATATAGATTTCTTCTGCCTTTATTCATGCCTTCCCTTCTTTAAAATGATCCTTTAAAAACTTGCTGTATGTTTTAAGTATACTGTATATAGTTCATCAGTAGTAGTAAGACATAAACAAAACAACGTTAATAAATAATGTGTTAAGTCCTTGAGAGGATATCTTTGATTGGAAGATCCAGCAGATTTTTAAATGAATTAGGTAACATGATATACTTATTTTCCAGTAATCTTATTTCTGCGTCCATGTATGCCTACTTCTGAAGTTTATTACAGTAGCATTATATATCGACATTATATAAAATTATTTCATTTACGGCTTGAATATGTTTTAATTTAAAGTTTTCTAAAGCCAATTATAAATACAATTCTAATATGATTTAGAGCCTCAAGGGAAATTGAGGAAATATAAAGAAAATAAGGAAACATAATCATCTGAGAAAAATAAAATACTTTTAAACATGATTGGTCAATCTATATAGCAATATGTATCTGCTCTAAATTTTCTATCCTGATCTTATGCTTGAGGCATTTATTCACTTATCGTTTTTCCTGAAATTGTTGGCTAAAATATGGAGAACCACAGCAAAATGTTCAGTATTCCAGTGATGTTTCCAGATCCAGCTACATTTCGCAGTTAATTAACCAAATTATTTTCCCGTTAAAGATCAGATTACTTGGCATTTACAGGCAGAGAGGAATCTATGATAAGTTTGAAACAATTAGAATGATATGAAGAAAGAAGATAGTATATTCTAAACATGGAACTACATTTCTCCCTCTTTGACAAAAAGCATACATACTTATTTTAAATAAAGGTAGGTAGGAGAAACTAACCAATTTGCTTAATTATAGAAAATGAAATAGCACTACAAGAACTATACATCTCTGTACTGTTTCCAATAAAATATTTAACTGAGTTTATATACATACTCAAGTTTTAAAGAAAGAAGCGTTTTACCACTGCAACAACTCTTTGCTGTTTTCAGTTGTATCACAAAAAGGGTATCTGATTTTCTTTATACTGGTAGTCATAAATATGATCTCATTCATAGCCCCAAATACTGTTGCCCCAAATTCTATTGTGTTTACATAGTAACTTCAGACCAGTTTTTCTAGTTTCCTACATGATAAACAGCTTGTACAAATTCAACGGCTAGAATGTTTTGTTGAACAGCCTCCCCCTCAGCCAAGTGAGAAATGTTCTATGTACAGTCACACTGAATTTGTTCACCCAAGAGTTTCCATGCACTCTTTTATCTTTTGCCTATGCACTCCAAGGAAAGTAACTTGTTTATATAGTGCAGGTAATTCTATGCTTTGCCAGGCATCTTAAGTTAAATGGTCAATCTTTTTCAGGCCTGAGGGAAAGCTCAGCAGAACAGATTGAGTTGACAAGTCAAAGGTCAATCTTTAGGGGCCCATGTTCTGATTCAAGTATGGATTCTCATTTAAGAGAAAGTCTTTTGCCTATTTAGTCTCAGATTAAGTTTTTTAATCCAACTCTGCTGACAAAGAAAATTTAAGGACACCGATTTTAACTATTCTTTTGTTTCCTTACTACAAAAGAATACCTGTTATTTTCTGCAACCTATTTTTATTCAAAACAGAAGTATATTGATTTTGCTGGCCAGGGATTCTAAAAGACAGTTAAAAAGCACCAAACTAATAGGAAGCATGTTTCGATTCTTTTAAGCCAATTTGCATTTATTGTTTCACCCTGAATTGATTTTGAAAAATGTTTCAAGTTCACATGAAAGCTACAGAGGAAGACTAGCAAATCCAAAAGAATCAACGTCTCTATCCAGCATATACTACATATGTGTATTTAAGGCAGCCTCATTTTTGCAGTAATTCAGAATCAATGCAATGGGGACACTATGACAATATAAAGTATGATAGTACTAAAAAGTATAGGACTTTCTGGAAAGTTTTCCAAACTGAAAAACATGGACTTCTGTTGAAAAGATTAGACCTCTGATGGAATAATTAAATGATGTATAATATGTAAAAAAATAATTAATAATATGGCTTCAAGTTTACTTCCAAAATCTGAACTGGAACATGCAGCCACTTGACTCTTTAAAGTATTTTTTTCCTGGGATTGTATGGCAGCATTAAGGACAGCCACATGATCCAAGGAAAATACATGGCTCTTTTAAAAAGTTGCAGATGCTTTAAAGCTGGGATCTCCAACCTTAGCAACTTTAAGACTTGTGGACTTCAACTCCCAGAATTCCTCAGCCAGCAAAGCTGGCTGAGGAACTCTGAGAGTTGAAGTCCACAAGTTGAAGTCCACAAGTCTTAAAGTTGCTAAGGTTGGAGACCCCTGCGTTTAAAGTGTTCTTTATTCACATTTTCACATACTTCAAGTAACTTTTCCAAATTAATTGTGAGGCCCTGTGTAGCTCTAAGAATGTTGTTGGTTTTTTAGTTCAGCTGTTGCTGATCTGCTTTCCTTCAAGATATTTTGGAACTGCAGTCTATTTTACTGCATTGTTGCTGATGGTCATGTCAGCTTGAAACTATCATCCCCAAACACCTCAAGGGGCCTAGATCAACAGAACTTGTGTAGTAATATTACAGTGCTTTTCTCTGTGCTTAATTGATATATCTGTCTGTTGCATAATAATAAATGTGTATCAGTGTTGGATGACACTGATTTTCTGGATCCCTTTCAATCTGGTTTCAGGCGCGGTTACAGTACGGAAACGGCTTTGGTCACCCTGATGGATGATCTCTGGCGAGCCCGGGATAGGGGTCACTCCTCTATCCTGGTGCTACTTGACCTCTCAGCGGCCTTCGATACCATTGACCATGGTATCCTTCTGCGTCGTCTCGGAGAGGTGGGGGTGGGCAGCACTGTTTTGCAGTGGTTCTCCTCCTTCCTCTCTGACAGGACGCAGTCGGTGTTGACAGGGGGGCAGAGGTCGAGCCCTAGGCCCCTACTATGTGGGGTGCCGCAGGGCTCGGTCCTCTCGCCCATCCTATTTAACATCTACATGAAGCCGCTGGGTGAGATTATCCGACGACACGGGGTGAGGTATCAGCAATACGCTGATGATACCCAGTTGTACATCTCCATCCCGTCTCAATTCGGGGAAGCCGTAGACGTAATGGGCCGCTGCCTGGCCGATGTTAGGGTCTGGATGGGGAAGAACCGGCTAAAGCTTAACCCTGACAAGACCGAGTGGCTGTGGATATTACCTCCTAAGGACTCGACCAACTGTCCCTCCTTGGTTCTTGGGGGGGAGAAATTAGCCCCCTCAGAACGGGTTCGCAATTTGGGTGTCCTCCTAGACCCACAGCTAAAATTGGAACAACATCTTTCAGCTGTGGCTAGGGGGACCTTTGCACAAGTACGTCTTGTGCACCAATTGCGACCCTACTTGGAGAAGGAGGCACTTCTTACAGTCACTCATGCCCTTATCACCTCACGGCTGGATTACTGCAATGCGCTCTACATGGGGCTACCCTTGAAGAGTGTCCGGCGACTGCAATTGGTGCAAAATGCAGCTGCACGAGCTGTGGTGGGTGTACCTAGATGCACCCACGTAACACCTATCCTCCGCCAGCTGCATTGGTTGCCCATTAGTCTCCGGATCCAATTTAAGGTGTTGGTCGTTACCTTTAAAGCCCTACATGGCTCAGGGCCAGGTTATCTTCGGGACCGCATCCTGCCGCATACCTCCCTACGACCGGTTAGAGCCCACAGAGTCGGCCTCCTCCAGGTCCCGTCGACTAAACAATGTCGGCTAGCGGGACCGAGGGGGAGGACCTTCTCTGTGGGAGCTCCCTCCCTGTGGAACCAACTTCCTCCAGAGATCAGGACCATCAGAGATCCCCACCCTGCTGGCCTTCCGGAAAGCAATAAAAACCTGGCTCTTCCGGCAGGCGGGGTGAATGAGATACTCTTTTAACTTTTGTATTTTCTGTATTTTTAATTATTGCATTTTGTATTGTCATATTTTTAATTATTGCTTTTATTCTGTAATGGATTTAACATGTTGTGAGCCGCCCTGAGTCCCTAGGGATTGGGCGGCATAAAAATCCATTAAATAAATAAATAAATAAAAGAATCTATTGGAAACTAATTTGCTTTTATGAAGAATGGAAGCCGATGAATATCTAGTTTAATATTCAGATGAAATCTCAGTAGTTAATCTTTAGAACTTTCTAAGCTATCCTGATGTATTAAGCACTATTCACCCATCCAGAAAAGTATCTATCTGATAATTTTGCGCTGATACCTTTGATCTTTAACTGGGCAAAATGATTCACCAAAGGGCAAAACCTTTTGAACCAAAGTACCTCAAATGGGCTAACTTATTGAATGCACTCAAAATCCAGGACCCATGACTCCCATGAAATTGAAAGTTGGCCAATTTTATAAAACATTTTATGAGACATTAAATTATGAAACATCATAAAGCACTTTATGACATAATTCAAAATGTTATGACATTTCCTGTGCTGATATTAGACTCTGCTATATGGTTCAACATGGCTTATTTTCAAGTCAGATACCTCTCTGAATGTATTCCAAAGTGTTACTTGTCTATATTAGAATAAATCTGTTGTCACATTGATGAACTTTGTTTGTCCCTTTTGCATTTATTCATCTCCATCATATTTACCCTCCTTTTTATAACCCTTCTACACCACATTCTGCCTGCCACAACCTGAACTTAACTTTAAAAAATCCCTAAACTAAAGATTGGAAATGATAAAAAGCAGTATTTTTATTTTGGATTTCTTTTGCTTCATTTCTTTTCTTTACATACATAAATATACCAATTTCAAGTGCCTTTGTAGTCTGTTCAAGATACAGAGGTAGAGTGGATGGTCCCAACATTCAATTGTTCTATTCTTTCAGCCTTATAGTAAAGCCATAAGGTCATAAGGTTAAAACACTTGCAGTACTGCCAGCTGAGCAGCCTAGAACTAGGGTGAGATGATCTTTTATATTAATGGCTACTGATTGTTTCCACCATTCCACACAGGTTTTTTTAATGGTGGCATCCACCTGCTAAATTGTGCTCTTTGGATAGTCAAGGGTTGAACCATTTGAATGCAGCTATTACAGGGTTGCTAAAGGACAGAAAGGGAACCCTTGCACTAAAAAATACAGCTCTACTGTCCTTATACAAATCTGACCCACTACTGCAATAGCACCGCTGTGTCAGCTCTGGCACAGCACAGACCATCGGGGATGGGACACACCCATACCAGGCTGAAATGCCCAATTAGCACCTCTCTGATCCTATTCACTACTGATGTAATGAGTGAGGAAGTGTCATGGGTTTTATGAACCTTGAAATTGTCACTGATTTAAGGAGGGAAAGACTGTTTTAATACTGGGGCTGTCAACGATGACTTAGTCTGACTCATGAACTCTGAAGGCAATGTCATGGAAACACAGCAGAAAAATAATGTTTTGAATACATGTTGTGCTGCATTAGGTACAAATGGAGAAATGATCTTGCGTTCTGAAATATATGATCATTTTTGAGATAAAATAATCAAATTTTAATTGCAATACCTCCCTAACTAATTTCGCCATGATACTTTTATTTTTTGAGTATCAGAAAATAGATAGATAAAATTAACCAAGAAATAATACAGCATTTCACTGGAGTGGGAGATTTGCATTCTTAAGAGCTACTTCTACATAGCAAATTTAGATTGCGAAATGGAGAAAAAAAAACCAAGCCTTTTAATTGCTGAAAATACAACCAAATCAATCTGTGAATAAGTACCAGACATGACTTAAAATAATGAATAGAGTGCTTTTATTACTAATGTATACCAAACAGAAAGACTTAAATGTTATGGGAAAGAATGACAAAAAAAGTAGGATAAAGTACTCTTTGCAAATCAAAGATCTAAGGATAATTTTGCCAAAGACATCTGTAACAGCCCAGTCTGAGCAACAATATATGTAAACAAAATAAACCAGCTTCCCAGAGGTACAATGCTTTGCCAAAGAAAGCAGAGTCAGGTAAAAGTTATAAACAGCTAAGAGACCTATAAACATTACACTCTAATTTGTTTTGAACACATGAGAGAGCACAATGATTTACAAAGAGTCTTGCAATTTAAGTTACCCACACATTGAGAGTCTGTTTCAAATCTACTTAGGACCAAATGTCAGAGCCCTGACATTGCTTCAACATTATTTATAGGCTTAAGAATTAATGTGAGAGCAATTTCCCTTGCAAGCTGCTAAGGAGACTTCATTTATGTTCCCCCTCCCCCCTAAAAAATAACTATGTTCTTGATAATTTCATTCACTGAAAGTCTTTCAATGAATGAAATTATCAAGAACATAATTATGAGAGACCTTGGGGTATCAATTCATGATTCAGAAAGGTAGTTCTTGACTTATGACCATTTGTTCAGTGATTGTTCGGAGTTACAACGTGCTGAATGAAGAGACTTACAACCCATGCAGGAAGTTATGGCTGTTGCTGTAAACAAAACTCAGCACTTGGCAGCCTGCCTGCACTAATAACTGTGTGTGGGGGGGAGGGAGTTGCTGCAACTCCCTCCACCTGCCAATTTCTCCATCATCTATGACCTTTTGGCCTCCTACCACCCTGTGCTTCACCAGCCCAGCTCATCTTTGCTTTCTTCTTGCTTCCGCTGAAACCCAGCATCAGAGCAGTCCTGCAGCCAGGTCAGGCAGGAAGATTGCAAAGGTGAGCTGGGATGGCAGAGTGCAGGACACTAGGGATCTTGGAGTGCAGGGTGGCAAGGGCAACTGGACTGGACTGGGGTGACTGTGGCTTCCCAGGATGTGGCAAGCAGCCCCAGAGCCTTGCATGGTAAACAAAAGGGCAAAGATTGGGGGTGAGAGAGGTGGGTGAGAGAAGTTGGAGGCAGTCCCTTATCTTACTGAGGTTCAAGGTTGGAAGGCACTGGGTGGGTCCTTGGCGACGGACCAGTAAAATTTGCTTAATGATGGCAACAGGAATTACCAGGGTTGTGATCACTAAGTGATGCAGTCCTGTGTTACCTTACTTTATGACTACATTGCTTAGCAACTAAAATTCCAGCCCCTTGTGAATGGAGTACTTGTATTTGTATAAAACTAAAGTTAGGTCCCTCTTCCACGTATTTTCTTTTTCAAAATTTGCTGACCTTTTTCACTTTATCAAAAACATACAACACTAGAAAAAGGAACAGTTGAGATTTTTCATCAAATTTCTGAGCAGAGAAATGAGTGGATTATGTCTAAATTCCTCTGGAAGAAGAGAAATTCTCCAACGATTTCCAGTAGTCTACTACAACTTAGTGTGACAAAAGTCCTGTTACTGGAAAAGCCAAACCAAAGTTCCCTGGAGATTAAACTAAAAGGTAGAAGTTAGGGAAAGAGGATTTCACAATAAAGATGTCCTTTGGCCATCTGTCTCAAAATCAATGAAAAAACAATTGCTCCCTCCTGATAATTTTTTTAAAAAATTAAACAAATTGTTTCACCAAATTAAATATAAAGCTAAAAGGGAAAAAAGTCAATGAGCTCTCTGCCTGTCAAGAAAGCTATTTTTTTCGAGTTCAGTTCTTTTTCACTATGTCTATACTAACTGAGTTCCCATTAATAATCATCAATTCAAGGATGCAATCAGTCAGTCTTTAATTAAATCCAGGACTGACTAGATCAGTGTTGGCGAACCTTTTTGGCACCGAGTGCTGAAGCGGGGGCATGCACACGTGCCGGAAACAGGAAGAGCAGCTGCCCGGAGCGCATGCGTGCGCCGGAAAGAATATCTTCCGGTTTCCTGCATGCGCATGCACACAGCCACCTGGTCTTCTGGTTTCTGGCACTTATACATTCGCAAAGACCAGCTAGCCGGTGCGCATGTATGTCCGGAAACCAAAAGATCATCTTCCTGGTGCGCACATGCGCACCATGTGTCTGCTCTTCCTGTTTCCGGCGCTCCCACGCACATGAAGACCAGCTGACCGGCGTGCCAGAACCCGGAAGAGCAACGGACAATGGCTCGTGTGCCCAGAGAGATGGCTCTGAGTGCCACTTCCGGTGGTTCTTCTTTCAATCTACTATACTTTTTGTAACCATTTCCAATTCTATAAAGGCATTTATCATATTTTCAGTGCTCTATCTCAATGCACAGCTTTCATTCCTGTACTTGCTATCAGAAAAATCTGAATCTTAATATTTTGATTTTTAAAGCACCGAAATGAAATTATTGTACATGATTCTCTCCAAGATTAAAGATTTTAAAAATTGTATGCTTTCATATTAACTTATAATAAGGAACATGACAGTTTGAATCAATTAAAATGGATGGTTGTAATGACATGTAAGCAACTTGGTCTACCTTACTTGACTCTGTTGTCAGTTGTATTAAATTTTCACTTTCTTCATCAGTGCTTCCTTCATAATCTTCTTTTTCAACTGTACTCTTTGAAGCAATTACTGTGTCCCTAGAAAAATACAAAACTTTATCAAAATACACCAGCATTGTAGAACATATGGAGGTCATAAACAGACAAGAAAGGGACAAAATGCCTTAATAGAAAAAAGGAATGGTTTTAATTAATCTTACTTTATAATGTTGTGTAACATTTGTAATAGTAAATTATTTTAGAAATTACATTTCTTGTTTTAATGATGAGGATTAAAAATAGACAAAAGAGATTTGTGTCATTTCCCACCATTCTGACATTCAAGAAATTATTGAAGGTTGTTTTCTCAGGCGTTGCATACAAAGTGATTGTAGAACCCTCCTTTTGTCCTTTCGTTTGTTTTGATTCATGTTGAATACTTCTTTTGAATACTGGCTCTTCAGATCAGTTGTATCGTCCATCGTCCTTCCTTCCTTCCTTCCTTCCTTCCTTCCTTCCTTCCTTCCTTCCTTCCTTCCTTCCTTCCTTCCTTCCCTTTCCTACCTACCTACCTTTCTTCCTACCTACCTACTCACTTACATACCTACCCAGCTACCTATCTTAGTTTTAAGTCGGAGTTGAGGGTAGGGGAAGGGTCTATAAATTAAGTAAATAAGTGAAAGGTATAGAGAACACACATTTTATGAAGAGTGAACTTTTCACTCTTTTTCCTTTCGAATTCATTATATTTCCACATTCTATTTTCTTTTCCTAATCTCCGGCTTCAATTTTACAAAAATGCTTTAATAGCTGTTGTCCCACTGCCAATGTGAGACATTCAAAGCCATGAAAGTCAATGTTAGTCCCATTTGTCTAAATGTTACCACTAATGTTGACGGATGCTGGTTCTCATTAAACTTTTAATATCTTATCTATGACACTGTTGTATGTTTTCTTCCCAATTTATGGCACAACAAAACTCCGTATATAACATTTCTATAATATTAAATCAAACTTTGCAGTCATTCAGTGCCTTGGGGAAAAAGTAGTATATGCTAAGTATATGCTAAGCTTTTGGTGCATGCCAAATTTATTCTAACATGAAAGATTAACCAGTGAGATAAAGTATTTTCCAATAACTAAATTCTATAGAGATGATGCTAGGGTATGTTATCAGGAATCCTATTATATAAATTCTCACATTATATATTTAAATAGAAATAAAAGCAAAATAAGGTAGTTATGTTACTCATAAAAATGTCATATTAAAAAATACCCCAAGGTCACAAACATATGCAGGTTCTATAGCGCAACAAAATATGTATTTTTAGCCTATAAGTATGCATTGCAAATATCTCCAGAAATGTTTTCAGTTATATATATTAACATCATTGTATGTTGAAGTCAATGTAATAATAAAAACAAATATAAATATAAGAAATGAAGTGGTTTCCTGGTTAAATTTAATGTTTATTTAAATCCCATTTATATATTTAAATTCAAAAATTTTGTCCCAAGGCAAGACTTAACCAAAATTGATCCATGGACATAATTTTATTTACGTAAAGACGTTCTTATGTCAGTGGAGTTTAGGGTAATTATGTGAATATTTTATTAGCAACAACATGGAAGTTTTGGCCATTGATTTTTTCTAGCCTTTAAAAAAAGGCAATTATTATATACACAACTATATGAAATCACAGCTGCCTTTTCTTGGTGTTGGCCTTCATATTCATCAAATTCTTCCTGAGACTCTAAGATGTCATAATGTACTGGCAAAGTATTTGTGTGGATCTAAGCAACATGGATTTTTGTAACTGACAGATAGACATTTTGCCAATGTGCAGATTATCTAAGTACCTCCAAGATTTTTTGGTATAATGCCCAGTGCCATTTTAACAATTATGAATTACCGTATTTTTTGGAGTATAAGACACACCTTTTCCCCCCCTAAAAGAGGCTGAAATTTTGGGTGCGTCTTATACTCCGAATGTAGCTTTTTCAAAGCTTTTTTCCCCAGCCCTAACGAGGTGCTAATGATCTCCCTGGCTTGCAGGCTTGTTTTCATTGCTACTCCCTCCAAAAAAGGTTTTTTCAGCCCTAACAAAGTGCTAACGATCTTCCCGGCTTGCAGGATTTTTTTCATTGCTACTCCCTCCGAAGAAGTTTTTTTCCAGCCCTAACCAGGGGATAAAATAATGTGCTGAAGCTGACCAGACTAAGGACGTTAGCCAGATGAATACCTGGTAAGTAGATTTTCCCCCTATTTTCCTCCCCCCAAACTAAGGTGTGTCTTATACTCCGGTGTGTCTTATACTCCGAAAAATACGGTAACATATTTTCAAGCAATCAGTCCTGTTCACTTTCTTTCAGAATATTATTTTCTAGAATTCAGGAAGGGAGAAAACTTCATTCTGAAACACAACATGAAAGAAAGGCCTAGCTGTACTGTACTGATGGAAAAGAAGGATCCTTCTAGCCAGGCCTTCCTTTCATACCAGAATAGATGGGGTCATCTTCCACATGCCCGCCTTCCAAAACCTCATAAGAAAGCCATACACAATTTAGACAAGGCCATCTGCACTTTGGGCAAAAGGCAGCTACGGCCTCAGGAAGAAGGTATGCCTCATGAGCAGTGGCAGGAGGCAGACAGCAAAGGTCAGTTGGAGATAGCAAGGCCAGCAGGTCCAGAGTGACAATGCCTGCAGGGTTAGTGAGATCAGGGCAACTAAAAGGGCAAAGATGGAGTGGGAGGGACATAGATAGATGGAGGAGCTTGCAGTCATAAGTGCGGGCCGGCTGACAAGCGCCAAAATTTTAATCACGTGACTTGCAGGGATGCTGCAATGGCTGAAATTTCAGGGACCAGACATATCTACCACTTGTTCAGCACTGCCATAACTTCAAAAGGTCATTGAATGAATGGTTAAACCAGGGGTGGCCAAACTATGGTTCTTTGAGGACCTGTGGACTTCAACTCCCAGAATTCCTGAGCCAGCCACGCATGCATGGCTAGTTCAGGAATTCTGGGAGTTAAAGTCCACAGGTCCTCAAAGAACCATAGTTTGGCCACCCCTGGGTTAAACCCACGAACTACTTGTATTTATTCCATTTATAGGTGTACATTGACCTCTGGGGGACTCTTATCATATTCCTAAAAGATGGAGAGTACAGATGTAGCTCCTACAAGTAACATCTTAAATAATTTCAAAATGTTCTGATCAGTGTTACATATAAACTTTGAATCACAATTTGGGCTTGGAAAACAGATTACAGCATGGTCCTAATATCATTAGCATTATAATGCTATCGTTACTGAAAGCTCTGCACATTTAGTAGTTTGATATTTTTTGAATTATATATGAATACAGAGGGGCTTTATCCAAAAGCCATCTGTTTTCTTTCAGCTGGAAACAAATCTTTAAATTTTATTAAGAAAAATGGCCACTTTTAAGCCCCATTGTTAGATTCAATGGCATCAACACAAGCTGTAATTTTTTTAAAAAATGAATTTACAGGGAATAAACTTTATCTTCAATTAGTATGCTCTAGCAGTCACAGACCCATAAATAGATCCTTTGCAAGAGAAAATAGTTTGCAGATTTCATTTCTCGTTAACTAATTATTTCATTTTTTAAAAAAATAAATGCAGTTTAATAAATAAATTAAACATATTAAATTATTAAATAGAATGCTTCAAATATATGCCACAATTAATGCATCATTGTCATTCATGAGAATGCTGAATTGCTAAAGTTCTTCTATAGAACTAAGTAATATATTACTTCATTTCAAGGACACACACAGTCCTTGAACTTTGAAGCCTGCACAAGATAGAGAACAGAGCTACATCTATTTCATGCATGATGTTTACTTAGTGGAAGGAAAGTAATAAATTATACCCTGCTTGTGCAGTTTCCGATACTGTTTCTTCGACTTCTTTTAAATGTTTCTGTAAACTTCTTATCTTTGCTTTCTTTTCATTGAGGACCAAGACAAATCGCTTATAAAGATCAGTTTCCAGTTCTTCTTTAGCTTCAACACATTTTTGTAATCTTAAAAATAAATGCCTCTGTTAATTGCATAATAAAGAATAAGAGAGGTTTTTTTTAAAAAAACAAAAAATACAGTGCTGACCTTCTTGAGAATCTTAAATCAAAGTCATCGAGTATGGCAGAAATGATGACAGTGAATAGAAGCACAACTATACCAGGAAAATTATTTGATTATGATTTCATTATAGACACAAATATTATACATATTTATTGCTTTTACATTTGGGAGAGATAATTATTTTAAAAGAATATCAAAGATACATGCTGAATTTTAAAAAAAACTATATAGTGGCTTATGAAAAAATCTGAAAATATTCAGGCTCATACTGAACGCTGTCAATTTATTTGCACAGTGGATATTGCTAGCATGCATCCTGAAAGTAAAGCATCGTCTTCTAGCATCTTGTTTGCCGCAACAATACCTTTCGATCCCTCAGTGTCCCAGTGGGTTGATAGAAAGCATCCTGAGAGCTAGTTTGCCTGACAGTAAATGAATTTGGGATTAAATCCGCCAGTGATAGCAGCTATTTTATAAATAGGTCATTTTGTTAGTACTGCCACATGTGTATCAGGACCACATGGACTCTTGTTCTGCTGTACAGTCTCATTAACTAGAAAATCAAAGTATTGCCAAACTTTCCAGAAGTGCAATCATTTGTCATGCTACTAAACGAGCACTAAAACCTTGTGTTTGCATATAGTAATTGCAAGTTGTTACTGCTGTTGGGGATTTAGCCATTAAAACATCTGTCCACAATAGGAACTAAATATATCTAATATAATACATAAGTGTGTGTGTGTGTGTGTGTGTGTGTGTGTGTATTATATCACAATTCTACACGCATCATCCTATAAGTATATACAAAATGCAGTGTGTAATTGGAATACTGTCATAGGATTTGGTTCTTAAGTCTTCCAATTTAAAAGCACATTTTTTCTTGTACATTAAATGACTAAATCCATTTAAATGACTAAATCCATTTAAAACTTTTATTTATATCAAATATATTTGAGTCCTTGCATACTAGTCCATGTCAAAATGTTGGAAAACATAGCTTTTACAGCTTTATCTATTAAATAACTTCATAAATGACAAATAATCCTATGATGTAAATATTCAATACCTAATAAATAATTCAACTAATTTAAATGCAAATGACTGGGTATCATTACTGCGGAGATCAATTTGGTAAATCTCGCTAGAAACATTAGAAGTACTAATCAACTACCTGAAGAACTCCTGTACATAAATTAAGTTTTAATTAGTTGGGGGACTGGTAAGAAGGAACAGCCTACAAATGATAAAAATGCCAGCGATTATCAATATATCAATAAATATCTCTGTGCAATATATCCTAGGAAGATTCAACATTTTCAGTACTTAAACAGTGGGAAAATATACTTCTGTGTTTGCACTGGTAGATATAATCCAACAAAGTTCATATCCAACTGATTTAAATTAACTTTAAATCAGCTTCATTAATCCCTGGTTTAGTAAATAAGCATTATATTCACATAATAAAAAGTATGAGGGAATCAGAAGAAAGTAAAAAAAAAAACGTGAATATTATTTTTCAACTTACTGCTCTTGCATGTCATCCAGATCAGTCAGAAGCCTTTCATTCTCTTTTTGTAGGTGATCATTTTTAGCATGTAGTTCTTTTACACAATCTAGGCAATAGGTAATCAACTCTCTAATGGCTTCAGAGGAGTTTGTAACTTTTTGTAAAATCAATGATCCAAGTCTAAACTAGGACAAAAGAAAGTAAACATTATTTGAATATAAAAGTCCCTGAAATTCATTTGTACATCCACCTTACAAGACAAAAGGGGGCGGAAAGCACTGAATATTTATCTGATTATTTCTCCTAATTACCTAATGTATCAGTACTGGTTTTTCAACTTAGGCGAGGGGGGGGAAATTGTCAGTGCATTTAGTCATTTTAAAAATATCTATAACTGACATTAAAAATTGAAAGCTTTGTTGATGTCAGATGGATTCTTAGAATACAAGAAAATATATTAGATTTATTTTCAATGGAAGATTAACTGCACAAGTAATCAGTCAGTCAATCAACAAAATACAATTTCAATCTTTCTGCATGTTGTATTTTTGTGCTTCATTGCTAATAACATCAATGTGTGTTTATAGACAATGTTTACATTTCATTCATTTTATTCTAATTCTCATAATTTCCTCCCAACTTTCCACGGTTCCATGATTTAGGCATAATATTATCAAAACTAATTAGAAGACACATAAAAATACTTTAACAAAAAAGTGAAATCCAATAAAGAAAACTATGATATGTCATTACAACAATAAGCAGTTACAATTTTATATATACTTCACTAATGCAAATATTATTTAAATACTTATGTATTTCTAATACATTTACACAATGATCTTATTTTAACTTATTGTACCCTCTATGAATAAGTCCTATATTTCATTGCATTTGTCAATACCAGGGGTCCACAAACTTGGCAACTTTAAGACTTGTGGACTTCAACTCTCAGAATTCTCTATGCTGGCTGGAGAATTCTGGAAGTTGAAGTCCACAAGTCTTAAAGTTGCCAAGTTTGTGGACCCCTGGTCTATACAAAGCCTACATCTATAGGCAATCTGCTTATAAAGAGCAAGTGCAATAAGGTCTTTAGTGGTGCACCATTGAGAAACTTGAAAAAACAAGTTAGAGATAGATTCTCATGAATAAAATCTATGTGGTTGCCAAGAGTATATGTATATATATTTTAATGTTTATATTGTATTTTTACTTGGCTGTTCACCGCCCTAAGTCCCCGGAGAAGGGCGGTATATAAATTTAACTATAAATAAATAAATTTATAGTTATAGTTAACAATAAATAAATAAATAAATAAATAAATAAATAAATAAATAAATAAATAAATAAATAAATAAATAAATAAATAAATGTAAAATAAGAGTAAAAAATGATGTAATCAATCTATCAATCAATCAATCACTAACCTAGCAATATACAATGAATATGATGGAAGCTGCTGCATACCTCTCCCCCCCCACTCTCCAAATAATCTCTTCTTGAGGGCATCATCAACCATTCTTATGTATTGGCTTATTAACATGATAATACATATTTCATCTATAAAGTTCATTATCATCATATGTAACAGCCACCAAATTAGAGGGTATTAAAGGAAAATTGAACAAATTCATGGAGGATTGAGCTGTCAGTGACTAAAGGCTTAATGCAGGGGTCAGCAACCTGCGGCTCTGGAGCCGCATGCGGCTCTTTCATTCCTCTGCTGTGTCTCCCTGTCGCCGGTCGGCACCACAATTTTGAGAGGAGCTTCCGGTTAGGGTGGAGGGAAGCAGGGCGTGCCAGGAGGAGACTCTATGGCAAGGGGCGGGTTTTCCGGTCAGCTCCATAATTGATAGGGCTTTCGGTTAGGACAAGTAGAGGAAAAAGAACGCCGCGCTAGGAGGAGACTCTATGGTGGGAGAACCGGACTTCCGGTCACCTCCAGAATTGAAGGGGGGGCTTCCAGTTAGGACCTTGGTGGCTCTTTGAGTGTTTAAGGTTGCCGACCCCTGGCTTAATGAATATTTGCTATTTCTGGAATATAGGCAGCTTGCTTTGAATAATAGCTAATAACCATTAACAGGAAAGGAAATATATTTTTTCCTGTCTGCATGAATGAGCCTATTGGATGCATCTGACCGGCCAATGTGTGGCATAAAATGTTAGACCAGATTCACCTTGATTCAGCAGGTTTCTTCCTGTATTGTATAGTATATTATGGCTATAGGTAGTCTCCTTTAGTGAGTGCCTAATTTAGCAACCATTTGCAGTTACAACAATGATGAAATAGGAACTTTATGATCAATCCTCACATTTATGATCTTCACAAGCAATAAAGGAAATCTGAAGTAAGATCATAAGCAGAATTGAAGTTTCACCTAGCAATAGCTTTGCTTTAATGACTAAATGATAGGTCCCAACTGTGATTGCTACATATAGATTACCAGTATCTTACAACATGGCCCACTCTGCAACCAAGTTGTAAGTAAGCCCCAGGGAGGTCCATCGTAACTTCCAACAGTCGCTAAGCAATTGGTTGTAAGTCAAATACTATCTGTAATGTTTCAAGGAGAAATTCTTCACTCATGTTAATATGCCTTTTTAAATGCTTTCTGGGGCCCTAGCAAATAAATAAGTCTTCATTTGAAAGAGGGAAAACAAAAGAGCTTGACTCTATGCAGATTCGGTTTACATATTATGTGTTAATATACAGGGCAAGCTGATCAAACAGTTACTTCTCTCTTTCCTATATAACCCCGTGTAAGAATTACCAAGTAATCAGTTACAAATATGAGACTGCAAATTGTTTGGATAACCATTTTAACTTATACTGCTACGACTTAATTGCACAGTTGCTATACATTTAGCCTTGCTATCATGCTTTTGAAATAAGGACAAACAAAGCATGGCGAAGCTGGCAGAACAATATGATGAATAGTTTTAGCATTTTAAAAAACCGAGTATCATAGCATATCACAATATGCACGGTGCACATAAATTGAAGCATGTTAATGCTATCAGTTAACCCAATATTCATAAACAGATTGACATTTAAGAAAATTTATAAAACACATATGAAGTGTCTAGAGCAGGGGTCGGGAACCTATGGCTCGCGAGCCAGATGTGGCTCTTTTGATGATTGCATATGGCTCGCAGATAAAACAAAATATTCTCACTTGTTTTAATTAAGGTGACCAGACGTCCCGATTTTGGCGGGACAGACCCGCTTTTTAATCATTTGTCCCGCGTCCCGCCCGCCCTCTTAAAAAGTCCCGATTTTTTAAAACAATGTCGGGACATCTGGTCACCTTAAAACACCCACCCATGCCTTTCTCTCTGCAAGGCGGGCGCAGAGAGATGACGTCGCTGCTGTCGGCGCCCCACGCTGATTGGCTGTTGAAGGGTGAGCGGCGGCGGCGACAGCAGCAAGCCGGGAGCGCTCGCCCAGAATTGGAGTCAGCAAGCAGCCGGGCATCGGGGCTCTTCCCCTGCCTTCTCCATCCTCCATGGTCGCCACTGCGGGGGTTCCGTCTCTCCGGTGGTGCCTGCGTTGGAAGGGAAGGGGGGGAAAGAAAGGCAGCCTGCGGGGCTTGGCACGGCTGGGAGTTGCGAGGCGGCGTAGCAACCGGGCTGTTCCTCCGGGTGTGCTAAAGTGCTTGAGTTTTTTCTCTCTCACACACACATGCACAACCTTCCAACGACAGGGAAGTCGTGCTGGGAGATCCAGTCCGACCCGGTCGTTGGAAGGTTGTGCATGTGTGTGTGTGAGAGAAAAAACTCAAGCACTTTAGCACACAGCCCGGCAAAGACGGGTGAGGAAGGAGAGAGAGGGGCGGGTCCTGTCCCCAGAGCTCTTCGGAAGCGGGGAGAAAAAAAGTAACTTGTAAGCGTGTGAGCCAGGGAGAAAAGGGGGAGGAGGAGAAAAGTTCCCCGGGTGTCTCCTGCCCGCGCTGCGCCCCGCTTCTGAAGAGCTCTGGGGACAGGACCCGCCCCTCTCTCTCCTTCCTCACCCGTCTTTGCCGGGCTGTGTGCTAAAGTGCTTGAGTTTTTTCTCTCACACACACACATGCACAACCTTCCAACAACCGGGTCGGACTGGATCTCCCAGCACGACTTCCCTGTCGTTGGAAGGTTGTGCATGTGTGTGTGAGAGAGAAAAAACTCAAGCACTTTAGCACACCCGGAGGAACAGCCCGGCAAAGACGGGTGAGGAAGGAGAGAGAGGGGCGGGTCCTGTCCCCAGAGCTCTTCGGAAGCGGGGCGCAGCGCGGGCAGGAGACACCCGGGGAACTTTCCTCCTCCTCCCCCTTTTCTCCCTGGCTCACACGCTTACAAGTTACTTTTTTTCTCCCCGCTTCCGAAGAGCTCTGGGGACAGGACCCGCCCCTCTCTCTCCTTCCTCACCCGTCTTTGCCGGGCTGTGTGCTAAAGTGCTTGAGTTTTTTCTCTCACACACACACATGCACAACCTTCCAACGACCGGGTCGGACTGGATCTCCCAGCACGACTTCCCTGTCGTTGGAAGGTTGTGCATGTGTGTGTGAGAGAGAAAAAACTCAAGCACTTTAGCACACCCGGAGGAACAGCCCGGTTGCTACGCCGCCTCGCAACTCCCAGCCGTGCCAAGCCCCGCAGGCTGCCTTTCCCCCCCTTCCCTTCCAACGCAGGCACCACCGGAGAGACGGAACCCCCGCAGTGGCGACCCTGGAGGATGGAGAAGGCGGGGGAAGAGCCCCGATGCCCAGCTGCTCGCTGATTCCAATTCCAGGCGAGCGCTCCCGGCTTGCTGCCGCCGCCGCGCGTGAACGCGGTCCGCGGCGGGAAGCGAGTTCAAGCGACCCTCCGCCGCTGCCGGCCTGCAACCCGGCACCCCGTCCTGCGTGCCCCGCCCCGTGTCCCGTATGTTGAGTGTTATAACAACATTATTTAAAAGAATAAATTCAGAGGCTTATTATACTGACATTTAGTTGAATTCACTTTTAAAATATATTATATGGCTCTCACTGAAATAAATTTCCAAATTTTTTGCTTTCATGGCTCTCTTAGTCAAAAAGGTTCCCGACCCCTGGTCTAGAGTTAAGTATTCAGACACCATGTCTTGAGAACTACTTCCTCCTTGAGTTGTTGCCCATTTACTTTCAAAAGCCATGGAAATTATATGTTTCTTTCAAATCTACACTTGGCATTGATGTAACAAATACAGTGATTTTATTTATTTTATAGAAATTATGATCAATAAAGAGCAGGGGTTTTTTTCAATGACCGTAATTGAAATCATATCCTTCTAGAACTTTTCAGAATGTTAGAAGTTTCAGCCATTGAAGGCAAGGAGTTTTTCTATTCTGCTGTTTGACTCCAAGGTTGGAAATTCATAAGAATAAGCATGAGATAATGCCTAGACTAAGGCAAAATATGCAAGTTCCTAAACAAAGCACTAAAAATACTTTGCCATCATGTGCAATAGCACTATTCTCATTCTCAAATAATTACATTTGGTTTTCCTAATATAGACTCATTTTGGAAACTGAAGTCCAAAATCATCCCTAGCTAAATGTAACTAACAAATCACTTTTAAGTCCCATATAACAACAAAAATTTATTGATATATTCAGAAACTTTACAAAGCTTAATTTGGATTGCAATTTGTGTACTGTATTTAACAGCTATGACACTGGCAACATCATCTCATACGTCAATTTATCCCCTTACTGAGCTCCAGCCTCATTTGACTGCAAGGCCTAGGAGTTATTCTTCTACTTTAAAATGTTTTCCAGAATACTTTTGTCCTTAAATACAGTTATTGGCAGAAAATCTTTTTACTGTCTTCCTGTTTTGTCATCTGTTTACATAATAAACTTGGGTTTTAACAAGCACATTTCTAATTAACCAGGAATAACATTAAGCACAGTCTATCAGTTTAGCCAAAATAACAAAGTGAAGTTAAACAATAGCAGAAGGAAAACAGATTAACAGAGTCGGAAGGGACCTTGCAGGTCATCTAGTCCAACCCCCTGCCCAAGCAGGAGACCCTTACATCTGCCTCTACCTAGGATCGAACTCACAACCTCCTGATTGTGAGGCAAGAGCTCTACCTCTAGGCCACAGCAGCTGGGTCAAACTTCCCTCCTTCCTGTGATAAGAAAGAGATTGTGAGTTATAAGAAGGTGGCAGAGTTCACCTCTGATACCCGAAAATCTAATCATATTTGTCTTCAATATGGGTCAGCAACATATTGCAAAAAGAAAAACAGGTGATACTGAGAATACTTCCACCAAAACACAGATATAGCCATAGAAAGTATACACTCCAAATTTACCATCCAGCCTCTTTACTTTTTTCTAAGTAGTTTTAGTTGGCAACATACATTAGCTTTGGCTTCCAAGTGCTCCAACTACAGTATATCCTTTCCTCTGCCAAAAAAAATTCTTAATCCTGATAAAGTTATTTATTTTATGCCATTAGACTTCAAGACCACAGTCTTTTCCTCTTTTACTGCTTGGTGTCTGTTGGTTACCCTTCTCAATGTGGGCTTTCCATTTTGACTGCCATGGCTTTAACTATAATAGACACATTTGATACATTAAAAAAACACCCCGCTTTATTGCTTTTAAAATCTTCTGAACCAGCAATGGTCACAATAACTTGCATCACAAAATTCTACAAATTATATTACATACATTAGCAGGCCAAACTTCTCCCGCCCCCAATTCCTCCAGATATGGGAAAGCTGAAAATGGCAGTCCCAGCAAAACCAAAGGGCGCCCAGTAGGAGAAGAATTAAACACTGTCAATAAATCAAAAGAAGGCACTGATTTTTCACTCAGGCTTAAAGGCAATACGAGCATGGGATACTTGAATCATTTAATTCAAAGACAAAGTTTTCATCCAGTTGGGACTAAGTGCATTTCCCATATACATGTTTCTGTTGGGTCAGAGCTAGTAGAGCAGAGGTCTTCAAACTTGGCAACTTTAAGACTTGTGCTGGCTGGAGAATTCTGGGAGTTGAAGTCCACAAGTCTTAAAGTTGCCAAGTTCGAAGACCTCTGTAGTAGAGTTTCCCAGTTCTAGTGAGAGAGGATGCTTCCCCTCTTTTCCATCATCACAGAATAAATGAGAAATGCTGACAAAGCTTAGGTGAATCCAAAGTCTAACATTGCAATGGTGAAAAATACCATATATTTTAATGCCATTCTTAATATTACATTTTATCATGCCATTTTCCCATGCTTTGTATCCATCATGCTATTTACTTTTGATAAGCCATACTTATGTAAAACGTAGAAAAAGAGAAAGAAGTTATAAGCCAAAGAAAATAGAGGTAAGAAGATAAATATGGTAAGAAAAAGATTTATAATTAAAATTAATTTGCAATAAAAACATTCTTATATCTCTCCACACTTTTCACTTGCAAACCATGCTTTGCTTCTGTCATGTTTATACATCACTTCATGCACTGCCCATTGTTCTTTAAATTTTTCACATTCTTTTTTTAGGAATTTGTTTAACATACAACTTTTTTGGGTCTTGCATTACCTCTTCCTTCATTTCTTTTGCAATTCAAAATTTCATTCTCTCCAGACGATCAAACCTCCCCAACCTGTTTCTTTTGTGTTGGCCACTCATATAAGTAAAATATCAAAAGATGTATTACCCAAAGAATACTAATGCTCTCTGATGGTATCAGCTTTATCCCCTAAATGCTTTCGCAAATTTACTTCTTTCTGGAAGGTTATCAGATTTAGTGCTAACCTGGTCTCGTTTTCTGGAAATGAGGGATGGAAATTCCTCTTGCAAAATTCAAAATTTGGCATTTATTTCTAGACTAATGATCCTTGATGTTGCTCAACTATTTGGGTCTTGACAACAGCAGTGCACTTCCTTTTCTTTTTATACTACCAGACTGATTAAATGTTCTAGAGAACTTGAAAGCTTGCAGACTCTTTTGAAATATGTAGATTCTTGCTAAATTAGACTTTAATCCTTTTTGCGTCATTTATTTACTGTTAACATGTTGGCCTTTAAATGACTTAGATCAGTGGTTCCCAAAGTGGGCGGTACCGCCCCCCGGGGGGCGGTGGGAACCCTTAGGGGGGTGGTAAGAGGCAAGGGTGGCAACAGGGGGGCGGTGAGAGGGGCCAGGGGGGCAGTAGGTGGTTCGCCATGCTTTTGCACTTGAAGCTCCCTCGCGTTCCTCGCTCTTGTGTACAGGGCAGCCCATTCTGAAAGAAAATGCGAGATGTTTTCTTTCAGAATGGGCTGCCCTGCACAGAAGAGCGTGGAATGCGACAGAGTTACAAGTGCTATGTATGATGCCCATCTCGCGGCCCACCCAGCCCCCGCCCAGGCTCTATTCCGCTCCGCTCCACCCCGCACGACTGGTCACCCCAAACTACGTCCTACCTAGCACTTGAAGCTCCATCGCATTCCTCGTTCTTGCGTGCAGGGCAGCCCATTCTGAAAGAAAACGCGAGACGTTTTCTTTCAGAATGGGCTGCCCTGCACACAAGAACGTGGAATGCGATGGAGTTACAAGTGCTAGATACTGAGCGCAGCACAGTGACGAGGGAAGCCGACCGCTCCCGAAGCTGCTTGGGCGAGCGCTCGCAGACCCGCAGGAAGGCTTTGCTGCGGAACCTGCGTGTGCGCGGACTTTCCTGCCTGGTGTCCCTGTCGCCTAGCAACCCGGCGCGCACAATTCGGCGGGCTCACCTCCGGCATGGAGCACCCGCGGATCTTGGCCCAGCTGCCCCCTGACATCGACCCCACCAAGGTGCCTTTGGCCACCAAGGCCTCCCCAAGCTCAATGAAGAGCTGCAGCACTCCGAGCTGCTGATGCGGCAGCCAGCCTTGATGGCTCTCTGCAACCTGGTGCACGACCCGGAGAACGCTTACCAAGCCATTGGCCTGGGTGAGCGGCGGCGGCCTGGCCACGGCTAGCGGGAGGGAAGGGAAGGGAGGGAAGAAGGAAAGAAAAAGGAAAGAAGAAAGAGAGAGGGAGGGAGGGAGGGAGGGAGGGAGGAAGGAAGGAAGGAAGGAAGGAAGGAAGGAAGGAAGGAAGAAAGAAAGAAAGAAAGAAAGAAAGAAAGAAAGAAAGAAAGAAAGAAAGAAAGAAAGAAAGAAAGAAAGAAAGAAAGAAAGAAAGAAAGAAAGAAAGAAGAGAAAGAACGATGGTAGAAAGGAAGATAGACAGAAAACGAAAGGAGGGAGGGAAGAAGGAAAGAAAGAGGGAGGGAGGGAGGAAGACAGAAAGAAAGAAGGATGGATGGAAGGAAGGAAGGAAGGAAGAAAGAAAGATGGTAGGAAGGAAGGAAGACAGACAGAAAAAGAAAGGAGGGAGGGAAGGAGGAAAGAAAGAAAGAGGGAGGGAGGAAGACAGAAAGAAAGAAAGATGGTAGGTAGGAAGGAAGGAAGACAGAAAAAGAAAGGAGGAAGGGAAGGGAGGGAAGAAGGAAAGAAAAAGGAAAGAAAGAAAGAGCGAGGGAGGGAGGGAGGAAGAAAGAAAGAGAAAGAAAGATGGTAGGAAGGAAGGAAGATAGACAGAAAAAGAAAGGAGGGAGGGAAGAAGGAAAGAAAAAGGAAAGAAAGAAAAAGAAAGAGAAAGAAAGAAAGATGGTAGGAAGGAAGGAAGGAAGGAAGGAAGATGGTAGGAAGGAAGGAAGGAGGACAGACAGAAAAAGAAAGGAGGGAGGGAAGAAGGAAAGAAAAAGGAAAGGAAGAAAAAGAAAGGAAGAAAGAGGGAGGGAGGAAGAAAGACAGAAAGAAAGAAAGATGGTAGGAAGGAAGGAAGACAGAGAAAAAGAAAGGAGGAAGGGAAGGGAGGGAAGAAGGAAAGAAAAAGGAAAGAAAGAGGGAGGGAGGAAGACAGGAAGAAAGAAAAAGATGGTAGGTAGGAAGGAAGACAGACAGAAAGAAAGAAAAGAAAGAAAAAGAAAGATGGTAGGAAGAAAGACAGAAAAAGAAAGAAAGAAGGGGAAGGTAGAGAAGAAAGAAAGAACGAAAGAAAGACTTATGACCACAATTGGGCCTAACATTTTGGTTGCTAAGCAAGAGCGTTGTTAAGTGAGTTTCACCACACTTTACAAGTTGGCCACGCCCACCCGGTCACCTGACCACTAAGCCATGCCCATCTGAGGGTGTGGGGTGGGGGCAGTGAGGATGAGTTTGTAGCACCAAGGGGGCGGTGGACTGAAAAAGTTTGGGAACCACTGACTTAGATGATCACCATCCGATGCTAAGAGTATTTTTAAAAAATTAAAATGGATCCAGAATAAATAAGAGGATTTTTGCCACAAAACTATAGTTTTTCATATCAATAGATATCTGTAACACTCTCCTAAGTGTTATTTCTGAAAATGAAGAGCTGCTTTGGAATGGAATTTTATGCAGCATTGGGAGGAACTATATTGAACTCTTTCTGTTCACAGTTTTCTGGAACCAAATCAATATATAGTGAAAAACACAATATTAAATATTTAGGTTTATGAATGTTCATATTTAAGCAAATATATAATGTTAAATGTTATATAACTTGAAATTATATATTTATTAATATAATAAATATGTTAATGATAAATATGTTAAGAACATACTGAAATTTTATTCAGTAAAATTTTTCTTCTGATTGATAATGTTTGAGTTTGTAAGTAATAAAAATATTTTTTAGAGTTCGAAATAATTAAAAGGTAGGAATTTTAGAATGTTATTTATTTGTTTGATTGATTTATATACTCACTCCCACTTTTCCCATATAGATAGATGCTTTAAAAATATTTCAATTCTCCATCATAAATTACTTCTCAGCTTGACCTCCCAAAAATGCCAGTTGCTCAGATTGGGTTAGCAGATTAAGACTATATTATAACTGATACTAAAACATATTCATATGATTTAATGCCTAAGTGCTCTGATTTCTCCCTATCTTCTTGACTTTTGTGGTTAAATTCTATGTGACAACTTCCTCAAAGTGGGAATCTGAGTGAAAATATTGTCCAACCTGGATGAAAGATTAGGGAAAATGAAGGAGATAGTAATTTTGTTTACTAAATTAATAACTCAAGCATTGTCATGGTGTTGTTAATACAAAGCATTTTCTTCTACTCTGCAAGTAAACATTTACTCAGTAGAAAATAGAAATGTTGTTGGTAAAACTCTCCAGAGGAAAAGAAAAAAATACTTCACATTGAAAGGGGAGGAAATCCTGGCAATTACAGAAATATTTATCTTAAAAACAATTGGATTGTGCCAACTGAGGAAAGAGTCAGAAATGGACTTTGTTATTGAAACAATTTTAGCTAAAGAAAACTCAGTTGCAGTTATAGACAGTTACAGAGTTTGTTCCCCATTTCTATTTCTTCATCATAAAACAATTTTTTCTTTATTCCAATGATGAAAAAACAGACTTGAAGACAATAGCTTCACATTACTTTTAAATACAAAAGCTACTTTTCCAAATATTTTTTTCCTAAACTACCAGATGTATAACCTTCTCAAAGCCATCCTTAGCTTCTCCCCTACCCACATCATAAGCATCTTTACTGGAAGCCAAGAGCTGATTCATACATGCAAGTACACATACTTAATTTCTCACAGCCTCCTTTGAAAAATGTCATGCTTGAAATGAACCAGTATAAAAGTTCCTTCTAACTTTTGTTCAATTTGTGGCAGTAGTTTTCTAAACAGATGTTACCGAAGTACTTTTTGGAAGTATAAAATCCAGAGGACTATTTAACATCACTGAATAGTAACTCTGTGAAAATCCTTGTCTTCCCCACAAGGACGTTGTACACTACCTAGAACCTTCTCGTTTTATATCACTACTGCGAACAGCAGAAACATGTCTTCTGTTATAATCCCTTCCTCAAGCTAAACATTTCAGGAAAATAAGAAAAAAAATATGCATTGCACTGTAGACAAAAGCTTAATCAGTATATCTAACCCTTCCTTAAGCTCTGGAAATGCTAGACAGAAAAACTAACAGCATTCAGTGTAGTAAATTAATTTATTTGAATACTCAACAATTCTGACCCTATTAAAAACCAGAACATGAAGTCACAGTCTGGCAGGATACATGCCTGTAAGCCAACATTATCAGTATTTCCATAAATGTCACTGTTCAATTTAAATGAAATACAGTGATATTTAGTAGTGAATAATATAAATAATAACCCTCCTGTCCAATATCTAACTCTTAACAGTCATTGAAAACAAAAGACCAATTCAAGCATGGAATGGTATCACTCACCACTCAGACTATGAACATGGACTTCAGCTATAAAAGACTTGAAAGCATTTTGAACTGGTAACATTTCAGAGGATGGATATGTTTATAATGCCTAACCATTAGGCAGCCGCCACCAAAAAACTCTAATGTCAAAGACCCCTTAAATTTGTGTGTGTGCAAGTTGAATTACAACATCTGTGCCAAGATTAACAAATGTGACCCTCAAGAGGCCATTATTTCATTGATTTACTTACTGGGGGCCTAACCTAAAATGTCTTTTGTATATATTTGAGACAAATTGTTTCCAAACTTTCCTAGGTCTTTCAGGAAATGCACTTTTTTTTCTTTTACATGCATACAGTGACAATTTTTCAAAAGAGCGGTTTTAAATTAGTTTGCACAGTATTTTAGACTATGCAATATATTTATTAGACTGGTTGTATAGACAGCAGAGATATACACAATATCAGTGTTCATTTCTTTAACTGCAAGTTTGAGTACAAAACAGCTTCAGAAACCATGCAATCAGAATTGCTTCTTATATTGCATGAGCTTCAAATTTCCTTCATTGTAATAAAACTATTTATTAAATGTGGTGCCTGTCCAAGACTACATCTTTTTTGTTCTACAACTATAGGCTAAGATATGAAGGAATCAGCCGTATTTAGCTTAACGATATTCTGAATAAACATGAGATTTATATATTTATTCATTAGATTTATATTCTGTCTTTCTTGTATAAGCTCAGGACAATGTAGGTAGTTCTCCCTTCTCCAGTTTTTCTCCAGAGTCACTTGCTAGTGAGATAGATGCACTGATAGCACCTTACCCAACATCATCTAGAGCACGGGTGTCAAATTTGCTGCATCACATTGCCGTCACGTGATGTTTCGCAACATTTTTCCCATTTGCGGAACTGGGGTGGGCAAGGCCTGTGCATCCAGTCCGCAGGCCACCAGTTTGACATTCCTGAACTAGAGAGTTTCCACAACTGTGGATGGACCTGAATCTGGATCTTCATTTTAAAAACTATACTATATTGGCTCTGGATTGTTTGTGTTTATGGCTATTCTGCTTGGGCTATTTTGATAGAATATCCACAAAAATCCTAATTCTGATTAGAAGACTTCATTAGCTGAGTAAAACTGGAAAGTGAAAAATCTCTTCAATATGAACTTTCATACTCACTGAACTTATAACCTTTTCTATTTCAGCAGAAGCTAAAAGTGTTGATGTGATTAGTGAGCCACAATCAAAGCACAAAGGTAATACAACCACATGTACAAATGCATCCTCTGAGGAAAAAACTCTTTGAGACTGAAGATGCAAATGTTTCAAATAAAGATGGGGACTATCAGGTAAAAGACTACACATACTATACCGTTTTAATTAACCTTTAATATTGACACTGAGCACTGAGTTCAGAAACATAGATATAGCTAGATATACAAAGTCAGTCAACAGGTATACTTTGCTAATTATATCTTTAAATAAAATATATAAACAAATATTTTCATTGGAAGATCACCACATTAATGCAAAATACAAATTTATTGGTATAAATTTATCTATAAGTAATAAAATGCAGAACATTAATCTAAATATAAAACACAATTTGTATCCCCCCCCTTAAATATAGTAATTGTTCTGGAAGTTCAGTAGAATTTTGCCTTTTCTGTAATCTACCCTGTGAAACTTGATCCAGCAGGCCCCCACCATTCTTTAGCCTTCCAAAGGCCATAAGGATTGACTCCCCCCCCCCAGCTACTAGGCTAGGAAGGATTGGAAAGATTGGGGATTATATAGATTGATGGTTTAGAATGAATAGAATCATGAATCCATTCCATAAATGATGGGTTAATAATTTTCTGAGAACACCCATGTTCCCTCTTCCAAATTCCACTGGTTCAAAATTTTGGGAGTCCTGCTTTGGACTAATAATAAACACCACCAGAAAAAACATTAGAAAAAGAAAGTAGGCATACATCACAATCACAATCCTTTGTGTATCTATAGGTAGTCCTAAACCAAGGACCATTTGTTATCAGCCCAGCACCCCATTGATTTTGTGATTGCAATCTGGGTACTTGAGAACTAGTTCACGTTTACAACTAGTTGCAGCACCCTAAAATTGTCATTTTCAACCTTCACTGAGAGGTTCCCCATAAAATCAATGGGGAAGACAACAGCAAAGTCACTGGGTTAAGTCTCCCCCTTCTCCAGCCTCTCTGTGCTCACATTGTGTCAGCTTTTTGCAACTTTTGCACAGCCTCACACTCTCCCTGATCTTTCCCTACAATCCCTTAGTCCAGTGATGGCGAACCTTTTTTGGTTCGCGTGCCAAAAGGGGGGGGAATGTGGGGGATCACGTGTGTGCGTGCCCACACTCATAATTCTATGCACCCCCGCACATGCACGCATGACCCCCCTGCTCCCAGCATGCAATGGCACGCCCATTTTTCGCTCTCCCCAGGCTCCAGAGCCTTTCTAGGAGCCTGGGGAGGGCGAAAACGGCCTTCCCCACCCCCTCTGGAGGCTGGAAACAGCCTGTTCCCTGACTCCCAGTGGGCCCAGAAGGCCCGAAAATCAGCCGGCTGGTGTACACATGCACGCCGGACCTGAGCTCGCATGCCCACCGATATGGCTCCGCGTGCCACTTGTGGCACCCGTGCCATAGGTTCGCCATCACGGCCTTAGTCCCTTCCCCATTTGTCAACAGCCACTTACCTACCTGCCGACTTTAAATTTGCAATTTTCTGTCAGCTTCTCCATTGACTTTGGTTGTAAGAAGCCAGCAGGAAGTTGACTCGCCTAATGACCATGATTTAACAACAGCAACCAGGACTGCAGAGACTGTCATGATTAAGTGAAGCCACTGAGCTTTATGACCCTATTGCTTAGTGATGGAAATTCCAGTCCCAATTACTGTTGTAAATTGAGGACGTGTACATAGAGCTTATTCCCCAAGTAGGACATACAGTATTGCAAACTTAACCTCCAATACAAAGCATTAAAACCAAGTCACCTCCACATTTTAAATTCCACCAAAACCACATAAAGGCATCATTCTCAGATTCAAGGAGTTTTCCTAGTAACAAGACTTAAGTCATAAGTTCAGAGAAGCCATTGAAAAATAGTTCCACATTCAACTTTTTCCCAATAAAAAAACTCTTCTGAAATCACAGGATAAATTTCTAATAAAAAAATGAACAGAAAATCTTTTTAAAATGTTAACTGACCTAATGTGATAAATAAATTGCTACATATTAGTCCAGGGAAAGTGCTCAGTATTGTGTTTCCTGGGATACGATACTGCTTTGCAATATTAATTACTATCAAGAATACTCGAGAGATTTGGCCCACAAATTAAGTGTTCTGTCAACATATTCTATCACTTCCACAATAAAAGCTGGGATAAAACTCATAGTTGTCATCACATGAAGCTACATTTCTGAATAGAATCTTAAGAGCTTGTTCTACATGATCATGTGATTATAGTCGATGGCCGTGGACACACCAAAATCTTTGTAGTTGTACGTCAGCAACACTAGGTAGGGAAAGTATAAAACGATCTACTTTGATGTCATGCTGACAAGTGATAAAAACAGAACCAGATTGGGATTTCGTGTTAATTTATTTTTCAGTTCTCCAAGGTACAGAAGCCTTGCAAGTTCAGCAATATCCTTTGGAATTTGAGTGGGGAAGTGGACTCAACACATTTACTGAATTCAGCTCCAAATTGATCCAGTGGCCTGGGTTGGTATTTAACTGATACTGTTTCTCATATGCCAAGCTTTTCCCAACTGATTATTAGCAGTAGAAGCCTTCAGACAGTGATTCAACGATACAGCTTTGATAAGTTATTGGTAACTCTTTGAAAAAGGGAGTTACAAAAGAAATCCAACAATAGCCAAATATTAACTGGAAGCTATACTGATAGTAAGTCCCAATTTGGCCCATTTCTCCTAATCATAGGAAGATGGCAGCAATTTGCTTTTAGAGAACTGTTGACACATGTGCAATGTAATTCTAATACAACAACTCAGACTGTTTGCTTTTAACTTGGTCATAATTATCCCTCCCACTGTATTCTGAATCTTAGAGAAATTTTGTGTGATAAACTGCTTTCCCAAATGGGAATAGTTGTGCATGGGTAAATGTGTTCAGCCGACAGCCTATTACCACAATCCGTCATTATACTGTTCTTCCAGATTTCAGGAGCACCTTTCTTGAAGATGGAAAAGGATCATGCATCTGGTTGGCTCAGAAAAGAGGTGCCTGGTGTAATCTCTGTTTAGAATGTCTGTATGAGCATACTGTACTGGTTAAAGCAGAATAATTTAACCCTTTATTAAATTATCTATTCTCAATGTTCAACAAAGCTCTCTCACTTTCATTTTGTGACCATGCCAGAAGCTAAATTATTTTTTAATTTGAATTGATTCCTAATTTTTTTTTTAAAAAAAATGCATGTGCACTATTTCCCCATGTGTTACAAAGGCTTAATATCAGGGACATTAAAGGGTAGTATTATAATACCACTTTTCCTTTTAATTACTAATACAATATGATAATGATATCATAAATAGTTAATGAAATAAAAACAAATACTTTGAGACACATGCAGACAAACCTAAGTAAAAGCAATTCTCTGATATGTGCAACTTTCATATTTATAGAGTTTACAAATTTAATACGTAGGTTCTCTCAGTTTCCACAGCAATACACAGTCTGTTTACTAAACATTACAATCTAAGAACGTTTAAGCCTTTTTTTTCCCCCTTCAGAGAGAAGCCAAAAGTTAACACAAAAGGCTAAACGCATGAAGAATTAGTGAGTTCCAAAATGAACTTCAGCCAATCCCACAGATTTTTAGGACCAAAAAGCCGAACTACAGCTGTTTTAACTTAATGTAGGTTATTCCTCAGCATACTCCCATTATTATTTTCCTACTTTAAAAAATGGAAGAAACATTTATATGGATTTCCCTCAATGGAGAGAAAGTCAATTTAAATATATAAAAATATATAGCATACAGTAGATTTTTTAAAATTCTGCTGCTCAGTTGAAAAATATTGGTTCGGGAAGAGCAACAGAAGCAGTTGTTCAATCAATTTGGAGGAGGAAATGAAAACAAAGATTTTTATGGGGCTCAGTCTGTTTGACAAATGTGTCACACATTTCAGCTCAAAGAACTGTCTTGGGGTTTGGCCTTGATTCTACTTTAACAGCAGCACAATGCTGTACTACAGGGCAAGATACAGAGCCTGGACCTTTGTTATAATAAGGCACATGGTTCCTTCTGTTTGTGTTTAAAACTGTCACAATCCTTTACTGTTTTTACCAATTATAGCAATTCAATGTCATGCTCTTTTTTCTTTTGGTCTTCTGTTTCCCACTGTTGATAAGGTGCACCTGGCTTGGATCTATGCAACCCAGTCGATGGCCACAAGTCTTTCCCCCAAGGCTACACATGCCATTCTCCAAATCATGCACAGCCTTCTTGTGATGCTTTGGACAGCATCGTGAGAAGGGCATACATGATCTGGAAAACAGAACACGTGATTTGGAGAAAGATGGGTGTGGCTTTCTAGTGAGGTATCAGAAAATCTCAGAAAACTCCCAAATCATTGTGAGAAGAGCGCGCTTAGCATCGTGAAGAAGGCCTGGTATAGCCAGCAACTGCCTCACATAGGACCAAGCTGAGCATGCCTTGTCAGCAGTGGGAGGAAGAAGACAGTGAAGGTCATCTGGGCCCTGTGAAGCACAGGGTGGTATGCACAATGCAAATTATTTATTTATTAATTAAATATATTGGCTACACATCTTACCATGGGGTAACAACTCTGGGTGACTTACAATATTAAAAAGATAAAACTATACAAATAAAATACTATGAAAATACAATACAGAACCGTAGATAAAGGATAGGGAAGGCGGGAGTGGCATGAGAGGGCCGGAGGTGGGATTTGTTGTTAATCTTTCAATCACCTTTAATGTGAACCCCCCCCCCGACCCTTTGGATCCCCAAGCCAACTGGCAGAGTTAGGTCTTTAAGGTCTTCTGGGCAGCAAAAGCATCACCCAGGTCACCAGGAGTGGAAACAGTGGTGGGTTCCTACCGGTGCGGAGCACAGCTCCGGTAGGAGCCCAGCGATGATGTCATTTTTTGGCGCTTCTCTGCGTCCTGAGCTGTTGGGAAAAAGCCCTCCCATCAGCCCTTGTGTGAATACTGACCTTTATTCTTCCTCCGAAGCATAGCTGAGAAGCTCCTCAGCTGTGTTTCGGCTTGTAATGTCGTCCTGAGCATGCGCGGAAGTGAATAGCACTTAGCAATAGCACTTAGACTTATATACCGCTTCATAGCGCTTTACAGCCCTCTCTAAGCGGTTTACAGAGTTCAGCATATTGCCCCCAACAATCTGGGTCCTCATTTTACCCACCTCGGAAGGATGGAAGGCTGAGTCAACCTTGAGCCTGGTGAGATTTGAACAGCTGAACTGCTGAACTAGCAATCAGCTAAAGGTCGCAGTGCTGCTTTTAACCACTGCGCCACCTCGGCTCCACGGTGGGACACGATTTCACTTCCGCGCATGCTCGCAATGCGCACCGGTAGCAAACGTAACCGGAACCCTCCCCTGAGTGGAAATATAGAGTATCATCCATGTATTGCAGATACCTCAATCCATGGTGACAGATGATCTCACCTAGCAGCTTCAAATAGATGTTTCAAAAGGAGTGAAGAGAGAACGAGCCCTGCGGCACACCACAAAATAACTGTGGGCTGGATCTTTCCCTATTAATATCAATTGGGATCGGCCTTGGACAATATTGTAGGATTCTGCATACAACATATACTAATAATGTTACATAATATAAGGAATCAATTTTATTGAATGAAATAACATGAATCTGAAATCTACCAAACTTAAAGTCTCAAATTTTGACACATTAAAACAAATGAAATTGAAACCTTATTCTAATGAGTTTTTCATTGCCATCCTTAACAAAACGTTGTATCCTGCAGAGAATTTGCCTTCTCAGGCTATAAGTCTTGCATTATCATGGGAAAACCAAGAACAAAATATGTCATTTTCTAGACAAAAATGTGAAATCCAATAAACATTTTCATCATAAGTATAGTCTCAATTGTTCTTCTGCATTTAGTAAGCACATATGAACCTTTTCACTAAATTAAATGAATTATACATGAAGTACAATTTTAGACCATCTTGTTTGTTCATGTTTTCTGTTTTTGCCATATCATCCTGAAGGTTATCTACTGGAAGAGAATACTATTTTGTGATATTATTGAGGGACTTGTTTTAAAAAACAAAGACCAGGGCAAAATCATAATGAAAAATGCAAAGACAACAAATATTGACATAATTTGAACTTAAAATTACATCCATTTCTCATATGTAGCTACAACAGTGAAAGCCCCATCTTACTTTCCACAAATTGTTTCTTGTTACTGCTTTTAAATCTATAGTTTACCCAGGAACAGCATGTCAGAGCTGTAAATATCTTTTGTACTGAAGTGTTACTGGTTCAGTAAGGTCAAACACAGTTCAAAAGACTTCTACTCTTATTAATAGTAAATATAAAAAGAAATGTGCTATAATAAAAATGTTTCCCATAGGAAGCTATCATGTATATCTGCGCAATTATTAAGGAAAGTTGCACATATTATATTCTATACTATCAGATAGAATTCTCAATTTTTATTTAAATATATGAAATACAGCAACTGTGCATTATTTTCGTTAACAATGAAATGATTGGCTAAGGACCTTTGTCAATTAATAATTTTTTTCACACACACAAACCCATCAATAATTGATTTTAAAAGTCTTTATTTTAATAGTAATTTTCAACTTGGGAGGTATCCTGTGTGTGGTAGGGGAGATTTTAGCCAGGCACTTTTCTGTTCTCACTTGCACAGGAAAAGCATAATGAAAGTTTATACCAGAAGGATGCGAGAAATGAAGAGGGGAACGAAGACCAGCATTAAATCTATATAGACACTCAAGGAAACAATTGCTTTTTTAAATTTTTCCTCAAGTGTTTTAATGCTTTAACTATTTTCCAAGCTTTAAAAACTGACACAAGTTAAGTCCTTTTTGCTTTAAATGTCTTTAGCAGACTCACACTGTCCTCTATGAAGTGATTAGGTGAAGTCTGAACAAGCATATATTTTATTTTCATTTTGGTACTGTACTTACTACATATTTCTCCTCTTTGCTGTCCTAGGAGGTGGCCTTGATGAAAGTCCATTGTTCCCAAAACTAAACACATGTGTTTCCAGATAGCATAAATAGGCTGCAATTTGATGAACATATGCAGCATTGGAACAATGCCAAAAAACAAACCTTTGTGCTTAAAATGTTATAGAAATACTGTCTGGCATGTCTGATTTTAATTACATGGCAATTAAAATCCACAAGCTTTCAATATCCCTGTCATGGTTATCATCACTATTCTAAAAGCAGCACTATTCCTAAAGGTCAAAGTGCAAATTGTAGTACAAAAAAAATATGATTCATGTAAAGCTGAGAAAAATACAGATCTTCCTCTGGTTGTAGATGACTATGATTTTTTTTTGCCTAGTTATGATCAAGCATTTTAAAATGATTACTTAACAAGGAAAACAATGCCTTCATATTTTCTTTTTGTTTAGATTTTGGCTCTTTAATTCTACAGTAAAAATAAATGCCTCAGCAGTCATAATATTATACCAAGGCTATGACTTAACTTTGCCAGCGCTGTGTCATGGAAGTCTTAGCAAGAGTCAAACATGGGTGAAGAGTGGTGTGTGTGTGTGATTGAATGGGAGGCTCAGATATAGCAATGCAACAATGAAATTTATTTATTTGTTTATTTATTAGTGAGACTTATAGTGCATAGTGCAAGCACTCTCATAGTGCAAGCACTCTAAGCAGTTTACACCATTAAGCAATGTATATATATATATATATTGCCCCCAACAATCTGGGTCCTCATTTTACCTACCTCGGAAGGATGGAAGGCTGAGTCAACCCTGAGCCGATGAGATTTGAACAGCTGAACTGCTGATCACAGTAAGCTAAAGTAGCCTGCAGTGCTGCACTCTAACTGCTGCGCCACCTCAGAACATCAATACTAAATGACAACATATTAACACCAGAGTTCATAAAAAGTTAATAATCTACATCAATTCCACAGATGGAAGACCCACAGATGATAATAGTCATGCACCAGCCATGAACAAATGCCATGTTGTGCATCAAACATGAAACAAGGCTACACATACCGGCATTCCCTTTACCTTATTAATGCCTGCATGTACATCAAAGGTCGAGAACTATGTCCCCTTTATGACTTGTGGACTTCAACTCCCATGCTGGCTCAGTAATTATGAGAGTTGAATTCCACAAGTTATAAAAGGGCCATAGTTCCCCATCCCTAATGTATATGAACAGAAGACTTTTCTGACATCTTCTGCTTCTCATAAGAAATCTGCTCAGGAAGGGGATGAGCAGACCCCAGAGATTAGAGCTCTCAGTGTCTTCATAAAGACCCTCAGGCTTTCTCAATAAACCCTCAGGCTTTCTCAATAAACCATTTAAATGCTTACATTTAAATCTAAACAACATTTATCTCATTTTTCTGTTAGCTGCTATGAAACAAGTCAAAAATATTAATTCTTTCCATATTATTTTATACATTTTTTGAAGAGTATGAATCAGGTTTTCTAGTTTAAATTCCATGTATCCAGCGTGACAAATATTTAGTAAATGACTTGGCTGGAAATACTTTTTCCATGCCAGGTAAGTCAGAATGCTAGAACCACTTTTAAACATAAATCTAACACAGCAGCTTTTATCAAAAGGCTCATCCAATGCTAAAAAGGAGGCTAGGTTTCATAGTTAAGAATCACTGATGGGAGATAGCTTTCTAAATAATTTAAATAAATGCACAAATCTTGTTCTTTCCTAGGAAATGATGCTAAGTGGGGGGGAAATTGTCCCAATTACAGTTGTTTTTTGATGTTCTAGAGCAGGGGTCCGCAACCTTAAACACTCAAAGAGCCACAAAGGTCCTAACCAGAAGCCTCCTGTTCAATTCTGGAGCTGACCAGAAGTCCGATTCCTCCATCATAGTCTCCTCTTAGCGCGGCATCCTTTTTCCTCTACCTGTCCTAACCAACAGCCCTATCAATTGTGGAGCCGACCAGTGACAGGGAGCCGCTGCAGAGGGATGAAAGAGCCACAAGCGGCTCCAGAGCCGTGGGCTGCTGACCTCTGTTCCAGAGAAAAGCCACAGGTCTTTAAATGATAAATGCTCCTTTCATTTGAGACATCTTCTCCTTTCAAATAGGCTTTTCAACCATGATTTATTCATTAGATCTAATAAACTTACAATTTACTGTTCAGAATACTTTTCTTGTAATTTGTATTATGATAATAGGTATATTATCAGTACCTACGGTAATTATTAGGTATTATATTGTATGCAATGAAACCTGGATTTAAATTAGGGCCATGCAAAATACCATTTATTGTGAAAAATGCATTAGTTTGCTTCCTGCCTCATTAACAGACATGAATCATAGCTTTCTTTTTTCTTTTTATAATTGTGCAAATGACTTTTCCATAGTAGAAGTAACATAGATACCAGCATACACACAGTAGGCTGGAGAGTCTCTGTGGAGTGGGCGGCATACAAGTGCGAATAATAAATAAACAAATAAACAAATGCTGGCACAATATATGCGTTTTTCAACAATACTATCACTTTTCTGTTCAATCGTGTCCAATTCTCAGAAACTGCCGCAAGTCCAAGAGAATGCATGACCTTGCAATTTTCTTGGCAAGATGTTTCAGAAAAACCTTTGCCTCCTTTCTAAAGGCGAGAGAAAGTGACTAGACCAGTGATGGCGAACCTTTTTTTCCTCAGGTGCCGAAATAGTGCGCACGCGCGCTATCGTACGTGCATGCGTGCCCACACCCATAATTCAAAGCCCCCCACTCGCCCCACCCCCCTGCGCATGCGTGCGCGACCCCCCCACTCCCCCGTTTTTTGACTTCCAGTGGGCCCAGTAGGCCTGTTTTTTGCCCTCCCCAGACTCCAGAGGCTTTCTTGGAGCTTGGGGAGGGCGAAAACGCTCTCCCTGCCACCCCAGAGGCCCTCCAGAGGCTGAAATCGACCTCCCAGAGCCTCCGCATGAGCCAAAAATCAGCTGGCAGGCACGCACATGCGCGCTGGAGCTGAGCTAGGGCAACAGCTCGCGTGCCGGCAGATATGGCTCCGCGTGCCACCTGTGGCACCCGTGCCATAGGTTCACCATCACTGGACTAGACCAAGGTTACCCTGCTTGTTTTGTGCCTAAGGCGGAACTAAAACCCTCAGTATTCCAGTTTCTAACCTGATGCCTTAACAATGACAGTAAACTGGCTCCCCAGACTGTGTCATCCTATATGTGCTTTTTATATCCTTTACGCAATTGGGAGGGATGAGATAACTGTATATTAATAGGCATTAATAAGATATATTATTATCTCCATACTCATCAAAGACGCCATCGAATATGAACAGAAACGACCAAACACTATTTTATTTGGTCTAGAAGACAATGATGAGACTGAAGATATCACTAAGGTTCGCAACATTATCAGCAACTGTCAGACATCAACCATCTCCCCCGAAGAAATCATCAAAATTTCCTGCGATGGCCCTGAGTTCAAAAACAATGATGGCTCGGGGGGGGGCATACTTTTGCAGAGTCATTTGCAAGAATGAGTCCAGCAAATGCAAATTCATTTATACAATAAACTCAATCGCCAAAACCAACACCAACCATAACAAACTTCGCTCATGATCTGACCTATCCATACTGCAACGTGCCTGTTCCCGAGAACTCCGCACAGAACTTAAAAAACGACAAGACCAAGGAGAGACTGACTTATACATTGACTACTGCGCTGCTGTATCAAAAGTAAGTCCGTCAACCCACATCCCAACTACCACCCCCCATCATCCAAAACTAGGCATGCACGTCCCTAACTTCCTCAAAATCCTCCACTACTGACCTTAAATGCAATCTACTTAACGCAAGAAGCCTCGTAAACAAAATGCCTGAATTCCTCCTCTTACTAAATACGGCTATATTCGACACATTTGTTTGTGAAACGTGGCTGAAAGCATCCCTCCCTGACTCCATTACCATAGAAAGAGACTATCATGTTTACCGGTCCGATCGTGAAATCCGTAGAGGAGCTGGTGTTGCTATATTCTATAAAAAATCCCTAAATCTAAAAAATATTCAAGTTACACAGGAACTCGTTCTTCCTGAGACCATAGTTGCGAGCTGTCCTTAAATACCACATTTCTCGTACTATGTTACAGAGCCCCTGATTAAGATATTGTACATGTGAACAAGTTAACTTCACTACTAACATGGGCAGCCTCCTGCCCACACCCTCTTATCTTTCTTGGTGATCTCAATCTACCTCTTATTAATTGGACCCTAAAAGAATGTACAACTGAACCCATAAATGCAATGCTGTTACTAATCTGGGACTGGATCAACTAGTAACTAACAACACTAGACTCAACAACTGCCTTGATCTCATCTTCTGCAACAGTTTAAACTCAATTTATGGACTACAAATAAAGGAATCCTTTTCCAACAGTGACCACAGTATGATTGTCTTTTGACTCAATATATGTCCTTACAAAAATCATCATAATGATGGGATACCCAATTATAACTTTAAAAAACCCAACTATGATCTCATAGACACCGACATCTCATCTCTTGATTGGCAAATTCTATTCACTGGCTGTAATACTGCCGAAGACCATTATAACATTTTTTTGCTTGAAGTCAAAAGAGTCATTAAACTATACGTACCACTAATAACCCCCAAAACCAGGGAAAACAAATTACCCATAACAATAAGGAAGCTCCAATCCCCCAAAAAATCTCTTTGGCGAAAAAACAAAACTGGCTACGTAGCAAACTTTAAAAGCCGCTCCAAAAACTTATGCCACCAGATAAAAGACTGAATGCACCAATTATCACATCAAACAAGAGGAAAACCTTCTGTGCACAAAAGCCGCTCGCGCCTTCTATAATTTTGTAAACAACAAAATTAAAGACTTGAGAACCATCCCACCCCTAAAAGGACCTAATGGTAAAGACTGTAATGATGAAGCTGTGAAAGCCAACCTCTTCAACACATTCTTCAGCTCAGTGTTTGTAAACAGCAATGGCTCATACCCAATATTTCCTAGTCATACCACAAATAATTACAACAATCTAATACAAATTGATTTTACAGAAGATAATGTTGAAAAGGCACTATGCCGCCTAAAACCATCTCTATCAATTGGACCTGATGGACTATGTGCCTACTTCTTAAAAAAGCTTTCCACTGCCATAGCAGAACCTCTAAGCATAATCTTTGAAACATCTTTCAGGACCAGCTTCTTGCCCAACCTATGGTCACTAGCCATGGTCATCCCTATTTTCAAAAAGGGAGACCCCAGCCTAGTTGAAAATTACAGACCAATCTCTTTATGTTGCGTCACCTGAAAAGTCATGGAATAAATCATAAACCAATCCATTACCCTCCACTTAGAGACAAACAAGGCTTGAACCTTGTTTATTTTACACTGGCACAAACTGACCCCCACACTTAGTGAAAAGAGAAAATTGTTGGAGCTACCGCTCCGTGCTCCCCACCACCTGATAAAGCCCTCAACCCCATCATTAGTGCAGCCCCACCCTGCTGGCAATTAGTCCCGCCCCACCCCCATATGCCTGTTTGAGGAGCCGCCCATGTGGCAGGCACTCATGAGACAGCTCACATTCTATGGGCTGGGCTAAAAACCCAGGAAACTGCCATCCAGAGCTTTTAGGCTGGCTAGCCATCATCTCTAAGTGGTTGTATAGCAGTGTGTGCCGCACCACAGAGTCGAGGCGGGGAAGCCTGCCACGCCTCCGGGGCCGCCGCACTTCCCAGCTGAGCCAGGGAAGCTATGCCGTGCCGCCCATGTCATTAAGAATCATCTGCATGCCGTCCGGAGCTTCCAGCTGAGCCAGGGAAGCATCGCCACGTCGCCCACATCATCAAGACTCGTCCGCCTGCCGTTCAGAGCTTTTAGGTAAGCTGCTGCTGCCGGAGGCCCCACCGCTCCCAACACCACCCCCTGCACCGAGCACCGGACACGCTGAGGCTGACATGCAGTCCCCCCTACCACGGAGACAATTTGGTTTCAGAAAAACAAACAATTTGGTTTCAGAAAAAAATTATCCTGTAATCTGCAATTCCTATACTGCAAAAGCATATGGACTACACAACTCGATCAGGGCAAAGCAATAGACGCAATTTAGATAGACTTCTGTAAAGCCTTTGATTCAGTGGTACACGACAAACTACTTCTAAAACTAAAATCTTATGGCATCTCTGCATAATTGGATAGCTGCGCTTCTGTCAAACAGGCAACAAGTGGTCAAAAATAGGGAGCACCCTATCAAATCCTGCACCTGTTAACAGCGGTGTCCCCCAAGGCAGCGTTTTAGGACCAACAATCTTTATAATTTACATAAAGGTCATTTGTAATCATATTATAAGCAACTGCGTTCTCTTCACTGATAATGTAAAACTATTTAACACCACCAACAATGCTGCTACCCTTCAAAAAGACCTTGACTATGTGTCAGAATGGTCAAACAACTGGCAACTTCAAATCTCAATCAACAAATGCTCTGTTTACACATTGGCAAAAAAAAATCAGAACACAAAATACAAGTTAGGTGGACACGACCTTGTAGATGACTCTCACTCTGTCAAGGACCTTTGAGTACTCATCTCTAATGATCTAAGTGCCAGAGCCCACTGTAACATCATTTCCAAAAAGGCATTAAGAGTTGTTAACCTAATCTTGTGTAGCTTCTTCTCTGGTAATATTGTACTGCTAACCAGAGCATACAAAACATTTGCTAGACTAATTCTCAAATACAGCTCATCTGTCTGGAACCCGCACTGCATATCGGACATTAATACAATTGAACGTGTCCAGAGATATTTCACGAGAAGAGTCCTCCACTCCTCTGCTCGCAACAGAATATCTTATGCCACCAGACTTGAAATTTTGGGCTTAGACAACTTAGAACTACGCCGCCTTCGGTCTGACTTAAGCGTAGTACATAAAATTATCTGCTACAATGTCCTACCTGTCAATGACTACTTCAGCTTCAACCACAACAATACACGAGCACAACATAGATACAAACTTAAGGTAAACCGCTCCAAACTCGATTGCAGAAAATACGACTTCAGCAACAAAGTAGTTAATGCCTGGAATGTACTACCTGACACTGTGGTTTCTTCCCCAGACCCCCAAAACTTTAACCTTAGACTGTCTACTGTCGACCTCACCCCATTCCTAAGAAGTCTGTAAGGGGCGTGCATAAGTGCACCAACATGCCTACCGTCCCTGTCCTAATGTTCCCTTTTATTCATATTCATTTCATGTATTCATAATCATGTTTATACTTATATCTGTTATCTAATACATGCTTGATGAAATAAATAAATAACATAAAAATAAATAAAAATACATTAAGTCAAGATCTATGAAATTAATCTATAAACCTGTAAGATAATTTGACTTATCTTAAGCATATTTGTGATGCGATTTACATTATTTCTTCATTTTACACATCAGTTTATGTATAATATTGTGAATAAACAGAATTAAAAAGATACTTCTCAGTATCTAAATGGTTTAAAGAAAACATTATTTGATAACTATCTTAAAGTCTATTTCTGTTACTTTAATCAGACTGCAAAGGAGTATGGTTTCATTTCTGATGCTGGAAAGATTTTGAAAAAATTGCTTTAACCTTAAGAAAATAACTGTATAATTAACACAACAAAATTACAGGCACAAAGGAACATATAACAAAATCAAAATGGAGTAAGAACACTCTCAAACCCATTTTCTTGTCATTAATTTCACTGCTCAGTACCATGGTTTGTGCTAATTGCTGAAAAACAGAAGATGGCTATGAAATCACACAATCATCCTTCCATAATACTAACTATAATAAATTTCAAATGAAGGGTAATCTATTCAAGAAAAATGAGCACCAATGTTTCAAAAGAAATGAGAAAAGCAATCTGATGGAAATTTTTGGCTTTAGAGATCCAGCAGTAGTAACTTTTAAATACAATTTAAAAATTCGTGGTGGTTGTTCTTTTTGTACATCATGACAAAATTATCCTTAAATACAAATTAATTGAACTAGTTCAACTCCTAATTACCGTATTTTTCGGAGTATAAGATGCACCTTTTTCCTCCCTAAAAGAGGCTGAAAATTTGGGTGCGTCTTATACTCCGAAAGTAGCTTCTCCAAACTTTTTTTTCCCAGCCCTAAGGAGGTGCTAACGATCTTTCCGGCTTCCTACTCCGTCTTTGCAGGCTTGTTTTCATTCCTACTCCTCTGAAAAAGGTCTTTTCAGCCCTAATGAGGTACTAACAATTTTACCAGCTTGCAGCATTTTTTAATTCCTACTCCCTCTGAAGTAGTTTTTTTTTACCAGCCCTAAGTCTTTGCAGGCTTGTTTTGATTCCTACTCCCTCTGAAAAAGGTCTTTTCAGCCCTAACCAGGGGATAAAATAATGTGCTGAAGCTGAACAGACTAAGGATGCTAGCCAGATGACTACCTGGTAGGTAGATTTTTTCCCCTATTTTCCTCCCCCAAAACTAAGGTGCATCTTATACTCTGGTACGTCTTATACTCCGAAAAATACGGTACTTCAAAATACAAGTGCAGTATTCATATCTTAAAGAATTATTTATATTATATATAGCTTACGATCTAAAATCTATATCTGCTAATAACTTTTAAATGAAAAATTATTACAGAATCTAAGTAGTGAAAAAATCATGATGAAAATGACTAAATTAAACCTTCTTGGATAATGAATCAAATTAAATCAAATATATCTTGCAGCAATCAAAATATTCTTCTTCACACAATATACAACTAACCAACATAAATCTAACAAAATCTTTTTACACTAGACAGCAGTACAAAGTCAGAGATTAAAAGTAATTTGACTAATTTCATGATTTCAGAACTTTGAGACAGATAAACGGAAAACAACAGAAAGACTGACAGATACATTTTAAAAAGTATCTCTCTGATTGCATCAAGACCATGAAATGAGATTTTAAGATTGTACTTTGCACTTCCATCTTCCAATTTCTGAAATTCTTTATGGGTTGTAAAAAAGTAAACGTAAAGATTATATCCATGCAAGGCTAACAGTATATGAGCAAAAATTGGGATTAATTCAAGGAATTGCATTGGAAAAATACAGTATTAAAGCCCCCTATGCTCCAGCTCAGAGGTGGGTTCTTGCCGGTACACTCTTACCTGTTGGTCGCCACAGAGCCGAAGAAGCTGGTGGCGTTTGCGACACAGGGCTTCCCCCACTCGCTTCCCCCGCCCACCTGGACGCCACCATTTGCGTTCTTTTGCCCTCTGCGCATGCGCAAAGCATTCTGCTTGCGCAGAGGGCAAAAGAACGCAAATGGCGGCGTACAGGCAGGCGGGGGAAGCAGGTGGGGGAAGCCCCGCGCCGCGAACGCCACCAGCTTCTTCGGCTCTGCGGCGACCAACAGGTAAGAGCGTACCAGCAGGAACTCACCTCTGCTCCAGCTTCAGTTCAATTGTTGATCTTTATGTATGATGTCCTATAATCAGTTATAATCAACAAAGAGTCCATAATTACTCTTTCACTAAGGCCAAATGGTAGGCAGGGTGCATACATACATGATATTTAAATTTAATTTCACTTAAATTCTATTAATATTTAAAATAAAATAAAACAAAGTTTGAGTCCACTAGATAATGTTGCCAAACTTATTTTTTTTAAGGGGAAAAGTCTGGACAATAATGTAGGATTTTAAAGTTTTCCTCACAGGAAATTGTTTCTATTCAACTGAACAAGCAATTGCAAACACCAAAAACTGTAGCACACAGCATATGTTCCAAAACATGAAAATGATACTCAGAGAGTTTAAGCCCTTGAGTAATCATTTTGGAAACATTTAGAGGTGAGGGTGCTCTCTGAGTTTGCTTGTTTTCTTGCCGACGTTTCATTACCCAAATTAGGTAACATCATCAGTGCTAGGTAACATTTAGAGGTATATATTTTTTAAAAAAATAGAAAATGTATATTGAATCGATAAATGACTTTCTTGCTTTAATCATTTTGAAAAATAAAATGCTGATGTAGGAAATATGAAACAAATTACTCGGATTTCTTTTTGAGCCGAATTTTGCATATGCCAGAAATTTCTTTGGCTAAAACTTTACTAATGCTTACAAGAAACTACCGTACAATATCTGCCACCTGATTGTCCCGAAAGATTTGCTAGTTCCCAAATACTGTTTATCAAGAGCTCTTTAATCAATTTAATTGCCACCTCCAATGAGAAAGTCTCGCAGGAGTCCCATTATTTGCAATGTGCAGAGAGCTCCTAGGTGAAGTACTCAGAAAGATTTACTTCCAAGTGGTCACCTACTTAGATCAAACAGTAAATCTCTGACTCTTGTTATGTTGTTTGTTTAGGTGGCAGCAGTTTAGCTGGCCAAGCTTCAATGGCCCCTTACTGAGCTCTCAGTGTGTGTGGCCGATATTGCCTCTGCAGCTGCTTTGACACACAAGCCCTACAGTGTACCAGGCCTATTGTTATTTTAAAATGATTCTCAGCCATTTAGTTTGCCCTTATCAGTCTAAAAACTTTATAGAAGATGTTAAAAGTTTAAAAACCCGTGAAACAAAGCAACTTGTTTTTAAACAATCTGCTAATGATTAAATGCAATTCATCCTTATTATTTTTCATCTACAGATATCCCATGCTCTTTTATTTGCAAGTTTAACAAGATCCAAGCAAACATATTCATGAATGCAATATTATATATCAGTTTAGTTCACTCATTATATAGATTCAAAGCTAAGCAACGTTAATTGCTTAGCTTTGCAATATTATATATCCGTTTAGTTCACTCATTATATAGATTCAAAGCTAAGCAACGTTAACAGAAAATTAATTTAGTATGGAATCGTTGTACAGATACAGCATTAATTATTATAATTACAGTAACAGTAAAACAGAATTGGAAGGGACCTTGGAGGTCTTCTAGTCCAATACCCCTGTTCAGGCAGGAGATCCTATATCTAATTTGGGGGATGAAACTTCTACAAGGAAACAACCAAGCTCAGATAGCACCAAGGACACTTCATTTCAATCTGTGCTACAAATATTTATTGAGAGCCTGTACCAGTGATGGCGAACCTTTTTGTCGCTGTGTGCCAAAAGTACGCACGTACACGCACCACCACCCATAATGCAATGTGCAGCCCATTCATGCCCGCGCACACCCCATGCGTACCCCCATGCATGCATGTGCCCAACAATGTGCATGCGCCCCACACTGCGCACTTACACGTCCACTGCACATGCGCCCCCACACCCCGTTTTGTATCAACCTTTGCCGCTGCGAATGCCTGCCTTTGCAGAGGAAGCGGCGGCTCCTCTTCCTCCTGCCAGCCTCACGCTCTGGGCAGCAGCCAGCCAGCCAGCCAGCCAGGAAGACTGAGGAGGAGCGAGCCGCCCAGCCTGCTGTTGCTGGTGCGCCACACTTGGACAAATGCTCCGCTCCGGGCACGAGTGGGCGCAGCCCATCCCGTGCGGCCTGCCCCTCTCGGGGACCACAAGCTGGCTTTCCCCACTCGGCCTGGGTTCCAACCCCACCGCCAGCCACTCTTGCCTTGCACGGCGATGGCGCCACTTCCTCCTCCTGGCCGCGACTTGCAGGCCAAAAGCACAGCCTGGAAGTGCTGGCATTTGGCGGAAAAAAGAGGAGCTGGCCGAGCGCTGGCATTTGGCGGGAGCACCGGAAAGGCGGCCCGCTTGCCTTTGTGTCTCGTGCAGCAGCAGGAAGCCGGGCATTGCCAGGGCCCTTGAAGCCACCCAGCGGTCTTTGCCCTTCTGGAGCAGAGCCTGTGAAGAAAGCAGCCTCCCGAGTAATGGTGCAGTGGCTCGCAATCTCCGAGCCTCCACGCCACAGACACACACAGTACCACACCACACACCCTAGTTTGCAACTGCGGCCCTTGATGTTCAGGGCAAGTCCCTGAAATTTGCCATGCTGGACACTGCCTGGAGCGCGAGGCTGGCAGGAGGAGGTTGCTCCCTGCTGCCCCGTGTGCCTGAGCCAGCCAGTCACTCCTGCCCTTCCCCCTGCAGCTGCCCCTGCTGCTCTTCTGGAGCCTCGCTTCCTACCTCTCCCAACGGACCACTTCAGACTCGTGCCAAATTAGGCGGAGGGAGGGGGATGGTAAAGAAGAGGCGGCTGCTGGGCACATGAGGATTCCCCAACCCTTCTTTTTCTCCCTCTGGCATTGAACCCGGCCAACTTACTTGCCCCCAACCACACTTGGTTACTCTGTTTGTTTTCATTTAGCTGCCGCTCAAACTCATAGAAGTCCAACGTGGCTAGGGGAAGGACTATCGGTGGCTGGAAGGGGAGGATTTGTTCTCCTGCATCCCGGGCACAAATAAGAAATCCTCCCCTTCCAGCCACTGAGAATAAGCAGTCCTGTCCCTGCTGCTCTCCTGGGGCTGCGCAGCAGTTCTCACCCTGCTGGTGCCCAGGATGCTGCAGGAGAAATCCCCCCTCCAGCCACCGAGAACAAGCCAGTGCAGCCCGGACTCCGCTCCTTTGGCAGCGTTGCTTGTTCTCAGTGGCTGGAAGGGGGGGGGAGAATGTCTCCCTTGTGCCCAGGATGCTAGAGGAGAAATTCCCTCCCCCTTCCAGCCACCGAGAACAAGCAGCTGTGCCCCTGCTGCTCTCCTGGGGCTGCGCAGCGATTCTCACTCTGCCACTTGCAGCCGGGATTCTGGAGGAGAACCGCCGCCCTCGCCCGCCACCGAGAAGAAGCAGCGCTGCTGCCACTTCTCTTCTGGGGTGCCTGACCTGGCCAGGCACTCTGGACTGCGGACGCACGTTACTGTGGGCTAGAGGGCTGGGGCCATGCAAGAAGCCCACTCAGGCGGGGAGGGAGGGAAGCCCCAGCCAGCCAGTCCTGGCTGACAGCTCTGTTCCCTTAGGAAGCGACAGCCAGGATCCTGTTTCCACGTGTTTGGGCACATGAGCTGTTCTTCGCATGCGCCTGATACCAGGCCAAGTGGCCAGCACGCATGCGCACACCGGAAACAGGAAGATCATCTTCCCGATGAGCGCATGTACACAGGGTGACTGTTCTTTTGGTTTCTGGCACTCCCGCGTGACCAGCTGGCTGGTGTGCCAGAACCCGGAAGAGCAACGGGCGATGGCTCCGCATGCCCAGAGAGATGGCTCTGCGTGCCACTTCCCGCACACGTGCCATAGGTTCGCCATCATGGGCCTATACCATTCCGGACAAATTGCTGTCCAATCTTTTCTTTAAAACCTCCAGAGATGGAGCACTCACAACTTCTGGAGGAAACTGTTCCACTGATCAATTGTTCTCACTGTCAGGAAATTTCTCCTTAGTTCTAGATTGGATCTCTTTTTGATAAGTTTCCAACTGTTACTTCTTGTCCAGCCCTCAGGTGCTTTGGAGTATAGCCCACTACTCTCCTGTGGCAGCCCTTCAAATATTCCATTGTCTTCAATGGAAGTATAACTACGTACAGAAATTTTAATTTTCTTTCAGTAGATCTTTGAATTTACATTTATCTTCTGATAGAACTATCAAATATATTTTCATGGCATCCCATATAGACACTAAAAATATCTGCAGAAAAATACAAGAGAAATAGACTAGAACTGTTGCAGGAATACAACTGGAGTCATACAGTATTTCAATCTATTACCACACATGAATTGGTAACATTCATTTTTTAATATATGTTGGAATGAATTTCAACATCCAGAATAATCGGGGCCTGTAAGTATCCAAAGCTACCATGTTTATCCAAAAAGAAGGCCGGGTTTTTTTTTTTTTTTGACCCTCGAAAAAACGGCTAGGCCGTCTTTTTTGGAGTGTTCTAATTATTGACTCACCTCGCAGCGGTGGCACTGAGAGCCCCACCCAGCAGGAGCCTGCTGCTGGGCACTTCTCTTGCAGCTTCTACTTGCTGCCACTTGCATTCATCGCCCCGGCCTCTGTTTCACTTTTAGATGCCTGCAGGAAGGCATCTGCAGCCGATAACAGCTCTGTTATCGGCTGCAGATGCCTTTCGGCAGGCATCTGAAGGCAAAACGGGAGGCCGGAGCGATGCGTGCGAGTAGCAGCAAGCGGCTGCAGAAGGCGAGGCAGGTGTCGGGGTATGCGAGGCCTGGTAAATAGGGCAGCTCCACCACCCTAACTTATTTTTTACCTGTGTGCCTCGTCCTACCTCCTGCACCCCGGGGTGGGCAGGGCCTTAATTAGGGCTAATTTTGTGGGTGGGGCTTAATTTGATAGCATGCGCTCAAAAACATGATAGGGCTTCTTTTCAAGGTGGGTCATCTTTTTGGAGAATTGAACCTGTGCAGTCATATATCATACAACATCATACATATGCACCATATTCCTGGCCTAAATTCCTTTGTTTGTTTGTGGTATTTAGAGGCTGTTCAACTCCATAAGACTCTGGGTAGCTTACACTGTTAAAAACAATTTAAAAAACAGAGACCATGTGAGTCAGGAAGAAAATATAATCAAGTGTATATCCTACAAGGGCTTAGCACCCAAGCTCAAAATGCCAATACTCAGGTTTTCTCTGACTTTTTGAAAATCACCAATATAAGAACTTTACAGATGTCTGGAGTGATGCTGTTCCAAAGAGCAGGCTCAGAAGGCAAGCTTCCTAGGTCCCAAAAGATGGCATTGTTTAGTTAAAAGAAACTAGAGCACACCAATTAATTTGCTAAATTCTGCTGTTTCTTTAGGCTGCTTTTATTCTTCTCATGCACATAAGAGCATCAAGCTACCATTAAAGGTTGCATCCTTTTTGTAGGTTATCACTTTACAGTAATGTGTTCCTGCAAAGTTTGATCTTAACTGGAAGAGTTGCTGTTTCAAAAAGCCTGGGGCAAGTTGGTTTTGAACCTGCTATTTGATACGTCTTTTAGAATTCTGTGATTCACTTTGTTGTTTTCCCTATTGTTCTTTTAATTCTTAATACCATATGCACTAACTAGAGTTAGAAATACAACTGAAATTCGATACATTTCATTAAAAAAAATATACATTATTTCAGTTTTCCTACCAATTTCTGATCAGTTTGGCTCAAACTCCATCTTATAGAATAGACTTAAGTACTATATAAACTTCTTAAATACTTAAATGCAGGTTGCCCTCGACTTACAACTCATTTAGTGACAGTTCAAAGTTAAAACAGCACTGAAAGCTGCTGTGGCCTAGAGGTAGAGCTTTTGCCTCACAATCAGGAGGTTTTGAGTTTGATCCTAGGTAGAGGCAGATGTAAGGGTCTCCTGCTTGGGCAGGGGGTTGGACTAGATGACCTGCAAGGTCCCTTCCGAATCTGTTAATCTGTTCTTAATCTGAAAAAGAAACTAGCAACTGTTTCTCCTACTTACAACTGTCACAACATCCCCACGGACATTTGATCAAAATTCAGGTACTTGCCAACAAACATATGTTTACAATGATTGCAGCGTCCCGGGGTCCTGTGATCACCATTTGAAACCTTCCCAGCCAGCTTCTGACACCCAAAGTCAAAGTTAAGCTAGATTTTCTTAATGTCCGCATGGTTTACTCAACACCACCAGTGATTTGCTTAACAACCATAGCAAAAAAGATTGTAAAATTACTGCATTTTTCGGAGTATAAGACGCATCGGAGTATAAGCCGCACCTTAGTTTTGGGGGAGGAAAATAGGGGGGGGGGAATCTACCTACCAGGTATTCATCTGGCTAGCGTCCTTAGTCTGTTCAGCTTCAGCACATTTTTTTATCCTCTGGTTAGGGCTGAAAAAGCCTTTTTCAGAGGGAGTAGGAATGAAAACAAGCCTGCAAAGATTTAGGCAGGAAAAACTGCTTCCGAGGGAGTAGGAATAAAAATAAATGCAGCAAGCCAGGAAGATCGTTAGCACCGGGTTAGGGCTGAAAAGCACCGCTTTTTTAGAGGGAGCAGGGATGAAAACAAGACTGCAAAGACTTAGGGCTGGAAAAAACCTTCTTCGGAGGGAATAGGAAGCTGGGAAGATCGTTAGCACCTCGTTAGGGCTGGGGAAAAAAGCTTCGAAAAAGCTACATTCGAAGTATAAGATGCACCCAAATTTTCAGCTTCTTTTAGGGAGGAAAAAGATGCGTCTTATACTCCGAAAAATACAGTAGGAGTGATTCACTTAACAACTGTCTTGCTTAGAAATGGAAATTCTGATCTCAATTGTGGTTGTAAATTGGACAGTATTTGTATTTAACAAAAGACCTACATATCATATTTTTGGAGTATAAGACGCACCTTAATTTTGGGAGAGGAAAACAAGGAAAAAAGGCCTCTGCCTCCAAGCAATTTGCCAAACAGCAAACAGCAAACAGCACAGATGATATACACTGTTTGCTGTGTATTTCTGTGCATTTGTGCTTGACCCATAGAAATAGCAAAGAATTGGAGAAATGTATATTATGCCAGAAAGTTTTCTTAAATGTAGTCACACTAACTCCTCCCAATTATTTAAATAGATCTACTCCAAGGTAACTAAACTCTAATACTAAACAGGACACTGTTACATTTCAGACTATACTTGTACAGAGCTGTTAAAAATTAATTAAAATTTCTGGAAGTATACATTCTCTATTATTTAAAAGAAGATACAATAGGACTGGGCCTCTTCAGAACAAGCATATATTTTAAAAAAGCTTCTTTATTTTGTTAATTTGTCTAGATTTACAGGGATCTCCAACCTTGGCAACTTTAAGACTTGTGGACTTCAACTCCCAGAATTCCACAGCCAGCAAAGCTAACAAAGCTGGCTGTGGAATTCTGGGAGTTGAAGTCCACAAGTCTTAAAATTGCCAAGGTTGGAGACCCCTGGCTCTGGAACAATAATAATTTAATTTAATTTATTTAATTTAATAGATTTGTATGCCGCCCAACTCCTGGGGGACTCTGGGAATAAAGCAGTCTTTAAAAAAATAAGTATAATAATTTGAACATTCTACAGACATTTATAGTTATTCACTTACCCCCTTCAATCCAGTTCAGCAGAAAATAAAAATCTGCGTGTCTCTCCCAGCTATTTGCCTCTTTGCAGTTTCAGTTTCAGTTCCATTTTAGCACCTGACAAATCAGCTGTAGTGACTTGCTTGGCTTTACAGGCTCTTCCCTCTTTGCTGCAAACAGATAAATTGCTGGAAGACAGAGGCCAAAGGGTGGGAGTGGCTGGGTGGGTGGGGCTACATTTGGTGTATAAGACGCACCCAAGTTTTCACCCTCTTTTGGGGGGTAAAAAGGTGCGTCTTATACTCTGAAAAACACGGTAAACACACAATATAGATTTATTAAAATGATACTGATCAATGATATTGATCATGTTCTATGTAGTATGATTTTCATGGTCCCTTGATAGAAAAAAGTAGGCAAAAGTAGACATATCAACAATGTACACTGGTATGGATCCCCTTCCCAAATTTTTGGTATTGATGGACTTCAAACTCCATTGGGTGAAGTTAGGCACTGGGTCAATTGGACTGGTATAGTAGTTCTTGCCCACTGTAAGTTTGTCTTAGAGATTTGGCACAAATAAATATCTGTGTATACGAAAACAAATTTAGTAATGTTTCAAATCACAGTAGCATGTGTGCATATGTTTATGTATCTATGTTTGTACATATAGATTCATTCTTAACAAATGAATCCTCCTTTACAAAAGTTTGGAACTGAAAAGTCAACATAATTTTTATTCTGACTATAACATTTTAAAAAAGATTCTCATAAGCACAATATTTCTTACTGATTTTTAAAAACAGAATATTATGCTAATAATTCTGTAGTATACCGGAATTTATAATTGCTGAAGTTAAGACAAAAGTCTAAGCATCCATTGTTCCTGAAGATTTGACATCAAATGTTGATTTTATGACAAAAAAAATGGATAAATAAATGTAACAAAGCAATACTCACAGTAACATCTTTCAAATTCTTTTCATATGAAAAATGAATTGATTCTCCATTTATTTCTTTTTTAGAAATATCAAAACGGTATGTATTGGAGAACTCTTGGTCAAACAACAGTACTTTTTTAAGTTCTTCTACATACTTTTCTTGTTTCATTTCCATGTCAGCAGCCTCTCTAGAAATCTCTTCTTCAGACACTAAAAGACAGTAATTCAAAGAATTAAAGTAAATGAAAGAAAGGCCATTATAGTTGTTGAGATATAAATAGATAGGTTTGAAACACATTTCAATTTATTTGAAATCACAATTTCCTAAAAGTATAACCAAAATATTACATATTTTAGATTTTCTTTAAAATAGTGAAAATGCAAGAGGCCTTCCTAACAAGGAACCTCTTATACCATATTTCTAAAATTGAGCGAACATTTTACAGATCGCAGCACTGTGGTTATATTTAAAAAGGCATTTAAAAATCAAGACAATTGAAGTTGTCTGTTTTATAATGCATAGTTATATGTAGAAATGATTACCAACTTCAAAAGATCATTATGGAGGAAACACTACCATAGTTACCAGTAATGAAGGGTACAAAGTATCTCCAGTACAATAGTCAGAGGACAGGGGTGGGTTCTAACTTACCTCGGTGCTGGTTCGCTTGCTTCCGTGCCGCATGGGCATGCCTCATGGGCACACGCGCACTTCACCCGCGTACGCATGCGTAGTGCCGAAAAAATAAAAATAAAAATCCCAAAAAAGCCAAAGACAAGATGGTGACGCATGTGCAGTGCCGGAAACCAGGCTTTTGCGCATGCGCAGAAGAAAAAAACCTCGGAAAAATTCCAAAATAAATAAATAATTAATTAATTTTTAAAAAATCACGGCGCCCACGGACCAGTTCCGTGATGTCATCGTGACATCACCAGTGGTTGCTACTGGTTTGGGCGAACTGGTCCAAACCCACCTCTGTCAGAGGAATTCTAAATACCAATCACTAAAGAACATAAAGAGAAAGCTATCAATGTATTTAAGTTGTGACTGGAGTTTCTATCAGTATTTGGATAGAGACAGTAGGTACAGAATATTGACCTGGATCAATCTTTGATCTGTTCAAAGATGGTTCAACTAGAAGTCCACTGAAGTTTAATAATATATAATATTGTAATATTTATAATTTAATATGAAATTAGATATTTACACAACTCAACAGAAGAAATATAATTTGGATGTTAAATTAGCAATCTATAAAATACTGTATAGATTTTAGAATAATCTATAATCTCTACTGATTTCATACAGTCTTCGGAGCCCAATAAAGGAATTAGCTATGATTGTCAGGTTTCACTCTTCCCAACCAGGGGGCAAGAATGAGTACCTGCAATGAGGCAGAAAAGGGAAAAATTGCTTCCATTGTTTCTGCCATACTCAGAATCAGCTCTAGAGTCTCTTCAGGGAACAAAAGACAATTTTCTCAATTTAAAAATAATTGTGAGAATAGGGAAAACTTCAACTTTTGGGGGGGGGGGGTAAATAGAATATTAGTAGAAAAGGGGGAGTGAGGAACCAATTAATAAATCAATGGTAGTAAGTCATACAGTAATTTATCATATTATTATACTTTATTATAAATTTATTATACCTCTTCCAATCCAAGACGATTGGCCATCACTTAGTATAAGATCAAAACCCAAACCCAGATCTTTGCACCAAGCTATTTGCAGAAAATATGTTGTGTCTGGATCAGAAATAGGACACAGCTGCCTCACTTTCTTCTCCATATTTTTCTAGTCACTGTTTTTAAAAAAACAGAAGTTAAAAGTTACAAGGATTGCAGCACATATATTTCCATTTCAGTGAACATAAGCAAATTTCAAAATACAAAATTCACAAGCACTGCTGATCATCTCTCTGTAGATTAATGCAAACATTTAGATGAAATAATTTCATTTTCCTATAAACAGTAAAATTTATTTTTTAAAGGTTATGATGAAGACATATTTAAGCTTTGGGTGTTTAAAGAATGTTTTTATATGCAAAAATTCAATAAGTAACAATTCAGTATTGCAGAGACCTCAGTATTATTAAGCATAAAATAGAGACTTTTAGTATATAATGTATCTTAAAATTGCTTATGTATGCCACATTCAATTTTAGATGTAAAATCTAGGTAAACTTATCCTTATTAACCTTAATAGGAGATAGGGATGGGTGGCAGTTATGCGCTGGTTCAAATCCTTTCCTGTGGCAATTCCCAGTCAGTATTGGTAGGGGGTGAGAGGTCCAGCCCTCAGCTGCTATTCTGTGATGTGCCACAGGGCTTGGTACTTTCTCCACTCCTTTTCAACATCTGTAAGAAATTCCTGGGTGAGATCATCCATCACCATGGATTGAGTTATATACTGTATGCTGATGACACCCAACTCTATATTTCTATACTTGGTGACTCAAATAATGCATGGTGCCTGGAGGCTGTGGGGGCATGGATGGGAAACAACAGGCTTCAACTGAACCCTGGTAAGACCAAATGGCTTTGGGTACGGGGGGCTCCGGGATCTGGGACTTCGCCATCTTTGACTCTGGATGGGATGGCACTGTTCCGGAAAGACTTGGTCCACAACTTGGTGGTTCTCCTGGATTTGTGGCTCCTTTTCGAGGAACAGGTGGCAGTCGTTACTAGAAGAGCCTTTGCACAACTTTGTATTGTGCACCAGTTGTGGCCTTTCCTGGATTCCCTGCACTTAGTCATTCAGTTCCTAGTCATCTCACGACTGGACTATTGTAATGCGCTCTAATGGGGCTACGTTTGAAGAGCATTCGAAAGCTACAGCTGATACAGAGTGTGGCAGCACGGGTAGTTTTGGGAGCCCCAAGCATGGCCCCTGTAATACCACTGCCCCACGCGCTGCGTTCGTTACCACTCTGCTTCCAGATGCAATTCAAGGTGTTGGTGATTATCTTTAAAGCTCTTCGTGGCATAAGTCCAAGTTACTTGAGGGACTGTCTCACCCCACTGGGATTGGCCCGTACCACTTGTGCCAGCAGAAGAGGCATGTTGCGGGTCCATCAGCCCGAGTATAGGAGTATATGATAGGAGTATTTAAAGATCAAATCTTCCCATAAATTTATAGACAATATATGGCCGAAAGAAATTAATTCACTCTGGAAAATGAAGCTCGCACAAAAATTTTAAATGGCACACATATCTTCATAACTTCTGTCAATGTTTTTTCTCCAAGCTCCTGCTATGACCCCTAGCCTAATAAGGTCACAAGGATAGTCTTATCCATGTATGTAGCCTAATGACACAACACATTCCATGTAACTGAAGACATATCAGAAGTACTAGCACTGATGAAATAAAAGGCATATGTAAGATCTAACAAAGATCCATGAATATCTTCTATCTACTTAGGATCAAAACCTACCATTACAATTCATGGATTTGCAAAATTTCCTAGAAATATAAGTATGCGTGTTCCTGAAAAGCACCAATTCCTTCAGAACCACATTCCTCTTTTAAATTATTCTAAAAATATACAGAAAAAGTACACTAAGTGCATTTTTTTAAAAACAGCAGTTGTTCATAAAATAGTCTATAATTTATTCAAATGCATGATTGTGATTTTTCCTTAGAAATTATTTAAATAAATATTATATTTAGTTTGCTTCTTTTTGACATTGAAAAAAGACATTTAGAATTCCGCACTAGCTTTAAAAAAGTTTTTAAGAATATATATATGGTGGCAATTGAATTATTGGTAGGATTTTCATTTTATAATGCTATCACTGTTTAATTAAGATAACACTTACAAAACCAAGCATTTACCAACATTTGTTTTGAAGATAATGAGAATGAATGTTTACCCTGCATTCTAGTATCACACAAAATAATCATTGTCAAATGGATTGAAACGACTTTCAAGGAATAAATAATGACACGTCTATAATCTTATTTGCAATCGCTGTAGAATTAAAACATTTGGTGCCAATGCCCTTTAATCATTACAGGCATTTTTAAAAAGAATGATTATGGTAATAGAAAGGCTAGTCATTTCTCCTAATTGCACAAAAGAATCATATTTCATATCCATATCTCACCATGAGACAAGTAAGAAACAAAGATTGACTTTCAGGTGGGAATAGCAGAGTTCTACCCAAATTTGTCCATCACTAGCTTTATTGAGAAAAACCAGACAGTTGGCGATTGAACTGCTCATCTTTAGTACTTTGTGTATTTAGTGGTTGGCATCTATGATCTTTATTAGGCAATGCTTCCTTCTGGGGGAGAATCAGCTGTTGGCTGGCATGTAATTAGTTGGAGTCTGCTCCCAAACAATGACTGTCCACAGTTCTGATGAATAAACAAGACAGTTTTTTTTAAATTAGCTGACAAATCATTTTGTATGCTGTTTTGGGTAACTCTCAAGCACAATACAGAAGCCAACTCTTGGCTTCCTTCACTGCACTACAGAGTGTCATTGATATTTCAACTTCAGCTTTTCATTTCTGGCTTGCAGAACTCTTTTGACGAAGAAATAGGTTTAGTAACAGGTGCCTCAAACCTCAGCCATTCTGCTTTGGGAACATGCAAATCTAAAAGAAAAATATATTGCAACTTTAGCAGTTACATTCATAGTCCAATCCTGCCCAGGCGGTACATGTATACTAGTCGCTGAGGAAAGTGGTGAGTCATATAAGGAAAACCTGAACAATTAATCATGCAGCAAATTCTATTTCTTGGGGAAATATACAATACATAAATTATGGTGTAAGGAATCTACCTGTCTTATCCTCTAGTTTCTTGGTACCTCAGAACATGATAAAAGCATTATCTATGAGGGAGACATGATAAGTATAAGCATCTATTTAATCAGAGGTTAAAAAGGCTACTTAGAAAGGAGGATTATTACATCTTCTCCATCTGCATCTATGTTGAAACAGTTATTTCATGGCTTGTTTTACAGTAATATTTTAGAACAAAGACCTCTTTAGATTAAAAAAATAAAATTTCACGTATCCTTTCATTTAAATTTTAGAGCTTTAAAACCTTGAAAACAATAGTAGCCTAAAAATACTGGACTTACACACACTTCGTTAACTGTTAATTCTCAAAATCTTATGTTAAATTTAGAGTACAGATTTAATATTTTTATAAATGTTAGAATCGGGGTAAAATTCAAAAAAATTCCCTACCGGTTCTGTGCGCGTAGCTTGGTGGGCTTGGCAGGGGAAGGATACTGCAAAATCTCCATTCCCACCCCACTCCAGGGGAAGGATACTGCAAAATCCCCATTCCCTCCCCACTCCTGGGGGAAGGATACTGCAAAATCCCCATTCCCTCCCCACTCCTGGGGGAAGGATATTGCAAAATCTCCATTCCCACCCCACTCTGGGGCCAGCCAGAGGTGGTATTTGCCGGTTCTCCGAACTACTCAAAATTTCTGCTACTGGTTCTCCAGAACCTGTCAGAACCTGCTGAATTTCACCCCTGGTTAGAATGTTCCGAACCTCTGCAATACATTTTCCATTTCATGCTTCTATGGCAACTCTGAGAGTTCTATTAGTAGATGCTCTCAAAGTAGGAAAAATTGATGGAAGTTTTGGTGAAAAGGTTACTATTTTAGACTTCTGATTTAAAGAAAAAGGATTGTAGTAGAGATGTTATTTTACAATGAAATTAACTCTTCTCCCATTTTATAAATTCCTATATTTTGTTCAAATAAGCCGCCTTGAGTTGCCATGGGTGAATAGGCAGCAATATAAATGTAATAAATAATAATAAACAAACTGCACTAACATAAACAAGGATAAAGAAATTTCTCTAGTTTTTGCTGACCCCTATCTCTTAACTAATATTTCAAACCATAATAATTTGCTTAAACCTGATTATTATAATTTTGAATACTATAATCATGACCACAATTTCATTTGGAAAAACAGACTTTGTTTGTTGGGGGTTTGGGGTAGCGGTGGAGAAGATTGGGAAATATTGGACATGAATAAGAACAAATGAAAAGAAAAGCGATAGATATTTTCTCAGTGTAAGAAAGCTCTTTTTGCGATATCAAAAGGCTTCTTTTTAATGAACTGTAGTATTTTAAAAAGTCTAAAGCAGTTTATTGGAATTCTTCTCTTGCCTATTATAATGGATGCAGACTGAAAACAGAAACTGCACTTCTACTCTAATTTATTATATAGTAAATCATATTGAACAAACAGCAGCTATTGTTTTATAAAAGATAGGGTCAAAGACAGAAATCAAAACCCTCATAAATATTACAGTCTGGACCAGGGAGTTGCTGATGGACACTTCCTACATTTAATACAGTGGAAGTTAAACTTCTCAACAAACAGGGAGTGATGGAATCCTACACATCAGTTAACCAGACACACTGTAGTAAGCAAGAGAATCAGTTTGGTATAATGGTAAACTGGCCTAGAAATCAAGAAATTGTGGATTCTAAGCTTGCCTTAAGCATGAAAAAACAGCTGGATAACATTGGACCAGTCACTCTCTCTCAGCCCAATTCATCTCACAAGATGGAAAATGGGAGGCAGGAGTATTAGGTATGTTCACTGCTTTGAGTTCACACACACACACACATCCACATACACACACATACACACACACACACACACACACACAGAGAGAGAGAGAGAGAGAGAGAGAGAGAGAGAGAGCAGAATAAAAATCTGACCATCACCACCTCCTTTTTCTCATGCTTGTTCCTTCCTGTTAATTCAGCCTTTGGTCTTCACCCACTGCCCTTCAGCCTTTGGTCTTCACCCACTGCCCTTCACCCTTTGGATGAATACTGTAAGAGAACAGTATTAGCTGCTGATTACTCTCCATTGTCTTCTTTAGTGTTTTTTTATTCATTTCTTTCAGACTTTTGAAACTTAAATCAGCCATAATAATCTTAGAATCTCTCATAAAACATCTTCAGAATTTCCTACATACAGCTGTGCAAGCCTCAAAGTCTCCCAATTTATTTCGAATCATCCTGTAAGGTTGTATTCCATAATTAAAGGGAGAAGAATCACAGATGGAATCCATTAGATTTCCTCAAGAACATAAGAAGCCTTTGCAAATACTTGAGTATTGGCAGCATACAAGCTTCAAAATGAAACTGAGTATACACAATATAACTTTGCCAGCAATTGCTGCATAGGTTTTAATGTGACAGGAAAACCTTAATAAGACTGAATCATTGCTCAGAACTTCACCAAAGCAATGAAGGATTAACTTCCTCTATAAGGCTAAATAACTACGATCAGTAATTTCCATCAAAATTTGACAGGAAGATATGCTTGTCCAAAACATGAAATAAAATGGTATATATCCTTGTCCAAAACATGGACAAAAATAACTAGTGTTTATTTTTCAATATTTGTCATATTAATGGCAATTTTAATTACATAAGTTTTAAATTCAATCCAAATGTAGACTTCATCAAGTAGACCATAAATACTAAATTCCAATTTATTAACTACACATAATGTTTTATATACAACAGAACTGAAGTTTATAAGGATGGAATCTCTAAAAACAGCCCCAAAATCCATCAAAACAATATTTTTGCTGCTGTTAACACCACACCTTTTATATTTAAGGATCTGCTGAATTCTTCAAAAATACCTGTAATAATACAATGTGTTAAAATACCTACATTTCTGAATTGTATTTCTCTTCCATTTTATATTAATTTAACATCAACTCAATATCAGCATAGCACTTATTAAAAAGTAACTGTAATATTGATTTTCTCAATGAAAATGTACAATGTGTATTAAATGAAACTGTAAAGCAGTGGTTCCCAAAGGGGGCGGTACCACCCCCCAGGGGGCGGTGGGAACCCTTAGGGGGGCGGTGAGAGGTAAGGGTGGCGACAGGGGGGCGGTGAGAGGGTCCAGGGGGGCGGTAGGTGGTTTGCCGGTCCTGTCCCCGTGCCGCCACCCATGTCCACCCAATTGCCCGCTGCCGCTTTTCCCGCCACTCTTTTCCCGGCGGGGACTGGGCGGGACACGAGACAGGCATCTTACTGGACTTTTAACAGCTCCGTGTATCTGTCGTCTGGTCTCTTTGCACTGGTCTCCAACCTTGGCAACTTTAAGACTTGTGGACTTCAACTCCCAGCAAAGCTGGCTGAGGAATTCTGGGAGTTGAAGTCCACAAGTCTTAAAGTTGCCAAGGTTGGAGACCCCTGGAAAGCTTGCAAAATACAGAAACTCTTCTCGCGAGGGTGAGCAATTAACAACTCGCAGCGAGAAGAGTTTCTGTATTTTGCAAGCTTTTTTCCCTAGAGACTAGCCGACAGAAACACAGAGCTGTTAAACCTGTAAGACACGGGATTGGGGGGGGTGCGGGCAGGGGCTGGGTTGGGGGGGCAGGTTGGGGGGGGCAGGAGGAGGAGGAGGAGGAGGAGGAGGAGGAGGAGGAGGAGGAGGGAGACCTTGTGGGAAAATCGCAGCTGCCTCTTTTCCGCTCCTTCGGCCAAGAGGCACCGCGGCCGGAATGTCGGTCCAGAAAGAGGGCAGCGATGGCGGGGGAGATCGGGAACAGTTGCCTGCCAGAGTTTCTGCCGCCTTCGCCTGCCTCCCTTTCCTTTCCTTTCCTTTCCTTCCTTCCTCCCTTTCCTTCCCTTTTTCCTTCCTACTTCCCTTCCCTTCCTTCCCTCTTTTTCCTTCCTCCGTTCCTTCCCTTCCCTTTCTTCCTTCTGTCTCTTTCCCTTCCTTCCCTCCTTCCCTTTTCTTCCCCCTCCTTTTCCTTCCTATTTTCTTCCTTCCCTTTCGTTCCCTTTTCCTTCCTACTTCCCTTCCCTTCCTTCCTCCTTCCCTTCTTTTTCCTTCCTCCCTCTCCTTTTCACCTTTAATTTCCCTCTCTTTCCTTCCTTTCTTTCCTCCCTCCCTCCTTTCCTCCCTCCCTCCCTCCCTTCCTTCCTCCTTCCATTTCCTTCCCTCTCATTCCTTCCTTTTCTTTCTCTTTCCTTTCCTTTCTTTTCCTTCCTTTCTTCCCTCCCTCCCTCTATTTTTCTCTCCCAAACAATCCCAAGTTAAATCTTCCCCTTGGCCATTGTGTGTACGTGTGTCTCATCTTCTAAAAATCATAACTCCCCACCCCACCCCAAATACCCAATACCATCCCCTTCTCCATCCCACTGATGATCCCAGGTGCCCAGCCACCTGCGCCCCCCCGCAACCTCTCCGCATGCCCGTCTCACGATGTGGCCTTCGGCCTCGCCTCCTCTGCCCACCTAACACACTGCTCTCATTCGTCCCTGCGATGTCATCTTCCCCTGCCCCCGGATGGATAGCAATTTAGGCAGGCACGACACACTACCAGGTGAGGAGGGGGCTTTCTAACTGTGCCTGCTGGGTACAGGAGTCCCCCCCTCCACCCGGCCTCTGTGCCAAGGAAGGCAATTCAGAGGGTGCCAGCGCTTCCCACGGGGGAGGGGGTGTATTTCCAGGAAGCCCCTTGAATGTGCCAGTGTGGGGGGAGGGGAAGAAGACCTTCCCCCATGTGCATCTGTCCCACCTACCCCCTCCATTGACCACTTCTGCAGTTTTCTTTCCTTTCCAGGCTCTGTTTGGTCATCCAGTTGAGCCAGCCTTGGTGAGGAACCAAAATGGTTTGTGTGTTTGTTTGTTTGTTTTTGCAACCAAATACAAACCATGTTTGGGGGAACCGGTTTCAAAACCTCCCAGTTTCCCAAACCTGGACGTTTTCAGCCACGCATGCACACACACACCCAGTGGCTCAATGTGGGATAGATTTCCCACCCACCTCCAGCCCCTCTTTTCAAAAACGCCCCTCTTCCTCGCAGACAGAAGCACATTTTAAATTGCCATAGGCAGAGCCCAGAGGAGGCAATGTAGTCCTGCGGTGTGTGCGATACACACACACACACACATATATATATATATAGAGAGAGAGAGAGAGAGAGAGAAAATAAGGAAAGAAAAAGGAAGGAAGGAAGGAAAGGAGAGAGAGAAAGAGAGAGAGAGAGAGAGAGAGAAAGAAAGAAAGAAAGAAAGAAAGAAAGAAAGAAAGAAAGAAAGAAAGAAAGAAAGAAAGAAAGAAAGAAAGAAAGACAAATGGTAGGAAGGAAGGAAGACAGAAAGAAAAAGATGGTAGGAAGGGAGGAAGACAGACAGAAAAAGAAAGGAGGGAAGGGAGGGAAGAAGGAAAGAAAAAGGAAAGAAAGATGGTAGGAAGGAAGGAAGACAGAAAGAAAGAAAGAAAAAAGATGGTAGGAAGGAAGGCAGACAGAAAAAGAAAGGAGGGAGGGAAGGAAAGGGAGGGATGTAGCAAAGAAAAAGGAAAGAAAGAAAGAAAAAGAAAGAAAGAAAGATGGTAGGTAGGAATGTAGACAGAAAGAAAGAAAAAGATGGTAGGAAGGAAGGAAGACAGTCAAAAAGAAAAGAGGGAAGGGAAGGGAGGGAAGAAGGAAAGAAAAAGGAAAGAAAGAGGGAGGGAGGGAGGAAGGAAGGAAGACAGAAATAAAGAAGAAGAAAGAAAGAAGAAAGGAAAGAAAGAAAGAGATGGAAGGAAGGAAGAAAGAAAGAAAGATGGTAGGAAGGAAGACAGAAAGAAAGAAAAAGAAAGAAAGAAAGAAGGGGAAGGAAGGAAAGAAAAAAAGAGAAAAAGAAAGGAAGAAAGAAAGAGAAAAAGAAAGAAAGAAAGAAAGAAAGAAAGAAAGAAAGAAAGAAAGAAAGAAAGAAAGAAAGAAAAAGAAAGAAAGAAAGAAAGAAAGAAAGAAAGAAAGAAAGAAAGAAAGAAAGAAAGAAAGAATTATGACCACAATTGAGCATAACATTTTGGTTGCTAAGCAAGAGCATTGTTAAGTGAGTTTCACCACATTTTACAAGTTGGCCATGCCCACCCGGTCACCTGACCACTAAGCCACGCCCACCTGAGGGGGTGGGGTGGGGGGCGGTGAGGATGAGTTTGTAGCACCAAGGGGGCGGTGGACTGAAAAAGTTTGGGAACCACTGCTGTAAAGGAACAAAGACATGTGGATATGATTTTTTTAAATATTCCTTTTGTCAAAACATCTGAAGAAGTCTAAATTTCAGGCTTTCTTTTTTCTTCAATAGAAAATCACATTTACTTTTAAAGTAGATGTCAGACCCAAAGTAATAAAAATATATTATATTAATATATTAATATAAAGCTCAGTTCCTAGCAAATTATGTTGTGAAATTTTTTTGGAACTATTGAAGGCACCCAAAGTTAACACTTATCAAAAGCTTAAACTCAGCTATGATCCATTTCCTGCCACCTGTATTCCACTGTGTACTGAATGAATTTAATTTGCTCTTTATTCTCATAGTCATGTGACATTGCTGGATCATTTTAAATGACTTTCTGTTAAACATTCAAATCGGACTGTACCAATCCAATTGACTGTTTATTTTTTCATAAAAGAAAGCATAATTAATATTAAAAATAGAAATAATATTAGGTGTGGTCTAAATGTAAAATCAACTTATAAAGAAAATAAATTCTTTTTCATTTGAAAAGGAAAAAAATAACATAATGACAGCAAGATAGAGAATGCTCTCTGCTAGACCAAAAGAGAGGGATTTTTTTTCAAATATAGACTAAGACCTGATATATTTTTTTCTTACCATTCCGAAGTACCCAACAGAGAATATAGCCACTACGATACTATTGGTATATTATATATACTCTATTCCTGGAGTTAATGAACCTTTTTATAATATGATTAAAAAGTTATCTGGATCAAAAATGAGATAAACAAGAGAATCAGCACTTTAGAGTGATAATATATTCCTTTCTTCCTCCCTTCCCTTCCTTCTTTTCTTTCCAGGATTAATGACAATATTTTAGGTTAAGAAAAGAGATTGCTGAGGTAGATTATTATTGGCTTCTTGGTTTATTTAGAAGAATTATTATTTATTTATTTTATTTTATTTTATTTCTATGCCACCCAACTCCCTAAGGACTCTGGGTGCTTACAACAGGAACAAACATAAATAAATATAAAAACATTTAAAAAGCAGATTAAAAACACATTTTCAGTTTAAAATAATTTCAGTCATCCATACATTATAAGTTCTTGGAGAGTGATATTGCTGAAGAAGAGGAATTTTGCTGAAGAAGAGGAATTTTGGCTGCAGAAAAAGGCTGGACTAAAAGATGAAGAAACAGGAAGAAATGAACGTGACTCTGGCAAGAGTTATACCACGTTGTGCTGGACAAGATTGAAAAAGGCAGCCATAGTCTGCAGAGTGATGTCATGTTAGGACAATGAGTACAGTAAGGGATTAAGTCAACCACTGGATGTACTGACTGTAATCAAGGATGAACTCGTCTGTGGATACCATCATTTGGAATCTGGTCAAAGATCAGTACAGATTTACACTCAAGTGTAAATAATAGCACAGGGTCATATCAGTGATATTCAGTTAAAAGGCAAGAATTGAAGAAAGGAAGCAATAGAGGAGCTGAAATAAACTAATATGCATAACAAGACAAAAAGATCAGAAAGCTGTTCTGTACCCAGGAACAGACTGGATTTGTATAGGTGCAGCTGGGACTTGAGAAAGATAGCTGGAAAGAATTCTACAGCTTTTTAACAATGTATTTGTGCCAGTTCTTATTTACATAAACATAACTGATTTTATAACAAATAAATATTTGGAGAATATCCACAGGGAAGTCAACAGCACCAAAAGAGGGTGTGAATGGGCAATCTGCCCATTCTTATTATGGATGCAATGTGCATGGCCCCATATTAAAAAGAAGTGGGACTTTAATCTTCCAGTTATGTCCACCACTTTATTGCCACTGATCTCCCCAGTGTAGGTGCTGGTTCTGTTGGTGGCCTTTGCAGAAATGAAAAAGGTCAGTTCAGCAGAGATTGAGAAAGAGTATTTTTCCCCTAATGTATTACCTTATCTTGTTTCACATAAAAAAGGATTATTAAGAACAAAATGTTTGTTGAGGCAGAATCATCAGTGTTTACAGATATAAGTCCTATCTCATGTACTGATGTTTAAACATATTTGGAAGTGTTCAAAAATATCTGGATGGGGCAATATGGGAGACATTATATACTTGAAGATTAAAAAAAATATTTTGCCAAAATCTTTCATCAAAGGCTTTTGAATAAAATCATTAGCTACAAGATAATAGAAAATATATGATTTTTAAAATGGGAAACAATATACTAAATGACCAGTTTTTATAATCATATACCAAAAGCAAGTGGAGGGCATCCTCCAAAGATCCTTTTTAGGCCTGTGTTTCAGATTATAAATTATCTGAAGTTAAGACTAACAAATCGTATGGTCAAGTTTGCAGTTAGCATCAAATTTACATGAGATTAAAACTTGTGTATGAACATCTATGAACATCAGGCAATAAAATGGAAAATCTGGTTCAATAAAAGTAAGTTTATAATGATGCATAGGAACAAAATTTCCAACTCTGAATATATACTTATAATGACTAAGCAGGAAAAAAAATCTAGGCCATGGCAGACAGCCTAAAGGAAGCAATATAAAAGCTAAAGAAAATGATTAAAAGATGCATATTAATACCAGATTTGGTCACCATATCCATCTTTATGATTTATTTAACTAATGTTTATTTCTGGGTAGTTTGATGTTGAAATACTGTGAAATACCGGAAAGGGGAAAAAAATTCAATTCTCTGAGTAATGGAGCAAAAATTCAACTGAATGGCAAAGGAAAATATAGGGAAGTACTGTAGTCACTAACTTGAAAGTCTAACAATAAAAGTAATTTGACAATTAGTAAGTGGTGGATTGGTAAGTTATTTGACCACATAGGCCAAACCAAGCATCAATAAAATATCTTCAAAAGATATCAATATACCAAGTTACAGAGCAGAATACATTCAGAGAAAGTCATCACCTTTGCATCAATCTGTTCTATAAAACAAGCCCTGAGAAGAGTTACTAGCTCACCTATCAGAACTTTATAAGAAAACACAAAGAGTTCCTGTGATATAGTGTATTTCTGTCAACTAGCTCACGAATGCCAATACATCACTTAGGAGAAGTTTTCACTTTCCTTTTTCCCAATTTGCAAGGTTAGGAAGAGAAAATTTTAGGTATTGGGAAAAATAAAAATACTTTACATGAAACCCACACATCTTGAGTTCTCAAACGTCCTTGAGTCACAAACTCACAAAGTGTAATCTTTGTCCACCAATTCTTACCCTATGCAACCTCACAATCACATGCAAACTATTGCAGAGACACAAAAAGGTAGTGTAGTGTAGTTCTTTGTCCACCAATTCTTACCCTATACAACCTCACAATCACATGCAAACTATTGCAGAGACACAAAAAGGTAGTGTAGTGTAGTGTAGTGTAGTGTAATAAGAAGGAAGTTTGGGGAAGGAGAAATGGGACCTGTTGAACCAATACAGTTAGAAAAATGTCAAGAAATTGTTAATGAAGCTCTGACCCAGACAACAACAAAAAAAGACGAATCGGGAGAGAGCACTATTGGTACTCTTGGTATACGCATACCTTTTATACCAAATGCCACGAGTGTGGTCGGGGAGGGGGGGTGTCCCTGTGTGTCTCCCCTACAAGAAACATCTGAGAATGACTCGGAAAAGTATGTTTTCCGCCTTGAGAGGTGTGTGTGTGTATACAGCCCCCGCCCCTTTATTTATTCCCTTTATATAGTCCAGTGTTTCTCAACCTTGGCAGTTTGAAGATGTGTGGACTTCAACTCCCAGAATTCCCCAGCCAGCGTTGCTGGCTGGGGAATTCTGGGAGTTGAAGTCCACACATCTTCAAACTGCCAAGGTTGAGAAACACTGATATAGTCTCTTTATATTTTTATTCCCCCCAATAAATATAATCAGTGTAACAATAAGAGCGCTGCAACAAATACGATCACGCTGCCCTTCCTCTGCTCCCACCCTCCCTTTCCTACCTTGAACAGCACTGAAAATTTTACTTCCGTTTTGTTTATGCGTAAACTCCGCCTGTGTGTGGTGTGTGTTTATGCGCACACGGAAGCACACACACACGAACATATAAATGGCCTCGCTTTTTTTTACTTTCTTTTTTTTAAAATGAACTATCGAGAACCTACCGCCGTTCATTCCCATCCCAGGCTCAGCGGCTCTCACTTTTCCCTTCTTCCAATCACAACCCCGACACTTTCTCGTCGGCGTCTCTCTTCCGTCCAATCGGCAGGCGCCTAAGGCTCATCGTTCTTTCAGATCCCGCCCCTCCCTGGTTACCGGAAGTGTGATGTGGCTCGTGGAGGCGCGTAACTATGGTAAGAGCGGCGTTCGGGAAAGAGGCCTCCCGTTTGGGAACTCAGGGGCGGCCGGGCCTTGTGTCTCCTTTGGCGGGCGCTCCCTTGGGAATGGCCCGATAACGCGTGTGGAAGGCCGCTTGGGCCCCTTTCCCCAGTGTAGCCTCGCCGCTTTTGACTTTGCGAAAGAGGCCTAGCTGACGACGACGTGAAAGGTGGTGGCTCAAAAACAGAGCATCACTTTTTACTGCTCCCCGTCGTCGTCTTTGTGTAAACTACGGGTGGCGAAATCTTGGCTCGCCGAATAGCCTGGCTAGTTTGCGGCTCAGAGTTTTGTGCGAATCTTGCCTTTGTAATTCAGGGTGCAGTAACACTGCGGTTTAAGTTAATCGTGGATAAAAATGGGTTGTGTGGACGCAGCCCCCTGTATATGTATGTAGTAAGAGCGTTTGTTTACTGCCTATTACCTCTGTGCCTGCTGCTTTTATATTATTCAAAGAAGTGTAATACCTTTGTTTTATTTTTTCTTTGAAAAATTGCATTGGTATGTAATCAGTATTAAAAGCACTTGTGGTCAATTGCACAGTTGTTGCAGTTAAAAGATTCACGTTTTGATTTCATTATCTCTTGTCCCTGGTGTCCTAGCAAATATTTACTACATGGAATTGTACACCAGTTCTAGAGATTCAAGGCAAAATATTTAGGTTCCTTGTTTGCAGATCATTGTTTCTAAAACACAAAGCAGAATCTACTTTTTATCAAACTTGTACTGTGCTGCAATCTGATGATTCTCAGCATTTTGTGGAGTGCGCAAAATGACAACAGTTAAAACATGGCTAATGTGATTTTTAAAAAATGACATAATCCCCCCAACAAAGACAGAACAACAGTGAGCAAAAGCAAGAAGAAAATGTACTTGTTAAGAAGCTATCCAAAACAATATATACAATATTAGAATCAATAACTTAGTAATAGATGTAAGACATATTTACATGGAAATAATTCTACTTCATTAAGTCAGTTATCTTTCCATTTCTATTAAAATCAACTTGTATATTTTGTGATGCCTCATTTATTACAATTGGGGCAAAAAAATAGGACAAAATAAAAGAATTATGACATTTAATTAGGACAGTTGTGTCAGTTATATTTAATTGCAAACTTAATTGCAGTTTGGCAGGCAGAAACTTCATGGGAAATAATAGGTACTGAGTGCGGAGGTCCCTAAAAGAAGAAGAAATACATGCAATCCTAAGCATGTCAAGTATCAAGAAAAATTGTCTTTTGAAAAAGATTCTTGGGAGGATTGAGAATGGTTTAGCAGCACTGATTGTAAGAACTTTTTTAGATCTAGTCTAGAAAAATTGCCCTTTTCATTTTTACACTACGGCTACTTTGTACATCATGGTAAATGAAGATGTATTGAAGCTTCCAAAAGATCTGGTTCTTCACCCAGGCCTTTGGTGAAGATGACTGAAGCTTTTCTTTCTTTCCACTGGGTTTGTTATTCTGCCATTTCTACTTTTTTCTATTTTTCTACTGCCATTTCTACTTTATTCTGTTTTTATTCTCTTGTTTTTATCTTTCAAATAATTTTGTATGACATTCTATTATTTCTGTATGGTTTCGCAGTCCACAGTTGTTGAGAGTCAGGCTATAAATTTAATAAATCAAGTTGTCAAGTGTGGACTGCTCAGTTCTTCCCACTTGATTCTGCCAAATCAGAGTAGTTAAAGAAACTTTGAAAGTTCCTCACTTAGTTCAATCACACAGTGTGAGTTGACAATTCTAACTTGCTTACTTCAAACTAGTGTCTGAAGTCACACTTTCAAATCCCTGCCTTTGGGGGCATAAGACTGGAATCACTATTTATTTATTTATTTATTTATTTATTTATTTATTTATTTATTTATTTATTTATTTATTTTGTTCATTCTTATAGACCGCCCAACTCCCGCGGGACTCAGGGCGGCGTACAGCATAAAAAGAACTATTAAAAAATCAGTAATTGAAATTAAAACAGTTATAAAAATTTAAAAAAACATATACCAACATTCACACATGGGGAGACCACAGATGTTCTCGTTGGTCATTTATTTCATCCCGTCTGCAGGAAGAGCCATGTTTTAACAGCTTTACGGAAGGCCAACAGGGTGGGGAAGGTCTGCATCTCTGGGGGGTAGTTGGTTCCATAGAGACGGAGCTCCCACAGAGAAGGCTCTCCCCCGTGGTACCGCCAACCGGCATTGCTTGGCCATGGACCTGGAGGAGACCAATTCTGTGGGACATGACCGGTCAAAGGAAAGTGTGCAGTAGGATGCGGTCCTGGAGGTATCCTGGCCCTGAGACATGTAGGGCTTTAAAGCAGTGCGGTGGAGTCGGAGTCGGAGGAAATTTTGGGTACCTGGAGTTGGAGTTGGAGTCGGAAGTACAAAAAACTGAGGAGTCGGAGTCGAGGAGTCGGAGGAAATTTTGGGTACCTGGAGTCGGAGTCGAGGAGTCGGAGGAAATTTTGGGTACCTGGAGTCCGAGTCGGAGTCGGAAGTACAAAAAACTGAGGAGTCGGAGTCGGAACATTTATCTACCGACTCCACAGCCCTGCTTTAAAGGTCATAACCAACACCTTAAATTGCGTCCGGAGACTAATGGGCAACCAATGCAGTTGGCGGAGAATAGGTGTTACATGGGTATATCTTGGTGTACCTACCACAGCTCGCGCAGCTGCATTTTGCACCAATTGCAGTCTCCGGACACTCTTCAAGGGTAGCCCCATGTAGAGCGCATTACAGTAGTCCAGCCGGGAGGTGATGAGGGTGAGAGTGACCGTGAGTAAGGCCTTCCTCTCCAAATAGGGTCGCAATTGGTGCATCAGGTGAACCTGTGCAAAGGTCCCCCTAGCCACAGCTGACAGATGTTGATCCAATTTTAGCTGTGGATCTAGGAGGACACCCAAATTGCGAACCCGTTCTGAGGGAGTTAATTTCTCTCCCCTAAGAACCAAGGAGGGACAATCGACATAGTCTTTAGGGGGCAGAATCCATAGCCACTCGGTCTTGTCGGGGTTGAGCTTGAGCCTATTCATACCCATCCAGACCCTAACATCGTCCAGGCGCCGGCACATTACATCCACTGCTTCCCTGAACTGAGACGGGGTGGAGATGTACAACTGGGCATATTGCTGGAACCTCACCCTGTGTCATTGGATGATCTCCCCCAACGGTTTCATGTAGATATTAAACAGGATAGGCGAGAGGACCGAGCCCTGAGGAACCCCACAAACCAGGGGCCTAGGGGTCGACCTCTGTCCGACTGCGACCTATCGGAAAGGTAGGAGGAGAACCACTGTAATACAGTGCCTCCCACTCCCATCTCGCCGAGTCGGCGCAGAAGGATACCATGGTCAATTGTATCGAAAGCGCTGAGAGGTCAAGTAGCACCAGGATGGAGGAATGACCTCCATCCTGGGCTCACCAAAGATCATCCATCAGTGTGACCAAAGCAGTTTCCGTGTTGTAACTGGGCCTGAAACCCGATTGAAAGGGATCTAGATAATCAGTGTCATCCAATAAACGTAGGAGTTGGAGCGCCACCACTTTCTCTACAACCTTTCCCACAAAGGGTAGGTTGGAGACTGGACGAAAGTTCTTCAAATCCGCTGGGTCCAGGGAAGGCTTCTTGAGGAAGGGCCGCACCACTGCAACTTTTAAGGGTTGCGGAATGGAACCCTCCCTCAAGGAAGCGTTCAATACCGCCTGGAGCCAGCCAATTTGGTGGTTCCGCCTGGAGCCACCAATTTCCACATTGTATGTTCACTATTCAAAATGGTATACTGGTAGGTCTCCTGCTTGAGCAGGGAGTTGGACTAGAAGACCTCCAAGGTCCCTTCCAGCTCTATTCTGATTGATTGATTGATTGATTGATTGATTGATTGAAAAAATTAGAATCCATTATGAGAGCAGACAAATCTGCTACAACAAAGGAGACCACTAAGTATCAGTGTTATTAATTGGCATCAATTCTTCAAGGTTTAAAGCACAAATCAACTTGGCCTTTCTGAACTCAAACTAGATGTCAAGCTGGGCCTTTCTGCACATAAAGCATATAGTGAGCTCTCCAGGTTTACATCTAAATTATATGTGACTTAATTCACTCTGTATTGCACTTTCAGATACTGTTTTGGTGATAGCAAAATCTTCCCTTTTCTCATAACTTTATAGTCATCTCATTGAGAGGACATATTAGAGTATTTATTTGTATCCCATCTTTATTATTTTTACAAATAATTCAAGGAGTCGAACATATCCAACACAACTTCCTCCTCCTATTTGCCCCACAACAACCACCCTGTGAGATAGATTGGGTTGAGTGAGAGTGATTGGCCCAAGGTCACACAGAGCTGGATTCATGCCTACGGTAGAACTAGAACTCAGTGTTCCCTGATTTTTAGCCTGGTATATTCTAAGTTTTGCTTAAAAGCCCAAGTTTTTAATATCAGAACATGATACCGAACAAACTATTTTGACTACTGAAATAGAATACAAACTAAGACTTTAATTTGCAAAGCAAGTAATTTATGAATGATCTGAAATTCTCAACAATCGCTTTGAAAAAGAAATTATCTAGTATTTCATTGTTCCTTGCTTTTGATAGAATGGATATATTAGAATTATAATGTAAATAGTAATAGGCTGTTGAATTTCTTATTTTTGTAATTATTTATGGGAAGAAGTAAATGAATATAGTAAAGAGAACTTTTAAAAACTGGTGAGTAACTAATATATTACATTTTCTTTCAGTCTGCGATCTTCAATTTTCAGAGTCTTCTGACAGTAATCTTACTGCTTATATGTACATGTGCATACTTAAGATCTTTGGCTCCCAGATTACTGGATAACAATAAAACAGGGTATGTGCATTTCTATAAATTTGGGGAAAGAATATGCATATAAGCTTGCTTATTTTTAATTTTACTATATTGATTTTCTTTTGAAATTGATTCATTGATACAAATCATTGTTAATCCTCAAAAGCTTAATTACAGTATAAGTCATAACCGCAGAACATTTTCATTTTCTTAAAATGGAGCCTGCCTTTCTAAGAAGTATGAGATTTCACTATTTAGACCATTAGAGAAAAGAATTTTAAAGTTAATGTCATCCCCCAGTGTTCTATATTGGTTTTTTTTTTATTACCGTGTTTCACTGAAAATAATACATGTCCCCATAATAAGGCTAATCAGGCTTTTCAGCACATGCGCTGAAATAAGCCCGCCCCAAAAATAAGCCCCCCCAACTGCTTTCTGGGGAAAGGGGGGGCATGCCGGGGGGAGCCTCTCTTTTTGCAGCGGGCACTCTTTTGGCCAGGAGAGCGAGAGTGAGAGCAAGCGAGAGGCGGGAGCGCGCACACCCCGCGGGACTAGCTCGGCTCCTCTGGACTCTGCCTACAGCAATTTGAAACGCGCTCCTGCCTGCGAGGAAGAGGAGGCGAGCATCGATCCCTGCCTCGCCACCTCCTGGCAGGCAGGAGTGCGTTTCAAAACGCTGCCGGAGGCGGCCCAGAGGAGCCGAGCCAGTCCCGCGGGGTATGCACGTACCCGCCTCTCTCTCTGTCTCTGTCTCTCTCTGTCTCTGTCTCTGTCTCTCTCTCTCTCTCTCTCTCTCTCTCTGTCTCTGTCTCTCTCTGTCTGTCTCCTGGCCAAAAGAGTGCATGCCGCAGAAAGAGCGGCTCCCAGCCGGGAGAGCGAGAGTGAGAGCAAGCGAGAGGTGGGTGAGCACGCAATCCGCGGGACTGGCTCAGGTCCTCTGGACTGCCTCTGGCAGCGTATGGAAACGCACTCCTGCCTGCGAGGAGGCAGGGTCCCTGGCAAGAGTGAGTGGCTTTGAATACATAGAGCCTCAGGATCTGAGTGTTTGTCTTATTTAGTTGTGGATGGAGTTGCATTATCCTGTTCAGACCCAGTTTGCAACCTAGAGGTTCTCCTGGACTTACATATCCTGCTCAAACAGCAGGGAGCGGACGAGACCAGGAGAATTTTGGCACACACTGACTTGTGCACCAGTTGCAACTTTTCCTAGATCATTAATCCCAGTGCTCAGTTACTTAAGCCTTGGTCATCTCTCTTCTGGACTATAGCAAAGCAATGTACATGAGACTACCCTTGAAGTCTATTTGGCAGCTTCAGTTGGTACAAAGTGCAGCAGTGAGAACAGTCTTTGGCGCCCCTAGAATGGGCCATATTACACCTCTGCTCTGAGAATTTCACTGGCTACCAGTCTGCTTCTAAGTGCAGTTCAGGTTAATTATGTATGACCTTTAAAGCCCTTAATGGCATAGGTCCAGGCTACCTGATGAACCTCCTCATTCCACGAAGACAAGCCCATCCTACTCATGCCAGCAGAGGGCGCTTACTTCAGATGCAGTTGGTCAAAGAAGTCTATCAGGATTCAGAATAAAGCCTTCTATGCTGCAGCACCTGCCCTTTGCAACATATTACCCTCTAAGATAAGATCTGTGCCTACCCTCCTATCTTTCCACATGAGCCTGAAGATCTGGCTCTTAACAGTTGGCCTGCAGACCAACAGTTGCATTGATGCCAGACTCCATCCCACCCCCACCCCCTTGCTCTCTGCTCTCCACCCATCCATCTTCTTGGTAATCTTCTTGGTGTATTCTCATTGTGTTCCTTTTTCATTGTTTATTTCATGGTTGTATTGTTTTACTTCCGTTTACACTCCTTTCATTTTCTTCCTTTTTATTGTAAGCCACCTAAAGTAATCCCATGGCAATAGGCAACAAATTTAACAAATAAATATATAAAATAAATAAATAATGCTTTAATGAGCCTTAGGTTATTCTGCTGTATCATATGACTTGGCGTTATTGTAACAATAGGCTATAATATCCATTTTTGAGCTAAATGAGCAAACTCAAGATTTACAGGGCAATACTTAAAATTGTGCATTGTGTTGTATGTAGCAATTCAAAAGCATTTTACGAGTATAAAAAATATTAGCAGATTTACAATTCCTTTAAAATAAATATTGGAATATTAGTCATTACTATTGTATCTGTAATATTGTAATTTGCATCTAATCATAGTGAAAATATACAATTGTTTCTTACAATTAATATGTTTTCAGATTATTGGGCATATTCTGGAAGTGTGCCAGAATTGGTAAGTAGTTTCTAGTTTCTAGTCATTCATATATATACATGCATGCATACACTGTTGTCGAACAATACAATTCAATATAACATTTAAGCATGTGTAAATTTGTTGAAAAATGCAAATTGCTGGTAGTATTAGTTCCCACAATCTATTTATGTATTTATTTATCAAATTTATACGGCTACCAAGCTCATAAGAAATTATTCTGGCCAGCACATAGCAAAAAAAGTATAAAACAATAAACATATCAAACACAGTCATATTTAAAAAAAGTCACATACACATGATTCATCAGCCACTGAACCACCTGAAGATCTTCCTGGGCGCCTGAGGGAACCCCCCCCCCTCCCCAGGCCTGATGACAAAGCCGGGTCTTGAGGGATTTCCAGAAAGTAAGGAGGGATGGCGCTAATCTCACTTTGGGTGCATAGGGGGGAATATTTCATAAATAGATGCCATAGCAGAGAATGCTTGCCCTCCTTGGGCCCGCCAAGTGTAGTTCCCTGAGAGATGGGACCCACAGCATCCTTCTCTTGCTAGATCTGATGGGATGAGCAAAGGTCATTGGGGAGAGGTGGTTCCTCAAATAACTTGGCCCCATAGCATGGAAGGCTTTAAAGATCAAAAACCACGTCTTAAATTGGATCTAGCCATAACATGTGCTGGTCTAGAAGCAAACATAACTGCCCGTGCTGCTACGTTTTGCATTAGCTGAAATTTCTGGATACTGCTTAAGGGCAGCCCCATATAGAGCATATTACAGTAATCCAATATGGGGGGGAGGTGACTAAGGTATGAGTAATTGTGAACAGAGCCTTCCCCCTCCTGATCCAGAAACAGGTATAATTAATGAACAACACAAACCCATAAAAAAGCCCTCTTAATCATGACTACTACCTGTTCTTCAAGCAGGAGCCTCCAGACACTGTGATAAGACATCCATTTTTTTCCTTCCATTTAATTCTATCCAGTGCTCGGAGATTTCCTGGACAAGTCTCTCTAGTTTTCTCAACAAGGTTTCTCAGAAGTGCCTCCTTCGTAAGATTGAGAGAACGTTACTAGCCCAGTCACCCAGCTGGCTTTGTGTCTAAGGCAGGACTAGAATTCATACTCTCCCAGTTTCTAGCCTGATGCCTTAACTACTGCACCAAATTGTCTGTCTCAAGATATCCACAATATCAGTAAGCATATTGATGACACTTTGTGATAAATGATCTTACCCTATGGCACTCCATATAGGGACCAGGGATGGAATCTGCCCTCCCTATTAACCACCATCTGGAACCAGACATGGAGAAAGGGGGTGAACCAGCACAATCAGTACTGCCAAATCCTTGAGCCGATCAAGAAAGATACCATGATTGACAGTATTGAAAGCTGCAGAGAGGTCAAATACAGCAAGGATGGATGTTGCTTGGTTTGCCAAGATAATAACTTCATCCTTACTGTATGCCAAGATAATATTCCTATATTTTCAAAAAAAAATTTACTTTGACCCACTGACATTAAGGCTGATTTTCTTTGATTTAGAGAATAACCATACATGATCTTCAATGTCTGTATTAACAAGAAAGATTTCTGGTCTATTTTAAAAACATCAAATATCAAACAATGCACAGCATAGTTGATTCTTGGATTAATTTTTACAGAGTGCTTGATGATGATGATTTTGCCTTAAAATCATAGTTAATCGTAGTTAAATATGATTGAAAGTTTCAGCACTCCTAATCTCTCACCATTTTTGTTTTGTACATCAGTAATCTGTAGGCATGTGTGTGCACACACGCATACACACAGATACATCTCTCTATTCTGTGCATGAGGGAAAAGATTATGTCTTTCTACCTTTGTCCTTATGCAGAAATGGAGAAGATCAGATTGCAGAAAAAGGTTAAACAAAGTGTCCTAAAAACAACAGTTTCCCAGTGTTCGAAGCGGCCTAAGGGACTTGCTGTTTTGCAAAACAAATGCTTGTTACTTGTCAACAAACCATATATTACGGAGTTGGGCCTTTAGAAATAATTGGCATTGTATGATCCTGTAAGTTACACATAAGTGTCTATCTTAGGAATCCAGATGTCTTTAAGTATTTTGACTAGATTTTTTCCCTTTTGATTATTTTAACACTTTATATAAATTTTCAATAATGCAAAATGCAACTCTGCTACTTTTATTTAAGTAGTCTTTTAAATGTTCACACCTTTCAGACAAGCTGTTCCCTATTTCTAAAGTATTGTTAACAGACAAGCAATCCTAATGGATGATGGATGCTTTCTTCAAGAAAATTAAGAACAGAAAACTAAATATTGTGAGGTAGACTAGCTCAATATTGATTCTAAACAGATGTGAAATTGCATATGTTAATTCATATAGCTATTTGCAGTTTAATTACATATCTGTCAAGTAATGATGTCTCATAATATTAATTTTGATAATCTTGCTTTAAAGGAAGAAATGGTGAATTGTTTCTGGCTGAGGAAAAATTACCAGTTGAAAAGAATATAATTATATTTAGTTATTGCACCAATATTTTAAAAGTATATAAACCATTTTATTTATCAGGCATTTACCGTATTTTTCGGAGTATAAGGTGCACCTTTTTACCCTCAAAAATAGGGTGAAAATTTGGGTGCGTCTTATACACCGAATGTAGCCCCACCCAGCCACCCCCACCCTTTGGCCTCTGCCTGCCAACAATTTACCTATTTGCAGCAAACAGAACAGAAACAGAAGCCTGATTAGGATAAGAAGAGATGATCTGCCTCCCGACCTACAGCTGACAGGCTTGCAAGCCACGTGGTAAAATGAAACTAACTACGGTGGCTGTAATGAGACAAAATGCTGGGAGATAAACTGCTGGCAATGTACACTGCTGAAATTGCAAGAAAGTAAGCTACAGCTACTATAGCCTAGAGGTAGAGCTCTTGCCTCACAGTTAGGAGGTTGTGAGTTCTATCCTAGGTAGCAGCAGATTCTGTTAATATGTTATTTTGTTAAATGTTTGTAGAGTGTTCAAATTATAAGACTTATTTTTTTAAAGACTGCTTTATTATTGTTCTAGACAACTTAACAAAATGAAGAAGCTTTTTAAAATAAATTCTTGCTCTGAAGAGGCCCAGTGCTATTGTATCTTCTTTTAAATAGCAGAAAACTTTCCAGAAAGCCACATCAATTTTAAAGATCTGTAAAAGTATAATCTGAAATGTCCTGTTTTAGTATTAAGTATTAGTATTAAAATAAGGCAGCTGAATTAAACCCTGACTTAATCATGTTTGGAGTAGATCTATTTAAATAATTGGGAGGAGTTAGTGTGATTACATTTAAGAAACCTTTCTGGGATTAATATACTGCCATAATGTACATTTCTCCAATTCTTTGCTATTTCTATGGGTCAAGCACACATGCACAGAAATACACAGCAAACAGTGTACCGTATTTTTCGGAGTATAAGACGCACCAGAGTATAAGACGCACCTTAGTTTTGGGGGAGGAAAACAAGGAAAAAAGGCCTCTGCCTCCCAGCAATTTGCCAAACAGCAAACAGTACAGATGATATACACTGTTTGCTGTGTATTTCTGTGCATGTGTGCCTGACCCATAGAAATGGCAAAGAATTGGAGAAATGTACATTTATGGCAGTATATTAATCCCAGAAAGTTTTCTTAAATGTAATCACACTAACTCCTCCCAATTATTTAAATAGATCTACTCCAACCATGACTAGTCAGGGTTTCTCAGCTGCCTTCTTTTAATACTAATACTTAATACTAATACTTAATACTAAAACAGGACATTTCAGATTATACTTTTACAGATCTTTAAAATTGATGTGGCTTTCTGGAAGTATTCTCTGCTATTTAAAAGAAGATACAATAGCACTGGGCCTCTTCAGAGCAAGCATTTTAAAAAGCTTCTTCATTTTGTTAAGTTGTCTAGAACAATAATAAAGCAGTCTTTAAAAAATAAGTAATAATTTGAACACTCTACAAACATTTAACAAAATAACATATTAACAGGATCTGCCTCTACCTAGGATAGAACTCACAACCTCCTGACTGTGAGGCAAGAGCTCTAGCTATGAGCCATAGCAGCTATAGCTTGCCTCCATTTGATTTCAGCAGCCTAATATTGCCAGCAGTTTATCTCCCAGCATTTTGTCTCATTACAGCCACCATAGTTAGTTTCATTTTAACAGGTGGCTTGCAAGCCTGTCAGCTGTAGATCGGGAGGCAGTTTATCTCTTGTGCTCTTCTTGTGCTTTGCCCTGTTTGCTGCAAAGAGGTAAATTTCTAGCAGGCAGATGCCAAAGGGTGGGGGTGGCTGGGTGGGGCTGCATTCGGTGTATAAGACGCACCCAGGTTTTCACCCTCTTTTTGAGGGTAAAAAGGTGCGTCTTATACTCCGAAAAATACGGTATATCATCTGTGCTATTTGCTGTTTGCTAAATTGCTGGGAGGCAGAGGCCTGTTTTCCTTGTTTTCCTCCCCCCAAACTAAGGTGCGTCTTATACTTTGGTGCGTCTTATACTCCGAAAAATTTGGTAGATCTTTAATTTAAAAAAATACTTTAATTATCACCAGTGTGCTGCTTAATTTATCAAAAGAACTTTGAATTCTTTGTGTGTGTGTGTGTGCAATAGAATGCCTTTTACTACTTGTGGAAAATGTGAGTTTCAGGAGAATTTGTGGATTAACTGTTACAACATTTACACCTGAATATGCCACCAGCCATTCTTTTATTGTATTCACTTGCAGACTTGGATAGTAGTATTTTATTTCATTCAAATTAGGAAAAAAAGGCTTGCTTGTATAAAAAGAATAATTCAGTATTTCTTTTTCTTCCAGGTGAACGGAAGAGCCCTTACGTAGCAGTGTGCTGTATTGCAATGGCCTTCAGTATTCTGTTTGTACAATAAAAATGGGAAAATGTTAAGAACATACTGCTGTCAATTTGCAATCAAATAAAAGACTTGAAGAAATAGAAGACAAAAATACATTCTGCACCTCAATTTCTTTATTTGGACAAGAAAAGCTTTTGTGTTTCAGTATTTTTGGTTAAAGAGCAGTGATATTGAAAGAAATACAGCGATTAATCCTTTTGATTGGATAATCTTTATTTATGTTAATTATTCTATATTTCAGTAAAGGCTTTTTAAGATTACAATAGTGAGTTATGTCTGCCGATGTTGGTTTGATGTTAATCCCAAAACTCTTTTAAATGCTTTTTATTTAAAAGTCTTTATTTTTTTTTCATGTTGTTATAGGAAAAAAACCTTCAAATTATAGACAAAAAGAAAGTATAATTGTATCATAATAGAAAACAGATGCAGATAGTCCTTGATTTACAACTATTGATTTAGTGATAGTTTAAAGTTACAACATGGAAAAAAAGTGATGACTGGACTTCATGCTTACAACCGTTGCAACATTCCTATGGTCATGTGATCAAAATTCAGGCGTTTGGCAACTGGCATTTACAATAGTTTCAGTGTTGTGGGGTCATGTGATTGCTATTTGAGATCTTCACAGGTGGTCTCCGATAAAGTCAATGGGGAAGCCAGATTCATTTAATGATCATGTGATTTCCTTACCAACTGCTGTGATTCGTTTAACAGCCATGGCAAAAAAAAGTTTGTATAATTAGGCACAATTCACTTAACCGCTTTGCTAAGCAATGGAAATTCTGGTTCCAATTGTCATAAGTCAAGAACTATCTGTATATTAAACTGTAAGGGAGAGTTAAACTTAAGAAGACTATTTGGGACAGAAGATTTCAAATCCATTTCATGAGAACTTTTTTAATTGTTATAGGTTTTACACATTACAAAGGTACATGCAATAGAAAATAATTTTAAAAAACAATTCTGTTCTGTTATGACTTTATTAATCTATGTAACACAGTCAACTGTTAATATTTGTTTCCCCTTGAATTTGCTTTTTTGTAAACAAGTAAATACACTTACTTATGGTTGTAAACTGTTAGGACTTAAATTTCATGCATGTATTTCTGTCACCTATTGGGAAATGTAATACAATGGATTTTTTTTCAGAAACACCCAAATACTGTCTTTTAATCATTTTACCAGTATTTATCAGTACTTTATTATAGCACTTCAAAAACTGAAAGAACAATATTAGCTTAATGTTAGTTGAAATTATCTAATCTGATCTCTATTTGCCTATTACCTACTTAGTGTATCAGTATAATTGTACAAATACTCTTTTGACTTTTAACTTAGTTCACAAATCACGAGAAATGTTTTATGATCCTTAAATATAAGTTTATACAAACTATGTTCAAGCAGCTCTACCATGAGAATTCTATTATGAAGTATTGATTTTTCAAATTATTACTATACAGCTGGTCCTCATTTAATAATCATTCATTTAGCAATCATTCTAACTTGTGACGGCACTGAGTAGTACTTGTGATCTGTCCTTGAAGTTCTGACCTCGTTACAGCACTCCCTCGTTACATGATCATAATTTGTGACCTTCCCCAGCAGGAAGTCAGAAATCGCAATTACCTGAGGTCCTCGCTTAATTATCTGCTCAGATCTCAATAATGGTAACCGGGACTACCAGAACTGTTGTCACTAACTAGCAAGGTCATGTGATATTATATCCATATCATTTAGCAACAGAAATTCCAGTGTCAGTTACTGTTATTAAGCAAGGATTACTTGTAGATTAATTTGAAGGAGCATGAGAATAAAGCAATATTATGAAGTAGATATTGTTAAACATTAAAAATGATACAATATGGTATTAATTTGGATGTGTGAAGACATTTAGCATTTGGTAATTTTTACACTGCAGGTAATCTTTAGTTAACTATTTGTTTAGTAACCATTTGCAGTTATGATGAAAAAGTACCGTAACTTTGCAACCAATCCTCTCACTTGTGACCTTTGCAGGTCTGTAAAGCAAGGGAAAGCTGAAGATCATTAGTTAGGGTTTTATTTAGTGGCTGCTTCATGTAAATATCAAATTGTTGGTCCCAATTGTGATCACTAAACAAGGATTATCAATATTAAGGTGTAAATTTAATTGTAAAATTAGAGGTGTTGGGAGGGAGAGAAGTCTGCAAGCATTGTAAAACATGCATGCAATATTTTCAAAGTAAAACATGTAAGGAGTGATGTATTGTGTAGTTTTGCGGTTATAATAATACTAAGGAATAATTGTGCTACATGATGCTCCTCAGAAGCTTACCAATTTGGAGGAATGATAAATTCTGTTTTCATTCATTCAAAGTCTGGTAAAGAACATAATGATACCAAGAACTACTTCCCTTAAACTATGCCTAAATAGGATGTTCCATTCCAGGTATTTATAAGGATTTTAAAATATAACTTTTTTGAATAATTAAGTCTGAAATTAGAAGAATATCTTACATTCTTTAAACAGAACCTCACTGAGAATGAGGACTCTATAAAAATATGCTTCATACTTTTCCCCCCTCCTTTATCTGTATTTTTACATCTTAATACTTGGAGCAAAGCTGCTTTATTTTTACTTGTAAATTACTACGATATTCTACTTTCACTAAATAATCTTTTTAAAAAGTTATTTTAAAAACTATATTTTCAAGAGAACTGGTTTGCTTAAGTAATATATCCGAAGGTTCGGAAGCTAAACGGTGGGGAAAAACACTTGCAGAACCTTCATAACTTGTTTTCATATTTTCAGATAACATGGTCTTCTATAGCTCATGCCATCAATTTTTGGGATTATAATCCAAACCAGCACACCTGGAAGATGTCTGGTTTGGATCTTACAACATCTTAATGCAAAAACTATATTATGTACTAAATCTGTTTGAAGGAGATACATTGATGTAATTCCTTTACAATTTGAACAATTAGCATAAGCCAGTGTTGATAAATTGTTTGCATGCTAATCTGCATAGTATAATCCAAAGAGTTGCAAAAAAAACCTTTAAAAATTGTCAAAACTTCCTATTGAATATGTAGCTATTATTATTATAAAGGATGGCAGTAGTCAAAGAAATGCTCTATTTTGCAAAAGACCAAAAATGCTTAAGTTGTGATAATTTTTTATCTTTGTTTGATAGAACTACTCTACTGTAATTAAAGTGAATATTCTTATTTTCCTAAATGTTTGTCTATTATTTAGTTTTCACTTGTGGCAAACAATTATTTTGCAATTTTCACCTATTTAAAAACTTTAAATTTAAAAACTTTTTAAAAATGACATTAATCATAGAAAGGTAGAATGGAGGTTTAGATTTATCAAGTCTGCAATACTACCTTAATGTTTCAATGAATAAACATTGATAAAATGTTCAGTGAAAGATCATTTTTCCAGCTTTCCTGTAAATGGATTTTATATTTGTAAGGGAGGAGAGAAGGTTCCAACCTATTCCAGTGTAGTAATGTGAATAATTCTTTCTTTTCACTGCTTCCATCATTTTTTTTCACTTTTTTTTAAATGTACCCATTTTTCAGGTGAAACACCTCTATAAAATACTCATATTGAAATATAATAGTTAGAAAAGCAGCACAAATTTATAAATAATTATGTGACTTCATGAAAATGTAACAAGGGACAATGTATCTTGCTTAAACTGCACATTTATGCCTCTAATGTGTAAAAACTAGACAACTAGCAGGTCTTGTTTAGTATTAAAAAGAAAAAAATGTTCAGTTTGTTAACAATCCACCTGGTCTGAAAGATAATCTGTGGATATCACATGTTTGGCAAAATATACTCTTTCCTGTAGCCAAGTTTATGAAAAGATATAACCATATGGGAGTAACAAAATTTGTAAAAGTTAACATGTTTGGTTTCATCATAATGAAAGTTTGGAGAGGGAAAAGAAAATCAGTTGTATGTGAAGAACTGAATGTTTGGTTTCACCCTTCTGTCTGACCCCATATTCTCTTCCTCATTTATTTGGACCTAAATCTACCACACTTGAGCACCTGTTTCCTGTAGCAACCCTTATGGGCTATTGAAATGTACTTTTGTACATTTTCTCTTACTGTTTTTCCTCTGAGATGGGAAAGAAAAGCTTTTTTTTAAACATCCTCAAACTTGAAAAAAATTTAGTATCTGTTCATGGTATCTTAACTGGAGTCAAGAAGATATTTCCTAATCTCAAATAATTTGAAAAATTGCTGTATTCAAAACTAGACTGCATGATCTCTGTCATATTTAGTATATTTCACATGGTACTGCTTGTTGGAACATGAAAACAAAGTTCCATAGCCCCCCCCCTTTCTGGGAAGCCGTAAATCAGAGGAGAATAGACCGAGCCTCCTCATGACTGCTAACTCAAATAAAAGAATCCGAAACTTACAATTCTAATGTTTTAATTATAAAAGAAACACAAAATATATAACTGACAACATGCTCACCAGGAAAACATACGTCCGGCAGGACGAAATAAAAGCAAAGAGAGAAGAACAAAGAACAGAAACTGCACATGCGCAATAAATCAGCCACAAGACACTTAGAGATAAGAATTCTCAGGTTAGAAATGCACAGGATGGAAGCTCATCTGACGAACCAGAAACAATGTGACAAACCCCTTCGTCAGTTGAGTGGACATCAGGTAAAGTCATAAAGTCATTAAGTAAGGCACATCTTCCCACGTAAGTACTCGTGTTGAGCTATTGGAAGTGGTTTGTTGAACATATCAGCAATCTGATCACGTGTAGGCACATACTGCAATTTTACAAAACCTTGCTTCATTAATTGTTTAATATTCTTATAACGAATGTCAATGTGTCTGGACCTGGAACCTGTGAAATGAGATTCAGAAATATACACCACTGATTCATTGTCTTCCATCACGGTGATTGGTCGAATCGGGTTGGTCCAGATATCTGTGACTAAAGCATCAAACCACGTTAATGAATTACATGCATCAGAAACACAAGCATATTCAGCTTCAGTAGAACAGGAAATAAAATTCTGTTTACGCACCTGCCAGTAAACAGGACATCCATTTAAGAACATAATATTACCTGAAGTACGTTTACGTGATTTCTTATCACTTGCCCAATCAGAATCAGCATAACAACATAATTCTGCATGATTAGTATGTGTTGGTTCTAACAATAACTTCATGTGGCTGTGTGTGGTTTAAATACTTCAATAATTTCTTCACGCATGACCAATGAAACTGTTTTGCCTTGCCTACATGTCGTGACAAGAGATTAACACTAAGTGCAATATCAGCTCTGGTCCAACTACAGATATATAACAGTGACCCAATAACTGAACGGTAAAGTGTCTGATCCTCGAACTCAGGACCTTTTTCATGTGTCAAGTTGTGAAAATCTGTTTACATAGGTATGCGTCCTGTGTTAGCATCCTTCATGTTGCAATGATGCAAAAGCTGTTCAATTTTATCTTCTTGTGACAAACTAAACCCCTTCTGCGTTTTGTCAATCTGAATAAAGTGTTAATGTGTCCTAAACTTGTCAGTGTGAAGAATCTCTGTAAACCTTTAGTAAATTTCCCACTCATCTGCTTATTTGGACCAATATAAACAATACCATCAACATAAACAAGAATTATCTCATATCTCATATCAGATCTTTTTGCTCATCTGACGAACCAGAAACGTAGTGACACTGTTCTGGTTAAGAATAGTCATATTTTGGATCAGCTTGAGGTATTGCATGTAAGTATTCTTTTTTTTTTTGTTTAAAAATAATCTTTATTGAAATTTTACAATAAAAAAGAACACGAACAACACACAACAACACACGGACATAACACATATAGCACGAACGAATACACATATTTACACGCAACATTACAAAGAAATCGAGTACTTTTTTACAGCGTTCTTGAATTATTTGTTTAGTATCGAAATCTGTATATACATTTTAAGTATGTTCCATAACATAGGTGTCGGTGGTAGTCATCCATAGGTTAATTCATTTAGTTACAACTTACAGAAGAGAGTGGTTTTAAACATATCTCAATTCATCTGCCAAATTTTTAATTTTGGGTTTTGGCTGATCCAATTATATAGCTTGTTCCATATTTGGTAGAAATCTGTATCGTCCTTCCCATGTATCTGCATTGTTAATTTGCACATTTCTGCGCACTCCAGTATTTTTCTGATGACCATCGAGGCAGTGGGGGTATGTTCTAGTTTCCAATTTTGGGCATATGTTAATCTGGCTGCTGTAACTATATGTAGTATTAAATATCTTTCTTCTTTTGAGTATTTTGTACGGAGTATCCCTAATAAAAAAAAATTCAGGTTTTAGTGGGATTTCTCTCTGTATTATTTCTTCCAGCCAAGCTCTAATTTTGTTCCAGAAGGTTCTGGCTTTAGGGCACATCCACCATTGGTGGTAGTAAGTTCCTCTCTCTTTTTTACACTTCCAACATTTTGAGGAGGTTGTTGGGAACATTTTTGCCAGTCGGGCCGGGGGGAGGTGCCAGCGATAAAACATTTTGTATATATTTTCTTTGTATGTGGCCGCTAGTGTAAGTTTGTAGTTTAGTTCCCAAACTTTATCCCATTCTGAGAGTGTTATTGGATAGCCAAAGTTTTGTGCCCAAGCTATCATGTTGCCTTTCACCACTTCTTCAAAAAGATTATATTCTAACATAAAGTCATAGAGCCGAGAAATTATTTTCCCATCTGGTCCTAGTAAAATTTTATCTAAAGCATGTTCATTTTGAAAGCCGGGTTGTATCGCGTCCCTGGTGTACCTTGTACTAATCTGTAGGTAGTGCCACCAATCTAGTTCAATTCCAAGTGTTCTAAGTTCTTGCCTTGATCTAATATTATCGTGGTCATCTAAAATTTGTTTGTAAGTAAAGATTTTTTTATTGTTTAGTAGGTTAGGGTAGATAATCGCTTCTGTGGTGGAAAGCCATTTAGGAATTTTAGGATAGTGTGCTTTCTTTATTTTAAGCCAGACTTCAATTAGGGACCCTCTTATGTAGTGCCTCTGGAAGTAGGCATGTGCCTTCTGCTTTCCATCCCATAGGAATGCGTGCCACCCAGCCTGTAAGTCAAAGCCTTCTAAGGTTAGGGTCCTATTATTTCTTAATGTTACCCACTCCTTTATCCAGCTGAGTGCCGCTGCTGTATAGTAGCTCTCCCAATCCGGGAGTCCAAAGCCACCCCTCTGCCTCTTGTCGTACAATGAAGTAGTTTTAATCCTAGCTTTCTTTTTGGCCCAAATGAATCTCTTAATTATATTGTTCAGTTCCAAGAAGTAGTTTCTCCTTAATCTAATTGGTGCTATTTGAAAGAGGAATAACACTTTTGGGAGGACCATCATTTTGATGGCCGCTATCTTCCCTAGAAAGGATAGCTGTAGTTTGGACCAACTTTCTAAATCCTTACTAATTTTTTGTGTGAGTTTTGTATAATTGTCCTCTTTTATAGAACTACACTTCGCTGTTAACCACAATCCTAAATATTTAATTTTTTTAACCGTCTTGATTCCCAATCTTATTTCTAAAGCTTTATTTTGTTCTTCAGTAAGGTTTTTAGTTATTATTTTAGTTTTATCCTTATTTAATTTTAATCCTGTCACCTTTCCGTATTTTTCTAGTTCTTCCAACAGGGCCATTCCAGATTTTAATGGGTCTTCCAAAATATACGTCATATCGTCCGCAAATGCTTGGACCTTATACTCTTCCTTCTTGATTTTAAGCCCTTTTATTTCACTACTGTTTCTTACCAGACTCAGAAGTACTTCTAATGTTGTTATAAATAACAATGGGGCTAATGGGCAGCCCTGTCGGACTCCTTTCCCTATAACTATTTTTTCAGTCAAATCGTTGTAAGTATTCTTTTACTCACAAACTTGCAAGCTAGGCATAGAAATGTGCTAAATATTGTTAGGATACAATGTGAGAATAGTTAATAAAATTGATAATGGACCAGAAGTGGATCTGATTATGCTAGGGGGTAAATAAGTTTTGGGTTTCCCTCCTTTTCTAAGCTTCAAACATAAAAAGACACAATTTGCCTGTAGCCCATCAGATGTCCAGACTCCAACACCTAAAACAGTGCTTGCTGACTCAAACAACGACCAATCCAGTATGGGTTTCTGTAAACTAAGTCTCACCACTTTGTTTATGGGAGAGACACTCTTCATCTGGTTCCTCTGACGAGACCTGTCCAGTATGGTTCAATCTCTGGCATAGCTCTCATCTTCCTCAGAACACGTAAGCCCCACATCAACCACATAATGGTTTATTCAAATATGTGTAAGGGTACCACCAGTTCCTCTTCACATTTTAAATGGAGAAGTAGATGTGTTTGTTTATTAGGCAGTCCAGGATGACTGACTGGTTGTTCCAGTGCACACAAACTTTGGCTTAAATATGGTTTAAGTCAACAAGTATTCTGTTAGGCTTGAATCATATGAGATTCTGTAGGTAGGTACGATCATCTTTTATCAGTATTTAGGATATATTCTATTGTGATGTGCTTTTAACGAATGAAAAAACAAAATATGTGTGTGTGTGTTTTAATGTGGTTTGGGGTAAAAACCAGAGCATTTTTTTTTAAAAAAATGGGTTATTCTGGATAGTAACATTTTGCACAAAGCAGAATTGTACAAAATGGGTGCTCTAAGTGTTAAAATTGAGTGGTGTTCTCTGGTTTCTCTTCCTGTAAGACTGCTTCAAAACTCTCTTCTGGGTGAGTGATACTAAAATTGCAGATGGGATGGAGAATTGCCAAAAATCACTTCCTTCCAAACTATTCACTGGAGCATCCACTTGAAAGAACTGGAGCCTCCACTAAATCTCACTTTTCTGTTCATGGAACAGCAGCTTGATCCAATCCACTATATTTGGACTTATTCTAAATATTATTTTACACACATAAGACAGGAATTTGAACATGATTATCTACTCACTGAAGTTGTAACAATTATGTGAGATCTGGTATGAATACAGAGTTCAGTGGTCTTAATATATTTACTACTGTTATAAAATGAGATCTGTGATAGTTCTTTCTGTTGTTTTACTTTCTCCCAGAACAACAAATGTTCTTTTGCAAATACCTCCCAGCAGGTCCCCTTGAGGAGGCAATATTTATTGCAGTAGTTCTGAAGAGCTGGTTTCTCTTGTAAAATTTATGTCTAGAAATTGCTGTTCACAAAAATGGCACATGAGAACATACTCATGGAAGTGAAGAAAAAAAAAGTACCTAACATGTCTAGTACTTTCCCTTCCCACATGTGTTTTGGACAGTGAGCAGGAGTGGATTCTAACTAACCTCGCCACCAGTTCGCTTCCTCCCACGCTGCATGGCTGCGCGTGCATTGAGCACCATGTGGCTGCGCTGTGTGGCCGCGCGGCCGCTGGCGCGAGTGCATGCGCAATGCTGAAAATTCACATATAATCCCCCCCCAAAAGAAGCTGAAAACAAGATGGCAGTGCATGCGCAGTGCCGGAAACTCGGTTTCTGCACATGCACAGAAGAAAAAATCAGCAAAAAAATTCCCCCCAAATTTTTTTTCAAAAAAAAATTCCAAAAAAAGATGCCGCCCATGGACCAGCACTGACAGAACTGGCTCTGTGACATCACCAGCGGTTTGCTACCGGTTCTATAGAACCGGTGCGAACTGGGAGGAACCCACCTCTGACAGTGAGACATAACTACTCCTGTGATTTATAGCACTTTTAATGCTAGGTTTACAACAACACATTACTCTAGGTTCCTCTGTATCTGAATGTTACATGTTATTCTGAAATGAAACAGAGATAGTGTCAACTCAGGTTCTGACAGATAGTTCCTAATTTTACAAAGTAGAGCTTTTCAAGCATTGATGAGATCAAACATTTGCAAAAATCTGTGGGAGGAGGCAGACATTCTTTTTTCCAGACATTAAGGAGTCTTACTAGGATAGAGTTGAAAAATGATGCACCTCAAAAGCAATTTCTCTTTTCCTTTGTTTCTAAGAAGAAATAAAATTTATGTAGAGGTCTTCCATTTCTTGAAGACTGATTTCATTTGCCTGCAATAACGGCCATATTTAAAACAATGGCATTGTTTATCAAACTCCGGATAGAAATAATAGTAGTTTTGTTTATTGTTTCTTTTATTTATATTCCACTTTTATTTATTTTTTTAACAAAACCTCAAGGCAGCAAAAATCTAATATCCTTCCTCCTCCTATGTTCCCCACAACAACAGCTCTTTGAGGTAAATTGGGCTGAGAGGAAAAAATATCTGGCCCAAGGTACCCAGCTGGCTTTCATGGCTAAGGTGGGACCAGAACTCACAGTCTCCCAGTTTCTAACCTGGTGTCTTAACTCCTAGACCAAATTGGTTCATATACTGAATAATAGTACAGGTGGTGTGGCTTGTCGGCCACCGGTGCTCCCAGCAGCTGAATCAGATGAGGCAGCGTGGGAGTCAGGGCCAGCATCAAGGCAACCTGAGAGCTCAGAGGGGGAAGAGGGAATGGAGATGTCAGAGATAGAGACAGAAGTGGAGCCTGGGCCATGATCAGCTCTCAGATGGAAAGTCAACAGCCCCCAGGTCTGGAGATGGCTGATGAGGAAGAGGATGAACAGCTGGGTCCAGTGCCTGATGCGTGGATGCACAGAAGGTAGAGGAGAGGAGAGCAGTGGAAATCTATGGGCTGATCCTTGGGATGGAAGAGCAACCACTGCTAGTGAAGCCCCACCCTAGCTCAGAATAAAAAGCAGGGGGTGGAGATGAATAGGTGTGGGAGACAACTATTCATCTCCCTGCCAGACAGACTTGTTAGCCTGTTGTGAGAGAGACTTTTTGCTGGGGCTGCTGGCGCTTCTAATAAAGGAAACATTTAACTACAGAGGGTTGTGTTTGGGAGCCAGGTCAGAACAACAGGAATATAATAAAGCAACAATTTTTAATCACAATATAACATGATAGTAAATAAGAATGCTAAACCAGAAGTTCTTGATCTGTTTGTGATCTCTTTGGAAGTCTGATGAAACCAACACATTCCAAACATATTTGAATGGATGAAACAAAATACATAGATACAAATTACAAAAGAAACCAATTCTACTGAAATGCTGTTATCAATTTTTTTAAGTATATTTATTTTATTTATTTATTAGTGACATTTATATACCACCTCACAGTGCAAGCACTCTCTAAGCGGTTTACACCAGTAAGCAATGTATATATTTACATTGCCCCCAACAATCTGGGTCCTCATTTTACCTACCTCGGAAGGATGGAAGGCTGAGTCAACCTTGAGGCGGTGGGATTTGAACCGCTGACCTGCAGATCAGTGTCAGCTAATGTGGCCTGCAGTACCTGCCTCTAACCACTGCGCTACCTCGGCTCATATAATACAGTAATATATATTCTTCCTTAGTAATTCACTAAATCAATAATGACAGTAGCAGTTTTAGGGAATATTAATTTTACAGTGTGATATTTTTGGAAATTAATAAACATTTTTTAGAGTCTAGAGGCCCTAAATTAGTATCTACATACATCATTGAATGAAAAGCTGGATTTTATTTAGAGAGGAGCATAAATAAAGTTGTGAATTTTTCCCATCCAAGTTCATGGATCCCCTGAAATCTCTCCAAGAAATTCCTTAAGCCCATGTTAAGAACACCTTGTACTATAGTAAAAGATCTACAATTTAAAACAACATTAACCACCACCAGGCATAAACAACATACTGGCCCACCAAACAGCCTTGTCAGCCCAGTAGCATTTTTAAAAAAAAAACACAAATTCACTACTGCCAAGCATTGTTGCTGTCCCACAAAATAATGCTATTAAGTGCCTCCAACACTTCAAGGCCATACTCATTGCACCAGCTCCATCGCGTTTGCCATTCCACTAGGCATGAGACGATTTGTGCATCCCTTTTCAGCCCACAATTAATTTTAATATACTCTTTCCCTCTACAAGTTGAGCAGGATTGCTCTAAGCATTCAAAATAATTTGTTTAAAAGCAACGTCATAGGGGTCTGCAAAAAAACCCCCCATTTTGTTGTATTTCTGACTGTTGCGATCTTGTTCCCAGCATAATTCTCATTGGAGTCTGTTCCAAAGAACCAGAAGCAGGTTGGACACATCATCATAAAATATTAATTTTTGATAGTATGAAAATAACGGGGGGGGGGGGGGAATTGGCCGTATGAAAATAATGAAAAATGAACAACAATTTGTTAAAACTGATTTTTCCCAAAAGCTTTCTTTGCATATTGTGGAATTTTTCCAAGAATTTTTTCTTTTCTTTTTTCTGTGGTCTAGCCAAAGTTCTGAGATTGCCAGATAGTCACCATTTGATAATATCACCAGCTGAAATAGATTAATTTCGGAAAGAAGAGATCAGGAAAGGGCTCCCAGGCAGATTAAAGAAGGTGAGAATGATTTTGGGGTATAAAATAGAACTCTATCTTTTGAAGTATTGCTATTCCACCTTAACTTATTTCCTAAGTCTGCAAAGAACAAAAGTTGTATTTCACTTCAACCTCTGTTGAATGCATTTTTAATCTCATCTTTATTTAAACACAACATTATTATTTCTTTCACATCTTTTCACCTCGATTTTACATGAAGTAATGTCTTCATTGGATACTAAGGTGTTTTTCTATTGTAGCTCTAGATATTTTGATACTTTTCTGAAGCATCAACTTCAGAAAAGTTCTGAACTTCCACCATGTAATTCATTCTCTCTCTCTCTCTCTCTCTCCCCCCCCCCCCAAACTGACTCTCTATATATTTTTGGGTCATTTGAAAGTATGTAAAATAATGAACCTGTTACAAATAGAATACTTGTCTTCCTTCACTAGAAACATCCCTTTTTATGCTGCTTTCCCTACTATTCTAATGGAGGCTTAAATAGTCAGCAGTAGAACTTGGAGACATGAGGTCTGCAAAACAAAGGGGAAATTATCTTCTACTACATATTTTTCTATCAACAGATAACAAATATTGGATTACAGTCTAAATTTTGAAACATTTTTACAGCCATGCATTTTAAAAAATCCTCTTGCTTTTAGAATTCTTTTTTAAAATATGTGTCATTCTTTAAAATAACCATTTGGAAATGCTGAAAGAACCTATTTGTCATCATAAGCTTTCAAAACCAGGGGATTAACTAGAAGACACAAAAGGCTCTTGTTTAACTTTGTTGAGCTATCATATTGGACGTTTCAGATAAAACAGACTTCCAGGTGATTTTAGATGGGATTTTTTTTTCAAAATCCATCAGATAAAGAATATGTACAATAAAGTTTGTGGCATGGCCCTAAAAGTGCCATGCAGTAAATAACCTTTTTACTTCAAAGGAAAAAGAAGATGGTATATAGGAGAGAAATTAAAATTAGTGTTAGCTATAAAATAATCAGTAGCTTGTTATTTAATTTTTTCTCAACTATGTTCTTTTTAGAATCCTCAGATCTTCATATTAAGAAGACAAATGTTAAATTAGCTTGACTGAAACATTATTTATTTATTTATTTATTTATTTATTTATTTATTTATTTATTTTGGTATTCTTATATGCCGCCCAACTCCCGGAGGACTCAGGGCGGCGTACAACAGAGAAAAAATACAAGAATAACCAATTAAATATTAATTAAAAGCAAATACAAAATTTAAAAACACAGTATAAAAACAACAATTAAACATGAAAATAACATACAGTATGCAATTAACATTTTTAACAAAACAAAATGTATATTCTAGCTTTAGTTTTGAGCTGACTATAGTTGTATTTTGAGTCTTTTAGAATATTCTTCTAATTGCTGCAACTCATCAAATTCACAAAGCAAGAGACTCACATTGAAAATGATCAAGAAACATTTAATTAGAGGATTTTAATAAAAACTGTCCATTCACCTCACTGGCAAAAAAAAAGTTTAATTTGTAAAGCAGAAGCCTAATTTCTTTTAACTTACATCTACAAATGGGAGGAATGTATATAGTTATGGAAAAGAAGATCCAAGTAGAGTCTGGTCTCTCTCTCTCTCTCTCTCTCTCTCTCTCTCTCTCTCTCTCTCTCTCTCTCTCTCTCTCTCTCTCTCTCTCTCTCTCTCTCTCTCGGTGTGTTGAAGATTCATTTGTAAATTGTAGCTCACAAAGCTAGTTTTGCAAGTCTTTTGTTCAAGTCCAACTGATTAGGATAAAACAGTCATATGCATAGGAAGTTGAAGCCTTGAAATATCAAAAGGCAAGAAAGAACATTTCGTTAGTATTTGAAATGAAATAATGAACCATTCAAATGTCAGGAAACGGAATTCCTTTCACTTTTTTTCAGGGACATAAGACGAAGCAGTCCTATTGATGCTGCCATCTTCTGCTCCTAGTGTACTATCCTTTGATCAACATGTCTGCTTTATTTCTTCATGACAGCATCTGAGATAAAGTATGCCACATCTGTTCCAGCAGCCAATGCACAAAGTATTAAATTTATTTTTAAAATATGATTCTAAGGTAATAGAATTCTGATAGGACTAAAATTTCTCATTACAATAAGTTCATCTGTTACAAAATAAAACCTATTTCATATTACATTTATACATATACACATAAACATACATATACACATATACATATGTATGTGTGTATATACAGTCATTTTGTGGCTCAATATATTCCTTTATTGTTTGCCAACAATAGAACGTCCCTGAATATATACAATTCAAGATACATGCAAGCAAAAATCCATTCCCTTCTTCCCTGCTGCCATTTTGATGTATATTATCAGAAAAATATATTTCTTGTACTATTTCCTATGTTCACTACATGGAGACTTCCAGTGATTTCATACTTGTCTAGGAAAATGTACATGAGTGAAATCTTTCTTTATATCTCTTTACTAATGCAATTAATTACTGCAGAAAGCTGCAAAATGATATCATCAAAATTTGCAGATATTTGCTAAGCATTCAAACACTTTCTAGTTAAATTCCTGGGATGCAATTTGAACATAAACCTTATTGCTAGGAGACAATAGCTTGCCTCCCAGCTGGCTGTGACATTTCTTTCCAGGACTCCAATTTACATGACAGGTTCAAATGTGCTGCCACTTAAAAGCCTGAAATGCAATAATTAGGTCTAACTCTAGAATATAAAATTCTTTTCCTTATCTTCTGACATTCTTACAAATTTAATTCTCTCTGGCATCTGCTACATTTTCAGCAATCCTCATTTTTTTTCAGCCTAGGGACATATGACAGCTGACAGAGGAAGGAGCAGTGATTCAGGTATCAGCAAAAGGTGCAGCATCTGGACTAATAACAGAATAAAGAATGTATGATAAAATACGATTAAGCCAAATCTTTCTTTCCTTCTTAAAGTGTCTGTCATTTTGGCACAGTTTTGAAATATCTTGTCTTACGTATAGTATTTAAAAAATATCTTGCTTATTCGCAAAATATCTGTGGCCTCATCAGAAAAATTAGAAATGAAAACAACCTCATTACATAAATTTCCAAACATATCATAAAATTGGAAGGGGAAAAAAAGAGAGGAATTTGGATGTAGTGGGTGGTGGGACTGTTTCCTCTAGTTAGTGTAGAAGAAGAGGCATCCCAGAATGTTAAAATGTATTAGATCCAAAGTAAACTTGACAGTCTGAGTCTCGCCTTCAACAATTTTCAGAGATGTGAACTTCAATTTTCAGAATGGTATTGATATCAACACATCTTGAAGATGCTGAGAAACTCCTATCTAGAAATATGGATAGTAATCAAACAAAAATTTATAATCTTCTAGAATAAGTGAACTGACCAAGCATACACCTTTGGCAGTGGTGGTTCCTACCGGTGCGGTCCTCTCTATAGCACCGGTAGCGGCCCGCTGGTGATGTCACAGTACCGGTGCGGTCGGTTGCCGGTGCCTGGGCGCTGCCATTAAAAAAAGTTTTTTTTAAAAAAATTTCTTCTGCACATGCCCAGAAGCTGAGCTTCCGGCACTGCGCATGCGCTGCCTTCCTACCCCACAGTAAGTCCAAGCAGGGGAGGATGGCTGAAGGAGCGCGTGAGACACTGAAAGAACGGGCGGCAGGAGCTATCTCCATTCCCCTCCCTTCTGCAGTCCGAGAAGCCACGAACACGCGGTGATGATCCTAGGCATTTTCGCACGTTCGAGGCTTCTCGAGCTGCTGAGGGGAGGGGGAATGGGCTGCAGGACCTATCTCAGTTCCCCTCCCTTCAACAGTATGAGAAGCCATGCCCACCTGGTCACATGGCTGGCAAGCCACACTCACAAAATAAGCCACGCCCACAGAGTGGTAGTAAAAAAATTAGGAACCCGCCCCTGACCTTTGGCCAATGTATTTCATAAAGATAAGCCAAGGTCACTGCTGAATTTCAGTGATGAGATGGCCAAAAAGTGTTTTCTCTGATTATGTGAGTGATGGAACTGCCAGTCAAAAGATAGCAACACAGGAACCCTATCTCAGATTGCATTTCAGCAAAAGGAGAGAACAAGGAGTATAAGCAAATTGTATAAGTAATCAAGCTTGAGAATAGCTCCCTATCATGGAGACAATTTCATGAATAATTTTACAACAGGCATAGGCTACTATTAATAGGGTGTAAATAATTTGTAGGGGAAAATATAGATATATTTTGAAGTCTTTTTAATTTAAGAGCAGACAATTGATTTAGTTGTTTTGTGTTAACCAAGTGCTATTCTATTCCTTCCTACATTCCTACATTCCATGTACAGTATATACTTTGTCTAGTGGTTAACAGAGGTGGGTTCCTGCCAGAGCTGCCCGGTATGCCGCTCCAGTAGGAAGCGGCGGATTTGCAACCGCTCCGGAGCCCTCTCTTCCGGTCCACCCGGCACGTCGCCATTTTCAGTGATTTTCGGGCAATTTTGCTTCTGCGCATGCGCGGAAGCAAAATCGCACCGAAATCTCTCTCACACACATGTCCTCTCATGAGATTTTGGTGTGATTTTGCTTCTGCGCATGCACAGAAGCAAAATCACGTGAGCGTGTAGCGAGCGCCCCCCGAAGCATGGAGATGCGCGCACATGGCTCCTGCAGCGAGGTAAGTGAGCAACCCGCCCCTGGTGGTTAAGGCACCAGGCTACACACTGCAAGACTGTGAGCTCTAGTTCTGCCTTGGGCATAAAACCAGCTGGGTAACCTTGGGCCAATTACTTCTTCTCCTTAGAAGGAGGCAGTAGCAAACCACTTCTGAAAAACCTTGCCAAGAAAACTGCAGGGATTTGTCCAGGCATTCTCCGAGAATCAGATATGATTGAAGAGAAAAAGAAAAAGCGACAGACTTCAAAAATATCTAAACCTTCAATGGGGTTTAATGGTAGTAGCAGAACAAAGGATTATAAAGGAAAACCAAAGAGGTATGTGACAGCTCCCTAACTTCTGTAGTTGGAAAACAGAATGAAATGATGGTATATCTTTTAAATACACTTAACACATTAAAATATCACATTTCCCCCAAAATAGTAGAAAATGGAAAATTCCACACAAAGCACCGCATCCTCCTTCAGAATACATCATTGCTTTGTTCTCTGCAGCTGTCAGCCAGTACCCTTCTTCTCTCCCACCCCCAGCCCCAAATTAAATGCAGCCTCTGGTCATCAAAATTGCCGTAGGCCATCCACTGTAATTAATGGTGGGGCTCAGTAGAACAAAATGCCATGGTTTATAAGGTAACCCTTGAAACACTTCTGTGAAATGTTCTCAACATTTCCTAAGGCAAAAAAAAAACCCTCTAAGCCTTTCCATAATTATTAGGAATGATAACAGTATCATAAAAACCTACTTCTAAAAATGGATGAGTGACAGATCATGTGCACCTTCATTAGATGGGAAGCTGCTAGAAACAGCAGGACAAAAAGACAATGTTCAGGATTGTTAGCAAAATATTTTTAGCATAATTGTTATAAATTATTAGTTGAAAAAATTGCCACAATCTTCTTGTTTGTTATTCTTCCAGCCTAATTTGTTAAGTTACAGGTTTCTTTTTATTTTGGGATATGTTTTACATGAAATAGCAATACTATATTGCATCTGTCTTATACAAATACTCAAGAGATATATACTTCCTTTCATGTCACATAAAACTGTCAATCAGGAAACAGATGTAAGTTGCTAAGATACTATTTGAAAATACCCATATTCATTGCTAGATGTACACACATACGTTTGACATGTTAATTAAAAAAAACATTTAAAGACTTTCATTTTAAAATATGCAAAACAGAGGTGGGTTCCTGCCGGAGCTGCCCAGTGTGCCACTCCAGTAGGGAGCGGCGGATTGCACAACCGCTCCAGAACCCTCTCTGCCGGTCCACCCGGCGTGTCGCCATTTTTTTCCGGTGATTTTCGGTGATTTTGGGTCAATTTTGCTTCTGTGCATACGTGGAAGCAAAATCGCGCCAAAATCTCATGAGGGGACGTGCGTGCGCGTGAGATTTTAGCAAGATTTTGCCTCTGCGCATGCGCGGAAGCAAAATCACACCAAAATATTATGCACGCACGCGTCCCCTCATGAGATTTTCGTGCAATTTTGCTTCTGCGCAAAATCGCACGAGGGGGGCATGCACGCATAGCGAGCGAGTGCGCTCCCGAAGCATGGAGATGCGCGCACATGGCTCTGGCAGCGAGGTAAGTGAGCAATCCGCCCCTGATGCAATTCTTCAGAGGCATTTATTTCTCTGTGTCTGGGAGAGAGTTCATAAATTTCCAACAGTATATTCTAGTTGTGTTTTCCTTTAATATTTTGTTATTATTAATAATTATTAATATTATGTAAAACCTAGATAATAGTTCCAAAGTCTAGGTAATTTTGATAAGGGAGGAAGGAAAATGATTACTTAGAGACTGATCTCTAAGTTAAGTAGACACTAAGTTGATCCAATTTGTTGTGTATTACATATAAGACTTTATGACTGTTTCTATGGAAAGAAAGCTAATATGGTATGAGGCTAACAATCTGAACTTTTTAAGGCAGGGGTGTCAAACTTGATTTCATTGAAGGCTGCATCAGGGTTGTGTTTGACCTCGGGGGGGCTGAGGGGGGGCGTGGTTGGGGTGGTGGTCCTCTGCCAGTGAAAACAGAGTTTGGGAGGGCCGCGTGCGGCCGCCCCAGCTCCATTTTCACTGGCAGAGGGCTATAGGAGGCCGCCCTGGCAAAAAATGGAGCATGGGAGGACTGTGTGGCCCGAGCTCCATTTTCACTGGCAGAGGCGCCACGGGCCTTCGCTGTTTTCAGGGCGGCCCTGCGGGTCAGATCTAAGCACTCCACGGGCCTTGAATTTGACACCCCTGGTTTAGGACTAAACAAACTGGATTTTGTTTAGCATATCCTTTAGTAGTTGTTGCACCAAATAGGAAGTTGAACTAGATGACTTTTGAAGTCCTTTCTATATCATCCCTTGATTTGTAATCACAAAACATATAAAGAACATGACGGGGCAGAGGTTCAGGCTAGGATATTGTAAAAAATGACAGTTAGATGTTAGTGACTAAAGGAGTAGCGAAAGGACTTCCATTCTAAGAAATATTATTAGAAGAAAGCACAAGAATGAGGAGCAGAAATCTATTTTATGCTACACTGGTTAGGCAAAGCCCAGTACCAGAAGGTTTTAATAAGTCTGACTTTAATAAGTCTTAAAGAATATAATACTAACAGTCAGGAGCATTGAACACTATTGTTATATGGCACCTATTTCAGATTGTGTCAGATGGAGTGGAACTGATTTTAGGGTTGCTACCATAGAAGTTTATTAATTATGGAACATTCCCTAAGTATTAGGCATAGTAATTAATATGCCTTATTTTCATTTAAGTTATCTTAACTTTATGTTAATACATGGCCCTTTATAAATAATTTTCTTAACAATATTTGTCCATCTTAATAGATTTCTATTGCCAGTATCAATACCAAAATAATACGATAGGACCCATAATAAATTTTTAAAAGATCAAAAGGGTTCTTTTTGGTATCAGTAGAGAGGCATTTCCTATCAGATTCATCTATTTAGGGACATAATTAAAACAGTGGCAGGGAGTTCTGTAGATCCTTGTTTCATAAGTGGCATAGCTAAATGGATCTACCCCTCCTTTGTTTTAAATTCAAATAGCAGAGAACTGATTTATAGTCTTGCATAATTACTTCCATGTAATTATGTAGAGAGAGAGAAAATAACACATGCATTGGAACTGTATGCATACATGCAATTACAGATACTCAGATAGCTTTGGTATATGATGTTTGTCCAGCACAATTGCAACTGCTCTTTGCACTTGAACTAGTACAAAGGCCTATCTGATTGAGGAAAATGTACATTAAATATTTGGGCAAATTTTTATGAACGAGTATCTAAATTCAAAATTTCTTACCGAAACTGGGACCACATTTAAAATGGAGACATCTGGTCAATTTTCAGCTCTGAGAGTACAAAGGTGTAATTAGCACACAACACACTGGACTTCAAAGATGCAAGGAATAATATGGTTGGATGTTGAGGAAAACAATGAACTCTTAAAATAACATCTGGGCTCCAGGTTTCAGATACGCTTTCTTCTCTAATTAAAAAAAAGTATTGGAACTCCACCCTGTTCAAAATAAAAGTGGCAACCAAGTAAAGCTGCTCCAGAAAGAGACTATAAACTCCTTCAATAATACAGCAGGATAAAAAGAAAAAAATTAGTTTAAAAAAACTTGCTACAATAATTAATAAAAACATTTTAGCACATCTAAAATATTTTTATAAAGAAACATTACATTGTAAGTGATGTTTGTGTTTTCAAAAACTACAAAAGGGACTTACATCCTGGTTTCAAAGTTCCAATATTGCTCCTCCCCGAGTCACATAGCCACATTTTTGGGAAGGAGTGTAGTGTTGCCATCTCGTCACTACGTACCGCACTTTGATTCACCTCAACAGTCTCCTCACTCTCGATCTTGATCCTTCCATTTAGGAGCAGGATCCCATCCTCGTCGCCAATTTGAAGTGTTCGAGGGTTCTTTATAAGGCAATGATAACTCGCTTTATTTAACAGATAACCGGAATATACACAACACGTCTGACAGAACTCAGCTATCACTCGGAGACAGCCCCTTTTATACAGTTACTACAGAACGCTCAACCAATCACGGACCTTACTTTTCCCGCTTCTTAAACTGCCTCCTAGCGGCCCTCCAGAACACTACACAACCGGCCTGCATTTATGGCCATTCACAGCATCATGTGATCACATGACCACAAGTTATGACATTTTTGCTGGAAACTGCCATTTATTTCTGGCTTTTGCAAAAACTGTCCCACAGTGAACAATGGGTTTCCTTAATGACTGTGGTATTCATTTTATGATCACCACATTTACCTAACAACCATTGCAAAAAGGTCATTAAAAACAGGTCTGGTCACATGGCTTTACAACCATCATGGCTTATAATGATAATCGCCAGGGTTATAAATTCAGGACAACCTATATAGTCCAGCCTTTGCCACCTGAAACCCTGAGGATATGTTGAATTATACTTCCTGTCACCTTTCATACTTTCTTCGTGTCAGAAGCACCTTCAAATTATAGACATATAACATTCAGCACTGAGCAAGTAAAATAGGTATAAAATAAGTCATAGAAATAGAGTGTGTATTAAAAGTATGTAAAATAAATAGGATTAAAACTAAGTGACATCCGCCACCTATTGGGCCACATCAACAGCATTTCTTTTCACCAGCATGAGGTCTCCCTCCGTATATGTGGAAGGACATTGTATCAGGGGTGAATTTTATTTATTTATTTATTAGTGAGACTTATATACCGCCTCAAAGTGCAAGCACTCTCTAAGCGGTTTACACCATTAAGCAATGTATATTTATATTACCCCAACAATCTGGGTCCTCATTTTACCAGCCTTGGTGAGTTCTCCATCTATCCCCCCATCTAAATCATTGATGAAGAATACTGGGTCTAAGACAGAAACTTGGGGTGCCCCACTGCATACTTCCCTCCATGTAGATGTAGTTCCATTGAGGACTACACATTGAGTGTGGTTGATCAGCCAGTTATGAATCCATCTGGTTGTGATGCTATCTAACCCACATTTTTCTATCTTATCAAGGTTGTGGAGCAGTGATGGGTTTCTACCAGTTCGGCCCAGTTCGGGCAAACTGGTAGCAGCAGCGGCGGGAGGCTCTGCCCACCCTCACGGACATCATCATGGACATTCTGCGCATGTGCAGAAGCATTGCGTGTGAGCACTCCCGTTCCCGAACCGGTAGCAAAGGTAAGTGAAACCCACCACTGTTGTGGAGGTCTGGGACTAGGGGGCCTGGGACTTGATTTTAGCCCTAGCACCACCACTGCTGTTTAATGAAGCGACCTTGCGCTATTCCCCAAGGCACATGAGCACAATTGTCCCCTAGACACAGTATTCCACAGGATCTACCACGTACCACTTACCTTCCAGTGTTGTTTGTTTTCTGTTCACAGGCACCTGTGATCTACCTGCGGCTGCTCTGGGTCATATTAGGCCTTCTTTCTTGAAGTTGCTTTGAAGAATTATCTCTTGTGGTCTCTGCAGCCTCTGGAAATCATGCAAAAGCATGTTTCATACTTGTGCGACTTCAATAGAATCCAAAGGTCACACATCCCATTCTCTCATGGCCTCTGCAACCTCTGAAAATCACACTGAACAGGGTATGCTTTTGAAAATCGTAGTTGTCGGGGGTTGGTGAACACTGGCATGTCACCAAAAACATTGTGGCATTTCACCTTTGACACATACTGTATGTCATAGGTTTGCCATCATTGCTTAGGAATGTAAGTGGACTCCCAATGCAAACTAAATTCAGAACAAACTCCAGGGAGATCCCTCCACAACAAGTATAGAACTGTGCTCTCTCTTGTTGCAAATGTCTATTTTTCTCCACTTCTCTTTGAATCCCCTCTAGAGGACATCAAAGTATGTCATGTAATCCTTTTCATCTCCCACAAACTTTTTACTGATGATATAACAAGAGTTTTGATATTTACCAAAAATCATCTTAATCCCCCAAACAGTGGTGGCCAACCTTAAGCATACCATGCGCCAAATTTTTTCGCAGATGAGTTCAGATGTGCCATTTATTATTTATTTATTTATTTGGTCATTTTTGTATGCCGCCCCACTCCCGTAGGACTCAGGGCGGCCATACAACTCAAGCACAAATTCCTATCTGTGGCATGAGCGACACATTCCAAGCAAAAACCCCATTAAGATGGTTCAAACCTTCCCGAACATCCAAAACATACTTGCCTGTTGAAAACGCTGCATCAGAAACCCACAAGATTGTCACAAGAACAACAATGAATTAAAAGAAACACACCAAGCGCAGGTTTCCCAAGACGTCACGCAACCGCCACCGCAACAGCCCGACATTAAAGGGCAACTATGGTGGCGTATTTGCAAGCGGCCCTTCTCTGAAGCTTGCTCTGCTGCAACGGTTGGCTAGTGTAAATGGATCCCACTACAGACGCGGTGGATTGAGCGGCACATGAGCGGCGGGGCTGGCGCTTGTGACTACTACTTCCTCCTCTGCCCTAGGGCGGGTTGCTCACTTCGTTTAGTCACTACCGGAGTTTGACTTTGAACTGCGCGCACTCTCCAGAATTATGAAGGAAGAAGGGGATCGGACAATAAGGTCGGAATCACTTTAGCTCTCTAAAACTGCGTCACCTTTTCTGTCAGTTGGATGATTGCAATGCGCCACTTGCAATCATCCAATGCACCACGTTTGGCGCATGCGCCACGGTTTGGCCACCCCTGCGCCCAAAGCATTCTGCTTGGTCAGAATTCACCAAGTTTCAAGAAAGCAATTTGTGAACTCTCTTCTCTTCCTCTCATTTGTTATATGTATCTATTACCACAACATACTTTCCGATATAACATCTGCATTCTAGAAGCTTTGCTGGCAATGAGGCAATTCAAAATATAGGTTTCTTTCTCTATCAATTACACTAAGCTTCATAAGAAAGGATTAGGAGTTGCCCCTCGCTCCATTCATTGAAGCTAATTAGACTGGAATGAAAGGCTGGTTCTTACTCAGAAACCTTTGTCATGTCCTATCAATATTCTGTCTTCTGCATATTGTTGATGAATGGGCTTTACAAACCTGATATAATTATTTCCATTAGTTTTGTGAGATTGCTAACATAAAAGCCCATTCACATTTGTTCCTGTGGTCTCTAGTTAAAAGAAAATATTGTTCATAATATTCCACCAAACTGCTGCTGTCCTTTGAACCAAGCAGGGTTGTAAGGATAGCTCTATAGGCTCCAAGGCAAACCTTTCGGACAAGTCTCCCATCAGAAAATTAAAACTAGTGGCTATATTTGAGAGAAGAGCTGCTTTGATGCCTCAAATGGAGTGGCACCAGCAGGATGTATTAATACTGTACTAGGATTACTAGATCTGAAATACAACATCTGAAGGCAGAGAAAAGAAAAAAGAAAAGAAAAGAAATTTTATGCATATATTTGATTTTATTTAGTGGACACCCTACTTAATATGCACTGGGTCTGTCCTCAGGCACTATTTATTTAGTGTATGCCATACAATGTCAGAAACTCTATACATACTGGACACACAATGCAGTCCTGATAGCCTAGAATGCTAGTTCATTTTGTTCAGCGCTTATATGTTTATCCTTGATGCACTGCGGGGGATGATTTACATCAGCTAACTAGTGGCTCTTCCTGTTCCTCCGCTGAACTCACCTCTTCTCACCACATGTTGCGATGCCTTGCATCTGACCAAGTCCAATGCCAGCTTCCATTCTCTGTACATATGAATACAGCTAGGTTTTCCCCACCATATTCCCACCATAAATGGTACCCATTTATCCATTTGCAATATTGCATGCTTTCGAACTGCTGGGTGGGCAGGAGTTAGGGATCAAACAATGGGAGCTCACTCTGTCTCACAGAGCCAGACTTGAACTGCAGACCATTTCTGGCTGGCAGTTCCAGAGTCATGCACTAATCCGGTGTTTTGCAACCTTGGCAACTTCAAAATGGTAGACTTCAACTCCCAGAATTTCCTAGCTATCATGCTGGTAGTTGGAGAGAAGTTGGAATCAAAGCTAAAGTCCAGCCATCATAAAATCATCAAGTTTGAGAAATACTGCACTAACTCATACACACTTCCACCTGCCATTCAGCCTATGTAAATATATGCAGCTGATCTACAGCACACCATGACCAGTTTGAAATTTTAAATATTGAACACCTGACTAGTGAGAAAGAAGTGGGTGCCTGCCGTGGAATAATTTTGTATGTGTATGTCAGCTCTAGTTATCATTTTATTATAAAATCTACTTGAATTTCGCACCATCCTAAATCAATCATGATGAACGGTAGCCAAATATTAAACAAAATAAATACAATCTCATAGTCCCCTTATGAATGATTTTTAGACTAGCTCATAGAAGCATTTGCTTGTTTTAATACTTCCCATTGCACTCCATTATGAAGACCGCCATCCCAACCAAATGACCACTGAGCAGAAACTTTCTTGCATCCAAATTGGGGGTGGGGGTGAGGGAGACAAGAAAAGCAACAAATTCAATTCTGGGAGGTTCTATTTGTCTGAATGGCAACCCCCACCTCCAGCACCAAACAGGGAGAAAGTATGGAACAAGGCAATGGGGAAAAAATGTCCAAAATTTATGGGTTGGACTGTGACTTGAAGCCCTGTAGGGACATCATGACTCAAAGCTTTGCCTATGCATCATGATTCACCACTTTATTTTGGAGCAAGAAAGAGATGAGATGTTTCCTTTTCTGTCTCAGTTGTTCATAGGGAGTAGCCCAACACTCCACCTATTTCTGATTTCCCTTTATTCTTCCCAGTAACATGCTCCAAAAATACTTGTGAATTTCCATTTCAGGTCATGAGTCATAGACTGTATATGGGTCAATTCTTTCTGATTTTTACTTTGTGTTTTACTTCCTAAGGTATAAAATGACAGGTATTTCCCTAACCAAAATGTGTACCTATCTCCCCGCACCACCAGTTTTTTTAGTGCAATCTATAGAAACATTATTATTTTTATTTATTTATTTATTTTATTTGTAAACAAGTGCAAGGAAACAGGACACATGAAAAAATGGCACAAATAAATGGATATAAAGAAGCAAAACATAGCCATAAACACATAAAATGAGTACATATAAATGGGGACAGTAGGAGAGGGACGGTAGGCACACTGGTGCACTTATGCACACCCCCTTAGGGACCTCTTAAGAAACGTGTAAGGTCCACGGTAGACAGTTTAAGGTAAAAGGTATGGGGGTTAGAGAAACTAACAACAGGATCAGGTAAAGTGTTCCAGGCATTTACTACTCTATTGCAGAAGTCGTATTTTCTGCAATCAAGATTAGAGCGGAATACATTTAGTTTGTATCAATTGATAGACCTAGTGTTATTGCGGTTGAAATTAAAGTAGTCGTTAACAGGTAGGACATTAAGGTAGATGATCTTGTGTACTAAGCTTAGGTCGGAAGGTAGATGGCGTAGGTTTTTATCCTAAACCCAACTATTCGTAAGTGTGGCTCACAGTATCGAAGTGAAATACCACATGTATCTCTTGCTTCAGATAAAAATGTACCCTCCTGCTTTAAAACCACCATATCCTAACTACCTTTCTTCTTCCAAGAAACCCTAATAAGGCTACAGAGAGGCATTCAAGGTAATAAGATGGAACTATTTCCTAATAAATTGCAGTTTTAATTATTGTGTCATAATTCTGTACTTAGGTAAATGTATAAGCTTTAAGTACAAATTCAACACATAAAAGGCAATTTCACTATTATTATTATTTTTAAAGTATGGCAGGCTCTTTTGCAGAGCAGAGAGGGAAAAAGAAAGCCCTCCAACGAGGCAATAGTGATTTTTAATAGCATTTCCATGGAATCCTTTCCCTTCTAAAAGCCCACCCAAGAGGAAGAATTCTCTCTCTGGAGCATCTCATCAGCATCTGAATCTGCCAGCCTTTTCCCCCTTTACCAGAATGAACAGGTAGCTGGCTTCTTTTAACTCTTATTGTGTCAGAACCACCTGAAATGGAATTTCCCCCTATACCCATGCAATGATTTCTCATAAGCTGTACTATGAACTTATCTAGTTCTTTCCCTTGAACAACACCCACTATCACTCACCTTTTATAATATCTTGCTCTTCTAGGCTTTTTTGGCCTTCTTTTACTTTCTTCTCAATAATTTTGGGAATGATATCCCCCTTCATTTAAGTACTGCTTCTCAATTATGGTAATATCTGCTTTTCTGCCCTAACAACCAATCTCTTTCGCCTTTATGTATGGAGTCCTTGAAACCGACTTGTGTTTTTGAAGTTTTCAGCTGGGATATAAAAAAGTTAAAACTGATTTCTTACTGTTTAAAATGTCTGGATGCAGGGAACAAATAGAGGGTGTTCAAAAAGTTTAAACTTGCCGTTCAGGGTTGGAAAACGAGTGAGCAGCTGAATTTGCTTATCCCAGCTGCTGTTCCAAGGGCCATTCCTATAGTCTTCCCCATGACTCAGTTAAAGGGTTCCTATCTGTGAGCCAGCAGAAAATTACATGCCAGTATTTATCCAGCTGGTATTAGAACTAGAAGTCTCTCAGGCAATGATTCAAGGACAACTTGTTGATAAGTTTCTGCTTATTGCAATGACATCGGCAAGCTGTTTTAAAAGAAATCTAGTCACTACCAAGAGTAAAAGATGCGCTATATTTAGGGTAGAAGCATGGTTCAATTCTTGCACCTCCTTTAACAGTATAACAGAGTTGCAAGGAGATCTTCTAGTCCAGCCCTTTGGACTTTGGAGATCTTCTAGTCAAACAGACAACAAGTGGTAAAAATAGGGAGCGCCCTATCTAATCCCGTACCTGTTAACAGCAGAGTACCCCAAGGCAGAGTACTAGGACCAACACTCTTTATACTTTATATAAATGACCTTTGCGATCACATTATAAGCAACTGCGTTCTCTTCGCCGACGATGTAAAACTTTTTAACACCACTGACAACACTGCCACCCTCCAAAAAGACCTTGACTTTGTGTCAGAATGGTCGAACATCTGGCAACTCCAAATCTCAATCAGCAAATGCTCTGATTGGCAAAAAGAATCAGAACACCAAATACAAGCTGAATGGACACGACCTTGCAGACGACCCTTACTCTATCAAAGACCTTGGAGTACTCATATCTAATTATCTAAGTGCCAAAGCCCACTGCAACAACATCTCCAAAAAGGCATCAAGAGTTGTTAACCCAATCCTACGTGGCTTCTTCTCCAGTAATATTACACTACTAACCAGAGCATACAAAACATTTGCCAGACCAATCCTTGAATACAGCTCTTCTGTCTGGAACCCACACTGCATATTGGACATAAATACAATAGAGTGTGTCCAGAGATACTTTACAAGAAGAGTTCTCCACTCCTCTGCTCGCAACAGAATCCCTTACGCAACCAGACTTGAAATTCTGGGCTTAGAAAGTTTAGAACTACATTGCCTTCAGCATGAGCTAAGCGTAGCTCATAAAATTATCCGCTACAACGTCCTTCCTGTCAATGACTACTTCAGCTTCAACCACAACAATACACGAACACACAACAGATACAAACTCAAAGTGGACCGCTCCAAACTCGACTGCAGAAAATACGATTTCAGCAACAGAGTGGTCAATGCCTGGAACTCACTACCTGACTCTGTGGTTTCCTCCCCAAATCCCCAAAACTTTATCCTTAGACTGTCTACTGTTGACCTCACCCCATTCCTAAGAGGTCAGTAAGGGGCGTGCATAAGCGCACCAGCGTGCCTAGCGTCCCTGTCCAAACGTTCCCCTTTTATTTGTACCCATCTTATGTATATAAATAATGCTATATCCTTGTATATTACCAAATACGTACTTGACAAAATAAATAAATAAAAATAAAAAACTAACCCTCTGATCAAGCAGGAAACCCTAAACCATTTCAGACACATGGCTGTCCAGTCTCTTCTTAAAAGCCTCCAATGACAGAGCACCCATAACTCCTAAAGACAAGCCATTTCACTGGTTTATTGTTCTCACTGTCGGGAAATTACTGCAATCATTTCAGTTGATAAGTTTGCAAACACTGAGGAAACTGATATCTACAACAAGGATTAAAAATGAACACCCATATCTTGTAAATTATAGGCAAGCACTTTTAACTGTATTTTATATAGAATAAGATGGGAGTAACAGATTTTAAAGTGCTATTTCTGTTTCAAATCTATGCAAATGTTTGTGTCAAAACCTTTCTCAAAGACACGTAGAAAGCTCAGATAAATGTTGCTGAAGCTTTGTAATTGTGTAACAAGCAATATCATTTTGAAAGGAGAACATCTATTTTTAACTCCAGAGGGTTTGTTTCAGATGTCAGTGAAGAAAAGAGTACCTTTCTTGCTTTGAAGCTACAGTCTTCTCTGACACATATTCGTTATACTTTTCACTGATGTTGATTCTTAACTCCAAGGCCGATGCCTTAAGTGGACCTTTTCCCTCAAATAAAAGCATACTGAACTCAATAGAATAGAATAGAATAGAATAGAATAGAATAGAATAGAATAGAATAGAATAGAATAGAATAGAATAGAATAGAATAGAATAGAATAGAATAGAATAGAATAGAATAGAATTCTTTATTGGCCAAGTGTGATTGGACACACAAGGAATTTGTCTTTGGTGCATATGTTCTCAGTGTACATAAAAGAAAAGATACATTTGTCAAGAATCATGAGTACAACACTTAATGATTGTCATGGGGTACAAATAAGCAATCAGGAAACAATCAATATTAATATAAATTGTAAGGATACAAGCAACAAGTTACAGTCATACAGTCATAAGTGGGAGGAGATGGGTGGTAGGAACAATGAGAAGACTAATAGTAATAGTAATGCAGCCTTAGTGAATAGTTTGGCAGTGGTGAGGGAATTATTTGTTTAGCAGAGTGATGGCGTTCGGGGAAAAACTGTTCTTGTGTCTAGTTGTCTTGGTGTGCAGTGCTCTTTAGCGTCGTTTTGAGGGTAGGAGTTGAAATAATTTATGTCCAGGATGCGAGGGGTCTGTAAATATTTTCACTCATGCAGTACACAGGTCCTCAATGGAAGGCAGGTTGGTAGCAAACCTGTGGAATTGTAGTCTTCACGAGAATGTTACTCATAGCATGACTTGAGAAGGTCCTATTGGTTAATGAAGCTGAAATCAGACAGCATAGTGATTATTTGAAATTTTGTGATCAAATTTCTTATGTAAAACTTTTGACTTATTATTTATTTAGCATACGGCATTTGTACATTGGGAGCCAGGGAGTCTACAATGTTATTACAGAGTAGTTTGGTTGCCTAAGCTAGCTAGTTCATTTACGTCAGGGCAGTGGTGGGTTCCTACCGGAGCTGTCCGGTGCGTAGCTCCGGTAGGGAGCAACCGATTGCGCAATTTGTGCGCGACTGCTCCGGAGCCATCTCCGCCGGTCCATCGCGCGCGTCGCCATCTTTTTCTGATAATTTTTGGCCAATTTTGCTTCTGCGCATGCGCAGAAGCAAAATCATGCTGAAATCTTGCGAGGGGATGTGCGCGTGCGAGAGATTTTGGTGCAATTTTGCTTCCGCGCATGCATGGAAGCAAAATTGCACCAAAATCTCTCACACGTGCACGTCCCCTCGCAAGATTTCAGCATGATTTTGCTTCCATGCATGCGCATAAGCAAAATCGCATGAGGGGGCATGCATGTGTAGCATGCACGCCTGCACCCAAAACATGGAGATGCGTGCGCAGTGCACTGGCATCGGTAAGCGAGCAACCCACCCTGCTTCAGGGGTGTCAAACTCAAGGCCCACGCGCCAGATCCGGCCCACAGGGTGCTTAGATCTGGCCCAAGGGGCTGCCCTGGAAACAGCATGCAGCCCTCCCGAGCTCCGTTTTCATTGGCAGAAGGTTACAGGAGGCCGTCCCAGTTGAAAATGGAGATTGGGAGCCCATTTTCGCTGGCAGAGCACTCTGGCAGACACCTCTGACACAAGTGACATCAAGCTGGCCATGCTCACCCTGGCCATGCTCCCCCCCCAAGGTCAAACACAACCCTGATGCGTCCCTCAATGAAATCGAGTTTGACACCCCTGATTTAGTTCATGTTCACACGTTATCCAGGGTGCACCACAAGGGATGAACTAGCTCCACACACAGAGTGGCTAACGACATTCTGCGGAAGCATCAGCATAATCCGGGATTTTTCTCTACTGATTTCACCTCACAGGCAAGTATGGCACTACCATTAGTATCCCATTACAGTGTTGACTATTTACTTACTTGCATTTTTGCAGGCTTTTGAACTGCTAGGTTGGCAGAAACTGAGGTGAGTGACGGGAACTCACACGGTGCTAGGGCTCAAACTGCTGAAGTACAGGGAGCTGACCTTTTCTGGCTGGCAAATCCAGTGTCTTTAAGCCACTGAGCCACCGCACCCACAGAAACTTTTGACTTAAGCACCCATCAAATTTATTACTTTCCTATTTTGTCTATTTGAATCAATCAAATATATTCTGATTCTACAGTGCCCAAAGTCTAATGAAAATATTAACCAATTAACCCAAAACTTTAAAAATATTATCATCTATAGTGTCAGTGCAATCAGGTATATCATGAAGTAAATCCCATTCAGAGAGTTTAGCCCCAATTACAAATACAGTTTAAGACTCAATTGTCCATTTTTATGTATATGTGGTTTTTTTCTTGCTTTAATAATACTTTGTTTAAAACTAGACAGATTTACTTTGGAAAGAAAGTGGTATGACTTAAAGCTACACCAAACAAAACTTAGAACAATGTACAAAATGTTCCAAAAGTCACAAGTTTCCAAAATGGCATGAGAATGTTGGTAAAATTTCAATTACATAAGCAAGGTTTTCTGAAACTTTTGTATTTGATGTGTCTAGGGAATGGACATTGGCATAATTCAAATACTTCTTGAATAATTTTCTGTGGATTTACAGATGTAACATTTACACATTTATGATACTAATCCATTCTTCTGCCTGCCATAATTCCAGCTAAAACTCTGAACTGTGTTTTAATTCACCATGATAAGAAAGTTATCTTTGCTAGTATTTTTTGTCTCATTTAAAATCTTCATGTTTTTATCTCTTCAGTGCTAACAGTCACATTCAATTATAAGTCAGACAAGACTGCAAAAAAAACATCAGCTTGCAATTTGTCAGTCTTCAAAAATTCATATGACAATACGGTACTTCAGAACAGCCTGGGACTAGAAAGACACAGCTATGAAGGGGCCATCCATACTTTTCTTTTTTCTATCACACATATTCTATTATAACTCTTAATATGGAACTTAATTTATGTTTTTCAGCATTTTTCCTTAAAAAATTCTACTCTGGGTATTTTTATTTCATTCTCATTCTCTATCCCTTTTTTTTAGTTCTATGAGAGTAGGACTTGAGAAAAAGGGCATATTTGTCTACCTCAGTGGTTCCCAACCTTTTTGTGATCGAGTACCACTTGGAGGTCCTGTACAGTTGCCGCGTACCACCTGGTTCCAGAGAAACTAAATTCACTTTATTTCCATAATTGTACCGTTCCTTTTTTGGCCCCGCGTAGCCAGCAACTGGATTCTGGGGCCGCTGGGACCAGGTGGGTAGCGTGTGGCAACAGTTGCAAATCGTTGCCAGATTATCTTGTGTTAGGCAGTAAACATTTTTGTGAAGTAAAAAATAACTAACTAAAAATCGTTCATGACCCCGAAAGTGTTCGCGTACCACCTGGAAGGCCCTCGCGTACCACTAGTGGTACACGTACCACAGGTTGGGAACCACTGGTCTACCTGATAATTTATTTGTCCTTCCCTGTCCAGAGGTACAGCATAGGAAGATAAATTCAGAAAGAATAATTGTTTAGAAATTAATTAGCTGAGGATAATCAATTCATATGGATAAAGTAAGGGGTTTTGCCCTTGAGTTTCAGAGGTTTTTCAGAGGTGACTGCTACAAAAGCTAATGCAATCTTAGAAAGCATCAGTAGAAGCAACAATATTTAGGTTACAGGAAGTAATAGTGCTGCCTTGTTTCATGTTATGTTACATTCAGAAAATTGTATCTGGTAAAATTTTTATATATCTAGCATTTTAAGGTGCTAGAGCATATTCATAAACTATCAACCAGAATGATAAAAGAGATAAAAACCAAGTCATATTAAGAACAGGAATGAGCAGAACAGAACAACAATAACAGAATAACCTAGTTGGAAAGGACCTTGGAGTTCTTCTAGTTCAGGGGTGTCAAACTCAATTTCATTGAGAGCTGCATCAGGATTGTGTTTGACCTCGGGGGCTGGGTGGCCATGGCCAGGGGTGAGTGTGGCCAGCTCAACATCACTCATGTTGGGCGCACCCCTTCCACGCTCCGTTTTTGGCTGCAATGGCCTCCTGCAGTACTCTGCCAGAGAAAATGGAGCTTGGAAAGCCACAAGCGGCCCTCCTGAGCTCCATTTTTGCTGGCAGAGGCACTGTGGGCCAATCCTTTGCTGTTTCCAGGGTAACCCCACAAGCCAGATCTAAGCACCCTGCAAACCAGATCTGGTCCATGGGCCTTAAGTTTGACACCCCTGTTCTAGTCCAGCCACCTGTTCAAGCAGGAAACCCTATACCATTTCATACAAATGATTGTCTAATCTTTTCTTTAAAACCTCCAGTGTTGGAACATCCACAAGTTCTGGAAGAAAGTCATTCCACTGATTAATTGTTCTGTCAGGTTGGTTTTCTCTTTGATTAGTTTCCATCCATTGCTTCTTGTCCTGCCTTCAGGTAGTTTGGATAATAGGTTGATCCCCCTTTTCTTCATGACTATCCATCAAATGTTGGAAGCCATACCCAATTCTTGCGACCATTCTTTGTATATGTCCCCTAATCATCTTTGTTGCTCTTCTCTGCACTCTTTCTAGAGCTTAACATCTTTTTTTTATATTGTAGCAATCAAAACTGGATGTAATACTCCAAGTGTGGTCTTACCAAGTCATTACAAAGTGGTATTAACCCTTCCCATGATATTGAATCTATCCGTCTGTTAACTAAGTCCATTTTATTCATCAGCCTCTTTAAAGAAAAATTTCCAGCCTGATAAACTTTTCTAAAGATTTTTTATATTTTAAAAAGTCATCACTCCATTTAAAGGCAGGGTAGTGGGATTACTTTGTAAGCCTATAAGGTGACTGAGGGCTTTTCCTGTTCTGTTTTTACATCTTATAAATATACTTCAAATGAACCTAGGGATGGGGCTTTTGGCAAAGAAGTTTCTTTTTCCAGGCTATCATTTTTACCATTTAAGAGTAGGAGATGAAAGACTGGTGGCCACTTCATATATCTGAAAAGTAAATCCTAATTCTTCTTATCCCTGTCCTGTCTCTGTTGGTCCTTCACTGAGCATCACACCTCTGTACTTTTTCCTTGCACACAGCTGACTTCTAACACAAGACTGGATCTCTGTACTTTTCCAGACTTCATCCTTTGAAGTCCCAGACTCAGCCTTGAAACTTGCACTTACGGCAAAGCTGGCCAAAAATATTCTTAGCTTCTTGCCTACATAATATATTTTATTTTTGTATAAGTTTTTCTTTTGGTGGTTTGTAATTATCAAAATGGCTTCTCCAAGGTTTGGCAATCATCAAGTAAGTTTTCAAAACATTTTACAACAGACCTAACCTTAATGCATACATCTGGTGTAAAGTTCAGAGTTTGGCAATGAAGGTGGTGGATAGTTTATGCTTTGTAGAATCCATTATTAGCCATAAAGGAACCAGCACTCAAGAAATAAATTGCAGACTAGCACTGGTATAATAGCCATGATGGCCTTGGGAAAAAAATATTCAGATAGTATAATAGCAGCTATTCCTACAGCAATCAGAATTGTGCAGACACAGTTTCCCTGTGACACTCATGGAAGCAGGAATCTGAAAGCAGGACAAAAGAATATTCATGCTTTTGAATGTTGGAGTTGGAGAAGATTCCTGAGAATATCATGAAAACAAATTGGATCATTGAAGAAATTAACCTAGAGTTCTCAAGGCATAAATGACAAGCTTTAAATTATCATATTTTAGATACATTATGCAAAACATAGTTCTCATGAGATGTCAATAATGCTGAGAAAATGTAAAGAAAGAGAAGTGAATTATTAGCAACAAGGTGAGTCAATTATAGTAGTAAGGAGTGCACCATTGGGAGACCTAAAGGATCAGGTTAATGACAGATTGTCTTGGAGAAAATCTGTTTTCTCACTAAGAGTCAACAATGACTTGATGGCGCATAATCAATCAAAGAACAGAGTACTATCCATGTGAATGAATTGCAATGTACAAGGTCTGGAACATTTTATTTTTCAATTAAATATGCTCAGATTTCTGTATAAACAGAGAACTGTGATTTATTGTGGGAAGGGAAGAGAAAAACTAATACTTCTGCAAGTGATGATAAATGATAATAATGATAATTTAAAAAGCAATAAAATTAGCATGAATCAAATCTAATACATTTTAAAAACAAAAGAATTGATAAAATCTTGCCATATTAAAATTATCTAAGAAAAGAATAGAGCAATGTTAGATGTAGCATAACTTTTTCTGATAGCCATGCAGGTAATATTTACAGATTTTGGTTTGCAACACTTAAAATTTTAATAGGGTTATCTTCCATTTTAAATATTGCAATAAATCAACTATCTTAAACATGCAGATTATAAATAAATAGATTTCAACTAAATAAAGCCTAATCAGCTAAACAGTACTACAGTATAACTGAATCCCTAAATACAAACATGGAGGTATTTTTAAAGCAATTGTATAAGGAAGAAGCTACTTATGGCAATACTTTTTCTCAGCATTAAGCCTTGACTCCCCTTATCTTCTCTTCCTGCATGTGCACTAGAGAAGTGGAAGAGGATTAGACTCTATTTATAGCCTAAGGAGCAAGAGACTCTATCTTAATAACTGCTAATGGAAGAGATGCTATCAGGTGTCCTTTATATATTTCTACCAGAACAGTTCTCTTGGCTATTTGCTCTAAAAGTACCCACAGAATTAAAAGATCTCCACTGGCTCATATCTTTACAATGATAATTGTAAATAATGAATTTGTCACTGATACCTTTGCTAGAGCAAGTATTTCCAGGATACCTTTTTGAAACTTTGCTGGGTTCAGTTGTTCAAACATGCAACTATTTATTTCATTTGAAATAAATCAGAACACTTGAGTACCATACCATGTATACTTCAATATTCCTTATAGTCATAAGTCACTCCCTAGGGGCTAGATTGGAAGGAAGCAATGGGTTGCTTGAAATTTACAACATAACTGCCTCTCATGATGACTAACATAACGAAATTGGGAGTTTTGTGGCAAAGGCTACAAGGAAGTTGTTGACAGCAAGAAAAAGGCTTCAAGTATATATCACAAGATGAGATTTAAGTATACGATTGACTGAGCATTCATAATTATGAAATTTGACAGATTTTGCTGGATTTCAGGCAAGTGGGAATGCAATCTTGGGTGTCAATCTGAGGCCTATTTTTAGTGTTATTGCTCAAGTAGTATATCCTTCTTTCCTTTTATGGAGTGATACTTTTCTCTACTGAAGCTAGTATGCTTTTTATTTTTATTTGTGTTAATGATTTCTTCTCAGAAGGTGATTTGACCTTTTTAAATGAGCAAAATGAATATGATTGGGAATTAAATATACACTCCTAAGAATGGAATCTTTTAAGAGTGACAGTGGTATGTGGAGTTGTAGAAAAAGTGTATAATCAAACAATGTTATATCTATGTATATTACCAACACGTACTTGACAAAAACAAACAAATAAATAAATAAATAAATAAATAAATAAATAAATAAATAAATAAATAAATAAATAAATAAATAAATAAATAAATAAATAAATAAATAAAATAAACTATACTTTTAATGCTGAATTACTTGTCCTTCCAAGGAAATGGCAGACTAAGTGGATAATTCAAGACCAATCTTTATATATCTAGGAAATCATTGCACCGAGATATCTAAATCAGATTCTTTAACAGTATGGTCCAATCTGAGTTGGTCACCAGCACCAGAAGTTTAGTCTTCTGAGATAACAGTATGTTATTTCAAAGTAGTTCAAATTTCTAATCCTGGGAATAGATATCTTACTTTTCCATTGCTAACTTCCCTCAAAGTTTTATCTGGCAAGCAGAAAAAAGGTACTTTTCAATCCTTTCAAAAATTTGGTGCTTATGCCCAACATTTTTTTTTACAAAGGTTCTTATTCTGCTACTTCTCAAGGGAATTGTTGAAAGCCTCTACCGTTTCCTCTGCTTTTTCCATGTTTCTTGGTACATCCAGATTGTTCTTCCTAGTCCAACGAGGCCTGGTACTAGAGTCTTTGTGCCCCCTGCTGACAAGACAAAATACTGCTTGCCTATTTGAAATGTTCCTGTCTTGAACATTGCAGTCTGGAATCTAAGTCTAGATTACCTAGCATTTTATTGTGTTTCTAATTAATTGCCAAGTATGGTTTTTCATGCCACCATTTCTACAAAGAAATCGGACGCAGCACCAGCATCTATCGATAACATTATATAGGACTCGTATAGCTAGTTTTAGCCAGAGAAATTTCATTTTGTTGGGAAAAAAGCCCTTTAATTTTGCTCACTTCTGTTCTTAGATGTTTTGTTCTTTGGACCTCTCAGTCTGGAAGGCCATGTAAAAGCTTCATCAAAGAACATGTACCATCATGAATCAGGACAGCAGTGGAAACAAGGTTGATCCCTCTTTTTGTTGTAAACAGATTGGTTGGAATGTGCTAACTGCCCTTTTCTTGTTGCAGACAAATTAACTACAAAGTTTTGCATACTTAATTACCAGCCTTATCAGATGGATGCAGAATCATCATCATCATCATCATCATCATCATCATCATTATCATCATCCCACATTTTGGGAGTCTCATCATCTACCAGGGGTGTGAATACCTTATTGCTTATTACCTACAGCAGGGGTGGCCAAACTATGGTTCTTTGAGGACTTGTGGACTTCAACTCCCAGAATTCCTGAGCCAACCATGCATGCATGGTTGGCTCAGGAATTCTGGGAGTTGAAGTCCACAGGTCCTCAAAGAACCATAATTTGGCCACCCCTGACTTACAGTATTGTTGTTTAAATCCACCCCTTTCTCTCTTACTCAACAAGATATGCTTAAAAATTGTGCCTTACTGTATGATATGATTATTGTGGTTTAGAAACTTTAGATAATGGCTAGTGTTGGAAGAATAAAAAATAAAGAATAATAAGCCCCTATGACACACACATACTCCTTGGTGAGGACACACATCAACTTCAACCACCTCTGATATACTGGTAACCTCAAAACAAAGCTTAAGCTTTGGGGGCATGACTGGGCATGCGGGCTGGGCTGAATTAAACATGTCTCTCCAGTAGGTAAGTCAACACCGCCAAACAAATATAAAAGCAGAATCCCCTCAAAATAAAGGAATTCTTTTATCACAATGCTGCATCCCTGATGCCAGATCCCTCATAAAATTCCATATCAAGGAAGAGATGTACACATCTAAGATCACCTACCCCACAGAACAAGGAATGGACCTTCCTCTCTCAGGGACTTCACACATACTTAAGGCAGGAAGTCCTCAAATTCCAGATCTAACATACTTCAAATCAAAGTCCATTGTTACTGTAAGTACTATCATTCTCAATGTTCGAAATTTTTAGTCAGCTGGATTGTGTGTTCTTGTTTTTGTTGTTGAAATAAATCCTACTTCCACTTCAGACAGATGTCCTGTGCCCATTTACCTGGCTATGTGCCAAACCAGAATTTTCTTCCAATACTGGCATGATGTGTGAAGTCAGCCACTTTGGCATTAATATTAGTTATAAGTATAACCTATATACTACCTATTCTTAAAAAGTATTCACAGCTGTGATTAATACTTCCAACATTAGAGTTATCATTTCAGTATAAATTTTCAGTAACAACTTCACTTGATAAGCAGCAACAAAAAGAAATGTGTCAATTTGAAATGGAAATGCTAATTGTCCAGTTGTTATGTACTTGCACAAAAATACAAACAATTTCTACATCTTGGCATAAAAACAGAAGATAACAAAAACAAGGAAAATCAAACTCAACATATTTTTCCTTTCTGTGCTAAATATTTTTTGAACATTTAAAGGCCCTTTTGTAGGGTAATTCTCATTTCTAACAATTAGTGATAGTTTATCTTCCATATAATCTTAAAGAGTCCTCCACTCCTCTGCTCGCAATAGAATACCTTATTCCACCAGACTTGAAATATTGGGATTAGACAATTTAGAACTACATCGCCTTCGATCTGATCTAAATGTAGTTCATAAAATCATATACCAAAGTGTCCTTCCTGTCAATGATTACTTCAGCTTCAACCGCAACAAGCGAGCACGTAATAGATACAAACTTAATGTAAACCACTCCAAACTCAACTGCAGAAAATACGACTTCAGCAACAGAGTGATCAATGCCTGAAATGCACTACCCGACTCTGTGATTTCTTCCCCAAACCCCCAAAACTTTAACCTTAGACTGTCTACAGTAGACCTCTCCCCATTTCTAAGAGGTCCTGTAAGGGGCGTGCATAAGCGCACCACTGTGCCTACCGTCCCTGTCCTACTGTCCTATTATCCTCTTTTATCTGTTTTTTTAAACTTATGTTATGTTATACAAACAACTACTATCCTGTACATGTTTGACAAATAAATAAATAAATAAATAAATAAATAAATAAATAAATAAACAAACAAACAAACAAACAAACAAAGAAATAAATAAAGGTTAGAGCTGTAAAATGCTTCCATGACTTCAGCTTGTAATAAATAGAATATATATCTACAATGCAATTTGTCTTATTCCATAGCAATAATTCAGCTGCAAAATAAAATATTTCCTCTGTGATTTCCTCTGACTTTTTCCTTATAAAGGGAAAAAGGAAAAAGTCAGATGAAATCACGGAGAGACCCAATCATGACAAAAGGGTAATGAAGAGATGCTGATGGAGATGAGATGACAAGAGGAAAGGCAACCTTTTTGGCCTGGGGATACATTCCAATCTCCCTTCCTGAAAGCTGCTGAATGTGGTGGTGGTGTCATCCAAGTAGGTGGGCTGATTCCCCCCCCTTTCTTTCTTTCTTTTCCTTGGGGTTTGGTGATATTGGTAATTTAAGTTGTGCAGAGCTACAGGGCATTTTGCTTTTGCCCTTCAAGCTCCCTCCAAATGAAAAAAAAACCTACCAAGGTTTTAATATTTTTGGGGTGGTGGTGATCTGATTATTATGTGGTATAATGGATGACTTAAGCAACTGAAATCGAAAGGACCACACAAAGCATGTTTCAGCCTCCACTGATGGGGGGCACATTCTGGGATTGCAAATGGGATGCAGGGGACCACCCACAAATGTCCAAACCCTACTTTAATTGGTTCTCTGGCTAATTTAAATGTCCAGTATGTTCTACTATAGAATTTATGTATAGCTATTGGTTGCATTCACGCAGCACTTCAATCCACTCTACGTCTTTGTGATTCCTTCACTAGGACTGGCAGTTTCTCCCTACTATGAAGTGGTGGTATATTCAGTCTGTGTGCTGGAAGTGCCCTGTATCTTTTGTTTACAATTGAGGAAGATGTCAAATAGTTCAGTAACAGCAGCTTAAAGACTGGACTTCTGTCAAAAGACCACAGCATAGAACTGTGAAGGACCAAAACAGGACAAAATACGCAAATTTAATCAAGCGGCTAAATTGTACCATAAATAGTAATAATGATAAAATAAATTCTTCCTCTTTCATGGTTGCTAAATTGTTCTTGTCACATATAGGCAGCCACTAGAAAAAAATTGCATTTTAGCCCGTTTCATTATAGGCGTTAAAATTTGAATTCTGCCTAAGTCATTACAGCTCTACTGTGGTTTTCACTCAATAGTTTCATGATAAAGCCTGTATAGCAGGTCAAGATACACTGCATTAACTATAGCTGTAACATTAATACTTTTTTAAAAAAATAGATGCAGTCCCATTATTTGTCTGCTAGCCAGAGTAACTGTCTATTACAGCTCATGGGACTGAGGCAAGAGCAGGAAATGTGAAGTTCAGTTGCAACCGCACAAGGCAAAGTGCCAGCTGACAGTCTGGTTTCTCTTTCTCTCAAGTCTCATTCACTGAAAGGTGGACCTTCTTATCTTACAAGTGGCCCAGGAAGCTGCAGTGCTCTGCAAAATCCATGATGCTTAGTATGAGATTGGGCTGTATTCCAAATAACCAGATGAAGACTGAGTATCTGGAACAGGCTTGGTTCATTTTTAAGGCTAGTTTTTAAAATGTTGCATCACTCTGAAGAAACCCTACAGCAGAACTGAAGTTTAAATGTTGTTTGTTTGCCAAAATGAAAGAACTACGCAGATGTGTGGCAAACAAAAAAAAACAACAAAAAAACCAGCCTGAATCAAAAGAAGGAAGGAAGAAAAGCTGTCAGAGTATTAAAGCCAGATGTGTTCTTTCTCCATTTCTTTTTCCATTTTATCCTTCAGCTACTCCACCTGACAGATATCCTACACTTTTGCAGTTATTTATGTGTTGCCATCCTATATGGATTGAAGCATTCTCCCTCATTTTCTATAGGTGTATATTAAAATATGTAATTACAGAATACAATGCAATGATTGTTAGATGTAGCATTTCCTTCTCCGTATATTAGCAGTTTCCATTTATCTTCCTTTTCTTAGGACATTTTCAGGGACCAGTTGAATTCCAACTGGAAGTGTCATTAGAATCAAGCCACAATCTTTTTGATGAGGCAATTGTTTGTTTTGACCACAGTGGTGGTCCTGGTTTCTAAAGAACAGACTCAGGCCAAACTCAGGCAGATGTAAAATACTGCACTTCAAGGCAAATTTGGAAAACAGGAAACTGGTTTATATTACTGGATCTATGAACCTGTTTCAAGTGCAGAGTTAGATAATGAGGCTTGGTTCCCATATAATTGTCTTCATTTATCTTTAAGGAAGAAGTTTTTATGGGCCTCTGGCTTGCTTCCTTGAGGCTTCACAAAGGATCTTTCAAGCAGATCCTTTTACTTCTCATGCATTCTTTCTGTCCTGGGGCCAACCTTCTTGCTAGTTCTGGAATCAATCCAATTCTGGAAATCAGCCCATGTCCAAAAACCCACTGTTCTTCCATAATGTTTTTAACATTTTAGTTTTTTTTTTTAAAAAAATACAATTTACATCATACTTCAAGGCTGCCCTTGCATATATTTTCACCAGCTTTATATCAAAACTCAAAACACTTAAATTTTCATACATTCAAACTAAATTTACAAAAGACATAATATGAAGTGCCAGAATTGGAAACTCTGGTTAGCATACCGGTAGAATAATAACATAAGTAGCATTTAGCAGACAAATCGATCTAATTTCCTTGAAGTTAAACTCCAGTTGGGCAGATACAGATGAGAAATGGCAAAGGCATGGACTGATCGGGTAAGCTAGGGAGAGTTTCATCCTGTAACTCTGAGAAAATGGATAAGATTCTTGGGACTGTTACCCCTTTTTACTAGATCCTTCTTTCTCCTGGCTTGTGGAGGCTACTCGGGAGATGACATGTGGCAGAGTCCATGGGATGGTGTCAACCTTTTTCACAAAAGACACAGGGGTGAAATCCAGCAGGTTCTGACAGGTTCTAGAGAACCAGTAGCAGAAATTTTGAGTAGTTCGGAGAACTGGTAGCAGAAAGTTTGAGTAGTTCAGAGAACCGGCAAATACCACCTCTGGCTGGTGGTGAAATTTTGCAATATCCTTCCCCTGGAGTGGGGTGGGAATGGAGATTTTGCAGTATCCTTCCCCTGCCATGCCCACCAAGCCACACCATGCCCACCAAGCCACGCCCACAGAACCGGTAGTAAAAAAATTGGATTTCACCACTGAAAAGACATAACTATTAGAGACAAATACAGTTTGCAACTATCACACATATTGAAATAACAACTCAAAGGGCTGTTGATCAATATATTTGGGGTTATCTGCACTTGCCTGGTTGCCCCATCACCAGAACTGTCAGGAAACATTTCTAGAAGGCAGAAATGGATGAAGTCACAAAGTTTATAACTGGAGATTTGTATTTCTCTTTAGAAAAATGAAGGGCTGACGGCATTTCCATGGCTTATGTCAGGGCTCAGTAACTTTCTTCTGCATAAGTGCCAGAAGCCATGTCGCTGTATGGGTGGCAGATCACTCTCTCTCCCTGTCATAGGTGAATACATTTGTATTTGGGAGGACTCTTTAGGTCAAACTATAGAAACACATTTCTTTCTTAAGGGAAAAAAGGGGAAGCATGGCTAAAGGGAAAATACGGGTATAACCAATGAGTCTGGAGGGAAGAGGACGGAAGAGGAGGGAAGAGGAGAAAAGGACTTCAGTAACCAAGGGCCCCAGTGAGGAGTGATGGATAGAGGGAGTGAGAGAAAGATGAGACTATGGTAGGTTATATCCAGTTTGTGCGACATAGGTTGCTAACCCTTGCCTATATGCAGGTAAGATTAACTATGTTGCTTTAGATAAAGAATGTTAATTCTTTCTTTGGGATGTTGCTGTCCGTCTTGCAAATGTCAGGTATAATAATTTCTTAAAGGAGTTACATATGAGGCCCCTTTACTTCAATTAATAGAAACATGATAGAACACTGAAACTTTGTACTTTTCCTTCAGGGAAAGCAAAGTAGATACAGGAAGTAGTAATTTTAAAATTTTTGCTAGGGTTTGAATCAGTAACCTCTTACCTCAAGGCAAATACTCTTAGCTAGAGTGCTCTTTTATTTTTATTTTTTTAAAAAATAATTTTTATTTGGTATATATACATTAAAAATGACAAACATACATTAAACACAACGCTACATGTACTTACATGTACATGCATACATATAAACTTTTACGGTGAACGTCTTGACCTTGTCCTTTTATTTATATATTTCTATAGAATTATATCTATCTATATAATATTTCTTTTCTCATTTTTATCTACTTATAAGTTATTTATAGATTCATAAATACATACATGTATTTACAATGCTTATATTTATCTATTATTCTATCAGTTAATAGGTTATCAATTCTAACTTATCTATCCGTCTAAACATTTCTATGTTTCTTTTTTTCCGTTTCTTTTTTCTAGCCAATTATAAAAGAGGTTCCAAGTTTCAAAGAATTCTGAATTTTTTTTCTGTCTCAATTCTAGTGTTAATTTGTCCAATTCCGCACATTCTAAATTTTTTTTGATTATTATACTTTCTGCTGGTACATCACCTTGTTTCCAATGCTGCACTAGTGCTATTCTTGCTGCTGTTAGTACATGTGTTATGATATACCAATGCTTCTTTTCTATGTTTTGCTCCAACATCCCTAATAAGAAGGTTTCCGGTGTGAGATTTATTTTTAATTTAGTTATTTCTTGGAGCCAGGTGTGTATTGTTTGCCAGAAGTTTTTAATTTTGGGGCACGTCCACCACATGTGATAGTAGAGAGTGCTCTTTTAATACTGAGTATAAAGAAGTCTTAGAAGTTCATGTATTGACAACTATTGTTCAGTTAAGGTCATGTTCTACCTTCTGTGAATATGCCAATTGACTTCTGAAATTAGCCTACAGCCTAAAATGCTCCATCCCAAATGGGCAAGAGTTCTTGAGACAACATAAGAAGAAAAAAATACTTTCAAACTGCCACAGGAAAACATATCAAATTTACAACAAAAGAAGGGTGAATAAAGTATGTTTGTACTCTCAAAAAATAGTTATTGGCCTGTTCTAGGAAAGAGGCAGTTACAGTAGGTAGTGTGAATAAGCACTTTGAGAGAACTTGAAAATTTACCTGAACTTGAAAATATTCAAAACCGGTATAAATGTCCTGGTTGGTAACCACAAACATAAGTAATTTTGCTCAAATTAGTTCAATGAACTTGCTGCAATAATTTCTGGAAAAGTATCCAGCCATGCTGACAAATATTTAACTTTTGTTGTGTTTGTATTACTGTTATCTGCTTTACATGGAGCTAAAAGTTTTGTAAAGTTTCAGTTGCTTCAGGATTTGATGACAAAACTGTTCACCCGTGCCAATTATGAAGAGCATTTGGATCCTTTATTACAACAGAGTCTCTGGATGTCAGATTAATTCAGCTATGACAGCCAAATGCATGAAACTAATGTTGTGAAATTGTCCCTGAAGAGAAAGAAGCTACTCATTCTCATTGGGAGGGGGAGAGGAGGGAAAGTGGAGGTGAATGAAATGGGAGAACACCTTAATTTTCAGAAGATGGTTGCCAGATATTTCTTACAAGAAACGTCTAGAACAGTGTTTCCCAACCTTGGCAACTTGAAGATGTCTGGACTTCAACTCCCAGAATTCCCCAGCCAGCATTCGCTGGCTGGGGAATTCTAGGAGTTGAAGTCCAGACATCTTCAAGTTGCCAAGGTTGGGAAACACTGGTCTAGAAGAAGAGCTTTGCCAGAAAAACGTGAAAAGCTTTATTATTATTATTTTAATTCAGTAAAGAGACAAACAGCTCTTGGCCATTTCCTTTTAGATAAAGCTAACATTTCTATCTCTCTCCCTCACTCTCACTAATTTAAGAGAAAATCTTTTCTTCTCTGTGAAAGACATGGGGAAAAAGCACTATATATGTTTTGCAGAAAATGAAGAATTTCTGGATGCTGAAGCAGGAACTGGTCCAATAAAACATGGAATCAAGATGCCAAAAGAACTTTTTATTAGATGCTACCTTTTTCATTAATCATGTCAATCTTGGAGTGTTGCTTGCGATATGGGCAAATTTATTCTCTGAAATCAGATTACGTTCCCTGACATTTTTAACAAAACAATTATTTGAAAATAGGAAATAAAACAAATTCAGGCACCTAGTTTATTTTCCATAAACTTGACAAAGATATATTTAAAGTGGTCTAAAGGGTTAAATGATCATTTAGCCTTCTACTCTGACCCTAGTCCAGTGATGGCGAACCTATGGCACGCGTGCCACAGGTGGCACGCGGAGCCATATCTGCCGGCACGCGAGCCATTGCCCTAGCTCAGCTCCAGCATGCATGTGCGTGCACGCCAGCTGATTTTTGGCTCACACGGAGGCTCTGTGAGGGCATTTTAGGTTTCCAGAGGGCCTCTGGGGGGGGTGTTTTCACCCTCCCCAGGCTCCAGGGAAGCCTCTGGAGGCTGGGGAGGGTGAAAAACGGGCCTACAAGGCCCACCGGAAGTCAGGAAATGGCCATTTCCGGCCTCCAGAGGACCTCTGTGGGGGCGGGAGAGGCCGTTTTCGCCCTCCCCAGGCATTGAATTATGGGTGTGGGCACTCACATGTGTGTGACAGCGCGCGCGTGCGCGCTTTTGGCACCCGAGGGAAAAAAGGTTCGCCATCACTGCCCTAGTCCAACATGTGTTTTATTACATACATTGGTTATTTGTCTGAAACTTTTTCAAAAAATTTCTGCAGAGAATGTTGTATTGCTAATGCATAATAAACAAACAAACAAACAAACAAACAAATGTAAGCTGATTTTAGATATAGGTTTTCTTTTTTTACTTTTGCACTAAAGAAGGAGCCTATATTAAATTATCTTTAAGAGCAATGTTTAAAAGAGAAAGTATGTTATAGATATTTTAAACAAAACTGATACAATTACATATTTTGTATTTATGGACTTCAGTAACTCCAAATATGTAGATTTTATTTATTTCTTCATTTGTTTCTTCATTCTACTGTTCACATCCATTAATATTCAGATGTATATATGTTTTATATACTGAATATGTTAGAAAGCATTTAGCATATAACTTATTTTGAGAATAAATAAAATGAATGGTAATTTTAGAATGAAAATAAATAACTATTAAGTGGAGTAGTGAGGTTGTTCAAAGAAGTTTGCATTTGCCAGGTCTTGAATAACAAACTTGTCAGATCCCCCACCTTGGCTTGTCTTCAAACAGCAGACTTTCCAATTTATAAGAATTTGGGCATTTCAAGATGAAAAAGCTCAACAAATGCCTCCAGCACTAGCATTTGGTACTAGAAAACCATGGGGCGAATATCTGAATCACAGTATCAAACTAATGTTCGAATTACAGCAGTTTATTCCTATATCAGAAAGTATGGAAGAAGATCAGCAGTGGGTTGCTCCCGGTTCGGCCCGGTTTGCCGAACTGGTAGCGGCTGCGGGAGGAGGCTCCGCCCACCTGCCCGGAACGCTTCTGCGCATGTTACTAGCCAGTAGCGACGGGATTTAGAACCCACTACTGAAGAAGATGCAATTGAAAACATAAAATGGCAGAGCCAAAATTGTAATGGGTTTATGCACAAAGCACCTTCAAAATCTTCAAGAAAAACTTTCTTTAAAAGACTTCATAACAAAATAGAAATAGCAAAAAGACTTTCTCGTCCCATTATTTTGGGTGGATCTTTCGTTGCTTTTATCAATTTGCCCAGCTTTTAATTTAAAACTGTCATTCTTGCTATTTATTGATTGAACTGCCACTTCTTTCTTAATCAAATCACACGTAGTTAGAGCTGCTTAGGACCAATTTTCCAAACTTGCCAAAGGCAGAAAGATTAAATATTCCAAAGGAGCCATAATTTCAGTTCAAAATGACAATAATATATATGGAAGGGAACAGAACTGAATCCTAGTAACAAATCAGAGTTTAGTCACTTCCATCCTGAAATAAGCTAGACTGCATAAATATCAGTGCAGTGTTCTGTAAAGTAAATAAAATATAACACATACTTCATTATCTACTTTTAGAAGTTATGGCCAGGACTAGACTTTAGCCGCTATCATAGAGTCAGTTTTAATTTTTTGGGGCATCCTATAGAACAGTGATGGCGAACCTTTTTTTCCTCGGGTGCCGAAAGTGCATGTGCGCACGCTATCGCATATGCGTGAGTGCCCACACCCATAATTCATTGCCTGGGGAGGGAGAAAACGCCCTCCCCGCCCTCCCGCAGGCCCTCTGGAGGCCGGAAATGGCCCGTTTCCCAACTTCTGGTGGGCCCGGTAGGCCCATTTTTCGCCCTCCCCAGGCTCCAGAGGCTTCCCTGGAGCCTGGGGAGGGCAAAAACGCCCTCCCCCATCCCTCCGGAGGCCCTCTGGAAGCTGAAAACGCCCTCCCAGACCCTCTGTGCGAGGAAAAAATCAGCTGGCCGGTGAGTACATGCGCGCTGGAGCTGAGCTAGGCAACGGCTCACGTGCCGGCAGATATGGCTCCGCATGCCACCTGTGGCACGCGTGCCATAGGTTTGCCATCACTGCTATAGAATAAAAAAGGATTTATTGTGGGTTCAGACAGCCTTCTTACAAAAATATCAACTTAAGACAGGCATCCATAAAGTGAAAAGACAATTTAATTTTCAAAAGTCCAGAATGTTCAGTGTTTATTTCTCATATAAGGGAAAGGGGTTTAATGATTATAACCTAAATAACTCTATTTTTAAAGTATTTTGATCTCATGTAGAGATTTCTGGGAAATTAAACCATCTTGCTCAATTTGAATCCTTTGGCTTAAATACTAGGCTTTCAGAAGAAATACCACAATATTTCTTAGTTTCTTCAATATAGTTTTCCTTAATAGTGAAAACTGAATCATTAAAAAAGGAGGACAGAGTTCAAACAAATAGGAGTTGTGTTCATAATGTGCTGCTGTGGGCAAAATGCATTGTTGATTGTACCTCTAAGGAATGTCTATGTGGTTGAATAATATTCTATTTTCTTTGCAGTTTTTTTATGATTTTATGTCATAATTCTTAGTTTCTCTGTCTTTTTGAGCTGTTGTACATTAATTGTAGCTAAGTGTTAACGTCTGGTGCTTTATCGGTCTTCAGTAGATGTTTCTGTAACTTATTTCTCATGTGTTCTATATTTTCCCTCAAAATAGTATTTAAGCTTATGTTTTAAAAATCAGCAGATTACATGAATGTAATCTTCCTTTTTTTCATCTCTTAGGAATAGAGTTTGATTTTGCTGTTCTGAACAAATTGAACATTCTTGCTATATTCAGTGAATACTTTGAAAATCACAAGCACATCTGTGATAATAATCCATTAAAAATTAATTTAGAACAGAGTTTATGAACTTCTTTGCTGGATCAGTGTATGTTACCTAGCAGTAGAAGAGATTGCTGGACTAAATTGCACCTTGTACAATACAGATGATGTATAGATGAAAATTGTGCAACTCATAATTTTCCATGATTTTTCTTGTGGCCCTCAAATCTAGATTGCTTGGACTAAAATGAATAACTTGGTAGGGAGATAAGACACAAAATGAAGTAAACTTGGCAAGAATCCTACAAAGCTTGCAGATTGACTCTGATAAAGCTATTATCTAAAGTTCTGTAGAATGTCAAAACTGCTCCATTCTATGTACCCTCCTACCTGATCACATGATCCAAAGCAATAAGCACGTAGTCTCCTTCCTGATTCCTATTACACACTTAAATGCCGACACCTTAAATGTACCACTCATCTATAATATTATCTAATTACCAGTATTTATCTAGTTTATATAGCTGCCCATCTCATAAAGAAATGACTCTGGGCAGCGTACAATAAAATAAATTAACTGACATTAAGCTGAGAGCAAAAGTCATTCTGATTCAAGAATAAACCTGTTGATCATTGAAGTGTCTACTATTGCAAATATTTTTAAAATAAACCTCAAAAACATCTTTTTTTCTTCTCTGTGCAATATTTCAAAAGAGAAATTCTTTGAAAAAGCTGTAAGATACCAGTGAACTAATTTTATTTACATTTGCATTACATATATTTGCATTACATATATATCTTCCCTCCCAAAATTGAATTTATTATGTGGAATTTACTGTTGTTACAACTTTCCATTTTTGGGGAAAGGTATATAGAAATGCTCAAGAATTGCTCAAGTCTTTGCCAGACAAATAACAGTGAATTTTAAAAAAGTCTTCAACTTTACTTAGTTCTAATGTTAACGGTAGTAATTGTATTATTTTTCATTTATGTTTTTAAATTTTTCATTTTTGGGGTGGTAACATTGAGTCACTTCTTTGTATGGGAAAAGTGGTTATAAAGCAAATGAATAAATAAATATGGTATTAGAATCATAAACTGCCTGAGTTGTATTGCTCTGATTAGTATGTGATTTTTTCTCTCTCTCAGACTTTTCATCCTGCTTACACAAAAGGAATTAACCTTGCAATGGATTGTTCTTGAGAGGAAATATTTATTTATTTATTTATTTTTATTTATAAGAGTTCTTATAGGCCGCCCAATCCCGTGGGACTCAGGGCGGCTTACAGCAGAGATTAGAACTACATATTAAAATAACATCTAAAAACATATTACAATTTAAAAAGCCATTCATACTTGGGGGAATCATCTCTTCACCCCGCCTGCCGGAACAGCCATGTTTTTACTGCCTTGCGGAAGGCCAGTAGGGTGGGGATGGTTCGGATCTCTGGCGGGAGTTGGTTCCAGAGAGATGGGGCTCCCACAGAGAAGGCCCTCCCCCGTGGGCCCGCCAGCCGGCATTGTTTGGCAGACGGGACCTGGAGGAGGCCCTCTCTGTGGGACCTCACTGGTCGTAGGGAGGAATGTGGCAGGATGCGGTCCCGAAGGTAACTTGGCCCTGAGCCATGTAGGGCTTTAAAGGTCAAAACCAACACCTTGAATTGCGACCGGAGACTAATGGGCAGCCAATGCAGCTGGTGGAGGATGGGTGTTACGTGGGTGTATCTTGGTACACCCACCACAGCTCGCGCAGCTGCATTCTGTACCAATTGTAGTCTCCGGATGCTCTTCGAGGGTAGCCCCATGTAGAGCCCGTTACAGTAGTCAAGCCGTGAGGTGACAAGGGCATGAGTGACTGTGAGCAAAGCCTCCCTCTCCAAGTAGGGTCGCAATTGGTGCACAAGCCGAATCTGTGCAAAGGCCCCCCTAGCCACAGCTGAAAGATGTTGCTCCAATTTAAGCTGTGGATCTAGGAGGACACCCAAATTGCGGACCCGTTCTGAGGGAGTCAATTTTTCTCCCCCAAGAACCAAGGAGGGACAGTCGACATAGTCCTTGGGAGGCAATATCCAGAGCCACTCAGTCTTGTCTGGGTTGAGCCTGAGTCTATTCACTCCCATCCAGACCCTTACATCGTTCAGGCAGCGGCACATTAGATTAACTGCTTCACTGAACTGACACGGAGTGGAGATGTACAACTGGGTATCATCAGCATATTGTTGATACCTCACTCCGTGTCGTCGGATGATCTCACCCAAATATCACGGAGTTAGCAATAGCAATAGCACTTAGTCTTATATACCGCTTCACAGTGCTTTACAGCCCTCTCTAAGCGTTTTACAGAGTCAGCATATTGCCCCCAACAATCTCATTTTACTAACCTCAGAAGGATGGAAAGCTGAGTCAACCTTGAGCCGGTGAAATTCAAGCGGCCGAACTGCTGGCTGTTGACTTTCAGCAGAATTAGCCTGCAGTACTGCATTCTAACCACTGCGCCCACACAGCTCAAGTTTATCTGATTCCTCAACATTAAATCCTGCTGGTTTAACTGTGCCAACACATTTCTGCTGTAGAAGAGAAGAGCCTAGGGCAGAAATTCATAGTTCAAAATGTCATTTGTTCGTCTCTACCTGAACAATAGTATACAGTTACAGAGAAATACATTTCAATAAATATCTGCAAGTATGACCCGCATTAGTCTCTTTTTCTGCCTTCTTTGCATTTGGGTTGCACAACAGGGCCATCTCCCCTGTATGGGGTTACAATGCTCCACAAAATATATCCCCCATCCGGGCATTGTGCCTAAATCACATCAGCATCAACTCAAAGAGGAAAAGATAGATGTAACATGTTCTGTATATTTTCAGTATTATATCTCTAAAAAAATGTTTCTGTTATATTACTCCAACTAAATGGGTTAGAAGAAAAATGATCTTTTTTTCTCAACCTCATAATTCACTAGACATCTTTCAAGGCACAAGCAGAAATATAACTGAGTGCTATTCATGATTCTGACAAAGTGGAAGAGACCCAAATTTAAACCTTCCTTTTGGCATCCTGCCTGTGTAATCAGTAAACTCTGCCCCCAGTTCTTGCTCTTTTACCATGGAAACTCAAACAATGAACTGAACAGCTGTTTCTTTATTCATCGTATTATAGAAGAGCATTGTATATGTATTTTTAAAAGTGCTTTTTTCCCCTTTTCCATTTAAACCCCAGCTAAGACTTGAGAAACTGCTCCCTATTACAACTTGTAGAATCAATTAGAAACCAACATTTTAACAGACATTATTTGTCTTCTCTCATTTTGTTGAGTTTAGACAATAATGTCTTGGGAAATCGCCTCTCCTCAATTTTCCCCCCATTTGCTGCTCCAGTGCCTCTCAATAGGCGACTTATTTCTTCATTCATTTGACATACTGTCACTTATCTGCCTGCTTGCATTCTCATGTGTGAGCACCTCTCTAATCAGAAATCACAGACCAGCCAATTCCTGGCATTAACAGTCTAGGAATCCAAGCAAGAGAATTCATAAGAAAAAGTGTAAAGCAAAGCAGGGGGACTTATCCTTTTATATATGTGGAAACCTGGTTGAAGTTATATGTAAAAAGAGAACAAATAATCACAAATCATTTGAAAAGTATCTTTCTAAATCTAGAAGGAATGACTAGGTCAGAAAATTAGAAACCCAAAACTAGACTTATTTATTCAATCCGTCAACTTGGCCACCACCCAATTCCAATCAAGTCTGGGAAGCTTAAAAGCGAATATACAGAGCAAGATACAAATAAACATCAAATTAGATGACAAATCAAGCTAGTGGCAACATACGTATACCCTACAACAGCCTCGCCTAAAGCCCGTGAGAAAAGCTGAATCTTTAAGAGTAGCTTCGGGGTGGGAGCCACCCAAATCTCAAGAGAATGTCATTTCAGAGAGCAGGCTCTGTCCAGAAAGGGCATTTTTCTGGGGTCCCAATAGGTGGCACTGTTTAAGAGTTTATCATCTTAAAATAACAATGATGATGCTAGTTTATTGTTTTAAAATAACAAAAAGCAAATGTAGGTGAAAGAAAAGGTTTCTGTGCAATAGTTTAAGCAGCTTACCACGTATAAATCTGAAACCATAAATTCTATACATGTGTATGGGTATGCATACCGGTAGGTATTCCTCCTTTAGCTACCACAATTGCGATCATGACTGTGCTTCCAATCTCACTTCAGCTTTCCGTTGCTTTACAGACCTACAAAGATCATAAATGCAAGAATTGGTCATAAAGGTGTTTTTATCACCATCAGAACTGCAAATGTGCAGTAAAGAGGAAGTCACTAAATAAGGATTATCTGTTTGTATATGGGCATATAGTACCATTCTTTGTGTACAGAGTTTTTATATTGCATCAAACATACTGAGTGGATAACAGTAAACCAAAAAATCCAATACAATTCAATTGAAAAACCAAATAGGAAGGTGTGATTTTTTTTTACAGAAAAAATGAGCTTATTATTTATGGTTTTGATGATTATTACAGATTAGATAATAAAAAGAAGAGAGTCATTTTGTAACCATAGAGTAAGAGGTGAATTTATAACTATGATTACTTCTAATTGTTGTAAAGAGGATCAGAAGCTACTTCTTTATATTTTTCTTTCTTTTCTATTTTTCTTTTATTTTTTCCCCCTTTTTTTTGCACTTTTAGCTTTCTCTTGGATTACTGGTTGTTGTTTTCCCCCCTATTTTATATTTGTATTAGTTTTCACCTTCCTTTTAAAAAAAATCTTTAATACATTTTTAATTTGTTTTAAAAAATAGGAGTTCAGGGAATCCTTTACACAAATATGCTTGTATGTATTTAAGAATGTGTGCATGGGTGTTTGGGTAAAAAATTCCCTGAACTCTATTTTTGTTCATTTGTTTGTTCTAATAGTTAGTTTCAGCTATGAGTACTTTATTTATTTATGTATTTATTTATTTATTTTGCTGTTCTTATATGCTGCCCTACTCCCTGGGGACTCAGGGCGGCGTACAACAGAATATAAGAACAATATAACAAAAACAGTAGCAAAATAATAAATGATTTAAAAACATTTGATACATTAAAAGATTAAAAAGCCTAACAACACAGTCATACCTGGGGGAGACCTAAGATGTTCATCGGTCACATCACCCCGCCTGCAGGAAGAGCCATGTCTTAATAGCTTTCCGGAAGGCCAGCAAGGTGGGGATAGATCGGATCTCTGGGGGTAGTTGGTTCCAGAGAACCGGAGCCCCCACAGAGAAGGCTCTCCCCCTTGGTCCCGCCAACCGACATTGTTTGGCTGAAGGGACCTGGAGGAGACCGACTCTGTGGGACCTAATTGGTCGTAGGGATGTATGAGGTAGAATGCGGTCCCGGAGATAACCTGGTCCTAAGCCATGTAGGGCTTTAAAGATGATAATCAACACCTTGAATTGCACCCAGAGACCAATGGGCAACCAATGCAGCTGGCGGAGAATGGGTGTTACGTGGGTGTATCTTGAGACACTCACCAAAGCTCGCGCAGCCGCATTTTGCACCAGTTGCAGTCTCCAAATACTTTTCAAGGGTAGCCCCATGTAGAGCGCATTGCAGTAGTCCAAGTAGTATTTCTTGAAAAGTTCAGGTGATTCTGCAGGAAGAGTGGTTTCACATTCCTTCTTAATATTCCACCTTCACATTTTGGTTCTACTCATTTGGGCAGGAATTATTTTGGATCATATTCTGAATCTTTCTTGGATTTTTTTTCTTACTATGCACATCAAAAACATTGCTGTGATGAATATTTATTTTGGCTCCGTACTGTGAGCTCTTTGTGATGTTTGAGTTTCTTAGTGGTCTAGGGGACTGAAGTATTTTTATTGTTAAAACTATGTATTAGATACCATCTTGCTGAATAGAATAGAATAGAATAGAATAGAATAGAATAGAATAGAATAGAATAGAATAGAATAGAATAGAAGAATAGAATAGAATAGAATAGAATAGAATAGAATAGAATAGAATAGAATAGAATAGAATAGAATAGAATAGAATAGAATAGAATAGAATTCTTTATTGGCCAAGTGTGATTGGACACACAAGGAATTTGTCTTTGGTGCATATGCTCTCAGTGTACATAAAAGAAAAGATACATTTGTCAAGAATCATGACAATGATTCTTGTACCCTATGACAATTAATGATTGTCATAGGGTACAAATAAGCAATCAGGAAACAGTCAATATTGATATAAATCGTAAGGATGCAAGCAAACATTATAAGTGGGAGGAGATGGGTGATAGGAACAATGAGAAGACTAATAGTAATAGTAATGCAGCCTTAGTGAATAGTTTGACAGTGTTGAGGGAATTATTTGTTTAGCAGAGTGATGGTGTTCGGGGAAAAACTGTTCTTGTGTCTAGTTGTCTTGGTGTGCAGTGCTCTGTAGCGGCTTTTTGAGGGTAGGAGTTGAAACAATTTTATCTAACAATAAAATATCTATCAAAACAATTTATTACAGTGGCATTAAACACAAAGTGAATATTCCTGTCTCAGTGACCACACACTAGTCACAGTTTCTTCATTGGAATATATTTTCATAACATCCAATGTGAATTAGCCACCTCAAAGTTCATGAGAATGTTGGTAGATCTTTGTGTTTACAATGAATGATCATTAGTCAAATCCATCTGACTGATATATTACTTCTGACAAAGTTTCCATCCTTTGAACAAGAAAGACTTCCTTGTACTCAGTCTTGTGATAAAGTTTTAGTGCTTACCTAACCTCTACTACTAAGATTTTGACCAGAGATCTTACTCATTTAGGTAGCTTGGTGAGACTTCAGTAGTTCCTCTCCTGCACTGGGATAAATGTTATGCTACTGATTTCTGACTTAATTAAAAGGCAACTTGTTTCAAGAATTTAAGATAGCAAGAAACTGTTTTGTCTACTTACCATCACCACAACAAGCAAGCAGGAAGTGCTGATTGAGAGCAAGTCCCCTTATCATTTTGTAAATAAAGTCTACCCTGCATTTCACATTGCTGCCTTAATTCCAGTTCCAGCATATCAAAACATTATCAGTTATTCAAAACACTTTGATCATTTGAATTAGTGGTCCCCAAACTCACATTAAAAAGCCTTTTTTCCTATAACACTAAGAAACCATTTTAAGAAAATAAAAACTTTATTGCTTTATTTATTTTACAATTTTATACTATTTTAAGGCTCCTGGAGTGGACACACTAAATAAAGGGGACTGCTACTTCCTGTTTTATAAAATACAGTAGGCAGAAACAGTTTTGTATAACAGTCTAAATCCAAATGCTTTACATCAAAGTCTTACTAATTTTAATAGACTATTTCCATAGCTTTTCCCCCTCAAATCATGTTTTACAGTAACAAAGAAAATTATAAACAGTAATTGGTTCAGTTTGGAGTATGCTATTTATGTGATAATTTATAAAACACAGCAAGTCTTGATTTAAATTTAGAGGGCAGTGAAGGAAACACATACTCTCAAGAACACCCACAGGGCAATCTTACACTCCATGTGAGAAAGCTTATTATAGAATGACTACCTTCTTTATATGTATAATGGACATGAAATACACAAACAGGAAATTTGTGGTAAATGCAAAAAAAGCATAAAATACAGGTAGCCGTCGACTTACGACCACAATTGAGCCCAAAATTTCTGTTAGTAAGTGAAAATTTGATAAGTGAATTTTGCCCTATTTTACAACTTCTCTTGCCACAGTGGTTAAGTGAATCACTGCAGTTGTTCAGTTAGCAACACGGTTGTTAAGTGAATCTGGCTTCCTCATTGATTTTGCTTGTCAGAAGGTCACAAAAGTGGATCACATAACCTTGGCACAGAGCAACAGTCATAAGTATGAACGAGTTGCCAAGCATCTGAATTTTGATCACATGTCCATGGGGATGCTGCAATGGTCATAAGTGTGAAAATGGTCATAAGTTACTTTTTTCAGTGCCATTGTAACTTTGAATGGTCACTAAATGAACTGTTGTAAGTCGAGGACTACCTGTAAGCCAGAGGTGGGTTCCTGCCAGTGCGATTAATAGCTGTTGTTCGGCGCAGAGCCGAAGACGCTCCTGCCATTCGCGGCGTGGGAGTTTTCCCCGGGCACTTTCCCCGCCTGCATGGACGCTGCCAATTGCGTTCTTTTGCCCTCTGCGCATGCGCAAAGCGTTCTGCATGCGCAGAGGGCAAAATAACACAATTGGCAGCGTCCATGCGGGTGGGGAAAGCGCCCAGGGAAAGCACCCGCGCCGCGAACGGCAGCAGTGTCTTTGGCTCTGCGCCGAACAACAGCTATTAACCGCACCGGCAAAAACAGGCAGGAACCCACCTCTGCTGTAAGCCCTTCTCATTTTTCAAGCAGATTTTTTCCACAAATGGAGACGAGTAGTTTCCCTTAATAGAATGAGGGACACTTTTCACTTTATGAAAGTGGGGTATAGGAGGAGAAGGTGGTTAAAACTATTTTGCACAAGGTAGGGAATTGTGAAAGATGATCTTCAAGGACCTTTCTAACCCTTACATTTTATGATTTACTTTTACAAATATTAAATAGGACAACAAAATACTATATTCATTTATATACTGTAGCAAAGGCACAGGGAGATATTTTCAGATCTCCTATCTTGTCCCATAATTGCACCCTTCCTGTGTATTCCTGTGAGGGATACTTTATCCATGCTGGTCCGCTTGTTCAAATGGAATGGAGCTGGCTATCGGGTAGCTCTGTGTGTAAGTTATAGAAAATTAATATATTTATGTAACCACTCATTGCCTTAAAACAAACGGTTCGAGTTTTATTCATAGTTCTTATGTCTGCAAAATTGCCTCTCTTTATTTTCCTTTCCCTACAATTTCCTCCATGAGAATTTTATGTGGACATGGAGGGAAATATTAGAAGTGGTTGGAGAGATGCTTATAGGAGACTTTTGTTAAATTTAAAGGGGGGTGCAGGTATCAAACCAGATTGTGAAAAAAGTAGTTTGATAAAATGTAATGTTACAACAATGCAGATAGCAAGAGAGTCCAGAAAGATTCACTCACTGCCACTTGGTTGTGTCTGCAGGGACAAAGGAACCCAGTCCCTTCTAAGGGCTGCAGCTTCATTTTGCATAAGAGGCATAGAGTGGGAGAATACATGAGGAAGATCCCAGAGAGGCAGACTTATGTGCTATTACTTAGAGAAAATATATCTTTCTTGACTTACATGGTTCTAGAAAAAAAATGAGAGAAAGAGGGTGTTTATGTTTTTCTGAACCAGCAATTAATGGCTGTTCTTGCCCTCACGAGATTGGAAATCTCCTTGTTAACAAGTTGGCAGCACATCCTTGTGAAGAAGTTAATCTAACTGGAGTCAAGTTTATGAACTGGTAATAATGTGCTGAGAACAGATGCCTTGAACTATATCCTGTTTTCTTTCATGGCAACCCAAGGAGATTGGCAGCTAATACAGAGATAGCTCTTATTTCCTTTCCCATTTAATCCAAATCGGAGAGGAACTGTTCATGGCAGCCCCAAGGCTACTTTTACTTTATGTCTCCTATGAAAGGGTGCTTTTAGTCTGACTGGGTATGGAATATGTGATAGGTGTGCTTATGTCCTGTGCCATCTTGCCCTACGCTTGTCCATCTCATTTCATTTGAATTTTTAAGGCACATCAGAAATGCACTATTGATATCTCTCATGGCAATAGTACATCATGGTTTATATTATATAACACTATACGAATAAACTATTATATAAAACATATGAAGAACGGTTGCAGCAATTGGGTATGTCTAGCTTAATGAAAAGAAGGACTAGGGATGACATGATATCAGTGTTCCAATATCTCAGGGGTTGCCACAAAGAAGAGGGAGTCAAACTATTCTTCAAAGCACCTGAGGGTAGAACAAGAAGCAATGGGTGGAAACTAAACAAGGAGAGAAGCAACTTAGAAGTAAGGAGAAATTTCCTGACAGAACAATTAATCAGTGGAACAGCTTGCCTCCAGAAGTTGTGAATGCTCCAACACTGGACGTTTTTAAGAAGATGTTGGATAACCATTTGTCTGAAGTAGTGTAGGGTTTCCTGCCTAAGCAGGGGGTTGGACTAGAAGACCTCCAAGGTCCCTTCCAACTCTGTTGTTGTTGTTGTTGTTGTTGTTGTTGTTGTTGTTGTTGTTGTTGTTATTATTATTATTATTATTATTATTATTATTATTATTATTATTATTATTATTATATAGTAAACATCCATAGCAACGGTAAGGACTGTTTTGCTAACCACATAGAGATTTTATCATAACAAGGTAAGTAGGGGAAACAGGAATCTAGAATTTAGAGAAAAAGAATTCTATGTATTCTACAAGTCAGCATGATCCTTTTCTTAGCAGACTAGAAACTACACTTTAGATTAATTAGTGTCTGTCAGCCTAAATTCTCCATTTTCAAAATCTTAACAGCTTCATCTAAATCTTTTAAGACAGATTTTGAAAAGCTCATCATGAAAAGCTCATCATGGCACTATTTCATCTCATAATTTCCAGATTAGTAGGTATCTTAGTCTGTTCAGCAATTCTTTATTCCTTTCAAGCAATTCTTTATTCCTTTCAAGCAAAGATGAGATGGGAGGCACCTGTAAATTTGGCCTCCTGTACAAGACTTCAATTACTAGAGTTTCCCTACGTTTTGGAGATACCATCAGAATTATTAGGAAATAAGGACTGAGAAGTAGCTTTGACTACCTAATGTGAAAGGCTGTATTTGATTACAGAGGCGGCAGCACATCAACATCAAAACAACCACAAAATTGCTAAATTTTAATCCCACAGGAGTCAAGGACTGAATTTGGATGCATTCTGTGAGTTAGCCCATTTGAGGTAGCTTCGTTCAAAAACTGTTGCCCTGTAATGCACTGTTTCACCCAGTTAAAGGTTGCAGACACAAGCATTTTAGTAGTATATAGATGTAGTCTCTATCCTGCTTAAATAATAGCACTTGAAAGAATTATTAATAATAAAAACAATATTTATATAATAATTACATCAGCTTCAGCATATTTTCTGTATTTTATGTTCCAATTCCTATTAAAATCAGACTATAGTTGCTGAGAGCCTAAAATCACAACCTGCCACATTTAGTTTCAGTTTTGCAACACTGCCAGTCAATTTAGCAGTCTTAACTGCTTTCTTTAATTATCATGTTTTTATCTCAAGTGTCCCATGCTCATCTAATCACTTTCTGCTTCCCATAGTTGTAGCAGCCTTAAATTTTCCATCTGCATGATTCCAATTACTGCTGGCTTATGATCTATCAACACCTCACCTTCATGAGGTGCTGATGGATCAGAGTAACACGTTAACACCTTTCTGGCATTCAACCAGGAAAACCAAAGATATAAAAATAGATGGTGCACCACCAACTGCATTAATTCTAATTATAAGGTCAGCTGCTGATAAAATGAAAATGACATTAGCGTGTGATTTTGTACTTTAAATGACTATGTTAACTTCTTGGTTGATTATGTGCCATTAAGTCTTTTTCAACTCTTAGTGACCACATAGATATTCTCCATGATGATCTATACCTAACCCTTTTCAGGTCTATAATGATGAACTTATTACCATTGAATCCATTCACCTTAATTCCTCTCTTTCTTTTCATCTTCCTCTGGCATTACAGCATTTTTCCAGGGACCTGGGTCTTTGCATAATGTGCCTTGTTAAGGGAAGAATATCCCATAGAGGCGATGCTGGATCTTTTTACTTGGAATTCAAATAATTAGAAATAAAACCGAGATTAAATGTCTAATAGAAAATATTTATTTCAGTACAAAACAATATAAAAACAATAAATCCTGAATAAATTACATTTTTGCTACGCAACACAACCTTCCAGGTGGGAAGGCACATCAGAAGTGATTAATGGTGGATTAGGAATGTAGACATGTGCAGAATATCATATCACGTGTTCTGCTTGTATTGGAAAGTACCATAATATTAAAATAGGGGTGCATCACCCTGCATAGACTCACAACTGACAATATTCACATCATGACATGCCTGAAATAGAATAATTTGAGCTTGGTTATTTGTTATTGTGCTTTGAGTGAAAACTTTCAATTGATGTGTTTGATGACCCAATTGTTTGTTTTATTGGCTGCCAATGATATTCTCAGAAGTATTTTCCAAGATCAAAATAATCTCCATTTTGCTAGCTTTTTTACCTTCATATATGGAAAAATATACACCTGTAATTTTTTTTAAATACTACTAATACTACTACTGGATCATAGTTTTAGAGATATTTCCTTATCTAAACAATAAAGGAGAACATTTGTAGCTCAGGGTTGAAATGTGGGGTCCTTGGTACTCTCTGAGCTTGCTGTTCTCATGTAGACTAGCATTAATGATGTTACCTAGTTTGAGTAATGAAACATTTGCAAGAAACAACTTGCAAGATGTAAATTTACAAATTTAAAATTATGATACTGAAATAATTTAAAATAACAATTAAAACCATTAAAGCACATAACATTAAAATTAACACTTAACATTGTACAAATTGTTAAATGTGTACAATGAATGTATTTTATGAGCCTTTAGAAAGCTACTTATGAGAATTATACTCCCTCAGTTCTTCAAGGAGAGCATTTCAAAAAAACTAGAATGGGCAACATAAAAGGCTCAACTTCAGCTCACTTCTAGACAAGCTTGATCAAATGTAGGCGAATTTCCTCATATGATCTAATAAGCATGATGGTTCACATAGACAGATACACCCTTCTATATATTTTGAACCGAAGCAATATAGGGCTTTAAACATAATAGCACTAATATTTTTCCTGGAAACAAATTGTCAGTCAGTGCAGTGTTTTAAGCAAAGATATAATATGATTTCTTTGCAGTCTTTTTGAGTCCATGCTGGCTGACATGTTTTGAACCATATGAAGTTTCTGGACCAGGCAGAATGTCAGCCTCACACACTATATAGCGTATTACCATACCTGAACACAGGTAGTCCTTGTTTAGTAACTGCCTTAAACAGTGACTTTTGCAGTTATGACAGCAAGAGGAAATAACTTTGTGACCAATACCCACATTTACAACTTTCACAGTCTCTCTCACTCTCTCTGTCACTTATTCACCATTACACTACTTTGCATTGTTCTGTGCCTGACCCATTTGTTTTCTCCCCCATCCCCTCATAGAGTGGAAAGATTAGCTAAATAAGTTCTTTCTTCCTGATCTGTTTTCCTCTACAGCAGGGGTGTCAAACTCACATCGTCACAGCGGCGTCACATGACATATCAGGGCATTTTTCCTCTTTGCTAAACCAGGCATGGGCATGGCCAGCGCATGATGTATCTGGCCTGCAGGCCCGGAGTTTGACAGCCCTGCTCTACAGTATCCCTAAAAAAGTACTAACTACAAGTTAACAAGCTCAACACTGTTACTTTAATTAACTGGTAGCCGCTCCCTAAAACTGACAAGACTCTAGTCAGTTTCACACTAAAAGCTTTTGTTTGCTTCCTAAATAGGTTGTAACTAATAGTTACAAGTGCATTGGACACATAACTTCCACTAAATGCCTTTTGGTATGTATTCCCCATTGTATGCTTACATACTCTTTTGTAAACCTTTTCTCTCTAATAAATGTAAATACAAACATTAATTCCCTTCTTGTTAATTATCCCACTACTCTTTTACCCACCTTTCTCATGAGCTGAAAATATTTCATCTGGGAAAGCCGAAATAAAATTGTAAGTTGCAGGAACATGATTTTTCACTTACCAGTAGCTTTATCACTGAGTCACCATCCAATTTGCAGTCCCTAAACAAGAACTACTTTCATAGTATTTAAGTTATATTCATCCAGAAATGGACATACAGCAATTAGATTAAAATTGATAAAAGGTAATTCTGGATGTTGTTCTCAAAAACACCTCAGTATTGTAAATTTGCTTCTTCTGCAAGAGTGTAATCCCACAACAACATATTTATTACCTTTCTGGAATGATCATTTCTATTTTGGGGGATTCAATTTTACTTTATTATTTCTTATCCAGCCCAATACTGACTGCAGACAGATATCAGAGCAGCCACACTAGTTTTTTGTAATAACATCTAGCTTACAATCTCTTGATCATCTTCCCTAGCAGTTTCATGTTGACATTGGGAAACAGAATGGAATCCTGGGGAATATGACACAATAGCGTCTTTTTCAAGCACAATTTCTTTTTTATTTTTTGCAAATGACACTTTCAGATATACAGTATATGTGAGATATAGAAACAAAGTCACTGCTATATTTCTAAATCTCTAAGGTGATCCAGAAGAATACCATGGTCACTGGTACTAAAAGTCAGTGAAACCTCAAGAAGAACCACGAGAGTTAGAGTCCCACATCAAACCCACTGGGTAAACCAAAGCAATCTCAAATCTACAGTCTTCTCTGAAACCAGTTTGAAATAGATAAACAGAATTTGCTTCCCCTAGGATATCTCACAGGTAAAAAAGTTGTTTTTTTTTCCAATCAGCTCATGCCACCATGGGAGGTCAGAAGCTGGCCTATAATTGCCTACTTGAGCGATCCAGCCTAGGTTTCTTAAGATGAATGCAATAATTATTTCCTTTTGTAGGAAGTTAGCATCTACCCGCCCTCCTAGAGGAATAAAATATTTTAGGAAATATTAAAAAGGTAGAATATTATATAGAATATCCCTGGCTGAGAAACATGCTTTTTGGCAGAAAAAAGACTCACTCTTAGTAGCCCCCACCTTTGTCAATGTGCCATCAAGGAATAGTCCAGCTCACTCATCCCCCGCCCTTTGTTAATAGCCTGGACCAGTCTATTCTACATAACAAAGATTTACCTCCTTCAGACAGAGCCATATTAGGAATTGCCCAAAGCCCTTTCATTACACCACCACCCAGCAAGCCTCAGCCAAACTTGAACTCAAAAACACAGCCTACAGAGTTGCCTCTGCATGGCCCCATGGGAGTCTGACCACCAATCAGAGTGCATTTCTTATACAGGAACAGGAAACTCTGGAGCGGGGCCCAAGAGACGACATAAAACAAGGCACTCTCATTATCTCTCTCCCATCTCTTCTCTCCTTCAACATCCTCGATCCCCCTTTCCCTGGGACCTCAGACCATGTGGTCTTGCTGTCCTCCATTAAACCATCTTTCCAAGCAGTCCCATGCTTCCAGTGTCTTTTGCCCCACTTGGAACAGAACCCAGAAGGATATTCCTTACAACACTTTAAAAGAGGTTTCCTGCCCTTTCTCAGAGTGCATTTATAATGTTGACTATGGCATCTTAATAATTTTAGTTATAAGTCAAGGAGAGGGAGGGTCAAACCTCCCTAAAAGCAAATGAAGCCACTTTATATGTGCATGCAATATTATTTGATGTCATCCCCAAAATGGACCATTTGTCAATTTTCATTCTGGACATATGAAAGTAATAAGTAAATTTGCTAGAAACTTCAGTCAGGAATAGAATGACAAATGATAAATAGCAAAAATGTGAAATTTAACCCAGTTAAATTCTGTTTCTTTACTCTTCTCTGTACTCTTCTATTAACTTTAACATCTTATCTTTCTTACCTCTTAATTTATGTCAGTATGTCTAGCCAACTCCATAAAGTACCTTATAAACTGATGAAAAATTTTACTCCTTTATAAAATAACATTCTACAACAGCCATGGTTGTTTTCCTTGAACATGAATCCTATCTGATTGTCTAAGAACATTTGTTACCAATCTGCTGCATATTATATAAATTATCAACTACACCACCACATGGAACCAAGAGATCAAAAGAAGGAAATCAAGGAAAAGTGACACAGTAAAGAAAAGCAGCCATAGAACTGGAGGCTACAACACTACAAAGACTTAATTGTTTAAGGAGAGCTTTCAGAGGAAGTTTGCTTTATTCTGGAGATCAGATTTAGTGCTTTAACTAAGTGCAAAAGTATTGTACTATTTATTGCAGGAAGAAATTATGTATGCGAAAACCTACTGAGGTAAATGTAACATAGTCCGAGAAATGTAGAAGTATTAATTGCATATTTATAAAGAATCTTAGCACTGCTGGCTTCATTTCACATATGGTACTCTGGATGTTAATTCTAAATAAGTACAACTTCTAAAACAAGGATCTCAGAAAGACTTTAAACGAATATGTTGTGTAAACATGGCTGATACCTTTGTAAATTTTTCAGTTTACAGAACTTGACAAAACTTGATTACTTGTATGCAGGAGACAAATTGTATACATAAGATTCAAACTGTATTAGATGTTCATATACTAGCCCAATATACAGAATATCTGCTTATTAAAATATTGGCCAAATATAATTTCAGGCAATTCTTACACTGATTCTTCTCTGGATCTACAGTATATGTATTGGATCTCCATCTCCATGTTAGAAGCTGAAAGATTCTGTTTTGTGAGTGGAAACATTCTCATATTTTGATAGTATTAAAGCAGATTCAAACAAGTAGAGAAATGCATGCATGAACTTATATGTCAATCAACCAGTACTTGTAAAATATGCAATAATGTTTCAAGTAAACCCCACTTTCTATCAATGAGACGACCATATGAAGGTTATTGCAGTGTATTTCTCCACAGTACTGAAATACAGCTAATGAAAGAGTCATTTAAAGAAACACTGAACAGCTGTGTTGCCAGGAAGCTTAATAGTCTAATTCAATGACTATATAATTGTTTTTCCCATGATATAACACAAGCATTCAAATGTTTGGCTGTACTTTAGGATGTTATCCTAGTGAGCAGCTTGTCAAATACATTGATTATAACGATTCCTTGTTTCTTTTCTCCATCTTCTTCTGGCATAGAGAGGTATCTATTGTGGAGATTTCATCTGCTCCACTTGCTTATTCCCTCACCAGGTGACTCTGTTGTAATTCTGTTTGTAACATCATGGTTGGCTGCTACAACTACCATCAGGACTTCAGAGAATTGAGAATCAAGAAGTCCACTCCTGCTGGGTGCAGGTGTGGAGTGCTTCATTAACTCAAGGTAGAGAGTGATGAGGTCATGGAAATTTGACTCTCCTTGATGAAAAGTCAGGGGGAGACAGCCAGAAAACAGTTTCAAAATATGATGTCAAATGGGACTGACACAGGTCGGAATAAGAAATCCCTCTAACAGTGTAATTTTATGACCCTTTGCCTACAATTTTGAGAAGGGTTTTTCCTCAATATTTAAACTTGTGTATGCTTTCAACATATGTCAGCAAAATTATTATACTGGTACAAAATAGACAATTGCATTTCTATGTTAAAGAAATGATAGATTAACTGAAACAAGTTGCATTAGTAGATAGAGCTGTCTACTTCCTAGCCCAGAGGTGTCAAACTCACGGCATCACGGCAGTGTCACGTGACGTATCGGGACTTTCCCCCCCTTTGCTAAAGCGGGCATGGGCGTGGCCAGTGCATGACGCATCTGGCCCATGGGCTGGGAGTTTGACAGCCCTGTCCTAGCCTATATCCCTTTTGCAATAATCAGGATGTCTTTGGAAAAGGCAAGAAATATCTGTAGCATATTCTTTATTTATTCTTTATTTATTTATTTGTTTGTCAAACTTATACAAGATAGCAGGTGTTTGTATAAACATAACATAAGTAAAGAAGTACAGATAAATGAGGACAATAGGACAGTAAGACAGGGACGGTAGGCACAGTGATGCGCTTATGCACGCCCCTTACAGACCTCTTAGGAATGGGGTGAGGTCGACTGTAGACAGTCTAAGGTTAAAGTTTTGGGGGTTTGGGGAAGAAACCACAGAGTAAGGTAGTGCATTCCAGGCATTGATCACTCTGTTGCTGAAGTCGTATTTTCTGCAATTGAGTTTGGAGCGGTTTACATTAAGTTTGCATCTATTGTGTGCTTGTGTATTGTTGCGGTTGAAGCTGAAGTAATCATTGACAGGAAGGACATTGTGGTATATGATTTTATGAACTACATTTAGATCAGATCGAAGGCAACATAGTTCTAAATTGTCTAATCGCAATATTTCAAGTCTATGTACTTCTTTGTAGTATCTAATCTTTAATCAAAAGTATTTCCTTTTATTCTTTATTGGTGAGTTCACATCTAGAGGGGTTTATACAGTTTAGAGCATCACATTTTCAGAATACTGACAGGTTAGACCAGATCCAGCCAGGTTCAGAAGAGGTGGCAAAGGTGATAGAAAGTTTGGAGAAATTTTCTAGGAAGCCATGAAGGAACTGGAGGTGTACAGACTGAAGAAAAGAGACAAAGGAAAGATTTGGTACCCATATCAGGCACATAAATGGAAACTTCAGGAAAGATGCCACTTTCCTATGGCACTTCCATTGCCACAGAAGCCAGAATAGAAATATCCATTAATATTCAATATGGTATTAAGTTACATCTAAATTGTAAGGAAAAGGAAAACATTTTGATGATAAAATCTGCACAACAGTGGAATCAATCTTCCTATAGAGATTGTGAAAATTTATGCATCTCTGGAGGCTTTTAAGAAGAGGCTGGACAGCCACCTGCCAAGGATTTGGTTTGGTTTTCTTTTGCATTGCAGTAGGTTGGATTATATGCCCCTGTGGCCCTTTCCAATTACACAGTTCTATGATTCTACTGTTGCATATGATGGGATATATCTTTAGAGGAAGACTACAGACATCATATTTTGCAATTGAACTTGATGTTTTGATTTTGTGTATACTTGGATTGCGTCACTGCAGTTACTATTTTTGTTTGAGGTATTAAGGCAAAGAAAAATTATGCAGGAAAGCCCAAAAATTCATTTTTTGCGGTATTCTGTTTTTCACAGATTTGTCTTGAAAGCATGCCATGTTTCCCTTTGTGAACTGTTCAGGTCCAAAAATATGCTTTTAGTCTGATGCACAGTAGCATCTAGCTGACCTTGGCTGAATTTAGAAGCTTAGCCTGGTCAGCTCTGATTACTTAATTCAGATTGCTATTGGCTGGAATAGGATCTCAAAAAAATGTTTGTTTTTAATGTTTAATTTTATTGATGATATTGTACACTGCCCAGAGCCCCTCTTCACAGGGTATGGACTGTTAAGAAATATGAAATATAAATAAATAAAATCCTTTAGCTTTCTACACCAAGAAACTCTATGGAAAATCTTATTGGCATAATGCCTGAAATTTGACAACTATCTGTAAATAGATACCCAAGGCTATGGATAAGGAGGTAAATATTAATTTGTATCTCTATTTCCTTTTGTCATGCTTAATTGAATTTCTTTCCTCCCCTGCCTTTTGGTTGTCCTATCTAAACATGGATATTTGCTTCCTTGCTTCTCCCACTACACTCTCCAAGATTATGGGGGAAAGGGGTCTCTTTAGCTTCAATTGAGCAGCAAAGACTAGATAAAGTGGAAAACAGGCAGGGAAGATATATATTTTTGTCATATTATGTTCATGAAGAATTACATGGAGTTTTTGTGAAAATGTAGCAATGACCTTGGGAGGCTTCTTTTGAGTAATTCAGTACAATTGACTCTTTGGGAAGGGAAGATTAAAAGGGGTTCTGTTTGCATTGCACTGTGGGGATCCAACTATCTTTTCCTAGTCAAAGCATAGGAAATATAAACACCTGGCAGAGCTCTGTTTTTTTCTAATGGAGATTCAGAATCGGGAGCTACACCTTGGAAAGAAAGAATAGGAAAATGACTATACAAAAAGTAAAATGGCATTTTATTTATTACATCATTTAATAAATAAATGCCATGTAAATATTATATAAATAATATAGTGATTTCTACCCTGCCACAATTCAAAAAAAAAGTGTCTAGACACCTTACATACAGTAACATAGAATGGCTGTTTTATATATTCAGTTTTCGTGTGCATGTTCTATATGGATATTTATGTTCCCCTTTCCTTGAGAAATGTTTTTATATGTTGAGGAATAAGCCTTTGTCCCTTTTGGGTGGCCTATGAGATTTGTCATAGTCAACTGCTACATTCCCAAACTTGCCCACACCATCCTTGCTTGAATTCAATCTTCTTTGCATTTGAGCTTTGTTTGCACTGGCAAAAGATCAGGACCCATGAACTGGCCCAGGCCAGGCAATCCATGCTATATTTTCCCTGGTTCAATGTTTTCTTTCCACAGATGTCCCTGACCTTGCAAAATCCTCTTTCTTCCTACCTTTGATTTTCATGAGTAGCAACACAGGAAACAATAAGCAAACAATGAAGAAGTTTGGCCAGTTCCTGTGAAGTTCCTCAAGGAGCTAAGCAGAAAGCTGCAGCAGCAGCTGGAAAACCACTCTTGTTGCTCCAGGAGTTTCCGCTATTCAGTGTTTCCCAACCTTGGCAACTTGAAGATGTCTGAACTTCAACTCCCAGAATTCCCCAGCCAGCGAATGCTGGCTGGGGAATTCTGGGAGTTGAAGTCCAGACATTTTCAAGTTGCCAAGGTTGGGAAACACTGCGCTATGTTCTCATTAGCCATCGAATGGTAACTGGCAAACTCAGCTGATAAATAATCTCCTCTCTCTCTCTCTCTCTCTCTCTCTCTCTCTCTCTCTCTCTCTCTCTCTCTCTCTCTCTCTCTCTCTCTCTCTCTCTCTCTCTCTCTCTCTCTCTCTATATATATATATATATATATATATATATATATTTCACTTCGTCATTATCAAGACACCCTGGATTTTGCATGTGTTAATTAGAGAAAGGAGAAAATGACAAAACAGAATAAATGTCTATTGAGAAAGTGTGGCAGCAGTCCTGGATTTATCAGCCTCTCTTTGTTTTAGAAAACCACAACAAGGATAAATGTGAATACTGGCACAGAGAACCCCCGTTTATAAGAATGGGAGATGATTTTTAAGAAAGGCATAGTGCATCTTATATCAAAAGCAGTGCAAGCATATGCAACAGATTTCAAGGAATATTGCATGGCTAGGACCATATCACTACTATAATTCTTAGTACCAATACCTGTGCTAATACTTTTAGTACCAGGTATTTTACAATTACAATTTAGATCTATGTCAGGGTGGCCAAACTATGGCTCTTTGAAGACCTGTGGACTTCAACTCCCAGAATTCCTGAGCCAGCCATGCATGCATGGCTGGCTCAGGAATTCTGGGAGTTGAAGTCCACAGGTCCTCAACAAGCCATAGTTTGGCCACCCCTGATTATGTGATTCACCTCTCTATTTACATGGAGCAATTAGCAGGAGTTAGGATTTCTTATTATTTATTGAAACACCGAAAGTTTGCTAAACATTCTAAAGATTTAAGGGAATTGATAAGAAGAAAAAGGGGACAGAGGGTAACACAGAATTATTCACAAATTCTGTGTTTTGAATCTTCTAATAAGAGGGCAGAGGAGCCAGAAGACGAAAAATATTTCTATGTCCCAGTCTTGGATTGTCTGCAAGTCCTAAGAGCAACAATTATAGCAGCAAATTTCCAGATTGGGCTTGTGGCTTAAGGAGTCTTCCCTCAAACTCCTGGGAGAACTGAGACAGTAAGGTAAAGGTGATAAGAAAAATAAAGGTAGGAGCATCACAAGTGTTCCATTTCTTTTCATTGCTACTTTCTTCAGTTGTGCAGTTTTGCCTTTGCCAAAATTTCTGTCCTTTTCTGTTTTCAGAGTCACAATTTTCTGTATAAATGTGATATTCTAAAAGTTGTACAGCTATATTATTTCCCAACTTAATGTTATTGCAACTATTAAAATGTCTTTACTGATGGTTATAACCATGTTGGGTGTATTAGCATTGCACAGTCCACTAGATGTTGGCCTAGTAGTAAATGGTTAAATGGGGAAACTGTTGTCCCAGTAGTTATCAGCACACAGCGCCATACCAAATAATCTTGGGCAGCAGTTGGAAACTTTGTCATCCTCAAATTTTCTATCTGTCAATTACAAAATGCGACACTGCTTGGCTCCGCACCTACATTATGGCAATAGATTATGACATCCTAGTTTCTTGGGGATGAACTAGATTCATGTGATGGATGGAGAATTAGCTAGTATGATTTAACATTGCTGTGTGAAATTTTAGAATAATATTAGTAAGATAATTTTGTGGCACCAGCCTTTTTAGTTTTTTTTATTGTAATGCTTGAAATTCTCCCAGGGCTTTTGTCCATGGTCGATTTTTGCTCTTCAGTGCCCTGAGTATTTTATATGTCTGGTACATTCTGGGGATAAATGTGTAGCCAACAGGATCTTCGTTGCTAATGTAGCCACCACCATCAGAAACTTAGAAAGCGAAGAGAAAAAAAAAAGACATCTGCACTGCTACTGCTGTCAATGAATTCATTTTTCAATGAATCAGTTGCCTGAAGTGCACAGAGATTTTTGAACCAAAACACCTGGAAAATCTTTGGCTTACCCCACTTTTAAAAAAAAAAACATTTTATTTTGCAAGAAAAAAAGAAGAAAAACTAGAAATCCTACCAATGAGCTAGCATGGTTAAACTGATCAGATAGAGAAATAAATTATAGCTGAGTTAGAGATGGGAGCTAATTCAGCAAATATATTGGTGGTTCCATAATTTAATAGCCAGAGTGAGCTTAGATATGAATCAGATGATTGTCAACATCTTTCATTTGTTTAGTTTCATATGGCTAGCAGGCTTTCTAGCTAAACTTCTAAGGCATTAGGAATTAAATCATATTTATATTTGGTTGATGTGCAGCTATATTTTTATCAACAATGTCATTTCCTACAATGTCTAAAAATTGGAAACACGTACATAAAGAATGTAATCGTCTTAGTTGAAAACTTTTGTCTGGACCCCGGTTCATGGTGTAGGGGTGTGGTATTATATTAAATCATCATTAGGACACTTTCAAATATATCATCCTGAAATTCTGCATTGCTCCAATATCCTCTTTAATTTTTTTCCCCTTCTCTATTCCATTTTATGCAAAATAAATGTCATCTGTAGTATAAAATATTTCTGCTGAATGAAATGTAAATCTGTGTTACCCAAAACTACATCTCAAGCAACTTTTCCTCTTTGGCTATCTCCTTTCAGTTTAATCATGTTGAAGTCTTTCAGAGAGAGAAAAATAAGGTGGTTTTATGGCAACATGTTTCATCTGTCTTGAAATAGGTCCAAATAAACACAAGTGCTTGTCTTAAATGAAAGACTAAATACTACATTAGTTCTCCCAAACTGAAATCACACTGCGGTTAAAGCTGAATAAGTAAAGAAGTCTCCTTTAATCCTGAGAATTGTTCATATAGAGCAGGGATGTCAAACTTGTGTCATCACGTCATCGTCACATGATGTATTGTGACTTTTTTCCCCTTCGCTAAACCGGAGCACGTGACGCATCCGGCCCATGGGCCGCGAGTTTGTTACCCCTGATATAGAGAGAGCTCCCAGATTCCTTGGCATTAGCACCAAGGAATCAAGCACAAGATCAGTGCTATTCAAGTCCAATACATCCAAATTGTATTAGGTTTAAGAACTGAAGGAACTTAGCCTTTCAATTTTTTATATTAGCCCTTCTATCTAATGTTTCTATAAAATCATAAGACTCAGTGGTCTAAATAGTTTTTTATATCTCCCAACAGAGTGTAGAAATAAAAAACAAAGCAACCTTGATATATGTCCATTTCCACTTGAACAAGCCAGTAAAGGGGAGCCCATGTAGGAAGATATTTTCTAACATTCAATTAGCTTCTATTTTCTTTTCAATCTATTATTCCATGTTTTATACTCTGAAATGATAAGAGGATATCTTGTTCTTCTGAATCATACTTCCCCAGTGTTGTCTTCTTAAGACTAAGCATGCCCAACTCCTCTAAATGTTAATAAAACTTTGCTTCTGTTATCTTGATCATCCTCATCGCCATTTTCCAAGCTTCGTTCAGTTTATCTGATTTCTTTTTATACTATGAAATCTGTAGCTGTCATAATAACAGAAATGAAGTTGAACCAATGCAGAATCAGAAGAGGGGGGAGGACAAAATGTGTGTTTCCATATTCTGACACAAGTCCACTCCTTTTGTAAATATGTGAGTAATTGATAGTATCTTCCATTGCTATCGGGGTGCCTCAGGGGTCGGTTCTCTCGCCCATCCTGTTTAACATTTACATGAAACCGCTGGGGGAGATCATCCGCAGACATGGGGTGTGTTTTCACCAGTATGCTGATGACACCCAGCTGTACATCACCACCCCATCTGAATTCAGTGTGGCAGTGTGGCAGTTGATGTAATGTGCCGGTGCCTGGACGACGTTAGGATCTGGATGGGGAGGAACAGACTCAGACTCAACCCCGACAAGACTGAGTGGCTTTGGATATTGCCTCCTAAGGACTATGACAACTGTCCCTCCTTGGCTCTCGAGGGAGCGAAACTGACTCCCTCGGATCAGGTCCGCAACTTGGGGGTCCTCCTAGATCCACAGCTAAAATTGGATCATCATCTTACTGCTGTGGCTAGGGGGGCCTTTGCACAGGTTCGCCTGGTGCACCAGTTGCGGCCATACTTGGAGAAGGAGGCTCTACTCACGGTCACTCATGCCCTTGTCACCTCCCGCTTGGACTACTGCAATGCGCTCTACATGGGGCTACCCTTGAAGAGTATCCGGAGACTTCAGTTGGTGCAAAATGCGGCTGCGCGTGCTGTGGTGGGTGTGCCAAGGTACACCCACGTGACACCTATACTCCGCCACCTGCATTGGTTGCCCATCGGTCTCCGGGTCCAATTCAAGGTGTTGATCATCATCTTTAAAGCCCTTCATGGCTTAGGACCAGGCTATCTCCGGGACCGCATTCTGCCTCACACTTCCCTTCGACTGGTTAGGGCCCACAGAGTTGGCCTCCTCCAGGTCCCGTCGGCCAAGCAATGCCGGCTGGCGGGCCCTAGGGGGAGGGCCTTCTCTGTGGCAGGCCCCGCGCTCTGGAACCAACTTCCCCCAGAGACCCGAACCATCCCCACTCTGCTGGCCTTCCGAAAAGCCTTTAAGACATGGCTTTTCCTGCAGGCTGGGGGTAGAGCCTAATCCATCCAAGCTCACCCCCGGGTATGTATGGTTGCTGGATGGTTTTAATATTGAATTTTTAATTTTTATATTTGATTTTAAGCAATGTTTATTGTTGGTTATTCTTGTATTTTTTTCTGCTGTACGCCGCCCTGAGTCCCTCGGGAGTTGGGCGGCATATAAGAAAACCAAAAGAAAGAAAGAAAGAAAGAAAGAAACCTAACAATCAAGCAATCCAATCTTCATTATAGTCAAAAACCACCATGTGGGTTGCAGTCATAGAAGATACATCAGGGTCTTAAAATATTATGGAAAGGTAGAAGATATAAACATGAATTTAAAAGAAGAGGTAGGAACATTACATGGATATAGGGAAGCATCAAGGTTAATAAGTGAAAGTATATATCAGATTGCAGAGTATTCTAGTATGCAAACTAGATGCTCAGTAAGGCTAGTTTATGGCACAGGTCATCAACTGATGAATGTGAAGCGCTGCTGCACGGAACCTGGTGACTTTGTCTGTTGTAGCAGGGTTGATATCTGAAAGCAGCAGGGAAGTGTAGAATTGTTCTGTGCACCCTGAGTATTTATGCAGTATTGGTGAGAGCACACTAGAATGAATGTCTCTGTAGTACAGACACTGGAGAAGTACATAGCCTGTTGTTTTTGTGTGTCCAGAGTCACAAAGGCATAGTCTCTCTAGATATTGGCCTTCAAAGACAGCTGAGGAGACATCATGACATTGTGCCAGAATAAAGGCCCCCAAATTTATTTGAAGTACTTCAAATTTAGTTAATATCACAGATGAGGTAAAATGGCTGTTGAATTCTTGATAGATAGATAGCTTTTATTGCGGTCGGAGACCAATTTAAAATACACATAAAAAGGGGGGTAAATTTTACAGATATAGATAGATCATGTGACAGTACACCATCTACTACAATCTATACCGTCAATACTAGTGATCCTCTGCCGTAGGGGTTACCCGTCTTTCCTCCGTTTTTTTTCAGCCACGACTGCAGCAATTTTTTTTGCCACCTTTGAGGTTATATTAGGGTCTATATCCTGGAGTAGGAAATAAAGGCTGAACAGATCCAGTGAACCAGGGAATATCTGGGAAATAGGGGAGATGAATCTTGATCTTATGTCTCAATAGTGGGGGCATACGAATGTAACGTGGAGCAGAGATTCCGGGGATCGGCCATCACATGTACAATAGGTGGATTTTACTCCCCCCGAGAGCCTACTGTTGAGGACATTCGAGGGGATCACATTAAATCGTGCCTTCATAAATGCAAGCCTATGATTGATAGAATGTAATGCGGAAAGGTAAGGCGGGGGGTAAAGCAAGGGAACAATACCAAGGGAGAACGGTGAGCAAGTTCCTGATCCGTTTGCCAGATTGAGTTGTCTATCGATGTCGTCCAGCCGTTGAAAAATGAAGCTGTTGAATTCACTGGCAATAAAGGTTGAGTTCCTGGCTAGATTCACTTGGTGTTCTGTGTCTGCTATACGCTGTTTAATGAGTGCTTGGGCCTATTCGTATCCAATGCTGAATAGAAGACATGTAGAGAAGGATAAGGTTTTACCTTCCACTGCCGACTTCCATGTGGGCTGAAAATCATCACTCAGAGTTAATGGGGCAAGATCATGTGGAAAAAAAAATAGTCTGAACCAATGGTACACTCCAATCTCCACTTTCAGGTTGAGGTTGTCTCTAGTCTCAAATGTGGCATTAGAGGCACTTTGAGACATGAAAGGCTAATCTTTGGATTGTGCAAGTTCTAATGGTGCAAACTTGAAGAAGAGATCCAGCTGGGCATCATAATGAAGTTTTGCTATTGGCTTGACTTCAAATAATTTGAGTGCTGCAGATGTATAGTGGCCACCTCTTGTGAATAAGGAAATTAAGAAGAGCTGATAAGCTCCTCTGGCTATAGAAATATAATTTAAAAACATTTCCTTATGTTCAGTACATTTGCAGTACCTTTAGAAAGAAACAATTTTGTCTGTCCATAGTACCAAAGCCGAATCAGAGTGAGAAGAAGAAGGTGGCAAAAGGTAAAATAGAGAAACATTTGAGAAAGTTGATTATTAAAATGAGCTCAAAGTAACAGAATAAATTTAACACAGAGAAATTTCTTCAGTTCAGAAAGAGAAATAAAATATATAAGTATATGATATGGTTACAAAAGAAATGCTAATGCAATATCAGGCCACATTAATGGAAGCATAATTTTAAAATCATGGGAAATAATCATTCCACTTTATTTTATCCAGTTCTGAGCCTCACACATGAAATAGGATTCAGAAAAAATGGAATACTTCCAGAAAAAAATAGGGTACTAGCAATTAAGATATATTAAGTGATACTTGATAGTTGATAAAAAAAAATCCGAGGAGGGATAAAATAGTATTTTTCTTAGAAATGCTTAAAAATTATTACTAACAGTAAAAAGTAGGTCAACAGTACAACAAATTACCAAAGAGGTAGAAGAATTCCCTTCATCTGATGTATTCAAGTGAAGATTAGATTGCCACATGTCTTCAAATCATTTAATTTGTGTTAGGGTACTTTTCCATTTCTGTGAAAAAGTTAATTGCTCTTTGCAAGATAAAAATATTAAATGCTGAATGAGCTTGATCCAAATTTAGTCAATTAATTATGACTAATTTAAGCCTTATGGGTTTTAAAAGATTTATTCCAAGACCCTTTTCCCATGGGACACTTAACATTATCAGTTGGGTGTGGGAAGAAACCCAAAAGAATGCAAGTGTTTAATCAACTAACCCAGATGCAGTTGTATTACTTCAGTCAGACCAGTCTTTTCAAATTGCCCATCCAGGTTGGGACGAAACAAAATCACGCACAAGGGTTATGTCTTGAGTGGGCTAGACTCGGAGATAGGGTTGGTAATCCATTTTGGCCAGAAATAGGTATTTTCAATTATGCTACCCTAAAATCTCCAAGATTGAAACTGAAGCTATCCATTTACCCTATTCGTATTGCTGGGCAGAAATCTGACCTGGCAGTCACAACCCTCAACTCCCTCAAGTCCCTCCTTATCATACAGACCATGAATGATATGGCCAAAATAAACCTCCCACTTCTCCTGCCTATCTTGAACAGGATGGACTGGCCGGGAAAATGACAGGGAAACTCATGACACCCCTTTTGAAAAATCCCATATCCATCTGAGCCCATGGACAACTGGACTACATGCACCTTCTCCCCATCCAACATGGTGGTCTGGAAGAAGGATACCCCCTTCTTCCAGGAAGCCCCACAAATGGTCATAGACATCCTGCAGTCAATCACAGAAAGCCATAACCCATCCTGAGGAGATTTGATGCAACTGTTGAATATGTTTCTCAGAAAGGACAAGTTCAACAAACTATTTACAACCCACCTCCACCCCTGCTGAAATAGCATGGAAGCCTATAATCCAGATTCTTGGACAGTAGTTTCAATGCTGTTTGTCTAGGCCAGGGCCCCCCAAATTTGGCAACTTTAAGACTTGTGGACTTCAACTCCCAGAACTGGCTGGAGAATTCTGGGAGTTGAAATCCACAAGTCTTAAAGTTGCCAAGTTTGAAGACCTCTGGTCTAGCCAATGAATCACTTCAATCGGACTACAAATGACATGACCCATTGGGATAAAGAGCCCACAGAGCAAGAAATGGTCTTCCTCTATGTACTTCACATATCCCCAGGGCAAGGACATCTTAATTTATACATCCAACAGACTCCACATCAAAGTCCATTACTTCATGCTCAAAGTCCATTATCACTATGCTGTGCCGGTCCATGGGCGCCGCCATCTTTTTTTTGAATGTTTTTGAATGTTTTTCATTTTTTTTCTTCTGAGCATGTGCAGAAGCTGAGTTTCCAGCACTGTGCATGTGATCGCCATCTTGTTTTTGGCTTCCTTTTAAAAAAAAATTTAAAATTTATTTTTATTTTTTTTATTTTTATTTTTATTTTATTTTTCTTTTGAGCATGTGCAGAAGCTGAGTTTCCAGCACTGTGCATGCGGTTGCCATCTTGAGGAAGCAAACCGGCAGCGAGGTAAGTTAGAATCCACCCCTGCTTGGGTCCCCTCAACTTTTCAGTCCCAGAAAGCGGCTGTAAAATGCCCTTCTCCTGTTTTGCAGCCTTGCATGCACCATTTTCTGTCCTTGCCTCCTTCCCATTTTTATTTGGTTTTCCCTCCCACCCTGAAAGGAGCTTCAAGCAAAAGGAAGCAAAGTGGGGAAGTGGGGAAGAAGGATCTGGGAGTGGGAAGGGAAGGGATTGGGAAGAATGAGAATGAGGAGGGCTTCCTGGCTCAGGGAAGGCTTGGAGAATCCAGAGTGTGCCTTTTCCCTTCTCTCTTGCATGCTTTTATTTCCAAAGGCCCTCCCCCAACTCCAGTCTCTTTCCCTAAAAATGGAGCTCTTGGTCCGAAGCAATTGGTGTGAAAGGAAAGCAAGATTTAAAGGAAACAAAGTTGAGCTCAATTGTAAGGAAAACAAGTACTGTCAAGGTCAGTGCAAGCCATACTAATATTCCAAACTAATGAGTCTTAATGTCTGGTTAAAATTGGCAGTACTTCCATTTAAAGAAGAAAAACATAGCTCAGACTATTGCTATGATTTTTTGTTCCTATATTCTGTTGTTTAGGTATAAATTTTGTTAATGTAGAAATTTTACTTAGAGCCTATTAAACAATGGAGCTAGCTGCCTGCCTGCAATCATGTGTATCTAATTAGGAGTAAATCCCACTGAAAGAGAGTAGCCTTACTGCCAAGTAAATATGCATAGGCTTTACATAGTTGAGAGATAGAGTATTGATTAGTATCAGGTGTATTATAGAGAGAAATGAAAACTTCTGTAACAACAAATACTTTGTGCCCAGACCAGGTAGGGGTGTGTGTGTGTGTGTGTGTGTGTGTGTGTGTGTGAGAGAGAGAGAGAGAGAGAGAGAGAGAGAGAGAGAGAGAGAGAGAGAGAGAGAGAGAGAGAGAGAGAGAGAGAGAGAGAGGAGAGAGGGAGAGAGAGGGAGAGAGAGGAGAGAGAGAGAGAGAGAGAGAGAGAGAGAGAGAGAGAGAGAGAGAGAGAGAGAGAGAGAGAGAGAGAGAGAGAGAGAGAAGAGGAAGAAAGCACCACAAACCCTGGCACTAGACGTGGCTTCAGAAGACACTTCAGAAGACACAGGAAACCTTACATTATCTGGATTATTTTGGTGCCTCTAACAGAGAGGAAAATTGCCAGAAAGGAGAAGTTTACTAGGACAAGGCTGCCATGCAAAGGAAGACAGAGATAGTCCTTGACCACAATTGAGCCCAAAATTTTGGTTGCTAAGCAAGAGCGTTGTTAAGTGAGTTTCACCACATTTTACTCAATCCATGACATCTCCTGGCTTTAAGAGTCATGTGCAAACTAGGGAAGTACATCCGAAGGCATGTGTAATGTTCTAATGTACAGAAGTTATGGTTAAATGTGTGGCACTGGGTGTGTTTTTACAAATGCAGTAAGTGAGGTTGAATGTGTATAGTTTTAGAAGAGGGGTGTGTGTGTGTGTGTGTGTGTGTGTGTGTGTGTGTGTAATATGTATGTACACATATGACATATATACATAGGATTAAATAGTATATTTTGGATGTTCAGTAGTAGTAAATAGATAGGGAAATTATATCTCATTGAGGACTTTGAGGCGAGGAGAGGCCAGGCACCCTAACCCTAACCCTAACCCTTGATGTGAGTGAAGTCAAGTTGGCCACGCCCACCCAGTCACATGACCACCCAGTCACATGACCACCAAGCCACTCCCACCCAGTCACATGACCACCAAGCCACTCCCACAAAAAGAAGCCACACCCACATAGTGGCAGTAAAAACATTTGGAACCCACCCCTGGGCAGGAAACAATATACTATTTCAGGCAAATGGTTGTCCAATTCTATCTCTGCTTGTAGCAATTGCACTGTGTCTATTTTCATTGGATAACCCAGCTAAGAACTGGAGATTTTTTCCAACTGAAGATGGAAAAAATTGTAATAGACCTTTTGCAGCTGCCTCTTCCACAAATCAAAATGGGTAGCTGTGGGACCAGTTCAAAACCAAAATTGAGGAAACAGCCATATAAAACATATTTGGTTATGCTCTTTTTTAAAAAAAGTCCAAAATAAATAAACACTCCCAAATAATTATGATATGGGGATGAACTATTTCAATTAATATTCACTAATAACAACAGAAGGTTTTGCTATAAGGAAGGAAAGGGAATGTCATTCGTTATAGAGATTCTATGTGTGAGAATAATTTGCAGATGAGACTCAATGGATAGTATACAGTATGCAGTTAGGAATCAATTTTATCAATATACTTTATTTCACATGAAATTTATTTTAATTAAAAATTCTTCATTCAGTAGAGCCTCTCCTAAACTCTCCATTTTTTTGAATTAAAAAAAGGAAGAGTAGGTAAGAAAGTTGAAAACACACACACACACACACACACACACACACACACACACACACTCTACCTACTCTTTCTTTTGTGGGAAAGATAATCTTAAATTCAGGGTTTTCTTCTTTCTAGGTAAATACAAGATATCCAGATCCCTGAGTCTCTTTTAGTCTGAAGAGCAGAAACAATGACATTTGACCCATATATCTTTTCCCATGGTTTACTTTGAACAAATCTATCAAAGTGCTTTGTTTTCTCTCTCAGCTAACACTGCAATCCAGTGCCTGTTTGCTCACCTTCTGATTCCCAAGGAAGTGAGCTTCAGCCTGTATAACAAATGGTTAGGGTTTATGGGAGTCATAAAATAAAACAAAACATCTGGAGGGTACCAGATTGCCTAGTCAAACTCCAGATGTATGTGATTGCAACCAGGCAGAACAATCCTTTCATTCATGTAGGACATGCTAACATATCCAGTGGCCTACTGGGTAAGCCTTGTGTAGAAAAAAGAAGAGAAATATGACTGAGTTTCTTCATCTTTTTAAAAAATCTTTTTCCCCCAAGCAAAAGGAAGAGATACATTTAGATCAGCCAAATCAATAGCTTGTGTTTCCTCCAGATTGGGAGAGTGACAGAGGGGTGGAGGGTTGGGAGCAACTGGATCTTGAGCCTTTCCAAACCACACTATTCTGGCTGCTTCTTTTCAGGATTTTCCAAGGTCAGAATTTCCTGACCTTGACAAAAGCCAAATATGTAAACCAGCAGAGATTGGGGCTTTATTTCTGGGGACAGAAAATCAGCATTTTCTAATGGATTTGCAACATTGCCCTAGGGAGCATAAGATTAGTACTTCTAAATATTTATACTCTTAATATATCTTTTCATAACGTCCTTTTCTCTAGGACGGTGACCAAATTACATTTAGTCTGATTAGCAGTTTTTAAACCCATCTGTGCCTGGTTGGAGAATTCAGTTGCATCCATTTCTGATACATGAAAGAGCAGTGGAGAGGGGTTTTTCCTTCTATTTCATGAAAAGCTCATTTGCTTTGAATACTTGCATCCCCAGATCTAAATATAACGTTGCTCTCCCTAAATTAAATGCAACTTTTATTTTATCAGACAAGATGATATTATTATACTCTGCCCTGTGTGCAAAACCTTCCTCATCAGTTAGCTCTTCTATTGAGTTTTCACTAAAGCTTTTCAAATTAACTCAGTTTAAAAAACAGTAAAGTCTCCTTCATGTCGAGCATGGACCACTGTTCCCTCTAAGCTGTGCGGCCACGTGGCCGCACACTTAACGAGAGAACACTGCGCGGAAGTTTCTAACTTACGCGTGACATTTTCTAATGGCAGAGGCCGCGCGCCTGTGTGGTCGCGCACATGAAAAGAGAACACCGCGCGGCAGTTTCTAACTGCTGCGTGCCATTTTCTGATGTTACAGGGAACATTGGCATAGACATCTCTTGGTAGGGATTTTGGTTTGTTTGTTTCTACAACAATATAAAACTGGCTTGCCTTTGTCTTCAAGGGAGGTTGTTCAATTTCCCAGTCAGGGTTATAGCATGGAATTCCAGAATGGTTGTCCAACCGAGTGGGTGCTTGAGATTGGTCAGATGCTGTCACCTGCTGAAATACAGGTAGTCCTTGACTTACGACCAAAACTGAGCCCTAAATTTCTGTTGTTAAAGTGAGAAATTTGTTAAGTGAGTTTTGCTTCATTTGACGCCCTTTCTTGCCACAGTGGTTAAGTGAATCAGTGCAGTTGTTAAGGTTAGTAACCCGGTTGTTAAGTGAATCTGGCTTCTTCATTGACTTTGCTTGTCAGACGATCCCGGGATGCTGCAAAGGTTGTAACTGTGAAAAATGGTTGTAAATCACTTTTTTTCAGTGCCCTTGCAATTTTGAATGGTCATTAAATGAACTGTTGTAAATCGAAGATTACCTGTAAAAAAGTACTTTTATATTTTTTTAAAAAATTGGAAAATAACATTTTGGAATAAAAGTTGACAGTTTACAAATAGTTGTCTGCACATTCTAAAAGGGGGTGGGCAGGGCAAGAGTTTGACAAAATTATGAATAGTGTTTGTTTTTGCCAATTTCAGTCAACCAGGAAAAAACACACACAAAGGCAGAAGCCAGAACATATTGTACCAGGTTCTAATTGGATGATAGTTTTAGTCACTGGATTTCATTAGTTCCTCTGTTTAAAGGGTCATTCTCTTAAGTTAACATTTTTACTGAGTGATGATTAAGATGGGAAGACATTCCTTTGTGAAACTATTAAAGGACATGTCTCTTTTTTCATTTTTAATTCATTATAATAGTTGGTGCAAAGGATGTGGAAAAGCACTTTTTATGTGGATGGATGGAGTATATTTTTGGGCAAGAGACAGGGTTACTGGACGATGAAGAAGAGCATGGGAAGAAGACTCAGGCTATGTAGGATGAGAACAAGCAATATCGAGTGGCAGAGGTGAATCTACTTCTCTGCAAGAGTGGGAAAAAAGGGTAGGGTGAAAATGATCTTGAAATTATCACCAAGGCTTTTTGGAGGCAGCACCATAAGTGATTAATAGCAATAGCACTTAGACTTATATACCGCTTCATAGTGCTTTACAGCCCTCTCTAAGCAGTTTACAGAGTTCAGCATATTGCCCCCAACAAACTGGGTCCTCATTTTACCCACCTCGGAAGGATGGAAGGCTGAGTCAACCTTGAGCCTGATGAAATTTGAACTGCTGAACTGCTGAACTAGCAATCAGCTGAAGGTCGCTGTGCTGCTTTTAACCACTGCGCCACCTCGGCTCCTATTGCTATTAAGAGAGAAAAAGTTGGATGATCATGAATCAGAAATAGCAGAGGAGTGTGTGTGTGTGAGGATGACTCTGGCCCTCATCACTCACATGAAAATCTAAAATCATTCTCTCCATGGGGCATTATGACACAAAAAAATCCCCTCCCTTACATCTCTGCATAAATAGATCTCTGAAAGTTTCTGAACATGATGAATCTGGTATTTAGGTTTCCTGAAAACTTAATATTATGGCAGGTTAAACCAGTGGTGAAATCCAATTTTTTTTTACTACCGGTTCTGTGGGCATGGGTTGGTGGGCTTGGTGTGGCTTGGTGGGTGTGGCTTGGTGGGCATGGCAGGGGAAGGATACTGCAAAATCCCCATTCCCAATCCACTCCAGGGGAAGGATACTGCAAAATCCCCATTTCCACCCCACTCTGGGGCCAGCCAGAGGTGGTATTTGCCGGTTCTCCGAACTACTCAAAATTTCCACTACCGGTTCTCTGAACTTGTACATGTTTTGACAAATAAATAAATAAAAATAAAACTATTCAAAATTTCTGCTACCGGTTCTCTGAACTTGTACATGTTTTGACAAATAAATTTAAAAAAAATAAAACTACTCAAAATTTCCACTACTGGTTCTCCAGAACCTGCCAGAACCTGCTGGATTTCACCCCTGGGTTAAACTAATTATAGTTTTATTTAAAATATTTAGCTCATTCAATCTCAGAAGGTTCTAAGCTGTTTACAAATAGCATCAGCAATATATATGAACCCAATTAATACATACAATAAAAACTAAACATAGTAATTAACAATTACATATCTAAGGCCAGCAGCTCCACCACAATCGGATTATGAAGGCTTTCTGAAAGAGCAAAGATTTTGCAAGTTTCTGAAGGCCATGAGAATAGGAAACACAACACTCTACCATCTCAGGGGGGAGGCTTCTCCAAAGAAGGGGAATCCCCACAGAGAAATTAAATAAACAGATAACTGCCAAATTGAAAAGGGGGAGAGTGATATATGCATCCCTGACTAAACAGACTTATCTGATTTGTTGGAAACCACTGACTGCCCTGAACCCTAAGACACAAAGCATTGAATATTTGAAATGTTTATTTAGCACTTAACACTAAATATATATATATAAACAGTGATAGTTGTGGTGTTTGTGGCTGGCATGTATTTCGGAGAAGTATATGAAAATATTTTTTTGCTTATTCTATTATTGCTATTGCTTATTCCAATTTTAGAAGAGATTGCATGGAAATAGGCCAGGAAAAAAGTTGTGGTGGTGCAGGGCAAGAAAATATTATGAAACAAATGAACTAATAAACAATAAGCAGAAGGAAAAAGATTGGCAGGTTGCAATCTTAACTACTTAGTCATCTCAGCTGCTAGGAATAAACATGAGATCTGATAGCTTTCAGTATTAGAGATCAGTTAGGAAAAAATTGGAATATGATCTAGGTCTATGAATGACATGGAAATGCACACTGTGTTATGGTGAAAGGCAGCAGGAGAGGAAAAGCTATAAGGATACTGGAGAGCTGCCATCACTACTACTCTGAACTGAGGTGGCGCAGTGGTTAAAAGCAGCACTGCAACTTCAGCTAACTGCTAGTTCAGCAGATCAGCGGTTCAAATCTCACCGGCTCAAGGTTGACTCAGCCTTCCATCCTTCCGAGGTCGGTAAAATGAGGACCCAGATTGTTGGGGGCAATATGCTGAACTCTGTAAACCGCTTAGAGAGGGCTGTAAAGCACTATGAAGCGGTATATAAATCTAAGTGCTATTGCTATTGCTATTGCTGAACCAACCCAACATCCCATAAGACTCCTAGTTCTTCCCCAGCTTTGTTTCCAACATGTATTGATGCCTTAATTTACTTATTTCTTATTTCCCACCTTTCTGGGGGGGGGAAACAAATATTCTGTTCCCTTCCCCCTGTAATTTTCATGCTAGATTGTAGACAATCTCAAGTGTTCCACGAATTATTAGTTTCTGGTCTTCCTATCTAAGGCTTTTAGTTCTGCTTGAGTCCAATCCTCTTCCTTTGTATTTAATTACTGGAATTGCCCAGGTGTTAAGTGCCTTGATGGCCTTGCCTCCACTGAGTTTAGACTTTAAGATCATTTTCATTCTAATGAGGTATTCCCTTCTAAACTTCTTCTTGACTTCAGCATGCTTGATGTTGGCAGCTTGAAGGATGCCCAGGTATTTGTAGTGATCATCTTCATCCAGACATTGATGTTATTTCCAAAGAGTATCTTAATTCCTTAGATTTCCCCCCCCCCATGGTGACAGCTGCACATTTGTCCAGTCCAAACTCCATTGCAATGTTTCAACCCAGCTGCTATGGCCTAGAGGTGGAGCTCTTGCCTCACAATCAGGAGGTTGTGAGTTCAATCCTAGGTAGAGGCAGATGTAAGGTCTCCTGCTTGGGCAGGGGGTTGGACTAGATGACCTGCAAGGTCCCTTCCAACTCTGTTAATCTGTTAAATTGTATATACAGACAGCATTGAGCAGCAATTCCATTTCAGATGGTGTTTTTCCATAGCTTCACATCATCCATGTAAAGGAGGTGAGATAGTCTGGCAGATATTTCTGATGTTTGATAGCCATGGTCTGACTTGTTCGATGTTTTTGACAGAGGAATCAATGAAATTATAAACCATAGTGATGATATTGAGTTTCCTTAAAGGTTCATCTTCTGATATTAACCTCTCCCAGTCTATCACAATTGATCAACAACTATATCTTCCATTGTGCCAGTGATCTTTGCACAAAGCTTCTGATGTTTCTATTGAGTTCTATTATTATTAAGCACTTGATTGTCCAATCACATGGCAAAGAGTCAAATGTCTTCTTGTAATCAATCAATCAAGCTACATTCAAGTTGATCTTTCTTCTCTTGGCGGTTTTTCTAAATCATGTTTCTTATTACCATCATCTTTATTATCATTGGCTATTTCATATCTTGTTTTGGTTGGTGATCAAATCTATCAGTTTAGTGTGCAATATTATCAATACATTAATGACACCATCTGTATACTGCCCACAGCAAATGAAAAAGATTGAACTGGTATAAGGAAGCTTTTAATGTTGAGGAGGTTTAGATTAAACTCTACCAAAGTGAGTGGCTATTCTTCAGTAAACATCTGGACACCACAGTAGTTACTGTGGTGTAGTTGCCCTCCTTATGAAGCAGTAGTGGAGTCATCATGGAGTCATAATTCTTGCACAAGTACCAAATAGAAATCATGGCCAGAGGGGCCTTTACCAGCTTCAGCTGTTATACCAATTATGATCTTACCTGGCAATGGTAATTGATGCCTTGATCACCATTCAATTGGACTACTGCAACATGCATCCCATGGTATGTGGCCTTTGAAGATAATTCAGAAGCTGAAGTTGGTATCATGACCGGGGTTTCGGACAATCCTGCCGTAGCAGAATAACACCAGTTTTAAAATTACTGCATTAGTAAGCTTTTGCACCATTTGAAAATATAGATATTATCTGTAAAGCTTTATATGGCATAAGATCCGGATATCTTAGGCATGACACATTCAAAATAAAATTACCTGTCTAGGCTGAACATCTAGGGAAAGTTTGCTGAGTATCTCCACTTTGCAAAATATATGCAGGAAGGAGGTAGCTGGCAAACCTTGTCTGTAGGTAGCCTGCATGACCTGAAATATGCTCTGTTATGCTATGCTTTGTTCTTTATATAAGATTTAATCACACCTTTGGCCCAAAGTGATTATGGGACTCTAACTTGGGTACGCATGCATATTTTGCTTATTTTTGTTCAAAACAATGGAAACCACTCAAAGTTCACTACTCAGAGCCTCAAGTGGTTGGAGAAAAAAGCTCCCTATCTTCATTTTATGAAATGCCAAAAATAATTCCACAGAAAAAAAAATCTTCAAATTTCAGAGGTGCAGTGTTGGAGACCTCTAAAACCCATAAACATTGGACAAGTAGCCATATGTGCACTGATTTCTGAAATTGGTTACAGGCTTTGTCCAATTTTTTAGCATGCAAAGGTTTCAAGCAATTGCTATCACATGTGTCAACTTATTAAAGTATGGTAAGAAAAAAAGTAGGGGTTAGGAGCTTGAGTCCTGATGAGAACAAACACATGATAGGCAGGATCAGAGAAAGTGCAAAAATATGTCAGATAAACTACTGGTAAGTACTTTTCTTTCCACATGGAGACAGCTTCTGAACTTCGTGCTTGAAGAGGAAAAGAATGAAACTTTGATATGGGGTTTTACCGAGTAGATTGATAGATCTTTAAAGAATCCCAGGAATAAGCAACTTCAAACCTATTGCTTGAGGCTGCCTTTTAAGCACAGCTCCTGGCAATAAAGGAATTTATTTCCTAATGTAATTTCATGCACTAGGGTCCTGTGCATGAATGACACAAACTTTGGAAAGGAAGTTACAGCTAGTCACCCTATTAGGCAAAATGAGATGGATGCCTTAAGAGCAAACAAATGCCAGAAATAATGATGAATGAAACCTGCTGATTTCCCGTGAATCAGTTTGATGTTCAATGTCTAGGCAGGTCTGTTGCCTCCAGATTCAGTGGAAGGTGCCATCCCAATATTAACAAGACACTCAAATACTAATCAGATTTCTGATGGAATGGAGGAATAAAATATGTTGAAACAGCCCAAAAACAATTGCATGGAGCTTTCCTATTCACTGGCATTCAGCATAAAGAAACATGTTATAGGAAAATATATTTATATGAATAGCAGCAGCAGAGTTTGAAGGACAATCAGGTATAATATTTGTTTTCTGAAGGACAAAGAAAGACCTAATCTTTTAAATGTATGAAATGGAGCTCCCTTTTTTAAAGAAAAAGTTATCTTTCTTTTCTATGAATACACGCTCCTATGAGAAGAATGGGTTTATTTATTTATTAGTGAGACTTACATAAGTGGTTTACACCATTAAGCAATGACCAGTATATTTACATTGCCAACAACAATCTTGGTCCTCATGTTACCTACCTTGGAAGAATGGAAGGTTGAGTCAACCTTGAGCCGGTGAGATTTGAACAGCTGAACTGCTGATCACAGTCAGCTAAAGTAGCCTGCAGTACTGCACTCTAACTGCTGCACCACCTTGGCTCGGTTTCAGAATAATACCTGTGCTAAATGTTTGCAATTTTCAAGATTATAGTATGTATCCTTCATATGGGTCAAACTTCTGGAATTTCTGCAGATTCTTGGAATTTGACATGATTTGCTTTAAAAGCTCTTACTAGGGAAGAATTCCCATCCAGTTCAAATACAGAAAACCAGGTTGCATTTTTAATTAGCCTTTGTTCTTAAGACAGAAGATCCTCTATTATACTAATTTCTGGTCTAGCAACCTATGACTCTTCTTCAGTGGAAGTATTCAGTGGAAGCAGGAAAATATCCACTACTAAAGGATGCAGCTAGGTCACCGTACGTTTAGTACAGAACAGACAACCCTTTTCTACTCCATATTTATATCCACAGATATGCTATCCAAACTGACATTTGGATGTCCAAATCATTTTATAAGTATCTCACTGGAATTTGCATGTCAAAATCTGGAAGCTATTACCAATTTTAAATATACCCATTTGAACCTAGTGAGACAAAAGCAAATAATTCTAGTGTTCTTTAAACCAGTGTTTCTCAATCTTAGCAATTTTAAGATGTAGGGACATCAACCCTTAGAATTCCCCACCCAGCATTTTCATTCCCTTGCTGCACACATGAAGAGCTTAGACCAAGCCAAATTGATTTGCACACTGACTTGCTTCTCACTGGCCTCCAGTAAACTGCTAAGAAATCAAAATTTGATTAACCAACTTGAACCAAGAAAAGCATGCTGCGATGATTTTCTAACAGTGAAAATCGTGTGTACAAACTTGAAGGACCCTGGTCTTAAACTTCCTGCTTGCCTTTAAAGATTGCTCTGCAATGGTTTCAAAGAACACGGGTACAATAATAACAGTCCCTACCTATAAAAGGGGGAAAGAGATTTAACAGTAAATAACCATCCTAAAGTATGATCAGCAAATTGCGAAAATGCAAAAATGTTGGATGCAGAACGTTTTGCGCATGCGCAGAGGGCAAATGAACTCAAATGATGGCGTCCAGGCGGGCGGGGGAAACGGGTGGGGGCAGCCCCGCGCCACGACCGCCACCTGCTCCATTGGCTCTGCGACGACCAACAGGCAAGAGCGAACTGGGAGGATTTCACCCCTGATGCAAATGCGAGTAGATAAATAAGTAGCACTTTGGTGGGAAGGTAACAGTGTTCCATGAGCCTCAATGTATCATCATGCTGGCCACATGACCACAGAACTATCTTTGGACAACACTGTCTCCCTCAGCTAAGAAACAGAGTTGAGCACCTCCCCTAGAATCAGATACAACTGGACAGGGGAAACCTTTACCTTTATTATTATTATATATATATATACACACATTATATATATATATACACACAGTAAAAAGATGTCTTTTACAGTTGCTATAAGCTTCATGAAAAATCTTACTTAAAAGTGCGATTTACACACACACACACACATACAAGGTCACTTAATAAAAGCAATTATTTCACTTTGGGGAATTGGCTCTGTGTGTTGGCACCACTACTATTTAACCTCTATATAAATTATTTAATCAATTATCAGAATAATCCTGGTTTCTTTCCTTCAAGGTCAGCTCATAGATTCTGTTTCTATATGCTGAGTAGTTCTCCTGTCTCAGCCCTTGATTGGATTGAAACATATTTTAAGAGCATTTGTCAGTCAGAGCAAGAAGAATGACCAATTAACTATGAAAAGACAATACATTAGTAGTTCTAAAATGTCTTAGCAGTCACAAGTTGCAACCAAATAGATATGAAAGGGAATAAATCAAGTCCTTTAAATATCTTAGAATTGTCTTACAGGGCTAAGGTAAGAAAAGTGCTCTTCTGGACTACATAGACTAAAATGCCCCAAAATTAGCTCCAGCGATTAGAATTTTCTCTCAATCAAGAGGTATTTTGCATATCTTTTCTGCAGAGGGTAATCTACTACACAAAATTCAGTGCAAGGACTATAATAGCCACTATGTAGGGCATATAGGAAGAAGATATAGGACAGATAAGCAGAAGACTAGCAGAGTGCATCCATGAACACAAGGTAACTGTCGGAAGACATGACAAAAACTCTTTAATCTCACAACATATGGACAAACTCAATCACAGTTTCAACTGGAAAACTATTAGCATCTTAAACCAAGCCAAATCCAAAATTGCTAGATAATTCTTGGAAGCTTTGCATTCAGACAAAACAACATCAATAAACATATAGAGACAAAATGCATTTACTCATCGTTCAAGAGACAATAAAAAACTAGGAAGAAAACAAAATACAATACATCCTCCATTCCCCAGCTGCTCACATTCAGATATATAGGGAATAGCTAGCACCAGACGAACAATTTGGCAGAAAAGCAATGCTCTAGTAACAAAAACCCATCATGGCGGAAACTACATCCTCAGTGAAACTGGCAGCCAAACTACTGAATGTAAACAGGCAGCAAATCTTGTGCTCACTCAAACTGCTCATATTATCTACTTGGGTAATGAAACATCTGTAAACAAATAACCAAGCTCATGAGCATGAAGAACTCCATAATTCAACCTTGAGAGAGAGAGATATTCTCTTCTACTGGGTCTCCCTATTTGTCTGAATCCTTAAAGAATGGTGAATAGAACATAGAACGTAAGACTGATCAACAGTAGAAATATTATTATGGGGCGAGTTTGAACCTGCGACTCCTGAGAAAGTGAACAAGGCCGTGGGGGCGATGAGCTCCTCCACCTGTTTGTTGGACCCGTGCCCCTCCTGGCTGGTTTCTGCCAGCAGGGAGGTGACACGAAGTTGGATCCAGGTGATAGTCAATGCCTCCTTGAAGGAGGGGTTCATGCCGCAGCCGTTAAAAGCTGAGGTTGTGAGGCCCCTCATGAAGAAGCCTTCCCTGGACCCAACAGACTTAAAAAACTTTCGTCCAGTCTCCAACCTACCCTTTGTGGGTAAGGTTGTTGAGAAGGTGGTGGTGCTTCAACTCCTACGGCTATTGGATGAAACGGATTATCTAGACCCTTTTCAGTCGGGTTTCAGGCCCGGCTACAGCACGGAAACCACCTTGGTCATGCTGATGGATGATCTCTGGTGAGCCCGGGATGGGGGTTATTCCTCTATCCTGGTGCTACTTGACCTCTCAGTTGCTTTCGATACCATTGACCATGGTATCCTTCTGCGCCGACTAAGGGAGTTAGGAGTGGGAGGCACCGTTCTACGGTGGTTCTCCTCCTATCTCTCTGATCGGTTACAGTCAGTGTTGTTTGGGGGATAGGGATCGACCCCTAGGCCCCTCATCTGTGGGGTGCCTCAGGGCTCGGTCCTCTCTCCCCTCCTATTTAACATCTACATGAAACCACTGGGTGTGATCATCTGAAGACACGGGGTGAGGTTTCAGCAATATGCTGATGACACCCAGCTTTACATCTCCACCCCGCATCAATTCAGTGAGTCGGTGGATGTGATGTGCTGGTGCCTGGATGACATGAGGATCTGGATGAGAGTCAACAAGCTCAAACTCAACCTGGACAAGACCGAGTGGCTATGGATACTGCCCCCCAAGGATTTTGTCGACTGTCCCTCCTTGGTTCTGGGGCGAGAGAAATTAACCCCCTCGGAATGGGTTCGCAATTTGAGTGTCCTTATAGATCCGCAGCTTAAATTGGATCAACATCTGTCAGCTGTGGCTAGGGGGGCCTTTGCACAGGTTTGGCTTGTGCACCGGTTGCAACCCTACTTGGAGCGGGAGGCACTTCTCACGGTCACTCACGCCCTTGTCACCTCACGGCTTAATTTCTGCAACACGCTCTACACGCTACCCTTGAAGAGTGTTCGGAGACTTCAGCTGGTGCAAAATGCAGCTGCGCTTGCTGTGGTGGGTGTACCTAGATACACCCACACTTCTGCCATCTTGCGCGAGCTGCATTGGTTGCCCATTGGTCTCCGGACGCAATTTAAGGTGTTGGTGATTACCTTTAAAGCCCTATATGGTTCAGGGCCAGGGTATCTTCGGGACCGTCTTCTACCGCATATCTCCCTGCGCCCGGTTAGATCTCACAGGGTGGGCCTGCTCCGGGTCCAGTCAGCTAAACAATGTCGGATGGCGGGCCCGTGGGTGAGGGCCTTCTCTGTGGCTGCTCTGGCTCTTTGGAATCAGCTACCTCCCGAGATCCGGACTGTCCTCACCTTATTGGCCTTCAGGAAAGCTGTGAAGACCTGGCTTTTTCGGCAAGCCTGGGGCCAATGATCCATCAATGTTGGCCCATGTAGTGACTGGATGATTGAATGGTTTTTAAAATTGTTATATAGTTTTTTAATCTGTTTTTAATGTCTATTTTTACCTGTATTCCTGTGAGCCGCTCAGAGTCCTCGCGGATCGAGCGGCATATAAATACAAATAAACTAAACTAAACTAAACTATTATTTCCTATAATTTGGATGCTATCTTTCTGTTAATGCAGCCTAAAACTGCATTTGTTTTTATTTACTATAACTACTCAAAACCTTTTAATAAGAACTATTGTTAACTGCAGTAGCACTCACCCCCAAATATGGTCATATGATTTCTGTTTCCTAAGTGCATAACTTTACATTTATCTCTAATAAATTTTATTCTGCTAATTCCAGCTCACTTTTCTACCTTGTCAATGTGATGTTGAATTTTATTTCAACTTGTAGAATGCTAGATCTTGTATCTTCTGAAAATCTGAGAAGACTTTGTTCCAGGTTCTCATCCATGTTATTAATGGTGGGGGATAGCTGGATCTGTATTGCAATGATCAATTTTGCACTCCTCCCAATCACATGAAAGGAGGTTAGGAGATTGACCCTTCTGATTCTATTTCACTTTTGTCTCTTTCTTTTAAAACCAGGGCAAAATACATTTTAAAAATAAGAAAAAAACTATAATACCACAATGAGTGCCAGCATCATGTCAACAGGTATAGGATGGGGATGGGATAATGTTAGTCACTTCACATCCATTTTGGTCATTTTTCAGCCCATCAATCAACTTGGGTAGCTATGAGGTGTGAAGACTGAAACAATCTTACAGGCAGATTCCTAGACAGGTTTCCTAGGGCTTCATCCAGAGGTGGTATTCAGCTGGTTCGGACCGGTTAGGGCGAACCGGTAGTGAAAAGTTTGAGTAGTTTGGAGAACAGTTTTAATTTTTATATTTGCTTTTAATTAACTTTTTAGATTTTGGTTATTCTTGTATTTTCTCACTGTTGTACGCCGCCCTGAGTCCTCAGGGAGTTGGGCGGCATATAAGAATTCCAAAATAAATAAATAAATAAAACAGGCAAATACCACCTCTGCATGGTTCCGCCCCCACTCACCCTGCCCGCTGGCTCACCGCTCACCCACCCATCCTCTTGCCCGCCCTACCCGCCCCACCCCACCCTGCCCTATATATCTTGCCTTAACCACGCGGCCCAGCTAATCCCAACGCCTCACCTCCATGCCTCACCCACTCTGCTCACCAAAGGTAAGCATGCCATCTGCTCGCCCTTCACCTCGGATCAGGGCCCAGGGACGTGCCATTCCCCAGCTCCGGCCTTGCCCCGGAACCTCTGCCCGCTCGCTGTTCACCTTGGCCGGCTCGGACAACATGCCATTCCCCTGCTCCGGCCTTGCTCTAGAGCCTCCACCTGCTCGTCATTCGCCTCAGCCAGATCAGGGAACGCACCATTCCCCTGCTCTGGCCTTGCCCCGGGCCTCCGCCCACATGCTGCTGTCCCTGTCTGGCCTCAAACTATGCCCCCCTATGCCCCTAGCAATTTATTCGTCCTGCAGCCTGCTATGCTAGGCTGCAGGGACATGGGGAGTGTGCAGGAGGGCCGAAGCAGTTTGGGAATGGACCGGATGGTTCTTCTTACCTGTAAGAAGTTCCATCTGGAAAGCGCTGCAGCGGAGATCTTGCAGCTGCTTTTTCCGTCCCTTGCCGAGCCTCGGTTGCTCGTGGAGATGCTCCATGTGCTCTCTGGGTTGGCAGCTGCTTCTCTCCACTGCTGCTCTTGCTGGGAGAGTGTCTGTGCAATTTAGCAGCTGTGAGCCGCCACTTTCCTCTAAATCCCATCCGGAAAGCGCTGCGGCACAGAGAAGCAGCAGCCATGTTGAATGCTGTTTCTCTGTGCCGCAGCGCTTTCTGGATGGGACTTAGAGGAAAGCGGTGGCTCACAGCTGCTAAATTGCACAAGATGCTCTCCCAGCAGTGCGGAGAGAAGCAGCTACTGCCCCGGAGAGCAGAGATGGAGGGGAGCAGGCCCCAAATGTTGTACTCTGACAATAAAGATTTGAATTTGAAAGGCTGCTCAGTCGAGCCTCGCCGCATGGTGGAAGCCGCGCATGCATGGAAGTCATGCGTGCATGCATGCACAGAAGCCATGTGCGTGCATGCACAGAAGCCATGTGCATGCATGCAGAGAAGCCGTGTGCGTGTGCAGAAGCCATGCGTATGCGCAGGCACAGGCTCACATTTTCAGCGAACCGGTGGTAGAATTATTTGAATCCTATCACTGGCTTCATCTCAATCTTGGGAAAAATAAAAATATAGCTAGATGCCAAGTCAGCAGTTCTCATGACATAGTTGACATAGGGGAATTAGTAAAAGCCTATGCAAGAAATTCCATGCAAGACTATTCCAAGCTGAAGCTAAATCTTTTGAGGTTAACTGTCAATGATTTCCTTTTGGAGTTCCCACAGTACATCCTCCCCTTTCACCTAGTTATAGCAGAGCCATTGATATGTGAGCCCAAAAACATCAGAAAATTGAGTTAATTCTTAGCATCAAACATACTGTTAAGTAAAAAAAAAAGGTACAATATGCACATCTCATTTGTGCAGTTATGATGGGAGATAAAGTATACCCAAAACAATTTTGCCAAATTTTCAAGGAAATCAGAATCCTGAGGTTAATAAAAGTGCATCTTAATGTAGAGAGAGACTAGTATTTTATGGCTGGAAAAACCTGAACTTAGAATTTAAGGGCACTTTGCTACAAGTTTGGAAACAGTAGTTTCCTTTAAAAACCACAAACAGCATGTGTAATATTGGGAGATTAATGTTGTCCAGACTAAGTTCTAGACAAATCTTTCTCCAAGGATTTGAGCAGAGGTGAAGAGATTATTTTCTCACAATATTTAATTGGTTAGCAAAGTAAGCATCAGTAGAGTGAGCTATAACCACCTTTTGCTATAGCAGAATTCATTAAATGTAATTATTGTTCTGGGGAAAATAGCTGTGGCTTTCATATAAATGGATCCCCCCCCCCAGTTTTGGCTTTGAAGCATGATGTTTTGGCTTTGAAGGTCTGATTTTTTAAAAATATCTAGAAAAGATAGTAGTCCATCTTTTTATGTACCATGGTTATTTTGATGCCAGTTCAGAGAGCTGGTGTGAACAATAACAAGTGGCAGAAATAAACAGTGTCCAAAGCTTGGGAACTGCTGAGATCACCTGGGCTCACATTTGAAAGCAAAGGTGATTCACATGCAGGAAATCTGAACTACTTGGAAAGAAAATATTTTCTTTGCTAATCCCTACATTTGATGCTGTCACTGAAGTTCAAACCTGATAAGACCATATCAAGGGGCTGTAAGCCTCTGTAATTAAACACTTATATGATTAGTAATGGTGTTCTTGTCAAAGTTTCTTTGAAAAGCAAATCTAAAGCTTCGTAAACCAGTCTAGCCAGAAATAAATTGCTATGCCTATAATGGACAACTGATAGGACTACTGACAAGAACCTATGTTTTAGTTTCAAGTTAAAATGACACATAACAAAACATGAAAATTATTTAAGTTGCATGCAGGCAAGCATAAAATGTCACATTGCTGTATTTTCCAATTCTGTGCTGCAACAAAATTAGGTAGCTCTCAAATTTGCTCTTTTCCTATTGCAAATAAGTTTTAGAGATTTTGGAGAATTGCTTTTGTGATGCACACTCAATAAACAAAGCATTTGACAAGTTTTTCATTCTTCATGCTTATTGTATATTTATTTTAGAATATATATATTCTAAAATAAATGTGCAATAAGCATGAAGGATATGTGTGTGTGTGTGTGTGTAACATTTTTTGCTGATAAATGAAAATAAAGGGAGACTCGACATAAATGAAAATAAAGGGAGACTCGACAGAATATATATATATATATATTTCCAATGGGGCATTGTTGAGCAAAATGGGACAATCACTATAAGTTCTGGCTTGCAAGCCAAATTACAATCATAAAATTATAAGTGACCATAGAGGCCATGTAGTTTAACATGCCACTCAATGCATGATTAATTACAGCATCTCGGACAGATGGCCACGTAGTCTCTCTTTGAAGAGTTCTCATGAATAAGAAGTCATAGAATGAGGCAGCCTATTCCACTCACTGACAGCTCATTTGGTCAGCAAATTCCTCCTGATATCTAGCTTGAACGTTTCAGTTTTAACCAACCAAATCTTATCTTTCCTGCATACAACAAAGTATAAGTCCAATCCCTTTTTTATGTTATACTCTATCAGATAGTTGAAGACTACTAACATATCTTTCTTTAGTCAATCTTTTTTTGTAAGTTAAATACCGGTATACTTAAATGCTTTAACTATTCCTTGACCTTGGTGTCCTCCACCTAATAGGCTTCTTCTGGATTTGTTCCTATTGATAATTCTTTTTTTAATTGTGGTGTGCAGAATTGTGGTGTGTAGTCCAAATGGTATTTCATAGTGGAACAATTATGTCCCATGATCTGGACTCTTTGCTTCTGTTACTGCCGGTAGCATTTGCCTTTTCAGCAACTGCTTCACACTGTTTAACTTTTGAGGTCAATAAAAATACCTAGGTGCCTTTTGCATATTCAACTGCCAAGCTACTATAATAAGGTTACTCTGACAAAAACAATTTGAACAAAGACTTTGACAGAATATGTTGTGATGTTCTCTTTCCTAACATTATAAGTAGCAATAGTCTCACCTGATTTATCTCTAACTAGGAAAGTCTTATAAGAATTGGTCTTGGAGCAGGGGAACAAATTTCCCCTGCCAGCTCTGAAACAACCTCAAATTCTGCTGGGATTTGGGGGGGAAATAAATACTGATGAACAGCCCATCTTTTTGTAGCAAGTCTGCTACTCTTGATCTTCCTGTTCAGCAACCCTTGATGAATATCCATGGCAGTTTAAGATTACTTGAAACCAATCTAACCATTGCCTGCATTCATTCAGTTTGAGACCTGAAAGTTGTACACCATTGTTTCATTTTCCTATTAGCATTACTTTCCTGAAGAAATTATGTTAAGCTGTAGTTTAGTTTAATGCTGGGTCAAAAATTGTCAGAGGGGAGGGGCGTTGTCAGTTTGAGAAATAATAATTTGAAAAAAAACTGATAAGTTGAACTTTTGGCCTGCAAATCTCTCATTGCTAAATATCACCGACAGACATGCTCTCTACTTATCATAATATCTGAATGAGGCTGCAAAAACAAAACAAGGTTTTCAGTAACTTCTAGTTCCCTGAACAAAATTCATCTTGAAACTGACAATTTCAACAGAATAGTAGTAACCTGATAGCAGCTAGATTCCTGATAATAATTCTTTGGGTCTTTCCAATTTAAGTATTTTTTAATGAACAATTGCCATCAAGAAGGTTCTTGAGTCTCAAGCCTATGCTATCTTTAATACCACTGAGAATACTGACATCTTTTAGACAATCTATATTCAAGCATAATTTTATATGATGCAATCACACTCCATCAGATTAATATGTGATGCTCACTACATCCAACTAGAGCCTGAAGTGCCTTAATCTCCTCCCATTAGCCAACAGTCAAAAGCCAGCATCCCTGTTAGTTATTAACTCAGGAAGTGATTTCATCCATATGCAACTAAAATCATATTGAAATACAAGTTTGAAACATTCACTTAAGTTTTTTTACTTAGGAATGGGCAATTGTCCAAGGTGACTTTGTGCCAAACAAAAACAAAGGAAAAAGCTCTCTACACAGATTTAAATAGAGTCACCTTCATGAAAATTATCTAAGCACTGAATAGTTAAACAAAGTTCTCTCTTTGGTGGCCTGCCCAAAGCAAGACATTATATTTATCTCAAGCTACAAAGCTCAGTACAGCTTCTTACATAGAAAGTATACAGAAGTTTAATGGGCCAAAGGCATTAGGAAGTATATACACAGCAAAAAGTATAAGATATCAGGAGAAAGAAGAAGCTGTTGCCAGAACAAAGTTATGTGTGCTTTAATTTTAGGAATCTACCTGTTATACGTAGCACTACAGATAACTTCCAGCCACTTTTCAAGGATAGTATCACTTAGAGTTCATTGCAGCAGACAAGACAGGATAAAGCATGAATAACTGTTGCTAAATTGAACCAGTTGAGGAGGAGCTGACATCCTGGTACTTATACACAACACTATGTTTAAACATGGAATTCTTATGGACTTTGGTTTCTCATCCTTTCTATCCTCAACCCTACATACTATATCATAGAGTATCTAGGCATTCAAAGGTGGGAGAAACTAACCCACCCCGTGTCAATCAGGTATTTACATGACAAGTCAGTATTTCCAAAATTAAATCCTGCATAATTATTTCACCAGTATCTGACCTAACACTGCATGTAAGATGAGTAGTTTGAGGAGGTTACCTTGACAGCTACTAGGAAGTTTTTTGGCTAAGCCAGCCCATACACACACACAAAAGCGTAGCTCATAAAATTATCTACTATAATGCCCTTCCTGTCAACGACTACTTCAGCTTCAACCACAACAATACACGAGCACACAATAGATACAAACTCAAAGTGAACCACTCCAAACTTGACTGTAGAAAATACGACTTTAGCAACAGTGTGGTTAATACCCGGAACTCACTACCTGACTCTGTGGTTTCGTCACCAAAACCCCAAAACTTTACCCTTAGACTGTCCACTGTTGACTTCACCCGATTCCTAAGAGGTCAGTAAGGGGCATGCATAAGCGCACCAGCGTGCCTACCATCCCTGTCCTAATGTTCCCTTTTATTAGTACCCATCTTATGTATATAAACAATGTTATATCTATGTATATCACCAATACGTACTTGACAAAAGCAAATAAATAAAAAATAAAATAAAAATTGAGGCCATCCTATTATGCAGCCCTGGATTAACCATTAAGCAAAATAAGCAGATACTTAGGATGCGTTTTTTGCCCATAGCATCCATGCCTTTAACTCTTTTGCTGCCATAGTCAACTTTAATTTCCAGCACTAAAGTCTTTACATCTTGTCAATAAAACAATGGAAGGCCAAGGGGCACCATTATTGAGCTGCACTTAGGGTGTCAAGTGGCCTTAATCCAGTCCTGCTACCATCATATCACTCCTGTTGCTTATTCTTTCAGTCTTCATCTTCAGAGTGTTTCTACTACACATTCTCCTAATTTTCCTGATATGTCTCTTAACACCCATTTTTAGACAGCCACGAGATTTCTCTATCTCCAACAGGTTTGGGCTGCAAAATCTCTGGTGTTCACTTATTTGTCATCTTGATTTTTGCAGTCCAGATTCAATACCAACATTATAACACACACCAAATAAATGAAAATGGGATGTATTTATTTTTATTCCAAATGAACTTGCACAGGACTGAACTAAGAATAGCTTAAAATAAAATAATGTCTCTGCTTTTGGGGGGAGGAGATATATGCAGTCCAGACAGTCAGCTTCTAATCACTGCATTTAAGCTCAGTACATGATTAAACATGCACAGCTGTGTACCAAGTGGGGGTTAATTAAATGAGTTCAGTGGCTTCTTTCTGTATGAATGTAGCCCATCTGCTCCGATTCAGGGTTAACTTCTCTGCTGTACTGTGAAATTTAAATTATGGCCTTTTAACTCACAGGTGGGTTAGAATGAGCCATTGCTTCTTAGAGGAAAAGCATGACATGATATTATGAGTATTCATGTCTGAACTTTGAAGAAAAGGGCAGACATGTCCCTTTGGCTTGTGCTACATACATCCAGCAGCAAAGAAAGCTGGAATTCTCTCTGTGCCATCATCAGGACAGAACAAAGAATAAAACACTTTGAAATGCATAGAAATGCTCAAGAGCTATTTATAATTTTTAAAAAGAAAACCAGAAAGATGGTGAATCTATACTCAATGGTCATCTCTGCCTTAATTGTGAATAAACCATCCATGACTATCAACTAAAAATAACCTCTCGATAAGAATATGGAACTACCAGGAAGACAGCCAAGAATGCAAGAGGTCTGTGCCAGTGATGTTGTCTGTTCTTATCACAAAAGGCACCAGTATGCACACATACAAGGCTTCTAGTCAGGAATTTCACAGCAGACAGTGCCAACATTAATCAATTTGATGGCATTCTGACACACAAAGCCATTGATTTCTGATCAGTGAATGCCAAACGCTGTACAACTTGATATCGTTTTAGAAGTATGTCAGTCCATTTTAATTAATTCTGAAAACACTGTATATATCGGTATATATTTCAGTCAATTATTATTATTCAATCCCATGGTGGGTTTTTTAACAGTAGGAAGAATCTGTTGCATGTGCTGTATCAGATAATTGGGTCAACTCGCCATCTGTAGCATTTTTAACTGCTGAGTTGAAAATTTAGATCTGTTTTATCCAACTGTTTTTGAAGTAATAATGCACATTTTTTTGACTTTAGATTCTATCTTCATGATAGTCCAGAGTGAAAGGTGATGATTCCAACCAAATGTAATTTTTCATGCCAGTCGGAGAAATGATTTCTTAGATTTACCATGAAAATTGAGGTTGGCAGCTCCTAATCAGCTTTGACTCAGCCAGTATTTGAATGATAAACTACCAGGATGTCCTAAAGATGTAGGCGAGATTGGAAAGTATATACCAGTGATGGCGAACCTTTTTTCCCTCGGGTGCCGAAAGTGCATGCGCATGTGCTATCGCACATGCACGAGTGCCCACACCCATAATTCACTGCCTGGGAAGGGCGAAAACAGCCTCCCCGGCCCCCCGGAGGCCCTCTGAGGCCAGAAACGGCCCATTTCCCAACTTCTGGTGGGCCCGGTAGGCATATTTTTTGCCTTCCCCAGGCTCCAGAAGCTTCCCTGGAGACTGGGGAGGGCAAAAATGCCCTCTCCCACCCCCCCCCGGAGGCCCTCCAGAAGCCAAAAATGCCCTCCCAGAGTCTCCGTGCGAGCCAAAAATCAGCTGGCCGCCGTGCACATGCGCGCTGGAGCTGAGCTAGGCAACGGCTCGCGTGCCGGCAGATATGGCTCCGCGTGCCACCTGTGGCACGCGTGCCATAGGTTCGCCATCACTGGTATATACTGTACAAATGCAAAAACATTGCCAGAAGACAACAGTGGGAAATGATTTTGGAATTGTTTCCAAGAAAACATAGCAGTATCCATTTGGTCACTAAGAACTGAGCTTACCTTTAAGGAGTTTTTTTTTTACTTTTAATACACTGCTGAGAGACCAAGTAGCTAATTGTTGCCCCTGTATCATGCATGTGTTCCAGTTGTGTTCAGGTCTGAAGATCTAGTAGGCAGTGATGGTGTGGACCAGTACTGCGCACTGATAGCGGCCCACTGGTGACATAATTTTTATTGGAATTTTTGGCAATTTTTTCGGGTTTGGATGGCTTCTCCTCGTCCTCTGCTTTGGGAAAAAGCCCTCCTGCCCACCCTCGGGTTAATACCGACCTTTATTTCTTCATCCGAAGCACAGCTGAGCACCTCCTCAGCTGTGTTTTGGCCTGAAACGTCCTTCTGAGCATGCACGGAAGTAAAATCGCTCAATGGGACGCGCACGCGCGCATGAGCGGAGCGCATGCATGAGAAACTTCTCAATGCGCACTGGTAGCAAAGGTAACTGGAACCCTTCCCCTGGATGGGTGGTGAGAGGAGTGGAATTCCATGAGCGTAAAAACAACTGGCCTAGTCACTTATCCTGAAACTAAATATAAACATAGTTTGCAGAGAAGTAATATGAGGAGAAGCAGGGGGTGAGGGTGGGAAATAATCAATTTTCTTTGTCCATTGGCTTCTGATCCACAATTTTTGGAGATAGGGAGACCAGGCTGTATACCAATGACCAGATTATCTATCAGCAATTAACGATTTTAGTAGATCATATACTGAGGTAAAATAAGTATAGAAAATAGATTTAAGTTCAAAATTACGACTATTAATGGCAGGGAGAATGTCATAACCATTTAGGAAAGTATAGAGCCCATACTGAAATATTCTATTTTTTTTCTGAGACATTAAACACCTTTTAATAAAAGATTTAAGAGCCAGACATTCATTATGAATCTATCCTGTTCAATGTTAGAATCAGCATTTTGAGGAACCCGACAACCTTTTTACATGTATAGGTTAATTCAGAATTTAAATGTATAAATTGTCTTTGATTGAGATTCTGTCATTTCAGCACTCATTAGCCCGAGTAACTCTAGTGAAACAGATGCTACAGTAACCTTGTGAACCCCCATTGTGCTGGGAATTCATCCTGATAATTAGCACCACCAAAATGAATTTGGGTCAACTTTGTGATAATAAAGAAGTGCATAAGTATTAAAGAAAATTTCTCATTTGCAGGCAGATGCTCCTTATTATGGATGCGAATAATGAAAGAAAGAATTTAAGATGGAAAAATATGAAATAAAAATCACATTTTCTATACACAGTAAATATTCTTTTTAAAATAGATTGCAAATCCTTCTTTGTAAAAGGGACTGCATTCAAATTCCAGTAGATCTGTTGTGATTTCAGAAGCCATGAACCATGTCGGTAAAAACAAAATACAATTCTAATTGTTCATGTGCTCTGAAGCACATCTTTACTTGCCATCCCATATGGATGCCACATGTGGATTAGAAGTACAACAAATCAAGCTAATCTCATAATTGTTTGCCAGACCTAAATTCAATGCTCCCACAAGTGACTTCATAATGAAAAGACTTATCAGACTAACTCTGTTATTCATGGACAAATGCAATTATGCCTTTCCTGAATGCATTTCTTGATTAGATTTATATCTCCTTTCATGTGTACAACTCAAGGTGGCATACATACTGCTTCCTCCACGTTCCTGCAATAGCAGCCAGTGAGATGGGTCAGGTTGAAACTGTTCCATAATCGTACATGGAGCATCTGTGCCTAAAGGAGGACTAGAACTTACGGTCTCTCATTCCTGCACTGGTATTTCTCTTCTCAAATTCTGATTAGGATAAAAATCTCCCTTTTTTCCCTGATACTATTTATGCTCCTTTGTAGTGGGATTGCTTTGCTAGAATAAGAAATACTGATCAAATTTCATTACTTATCTTTCTGATGTCAGTACAGCCTTGTTTATTATTGTTTTTGTTCTATAGCATCAGCCAGCATTGGAAGCTTTGTTATAAGGACCATGAATATCATTTATTTATTTATTTACCAAACTTATATGCCCCCCATCTTGCCAAAACAACTCTTTAAAGGTTACAATGGTCAAATGTCATGTATTTAGAGATGTTCATGTGGAATGCACCCTACATGGAAACAAAAAACAGACTTCAATATTTTTGAAATTATAGATATATATAAAATTTTAGCCATTGTCTATCCACTTCAGAATGAAGGCCTCATCTGCATGTTTCAAACCAATATGGTCATGAGCTCTCTCTCTCTCTCTCTCTCTCTCTCTCTCTCTCTCTCTCTCTCTCTCTCTCTCTCTCTCTCTATCTATCTGTATCTATCTATATCTATCTATATATATCAATACTGTATCTCTCTCTATATATATGTGTTTGTATGTGTATGTGTATGTATATGTATATGTATATGTATATGTATATGTATATGTATATGTATATGTATATGTATATGTATATGTATATGTATATGTATATGTATATGTATATGAGGGGTGGGTTCTAACTTACCTCACCGCCGGTTCGCTTCCTCCCATGCCACGTGGGCGCATGCGCAGTGCCAAAAACTCACCTTCTGCGCATGTACAGAAGCCAAAAACAAGATGGCGGCGCCCATGGATTGGCACCGACAGAACCAGCTCCGTGACGTCACCACCAGTTTACTAATGGTTCTAAAGAACCGGTTAGAACCGGTAGGAACCCACCTGTGATGCCTATACATATGTATATGTGTGTGTATGTATGAATGAATGAATGTATGAATGTATGAATTTGTATGAATATAAGATGAATTTTCCCATGATCAGTTCAATTATCTGTGAGAAACAGAGATACTCTTGACCTTTGAGAGGGTCTCATTGCCACCTGTTATAAATAAGGACTCCTTTACCTTGATAGTCTTATTCTTGACAGGAAGGCAAAGCATTCCACAATCCTTTCTGTTCTTCATAGAATTCATTTAAAAGCAGATGTGCTTAATTATGGTTCAGAGCTAGTCAGAACCACATTTGATGCTACTTTAATGCAGATCTAACTAGGAGAGTGTTGTATGTTTACTGGTTTTGAAGGGGTCTGCCCACCATCATCTCTTTGGGATTCCCTGACTGGCAGAAGGATTATAAGGACTTTCTTTGTCTTACTGTATTTTTGAATTTTTAAAATTCTGTCTTGTATTGTATTATATGTTTTAGGATTCTTGTGTTACATTCCTTGATTGCTGTTTCTATCATGTTATATTCTTATACGTACTTGGAATAACTTTTTAAGTACTTGTACTAAGTGGTCACTGCTTCCAATTTCAAAAGAACCTGTGACCGATTCTGCTGGGTTGGGGACAAATAATATTCCTCCAGAAAATGAATGATTTAATTGGGTATACAGTTGAGCAATTTGAAAATTATGAGTTTAAGAACATATCAAACTAACTAAAATGATTACAATCATTTTAAATATCTAACAAACTTAAATTGGGGCTTTGTTCTTTAGGAAATGAAAATGTATCCCACAAAATTGTAACACTATACAAAATTATTCTTTCTTCCAAGTGAGAAAGGGAGAAAGGAAAACTGTCACTAGACCCAATGGAAGTTTACTTTGAAATACTGTAAATATTCCCGCTACAGAAAGTAAGAAAAAAAAATTAAGGGCTGAGTCTGAAACATAAAAGGTTCCTACAGTACTTACGATAACAGACCTCCATTTATCATTTCCATAACAAAAACTTTTTAATTCTAATTTGAAGCACAGAGCTACTTCCACTTATTTGTTATTACACCAACATTGTGTTTTTTGAGTTTGTTAATTCTTCTTTTTCTTGCTACTAGTAGATCATAAGTTATTATTGCACTGCCTATAGTCAAATATTATCTTATATTTAAAAGAAGCTGGTGCATAGCATTGGGTAAAAATATTGATTTCTTGTGATTTCAGACTTATATGTTCAAAAGTAATGAACTAATTTCCAAAACAAAACCAGAAAAGGATTGGCATTTATTCATGAGAATATTTTTCTAGAAATAAAGATTTCCTTTACATACTTGATACTGTATTTTAGCTTGCTTATCTTCACCACTACTACTGACTCTATACCTACATTAATACTGGAAAATAAGCCTTTCTTAATTCTAAATTACTTCTAAGGGGAAACAGTAATTCATCCTAGCACAATATTTTTTATCTTTGATATATCTTGCGTCAAGAGCTGAGGTGGCGCAGTGGTTAAATGCAGTACTGCAGGCTACTGCTAGTTCAGCAGTTCAGCTGTTCAAATCTCACCGGCTCAAGGTTGACTCAGCCTTCCATCCTTCTGAGGTCGGTAAAATGAGGACCCAGATTGTTGGGGGCAATATGCTGAACTCTGTAAACCGCTTAGAGAGGGCTGTAAAGCACTATGAAGCGGTATATAAGTCTAAGTGCTATTGCTATTGCTATTGCTATTGCTATCTTACAACTGCCAATAGAGAAATGCATATAATAATTAGCACAACACACAAAATTTTTTATTTTGAGTCTTCAAGGTTATCAACAGTGCTTTGAACGTCATAAATATCACTTGTCACTGATATCCTAGTGTGTCACTCAAACCATAGTACAGAACATGATAAACTGTATTGGATTTTGATCTCATGTCCAAATGTGAACAAATGTAACATACAAGCATTTCTTTCATGAAAACACAAAAACTGTCTCATTCAGGAATGTAACTTGTAACTTATTGTGAGTGGGACTATCTCCACATCATTAAATTGTCCATTGTCAATTCCATGTTCTCTGTTGAATTTTTAAAAAAATATTCTAAAACCACAATTGAGGATTGTGAATTAGTATCTTATCATATATTTATATTCCTCTTTTTAGTTAATAGAAAACCAATTTTTCCCAGTCATCCACTGAACATAGAAGGAATGCAATAGAATAAACTAATGAGTTCTACCTTTTCATTCTGATGGGGACATTTGGAGATAGCTATCATCACCAAATGGCTGTGATGAGTTGAAGCCAATCATAAAACACTCATATTCAAGAAAGACAAACTGGTGATGTCAAAACCTGAATATAGAATAGATCCAGATAAATCACTCCCTCATCCATTCCAGTCCTGGTTCTTCTGCTTCATTCTTTATGTCATTCACCTCTTGTCACAACAGGATCATTAAGCCTGCTCTGGAACAATTGTTGGAGAATCTCTCCCTCTCCTGGAGAGATTAAAAAATATTGTACTGCCAAATTCTCTGCCAAACATTTGAGGAAGAATTTTGAAAGGCCATTTGTATCCAGATTTAATTTACACAGCATAACCATATGTGACAATGCGGCCATGATGATTCCAGATTAGTGTCTTTCAGAATTCATAATCAAATAATTGCAACACAGTTTAATATAAATATGAAAGAAATTCATGTATTCTGAGCTTATACAACTCCCCTGGGAGTTGGGCGGCATATAAATCCATTTAATAATAATTTAATAATAATACACATTATGTTTTATTATAGGATATATTCAAATCAGAGGTGGGTCCCTTCCAGTTCACACCAGTTCTATAGAACCAGTAGCAAACCGCTGGTATGTCACGGAGCCGGTTCTGTCGGTGCTGGTCTGTGGACGCCACCATCTTTTGGGGGGGATTTTTTTTTGAAAAAAATTTGGGGGGGGATTTTTTGCTGATTTTTTCTTCTGCACATGCACAGAAGCCGAGTTTCAGGCACTGTGCATGCACCGCCATCTTGTTTTTGGCTTTTTAAAAAAAAGTTGCGAATTTTCGGCACTGCGCATGCGCGCACAGCCACATGGCGTGGGAGGAAGTGAACCGGCAGTGAGGTAAGCTAGAACCCACCCCTGATTCAAATGCTTCAATTAGGTAAAAAAAAAAAGAAATTTTATATTATTTTTGCTTAGGTTTTGATTAATGTAACGTTGACATTTCTCAATTTTCAAACTAAGCTTAGCTTTAGTTTAGGTCTAATATCTATTTCTAGTTCTAATATGTGTCATGTAAACTTGCATTAACATGACACATATTAGAACTCCACTCTTATTATTTCTTTTAAAATATGATTTCCAACAATTACATAAATTCTTCTTTTAGATTTATATATTTTATTATATGGTCTGCAAATAGACAAATTCAATAGCAAAGGCTTTTTCTTCTTTTCTGAGATATTGTAGTTCCCTTGACTTGTGCACATTGTCATGCCCCCGTCAGAGTCTGAATCTGAGGGGGAAGATGAACAGCTGACAGAGAGCAGGAGAGGGGCTCCGTTGGCTGTGGAGGAAACTGGGGAAGGGCAAAGTCAGGCTGGGCAGAGCAGGGGAGAGGTAGAACAAAGGAGAGGGGGTTCAGATGAAGACCAAGGCCCACCCCCTCCTCATCCTAGGGCATGCAAGGAAGAACGGAGAAGAGAGCAATGTGGGTTGCATGGCTTACGAGGGAGGAAAGGGCCCCGATTGCCTTCACAAAGCACACCTGGGGATGGAGTTTAAAGGAGAGGCAAATGGGAGGGGCAGTTGTGGTGAGCAAATGCTGAGTTCATCTCATGTTAACTGCTTTATCTGAGTTCCTGGCATCCTCCCAACTGGTTTGATTTACTGCCATGCTACTTCACTTCTGGAACTCCTTATCTTGCTTGCCCTGCCAGATTAATTATCTTATCTTGCCATGTTGATTTTATAATTGGAAGTTTTCTGCTTATAACGATTGGACTGGAGTATTTTCAGCCAAAGGCTGTTACAGGTTTGTGGGAGAGTTTTCCTCCAGACCGGAGAGTAAAAGGAACGTTGGGGGAAAAGTTGGAGCTAATAAAGAGACTCATTCTCTGGCTGTGTTACCTTTGTGCCATGCCCTGGGTCATCACACAGATTGTGTAATAAATAGTACCGGAAAATGTCCAAATTAAAAATAGTCATATATACTATGATGTTTAGGTGTATAGAGCAGACATGTACATAATTTATGATTATACAGAGATAACATGTTATTAAAACCTTTCCTAATTTGCTGGCCTTCTGCAAGGTAGGATCAACTGTAGGGTAGGACATGTAAATCAAGAGACTATATTCATTATTAAATTTACAGATGTTTCTAAGAGTCATTTCATAAGGATCCCACCTAGCTAGAAAAGGCTATTTTACAAAATGATTAATTTAGGAAGCAAACATTAACTCCCAACACTATTTTAGCCATCAAAAACAGCCTTCAAGCATACAACCATCAGCCTCAAAAATTAGACCAAATATTGATCTTGCTTCAAAGCCTTTCAGACTAACTCCAAATAAAAGATATAGTAAATGTTGTGTTTTGACTGACCTATAACTGAACCATAAACTTGTTTTGACTAGACAACCTCTGACTGAACTGTTGTTGTTATGTTTATAGTTGAACTCTACCTGAACTGTTGTTGCCACCCTGGTCATGTGTTTGAATGCTCATACGCTATTGGTTGTTGTGTCTAACAGTTCCCTATAAAAGGGCTATCTGTCAGACTGCAAGTTGCTGGTTGTTTTGAGTGAGCTAATAAAAGAGCTGTTCTGAAGTCTGTCTCCTGCGATCTTTGCCCACAATTTAACAGTAAATATTTACTATATTTTGCTATTTTATATTTTCATTTTTTATTTCTGATAATTTTTGTTATTCAGATAATAATATGCATGCAGTTTAATAAGGTACAATCCTCTTATATCGACACATAGATCCTACCCAAGCTTGCATTAACGTTCATTCATTCTGGCTCATATCTATATGGATCAAAGTGATTGATGATATAGAATCCAGCCATTTCCATGGTTAACGCTTTTGGTACCATGTCCAATATCACAAATGTAACAGTAATTTGGAAATTCAATGGCACAATATTATCGAAGTCATCAGGATATATAAACAGTCCTCCTCCTTATTTTATTATCAGGTTAGCAAAACTACAAGATGGATTTATTAGGTAGCATGGGATGGAAACTGAAACTCTAAGAGAGGAGTCCTGTTCTATTTCAGATGAAATAATATAAAACATAATGCTCAGTTTGGTATGGAAAAGGAAATTTGGTAGCAATTTTGGCTACCAGAGGTACCATCAGGATTTATCTTCTGATGTCCTCAATCTTGAAGGTCCTTCCTTTGCAGGCAATGGAAGACTGAGGTTGATTAAAAATGGAGGATTTTCTTTACCATAGCAGCAATCCTCTTGATTTGCATTATTAGACATCATTCATTAAATTCATTGGCGTTCATTGTAATTGCTACAGCAATTTGCTGAATATATACCCTGCCTTCTAACAAAAATCCATTGCTTTCGAATATGTTTTGCAATAAGTGATGAAGGAGAAAGTCATATGCTAAACTTGTAAAAGAAGGGCAGAAACCATTTAGTGAAGTGACCTCACTAAAGTGCATGCTTATGCACTTTCAGTCTATCATTGTAATTATCCAAGCCAAAATGCCTTCAGTAACCTTGTGAGAGAAATAATCAGAATAGTTTCTCTAAGATTATACTACAGCACATAACAAGCCATTTCATTATACTAAGTTACAAGTGCTGACATGTACAAAATTACCCTGATGTCGGCCTAAGTGCATTGAGCATTCCTTTCCTTTAATAATAATGAAAGACAGATATTTTGTGGACACAAACTGAGCATTAACTAAAGTAGCCACGTGGTTGCTTGCTGTAATGTCTGCTAGAGTTTGAACACATATGCACAGATATAACTATACAGAAAGCAGGGCATAAAAGTGCCTTTGTTTTTCAATCCATGAAAATCTTATTCTTCCACTGCTAAGCCCCTTTGAACATATCTTTATGATTCTTCTGGAGTTTTTTCCCTCCAAAGTAGCTAAGCAATAGAAACTCAGATCCTGATTCCAGGGGGAATAGGCTGTCAAGGCAAAAAGTCAAGGATTAAAGTATTCTAGCAGAAACCCCAAATCCACACCAGAGAAAAGGTCTGTTTGCAAGGTCAGACAAGTAGTAGCTGATTGAACAGCTCTTTTTCCAGGCTTGGTTGTTTTTATAAATGAGAGGCATTTGAAATGAAATGGTATTGACCATAGTTCTCATTTATTCTTACAGTATATGCACAGTTCCCAAAGATATGTGAATAATAATACTTGCTATCTGTAATTCTTGTTCACAGGAAGACAGTAGAATAAAAATTTGAAGAATATTGTGGTTAAACATCACTTTAGCAGTTGTCTTCCTTACCAGATCACTCTTTTGGTAACTGGTATAGGGATGAAATGAATAACAAGATGTAGCATAGAAGGTAGGAAGTGCTGCCCAGAGATCATATGAGGTCTGGAGGAGAAATATACAGGAAAACCTGTGTTGTTCTCCACAAGATGGATATTTGTGTTTATTTATCATTTTAAAATGACTCTAATGGTATACATAGTCACAACAGTAACAAATACCAGTGCAATACATCTGGGGAAAAATATACATTACATTAAAAATAAAAAGAATATAAGAACAACCTAAAATTGTGCCAGCAACAAACAGGACTTAGGGATGGATGGATAGATCAGTGGTATAGTACACAGTTGGGAAGAACTGTATCAACTTACATCTATCACATTACTTTTCCTTGAAATTTTCTGGATAACAAACAACCCCAACAATTGTAGTTCTGTTTAAATACCATAGAAGACATCTAGGCATCACCTTCACAGATTTTATTAGAGTTCACTTACTTGAATAAGGGGTGGGTTCTAACTTACCTTGCTGCCAGTTCGCTTCCTCCCGCGCCGTGCCGGTTCACTTCCTCATGGGCCACAATGCTGAAAAAATAAAATAAAATTCCTCCCCAAAAAGCCAAAAACAAGATGGCGACGGATGCACAGTGCTGGAAACTCAGCTTCTGCGCATGCGCAGAAGAAAAAAAACCCGGAAAAAAATCTCCCCCCCAAAAAACCCAAAAAATTCCCAAAAAAGATGGCGCCGTCCACGGACCGGCACTGACCGAACTGGTTCTGTGACATCATCATGACATCACCAGCGGTTTGCTACTGGTTCAGGCGAACCGGTCCAAACCGGGAGGAACCCACCTCTGACTTGAATGCCTGGAAGTTAAGTCGTGGCAACTAGACTTCTTTTCTCATTGGCTTGAAATGTTTTGCTGCTTATTCAAGTAGCTTCTTCAGTCTGAGCAACTTGGTTAGCGGGACCCCAGGGAGGTGTCAGGTTAGGTGAGAAATGAAACCTCCATGGAGGACATATGTCAGGTCCCCTTAACCAAGTTGCTCAGACTGAAGAAGCTTAGATAAGCAGTGAAAGTTTTTGAACCAACAAGAAAAGAAGTCCAGATGCCATGACTCAACTTCCAGACAACTCTACCTGCATGATTGAGAATTTTCATTGACTTACCTGAATGCATATCACAAACCAACTTTCCTTCACTATGTGACCATTAGATGTGTTGGACTATAATTCCCATAATCCCCAATCAACACTGCCCGTACTTATGATGAGTAAGTGTAATGGACGCTATAATTCAGCATATCTTGTGAATGCTAGAGTAATGATATAGATTGCTGATTATTTCACATGCAGATTCATAATATTAAGCAAAACACGCTTTGAAATTGTGGTTTTCTTTTGCTATGCATCATTCAATGCAAAATAACTTCTGACAAAAAAAGAGCAGCATGGTGATATTAATTAGATACCATGTGTGTTTCCATTGAAGCCTTTATTATTCAGTTATACTCTTTTAAAAGCAGTATTGAGAGGCAAGTTTGCAGAGATTATTAAACTAATTGGTTGGCAGGAATAACCATTGTTGTCTAGTCATGTCCAAATTAGAGTCCATCGCAGCTCTTATTCTCTCTTCCTCCACTTCAATAATTGGAAGTAAAGCTGCAACACTCACTGAAACTCTGCCAAATGACAAAAACCCATGTCAGCTCCAAATCACCTTCAGATATTTCGAAGGTGATTCAAAGACATCTGAACTGATTTGACACGTCAAATAAATTCAAAGATTCAGTTCAAATTAAATTTTAACATGTAATTCAAAGCAATGATTCAATTGCAAGTATTTCAAATCAACTTATTCATGAAAAAGCTTCATATAGCCATACTCTCTGCAGAACTCATTTTAAGATCAAGAACTAGAAGAAGAAAGATCGGAAAAACTGAAGTTTTGCATCAATAGTTAGTTACTAGATACAGTGACATAGTTCTTCAAACTATAGGGAAAGTGTGCTGGTTGCTTTTTGTGTCCTTGTGGGATATGTGCAGAGTGCTGTAGAAGTGTTACTACTTCTTAGAGACACTGCAGTAACAATCCTTTAATGCTGGAAAATGTAGATAAAAGACAGTGATGGAAGACACCAGACTCTAATTTCTATAGATTTTATCTTTCTTTCTCAGGCTCTTAATCCAGAGAAAGTCGTTATATTATTCTCTCGACACTAAAATCAATGTATCTATCCTTGATTAATGAAATGAGGAAAAATGATTTTAATTCAGAGATGGGTTCCTCCCGGTTTGGACTGGTTCTCTTGAACCGGTAGCGACCCATTGGTGATGTCACAATGATGCCACAGAACCGGTTTGGTCGGTGCCAGTCTGTGGATGCCACCATCTTTTTTTCTTTTTTTTTCTTTTTTTCTTTTTTTTCTTTTTTTTTCTTCTGATCATGTGCAGAAGCCAAGTTTCCGGCACTGTGTATGCAGTCGCCATCTTGTTTTCAGTTTTTTCCGGATTTTTAGGCACGAGGCGCGCCCATGCGATGCGGGAGGAAGTGAACCGGCAGCGAGGTGAGTTAGAACCCACCCCTGTTTTAATTGCATTGAAATTTGTTTTCTCAGGGGAAATGAGATTTGTGATTCTGTTCTGAAAGGATGATATTCCTGTGGCAAGTCTTCTAAACTATCCTATCCCATTCATTCAATCTCAGTACCTGCAGATGACAGCTCTCCAGTCAACAAATGGGGTTTATTAACTTGATTGAATAATAGCTGTTGATTTAAATAGCACAGGAACTCCCTATTATGCCTGCTCATGTTGCACTGCTGTTAGAACTCTGTTTCCCAAGGGCAAAAATATCCTACTATTATAAACCAATATTCCAACTTCAATAAATACTGCACTCTGATTAATGTAAACAATGAATATTTAGAGAAGATAAGGTCATACAAGCAAAATGTCCATAAGAAATTATTTATTTGTACAGAATGGGGACTTTCAAGCAGGCACATCTATGTCTATGAAGACATATTATATTTACTAATTTTACATATAACAATTTGTCTTGTTAAAAAAATGATTGTCATAGTCTGCACTAAACTTATATTTGAAATGCCATTTTCTCACTAATTTATATCTGTGCTTCCTGAACAATGGAGTTTGTTTAGGAGTTCTAGCAAAGAAACAGACCTTTAACTTCAGTTTAGACAGGAAATGCAAAAAACCTGAGATGAAGCTTCTCATGCTCTCAAAGAGATTTCAAGATCAGGTTGCTATACCACTCTGACACAAAAACTTTTTTCTGTTAGGCATGCATGTGGTAAAGATTTAGTGAAACATTTTCATTAAGGCTTACGAGAAGAAATAAGCCTTTTTCTGGGTAGAAGTCCTGTTCAGATAACTCAGGTGAAATTGCCTCTCCATAGCATGTTGGATGTTTTCCATGGGATTATCATTGGAAATGCAACATTAGTGCGAATTTTCTCTTTTGTGAGCTAGCTAACATTACTGTAACAAAACCGGAATCTGGTTGCAGAATCTTATGGTAGCTCATTCTGTGTAGTAATATATAAGAATGTAAGCAGGGGCGGGTTCCTAATTTTTTTACTACCACTCTGTGGGCATGGCTTATTTTGTGGGTGTGGCTTGCTAGCCATGTGACCGGGTGGGCGTGGCTTGCCGGCCATGTGACCGGCTTGCTGGTCATATATTAGTTATTTCAGAGAGATGTTACTATTTTTGCTATTTTATAGCTTACATGAAAAGCTTTGCATACAAAGTGTGTGTTACACCATGGCAACATAGCAACCTTTATATACAGAAAATGCTATAGTTAAAAGACAAGCAAGTCTCATACAGCATTTTTGGTTTCAGTCATGGATTCCTTAGACAATATTGAGGACTGTTAAAAGAACAGTATCTTTTAACAGTCCTCAATGTTTTCGTCTAAAGAATAACAGTATAAAACTCTATAAAATTAACAGTATAAAAGGTTAAGCTTTCGGAAAACGCCCACTTTGGGAAGCTTTAGGCAAAAGCGAAGGAAAAGTGTCACATGCGAGTTTCTTATTATTTTCAAGCAAAGGGACGGGGAAAGACTGAATTGTCAGGTTTCTGGGCATGCGCAGAAGAATTTTTTAAGAAACTTTAAAAAAAAATGGCGATGCCCAGGCACCGGCAACCGACCGCACCGGTACTGTGACGTCACCAGCGGGCCGCTACCGGTGCTATAGAGTGGACCGCACCTGTAGGAATCCACCACTGAATGTAAGTCAAGCTAGGTTGGATTAGGGCAAATTCCCAATCAGCACAACATTCTATTCCCACAGGAAAAGCTTCCCATGGCTTCTTATAAGAACATGGGAGGTATAATGGTGTCAATTTATTCTCACAGAAACCACAATGGAAATCCCTCAAGAAGACCTTGAGCGCAATAGCAATTCCCTTTCATGTCTCCCAGATGGCATTGTTTAATGTTTTTACTACTGGAGGTAGCAACGGTAATATACTGTATAACAATCATATTGTGTCTATGTGAAGGAAAACAATAGTCTACATTAGCTTATATATTACATAACGCCAACTAGCCTCATATATTAAACTTTATATGACCAAGAAATTATTTTAACTAACATATATACCAAAGACAAGATTTGACAGCTGAAATAAAAGACTGTCTGTGCATCGAATACTACCCTGAATCCTTGCAAAAACTAAGCGATTTTTGCCCATGTTGCTTAGCAATTACAAATTGTGTGTGTTGGAGACACATCAGACAATCTGCTTTAAGGAATTAAAGTGAATCCTTCTTCTCAAAGTAAACCCTTGTCCTTAGGAGTTTAATCAGCTAAAGAAAGATACACTATCTCAATACACAGCTTAAGGGCTACTTAGCAAGACTGTGCTTGCAAAGCACAGGAATGCTGACATTCGCTCCCCCAGGGAATGATATTCATGCCCTCACGGAAGACAGTGGGTTCTGCAAGATGAAAGTAAGTGACAGCTGAAGCAACAAGAACAACAGGGAACAGCGGAGAGAGTAGATGGAAATAAGAAACGGGCTCACTGGGACAGATGCAACCAACCCATCAGCTCCCAAACACATTGTCTGGTATTCTCTCCTTTCTAGGAAAAGTCCCTCAGGGACAGACACGAACAAGGAGAAAAAGGCTAATGCACTACAGGCAGCCTTGTGGGTTTCTTTCTGCAGAAAAACAAGCCAAACATTCTTAAGGAAAGCTGTATAGAGCAACTCAACCAAATACTCATTTGATATTGGCTGAAAAACCTATTTATGGATCTTGGAGGTCCATAAGCAAGGGTATTGGGCACATGCATTATAAAATACATATACCCACTTTCAAAGGAACCAAGGAAAAGGGAACTGGCTTATTTTGAGTATTTGATGCTTTCCTGTGGTCCACTCAAATAAGGTCAGTGGCTAAAGAATTATTCTGAACAAACAGATGTGAAGGAAGGAGTAGATCTCAATATGAATCTCTACTATTACACATTTTAAATATATTTCTATAATATATATTCATTTATTGTAGAAATATCAAAACACTTTTTAGAACAAGAACTTTTAGAACTTTGGTGATTTAAAAGCACATCAGTTTATTTGCTGATGTTACATTTTAAAAGTGAGTGGGGCCAAAAGAAATTTGGGGAAGGTAATTCAGGAATTTTAAAGGTAAAAATAGCTTCCTTCCTTAAGTATTTCCAGGGGTTATGACAATCGCTGGCTTCCTCAAATCCCCCAATTTCCTGAAAAAAATGGCTAATATTTTTGGTCCAACGCTCTTCACAAGGCACTGAGGGGCACAAGAAGGATATTGGTGAATAAGATGTTACCTCATGACTGTGCTTTTTGTATACCTGATTTGTTGATGGTGGTGTTGTTATTGTTTTTGCTGCAGTCATACTCCTTTCCAGGCAGAAGTGCAACTTCCCAATCAGTCTATCCTATTCCTAAAATTATGAGACAGAAATCACTAAAATGTGATTTTATTAACTTTTTTAGCAAAAGAAAAAGAAAAATAGAGTGATTTATGATTAGATAACAAAAGAAGATTGATCATAGAAGATACCAATACTTGGATCCCCCTTCTAATAATCTATGACTAGGCAAATTAATTGCTTTTCTCGGGTGCACATAAGGCCTCAGTCATGATTACTAACCTAGCCTAAAGATTGTCAGTTTGACAACAAAGAAAAATGTTTAGGCATCAGTCCAATAGATCTTAAATCTGTATATCATTTACACACATGCAGAATTCTCCTAGCATTGAAGAATAAGTCGGAACAGGAATTTTAACAGCCTGGTAAAAGCTAATCAGTCTTATTGCCAGTCTCTCAAGAGAAGTGTGAGGATAACCGCCATGGAGGATAACCACCATGGAGGATAACCGCCATGGAGATCACAAATGTTCCTTGATTTGTAGAAATACAAGACATAATGAAAGCACTGTTTGATACAAGTTACCTCTTTTACACTTGGGACTATTTTTAACTTGCTCCATGCACAAGCAATTAATTTGAATACTGTTAGCTCATTAAGAAAGAAACATCTTGAACTTCTTCCTGTGTGTGTCTGTGTGTTTATGTGTGTTTATAGATAGACAAGAACCAGAAGACATCAGTAATGATAAATTTGATGATGCCAAGTGACTGCAACACCAGGAAAAAGTATAAGAAGCTGGAAAAGTACCAGAACCTAAATAAGAAACTAGAAGGGATGTGGACAGTAAAGGCCAAAACTGTATCAGTAATGTTAGAACACTCAGGGTGTGATTGTAGGTTGTGTGCATCAGGTGTGGAGAAATCTAATCAGGATTTCCCTTCTGTTTGTTAAGAACACACACAAGCTCCCCAAAGCTGTTCTAGTTTTCAACTCAGCATGACATTTGGGAAGGATTAAGGCTTCCTCCCGTAAGCAGAATTTAAACTGTATTATAAATTGCTACTTGCTTTGCAATAGTAAATATTCACTTTATGGGATGTAAATTTAAATTGGTAAAATAGTATATATAGGAGAAAAAAGATTATACCTACCCCCTTTCCCCATGCACAATGGCCTCTATCTATCAAGGCAATCAGTGGGTATATTTTTCCCCCTTACTTAGATCACTAAGGATTGCAAGAGAATAGACCCAAATGTTTGGCTTATTGATAAATACAGAAAGTTAACACACCGGTTTTTAAAATATGGAAAATTGCACCACAAAACAGTGATGACTTGGTGTTAAGTTTTTGGTACAATGCTAGAAGAATCTGGGAACTACAGAATGAACCTATGGGCTGCAAACTCTAATGCAGGTGTCTCCAAACTTGGCATCTTTAAGACTTGTGGACATTAACTCCCATGGCTGGCAGAGGAATTCTGGGAGTTGACGTCTACAAGTCTTAAAGTTGCCAAGTTTGGAGACCTTTGCTCTAATGTATTAAGTTGTTAACTCTGCATTATTAAAGTTACATTAAGATATCCACTCGTGGCTGCCTTTAACTTTATATTATTCTAAGAAGTATTAAATATCAGAATCCTACATCAGGTCCAGCTAAGCCTAAATTCTATAAGTAATGTGTGTGTGTTTGTGTAAGCAAACGTGTATTATTTTAATTGAATATTTTAATTACATTAATAAAAGCTTATACAAATCAAACTCAGGGAGAGAAAGGAAAGTAAAAAAGAAAACTTAAAACTTAAAAAATGAAAACAAACACACTTTGTGATTTTTCACCCTCTATAAAATTACAGATATCTCTTCTTCCCATACTCTATTTCTTATCTATAAGCAAATCTATAAAAACATCAAGTTTTCAATCCTGGTGTCAGCAAAAAGTCAATAAACATTTGCCAGTATTTCATAAAAAAATGTCTTATTTTAACCTTGATCACAGAACCAACTTTTATATTCCTTCCTTTTATCTCTGAAAATTTTAATCTTTAGTTCATTCAAATGTTGTTATAGAATTTGAACTGTCTTCTTTGTCCCATTACATAGGCTTCTTTGAGACTTTAATAAGCCTCTTTTGTAAATCCAATAAAAAGACATTTTCCAGGTGATTCTCTTAGTTTATTATTTGTTAATTTTAAAACTTCAACCATCTTCTTTCATATACAGTATGAAGAATCCTTATCCTTGTCATTCTTTTGTCCTGTCACTTGAATGTCCACTGGTGTTTCCGCTATAAATACCTTCTCTATGTTGTAATCTGTACTTTTATTATCCAATATTTCTGATTCCACTATTTTTGCATTAGGCAAGATTTGTTTCATATTGATCATTTTTTATTAACATCCTTTAAAAAGTCTATCCATAGAATCAGACATCATTACTGATATTGTGGCTACTGATTTCTGGCCCCATTCTTTGAAGATCTCTTTTAATATTTCAGATGTTATTATGCTTGTGTCGTTTTGTAAATTCTAATTAAAGCCAAAGGTGTGTGTGTGTGGGGGGTTCTTCCTGCCTGTAATCTTTAGTTTCTCTCTAGTGTCCAATTTAAATCAGAAGTTCTCTAATCTCTGTTATGGCTTAAAGTAGACAAAATAATTCTGAATGCTTATTTTATATGGGTGGTTCCAAAATCTTGTAGTAAAAAAATTCAGTATTCCAATTTGGACCCAAAATTTGTTTGTTCTTGTTATCAAAATCTTATTGGTGCCATTTAATTATCATTTATGTCAAATTCTTTAAGTTCTTAAACTTAGAATAATTTTTATTTTGTTCAGAATTATAGACTCACAAGATGGCTTTTCAAATATGGTTTCAAAGATTTCTGATATCTTTAAGATGGTTAGGTAAGCAATTTCCAAAAGTGATTAGAAGGTTAAAGAATTAGTGTCCACTCTGGTGGTGAACTTGATGATAATTAATTCCTTTGCTCATGATGTTCAAATGCAGAGAAACTGTTGTGCTGTCGTCTTCTCATGAGGTACAGCCATCTGGCGCCCACATAGTTGTTTCCTATCCTCTTTTTATCTGAAGAGGTTCTGAAGAACCAGTTTATTGACCAGTTCTTCAGCCTTTGCCATGATTTCCATCTCTGCTCTTCACCAATTCTATAGGTATTGTTGAAAAAGAAATTTGAAATTAATAAAGCAGCAAGATTGGCTTTTCATAACCAAAACCTCCCATTTTTATTCATTGGTAAGAAAATGTGAAGATGAAGGGGCATGTTGGTTTTTGTTTTGGTCTGTAGAAATACCCTTATGACTAGATTCTCGTAGCAAAACAGGGTCATTGTACAAATCAGGCTGTATCCAAAAGCCTAAGTTACTTCTAGATATTTTTGGTGCAGATTTAGAATCCATTTTAGAAAGAATGGATCATCTTTTGACCTTTGCAAATGTGTATTCCTCAGGAACACATTCCACCTTCAGAATCAAGACAAGTATAAGGATAAAATCTAATTTAAAATATACTATTTCCAGGGCTATTGTTAAGTTTCTAAAATTTCTTTTGGCTTTGCAAGAAGTTCAACATTTTCCTTCAAAACAGGAGTGAACAATGACTTCATCTTTTCCTAGAACTATACTGGTTCTACTTTCAATATTGGATCATTTTTTGTGAGTGTTTTATTGGGCAGTTCCCAGGGCTAACAATTCAAGCTCTGGAGCCCATTACATCATCTTTCTTTCTCTTCTACCTTTGCAATGGCCAATGTCTCACAACCTTTTGCATGAATTTTATTTTTCATTCTACTGAATCATTCTCAGCTTTTCTGAATTTCATGCACTCCAGCTGTGTTGGACTAAAGCACTTATTATTCCCAGCTAGCATAGCCATAATGAGAGCTTTTCCACGTAATTATGACTGGCTTTGCCTGTTGGAGCTATAAGAAAAATTATCCTTGTGTGAAAATGTCCTATAGAATTTTAAAATATTTCATAAGAGGAAATATTTCATCCCTTTGGTATTTATTTATTTTTTGAGAAACTAACCACACTGTATACATTTCTGTACAGAGCAACTCAACCTTTAAACATTTTTGAACAGTCAAATCTACAAGATAGCAAGTGTAAAAATAAATAACAATGTTATATATCTTTTAATATAAATAAAAGCTGCCAATGAATATGAGAACCGACAAAATGAAAATAATTAAAATCACATACACATAAATTCCAATAGGCACAACAATTGGCAATATCTGCCAGTCTTAAACTTGAACAAACTAAAGTGGATCAAACCCGGTTAACATCTGAGAGGGAACTTCCACAAAATCTCAGGGTTGTAGGCTAGGCTGGGAACTTATAAAACCATCTAAGACGAGAATGGCAAGATAATTCCAGAGTACAAAGAAAATTACATGGATTTCTCCATGCAATCACCAGGAGTGATTGAAAGAGGAAAGTTATAAAAATAATCAGTATCTTCCATCTGCCACACATTTTTAGTGGTTCCCAATCTGCTTATTTTTAATCATTTTTACTTGTCAAACTTGAAAACAGGTGTTCATCATATGACTCCAACACATCAAATATTACATAGCAGTTGTGGCAACATATCTCACTGGTTTTAATTAAATGCTATTGCTCTAAAAAGTTCTTATTGCCTTCATTCTGGAAGGATGTGAAAAAGGATATACGGTAGTTTTCTTTTAGGATGTATGGGTAGCCAATTAGAAAAGATTCATGGACAATTGGTTTTATACTGCAGCAGCAAGGTAATTATATGCACAAAGATGGAAAAATAGAAAAATACCTACAATGGTAGAATGATTATAAGCCACCTAGAGTCACTTCTGGGTGAGATGAGTGGCATATAAATTTAATAAATAAATGGAAGAATGTACCATAAAAATGGAAGAATTTGCAGATATGATTAAACTGACTTGTTTGATTAGGGAGGGAACAATAATTACTTTTATGAAATTAGGAAACCCTTCATGGGCTTTTTGCTAAAAATGGATAAAAATGAACTGGTGGTTTCTGGATTTATCAATTAATAATGATGGGCTATGGAGAGAAAGGAACCGTGTTTAAGTTTGAAATGGAAACGTAATTTCAAATATGTCTATAACTGCTCTAAATAAGGTCAGAAGTTGCTTCTTTTAGATTTTTTTTCTTTCTCTTCAGTCTTTATTGTTTTCAGCACTTTTTTCCTTTAACCTTCAGCATCATTTTCATTGTATATATCCCATCAGGTGTTGATCACAAATCCAGCACTTTGACTCAATCCACAATTTAAAACTGAATATGGCTTATTTTAACATCACAGATACTTGAATGACAAAGTTTCTGGCAAATTTTTTTAACATAGAACATGAAAAGCAAAGTGAATTTTAAAAAAAATCAGAAATTTTTATTTCTTTAAATTGAGTTTTAAAGAAGCAGCTGAGATCACATATCCTTTCAGACTGCATATTTCTGAATGCCATTACAATAATGTTGTGCCATTGTTTTAAATCCTAGCTACAGTGGCTTTTTAAAATGAACAAAAGTTTCAATTACTTCTCCATTTTCAATAGTTATTAGCCAGGGTCCTTCATTTATTGCAGATGGTAGTAGGAAACCAATGCTACAGAAGCAGACAATTACATTTATGAGGATCAAAGCAAATAATTAAAGTAATTATGCAGATTGTTTAAAACTATGGTAGTTATTTTTTAAAAAAAAGCTGAAGCAGTCTCAAGTAAAAATTAATTTCTGATGTGATTTTCCATATCCAAAGCCAGAAACAATATTGCATAAAGTCAGTGCATTTTACAAAGCAGAAGTAAGCTTTTTTCTTTTCTCTGGATTTTCTTAAATACAATTATTTATGCAATGAAGGATAGATACATCTATGGGTGAACAAAATTGATTTTAAGTTTTCTTCCCTTCTGCAACTGAGTCACACTGCAAACTACAGGCTAATTTCACTTTATTTTTTGTTTGCTAGTTTATCAATCAATTTGCATGCTACACCAATTACTGAAGAAATTCTAGCCAATTTCCATGACAAAATTAAAACAATAATGGAATAATAAAATAGAAAATAATGGTAATACATAGCCACCTGCTGGGGAAAACAATCAATAGTCTTCATCACTACTTTCTATACAGATTTTATCACCTAGATTTCTGTTCTTCCCTCCTATATTTTCAATATGTTAACTTTTAAAATAATTATTTGCCTATAATTTATATATCTATTCAATGAAATGTTTGTGGACAAAATCAGTATTTGCATTTCTTAAAAAACATGCAATTGAAGTTTGGTTTTGAGGTTATGTATCTGATGGTGTCCATTCTGTACATAGAATCCATGTTTCTGTTGCATGAAGCAAGTCTTGGCATTAAAGAAAGAACCTTCTTTGCATATCTGTTAAGCTGTCTTCTGCATTATTGCATTTACTCAATTCAACTTTCCAGCAATTCCAGAATCCTTTATTTGGTCACTCCTACAACATATAAATCATTTGGTTTTATTTTTTAATTGACAAATTCAAGTTTTCTTTTGTTTATGTTTCTAATTTTCCATTTTCAAATTTTATGTTTCTTTATGATATGTGTAGCTTCTCTTTAAATGCTGACACCATTAATAACCAGACTTCTTACAGTAATTTTGCTGCTAAGTTATCAACTCTAGATCTACTTGTGAAACTGTGGAGTCTCTGTGGAGTGGGCGGCATACAAATGCAACTAATAAATAAACTCTAAAGTCCTGTAACGATAGGAACATCTTCTAACCGAGAACCACCCTATCTAAATGTTTAAGTTATGGCCATATGGGTACCTTGTCACAATTCTACTGGATAGGTTTGCCTTTTTATGAATTTAATTTTGTTAATCTTTTTCCTTGGTGGGCTGGCTACCTTCACATTTATGGAGCCCTACCTTTTCTCAACCTCACTGTGTATTGCTCTTATCTTGAATCTTCTCTTTTGAGATTATCAGCAAGGATGACCAGTAATCTATGCTTTTTTTCATAGAAATCTCCTTTTTTGCAAATGGTATTTCTATTTTATTCCAAGGCAACTAACAAAACTTGAAAATAAACAACCAAGAGGTATTTTTTTGCTGAAAATCTTATGTATTCCTATAAAGGAATTCCTATGCTTGTTAGGAATCATCCAAACCAGGGTGTAATTCTCTCAGACTATCATCTAATTTTTACTTATTTCTAATTTTTGTTGATCCTAAACTTCGTATTATTTCTACACATAAAGATACACATAATTGTAAGACACAAGGATACAAAGTCAACACAATGAGATTTTCAACTAATAATGGTAACAATAAAGATATGTCTCCGTCGACAAAAGTATTGTGCACTGGTGCCCAGTATCTGGATATTGTACCCAGATGGATTGGTTTTATGCACAACATATAAAGATAATATATAGTTGGATTGAAATATGTCTAGCTGAGTTTAATTTTTTTTAAAAAAATCAACGGTACAAGATTATGAGGTATTTCAGGTAACTATTTTAATCCACTTGGAAGAATATTGTCAATTTTCAGGAAGCATATATTACTGCAGTAAACCAAATTTACTTTTATCTCATAGTTATAACCCTAGGAATATTAGCATAGATGAGGGGAAAAATGATATTTGAAATAATTCCAATCCCATTAAGGACATTTTGTGAAGACATGAGAAATTGATCTTGTGATAATCTAAAACATCTTTATTCTTATGTTCATTTTATGGTGAACTAAAGTCAAGCTTTGATCTGTAGAAAAATTAAACTAAAATCCATCTCTCAAAAGTATTTATTTTGAATACTTTAATGTTTTACTTTCCAATGGTACATTTAAGCTCATGAGAAACAAAATCAATTACAGCATGCATTATGGCCACATCTGATTATAAAATAAAGGAATGTTAGTAGAGAGTTGAAACTATGGGAGAGTGAAGTGTCCTTCATTAGAGTAGAGAGCAGTATCTTAATGACACAGCAAAGTTGAAAAGATGACAGTGTCGATTGGAACTGGGCAGCTAATACATTTAAATAAGTAAAAATAAAAACAAAATTTTGCATTGTGCATTCTTAAAGACTTCATCATATGACAAACATCAGTGGCCCACTATTTTAGTTGCAAAAGAGCTTCCCTCCCAACTTGTCCCATTTGTCACACTACCAGAGAAATCTTCCTGAGAATTTTATAGATACCATTACACTATGATAGTTCCTCAAATATTAGTTATGTAAAATAACATTTGTTGCATGCTTGAATGGGCATAGTAACTAGAAACACTTTTGACTTTTGACTTTTGACTCAGGGGTGTCAAATTCAAGGCCTGGGGGCCGGATCCGGCCTGCCGGGTGCTTAGATCTGGCCTGTGGAGCCACCCTGGAAACAGTGAAGGACTGGCCCACAGTGCCTCTGCCAGCAAAAACGGAGCTCAGGGGGGACATGTGCGGCCCTCCCTAGCTCTGTTTTTGCTGGCAAAGGGTTGCAGAAGGCCGTCGCAGCTGAAAATGGAGCCCGGGAGCCCATTTTCTCTGGCAGAATGCTCGGGCCACCACAGACGTCCCTGACACAAGTGATGGTGAGCTGGCCATGCCCACCCTAGCCACACCCACTCCGGCCCCCCGAGGTCAAACACAACCCTGATGCCACCCTCAGTGAAATCAAGTTTGACACCCCTGGTTTAACTAATCATCTAATTAAAACTAATCATTTTAAAATAGATATTAAGTACAATAAACCACAGAAGTTATCATGTTTCATGAGCTATTGTTGAGAACAGTAAAGATGGTGAAAAAATACAATAGCTGAGGCTGAGGAATAAACAGACAATAAATGTTAAATATAGGATTCAGAGCAGGGGTGAATGGCTACCGGTTCAGCCCGGTCCGGGTGTACCGATAGTGGTAGCCGTTGGTAGTTCAGAGAACCAGCCGTTGGTGGTTCAGCCCACCTGCCTGGACATTGCCATTTCCTTTTTTAACCCTCTGCACATGCGCAAAGCCTTCTGCACATGCGGCAGGGGCACGCATGCGAGCGAAGAGCGTGCACGCGCAAATCGAGCGCTTCCGAACCAGTAGGGAAGGTACGTAGATTTCATTGATGATTCAGAGTACCATTTTTAAAAAAGTTATCATAAATAGGGAAGCCAGCTAAAGATCTTGATACATGTGGATGGACATAAAACATTTATATTTATGTTCTAATAAACATGCTTCTCCAAGCAGCGTCTTTGTAATGGGGAGAAAGATTCAATTGATGATGGAATCTATCTTTGGAATGATATATATAGTTCTCCTTCTGCTTCTTAAACTCTCAAAACAAATAGATTACAAGTGTTACATATAGCATGTATGAGATTTATGTCACTTCTATTCCCCGGCCAGAGAGAGAATTTATGTCATGTTAAACCTTATACATGACATCATGTCATATGTAACATCTATATTTCTCTGGTCTGAAAGCTTAAGAAAAGGAAGGTGGACTCCACATATTATTCTAAATGTAGTTATTATATATGCCTTCCTATAACATTTTGCTGAGTATCAGAAGTTGGATAGTTTCTAGGCCTAATAAACGTTATTCTAGTCAACTGCAAGAGCCAATAACTTACAATTCCAGTAGAGGGTTTGAACCTCATAGAAAAGATATCTGGCTACTTATGTCTGAGGAATCCTAAATAAGGTGAAACATATCATGCACTTCCTTCTAGTGATCTATGTGGGGGGAGGGAAATACCACACATGAAATATATTATGTAAAAAAACATTGGTGACAGACAAGCCTCATGATCTTCATCAATCACCAGTCAGGATGTTAGTTGGGACCATGTCAATATGTTTCCAATCCAAGTGCCCCATCTTATGGGAGCTAGAAATGTGCCTTTTCCATGGAAGCTCATGCCCTATGGAACACTCTTCTCCCTGAAGTTCAGCAGACCTCTAGCATTCCATAAAGCAGGGGTCCCCAAACTTGGCAACTTTAAGACTTGTGGACTTCAACTCCCAGAATTCTGGGAGTTGAAGTCCACAAGTCTTAAAATTGCCAAGTTTGAAGACCTCTGCCATAAAGCACTTGAATAAATTTGAATTGTAACTTAATTATTTTATGAACAATTTGGAACACATCTTTTGTCTTCTTTTCCAGTGGCTTTTTTAATTTGGTGAATGTGAATTTTATTTTTTCCAGTTTCATTGCTGGAAATTTGTGTATGAGCATTAACTTTCAACCAACAGCATATTTTTGTCATGGAAATTATCATGAAAAAACCCTCTAAACTTGGCTTGGTAGGATCCTATAATAAAGTTGTTGTAGGACATAAATAATTAAGTGTTGCAAGTTTAGAATACTTTAGTATTGCTGCTGCAACTGGAACTCTTAGATAGAAATAAAGTCATTCCAGATGCATTCAGAGTACTTGAGCTTTTTGCTTTATTTCTTCATTATAAATGCAATTAAATCCTGATCAAAGATTGTACTTCGCCAGCAGAGACCTAAGGTAATAGTTCAATATTTCAACATGATTTGTTATAAGTGATTTTCTAAAGCTAGACATGCAAAGAAAGCTTCTTTAATATTTTATTCCCTACTGTTAAGTTTTGCTTTTGCTTTCAAAAGTAAACAGTGCTACCTGTTTAGTCTCAACACAGATCGAACAATTTATTTTGCAAAGCTGGAATGATCTTTGTGTTAGTGGTTAGTGACAAGTGTGAAAATGCATGCTAAATGATGCTGCAGAATACAGCATGCTTTGTATAATACAAACAAATGTTCTTTTCCAATTCTACATTTTAGAAAGCAAGTTTGGTAGAATTAATAAAAGATGCAGAACAATAAGCTTATGTTCAATCAAACGTTAACCGTATTTTTTGTGTCTGTGCAATGAAATATCAAGGGAATGGCTTTAAATCAGCACCAGAAAATCCTGTTAATAAGGAAGAGGAAAACAATTATTAACAAAATTCTTGTTAATATGGAAGAGGAAAATAATAGCACTAAAACTGAATATAAAATAGGATCCATGGACTCTGATCTCAAAATTGAGAATGAATTAATTCTATGGCTCCCAACGTAAGGTTTCTAGCCTCCATTTAATAATTAATTCTGTTTTTCTCTGCATTTGTTTGGCTTATAAGTAAAGCCCAATTATAAAATGATCCTGGGACAAGTATTGATTTATGCTTTGTACTGGCTGGCTTCCATTGTTTTCTATTACCTATTAGAGAAGCAGGAATCAAGAACTAGAAAGCTAAGTAGGAATTGATCCCAATGTTTATTCTGACTTGCAAATGTTGGAATATGTAGCATATTCTTGTTGTAGTTGTGTATCAGAATGTATACAGCAGGACATCTAATCAGAAGTTGGTTGTTCCCTGTTCGGACCAGTTCTATAGAACTGGTAGCGGGAATTTCCCCCCGCTCACCGAACCAGGACTGATCACTGGCTGGCCACGCCCCCGAACTGGCTCTCTTGGCGGTGCCATAGGTGGCGCCATCTTGTTTTTGGCTTCTGCGCACACGCAGAAGCTGTTTTTTGCTTCTATGCATGTGCAGAAGCTGGGTTTTTGGTACTGCGCATGCATGGCCACGCGGCATGGCCATGCAGCACGCAATGCGCATGCAACTTCATGGTGCAGGAGGAAGCAAACCGGCGGTGAGGTAAGTTAGAACCCACCCCTGCATCTAATGCATAATCAGCTACATTTCCCTTTCAAGTTCTGAAGCCCATTCACTATATTTTAGGAAACAACTGCTGTTACTTAGAAAGCCCTTAACAACAGTGGTCTGTATAGAATTTACATTCTTGCACATATCATTTAATATTTGGCATCCCTGAGTCAAATTTCTTCCCTATTTAGTCTAATAGATGTAAAACATGATGTAGACATTTACTCATAAAAAGGTGACTGAAACCAGCTGTGCATTCACAGACTATTGGATAAAGCCAAATATTTAAAATTCATTCTGCCTGTTATAATGGGAATTTCACACATGTTATGGTAACAAACACACACAAGCTTGCTCTTCGTGTAACTTATTGTGAGAAGCTAAAACAAAACCAGCTTCTCTAACAGGTCTAAAAGCACCTGTATACAACCAAAGTCAAAATATTAAATTGTTTGCATGTGTGAAACAAAAAATAAACTATACAATTATAACTGTGCAGTCTGAAATGTATTAGAAAAAGGATAGAATAAAAATATTGTAAACTACAGTCTTTGTTGAAAAGTATTACAAAATACAACAAAGACTCTTGTCTCATCAGTCAATATGTAGCGCATATTGGGAGAGTTCAAGAACAAATAATAATTCAATAATAAAACAAAAAAGTTTCAGGGCAAGAAATATATATATTTTTAGAAAAGGCCAGCATCTACAGTTCAATAAAGGAGAAATTCATATTTTATAAACAGCCATCACTACAACCTTGCATATTATATCTGTTTGTAATAAATGTTATACTTTAGGCCAAGCTGAAATGAAATATATTTTATGCATTTTTTTCATCAACACTAAAAAAATATCCTATTTTGTTGACTTTAAAAATAAATTAAGGCACTGAAAGCAAATGCCAAAACTTTCAAGTTCATTGAAAGATTAAGTGCCAAAATTGAAAATGTAGAAACCAGGGGTGGGTTCCTCCCGGTTTGGACCAGATTGTCCGAACCAGTAGCGACCCGCTGGTGACGTGATGATAGCGTCACGGATCTGGTTCGCATCTTTTTTGGGGATTTTTTGGTGAATTTTTTCGTGTTTGCATGGCTTCTCCTCTTCCTTGGCTTGAAAAAGAACTCTCCTGGGTTAATACTCATCTTTATTTCTTCGCCCAAAGTACAGCTAATCAGCTCCTCAGCTGTGTTCCAGGCCGAATCCTGCTACTGAGCATGCGTGGAAGTGAAATTTCAAGGGGGGAACGCACGCACGCATGAAATGTCGCGATGCGAACCGGTGGTGAAGGTAAGTGGGACCCACCCCTGGTAGAAATCAATAGTTCCCAGCCTATATAGAACCATTATATTGACATATCTCAGCCACCCAAGGTCATTAGGCACAAGTTTCTGGTAACTCAGAAATATTCTGAGAAAGTCTATAGCCGTGGTGGCGAACCTATGGCACGCGTAAGCTGTAAGCTGTAAAGCACTGTGAAGTGGTATATAAGTCTAAGTGCTGTTGCTATTTATATTTAACATTATGCATGTTAATTTAGAAGAAAAATTATACCAGAAAATATCAAACAATGAACTCTTAATGAATATGATTGTTACAGTGTTTTTACCTGCTTGCACTAATTTTGAAAATATATTCAAAATATAGACCAAGGGATTTCTGAATGCTGCTTTGCTTCAATCTGATTTGATCCATGGAATTAATCAGATTCTGTTAATATTTAACTGGGATAAAAATGCATTTTCAGATTTTATTCCTCTTGGCTGTGCTGAAATTAATCATGTTCAATGAATTATATGGATATTATGTTTAAAAACAAGTCTACAGAAACCATGTTAAAAGTTTTTTAATTTACATAGTGCCAATGTGCACGTCTCTAAAGCCTTAAAAATGGAACAAAACAGAGACATAATTCAAGACAATTAATTTTGGTTGGCAGAGATAGAATATCACTATATTATAGTGATATTATATCATAGATATATCATATATTATAGATTATAGCACTATAATCATATGAGTTCAGCAATCTGAGCAATGGGAAATATTTCCAAATTGCTGTAACATTGTAATGACTGTTTGTATCATTGCAAAAGTCTGAATCTATATTGTTTTTATGGACAATCTGGCCTAGAAATTAATGACTAAGACCTTCTGCCTAAATTCTAAAGTCATAATATAGAATCACTTATAATAGGAGCCTATCAGGTTTAATCACTGATATCATCAAAGTAATCAATTGAAGAATACGCAGGAATGACAAAATTAACAAGATATATCCAGAATAGAACCAGAATGGCTTCCATACACACAATGTATCACGCAGCAATCCAAATACAAATATAGTATGGTTTCTAACAGGGGAGGATTGTCCAAGTGTTTATAAGTAATAGAAATCAGTGAAAGTATAAAGAAGGAAGTTATAAATAAAATACCTACTTTTCCAAGCAGTTCTGTTATTCTCTCTGTTTTCCTTTTTGATTTTTGTTAATTTTTTTTGAAAAAGTTTTTATTTTTTTCTCCACCATTTCCATACATATATCAATGCAGATACCTTAAATTATATCAATAATATACACAATTGCACATTTTTATCCAAGCATTCTTAATCAATCTCCTCTTTTACACCTATTTTATATTACTATTCATCAGTCTGTTATTCTTCATTTCTTTACACTCCCCTCCCTCTATCTCCTTCTCTTCCCTCTACCTTCTTACACCTTCCCTCCCCCTTCCTACTTCCCTCCACTCCGTCTCCCTTCACCTTTCTACTTCCTCCTTCTCCTTCTTTACCTTTCCTAGAGTGATTCTCATCTTAGTTCATCTCATATTTAACAGACTGATACCTTATTACATTTCAAAACTGTCGGCATCTCTTCCAAATTTATCATTTTTAAGTCATTTTTAAGTCATGACTTTTAGTGTTCTTATATGCCACCCTACTCCCTGGGGACTCAGGGTGGCGTACAACATTTTAAGAACAACTAAACAATACAAAAATTTACTAACAATTTAAAAGAATTTTAAAAAAACATGCAAAACCATACATACGTGGGGGAGACCTAAGATGAAAAATTGTCTCAAAACCCCGCCTGCAGGAAGAGCCATGTCTTAACAGCTTTTCGGAAGGCCAGCAAGGTGGGGATAATTTGGATCTCTGGGGGTAGTTGGTTCCACAGAGAAGGCCCTCCCCCTAGGCCCCGCCAGCCGACATTGTTTGCTTGATGGGACCTGGAGGAGACACACTCTGTGGGACCTAACCAGTCGAAGGGAAGTATGAGGTAGGATGCGGTCCTGGAGGTAACCTGGTCCTAAGCCATGTAGGGATTTAAAGATGATAATCAACACCTTGAATTGCACCCAGAGACCAATGGGCAACCAGTGCAGCTGGCGGAGTATGGGTGTTACGTGGGTGTATCTTGAGACACAGCACGTGCAGCCACTTTTTGCACCAGTTGAAGTCTCCGGATACTCTTCAAGGGTAGCCCCATGTAGAGCGCAGTACAGTAGTCCAATCGGGAGGTGACAAGGGCATGAGTGACCGTGAGTAGAGCCTCCTTCTCCAAGTATGGTCGCAATTGGTGCACCAGGCGAACCTGTGCAAAGGCTCCCCTAGCCATAGCTGTAAGATGTTGGTCTAATTTTAGCTGTGGATCTAGGAGAACTCCCAAATTGCGAACCCGTTCTGAGGGAGTTAGTTTTTCTCCCCCAAGAACCAGGGAGGGACAGTCGACATAGTCCTTAGGGGGCAATATCCAGAGTCACTCAGTCTTGTCAGGGTTGAGCTTGAGCATGTTCCTCCCCATCCAGATCCTGACATCATCCAGGCATCAGCACATTACGTCCACTGCCTCCCTGAATTGAAACAGGGAGGAGATGTACAGCTGGGTGTCATCAGCGTACTGTTGAAAACTCACCCCATGTCGACAGATGATCTCCCCCAGCGGTTTCATGTAAATGTTAAACAGGATGGGCAAAAGGACTGAACCCTGAGGCATCCCACAAGTCAGGGGCCTAGGAGACGACCTCTGTCCTCCTGTCAACACCGACTGCATCCTATCAGCGAGGTAAGAGGAGAACCACTGTAAAACGGTGCCTCCCACTCCCAACTCGCCAAGACGATGCAGAAGGATACCATGGTCGATGGTATTGAAAGCCACTGAGACGTCAAGTAGCACCAGAATGACCCCCATCCTGGGCTCACCAGAGATCATCCATCAGGGCGACCAAGGCAGTTTCTGTACTGTAGCCGTGCCTGAAACCCAATTGAAAGGAATCTAGATGATCAGTTTCCTCCAATAACCGAAGAAGCTGAAAAGCTACCATCTTCTCAACAACCTTACCCATAAAAGGTAAGTTGGAGACCGGACAAAAGTTCTTCAAATCCGCCGGATCCAGGGAAGGCTTCTTGAGGAGGGGTCTCACCATCGCAACCTTTAAAGGCTATGGTACGGATCCCTCCCTAAAAGAAGCATTGATCACTGCCGGGATCCAGCCACGTGCCACCTCTTTGTGGGCTGAAACCAGCCAGGAGGGGCACGGGTCCAATAAACAGGTGGAAGAGCTCATCGCATCCACGGCCTTGTCCACGTCATAGGAGTGGCTGGCTCAAACTCCTCCCACAATGCTGGACTAAGACTTCCCCCTGTCAACTCAATGGGCTCTCTCCAGCCAGAGTCCAGATTCGACCGGATCTGAGCGACTTTATCCAACAGAAACTGAGCGAATTCCTCAGCTCTGCCGTGCAAATGTTCCTCACTCCCCCCTTTGGCAAGGAGGGAGGGAGTCACCCTAAACAAGGCGGCTGGACGAGAATCTGCGGATGCAATAAGAGCGGAAAAATGAGATCGTTTTGCCGCCCTTATCGCCACTAAGTAAGACTTAATAAAAGTTCTTAGAAGTGTTCAGTCGGATTCGGTTTTACTGGCTCTCCAGCGTTGCTCCAGATGTCTCTCATCTCCCGGAGCTCCTCAATAAACCAGGGAGCTTTCCGGGATCCAATGCTACCTCCTCAGATCCTAATTTTGTCATCTGGGTCTACCACCATTCATTCTTTATAAACTTTTTGTTAATTTTCATATGCACTAACAAATAATAATCCTGTGGAGCAGTAGTGGGTTCTAAAACCCTTTACTTACCGGTTCCTGCACGCACGCACACGTTCCTGTGATGCTTCTGCACATGCACAGAAGCGTTCTGGGTGGGTGGGCGGAGCCTCCCGCCACCGGCGCTTCCGGTTCTAAGAACCAGTACGAACCGGGATCAACCCACCGCTGCTGTGGAGACTTCAGAATTAAACATTAAGCTAAAGATAGAAACCTTTTTTATATTGTAAAATATAATAATTAAAATTATAAAATCAATTCATTTTGCAATTGTCTACCAATGCTATACTCAGCTTCAATTATACAATTCAGGATAAAAAGATATCTTTATAGGGTTGATTGAATAGTCTTTTAATCTGTTTCTCATTCTCTAACCTCTTGTCCCCAGTTCCTTCATGATAAATATTTCACCCATGTAAGTAGCCAGATAGCCCTTTTCATATCTCCACTTCAATCTGGATCTGACATAGCATTAAGATTTTTATACTTTTGCCTTTTAAGATTTTGTACTTCAATCACATCCACACATCCCATTCATTAGAAAGCATATAAGGCAATGCAAAGTAAAAGTAAAAGCAAAATGTGGTTTCTGCCCAGGCATGCCAGGATATGTAATTTTGCATTAGTTACAATGCAGCTTTGCATATTCCCAGAAATATGTCCAGACTTATAATTGACTTCCCTTTGCAGGACATGCTTTGATCATGCCCAGAATACTTGCACTGGACATGTCCAAACAGAAAACTTTCTATTCCCGCCACCTTCTGCTACAATTTGTGCTGGGCAGAAATTGCTTTTATGGTTTTCAAGCAAAAAACAAACACTACTCCATTTTCTTGCACACAGAGAACCTTTAATGATACCATCACATGTAATGTTTCCATGGATTATGATATTAAAATATATTTTAATATTGCTACATATTTTTTCCAGTTCGTTTTCTCCTTTTTTTTTTTTGCTTGTTAATTTCCTCACCTCATCTAGGAGCACTCGTTTTAGAAGGGATTTATGGACAGACTTGTTAACATACCAATAACCACATCTTTCACTCTGCTACTGGCTGTCAACACCTGCCCTGAACTGGTGCTTGGTGATTCAAACTCAGCTGTCATTCGACACAGAAAAGACATGTATATTCTGAGAATTCCTAGAGATATTGTTGTCATTAGTCTTTGTGGCCAATAATGTTTATTACCAGCTTTGGTATCTTCTTCTTTTGCCTTTGTTTCATTTTCCCCTTCATTTTATTATGTTTCTTTTATAATTATTTTAATTTATTGATCTTTATTGCATAGTTTATGTTCTGTAATCTGCAAAATACCTTTGGAGCAGGCTTGGCTTTACTCCAGAAACAAATTTTACTGCAAAATATCTTATAAATATATTATTCTTGCTAAATATTAAAAGAACATTTCATTACCATCTCATTTTGCCCACTTTCACCAATGATTCAGAAATACATTCAGAACTGGACTAGGTGGTTGATTGTTTATTAGATGGTGTTGGATAGTTGAAGACGGAAAGGTGTATAAGAAAATATGAGGATAAAATTTTAAGAAGCGGAGTGTTTGGGAAATTAAAGAAAAATGGTTAATGGTATAATTAAAGGAAAGAAGAATGGGAATTACAATAAAGTGAATTGTATTATGATTAACATGTGTAACTGTAATTTTGGAATAAGATGTTGATATAATGAATGAAATGGAAAGGGGGAAAATGTTATATATATATATATATGTGTGTGTGTGTGTGTGTGTGTGTGTGTGTGTGTGTGTGTGTGTGTGTGTGTGTGAGCAATATTTGGATGAATGTATTATAAGAATGCTGGGTAGGTGAAAAAAGAGATGTAAAAATTAAGTTTAAAGAAACTTATTATTTATGAAGTTAAATGGAAAAGGTATTGAAAAGTAAATGGAATTTTATTTTATTATAACAAATGAGAAATTAGGAATTAAGATGGAAAGGACTGCTTTTAAAGGGTGTTAACTAGACAAGGGAATAAGAAAGTTTTGGGTAAGGGCAAATGGTGATATTGTTTAAATGTTAGAAAAGAAGTAGGAGGTAAATAGAATTAAAAAACATAGAGAAAGAATATTATGGCAGAAATGGGAAATATATAAAAATTGTGTATGGGGATGTTATAAGCTGTATAAAATTTTGACTCAAGCGATACTCTGTTCAGAGAAAATACATTGTTTGTATGTCTGTATGTGTGTTAAAAAAGAAAAAAAAAGGAAAAAAGGAAAAAAGAAAAAAAGAAAAAAGAAAAAAAGAAAAAAAGAAAAAAAAGAAAAAAAGAAAAAAGAAAAAAGAAAAAAGAAAAAAGAAAAAAGAAAAAAGAAAAAAGAAAAAAGAAAAAAGAAAAATGGCAGCATTTTGATGGGTTTAATAAAACCATTTTTCTTTTTCTAAAATATTTCAAGTCACATAAATAAAAGGGGCTCACAATTCTGCCTTTATCCATTCTAATCACTACACTACCTCTCTGCCATGTTCTTTGAGGCCTCCAGAGTCCAGACCCTAAAAACAGATTTTAAAAAGTGGAATCCCAGTTACAAAAGTGACTGATACAGAGCATGGATGATAACCTGACTGCTCTTTGGCCAATTCAAATCACCCACCCCTATCCTAGCATTGGAATTTGAATGGCCAGTCTTTTTTTGCAAATCTGAGTGCCACACCAGATTGCACTAAAGATGACAGTGCCTATTGATGGTAGGCCTAAAAACCAGAGATTATGGTGTCATGCAACACCAGGCAATATATGAGTCATTCAGCCCCTTTGAAAGCCTCTCACATCTGGCTGCCAGTGAATGGGGCCACTGTGAAACCATTTTCTCTTGTCGTACCTGGTTCCTCCTGTTTCAATTACAAGTTTTCAATGAAGGAGTTAGGAGAGTCTGGGGAATTATGGCTATATACTTCACACAAGCCGTTAAACAAAGGCAGCCCTGTTCCTCATTAGGGTCCTGCACTTAATTAGGAAGTGAACTTGTTGATGGCTAGCTGCTTTGAAAGAATCAGGCGTTTACAGCAGAACAGTTTAGCAGTGAGTCTGTAGACGTTTATTTCAATGAAATCTTACCCAATGGCCAGCAGAGACATGTCTTTGTATTACCTAATTCCTCATAGCCATTGGCTTGACAGGAAAAGATGAGGAAGAGCTTAGACTGTTTTCTTTTACAGTCAGAACTGACGAGGGAGCGTCGTTAGAAAGGGAAACATATCACTGCATCAGATGGTTAATTGTTTTAGGAGCACTACATTGCAGCACAAATGCTTCCAGATATCGCCATGGTGCCAATTTCATTACTTTTGGCTTAGAGCTCAAGGTCAAATCAGTTCTATGTCTGAGAGTTTATCACATTATGTTTGGAAAGTGTTGATTTTACTGGTTTCTAAGATAAAGTAATGCTTTCAGACCAGATAGGCTGAAGAATGTCTCTTTTGGAAGGGTGACTATCAACAAGACTGAGAATGGGGCCGAATGGGATCAGTTTATGCTAAAAGATGTTTCACTACAGAGAAAATCCTTCTTGTAATTACATTCCTTTCAAAATGCCTTTTAGAACCCTTCCCAATTATAATACACCTCAGACATTAAACTGTTCAAGCTGTTTATAGCCATTTTCACTAAGAGTAATTAAGGATTTCCTTTGTCAATACATGTTAGTGTGCCCTACTGTAATAATAAACCTATCACTCAGGTTTAATATTATGCATTTCAAATGTGTGAATCCAATTCACTTTGGGCTACATTAGCATATTCCTGGATCAGGAGTTCCTGTGTTCAGTCACTCAAGCCCTGGTAATCTCATGCTTGAATTACTGCAATGTGTTCTACATGGGACTACCCTTGAAGAGTGTATAAGAGCTTGAACTGGTGCAGAATACAGCTGCATAGGCAGTTCTTAGGCAATCTCAGGGTGCCCATGTTACATTGCTGTTCCATGAACTACATTGGCTGCCAGTTTGCTTCTGGGTCCAATTCAATGTGTTGGTTATCACCTTTAAAGTCCTTCATGACATGGGTCCAGGCTATCTGGGAAACTAGCTCATGCTCATCCCTATGGAATTTGCCTACCCCATCCTGCCAGCAGAAAGGACATGCTGCAGTCCCTGTCAGTTAAGGAATTCCAGCTGTCAAGGTCCCGAAGAAGAGCCATTTCGGCCATGGTTCCTGGTCTCTGGAACACCTTGCCCTCCCCCCCAGTCAGATCCACTCCTGTCCTTTTGACTTTCTGAAAGTCCTGAAGACATAGCTATGACAACATTAACACCAGATGTATCTGTAATTGGCCGACCAACTGCACTCTCCGTGTAGACCTTAATGGATGAAGCTGCATCTATATGGAGAGAACTATGCACTGAGGTACCCCAAGATTCTGTCCTAGACCCAGTACTCTTTAACATCTGCATCAATGATTTAGACAAGGGAACAGAAGTGGAACTGATCAAATCTGCAGATGACACCAAGCTGGCAGGAATAGTCCACACTCCACTTCTGTATCTTGATAGGCTCAAGATACAGAAGGATCTTGACAGACTTGAACACTGAGCCTTACCTAACAAAATAAAATTCAATAGTGAAAAAAGTAAGGTTCTACAATTAGGTCTCTAAACTAGCCAAACCCAAATCCTGCAACTGTTCTTCATATGTTTTTGTCTCCAGGCCCTTAATCGTCTTAGTTGCTCTTCTTTACACTTTATCCAAAATCTCAACATCTTTTTTGTAATGTGGTGACCAAAACTGAATGCAGTATTCCAGGTGTGGTCTTACTAAGGATTTATAAAGCAGTACCTATTCTATGCCTCTGTGTATGTAAACAAGGATTGCATTAGCTTTATTGGTTGAGAGAGAGAGGGAGGGAGGGAGGGAGGGGGAGAGAGAGAGAGAGAGAGAGAGAGAGAGAGAGAGAGAGAGAGAGAGAGAGAGAGAGAGAGAGAGAGAGAGATTTTATTTTTCATTCCTTATATAAGTAATATAAGTAATCCTGATATTTTAATATAATCACTACATTCAGTTTTGGAGTTTCTGCATTTAGTTTTCTTTTATTCAAGAAATGCATCACTTTTGTTTACACTATTGATATGTAACCAATGGAATCACATGAGCAGCAGAAATATATTCAATAACACAGGAGATTCTATTTCTATCTTCCAACCTGCATACCTCCAAATCTTCTCTAGACAGGGTTGAGTTAATCCTTGTAGCAAATGTGTGAAGTGCATGGGGGCCGGAAAGAGTGAGGGCACAAAGGGAGCCTGATATGCAGTCTTAGGTGTGTCCAAATATCTTTTTCTTGCTGCACTAGCATTAAGAATAAATTAATAATTGGTGGCAAGAGCCAGACGTTTCAGACCTTTTGCTAATTCACTGCATCACTAACCATTTGGCCTGCCTGCAATAGAAACATGGAAAAGAACATCAACATGAGAAGAGAGAAAGTTGATACAGCACAATGAGAAGAAGAAAACAGCTCTTGGGTTTTCTTTGGTAGGCTGAACATGAAATGAATCATTTGTCTTTGGAAGCAAAATTGGCAGGATTTAAATTTGAGAGTTCATGCTGTTATAAGTTAATAGTTTTGTGCCCCGTCCAGTTTCTCAGCTATAAAATATATCTAATATCAAACTGTACATTAATTATTATTTTAAATTGTATCAGTTTACAATTATCAAATATTGGGAGAATGATATGCTATATACTTTATTATGTGATATTGTTTCAGGGCATAGTGGAGATATAGTAAAATGATCAACTATTAAAAGAGCAATGATAGTAATACAGAGTTCTGAATGTTTTCTATTTGTTCCCATAGTAATGTCCACAATTTACTCTGCATGTAATAATGTTTTGAATATTTATTTATTTATTATTTATTTATTTTGTGAGATTTATATACCGCCTCACAGTGCAAGCACTCTCTAAGTGGTTTACACCAGTAAGCAATGTATATTTATATTGCCCCCAACAATCTGGGTCCTCATTTTACCTACCTCGGAAGGATGGAAGGCTGAGTCAACCTTGAGCTGGTGAGATTTGAACCGCTGACCTGCGGATCACAGTCTTTAGATGTACATAGCTTAAAGCAATATGAAAATACAAAAAATGTGGTTTTGTATCATTAGGTGTACTCTTTGAGTTTTTACAAACAGAAATATTAAACACACACACACACACACACACACACACACACACACACACACACACACACAATTTTCTAAGCTCAGAATCTTACAAAAGCAAACCTATGTATTATCATTCATTCAATCAATCAATCAATCAATCAATCAATCAATCAATCAATCAATTTATATAGCTGCCCATCTCATGTTTACATTAGATGGCTTATAATAAAAAAATAAAATACACAAAATACACAAAACTAGACCTATAGCAGTCAGATCAGCGGTGGGTTGCTCCCGGTTCAGCCCGGTTCTGTGAACCTGTGGCGGCGGTGGCGGGAGGCTCCGCTCACCCACCCGGGACGCTTCTGCACATGTGCAAAAGCATTGCATGCATGCGCGACCGTGCACGTGAACCGGCAGCAACAGGTTTTAGAACCCACTACTGAGTCAGATATTATCCAACCAATTATCTACATAACAGTAGCCTCAGGCTTGGGAAGTTTAATCATATTGGCAGTTTAATCATGCTATCTGATTTACATGAATATGTACAAAACTGCAGTTTAAAAGTACATTATATATCAGTGATGGCGAACCTTTTTTGGTTTGCGTGCCAAAAGGAGGAGTCACTTGTGGCACGCGTGCCATAGGTTCACCATCACGGTTATACACAGAATGTATATGAACAATTTCATTTATAATAGAGCAACAGCTGACAATTTGATGCTTTTCAGCATATGGCTGACTTCCTATCCCTATCCTATTCCTATCCTATCCATCAGACTTATTGTTTTACAAAAATTATTTTGATTTCAGTAAATGGAAAAGAAATATACTCAAAGCAAAGTATCATCCAACATCATCTTTATTTACAAGAAAGTTTGTAGGCATCACACATCTAGCTATACACTGTGGTAGTCATTTTTTGAATAGACAAATACCCTGGCTAGGGTGACCAGATATCCAGGAGTATATCAAGCAATCTAGATTTTTAAAAAAGTTTGCCATCTGTCCATCCTAATGCTCTGGCAGACTTACATTTTATCCACCATTTTTGTCTGGTCTATTTCACATTTGTTTCCATCTTTGCACTGCAAATGCCTGGATGACCTCTAGATGACAGCATAGAATTAGAGCTGTCTGCATTTCACTGCTATCATCTACCAATTATTTTTATTTTTGCTACCCAAGTATTATTTATTTTGTCATACTAACATGGTGATCTATCTCACAGACAAATGACTCCAGGCAGCTTACAACAAAGCTAAAAACAATAAATACAAAAAAATTAATATTATAGCGAGACCCAATTTGATCTAGTGGTTAAGGCACTGGCTAGAAACAAAAGGTCAGTGAGCTCTAGTCCCACCTTAACTATGAAAGACAATTGGGTGACTTTGGGCTACTCACTCTCTCTCAGCCCACAGTGTCAACCTTGGGTGACAAGCTGGTCAGTCAATTCCTATTACAAACTATGCATCAATACTCAGTTGATCAGAAGAAAGCAAACCCTGCAATTGTGAGGGAAAAGCTAGGAAGGTAAAATATTATTATTAAAAACTTTAAAATTATAAAAAGCACAAAATGAAAATAATAATAAATATACATTGGGGAACATACAGGTGTTAATTACACCAAAGCAGGGGTGGGTTCCTCCCGGTTCGGACCGAATCGCCCGAACCGGTAGCGACCCGCTGGTGATGTCACTGTCGGTGCTGTTCCGTGCACGCCGCCATCTTTTTTTGGATTTTTCCCCTTCCGCGGCTTGAAAAAGGGCCCGCCCTCCCACCCGCAGGTGAATTCTGTCCTTTATTTCTTCACCCAAAGCACAGCTGATGAGCTCCTCAGCTGTGTTTCGGGCTAATTCCTGCTTCTGAGCATGCCCGGAAGCCAAATCGCATGTGGGGACGCTCGCGCGTGCGCGCGGACAGAGCAATGCGAACCGGTGGCAAAGGTAAGTAGAACCCACCCCTGCACCAAAGCCATCTTAATGTCCAGGCTTGGTGACCAACCGATTTTTCAGGGACTTCCACAAAGTTAAAAGGAATGAAGCCAGTCTCACTTTGGGAAAAAGTACCATTCATAAAGCAGGGATCATAGCAGAAAAGGCCCATTGCCTAGGATTTCCCAATTGAACCTCCCTAGCTGATGGGATCCATAGCATGCCCTCTCTGCTAGATCTCATGGCTTTACCCTTCCAACATCTAAATGGATCTCCAAAGGAGTCTGGGTAGGAAGCAGGTACCAAGGGAAGACAGCAAAACAAATTTCCAGTGATGTTTGCTAGGGTACTTTTTACAGTTGTCTATCATGACAGCTGATTCTACCTTGATCTCCCGTAAAAAAGGGGGGGAAATTGTGTGATGTATCATTTATTTATTTATTTATTATTCAAATAATCACCCGTGTCATATATATGATCAGCTTAGAAACAATTAAGTATCAATCAAATATATGCATTTGCTTGAAAGGGGAAGGTGCAAGAAAACAAACAGAAAAAGGCCATATGAGACAGAGAAAAGTATGTCTCTATTTGTATGTGTGTGTCAGGGGCGGGTTCCTAATTTTTTTTACTACCACTCTGTGGCGTGGCTTATTTTGTGGGTGCGGCTTGCCAGCCGTGTGACCGGGTGGGCGTGGGCCTCGGGAGCTTGGCAGTGGCTGGAGAAGCGGGGGGGGGCATTGCCCACTGCAACGCAGCCCCCAGCAGCAGGAGCAGCAAGACCGCGGCAGCAGTTCTTCTAGGAGGCTCTGTCCGGCCTGAATGCTTCTCCTCATTCGATGATCCTAGGCTCCTGCCGCCCGTTCCCCCTCCCCTCAGCAGCTCGAGAAGCCTCGAACATGCAAAAATGCCTGGGATCATCACCGCGCGTTCGTGGCTTCTCAGACTGCTGAAGGGAGGGGAACTGAGATAGATCCTGCCGCCCATTCCCTCTCCCCTCAGCAGCTCGAGAAGCCTCAAACGTGTGAAAATGCCTAGGATCATCACCGTGCGTTCATGGCTTCTCTGACTGCTGAAGGGAGGGGAATGGAGATAGCTCCTGCCGCCCGTTCTTTCAGCATCTCACGTGCTCCCTCAGCCATCCTCCCCTGCTTGGACTCACTGTGGGGTAGGAAGGCAGCGCATGCCCAGCTTGACTTCTGGGCATGTGCAGAAGAAAATTAAAAAAAATTAAAAAAAATGGCATCAGCATTTTTTTTAAAAAAATGGCATCGGCATCGCCCAGGCATCGGCAACCGACTGCACCGGTACTGTGATGTCACCAGCGGGCCGCTACCAGTGCTATAGAGTGGACCACACTGGTAGGAACCCACCACTGGTGTGTGTGAATGTGGAAATAGTTTAACATTCTTTACTATTATGATAAGCTTTTAATGGGAGGTAACATTTAGGTGTTAAGAAAAGTCACTCATTGCTGCAATGCTGTCTTCTATCCTTTATTCTTAGTGTATTTTAATAGGATGGTCATCCTATTCATGGCAACCATTTTCTGAGAACTATTACAACATACCCTCAGGACTCCAAATTTGCCTACAGGCCGGTTCCTGCACTAGAGTTTCTGCATATAATGTAATAATTTGCAAAGTACTTAAAAAACTGAAGTCAAAGCAGATTGATTTGATTTGATTGAAAGAAGGTTTTCCCTTATAAGTCCACAAGATACATTGGCTGAATTAAGTTTTAACTGGAATTATTTAAGTTACTTAAATAGATTATATAGTAGGGGTTTTTTTCCTGTTCATTGCATCAATAAGAATAAAAAAAATCAAAATGTTAGCTATGGCAAATTTGGAACAGTTGGATTTTATGAATAGGGCTCAGGACAAATGCCAAGTACTGATCAAAAGGAATAAGGCAGAAGCATTGTTTAATGAAATGCTGATGGTTTGCTCCTCTTGAATTTACTATGGTTTACCAAAGAACTCTTCGGATAAATTGACTGTGATGAGTCTGAAAGGTTAATTTTCTGAGACTTCTAATATTGCCCCAATCAAAATATAGAACTTGCCATATCCTATTTATTTATTTATTTATGTAAATGTTTGTAGTCCACCCACTAGCTTAAGGATCTCAAGAGTCATAATCCATAAAATACAAAAGATAAAACCCTAAAACAACAACATTAACCATAATGCAATAATTGAAAGGCACAAAGTTTTACAAGGGATGGTAAAGAATAGAATAGAATAGAATTTTTATTGGCCAAGTGTGATTGGACACACAAGGAATTTGTCTTGGTGCATATGCTTGGTGCATATGCATAAAGCACACACAGCCAAGCTATAGCTGTTAAATCTCAAACATAACCAAGAAAAATCTGTTGTTCACTTGAAAAGCAAATAATATTGGCACTAAAAGCAGTGCAAGATTGAAAGATGTGAAGAGACCTGGCCCATAGAATGGCCAAAAGTCAGACACAACTGAATGGATAATACCATCTTCATTATCACTGGCACCAAGCTTTGTTCCAGAAGATAGTCCAAAACTAAGGGGTGCAACAAAGGAGGCACTGAGGAAGATTTTTCCTAATGCCAGAAAGACACTCTGAAGGATCAGCAAAACAGAAGGATAAAGACAGGTGGTTTCTTTGGGACAGGTATGATATAATCTCTAAAAAGTCAATCTAGTCAGTAGTTCTGCTGCCACATTCTAGTCAAGCTGCATCTTCAAGTCTTTCTCAAAAGACACATAAAGAAATAATCTAATCGGGTTATTAGATCATGAACATGTTGTGGCTTTTAAGTATAAATTCCTTATATTTATTTTGTATGGGAAAGGAAGAAAAATGGTTTTGGAAGAGAGTCTATAATCCTACTGAGGCAGTAGGTTCCCATGAACAGTTCAGTACAGAAGGAGTAGTCAGCCAAAAGAATAGCCTTAAATAGCCAAATATTCTCCCCACCACCAAGACTATTTGGGCCTCAAGTGAAGAAAATAAATCTGGGTCTCTGTTTTGCAAAATTGTTTAAGAATTTGAGAGGAGACCAAGAATAATTCCTAGAGTGTAGATATCAGTTTCTGTCCAGCCAGCATAGTCCATGATCAGGACTGATGTAGTTTGAAACATCTGAGACAAGGCTACCATATACTAATAACATACCCATTATCCAAATTTGAATGATTACCTTTGCAGCAGAGTAGAATATTTGTAAGGTTAGGAAAATGCCAAAATCCCCCAAATTTGAAAACAAAAGAAAACCAACTTCAGACAAAAAGCGAAGCCCAAGCTAGACAACGTCATTGCCCAAAGAATATTGGTAGACTGTTGGAAGAGAAAATTGAAAACTGGGCAATAGGGGAACACAGCAAGAAAATGGAGGACGGCTGAACAGGCACTCTCCATTTTGAACTATTTTAGTGCAATTCCCACTTGTTTTCACATATTTCACAGGAACAGAAAGCTAAAATGGTCCACAAGGGCACTTTTGACAGCTAGCCTCTGTCAGTTCCATCACTTTAATGAGTAAATATGACTTTTTTCATTCATCTTTATGATTCTTTACTTTTACTTGCATGCTTTACAGGTTATATGTGAGAAAGACCCTCTAACACAGCGGTTCCCAACCTGGGGGTTGGGACCCCTTTGGGGGTCGAACGACCATTTCCCAGGGGTCACCCCGGCATCCTCAGCTCCCCCCACTGCCACAAGCCTGGCCATATTGCGCCCCACAACCCGCGCCCCCACCGCGACCCACCCCGCTTCCGCCATTTGGGTTCTTTTACCCTCTGCGCATGCGCAAAGCATTCTGCATGGGCAGAGGGCAAAAGAACTCAAATGGCGGCATCCAGGCGGGTGGGGGAAGCGGGTGGGGGAAGCCCTGCATCGCGACCGCCACCGTCTCCATCGGCTCTGCCACGACCGACAGGCAAGAATGAACCGGGAGCATTTCACCCCTGCGAAAGGCGTGCGCGACTTTGGCGGGGCCGGGACAGGTGGCTGCCCAGAGAGAGCCATATCCTTCACCCCGAACGCTACAGGTAGACGTGAGAGACTCTGCGAAGGGGGTGGCTCTCTCCGGGCAGCCGCCTATCCCAGCCCTGCCGAAGTTGCGCTTGCCTTTCGCGACGGGGCTCGAAAAGCTCCCAGAGGCAACACGCGAAGCGAGTGGAGACCTCGCCCGGATCTGGAGACTTCGCCGGACGCCACCATTTGGGTTCTTTTACCCTCTGCACATGTGCAGCATGCTTTGAGCATGCACAGAGGGTAAAAGAACTCAAATGGCGGTGGCGGGGTGGGTCATGGTGGGGGGGGCAGGGGCGGGGGGCGGGTCGCGACATTAGGAAGGTTGGGAACCACTGTTCTAACAGCAACAGAACAGAATAAGATTGTAGCCTCAGTTGTTTATACTTTCAATAACTGGATTTACAAATGCAGCAGATGTGAATGAATATTTCAGAAGCAGTTTCTTATTAAACAATGGTGTAATTAGGTTCAGTTTATCCTTACTGTGGCACTAACCACGGTCCAATGCCTTAGCATTCATCAGGGTCTTTGTCCAGTTGCATGGTTTTTGGTACAGATCAATTTCATCATGTGAACCGCAGCTTGAATGGGAAATTTGATCTTCTTTCTCAGAACAGCTTCATCTTCCTCATCAGATTTGTTTAAGAGTTTTCAATCATGTGAGATGGAGACTTGGACTTTTGCCATTGGACCTCACATGGTGCTGCATAGATGAGAATGGCACATGCGTCACTCTCTGAGTAAGCTTTCAGTGATGCCAGTTTATCTATAGCAGTAAATCAATATGCCATACTCCAAAACAAGCCTCAGGCCCTTTTTTTTCCACGCTGAGAACTTAATAACTTTGGCTAAAATTCAAATAATCTCCTGAAAATGTATTCAGGTGTTATGGAGCAGAAAAGTCCTAGCAATACAAGCTATTAAAAAGGAGAGATTAGGTATTTTAAATAGCATAATAATATGATTATTGTGGTAATTATGATGTCATACATGGATAGACTATTGGGTTAGGACTGGAAAGAATCAGACTCAAATTCCTTGACCTTGAATCTGGAGTTAACTTTCATCTTAACTCCTAAAAGGTTATAGTACAAAATTGGGTGCACAATTTTGAATGAACCACAATAGTTGTCTTTAATTTTTGACATACGTGAATGATACAATATAGTCTGTTTCATCAAATCATTTATTTAAAGTCTCTTTCATGAACAGTTCATTATTCTAATTTAATATTTTTTTCTTTAAAATTTACAATAGAAACTCATCTAAGAAATGTCTTTTCTATATTATTGAATAGATGGGAATTTAGTAAGACAAAAGGTGAGATGTTAATTGCATATACGGTGTGTTTGATTGGGGATAATAGGGGCTCTAATATTGAGTCCCCCTCCCCATTTGGAACTTGAGATCTGGCAACCGGAGATATCAGAGATGTGATTAAAGCAATGGCATGAAAACAGGGGATTTACAAGGGGAGGGGGGACATGGACTGACATGTTTCACAGTAAACTAATTTGGACCTACTGTAAATTTTAGGCCAGTTAATAATTTAGTCAATTGTATTTCTTTACAAATAATGTGGAATTTACTTTTCAGGGAGGTCAATGGAGCATAGGATGGTATAATTTTTTAAAGGAATGAATAAATTTAATTTTATTCTTTTAATCTAATTTAATTTCATTTGTAATTCATCCATGCCCTGAAGTTTGCTAGCAGTGCCAATATGTTAATGAGTCAACATAAGAGCAAGCCCCAAATTTATTTCCTTAAAAAAAATTGTAACTCTACTCTCAAAGGCAGTTTCAGGGAGACAGAAAGAAATCTGGCTCTTCAACAAAAGCAATCATTGTGTTTCAGATTCTCCTTTGTTCTGGATTATAGTAAATAGTTTCAGATGGAAATATCTAGTTTCTAAAATTAATGGTTAGATCCATATTGATAAGTCTGCACAAGTTTTTTTTTAAATGCTAAGTTTCCTATTTCCATCTATACTGTAGCTTGCTTTAGGACAAACTTGCATGGCAAGATACTGGTAGTAGTATATACCTAACAGCTAAAACAGCTGTTTTTTCTACTCTGAGACCATATCTAATGATGTCATTATTGAACATATACAACTGTACAGAAGTGAGCCTGATTTGCTTTTAGAATAATGCAATCCAGCAGTAGGCTAAATGTAATTAAGGCAGGGCTGGTAGCCACCTACATACAAAAATCCTCTAGCTCAATCTTCAGTGTTTAAAAACAAACCTAGTTAAGGACCAGCACAGAAGCATGGAATAATCCAGCATTGCCTCAAGTAGCCTAATGTGTGGGGAGAAGCAAGGCCATAGGGGCCACTTCAGTCGATACAGACTAGACTGATTGCAGCAAAGAGATACTAAAATCTCCAAGTCTTTGCTGTCAGCTAGGAGTTGTTCAGAGGATTTATTTTTTAGCTCAGGTCTGGTAGCTCTAATTTATGACACAAAATTGTTGGTGCCACATTATCCCACAAGAGAAAACCCAGAGCTGCCACTGCTTCTGTTCCCTCCTAAAAGTAGTTTACGACTGCAAATTTGAGGTTCCAAAACAGATTTGCTCCCTCAAATGAAATTATTAGTTCTTTAATAGATGGGACTGGGACACCAGTAGAAAGGCTTCACTTGGTGTAATGGTATGTAGGAATGACCTTGGGCAATAGGAGGAAGAGCCACCCTCTAGACATCCATCATACAAAATCATCATCCATCCTCAGCTCCCAGAAAGGCAAGTGGTGTGGGAAGCATTTCAGAAGAGACCCTCCCTAGTTTTTGGGAAAACGAAAGTAAAGGAGGTGAGAAGTGCTTGCAGACTTGCAAGATTGTGTTACTGTAACCCTACAATAACAATAGTCTCACTATTCATAGTTTGTGCTTCTTGGTCTGCACTATCTTTAAGAGCTAACACTTGGGCCTGAAATAGCTCTACTTCTGCCCACAAAATCCAGATGGAACATTGGAATCTGGAAGAAGTTGAAAAATGTTAGCCATTCTAAACTCCAAACAAGTGTCAATAAATCATAATGGGATGGGATGGCTTCTTGCCAGCCTGCTTCCAGATAAGAGATACAGAATTATCATTTAACATTCAGATGCCAATCCTAAAATAATTATTATAAGAAATAAGAAAAATTCTTCTGTGTCCCTTTCTTTCATTCTTTTGCTAAGTATTAATGTTATTGAACAATCCTGGTTGTTCAAATCTTCCTACATTTATCAAGCCACTAAGTTTCCTTATATGAGTTTTTTCCATCTCCCGTCCCTCCACCATTAGGAATGAAAAGAAAACTTGCCAACCTCACCAAAATGTGATACAATTAATCTATGAGTGAATCTGTGTTCTGAATGTTCTACCAAATTATGTTCTTTCTCTTGAGGTATTTAAGACAAAACTAAAGAGACACTTCTCCAAGATGGCTTAAATGGTTTTTCTGCCCATTGCAGTAGATTGGACTAGATGATTCTTGTGATTCCTTCCAATTCTACAATTCTATGATTTCATGCTACATATTTTATGCCACTTTGATAGCACCAAGGTAATCTGGCTCAATTGGAAACTGTACAATTGTTTGGGATAACAGTCACAGAGTTACTGTTAAATGTTTCCCCATGCAAAAAAGCCAAGATTCAACTAGTTTATCACATTCATTTCAGAGACACACACCCAACATGTTTTGTGATCTCTAACTTCTTATTAAGAGCCTGTGTGAATAAGTGGCTGCTGGACTAGAAGCAATGAAACCTCAGTTCTAGTGCATTGTTAGGTATAGAACTGGGTCACTAGATTAGATATTCTTAGGAAGACATCAATAGCAAATTACTCCAGAAACTGTTGCTTACAAAAACACATGGATTTGTTCATTTATTTTATTTATTTATTATTGGTTCTTCTATGCCGCCCTACTCCCGAGGGACTCATGAAGTCACCAGGCCTTGGTCAAGAACAAAACATAACCCCTGCTTATGAATATGAATCAAATGAACATCAAACATTGAAACAGGTAGAAAAAAGATTGTGCAATTCTCTGTTCACTTTATTCATACAAAATTGTTTTCCATTAATCAGACAGCATTGTCATTTGGCAATCATTACCGTTTAAGGAAAGCCAGACTTGTTTCATAAACTTCTTAATATCTCTTTTGTATCTTAAAAGCCTCTCTTTGATTATTATGCATGGTGTTAATTTAAACCACATAAAATGCACAATAAAAGAAAGACCAAAATTAACTTATCACTCAGAAGGAATTAATTTCTTCTGCTTTCATGAGGTATTGTATTACTGTACAATTGACAAGTACAGCATGTTCCTTTTTGACTCCTTTATGAAGAACTGTTTGGGATCATGAGCTCAAAATATGGAGTAAGTACTCATTTTTAATTCACTTTAGTCCTCAGGACAATGTAAAATAAGAACATAAAGACATGCATAATTAAAAAAAGATTCACTTGGCCCAGCACCCAAATTCATCCATATTTGGATACAAGAGGGGGATGGAATACAAATTAACAGCAAAGGAAAGCATTGATTGGTCACCATTTTGGAGTTTTGCACCCATATGGTGGATACAACATAGTATTATAAATATCAGAACACGAAAAAACAGACTTCCAAACCAGGACTCTGATTGCAATTAACTCCAAATTTACCACACTTAGATAATGGGATTAGTTTAATCCACTGAAAACATTCAAACTCCACAAACTCCAGTACAGTAGAACCAGGGGCGGGTTGCTTACTTACCGATACCAGTGCACTGCGCGCGCATCTCCATGTTTTGTGCGGGCGCCCTCTCGTGCGATTTTGGTGAGATTTTGCTTCTGCACATGCACGGAAGCAAAATCTTGCCGAAATCTCACAAGGGGACACACACACATGTGCAATTTCGGCGAGATTTTGCTTCCGCGCATGCGCAGAAGCAAAAAAGCCAAAAAATTCTTTAAAAAAGATGGCGATGCGCTCGACTGTCCGGTGAAGACGGTACCGGAGCAGTCATGCGCAAATTGCGTAATCGGCGGGTCCCTACTGGAGCTGTGCACTGGGCCGCACTGGTAGGAACCCACCCCTGAGTAGAACCTCTGGTCATGACCATAATTCATTCCATAACTTTGGTCGGAACCCAAGAGTTCATGACCAGAGGTTCTACTGTACTCTGCCTCTTCCTTTGGGAAGTCAATGCTATAAGAGGATACTCCTTCAAGAAGGAGAAATACATTTGTTCACAAATTATTATGACTTTTGTTTAACTAAGATGACATATGCAAAGAAATAACCAAAAAAAAAAATTCAGGTATAGAATGTTCTGTAAAAATCTTTGTTTCTATCAGAACACAATTAAAAAATGCATTTGCTTAGTTTTACTTTAAATATGTTTTTGTTTTAGGCATTTAAAAAACCTCTTTCACAATTATATTTCATAGGAAACATCCATAAGTAAAAACATCCTAGTCCAGGAAATTCTATACCCAACCTCAATTCTTGCTCTTTAAAATCTGTTAAGGGGATCACTTTGTGTTCCCTTTGACTAGTTAATTGTATTTTAATTTAGTAATTGCAAACAGGTCCTAGTGTCTTTGCTTCCCCACAAGCATAATAAATATTAATGTAGTGGAACTAGGGGTATACTTGCAAACTCCAGATGCAGTGGGGGAAATCTGACTCACAGATAATGTCTCCCAGTAATGCTTCACTCAGATGATCTGGATTAAATTTGGTCTTGCAGAAGATGCAGTATGCTGGTTACTGTTTCTACAAGCAAAATGTACTCAGTGAACTTCTGTTTAAAAAATGCTGTTAACTCTTTTATTTCAAAACTTGAAATCTATGTGTCACCCAGCATCTGTTCTGCTTCTAAGCAAATATTTCCAAACAACAGATTTACTATCTTTTTAAATGAAAAGAATATTGTAGATTCAGAACAGATTTCAAATTTTGCAAGATGTTTTTGCAGGATTGCAATCAATAATGCCTTTTAAGTCTACATCTAGGCAATGTATAACTTCCTTGCTTTATAGGCAAATTTTAAAATAAAAAATCCAGAATTTCTCCAGGGAATGTTCTAATTTTAATGGGACTATACCAGGGGCGGGTTCCTAATTTTTTTACTACCACTCTGTGGGCGTGGCTTATTTTGTGGGTGTGGCTTGCCAGCCAAGTGACCGGGTGGGCGTGGCTTCTCGGACTGCTGAAGGGAGGGGAACTGAGATAAGTCCTGCCGCCCATTCCCCCTCCCCTCAGCAGCTCGAGAAGCCTCAAATGTGCGAAAATGCCTAGGATCATCACTGCGCGTTCATGGCTTCTCAGACTGCTGAAGGGAGGGGAACTGAGATAAGTCCTGCCGCCCGTTCTTTCAGCATCTCACGTGCTCCCTCAGCCATCCTCCCCTGCTTGGACTCACTGTGGGGTAGGAAGGCAGTGCATGTGCAGTGCCAGAAGCTCGGCTTCTGGGCATGCGCAGAAGAAATATTTTTTAAAAAAATTAATTTTTTTTAAAAAAAATGGCAGCACCCAGGCACCGGCAACCGACGGCACCGGTACTGTGACGTCACCAGCGGGCTGCTACCGGTGCTATAGAGTGGACCGCACTGGTAGGAACCCACCACTGGACTATACTTGTACTTAACTGATAGAAGCCCGGCCAATCTTTTGGAGAAGTATAAAAAGCTCATCTGAAAATTTCCCTTACATCATTATTTCTGATATATTACTTCCTAGAATTATCTGCTGTGTCCTCTATGTTAATATAGCTCTACCATAGGATCTCGTGAAACTACTGTATCACACACTGAGGGACTCTTAGGCTTCTAGGAAGGCTTACTTCAGGGGTGTCAAACTCGCGTCATCATAGCAGCATCACGTGACGTATCGGGACTTTTTTCTCCTTCGCTAAACCAGGTGTGCGCGTGACCAATGCATGATGCATCCTGCCCACGGGCCGTGAATGTGACAGCCCTGACTTACTTGGTCATGTAAGACTAATACTCATGAATTTATTTATTCTTCTAATTTAATTAGCTGTTGTCAATGTGACTGAATTCAGAGACTTTAAAGCAGTGGTTCCCAACCTTCCTGATGCCATGACCTGTGCCCCGCCCCCGCGACCCCACCGTGACCCACCCCGCCGCTGCCATTTGGGTTCTTTTACCCTCTGCGCATGCGCAGACGGTAAAAGAACCCAAATGGCGGCAGCAGGGTGGGGCGTGGTGGGGGCGCGGGTTGTGGGGCGTGATATGGCCAGGCTTGTGGCAGTGGGGGGGAGCTGAGGATGCTGGGGTGACCCCTGGGAAATGGTCATTCGACCCCCAAAGGGGTCCCGACCCCCAGGTTGGGAACCGCTGCTTTAAAGGGAGGGTATTGAAAATTGATGGCTACAAATACTTTCTGGATCAGTTGCTAATGAGTGCTGACATTTGTAGTTAACTATTGACTGAAGTGATGTTTGTTGTATATATTCTATCATATTTATTCTGTCACCATCCTCTTCAATTTCCCCTTTTTGATGGTAGGTGATATGCTGTGTTGCTGACATATTATTCCAAATAGTTTGAAATAAAGCCTTTAATGTCATTATTCTAGATATCAGAGTCAACTAGCTGTCAAATGCCAACTTCTATGAAACCTCATTCATTTTAGGTGAAAGTGGCATGCAATTTCACAGAATCTATTGTAAAAAAAAATCAAAGAAAAAATTAAGAAAAATTCTGGCTGTACTGGTCCACAAACTTGTTAGAAAATAATTCTATGGGGTTTTCAATTTCATCCCCCAAAATGGCTTGGGATGCCTGCAAAGCATCTGTCCACAACATTTTAAATCAGCCAAAAAATAAATCTTTCTACATAGTCTGAAAGACTTTTTGAAAATCAATCCATAAAACTTTACAGGCTAATATTTAAATAATTCATTTAGTAATATTATTGCCACTGTTTTCATAGCACCATCAATAGACTGTGTGAGTGGTGTATATATCATGCATACTCATGAAGAGAGAGGGAGAGGGAGGGCGGGAGGGAGGGAGAGAGAGAGAGAGAGAGAGAGAGAGAGAGAGAGAGAGAGAGAGAGAGAGAGAGAGAGAGAGAGAGAGAGTGTCCTGGTTTGAAACTCCCTCTGAAGTGATACTAGTATGAAATACAAATGAATAACCAATCAAACCAATATATCTAAAAAAGAGAAAGATTCACATACAATCCCATGCCAGAAATTATAAACAATGATTTGTTCAACAAACCACTGTGGCTTAGTTTATACATAAGTGTAATAAATGAGTTTATGTACACGAAATCTCAAAGTATGTGAATCAGTGTTTATGTACAAGCCAGGTCATCCATTTACAACTTCACTTTGTTTTCACTAATAAATAAAATAAGATGCATCAGTATTACACTGAACAAGCAGAGGTATAATATTTACATATTTCAGTGAATTTAATGATATCCATAAAATTCTTATGATACAGTTGAACATTCAGTCAAGAGTCTCCATGTAAGGCTGAAATGTGTCATGAATTTGACCTTGTTCTCAAAGAATGGTTTCTCAGCCTACATTATTCAGGCCTCCCTTTATCCCATACTAGCCTGCCAATTCTGTGGCTAATATAATCAGGATTATTTAAGAAACATATGGGGAAATGATGTCATCCCTACATGGTCCTTTTACCAAGGCATTATATGGCTTAAATAGGAATGGCTGATGTCTGTATGTTATTACTTAGAAAATGAATGGTTCATCTTTAAGCACTAGGCAGACATTGAGACACCCATACAATAATATACAGAAGAATAGAGAAAATTCTGACCCAATTTATTCCTTCTATACTTCCTTTGAAGAAAGCCAGAAATAAACCAGATCTATCACTGGCTTCCTCTATCAGCCTTGTAGATAATCCTGCTTTGGTAACATTCCATGCAGCCTATAGATGGAAATAGATTGGTAGCAGTCTGAAAACTTACTGTAACAAAGGTTTCTAGCTCAAAGATAAAGAATTAAGTTTGTAAAATAATTGCTGACAGATGAAAGATAAACATGCTATTATCATAACAGTGTTCTGTCACTTCTTAGAAAAAGAGATGGATAAAACCTTAAACAGAGCTGACAAAAGAGGGATCAATTAAATCCTTAGGACACATCAATCTAAGTTACCTCATATAATTTAGAACTATTGTGTGAAAACTCAATGTATATTTAAGGGAGTTTTAATGCAGAGCTTTTTTTCTATAATTTATTAATTAAGTTTATTATATTTTTACCAATTCCCTAGTTATCATGCAGAATTAAATTAAAAACTTTTAAACAATGTAATAATATTATAAAAATAATTTTAAAAATTCAGTAAACTCCATGGTAAATGTAAAAGCAGTTATGAATAATATAAAGCCCTGAATTATTATTTCAAAGTCAAAGAGAACAAAACAGATTGTATCTGGTTCAGGGATGTCCACAGAATATTGTGGAAACAGTCAAGATCGTGGTTATTACAGTATGATCAAAGCTTTGCTTATTTTCATGAGCAAAACATATAAAAATAGGTGGCACTTCTGGGACTTCCAGGGGAGATATGGAGAACTGAAGATGGCTCTGCCAAAAAGGAGCTGAGAAGCATGGCAAAGACCAAGGAATCATGAGTAGATTGGTTCCTTAGAGCCTCTCAGGATAAGGATAGGACAGGAGATCACCATATGTGCTATGGATGGCTGATACTCGTGACAATTTTATTTGGGTTTAAGTTCAAGGAGACGAAGGGATTAGCCATGATGCTCACAACCACAGTGGATCCTTTTAAAGAACACTAAGCTTGCAAAACTAAACACTTTCAGAAAATGCCTATTAACCATTTTAAAGCTATTAGAGACCTTCCGAATGACAAGTTTGAAATGTGTTCAGTGGGTGAGTTATTCCACTCTGAACAACAACAAAATATTTTAAGTTTAAGAGCTTAAACAAATCTGAAATAAATAGCAAACGTCTAAATAAGAGGTGATGTTAGAAAGTTATAAATAAATGAATGGTTCAAATAAAATTGGAATGCTGAAACTTTTAGATAAGACTTTGTAATTAATTATGAACCCGATTCTATAAAGAGTAAACAACTTCTCTTCTTCAAAATCTGATTATGCATTAGGCCTAGGTGCTCCAGGTGACTGGCGAGGTACTAAGATGGCTCCATTGTTGTTAATAACTACTGTTCTCTCTTAGTCTTAGTGCTTTTTTAATTTTTTAATAATAGTTTGTATATGTTAACAATTTTATAGTCGTGTTGTACACTGCCCAGAGAAATTTATTCATGAGATGAGCAGCAATATAAATTTGATAAATAAATGAATAAAAGCTGTTTCAGAAGAGACTTATGATTGAGCCATGGTGGCACAATTGTTAGAATGCAATTTTGCAGGCTAACACTGCCCACTGCCAGGAATTCGATCCTGACCAACTAAAGGTTGACTTAGCATTCCATCTTTCTGAGATTGTTTGAAATGAGGACCCAGATTGTTGCAGGCAATATGCTGACTCTGTAAACCAGTTAGAGAGTGCTGTAAAACACTATGAAGTGGTATATAAATCTAAGTGCTATTGCTATTAGCAATACAATAAAATATAGATCACTTAATTGAAAGCCTTCAATCCAATAAACTGAAAGAAATGGACTGAATAAACTTGCCAACAAGTTAATAATTATACTTTAAACAATTGTATTATGGCATAATAGTACCTATTTATTTGCTCTTAAAGGTACAATTCCCCTTGAACTGCAGCTCCTGTTTGGCTTGATTTCACCATAAGGAGTCTTCTGAGCTCAGAAAATGAATTTGGATGTCTTTTTTGCCTATCCTGGTTGATCAGGAATTCCAAAACTCGCAAAAGGAGGCTTGGCAAGAATTGACTAAGTGATGCTGAGCATCTTGTAGATTTTAAGGCTATATCCCCAGCCCATTTAGTCTTTATTTGCCTTGAAAACACATCTAAATGCATTTCTTTCCTTTGCATGTAATAGGGAGGAATTTTTAAAATTAAGTATTAATTTTAAATTAAGTGTGAAGGAGCAACTTGAAGAGACTAGAAGCATTTGAAATGTGGATTTACATACGGCTGTTACGTATAAGCTGGGTTGACAAAATCAGAAATGAGGAGGTGATAAGCCGCCTGGGAAAGCCAAGGAAAATAATCAAAACCATTAAAAAGTGAAAGTTAGAATATTTCGGACATGTGATGCGACACCTGGAAAAATATGGCATACTTCACTTAATCCTCCAGGGAAAAATTGAAGGAAAACGAGGTCCAGGCAGAAGAAGAACATCATGGCTTCAAAATCTAAGGGACTGGTTTGGACAAAACTCAGCAGCACTTTTTCGTGCAGCTGTTGATAAAAATCAGATCGCCAATGTCCGATGACGGATATAGCACAAGAAAAAGAATGAAAGATAAGGGAGTGTCAAGAGATGAAAACAGACTGATGAACAGTAGTATAAAAAAGGTTAAAAATAAAATATTGATTTATGATTGATTGGATGAAATATATAATTATGTACTTCATTGATATATTGTAAGGTATATGTATTGATATTTGTATGAAAATTGTGGAGAAAAAAATAATAAAAAATTACAAAAAAAAGAAGAAGAATGAAGGAGCAACCATACTGCTATTTCTCCTTCTTTCTTTTCATTTTACGCTTCAAAATTGATCAACCTGCTCCAAAACAGAGCACTGTTTAAGGAGTATAGAATTATTTCCCGAATCCCATGGTGGAAAAGAAAGTTTTTTGTAACATAAAGTTTGTATTTCAAACAATTGTATGATTGCAGAAAAATCCAGCAGATGGGTAGACATTACAAACATACACACATAAAAATAAATAAAATTATGACAGTGAATTGCAGTCATTGAATTTTAAGCTGTATTTGTTAAGACTGTCTAATTTCTTATAGAGTATAAGAGAGAGAGAGAGAGAGAGAGAAATACAGACAGATTCATGTTCCATATGATGTTTTAGTCATACACAGATTTTGGTGTAAAACCAAGTTATAAACAATAAACCAAATTGAAATGCAATTCAAAGAGAATATGCACACAAGAATAAGTAAACAATAAGGCCCTTATTCGAAGCATGACTGAAACAGCTGTTCAGCCAGCAGTTTCAATTAAATCTTTATGGGGAAAATAATTTTAGATTAGAACCACATTTTCCCTGCCCTATATAGAAAGAAACTGTTTCATATTGCTGAAATTCAACTATAGAATTTCTTTCTTTCTTTCTTCTTAGATTACCTCCAGCAAACAATTATGACATTATTATCCCCTCTTGCTGATTTTGTTTTCCAACCTGATCTTCTATTTTGCTGATTATTTGGGTATTATAAATTTGAGTATTATGAATCAATATTGAATTGATATTGAATATGATAACATATGAATGATGAGAAATGTTTTTAACTTTTATATGTATTTTTAATTGTTTTCTATTGTTATTTTAAAATTGATTGTTCATCTTTTTGTTGTATGCCACCCTGAGTCCCCAGGGAGATGGGCAGCCTCTCAGATCAAAATAATAATAATAATAATAATAATAATAATAATAATAATAATAATAATAATAATAATAATAATAATAATAATAATAATAATAATAATAATAATAATAATAATAATAATAATAATAATAATAATAATAAGCCCCAGTTCTGTTATTTCTGATTCTGGCAGTTGTTCTTTCTAGAACTAGCGCATTTGTTTCAAATGTACTCTTCTTATTGGACTTGATCTGTAGTAACAGATCATCATTTCTTTGTTTTCAGTTTCAGTATATTTGTGATGGGTGAACACCTTTTCTTCCAGTAGTTCTGCAGCTGCTGGCCCTGCCTGTTCAGCCAATTGTTCTGAATCCTATAGTCCAGGGGTCGGGAACCTATGGCTCGCGAGCCAGATGTGGCTCTTTTGATGATTGCATATGGCTCGCAGATAAAACAAAATATTCTCACTTGTTTTAATTAAGGTGACCAGACGTCCCGATTTTGGCGGGACAGACCCGCTTTTTAATCAATTGTCCCGCGTCCCGCCCGCCCTCTTAAAAAGTCCCGATTTATTTATTTATTTATTTATTTATTCGGCTTTCTTATATGCCGCCCAACTCCCGAAGGACTCAGGGCGGCGTACAGCATAGGAAAATACAAGAAACCAATAAACAAAATTTAAAAACATAATATAAAAATTAAAAATGCAATATAAAAACAACCATGCAACAACCAAGCATACCCGGGGGAGAGTTCAGCTGGAGTTAAGCTCTGCCCCCTGCCTGCAGGAAAAGCCACGTGTTAACGGCTTTTTGGAAGGCCAGCAGGGTGGGGATGGTTCGGGTCTCTGGAGGAAGTTTTAAAACAATGTCGGGACATCTGGTCACCTTAAAACACCCACCCATGCCTTTCTCTCTGCAAGGCGGGCGCAGAGAGATGACGTCGCTGCTGTCGGCGCCCCACGCTGATTGGCTGTTGAAGGGTGAGTGGCGGCGGCGACAGCAGCAAGCCGGGAGCGCTCGCCCAGAATTGGAGTCAGCGAGCAGCCGGGCATCGGGGCTCTTCCCCTGCCTTCTCCATCCTCCAGGGTCGCCACTGCGGGGGTTCCGTCTCTCCGGTGGTGCCTGCGTTGGAAGGGAAGGGGGGGAAAGAAAGGCAGCCTGCGGGGCTTGGCACGGCTGGGAGTTGTGAGGCGGCGTAGCAACCGGGCTGTTCCTCCGGGTGTGCTAAAGTGCTCAAGTTTTTTCTCTCTCACACACACATGCACAACCTTCCAACGACTGGGAAGTCGTGCTGGGAGATCCAGTCCGACCCGGTCATTGGAAGGTTGTGCATGTGTGTGTGAGAGAGAAAAAACTCGAGCACTTTAGCACACCCGGAGGAACAGCCCGGTTGCTACGCCGCCTCGCAACTCCCAGCCGTGCCAAGTCCCGCAGGCTGCCTTTCTTTCCCCCCCTTCCCTTCCAACGCAGGCACCACCGGAGAGACGGAACCCCCACAGTGGCGACCCTGGAGGATGGAGAAGGCGGGGGAAGAGCCCCGATGCCCAGCTGCTCACTGATTCCAATTCCAGGCGAGCGCTCCCGGCTTGCTGCCGCCGCCGCGCATGAACGTGGTCCGCGGCAGGAAGCGAGTTCAAGCGACCCTCCGCCGCTGCCGGCCTGCAACCCGGCACCCCATCCTGCGTGCCCCGCCCCGTGCCCCGTATGGTGAGTGTTATAACAACATTATTTAAAAGAATAAATTCAGAGGCTTATTATACTGACATTTAGTTGAATTCACTTTTAAAATATATTATATGGCTCTCACTGAAATAAATTTCCAAATTTTTTGCTTTCATGGCTCTCTTAGTCAAAAAGGTTCCCGACCCCTGCTATAGTCCATTTGTCACCAGATGTCTAGCGTGGTCCTTGTTGATTGGGCGATGACTGAGCCGATATGGGCTACCTCTTGTACAATGTTGTGAACCTCTGTCCATAGTTCTTCAGGCACTCTGTCTATCAGACCTAATTCCTTAAATCTATTTGTCACCTCTAATGTATATTCATCAGGGATATGATTTAGTTCATACCTGAGTGGCCTAGTGCTTTTCCCTACTTTCTTCAATTTAAGCCTAAATTTTGCAACAAGAAGCTCATGATCTGAGCCAGTCTGGTGATGTCCATGTGTAGAATAGTCTCTTGGGTTGTTGGAAAAGAGTGTTTGCTATGACCATCATATTCTCTTGACAAAATTCTACCAGCCTGTGCACTGCTTCATTTTGTACCCCAAGGCCAAACTTGCCTGTTATTCCAGTTAGCTTTTGGCTTCCTACTTTAGCATTCGAATCCCCCATGATGATAAGGACATCATTTCTTGGTGTTAATTCTAGAAGGTGCTGTAGGGCTTCATAGAACCGGTCAATTTCATCCTCTTCAGCACCAATCGTTGGGGCATAGACTTGGACTACTGTGATATTGAATGGTTTGCCTTAGATTTGAACTTAGATCAATCTGTCATTTTGGGGATTGTATCCCAGTATTGTTTTTACTACTCTTTTATTGACTATGAAGGCTACTCCATTTCTTCTGAGGGATTCTTGCTCGCAGTAATATACCTGATGGTCATCTGAATTAAATTCACCCATTCCTGTCCATTTTAATTCACTGATTCCTAAGATGTCAATGTTCAGTCTTGTCATCTCTTGTTTGACCATGTCCAGCTTGCCTTGATTCATGGATCTTACATTCCAAGTTACAGCATCGGACTTTCTTTTCACCACCAGATACATCCACAGTTGAGCGTCTTTTCGGCTTTGGCCCAGTCGCTTCACTCTTTCTGGCGCTACTAGTACTAGCCCTCTGCTCTTCCCCAGTAGCATATTGGACCCCTTCGACCTGAGGGGCTCATCTTCCAGTGTCATATCTTTTTGCCTTTTGGTACTGTCCATGGGGGTTTCATGGCAAAGATACTGGAGTGGGTTGCCATTTCCTTCTCCAGTGGATCACATTTTGTCAGAACTCTCTGCTATGACCTGTCCGTCTTTGGTGGCCCTGCATGGCATACCTCATAGCTTCATTGAGCTACGCAAGCCCATTTGCCATGACAAGGCAGTAATCCATGAAGGGGTTAATCTCAATAAGAGTTACATTTTATCTCCTTTTCATTTTCATTGATTCCTGCATGTTTCTGTTGAAAAGCCCATCTACAGAAAGATCTTAGTCAATTAATTGAGAACATTTAAAAGCCCAGTTCTTTTAAATAATGGAAATTCTTGGCTTTATTTAAATCAGTTTAATTATTAAACCAACAGCCCAGGTTTTATTTCTGGCTTTTTAGTTTTAGTTTTAATAGAGTTTGTACATATCATGCTAAATACACAGAGTAACTACTGTAATTCACCAGTAAATCCTCAATAATTTCTACTGCAGGATTAATACAAATACCTAAATGTAACACCAATAATTCATCCATGCCTTATTTAATGTGTGAATTCCTTGCTCTCCAGAGTAATAGTTGCCTAATCATTCTAGGGACAGGGCACACGGGCAATGTGGATAAGCTCTAAGTTGCTAGGCTGTGTTCATCATATACTAAACCTGTTACATGTGAGTTGTAGCAAAGCAAGTGGCCCCACCATTTGCTTAAAAATAAACTTTAAAATGAACATCTTTTCTCTTTTAGTTCTTGACATTGCCATTTAGTTTACTATGTGTTCATAGGTAGCACACTCATTTGGGCACATTCATGAAAATAATTTTTGAAAATACATGAAGGCTGATTTTCATGTAACATACGGCTCTGACTTTAGTATCCTATAAAATTAAACTCTCCTCATAGACAAGTGCTTGTCTAAATAGATTTTTCCCCCACGCCTTGTTTCCCCCCCCCCCAACTCCCTGCATTGTAGCCAAGGGAAATAGGGTTGAAGGCACTCCTGATATTAGTTTTTCCAACCAGCAGGAGAAAGCCTGCATTTTAGAATAGTATTTTCTTTTCCCACTGTAACACTTGCTTTCCCAACCTACATCACCTTCTGCCTGTCATTGTGTAAAAATAAGTTAATACCTGCATTCCAACATTTCTTTAATAGTCTCGATGCAGCTCAGGTCTGACTAATGGCATTGTTAAAGGAGGGCTTTAGGGAAGAATTTTATTAGGATGAAAATGAGGAATCCCTAATGGATCCATCCGGCTTTTTTTCCTACTTTTGGAGCAAATATATACATTTTCTACAAGACCTCAACATAGACACCATGATACTGGTCCTTCAAGTTCTTTCCTCATAATAACCCCTCAATATGTTAGCTTGAGATATATAATCAGCTTAGAGTTACCTAGCAAGTTTTAGCACGTATTAGGAACCTGAATTTCGACCTCTCTGGTCAGAATTCAATACTTAAAAAAGAACTTTGCTTCTGCCTCCAATATTTTTCTGTCATGCAAATTAACAACTTTTGGATAATTTTTAATGCATATAAACATACATGTGAACCTTGTTGACATCATTATAATTTTTTAAAAAATAATGTGTGGCTTGTTGGAAATAATGCCCACGTGTCCAGAGAAAATGGCAAAGGTTGGCTAATACTGGAGCACCTTATTATGGAAGTAGAGTGTAGGGGCGAGAAACACTTCGATCTATTTGTCTTTTGGTTTAAAAAAAGTGCTTTCTTGCTGGCCACCTCTGTCACTACAGCTGTTTTGCCAAATGGGAAATTACAATGCCTAGCATCATTAAAAGCAGCCATGTTATACTATCAAATTTCCCATTAATTTCCCCAAGCAGTCTACACTGCTATAACCCAAAGCCTATCAAATGTAGAGTCTTGGAAATGGCTATACTCTTCTTGTGACTGTGGTGATTACACAGCCTCAGGATTCATAAGCAAGCATAACATTGACCTTAAATTCAAGAAATGGAAGAAAGCTATTGGGCTGTTCCATTTCTTTATTTCAAGTCATTTGTACAAATGATATCAAATGCAGAGTGTGCTTGAGCTATGGAATCAAATGCAGGTGTTTTAATTTATAACTGGGCAGAAGCTCTCCCTCTGGTTTTCCATATGTTCTTGGGGCCATGCTGAGCCTCACTAGCTTCTTACACCTGGCAGCTTTATTCTGATGAAAGCTGCAATTACGGTAACTGTGCAACAATCCTATTTACAAGAAGGTGGTTGATCTGGTCTGCTCCTCTGAAATGACTTTACTCTGAAAGGGAGGGCTAGGGAGAGGAGAACAACAGCTGGTAGTAAAAAAGCAGAGAATTAATAATCTAAACAACCTTCCTTTTCTTTTTCTTTTTCTTTTCTTTTTCAGAAGTTGAACTTTTATACCCTAATATCTCAAATAGCAACCATGGCATTGGAGAGAAGACATTTGAGAAAATATAACAAGGTATAGCACAGGGGTCGGCAATCTTAAACACTCAAAGAGCCACAAAGGTCCTAACCAGAAGCCCAATGTTCAATTCTGGAGCCAACCGGAAGTCCACTCCCCCTCCCCACCATAGAGTCTCCTCCTAGCATGGCGTCTTTTTTCCTCTACCTGTCCTAACCAAAAGCCCTATCAATTGTGGAGCTGACTGGCAACAGGGAGCCTCAGCAGAGGGATGAAAGAGCCACATGTGGCTCCAGAGCCACCGGTTGCTGACACCTGGTATAGCAGGAGGCATCTACCAAAGCCTCAAGTCAACAGTTTTACAAACACTCATGGGAGAGAGAGAAAAAACAAACTTGTAAACTCTCAGGGTTCTAAGCAGAGAATTCTGTTGAACCTGAAAAATCAGAAATTGGTTTTCAAATGAAGGTTTTCTCCAAAATAGATTAAAAAGTAGGAGAGAAATGCTGATTAAAATGAATTATTTAAAAGGATCCCTAAAATTTAATATACTTTTTAAAAGAAAGTATAGAAAGTATAGAAAGTATACAATGCCGGCTGGCGGGCCCTAGGGGGAGGGCCTCCTCTGTGGGGGGGCCCGCGCTCTGGAACCAACTTCCCCCAGAGACTCGAACCATCCCCACCCTGCTGGCCTTCCGAAAAGCCGTCAAGACATGGCTTTTCCTGCAGGCAGGGGGTAGAGACTAATCCATCTGAGCTCTCCCCCGGGTATGTCTGGTTGATGGATATTCTTAAATATTAATTTTTTAATTTTTGTATTTGGTTTTAATCAATGTTTATTTGCTGGTGTTCTTGTATATTGCTGTACACCGCCCTGAGTCCCTTGGGAGTGGGGCAGCATATAAGAACCAAGAAATAAATAAATAAATAAATAAATAAATACTTCTTAGTATTAGATGTTTATTCAGCAAACTGTTTATTCAGCAAAATGAAAAAGAACAAAATGAAAGGATACCAAATAAGCATGAAAGAAAGCAACTTCTTCCTTTGAAGACATGAGCAATTAAAAGAATCATATCTAACATATGTGGCAAAGAGTATATGAGATTTGTCCCTCAGCTATTAGTTTGATCAGGAAGAGAACAAATGCTTTAATCAAGTCCTATCATAGCAGAAGGAATTTAAAGACACAACTTTGCTTATAGGTAAAATAGATAAGGGAAGTGTAAGCAGAAACAAAAAACTCCAAACAACCTTTTTGATTCTCAACTGACTGGAAATCAATAGAGAGATTTTCTCTATAGTTGAATGTCTGCATGCATTGTTTAAATGCATGCAGACATTCAGCTACAGCCAGAAAACCTATTTTTAATGGAAATTAAAAATTCCATTAAAATGTATGTAGACAATATATTCTACACAATATATGAAAAACCTGTCAGAGACACAGAGAAAATGGTAGAATAGCTGAGCCAGATGAACAAATAGTGTAATTATCTACAAGAAAGACTATCATTAAGGTTGCAAAAATACTGTCATGATGCACCAGATCCTAGAAAAATAAGCGATATGGTTGAGTTGGTTGTGCATTTGATGATGCTCCATAGTCATCCCAAATCTGTAATCTGTGTATTATGACAGCATATACTCTTTCTCATTGTGCATATATTCAGACTTCTCCACAACAAGGAGTAGTTTACTGTAATGACTGTTACATGATGGAAGGAATTCTCACCATGTTGTAGGAAAATGTCCTGCCCTAAAAGGTCTAAGCAGAACATCTTATGACAATGTTCCCCACACACCTCCAATTTTACATCTGGGGTTTCTTTCTCAAACATGTAAAATGAATTAATTGGCAAGCTTCATATTCCAACAATTACTCAAGACAGGAACAATGACATGTATTTGATTTGTTGATACCCAAGGGAAAACTGTAAGCAGGAAAGAAAGGTCTAGGAGGTCTAGAAAATTACTCTTACAAATTAAAATTACAAGCAATGCAATGGTTGCAATTACACAGTTTATTTAGATCACATTTTAAACTCTATCCAGTGGCTCTATGCCATCGTTCCTTTCTATTCTAGCTTGTACAACAAAGGAACTCTTCCTATATATCAAAGTAGTTATTCACCAAAAGAAAATGCAGTGAAATCTATTATTCAAGTTGACATATTATGCTGCTGAATTTTGCAATCTGTATGACCAATTAATATAGCTACATTTAACATTTAAGTGATGATAAATAACTTTACATTCTGTTTTGGGGAATAATTTATATATGATTCTGTGTTTTCTCTATTAAATAATTTATAAATCATAGACATCTATCGAATGCACCATGGCATCACATGCATTGTGAGTTCATGTGTCATTAACATAATGTTGTCACTATACATTACAAAAAATAATAAACATTTCTAACCCACTTTTCTCTTCCGTACTGACCTAATAAAAGGTTAAAATAGTCCAAACCATGCTTCTGTGAAATCAGACTTAGTCATTAATCTTCCACTTTGTCAGAAACATCACCACCTCTATTTAGTCAAATAGAAAGATTGGATGCAAATGAAATAATGAACAAATTACCTTTGGACATGAAGGTCAGGCTTCCAAGCTCAAATTCAACAGAAGCTACTCTGATGCTGGATGAAATACAGATAAATAAGAATCCATACCGTATACTAGGAAGAAGATTCTTTAAGCAGTTGATTGCCCTCCATGAAGTAGAGACCTTTTCATAGGCTGGCAGTTAAATTGCTATATTATTTTTCCAGCCATTTACAAAGTTTAACCAATACTGTATGCATATAGCTTTGCATTTGTCATCTTGAAGCTCAATTATTATTTACTGTTGACATCTGTAATATTCCTTTCCTAGGACAATTCGGTTCCCAATTTAACTTCCAAACCAACTTTCTTTTAAGCTGCAGTCCTATATCTCCTATTAATCTTTCTCCTAAGCACACCTACATATAGCTGTTACCTACTCTTTGTGATTCTCTGGCAGATTAACATGGCTAACCACTTTATAAATTCCAATTGCAGCAGAAAGAAGGGGGGAAATGTCTATGAGCTCTTACAGAGAAAGAAAAATAAACCTTAGCAAATTCAAATAAGATTTTCAAAATTAAATTGTAAAGCAAACAAACCAGCAAACTTACAGCAAAATGAATCACAGTAAGCAAAGAAATGAGTAACCTTGGCATGTACATAAACCCATCAAAGTGTTTATAGAAATAGTTCTTCATGCTGGGAACTAGCATATTATTCAGAATTATAGGTGCTCGTGAAACATAATCATGTGTGGTCTCTAAATTCTGATGAGACAGGACTCTTTCCTTGCCCTAAACAGTTGTGACTATATGCAGGGTATATAACAGGGCTGCTATCGTTCCTGCTAACATTTTTGAAGGAGAAATGTTTGAAAACACAGTTTGTTAAGTGTAGTGCATAGAGCAAAAATTACTTATTACCAGCTTCACCAGCGCTCAGTCTGTCTTTCAGGCGCCAATAGATATATCCAATTGAACAAAACATTAGTAACAGATTGGAAAACTGTTGCCCCATAAGAGCAAATCAAGAAATACATCAAATAATGTGCAAGAGCTAATTAGGACTCTCTATAGCTGCTCCTGTCTTCTGGAATAGCAGGTCCTGGAGCAGAATTTTAATGACACCCTCTTCCTTTACAGTATTGTGATATTTGTTTCGGGGGGGGGGTGTTAATAACCCCATGGAAATTCACATGGGTTTTGTGTATTTTTTCCTTGTTGCTGAATTAGGATTTATTTTTAATTTATTCCTATTATATCAGAGTTGTTTTGATGCCAATAAATCAAATAAATAAATCTGGCTGCCTTTTTATTGACACTGTATTTTTAAAAAAAGCGATTGAAAAAGTAGTTGTCTATTCATTCCTAGGTCATTTGTGCTAGACCAAAAGCTAATCAATGCACTGACATTTTTAAGCCATTCCACTTTTTGTGTAATACTTATCACTATCTTAATCATCTTTTACATCATGAATTCCCACCATGACATGCTGAAAAAAATGGCAGACATGTTGCACTAAAGGTGTATTTCCTTTGCTTGTATTTTGAAAATAAAAGCTGTGAGTATTGTTCAAGACCAATAAACAGTTTTTAGAACTTAAATACCAAATGCAGAAAAGCATTTGATCACTTCTCCATAATCATCATCCAACTGTATTCCTGATCGCATCATGCTTATATTCTGACATCTCATAACCAGCATTTCCATCATACATCATACTCTAATTTACTCCTCTCTGATATTCCTAATTTGCTATAACCCTTGACTAAAGTGAGTGATGAAGCACACAACCAGATAAATGCATTGGGGAAGAGATGGAGTGTGGTTGCTCTGATTTATTTGGGAAAGTGGGGATAACAATGACCATGATATTAATACTTCTATCTGACAACTACTCAAACCCAGGAACTGTCACAGGACTTTTTTATGTTGCCTTTTTCAAACAGGATAACCATTACAACCTATTGTTCATTTGTAATGTACACTGAGGGCCCAAAGAAAGCATTAGATCACAGAATTGTCCATGCAAAGAAGGGCTATGGAAATATATTCTGTCTCACATTTCTTAAAAAAAACCCTCCCATATTAACTATCTAAAAGTTGCTGGGCTGGTCATGGCTGTTGTATAGATGTGACTAGTCACCCAATGGTGAGAGGAACCTGCTCCTCCATGTGTGTGTTCTCTGGCACATATTTTCCAATTTACCATGATATACTTACAGGAATGGAATATAAACATTTTGGAAATTCCTTCAAAGCCCTTAGCCTTAAATTTGTGGGGTGATCTATACCAAATATGCAGAGAGGGATGGAGGAGAGGTTGAAAGGGAGAGGGAAAACAAACTGGCTATCAAATCTGTGCTGCAAAAGTACCCAAGTGCATTAGATGGCAGCAAACAGGACAGGTACAAGAGACAATGGTGGGGCTGCCATCTAAAAGTCATGGGGGTTTGCATAGCCCAAAGCTAAAAACCTTAGCAAAAAAGAGTGTTATGTGAGAGAAAAGGGAGACAAAAAGAAGAGGAAAATAGATAGCATAGAAACATACATACATTATCTATGTTACACAATGCAAAACAGAGAGGGGGTGGCCTCCTGAAATATTTTAAGTTGAAGAAAAATATGAAAAAAGCAGTAAAATCAAAATGTGCACATCCTAATGTTAAATATATTGCACTGAAGATATCATTATCATATAAGGCTTGTCTTTCTTGTGACTTATTTTCTGCAACCTATTCTAGAAAATATGTGCAGGAAATGCCTTTATAACCCTAAACCCTGGATTATTGCCAGAAGCAGGAGGCTAATAAGCTAAATGTGTCTAAAAGGGTCTGGTACCCTTTAAGGCAACAGAAAGGCAATGGGAAGAGGTTTTGGCAAAAGAGAAAATAATAGAAGTGGGAAACAATGACAGAAAAAAGAGTGAAGGAAGAAAAGAGAGAGGAATAGGAAATTGGGGGAAAAAGTTGGGCAAAGAAAGAAAACAGGAGTTCAGCTTGCTTGAAGAGAAGCGAAACCATTCACATCCTCTCAGCCCTCAAAATGACTAAAAAGCAGATGAAAACCTTCTAAACCGAGGATCCTTTTTCTCCCAGAATCCTTTATAGAAGTTTAGCAATCAACAATCTATGAGACAACAGATCATGATTTGCTCTAGCAAAAGGAACTATGCAGGGGTGGGTTCCTAATTTTTTTACTACCACTCTGTGGGCATGGCTTATTTTGTGGGTGTGGCTTGCCAACCATGTGACCGGGTGGGCATGGCTTACCGGCCATGTGACTGGGTGGGCGTGGCTTCTCGGACTGCTGAAGGGAGGGGAACTGAGATAGCTCCTGCCGCCCGTTCTTTCAGCTTCTCATGCGCTCCCTCAGCCATCGTCCCCTGCTTGGACTCACTGTGGGGTAGGAAGGCAGCGTATGCGCAGTGCCGGAAGTTCGGCTTCTGGGCATGCGCAGAAGAATTTTTTTAAAAAAAATTAAAAAAAATATTTTTTAGAATAGCGGCGCCCAGGCACCAGCAACCGACCACACCGGTACTGTGACATCACCAGCGGGCCGCTACCGGTGCTATAGAGTGGACCGCACCGGTAGGAACCCACCACTGGAACTATGTTATCTGATATACTGGGAGCATAGCATCCCTGTGACTTTATTTACTTCATTTATATCTTTCATGTTAAACCATTATACTTTTCTGTTCTGAAATCTTTTCTGTTTGCTATGATGTATTTTCTCAACAAGAGGCTTAAATTACACACTTGAGAGAAAGCAGAACAGCATGATTTCATTTGGTGGGTTGTTTTATTCTACAGGAGATCATCAAAGCGTTGAATGATACATTATGAAAATATCAATCAAGACAGCCCCATTTCATGTAAACAGGAGGCAAAAATATATACATCATGTCACGAATTAAATTGAGTGTTTATTTGGATAACTTTTTCTATTTAATAAGCCTAACTGAGATTCACTAATGTAATTTCCTAATATTTTACATTATTACTGAGATTACTTTTTACCTTCAAATTTATTTCTTAATTAGATTATATTAACATTGATTATAAATTACATTATTGCATGTCAATGTATTGTTTATGTGAGTTTACACATAAATATTCAAAGTAAGAAAACTCTGAAAATACAGAACTTAGAACACTATTTGTGTCAGTACTTTGTGACTTGGGTGAGGGGGAGGAACAGAAATAACAGCAGTGAAGTTCCTGTTGCTCTCTGAGCTTGGTTGTTCCCTTGTAGACATTTCATTACCCAACTAGGTAACATTATAAATTCTTTGAGCTTGGTAAACAACCAAGTTCAGAGAGCACCAAAACTCCACAATTCAAAATTGAGCTACAGATATCCCCTTCTATTACAAACAGAGTGGTCAATGCCTGGAACACTTTACCTGACTCAGTAGTTTCTTCCCCAAACCCCAAAAACTTCAACCTCAGGTTATCTACCATCGACCTCACCCCATTCCTAAGAGGTCGGTAAGGGGCGTGCATAAGCGCACAATCGTGCCTACCGTTCCTGTCCTAATGTACCCATATATTCATACCTCTTTTACTCTTATTCATGCTTGTAATATTACATATATATTCAATCATGTTTTACTGTTTAAACTTTGCTTTTAATAATATATGCTTGACAAATAAACAAATACAAAAAATATTAGAAATAACAGCTTCAAAATGCTGTATTTCTTAAATCCAAGTAAGAATCTTTTCTAGTGTTGCTTTTGGATTCTTCTAACTCATAAATTCTACAGTCTCTTTGGACACATTACATTTCTGATTATCTCCCCACAGATTTTCAATAATATTAAAGGCTAAGGACTATGAAGGTCTTTTCCAAAATGTTTATCTTTTATTCATGTAAGTACTTCATGGTAAATTTGAAGGTATGTTTTGGATTGTTGTCATGCTGAAAGTTCAAACCTATTTTCAGCTTTGTTTTTGTAATAGCATAGGACCTTGGGACATTAGCTTCTTTGTTATGTGGATTTTTGGTTGAATCCTTTCTTCCTTTTAGCCACATAATATTTCCTGGGCCACTGGCTGCCATGCAACCACAAAGATAATAAAACCCTCTAGATTTAATGGCCAACAAGAAATTCTTCAGCACAAATGTTTTACCTGTTTTTCTCCAAAAATATTTTGTGTTGTGGTAGCCAAACAGTTCAATTTTTTTCATCAGTTCAGGGTGCTTTGTTCCACAGCATTTACAGTTCATCAGGACAATAACTTTTCTGATGAAGATGAAAAAAGTATTTACTTCTGATAGTTGTCCTATGAGCATCACTACTGAAGAAGCAACACTATATTGTAGACCCATGGACAACTACTATTATTAACTCAGTTTTTCAGCAGTTCAGTTTTCATGCAGTTCTAGCTGACGTATCTTAGTATTTAAGCTAATATTAACCAACAAGTATTAACAAATTGATGTTGAAAAGGAGTTGTTGTTGTAGCAATAGCACATACAACATTCTGGCTAAGTTGGCATTAGGCTAGAATTGTATCAATCAGCTCTTAATTGGTTTCCCTTTTCAGTTGTAAGGTTTAATTTTATATTGGAAATATTCAAATATATGACTGCCTAGTATGACTGATGCAGAATTAAAATAAGAGTGTTGTAATTAGTGCTGAATAAATGTAGAGGATTGTGTGGCATATCATGCAATTGAGCTAGCTTAATTTGATCTCTGCATACCAAACAAATATGACTCCTAATATTAGTTTCTTGGGATAATGAATGGGAAGATACTGCTGAATTTCAATATCATACTTTGAGTTTCCCCATAGGTATTGTGCCATTACCAAAATAGAACATTGGATTACATAGGGCTTTGGTCTCATACAATCTGAGTGCTTTCATCCTTCTTTCTGAGTTGTTATATAAACTTTTTGTTTCTGTTATCTCATAGGAATGGCTGTAGCTTATTATTTCCATTCAGCCTTCCAGTATCAGTAAGGAGACTTTGAAGAAGCAGGTCAGGTAAAGGTTGATGCTTTTGAACTTTGACATTGGAAATACTCCTGGAAATAACATGGACAGCCAAAAACTAACACACTAACACAGAATACAGAATAACAGAGTTGGAAGGGACCTTGTCCAAATCTATACCATTTCTGACAAGTGGCTGTCCAGTCTCTTCTCTATAGTTTCCAGTGATGAAGCACCCACAAGTTCTGAAGGCAAGCTGTTCCATTGGTTAATTGTTGCTGCCACACACTGCTGGCTCATATTTAATTGATTATTCACTAGAATTCCAAGATCCTTCTCACAGTTAACCGCTATTAAGTCAGGTTTCACCTAATCTGTACATATAGTTTTGGTTTTTCTTGCTTAAGTATAAGACTACTTTTCTCTACATTGAATTTCATTTTGTTAGATAGGACCCATCACATACATACACATACATATACAACAAATCAACCCAGATTTTTCACTCTGGGCCAAATGATTAAGCTCAAATCATCTTACTTTAGACACATTATGTGAAGATCCAACTCTCTGGAAAAGACTCTAATGCTAAGAAAGATAGAAGGAAAAAGAAGAAGATAGCCAGCAATAAAGTGTATGGATTCAGTTACAATGGCAATGAGTGCCCCATTAGAAGAATACCAGAATAGGGACAATTGTCATGGAGAAAAATCTGTCTATGATGTCCCTATATTAAAATAATCAATTGTCAGACCAAGATGATGTTATGTGTCAGTGATAATCACCAAATAAGTTAAACCACTAATCTGATTCAGCATGTTCATGTAATTATACGTTCATAATTTGTTTTTTCTGTAACAGTTTTATTCACAGCCAGAGAATAAACAAAAGAGCAGCTCACAGTATGGGAAGGGAATTGAATGAGTCAACTGTATTTACTGCACAATGTCAGAAAACAGGAAAGTCTCTTTATGTTGCCTAAGCAATGGGTGACAACTCCAACTTTCCAATACTATGAGAGGATGATTGGGAGTCTGTCTAGAAAATATGAAACTTTTTCCTTTCCTTCCAGCAAAATAGATTACCCTATTTTTTAATAACTTGTCTTTATAAACTAAGATTAAAACTTCAATATCATAAAATTACTCAAGTTCAATCTATTTAAATATTAAACTTTAAGGTTTTGTAAAATACAAGCTTTAAAGTTTTAAGCTGTCGTTAAATTAAATACAGATTTGGTGCCAGGCATACATCTCAAGGGAGGGATTTTCAAAATGTCTTTTTTTTCCTAGTTGATAAAATTACTTCTCTTAAAGAAAGAACAAAGAGATTGTCTCTTCAAATCAGCGTCATGCATGAACAGGCTTATTATGCAAGAAATGATCCTGTTAGATACTGTGATCCAAAACCACTTTAAAATTCCAGCAGTGTACTTGAAATGGATTTGGGTATGAATAGGCAATTAACCGAACTTCTTCAGAACTGATATAAGACATTAAATACATCAATCAGAATTTTCTCATCTAACTTCTGTTCTGACAATTCCAACCATTTTCAAGGGCAGCCACACCTCTGAGACATTATTTTAATATAATGTAAAGGTTACTGATAAGCAGCTATCAGCAAAGGATAATCTGATAAAACTAGGCAAGATATTGAGACTACATGAGCCACACAAAAAAAACCCGGTATGGGTTTCAGTACTTCTATTCCTGAGCATAAGAAAGTCCTTTGGATCAGACTTCTGTGTTTGACCAAATACATCTAGGAAAACACTAGGACAATAACTCTATTTCATAATGGCTTCCTGAGAACTGGTTTTGAGATATGCTTCCTGGCAGTCAGGAAATAAAAAAATAACTGGACCAATGTATTTGTCCAGTTATTTTTAAAATAATAGAAACTGGCAATTATTCTCACCATACTTGATGACAATAAATTCCATGGTTAGACTATGTGCTTAAAAGGATTCTTTTTATTTAGAGTCAGTAAATGGTTCCAGCTTCTATGTAATATGTAAGAGAAATCACCTGTCCATTCACATTTCTACTCCATGTTTTTATACCTCTTCACTTCCCTACCCACTAACCAAAAAAATAAAACTACGAAGTCACATTTGCACAGGAGCTATTTTATTTATCTAATAATTCTGGCTCTTGTTTTCTTAAGCATTTCCAGCTTTACAGTATTCTTTCTGAGGTGCAATGACTAGAAGGGTGCATAATATTTTAAAAGCAGTATGTCCCTAGCTTATATTTATGTAAGTCATTAGACTTACATAATTATAGAAGCAATTCTATTTTTATCATCTTTTTTAAAAAAAATAATCCTAAACATGGAATTGATCCCTTTTTTAAAGAACAGTTGCATACTAGGCTGACATTTGCATTGATGCTTCCTCTAGAGTACGGATGTCAAACTTGTGGCGTTACGTTACTGTCACATGATGTTTTGCAATGTTTTTTTCCCTTCACAGAGCTGGGGTGGGCGTGGCCTGCGTGTGACGCATCTGGCCTGTGGGCCGCCATTTTGACAACCCAGCTCTAGAGCCTCATTTGCATGTTTTGTTTTTGTCATTTAAATATATATAAATGCTCTGCATTATACTTCATTTGCTCTTTCATACATCTCTTAGCAAGACATGATTTACTTTTTGGAACCCATATTGATCTTTTCTTGATAAAACGTATTCACCCATATTATAATATCTGTACACTTGATTATGCTTTCATTAATAATTATAACTTCCTCCAGAACAATCTATACATCAGTTTTCCTAAATCTAGGAACTACAGCCCTATAGTGCCTCCATCTGGTCAGGATGCTATCAGAATTGAGCTTTGGTTTACTATATAGGCATCTAGTGGTTATTATATCCGCCACAATAGTTTAGCATCCCCATGACTTTACTGGACCTGAATTGGATAACAAATACATATAGTAAATACATTGGGGACATATTTCTGATTTGACTTTTTTAATTGGAAATTTTCAGACTTTTTCTAGGGGTGAAGGTTCTATGTATTTGCTTCATCGGATAGCTGGAATTTGTTCTTCCAAGCATTCAGACTTGTGCTGGAGTCCATCCTTAGGGAACACATCCTGGAGAAAAGTTTCCTGAGGATGGGCTCCAGCACAAGTCTGAAAACTTGGAAGAACAAACCTCTAGGCCTGGTGACCAACTCAGATTGGGTCCTGCAACATTATCCTGTGTCTTCCTTTTTAACATTTGTTAATGTGTTTCTTAAAAGCATTTAAAAACCCTGGCCAGCTTACAGAAGCATCAGACTCTTTGAAGAATAGAGACTTCTTGGCCAATGTTTCTTTTGATGGCCATGTGTTCACCGAGCAATAAATTACACTAGGATCCAAGATAAATCAAGTACTCAAATTTACTTCCATCAGGATTTCAAGGCTAATTCATTTGGAACCCCAATCATCTTTGATCCTCATCCAGAGCTATTCTACTTCAACAGTGTAAAACACTAATGTGTTTGTAGCATCTTCCAGTTTGAAGGATTAACTAAGCAAGGAGGACTGAATCTATCCTAATAACTTCTAATTAGGGTTTAAAGTTAGAGATGATATTCTATATAACTCCCCACAATCATATTTGTTATATTCAGTTTATCAAAAAAAATTAAGTCATTCTTGTTAGGACCCTGTTCAAACGATTGGGTTTGCTAATATATGAACAAGCCACAAATCAATGTTTATGTGAATATAGTGAATATTGCTTTAAATGTATTGTAGGCTGATTACTATAAAAGGGAGAAAGAGAGCATGCTCGTTCAGAGTTCTGCTGATTTCCTGCTGATTCTGATTCTCTCTGCTGATTGTCTCTGCTGCTTCACTGTTGAGTAATTGACTTCGTATCTGTGTGAAAGTACTGTGAAGAGCTGCTGTCTAAAGCGTAACTATCTGTGATAGTATAGATTTGTTTGTAAGCTGTATTCTTTGTTTGCTAGTTAAAACAAAGATAGGCAAGAAGAAGATTCTTCGTATTGATTGACTTACCGTGTATGACCTTGGACTTCCTATTTGAACTTTGCTACTTCTTTAAGTAAACTATTTGTATATAGTTTAAACGTATCTGTTTATTGATTGAATCATAGCAACTCATATCAAACTGCAACATCACATTTCGCTGTGCACATGCTCAAGAGCACAAGAACTCCTTAACATTTCTCATGCCCTAAACGTTTATTACTACCAAACACATAATACAAGGTATTTTCCAATGAAATCCTAAATTATTCTACATTTGAAGTTTTTCATTTTTTATGACAGGTTCAGAGAAAAACATGACCCTTGTAATGTTTTATTTCATGTCACATTGGATTTTACATTTGCTACCCAAAGAATAACAGCCAGATAGTTCTGTGTATGATCCAGATGTCTTCCTACAAGTTCTCATGTTTACAATTAAGCATGAAGAAGTTACTGGGGATACCTAAAATCAGAATTTTAAAATTATCTGAGGAATAAAACACATATGTGAGCTTAACAATGTCAGCTCGGCAGAAATTTAGACAGATAAAGCATAGGACTACATCAAGGGAATATAATTCAATGTCTAACACAGTGCAAAAGGGAACGGAAAATAAAGGGATTGGATTTTTCCCTATATGGATTTGTTTCATACTGGATTGCCTAAGAATATTGTAGCTTCTTTTGGTATTTCCTGAAGTTCATTTTTATATCCCAAGATTATAATCATTTAGTTAAAACTTTTTTAAAAATATCTCTCAACAAGTCTTAGGTTGAAGACCTATACATATCTTTCTTTACTAAGGGAACCCACTGAGAATATCTTATACATTTTCTAATTATTTTTTTAAAGTATAAATAAAATTAACTATTTGATGGTGATCAGAAAAAAAACTTATTTGGACTGGGATGTGTCTCAGTGAAGAAAATAGAAATATATCTCAGTTTCTGGTTTTCCTTTTGCTATGCTTTATGCCTAAGACATACTTCAAAGTATTCAATGTAGACAATTTATTAAGATTTCTAATTCCCAAATATACTATTAATTTTGAAATTTTAAGCACATTAATCTTAGACATTATTACCAGTCGAGTTTTTAAAACTATAGTACATTAAAAGACACTCAGATTCTCATTAATTGATTGAAAAATCTGGTGTCTTCTAAAAAGACAATATATTTTACAATATTGAGTTATTGGTATGATTTGTAAAGTGACTGCAAAAAGACTATTAAAATTCCCCATTACTCTGTGAAAGAAAGTGACGTATTCATTTATACTGGTTGTTTCCAATGTTTGGAATTTTTTAGGATTTACAGAATTAGAAAAACAGAGAGAATCAGAAATGCAAAATGTGGAATTTTATTCTTGGATGAATGATACAATAAGTTTCCGTACATATTGATACCTGGGACATTTATTCATTTATTACACTTTGGGGCCATCTAAATCATATTTGTATGAGAAAGAGAAAGTGAGGGAGGAAGGGAGAGAGGAAGAGGCAGAGATGGTAATATTTTTCATTACCCAAAGCAACTACTTGCTTTGGGTAATTCTTGACTTATGACTGGTTGCTTAATGACCGTCCAACTTTACGATGGACCCAAAAAAAGGTGCTTATGACCCAGATTTCAAGTTCTGATGGTTGCCATCCCTGGCCAAGCGATTGCATTTTGGGCACTCAGCAGCCAGTCCACATTTATCGCTATTTGCTGTGTCCAGTGGTCACATGATCACAACTTACGACTTTTTTGCTGGAAACCAGCATTTACTCCCAGTTTCTGGCAAAAAAAAACCCCCACCCATTCTGTTTGTTTTATGATTGCCATAAAAAAGGTTGTAAAATCAGATAAGGTCACGTGATCGCCTGCTTAATAACCAGCACGACTTATAGGCTCAATTACACTAAGTTGAAATATCTGTATGGTAAAGAATTGCTTGCTTGCTATACAGTTGTAGAAAGATATGTTGTACTTATAAAAAACAGACCAGGCAGTAGTCTGGACTGGCAATGCCTATAACACTATATAATTTAGAAAATAATGATGCATGAATATTTCTACATCTATAAAATCATGCTATGTCATTTTGTTTTTTTAAAGTAGTTAAAATTAACAATAAATTCTAACAATATATATGCATAAAATAGATATAGATTATATTATCCCTTTATATCCTATCAGGAATAGAAGAGTTTAATATAGTATTCTGTCACAAGAGTTGTAGGAGTTGTCTATGTTACTAATAACAATAGCAATAGCACTTAGACTTATATACTGGTGCAAAATGCAGCTGCGCGAGCTGTGGTGGGTGTCCCGAGATACACCCACGTAACACCTATACTCCACCAGCTGCATTGGTTGCCCATTGGTCTCCGGGTGCAATTCAAGGTGTTGATCATCATCTTTAAAGCCCTACATGGCTTAGGACCAGGTTATCTTCGGGACCGCATCCTACCTCATACATCCCTACGACCAGTTAGGTCCCACAGAGTCGGTCTCCTCCAGGTCCCTTCAACCAAACAATGCTGGTTGGCAGGGCCAAGGGGGAGAGCCTTCTCTGTGGGAGCTCCAGGTCTCTGGAACCAACTCCCCCCCCCCCGAGATCCGAATCATTCCCACCTTGCTGACCTTCCGGAAAGCCATTAAGACATGGCTCTTCTTGCAGGCGGGGTGATTGTGACTGTTGCTTGTGTTGTTTTATCGCTTTTAATTACTATTTTATTATTGTTGTTTTATTGTATTTTTTGATACTATTTAGCTGTTTTTATATATGTTGTACGCCACCCTGAGTCCTCAGGGAGTAGGGCGGCCTATAAGAATCGCAAATAAATAAATAAATACCCCTTTATAGTGCTTTTACAGCACTCTCTAAGCGGTTTACAGAGTCAGCATATTGCCCCCCAACAATCTGAGTCCTCATTTTACCCACCTCGGAAAGATGGAAGGCTGAGTCAACCTTGAGCCGGTAAGATTTGAACTGCCGAACTGCAGCTAGCAGTCAGTTGAAGTAGCCTGCTAATAATCTTAGGATCATTCCTGATTCTGCTGAAATCAGGGGAAACTGTAACTCCTTATCTAACTTGCATTCACCACTTCAGACTGTTGAATATGGGGGGAAATGTTATTTTTATTTTTATTTACATACTATTTTAACACTTCCCACCTGAGAAAGGGAGAAAACCGTACTGCTGATATTCATAAATCTTGTTATTGAAATTTGGCACTGAAGTGGAAGGGAGAGGAATAAAAAAAGAAGAAAGGGATATAAGAGCGATTGTCCCACTCTTCCTAAGACTCAGGGAAACCCACAGTAGAACTTCCAATTTTTTTTCTAGATGTTGCTTTCTATGGACTGAATTTCTAAAGACCAGAGTTTTTACTAATACAGTATCTTCAGCATATCTGAGTGTACTTACACTCCAGCTTAGCTTCATGTAAAAAAAAACATAAAATATGAGCACATGAAAATACATTCTTCCATTTATTATACAGATTCTACATGGAGATCAAGAATTTCCTAAACTAAACTACAATTCACCTATTAACACATAAAATATTTATTCTGTTTCATATCTTATGTTGAGGCAACTGCGTGCCCAGCTGTCTCTAATACATTATCCCTGTCAGTACTGTAGAACAAATGGTATAACTCAAAAGTTTTTCCATGCTTCTTTGCCATTGTGCATGTTTATATAACTGGGTGGGGGATTTTATGCCTATTATCTTTTCAGAGCTATACATTATATCCTATATCAGATCTGATCTGGGAGTTCCCAGCCATATCAATCATATTTACTCCACAGCAGATTTTTCAGAAAATTCACATTTAACTTTAAACATTAGGGGATTCTTTTCTATGGTAGGAGAATGTTATATGCTTTTCTCCTAAGTAAATTGCAATATTTAAATCAGAAGAAATGAACATAGCTACAAATATATTTTCAGCACAGATGCTACTTTGGTCTCCTTTTTAGATTAGATAAAATAAAATTGAAGAATACATTGACTGGGAATTATCACATTGTAATACAAAGACTTCTTATTTGAATAAAGAAAAATTGTCATTCTTATTTTCATGAAGTCTCCCTCTTTCTAAACCAGAATTTCTTCCTTTCTTAATGCAATTACCGGGACAATTTTTTCATTTTTAAAAAAGTTTTAAAAGTTCTAGAAGTGTATATTCTATTAATAGTTACAAAATTATTTGTTTGACAATCAACTATTTTTTCTGAGAAATAAAACCACAAGTATGAAGGGTGAAGGGGGACCATAATATTCAGTTTGGACCTAATCTGAAATGTTTGGAAGTAACCCAGTTGGTTTTGGACTGATTTGCTTGATTGTACTTGGAAGCTAATCTGAAGTGAAATTCAGAAATAAGTAGATCTATACCTCTTATTGACCAAGAAGGAATTTTGACATGATTTATTTTTTAATGGAAGCAGAACCTATAAAATTAAGGTCAAAATATTAGAAGCAATAAATAGATTCTAGATTCATGAATCTAGAGTCAAGTGCAATGGTAAACAGATAGGGATGTAAAAAAACTAGGTGATTGAAATAGGAATTCGTAAGGAGCCGTGAGGGTAATTAAACAGAAAAACAAGCATAGCACCAATAATTGTCCCCTCACTGACTCTTCCAAAACTCCATAAAAATCCCTACTTATATGCCTTAAAACAGGGAACACATAATAGGAAGGTTAAGTGCAAAATGCATAGGACATCCTAGCATTTTATAAAACCCCAGAGACCTATTTGGATTACATCCATCATCTATTTTTCGTCTTACTACATATTTGGCAAGTGGTTTGACAACTGATAGCCTGAAATTATCCCCAAACAGTACAATGGATGTAACCAAAAGTGGATGATGGCACCAAGGTCATAAAAGAATCATTTGAAACAGAAGTATCCAAAAGATCCAATACTCTATCATCTGAATCACTTGCTGAGACGGGTGGCTATAGAAATCAAATAAACAAATAAATAAAATTACAAAAGCAGTAATACAAGCGCTACATCTATCTATCTGATGGCATGACACAAATATAATAAGTAAAGAGGTTGCAGAACACTGGCACAATGCTGCTTTCATTACTTGCCTCCATATACTTTCTTCTAAAAGACATTTCTGCTATCAAAGAGGTGTGATCAAAATGTAAGCAAGGCTGTATGGAACTGAATTTGTAAGAGCTTTTAGTCTTATACTTGCATATATTCTTAAATGGCTGCTGTTTTATACCGTGGGATTCTGGTCCATCCCACATGGTGAGAATTCCCTCACAATATGCTAGAAGAGTTTCATATGTTATCTAATGTGTTAGCATGTTATGGAATGCACTTTTCTGTTTGCCTCATCAGATTTCTGCTTGACTATAAAAGCAGCTTTGGATTCTTTGATTAGGCTTTGTTTATCTTCATAATCTAGTATAAGGCTCCTGTTCAGTAAAAGTTCATTTGAAAGTTCATGTCATTGGTTCTTTGTTCCAGCTGGTGCAGGATGGGTTCCAGGAAGCTGTGCCTATTCCTTTTAAATGCCCCAAGACTTCAAATCTCAGCAGATGTCACAGGATGTAACAGCTGTGTTTCCCAGCTCCAGTTCTGATTAAAAACCTCTCTTAGTATTCTTTCTGTTTCTATTGTGGGATAAAACTTAACTCCTGATAGCCACAATAGGCAGGGAAGAAGTAAAAGTTAAACATCCTAAAGAAAAAAAGGGACTAGGTTTAAAAATATTGTTCAAAACAAAAATCATAGTAATCTATCTAAACAAAGACTTTGTAATTCTAAGTGGGTCTTTTGGTTTACTTAGAATACTTTGAAGGGCTTCAGTTGATTTGTGTGTGATGCCATGTGTCTGTCCTTTATTCTTTTTCACAGTTTGTGTTTGTTGTGCTATATTGGATTGAGACAAAAAGACCTACGGGTTAGAATTAGGGTTAGATCTAGATAAAAAGAAAAGTTCTAGAAAAAAACAGGAGTCATGTGCAATACTCAGTGTAAGAATTGTCACAGTCACTATGTAGCACAAACAGGCAGAAGACTAGCAGAATGTATCCATAAGCAACACCTTGCACTCAAAAGACATCTTTAATTTCATAACACGTGGACAGACTTAACCATAGTTTCATCCTATGTGAGCATTCTAGACCAAGCCAAGTCCAAAAACCTAGAGAATTCTTGGAAGCCTCTTAAGCAGCCATCAACAGGCAAGTAGAGATAAACAACAGCGACATACCATTCAAAAAGTCAATCAAAAAGCCAAAAAGGAAAAAAAAGACCTAAACACCTCCTCACCCCAAACCAAAATCCAGATGAGGAGAGAGATTAACACCAATTAACACTAGACTGACAGTCAGGAAGTAAACAATATCCCAATCAAGGAACTACCAACTCAGACAAACACGCTAACAGTAAACAACAGCCTAATCAAGGAACCACCAAGACCATTCCCATCAATGCTGATAAAGCAAGCCACTAGTATCTAATAAGAATAAGCCTCCCTTCTAGCGCTGCTGATGTTACCTAGTTTGGTAATGAAATATCTACCAAGAAAACCACTAAGCTCAGACTGCACCAAGGACCTCACATATTATTTAGATCTGGACTAAAAAGAATGATATCAAAGCCAAATCAGCTGTAGAAGGGACTACTTTCTCTCATAATAGATTAGGGAAGAAATTATAGAGGTGTATAAAATCAAGTATGGCATAAATTATTTGGAGATAGAAAGAGAATTTTTTCTCCTATTTAATTTAAGATTACCTACTGAAATTGAATACAGAAGACAGAAAAATTGACAGAAAATTGGAGAATTTCACAAGGTGGTTGGACAGGTTAATAGAGGATCAGGCTATTCATAGCTATTTATATTGACAAATATTCATATCTCCTGAATCATAAGCAACAAGTCTTAAATATTGACTGCTGCAAATTGGCAATGGAAATGGATGATCACCCTTCAACACAGGTTTGCAATCTTCCCAAATGCACCCAGTTGGCCACTGTTTGACACAAAACACTGGACTAGATCCTTTATGGTATGATCCAGTTGGATTGCTCTTACATTCTTTAATCTGATTTAAATGTCATTTCTAAAATGAGTATATTAGTTTCTGAGAAGACTCTGCCCTTATTGCTCTATATTATAATATTGAATCTTTTTCTTTTCTTCTTAAATTTATTATCAACAACACTTTTTGGAATAAATAAATGCCATGATAAATGTTTTTCAGGAAGCATACAATATTAACCTAAATTTTATATAATTTAAACTACAGTAATGCATGGTTACTAGCTATAGTACTGAAACAACTATCACACATATACTTTGTAACATGAAGATGACAATAAACTGGAGGTTTGCCTATAACTCCAGACGGTGGTTCCAGCTGTAAATTCTCTTCATCTACTTTGGTTAATACAGCTTGATTGGCAGGATTAAAGGGAGTCAAATTGTGTAAATTATCTCACTGAGTTAATACTGAGCAATTTTGTTTTAAAAACCCTTTGACTCCTAATTCTTCTAATTTGTAGCTCCGTTCAGATACAATTTAAAATCTTTGTCATCACTAAATAATCAAGAATATTTAAAAAATAACATAACATGGTAAACTCTGACATTTCCTTTCTGCAATGAAAGCATGGCTAGTGAAATTCAAAAGATGGGTAGTTGCTGTAAATATTCTGTGCTTGAAATAAGGTATCTTTTGGAAGTGGAGTTATGCAGAGGAATTCTTCTGTGTTCATTTTTTTTCTCCCAGTTCACGAAGTTTGAGGAAATTTAATTTCCTTTAGAAATTCTTTCAGAGAATTTAGGTGAATTCAATCCATGGGGCTCAAGGAATGAAAAACCCTTTGTTTTCCTTTGCTTTCCCTCCCCCCCAAGACATTTTCCTCTCTTTCTTGAGAGGGTTCAATAATTTCTATGAATCAGGTTATTTCTCAAACATTCTATGCACATCAAATATAACAATCCAATGTAATGAATTATTATAATAAATTATAATAAATTTAAATAAATGAAATAAATTATAATAAATTATCCAATAGAATAAAAGTAAAGTTTTATACACATCCACTATAACAGTGATGGTGAATCTTTTTTGGCTCAGATGCCAAAAGGGTGCACGCATGCACGCGCCCACACCCATGCCCTCCCCCCTGCGCATGCGCACAACCCTCCACACTGCCCCCTCCGCACATACGCACAGGCCTCACTGAAGCCTCCAGACTCCTGAAGCCTGGGGACAGCAAAAAACAGCCAAACGGGCCAACCAGAATTTCAGAAACGAACCTGGTTGGCCCATTGGGCCATTTTTCACCATCCCCAGTATTCAGGGAAGCCTCCTGAAGCCTTTAGGAGGCTTCCCTGAAGCCTGGGAAGAGTGAAAACGGCCGAAAAGAAGGCCGAAAATCAGCTGGCCAGCGCACGCATGCATGCTGGAGCTGACATAGGGCAACGCCTCGCGTTCCCTCAGATATGGCTCCGCGTGCCACCTGTGGCACGAGTGACATAGATTCACCATCACTGCACTATAATAACCCAAGGTCCCTTCCAATTCTGTTGTTCTATGTTCTAATGCCAACTCTCTTTACTGGAAGGGAGTATAATAATGTCTATTTGATTCCCCCCTTTTTTTTCAAATTGACCCATTTGCCTTGTCCTACGTCTTGCTATGGGAAGCATTTCACAACCAAGCCACTGGCTAGAATTTCTGGAAGTTATAATCCCAACACATCTGGAATGTTTTGCCACCAAGAGAGGTTTGTTTGGTTTTACCTTCACCCCATTTCAGCAATCCAGCTGGTGACTACACTCGTACATTGTTTCTGAAAACTGAGCTCATGTAGAAAATAGAATGATTGAAGCTAACAAACAACATATGTAACAAGGAGTCATTAACTCGGTATCCTAAGAGGTTTTTTAAACTCCCTGGAAAGCAGTTATATTATCATTTTTCATACATAACAGAACTGCTAGGAGTACCTGAAAAAGAGGGACGTTTTAATTTTGTGTTTTTGCCAGCTGAGAGATAAAGTATTTATCACTCTGGTCTCATATATATTTCATCTTCACAGATAGAGATATTTCTCTTTTCAGACTGCATATAGCAAATGCAATTGTGTCAATAGAACAATAGAACACAATAGGCTCTATGAAGGCATAACCAAATGATAAATTCAGATGTAGGGCTCAGATTCAACATTCAGGATTCTTTTAGCCATCTCTCTCTCTCTCTCTCTCTCTCTCTCTCTCTCTCTCTCTCTCTCTCTCTCTCTCTCTCTCTCTCTCTCTCTCTCTCTCTCTCTCTCTCTCTCTCTCTCTCTCTCTATCTATCTATCTATCATCTATGATAGATAGATGCCTCTATAGATGCAGCAGATAGGCTGCCTCTCTTGCACAAATTACTCTGGGCTGCAACAATACAATCAACAACCAATGTACCACAGAGATTGCATAAAACAATTAAAATAATTGAATATAAATTGAAACAAGATTGGAAGAAGGAATGCATCAGAATGCTACACATGATACAACCAGCATGCAGGCTCCCTATTGACAGGGAATGCCCAGGCATATTGGAAAAAAAATGTTTAAGGGACATGTTTCAGAAAGTTCACAAGAAGTGGAGTTAATCTCACCTTGGGGATAATGCAATGCCAGAAAAGGCTTGTCTCCTTTTATATGACTGTTCTAAAACTGTTCCAAAAGGTGCAAACTGCTAACCCAACTAATCTTGAAACATAAAATTGGGTTAGGATCTTAAATATAAATGTGAATATCAACCAGAGTACCTCATGATTCTTGACAAATGTATCTTTTCTTTTATGTACACTGAGAGCATATGCACCAAAGACAAATTCCTTGTGTGTCCAATCACACTTGGCCAATAAAGAATTCTATTCTATTCTATTCTATTCTATTCTATTCTATTCTATTCTATTCTATTCTATTCCATTCCATTCCATTCCATTCCATTCCATTCCATTCCATTCCATTCTATTCTATTCTATTCTATTCTATTCTATTCTATTCTATTTATATTGATGGAATTACACCGTACATCTGGAATCACACATTTTTACCCATAGAACAGACATCTACTCAATACAGGCTTTTCCTTCTCCCCCATATTAATCACTAGAAAAGAGCTTCCAAGACTGAGAGATACCGTATTTTCCGGAATATAAGACGCACCGGAGTATAAGACGCACCTTAGTTTTGGGGGAGGAAAACAAGGAAAAAAGGCCTCTGCCTCCCAGCAATTTGCCAAACAGCAAACAGCAAACAGTACAGATGATATACACTGTTTGCTGTGCATGTGTGCCTGACCCATAGAAATAGCAAAGAATTGGAGAAATGTACATAATGCCAGAAAGTTTTCTTAAATGTAATCACACCAACTCCTCCAATAATAACAGAGCTGGAAGGGACCTTGGAGGTCTTCTAGTCCAACCCCCTGCTTAGGCAGGAACCCTACACCACTTCAGTTCTAACTGTCCTAACTGTCAGGAAATTTACTGAACAGGACACTATTACATTTCAGATTATACTTTTACAGATCTTTAAATTTTATGTGGCTTTCTGGAAGTATACATTCTCTGCTATTTAAAAGAAGATACAAAAGCACTGGGCCTCTTCAGAGCAAGCATTTATTTTAAAAAGTTTCATTTTGTTAAGTTGTCTAGAACAATAATAAAGCAGACTTTAAAAAATAAGTCTAATAATTTGAACACTCTACAAACATTTAACAAAGTAACAGAATCTGCCTCTACCTAGGATAGAACTCACAACCTCCTGATTGTGAGGCAAGAGCTCTTTCCTCTAGGCCATAGCAGCTTACAGTTTACTTCCTTTCAATTTCAGCCGTCAAACATTGCCAGCAGTCTATTTCAATTTGTCTCCTCACAGCCACCATAGTTAGCTTCATTTTACCACGTGGCTTCTGAGTCAGCTGTGTGTCGGGAGGCAGATACTTTCTTCTTGTGCTAATCAGGCTTTGTCCTGTTTGCTGTAAGAGGTAAATTGCTGGCAGGCAGAGGCCAAAGGGTGGGGGTGACTGGGTGGGTGGGGCTACATTCAGTGTATAAGATGCACCCAAGTTTTCACCCTCTTTTTGAGGGTAAAAGGGTGCGTCTTATACTCCGAAAAATACGGTATTACTATCCCACAATACTATTTATTTTATTATTTTATTGTTCAATTTATGTAGCCACCCATATTATCGGAAGTGACTCTGGGCAGTGTATAACAATATTTAAAGGTGGCTTCCAAAATTATATTTCTCTGCTTTAATATTAAAGCATAGGGATCGAAAGGCCCAGAAAACGGAAATTGTGAATTGTGGAACCAGATATTTTAAAATTCATCAGCACCACGGAATTGCTTTCTCCAACCTGGCATTCCTAAAATGTGTGGGGTCTCAACACCTTCAACCCACATGTTCAGAGCTGTCTGAAAATTATTCAGGTTGTCCAATGTATCTGGTTGTTGGGGTAGGAGATATCAGCATTATTTAGATAAGCAAGTGTTCCCTCCTTAATCCAGGTACTTCTTATGACTTTGTGTGACAGCTGGTTGGTCATTATCTGTGTTTCATTTGATTCATTTATTGCTTTATTATCTTCTTGATACCTATTTTACATTTATTTTATTTATTTTGTCAAACATGTACAGTATAGTAGTTGTTTGTATAAACATAACATAAGTTTAAAAAAGTACCGATGAAAGAGGACAATAGGACAGTAGGACAGGGCCTGTAGGCACAGTGGTGCGCTTATGCACGCCCCTTACAGACCTCTTAGGAATGGGGTGAGGTCAACTGTAGACAGTCTAAGGTTAAAGTTTTTGGGGTTTGGGGAAGAAACCACAGAGTCAGGTAGTGCATTCCAGGCATTGTTGACTCTGTTGCTGAAGTCGTATTTTCTGCAGTCGAGTTTGGAGCAGTTTACATTAAGTTTGAATCTATTACGTGCTCATGAATTGTTGCGGTTAAAGCAGAAGAAATCATTGACAGGAAGGAGTTTTTGATATATGATTTTATGAACTACATTTAGATCAGATCGGAGGCAGCGTAGTTGTAAATTGTCTAATCCCAATATTTCAAGTCTGGTGGAATAAGGCATTTTATTGCGAGCAGAGGAGTGGAGGACTCTTCTTGTGAAATATTTCTGGACTCTAAATGCTGTTATTTATTGTAGTTTACTGTCATTTCTTGCTGCATTGTAAACTGCCATGGACTGGCCTGCCTGGAGCATGTGAGTATAAATTTGGTAATAAATAAATAAATCAGCCTGAGAAAGATACCCCTAGGTTAAACCTTTCAAAATGTTGCAGCAAGAAACAGCTCAGTCATGGTGGGCTACACAAAAGAGCCAGATTTAGAAATATCCTAAGGGAACAAAGCTGCAGCCCCACCACCACTGCTAGGTCAATAAAAAGTTCCTATCCCAGCTCTCCTGAATAATATGCAGGGCATTCACTACTGTTTATTTACAAGACATTTGCAGCTTCAGGGAAATCAGAAATACTACTCTTTTCAGCAACTCTTCAGTTTTCATAACTGAAAGACATCTGTCATGTGTTTCTCAGGATAGCAGGCAGTTGAGCTTATTAGACAAAGCAGGAGAAAAGAAGCTCTTTTTGGCCTGGCAAAAAAATAATCAAAGCAATAAACTTACTCTCAAATCTTTCTTCTCCAAAGAGTACACATTCCTATTTGATCTCATACGACATAAACTCTAGCAAGAGTGAACTACATTCAAGCTAGCCACATAGCAAAACTTAGAGCATGGTTGTTAAGATTAGTTCATAACTTCAGCTCTGTTGATTTGTTGATGATACTGTCAAGGCAAACTGTCATCCTGTAGCCCAGTTGTACGCATGATGGATTGAAGTCTGTGAAAGAATCCTGCCCCACATCCTTCATCAGGTTCTCATTTATATCTTACTTGGGGCTCCAACAACGGAAAACAACTTGAGGTTTCAGTTTCTGGATCAGGACAGCTCAGTTAATTTAAAGTGGAAATGCTACATGATCAAACTAAGGGGCTTACATGCTCCAAATTCTACTACTAAGAGTGTGAAAGGAGGGGCCAATATAATTCATAGCAATACTACATTGGTTTTTTTGTAAGTACCATTTTAGAAAACAGCCAAATATTTGTAAGAGGTAACTATCAATGAGTAACACTAGCAAAAGAAAAATAAGGATATATAAATGACAGAACACTATCAATGTAGATCCTGAAAATTACATTGGGAATGAGAATTCCTAGTGCAATGTATTCAGTTATATAGATATTTGTATAAAACACGTTCAAAGAAACTTTTCAGTCTAATCTTAACTTTGCATAAATATATATTTTAATAAGATCTACTTGAGGGGTTCTTGATGTTCTCTGAACTTGCTTGGTTTCTTGCAGACATGTCATTACCCAAACTAGATGACATCATCAGTGCTAGTAAAGAATGCAGTTTACTGTCAGCTTATATTCTAGTGCAGTGATGGCGAACCATTTTTGGCTTGGGTGCCAAAAGTGTGTGTGCGCACACAATAGGGTGCACGCACACGCGATAGCATGCACGCATGTGCCCACACCCATAATTCTATGTGCTTCCCCCTTGCACACATGTGCACAACCCCCGCACTGCTCCCCCGTGCATGTGCACAACCCCTCTGCGCTCCCTCTCGCGCATGTGCAGAAGCCTCACGGAAGTCCGGACTTCCAGTGGGCCCGTTGGGCTGTTTTTCACTCTCCTCAGGGTTCAGGAAAGCCTCCTGAAGCCTCGGGATGGTGAAAAAGGGCCCAATGGGCCAATCAGAAGTTCAGAAATGAAATGGAAGTGGAGCTGCCCTATTACTTACCTTCAGATAGTTGCAGCCAGGCCTCGCACACCTCGGCCCATTTCTTCTGCAGCCGGCATGGCTTTCCTGAAGGCCTCTGTAGCCGATAACAGATTGATCAGGAGCTCTGTTATCAGCTGCAGATGCCTTTCCTAACGGCCTTTTCTGAAGGCCTCTCTAGCCAATACCAGAGCTCTGGATCGATCTGGAACTCTGTTATTGGCTGCAGAGGCCTTCAGGAAAGCCTTGCAGGCTACAGAAGAAATGGTGTGGGAGGCCTGGCTGCAACTGTCCAAAGCCGAAGAAGTTCCTGAAGACCTCTGACAGTGAAAAGGAAGCTGGGGGTGACACACACAAGTGAACTTCCGGTTGGCCCATTGGGCCATTTTTGCCATCCCCAGGCTTCAGGAGGCTTTCTTGAAGCCTGGGGAGAGCGAAAACGGCCGAAAAGAAGGCCGAAAATCAGCTGGCCAGCATGCATGCGCAGTGGAGCTGACATAGGGCAACACCTCGCGTGCCCTCAGATATGGCACAGTCTCTGTGTCTACTGGCTAGGACAACCAGTAGAGGGAAGCAAAGAGTTTTTTATCTCCTGCTTCCCATCTAGTGGCCATCCAAATTTTTGCAGCCCAAAATCTGATGGCCCTACTCTGAATAGACATCTGAACTTTCCTTCCCTACTTTTGGAAAACTGGTTTTTTTTTAAAGCATCCAACAGTAAGATATTTTTGCCCTATCTCATCTTAACTAGTACATTACATTTGTAAAAACCATTGTTTCAATTAAGAGCAATTTTGTTAAGATTAATTGATATTTTATCTTACTTTACATGGAATGGTATAGAACAGTGATGGTGAACCTTTTTTGGTTCGCGTGCCAAAAGGGGGGGCGCGCGCTAGCGTGCGCGCACGTTCCCACACCCATTCCCTCCCCCCCACGTGTGCGCACAAACCCCCCATGCTGCCCCCTGCGCATGTGCACACACACACACACACACGCAAAGGCCTTACCGGAGCCTGGGACAGTAAAAAACGATGAAACGGGCAAACCGGAAGTTCAGAAAACGCACTTCCGGTTTGTCCGTTTCATCATTTTTTGCATTCCGGGGCTTCAGGAAGCTTCCCTGAACCCTCCGGAGTGCGAAAAACAGCACAACGGCAAACCGGAAGTGTGTTTTTCCGAACTTCCGGTTTGCCGTGGAGCTGACAGGGCAACGCCTCGCGTGCCCTCTGATATGGCTCCGCGTGCCACCTGTGGCACGCGTGCCATAAGTTCGCCATCCCTGGTATAGAAGGAGAGCCATATTATTCTATTATAGTAGTCTCTGGCTTACAACCACAATTTAGATTTTCCAGGCATGGTTGGGGGAGGGAGGAGGCCCACACCCGCTTGTGCCCTGCTGCCCATGGCCTTCCAGCCATGGAAGGGGAAGTTGCAATGCTTTAATGGACATAAGGGCAGGCATGCTGCCAAGCACCCAAATTTTTATCATGTCATTGTAGGGGTGCTACAGCAGTTGGAACGTGAGGCAGAAGTTGTAACTCCATTCAGCACTGTCATAATTTTCAAATAGTTGGTCAACAAACAGTCATAAATCGAAGACTATCTGTAAAAAAATAGGAGTCTGATAGTATCTAATGAAGTGAGATACAGGTTATGAAAGCCTGTGCCTTTAAACTGACTTGTTACTCAGAAAATTAAATATCTTATTGCTAGCAGACTCCTGACTATAGGAGAACATTATTCAAGTATGCCATGAAAAGGTCATGGAGTGCTACATAAAAATATAACATAAATCACTCTTGATAAATCAAGGTCAAAGTGCTACCTTCTCCAACATTCTGAACATATTATGGCTTACTCAAAACCTTTTGTGCAAGATTTGCTTGAAAAATGGATTATCAAGGATCCAAGTTGACATATATTGAGAATATATATAGCAGTCTTTTTAAAAATTTCATCATTTACTATATTAAGGCAACTGTGTTCCATTAATTTTACCCTGCTGACTTAAGAGATTTTTCATGATGATTTGTTGTGGCTAGAAGAGATATTGCCTAACTGACTACATGAATTAATCTCAGAGGAAACATTTCCCAGTTTATTTCCAAACTAAACAAATATGTTGTATACGTAGCTCAATTGTGTATCTTATTCTTATTGAGTTATCTTAAGCATGCTAGTTGTCTGAATTCACCATGCCAAGACCAGAATCAAAAGAATATCATGGTTCTTCCTGTTCCTATCCAGGAGGCTTTTATTGTCCAAGAACATGGATCCAAACTTCAAGAGGTGGGCTGAGATCTTGGAGAAAGCCAACCATAGGATTCAGATATTCAAACTCATCCCAGATAAACATCCAGGTCCAAGACATTTTAACCAGGGCTTCATTGTAAGGAAATATTAAGAGCAGAGAAATGATTACCAGGAATCACTGGCTATAAAGCATAGCTTTATAGTAGGCAACTTTTTTCAGGCTGAAAATAGGCAAATTGTAAAATGCAAATTGAAGTGAAAAGTGTGTGTTTGTGTGTAGTACAATTATGCATACAATATCTCCTCTCAAATTAAAGTTACAAATTAAAGTTCTGGGACTCATATGAAAAGCTTTGGAAGCAAATGTTCTTCCTCCAATTTAACTCTCAGGAGATGATTTGAAATGTTTGTTTCAATTCATGTTGAATCTGGACAAAGCGCTAACAGTGACTTTTTAACAAGCCAGATTAAGTTATGCTAAATGGATTGTTTCATTAAGCAGCAGTTAAATTTAATCAGAGGTCACAGAACTTAACTGCAAACTTCAATTGAAAATGAAATCATCTTCTGATATTCCCCAAATGAGCACAGAGAAAGTTGACTATGACCTAATAAAGTGAATCGTTTTGAGAAGCACACTTTTTTTTTTTTTGCAATATTAGGTAAAGTAATCTGTCAACAGCAAGAAATTACTTTCCAAACCTGGCAAAGAAATTCTTAATTAATTCTATTTTATCAGTTTGACAGGAGACATCTGGTATGAAGCCAACCTGGTCTGCTAGGGAGGTCTCCAGAGCAAAGGATCTTCAAGCAAGTAGTGTTGTCGATGCCTCCACCCATCTTTTCAGATTCTCACACTGAATTTATCTCCATTTTGCAAATGGATGCACAGTATGCTGTCAGGATTTATTCATCTTACCCTGCATGTATAAAATACTAAGTCACTGAAAGGCCCTTAAAGTTATATATTATTCAAAGGGTTTTCTTTTCCTTTTTTTTGTTAGGAAAAGGGTGTTGGTGTAGCACTAACACATAGGTTATGCAAACTGATTTTTTAATTTTAAGTGGATAATTGGGGAGAACTTCATAGAAAAATGATTTTTTTTCTTGTCCCTAAATATAACCCTGGCTCCTCAAAACAGAAAATACTATTTTTGCTTTTGTATCTAACTTTCTAAAATTAAAATCTTAATGGAAGCATTGGTAATAATGGGTCCTGGTTTGTTTGAACAAATCTGAAGAAACCATTTGCCTAGGAATGCATACTTTGAGGAATATGCACTTCAAAGTTCTAATTTAAGCACCATTTTATTTGGGAACTGGGCAAAATAGATCCACAAATGAAATTTTAGAAAGGGATACAGATGGGACACAAAGTGGTCCATTTGTTCCTAGATTCTGGTGTGCCATTTTCCAGGGGTATGACTATTTCTGCATTATTGCACTTCGAACCTGCCAAATACATTGAAAACATACTGGTAACTTTTGTGTACAAGCTCCATTTGTAACAGACAGTCTCCTCAGAATGGTACTCGCCAAGTCTAGCTTCAGAAATCCTCATTCATTTGGAGAAAAGTTGGGAAGATAACCACTGCTTTGTCAACCCCAGAGGGAGTTGTCCTTCTGAAAACCTTTTAGAACCTCACCTGTTTGTCCTTATGTATGAGTACAAGGAGAGAGTAGGGACTCTAATGGGGAAAGCGTTGCTTTAATTTGCTGGTTTTGTCAATTATGGTTTGATCTTATGAATTGTGTCAGAGAGATGGAAAGGAAATGAAGAAAGGATCACAGGCTTAGACTGATGTAATAACTGGCATGGGAAGATATGGCGTGAGGCCGCACTGAATCCCTTCAGCATTGAAGAGAAATCATGTAGATTGTCAGTGGGTTTCCAACATAAAGATCTTGCTTTATAATGCCAAGCCAATTGCTATTAAAAAGCCTATTATCCAGGATGTAATCTTAGATTAAAGTGCTGCCCTGGCATGTTATGAACACCTGGTTGAGAGAGGAGGGGGGAGTTAATCTCTCTTACTTCTCTTTACCCAGTTATTATCTGATACAGCAAGCTAGTGCTGAAAGGCAGGAAGGAGCTACAGCAATGTTTCTAGCACTTTAAGATGTGTGGACCTCAACTCCCAGAATTCCACAGCCAGTCAACACATCTTAAAGTTGCTGAGGTTGAGAAACGTAGGTCTATCAAAAATGTCATTTCGTTGATCAGAAACACTGTCCACAGTTTGCCAGAACTGATGCCGTTGTTGTAACCAGAATATTATCAGCATACTGTAGAGCAGTGGTTCTCAACCGTCCTAATGCTGCGCCCTGCGCCCCGCACCCCCACCCCCACCGTGACCCACTCCACCCCCACACCCGCCCCCACGCCCCACGCTCTGCTGCCACCATTTGGGTTCTTTTACCCTCTGTGCATGCGCAAAGCATTCTGCGCATGCGCAGAGGGTAAAAGAACCCAAATGGTGGTGTCCGGGTGAAGTCTCCCAATCCCTGTGAAAGGGTCGTTCGACCCCCAAAGGGGTCGCGACCCCCAGGTTGAGAACTGCTGCTGTAGAGATACTACATTGTTCTTTCTAAATTGGCCAGGATAATTTCTGTTGGGGCAGTAGCATATCTTTGTCTTGAGAGACTGACCATGCTGAGATTATCCAGTCATAAGTGGCCCCAAGATTTCATTGTTTATTATGATGACTAATTGGTGTCTGTACATACAGTACGCAGCAGGCTGTACACTGGATTTGGTAATCTGTTTAACTGGAGCCAATGATCTGAAAGTAACAGAACTCTCTGTAACTCATTTGTCCCAAATGGAGGGTTATTTCCTTAGTCTTAGTCTGGTAGCTGTTAGAAAATTCCACAGAACTGGATGATTCGGGTTTCAATAGAGCTAGGCATTTTTCTAAATATACTTGGAGAATTTATGATGCACAAATGGATGAACTCTTAGGACAGATCAATGTTCAAACATAGAATGGAGCCCTCATTAAAGTCCCTTTGAAATTTTATTCAATGATAGCATATTCAGGAAGGAGGGCTTACTTCTCTGTCTGTTCTGCATATAATCTCCTCAAGATATTGTGGGAGACCAGCTGGAACATCAGAGATCCTCTCCAAACAACTTTTATCATTTGGTGGAGGCAAAGTTAATTACATTTGCCTCAACTTGACCTCCAGCATTGAAACAGGTCATAGGGAGGTAGCCTTCATAACCATTTGTCAGCTTCATGTGAATTCTCTTCAACTGTAGATATCAAGGACATTGTGGGTGATATCAAAGACAAAGTGTGTGAAACGATGAGGTATACCACCTGCTTGCTCCATCCATGGCTTTCCTGGCTGCTTAAATTAACTAAGTTAGAACAATTAAGGAAGATAATCTGCTTGAGTGTAGCATGTATTCCTGCCAGCTTAAAGAAAATAGTTACAATATTTTTACTGAAATTATCTCCTGAAAGTTCTACCTGATTTTAGACTGATTTAAAATACTCTTCTTTGAGCTTAGATGAGAAAGTGAAAGGGATGGCATTATAAGTTTATATATGAAATTGATTATTTGGATGTCTATCAAATGGGATTTCATTAAAAAAAATCACTTTTCAGAAGTTTTGTTCAGTTGCCTTAGTGGGTGACCTTCTTTGGATAATAGATGGAGGAAGTGTAACTCTCGTACTTCATTGGTCGTTTTGGCAATTATGATATTGTGGTATCCTTCTGGCCCATCTGGCAAGCTTGGGTCTTGGAGACATTATTTTACAGTAGTTCCACATTACATTTGCAGATCTATACTGTTAAGTCCTCACAGTTACGATGACGGCAAAACCTTCCCGGCTGCTTAGTCGAACCTGATTGGCTAAGACGCAGGCAGCCGGCAAGCAGGAAATTGGAGCATCGCTATTGGTTCAGAGTTTGACAGCTCGACTATAAAAGGAGCTGTCAAACCTGCTGTTGCCCGTTCGGTTTCTGAGTTGCTGTTAAGGTGCTGAAGCTAATAAACAGTTCCTGTTCAACCTCTGGTCTCGCCTCCATTCCTGGCAGCCCCGGTTTTGAGAATGAAACATATACAGAAGGTGCTATTCTATTATATACCTACAGTACCATTATTCAAAGTTTTGGAATGGGGTGCCACCACTATGCTGATGACATCCAGTGTTACTTTACAGACCACCTAACTCCACGGAAGCAATTCATATCCTTGACTGTTACCTAATATTGAATTATGAGCTTAATGAGTCAGAACTAGCAAGAATTAAATTCAGACAAGATACAGGTTTTGTTAGTAATGAGAAAATTGTTTCTTGGGATTAAATGAAGTCTATTAATTGGGTCACATTCCATCATAAAAAAGCAAATTTGCTATCTGGGATGGATCATTCTGCCTCCCCAGTTATAACTGGATTTGCAAGGGTAGTTATGTACTAGTTGTGTAACCACAACTAGTTCAGTAACTGGAACTTTTTCTGAACCAGTCAGACTTGGCAATGACTATCCATACCTTGGTTACAATCAGGGATTGTTTGATTGTACAAACAATACAATTGTTACAATATTATGGTTACAATACAATGTGGTTACAATTATGTAATTATGTAATTATGTAATTATGTAATTGTGGTTACAATTATGTAATTATGGTTACAATACAATGGTTACAATACAATTGGTTACACTCAGGGATGGGTTCTACTTACCTTCCCCACCAGTTCGCATCGCAACAGAAGTGCACGCGTCTCTTCCCAGAAAATAATGAAAAAATAGCTTCTGCACATGCACAGAAGCAAAAATTAGCTTCTGCACATGCGCAGCAGCTACATCCAAGATGGCAGTGCCCACGGACTGGCACCGACAGAACCGGCTCTGTGACATCACCACCGGTTTACTAATGGTTCTAAAGAACCGTTAGAACCAGTAGGGACCCACCTCTGAATACATTGTATGTGGATTATCCATGAAAAATGATCTTGAAATTGTTAGAGAAAAATGTGTTGTCTCTGCTGCTAGTGTACGTACACAGATCACATAATATTAAAAGATCTGCATTTGCTGGCAATTCAGTACTAGTAGCAACCTTCAAATCCCTCACTGTCTTAAGGGCCTCACACTCTGAAGGAATACCTCATGCTGCATAGTTACTTGGATAAGCAGAAAATCCTTTTGAACTTTGATATTGAAGAAGATCCTGGGAATACTGTGAACAGTCAAGAAAACAAACAAATAGATCATCAGATGAACTCAGAGTTCTCAATCCAGGAGCAAATGATCAAATTATCCTGCTTCATACTTCACATGAAGTGTAGACCTAGCAACTGGAGAAAGCTGTAATTCTGGGAAAGAAAAGAAATGGATTACCAGTAGAAAAGTAGATGGACTCAGTTACAGTGGTGATGAGTGCACCATTGAAAGATCTAAAAGATCTGATGAGGGATAGATTGCCCTGGAGAAAATTTATCTATGTGGTTACTAAGAATCAACAGTAACTTAATGACATATAATCAGTTTTCTGCCGGAAGCCCAGCTGTCTTTCAGGTGGAATATCGCCTTTTCCTATGAAGGTTCTGGCCTGCAGAATGCTCACCCTTGCTCTTGCAATTCAGGAAAACTGTCCTGGGTTGAAAACTGTTAAAATTTTTATTGTATTTCTTTTTTGTCCTTTATATTTGTTTATTTTTATTGTTGTTAAGCTTCCTTGAGGCTTACTAAGCCTCTGCTATCCCCAACAAAAATGTGGCAAAATCATTTAACCATAGTAAATAAATTTTGGTGTCTCAAAGAAGCAGATGGTAACCATTCAACGTTAAATTGTATAGTAGGAACCAAAATCAGCTAGGGGTTTGACATTGAAGTATAAAATGGCAAGCCTCTCTCCCACACTTTAGCTGCAAAAATTCAACAATCATAAATCAAATAACTAAGCATTTGCTGCCCTTTGGTGACACTGACATTCAATTGCTTTAGTCACTGGCTCACTCTATCAGCTGAATTTACAAACTCTTGGGTGGGTTTGAAATTAAACAAACTAAAAGTATCTTTTTTTAAAAAAATGAAAAACTTGAAAGCTATGTCTTCTTGTGTATTTAAGTTTTACAACTGATGGCAACTGTTAAAGTAAGCTTTTAAGTGGATGTTGACACATACAGTAATGGAAGAGATTTTGTTCACATATATCCAATATCCAGGAAAATGCTATGACCAACATTAATAATTATAAATTAAAAAATTACTTTGACACCAATTGGGAAGCCTTGCTTTAAGTAGGGTTACCTGAGTCTAATGCATTTATTATTTGAAAAGTTGAACATAAATCTGCAAAAATAAGACTCAATGTAAAAGAGGTTTCAGTAGCTATCTTCAGCTACTGAAAAAGAAAAAAGACTTTAATACTGTACAATGAAAATAAAATGAGTAAACTGCCATAGCAATGATAAAAACTAGAAGTGGCAGAGACTGAATATGCTGCCACTAAAACTACTCCAGCATCTTTTCTCTTTTATGCAGTGTCAAGAAAAATGCACACTTTGCACTGAACCATAACAGTGTTTGGCTTTCAACTTAGTACTTGTATAAAATAACCCATTGTTGTTTCTAAGCTATGGTTTATGGCTTCGTGTTGTTGCTTGTTTCATACATCATGGCTTACTTCAAAATTAGATCGAAACAATGTGCGAACACAATATGTGATATCACATTACACATTAGGGTTTTTTTCCATTTTATGGATTGTCACATTCAGGAACAAAATAACTCAGTGCAATGGTATCAAATTCTACTTCTTTGTATGGGAAACAGAAGGAAAGATACAGACTAGATTCTACATTTAGTTTAAGACCAGTAAGCTAAAAATAAGCACTTCCTTTGGAGTCATCCCTGTAGTCTTCTTAGCAAGATTTCAGAAGTGGCTTGGCATCACCAGTTTGGCATCTTAGGGCTCTGAGGCAGTGAATAGCCCAAAGTCAGCCAGCTGACGTAGTGCCTATGGTGCATGTAGAATTATCAATCTCCTGGTTTCTAGCCTGAAGCCTTGATCACTGCACCAAACTGGGTCTCATTTTCTGAATAGAGTTACTATAGTGCAGGAATGCCACTTCCTGCAACTTGAACATTCACCAGGCATTGTAGAACATGTCATAAACCATACTCCAAAAAGGGAGGGGGACCATTTAGAGATGTATAATTAATAGTAAATTGAGAGGGAATGAAAAGGTCCTGGAGGGCTGTACCATCTATCTATCTATCTATCTATCTATCTATCTATCTATCTATCTATCTATCTATCTATCTATCTATCTATCTATCTATCATCTATCTATCTATCTATCTATCTATCTATCTATCTATCTATCTATCTATCATCTATCTAATATATATGTTTCTCATCTCACTGTCCAACTCTGGACAGCTTACAATATAGTAAAAACAGAGATATAAAAACAATTATAAGAACAAATTAATTAAGAATTAATTAAGAACAAAAGATTAAATATAGATTTAAAAGGCCAAAATTGATGGTACCTTCTCTATCACCAACCATTTCCAACCTACAGCTTTTCCATCAAGGCCCCATGCCAACCAGCAGAGCCACATTTTAAGACCCTTCCTGAAGGCTAGAAGGGTGGAGTAGACCTCCTTCTGGCAGCAAGATATTTCAAAGTGTAGGAAAACATTCTTTTCCTAGAACCCATCGACTGAAATATTTGGCTGATGGGGTCTGCCAGAACAAGTGGGGCAGGCCAGTCTCATTGAGGCATGATGGTTCTACCTCCAGGATTAATCACAATCCTCATGTTTTCCTGTGATGTTCCTCGAGACTTTTAGTTGGAATATGTGGGAATCAGGATCTTGGATTGATAGATCATTAGTCTGGTCCTATGTGATCCCCATATTCCAACAAGCACTCCGATCATTTAATACTAATTATGATAGTACCAGTACTTATCCTATCATTTAGAAATGGCGTGAAAAAAATAAATATTTCTTAAGAAATGGGCAAACTGCCATAGGCATTCATTATTCAAAACCACAGTGATGTGGTGGACAGCGATGTCAAAATATTAGCAGGTGCAACACAATGTCATCATGACATTTGCACCAGTTGCATCATTATGCCAGGAAGTCTAACATAAGTACATAAACGGTGTCATTTGCACAATGATATCATAATATATAGTCATTTGCCCTTATCGCTTCATAAATACATTTACAAACTGCATTGCCTAATCCAGACACTCCTTCCACCTCAACAAATTCCTGAAAATCTAAACTTCCCATAAGACAGTGATGGCAAGCCTATGGCATGTGTACCATGGCAAGCCTATGGCATGTGGCACAAGGAGCCATATCTGAGGGCACACAAGGCATTGCCCTATGTCAGCTCCAGCGCGCATCCTGAACCCTGGGGACGGCGAAAAATGGACCAACGGGCCAACTGGAAGTCCGGAAGCTTCAGGGAGGCCTGTGCACATGTGTGGAGGGAGCAGCGCAGGGGGGTTGTGCACATGCAAGGGGGGAGGGCATTGCATTATGGGTGTGGCCCCGCATGTGCACGTTATCGCATACACCCTTTTGGCACCTGAGCCAAAAAAGGTTCGCCATCATTGGCCTAAGAGATCTTCTCAAGTGTCAGCCTTCCTTCCATGGAAAAAAGATGAACCTTGAATGAGCTCAGGATATTCAGTGATACCTATTAGGATGATGTCCTATAATCTTATGCATTGATTTTTAGACCAAAGGGAAACAAAGATATGTCCCTGAGAGCAATTGGTTGGTACCCAGAAAGCCTCCAGAAGCCTTCCCCAGCTCCTTTAGGCCAGAAGTAAACACTGAAAAGGCTGCTCTATAAGAGTTTTCCTTCCATTGGAATACTGCCTGGTCATCTCCACATTGGTTTTAGCAAAAATAAGAATTTGCAATTAAAAATAACAAATTCTGATGGAGTCTGAAAAACTAATACACCTTCTGTGCTCACCATTAGCTTTTGTTCAGTTGTAACATATCAAGTGCATTACATACGGTTTGCAGTGTACATTTAAACACCCCAAAAAAAAGTTGGGGGAGGAGGAGAGAAAAGCTCAGGACTTTTTTTAGTCATGCTAACTTGCCAGCATATAATTTAAAGCATCCTGACCAAAATTGCCTACTTCTGTGATAAATCCCTCAGCCTCTACAGTTTTGTAATTATTTATTACTGGCTCTAATTATTTAGTTTGCTCTGTGCATGACCTATGCCATTACTAAATGGAATGGTTCAAGGAAAATATGTGCTCTTAAAATATTGCCAATAAAAACTATTTATATACTAATGGCTGGGAAAGGAGGTTCAGAGAGCTCCTAAGTTTGACTTCTGACCATTGGCTTCCCAAATTCTGATTGCAGTTTTTTTAAGATAGAGAGACACTTAAGAATACAAAGAAATGTGTTTCCTGTGGTGTTCTACTAAAAGACCAGGAAAACTCTTTCTGTGACACTATCTAAACATCCTGCTTCTTCTGCATTTGGCTATAATATAACTGGTATAACTACAAAAAAAAATCTTAGGATTCTAGTAGCACCTTTTCCGACTAACAAGTCTAAAGACTTAAGCTTTTGTGAGCGGCAGTTCACTCCATCAGATGCATAGAATGGCTAGAGTCATGTGAGATTGAAATTGGAAAAAGGTGAGGGAGGAAAGTTGATAGAAAAAGGAGGAGAAAATAGGTTGCTTATGCAGATATGGGTTACACATAAAACAGATTACAAATATCTCAATTTTTGTAATATCTGGTTAACCCATGTCAAACTGTAGATCACATCATGACGGGCTGAAAGCCGAAGGCATATAACCGGTCCAGTACCTGATTTTTTAAAATATAAATGATGCTACACTAACAGTGGTGGGTTCCTACCGGTGCGGTCCACTCTACCGCACCGGTGGTGACCGGCTGGTGACGTCACAGTCAGTTGCCGGTCCCTGGGCGCCGCCAATTTTTTTTAAAAAAAATTCATTTTTTAAAATTTTGCGCATGCTCAGAAGCTGAGCAGCCAGCACTGCGCATGCGCTGCCTTCCAACCCCACAGTGAGTCCAAGCAGGATGGCTGAGGGAGCACGTGAGACGCTGAAAGAGCCACGAAAGTGCAACGATGATCCCAGGCAATTTTGCATGTTCCAGGTTTCTTGGGGTGCTGAGGAGAGGGGAAACAGGCAGCAGGAGCTATCTCCATTCCCCTCCAGCAGTCCGAGAAGCCATGAATGCGTGATGGTGATCCCAGGCAATTTTGCACGTTCCAGGCTTCTTGGAGTGCTGAGGGGAGGGGAAACGGGTGGCAGGAGCTATCTTCATTTGCCCCCCCTTCAGCATCCTTCCCCAGCTATTATCCCGGGCCGTCTACCCAACCAGACCACTTTATTCCTTCTCCAACCACCCAGAGAAAGAAAAAAGAAAAAAGAAAAAAGAAAAAAGAAAGAAAGAAAGAAAGAAAGAAAGAAAGAAAGAAAGAAAGAAAAAAGAAAAAAGAAAAAAGAAAAAAGAAAAAAGAAAAAAGAAAAAAGAAAAAAGAGGAAGGAAAGGAAAGGAAAGGAAAGGAAAGGAAAGGAAAGGAAAGGAAAGGAAAGGAAAGGAAAGAAGAAGGAGGAAAGGAAAGGAGGAGGAAAAGAAAGGGGAAAGGAAAGAAGGATTAAAGGAAAGGAATGGAACAGGGTTGAGCAGAGCCTGCACCATGGAGGAACCTCCCACCCCATGCCTTTCCCCCCCCCCGGCTGGTTTGCCTTTCTCCATGTATGGTGGGGAAGGGCTAGGAGGGGAGCCCGGGCGGGGGGGAAGAGAGCATGGAATGGGGAATCCATCCTCCCCAATCCTTTCAAGCAGTCCCGATTCCAAAAACCTTGCTTTTGGAAAGCTGCTTCGGCTCCTGTTGCCCAGTGCGGGCTTCGCGGCCGGAGAGGTTCCCCCCCCCACTCTTCCCATTACGAAGCTTCCTGGCTGGAGAACCACATGGATTGCACCCCTGGCAGCTGGCCTGCGAGGACTGCTTGATCAGGATTGGGGAGGACGGATCTCCCCATTCCATGCTCTCTTCCGCACCCCCACCCCCAGGCTCCTCTCCAAGCCCTTTCCCACCACGTGCAGAGAAAGGCGAAGCCACTGGGGAGGAGGGAAGGCATGCCTGAGGAGCCGCCACCGCCATTGCTGCCCCAAGTGAGCCACCTGACAGGTGAGAACTTTTTTTAAAATGCTATTTAAATGGTGTTTTTAAAAGGTCTGCAAACTTGGAAGTTTAAGACTTGTGGACTTCAACTCCCATTCCTGAGCTACATGACTGGAGGAGGAATTCTGGGAGTTGAAGTCCACTAGTCTTAAAGCTGTGAAGTTTGAAGATCCCTGTGTTTGGGGTTAGGAAAGGAGGAAAGGAATGGAACAGGGGAAAGGAAAGGAAAGGAAAGGAAAGGAAAGGAAAGGAAAGGAAAGGAAAGGAAAGGAAAGGAAAGGAAAGGAAAGGAAAGGGGGAGGGGAAGGGAAGGGAAGGGAACGGAAGGAAAGGGAAGGAAAGGAAAGGAAAGTAAAGGAAAGGGGGAGGGGAAGGAAAGGAAAGGAAAGGAAAGGAAAGGAAAGGAAAGGAAAGGAAAGGAAAGGAAAGGAGGAAAGTGGGCCTGTCCTAGAAAATGTAAGGGGCCGGCCCACCTCACTTCGGCCCAGTCTACCCAATGCGAAGAGGAAACATCAGGCCAGCATCACTTCATCCCGGTCTACCTAATGCGAAGAGGAAACATTGGGCCAGCACTGGGCCTTGGCCCGGTCTACCCAGTGCAAAGAAGAAACATACCAGCAGTTTGGGGAGTGGTGTCAAGCTGGCCACGCCCACCCAGTTGGCCACACACACACCCCAAGATCAACTACAGCCCTGATGCGGCCCTCAATGAAATTGAGTTTGACACCCCTGCTCTACATTCATTCGTTGTTTCTTCGTGTATTTGTTTTGCAATTGATTCCACATATATTTTTCCTTAGTATGCTCAAACCACATTCATTTCTTCTTTCGTATTGGTAAAGTCAGTTTTATATTCAGCAACTTTTTTTCTTGACTTTCTTTTTTTTTGTAATTAAAAACTCATTCCTATTGCATTCAATTAAATTACATATCTGGCCATATACTCACTGTCTGCATTAACCCACATTGCACTTCCCAAATTTTGCTCCTTGACAAGTCTTGTTTTCTTTCCATCAGAATTCCATCAAACAGTTGTCTAAGAGCAATTAATAAAGTTGTTCCCCTGTAATTTTTATATTATTTCTTGCTTTTTCCATTTGCATATGGAATCAATTACAGGATTTTTTCCAGTTGTCAGGCTCAGATGCCGTCTGCAAGCATACATTAAACAAATCACACATGTGCTCCATAAGCAAACCACAGATTTCTGCTTAAAACAACCAGTCCTGTTTCTAAATAGTTACTCCCATTCTCATTTATTTTTGAGACTCTAAATGGTCACATCAAATGTCCTATATTGTTTGCATTCATTTCAAGCATTGCAAAATTATTATATTCATTCCAGGAATTGCACAATTTCCACAAAATTCATCCCTAATTTTTCCATTCACTGGTCAGTAATGTCCAACCTTCACCAACCTATTAATTTTATACACCACAACAGTTTAGATGTCAGTAGTTCATATTCTTTGATGTGTATTGTATATTTTAGACCTTTCATTCCTAATTAAATTTAGTTCCCTGCATGTCTTCATGAACTCCATTCCAAAATCTTCCATATGACATGTCATCACTACATGTAGCCATAAATGTTGATCTCTACTTCCTATCATAATCAATTTAAGGTTTTCACATAGTGCTTTCAAGTAAGAAAAAGAAACATAGACTATGTTATCAACATTAGCTGAAGTCTCTGCTTGTGTTCTGGACAGTATCAGTCAGTTTGTAAAAGCACCAGTCAATTTTGAAAGTATGACAATCCCATCCATAGCCCGGTTTTAACCTAAGTATATTCATATCATTTGGTGCAAGCCACGACTCTCACTTCTATACAAATAGGCTTAAGGATGTTCAAAGTTTGACAATCAATGAATGGACCATTCTGGCAAACTTGGAACATTTATTTTCTCTCCAGAGTCCAGACCATCCCAAACCTCAAGGACTATGTTGTTCTGGGAGCAGTGCAGCAGTTTCTGGAAATAACCCAGAAAATGCTGCAATAGTTTGAGGTGTTCCAGATAAAATTTGTAGGTAATTCCATCTATAGAACTTTTCAAAGTAGTGCTGTAAGCATGGGGGGGGGGTCTGCACATGCAGACAGAACAACAGCCAAGAAATTAAAAATATCAATTTACATATCATATTTGTGAAGAATGGAATGTATTAAATTTATTCACAGAAGTAAAGATACATATTGAGTTTCAGAGAACCCAATAGCAATAACAGACAGGTGCTTTTGCTGAAGTATGAAAAAGAAAATTTGTCACATTTACTTAATATATTGTCCTGTTCAATTTATTAACCTATTTATTAACCTCTATTATTAAGAGCCGAGGTGGCGCAGTGGTTAGAGTGGGGTACTGCAAGCCACTTTAGCTGACTGTGATCCGCAGGTCAGCGGTTCAAATCTCACCGGCTCAGGGTTGACTCAGCCTTCCATCCTTCCGAGATAGGTAAAATGAGGACCCAGATTGTTGGGGGCAATATAAATATACATTGCTTACTGGTGTAAACCGCTTAGAGAGTGCTTGCACTGTGAGGCGGTATATAAATGTCACTAATAAATAAATAAATATATTTATTGCTTTAATTTTAGTTTTTCCAAGGAACTCCATATATTCTGTTCTCTCTTTCTCAATTCTTTCCCTCTACTGTGAAGTAGGTTAACACCAAAGAGAGTTACTAGTAAACGTTGTAGTATACATTTGAGATCTAATTTCTCTGCTGCTTATTCAACCACTGCATGGAGCTTTTTAATTTATTTTGTTGTTCAGAATTAAACTCTTTTTATACAGGATCTATTAATCTAAATGTCATATAATCTTAAATTTTATGAGGAAATGAATTAAAAACAAATATAATAGGGAGGAAACATAAATAAAAATGCTTCCATGTATGTGTCATATAAACAGCAAAATGTTTATATTAATTTATTGTGAATCTATTCCCAAATAAGAGAGGAAAATGAGATTCCCATATTAGTTTTAAACTATACCATTTTGAAAGAAGGAATCCCAAGGGTGTAATATATAAAATTCAGGAGACTAAAGCCAAGATAAACTTCTCAGCATTGAAAACTTTTATGTTGTTTGAAACACCATTTTAAATACTTTCCAAGTGTGTCAGGAGAAAGTACTAGAGATGTTTTTGGTACCAGCTGTGCACTTTGTTAGTCTGTCTAGCTCTTTTCACATTTCAAAAATATATTTACTTCCATACATGAAAAGGGCAAGGGCCATACCAAGAATGACACTCATGTAATACTACCCTTGCCCCTACTGCCATCTGTAGAATGCAAAAATGTACAGAGAAAGGGTCTTTGTAAGTCACTGGACTGAACAAGGCTATTATAAATAAATAATGAAGAATTCTTCCCTACAAACATCTGTGTTGTAGACATAGTGATTTCACACATTCAATACTGACGGGGCCAAGCTGTTTCCATTCTGAAAATCTCCAAATTTTTCACGAATTTCCCTTCCGTGGCAGAGAAACAAGTATGGCACATCTATTCCTATGTTGGGCCACCTCCTAGCCCATTTCTATATAATTTAAAAACTGAGATGAATATATAAAGATGATTAATGAACTGAAGCAGGTAGGATTCAGGGCCCAAGTGGTACAAGTGGCGGGGGGAGGTTTAATTGTGGCAAGAAGGGCAAAGGCTGGGCAAGCACTGCCACAGTAAGGAAAACCACTGGTGGGAGGGAAGCCACCAAAAGATTCAGTTGCTGTCATCATGTGGGAGGAAAATCTCAGATGAAATGGTTTTAAGAGCTGCCTCATCCCTGTGGTCTACCTGATTCCTTCCTTCCTGTCCCAGGGTTTCTGGGAGTAGTGTGTGATGTGTACCTGATCCTAGACCAAGGCTGGACTGGGGCCAATGAGCATTTGGCCCTTTATGGGTTGGAGGCATGCTGCTTCCACCCGGCTTTTAGAGCTTCCCAGGCATAAATGGGGGAGGGGGAAATATAGGAAGGTTGGGGAATTGCGGTACCCCCACAGTTAGTCCTAAACTAGGTAGATTACCAAGTGCTCAAATTTTCAGCATGTGATCACAGAAGTGCTGCAACAGCCATAGCATCAGCAGGGGCGGGTTCCTAATTTTTTTACTACCACTCTGTGGGCGTGGCTTATTTTGTGGGTGTGGCTTGCCAGCCATGTGACCGGATGAGCATGGCTTCTCGGACTGCTGAAAGGAGGGGAACTGAGATAGGTCCTGCAGCTCATTCCCCTTCCCCTCAGCAGCTCGAGAAGCCTCAAACGTGCAAAAATGCCTAGGATCATCACTGCGCATTCGTGGCTTCTTGGACTGCTGAAGGGAAGGGAACTGAGATAGCTCCTGCCGCCCGTTCTTTCAGCGTCTCACACGCTCCCTCAGCCATCCTCCCCTGCTTGGACTCACTGTGGGATAGGAAGGCAGCGCATGAGCAGTGCCGGAAACTCGGCTTCTGGGCATGCGCAGAAGAAATTTTTTAAAAAAAAATTAAAAAAATTTTTTTTTAATGGCAGCAACCGATCGCACCGGTACTGTGATGTCACCAGTGGGCCGCTACTGGTGCTATAGAGTGGACTGCACTGGTAGGAACCCACCACCATCAGGTATGGGTCATAAATCCCTTCATTCAGCACCATTGTAATTTTGAATAGTCACTGAGTGAACAGTTGTAAGTTAAGGACTTACTGTATGTATCTTGCTATATATTTTTCCTTCTACCCCCCCCCCCATTTTTGTTCATTCTTGTTTTAGACAATTTACCTCTTTCTCATTCTTTTGTGCTAAAAATCAGTTAAAAATCATAGATGCCAAACTTGTAACATCATTATTAATCTCCTGAATAGAGAATATTAAATGTATTTTACGTCTGTGCAGAAATGAGCCCAAAAATGAGTTTAAAGTTGTATACTGCATATTACTATGAAGTACAGTATAGTACATAGGTATATGAAGTATATCTGTGATGTAGTTTATTGTCACTCCTGGTGTTCAGAAAATAGCTGCTAAATACCTGCTAGTGGTATTTTTCCATCCTTAGAATATAGGGCTATCCTGAACCAAATGCCTGGGGCTGACTTCTATTTGTCTTGTAGCATAAAAAAAACCTCTTGTAAGCTTCCCAGGGTTATACTGGAGTCGGCCAGTCTACAAATCAATTCAGTTCAGTTCAATTCAAATGAAATCAATGGTATTTTCAGGTCACTGCACTTATTAAACAAATAGTGAACAAATCAGTCAGTTGGGTAACTATAATTCTGATCATTTGGACTCTCTTAATTCTCTTTTTCTTTTTCCATCTTTTTCAACACTAACTGTTAGGCTTCTTTCTCAAGGCTGTCTGACAGAGTGGGCTGTGTTTCATGATAGTTAGGCAATAGTAAGCTTATTAATCCTTAAGATGTCCCAAACAAAAAACTAAATAAACTCAAAGGGCAGACTCAGTGGACCACTAGACCTTTTTCTGATGTCACTTTTCTATATTTCTATGTTTAGAATAGAATAGAATAGAATAGAATAGAATAGAATAGAATAGAATAGAATAGAATAGAATAGAATAGAATAGAATAGAATAGAATAGAATAACAGAGTTGGAAGGGACCTTGGAGGTCTTTTAGTCCAACCCCCTGCTTAGGCAGGAAACCCTACACCACTTCAGACAAATGGTTATCCAACATCTTCTTAAAAACTTCCAGTGTTGGAGCATTCACAACTTCTGGAGGCAAGTTGTTCCACTGATTAATTGTTTTAACTGTCAGGAAATTTCTCCTTAGTTCTAAGTTGTTTCTCTCCTTGATTTGTTTCCACCCATTGCTTCTTGTCCTGCCCTCAGGTGCTTTCGAGAATAGCTTGACTCCCTCTTCTTTGTGGCAGCCCCTGAGATATTGGAACACTGCTATCATGTCTTCCCTAGTCTTTCTTTTCATTAAACTAGACATACCCAGTTCCTGAAACCGTTCTTCATATGTTTTAGCCTTCAGTCCCCTAATCATCTTTGTTGCTCTTCTCTGCACTCTTTCTAGAGTCTCGACATCTTTTTTACATCGTGGCAACCAAAACTGGATGTAGTATTCCAAGTGTGACCTTACCAAGGCATTATAAAGTGATATTAACACTTCACGTGATCTTAGTTCTATCCCTCTGTTTATGCAGCCTAGAACTGTGTTGGCTTTTTTGGCAGCTGCTGCACACTGCTGGCTCATATTTAAATGGTTGTCCACTAGGACTCCAAGATCCCTTTCACAGTTACTACTATTGAGCAAGGTACCACATATACTGTATCTGTGCATTTTGTTTTTCTTGCCTAAATATAGAACCTCACTTTTTTCACCATTGAATTTCATTTTGTTAGATAGTGCCCAATGTTCAGGTCTGTCAAGATTCTTCTGTATCTTAAGCCTCTCTTCTGGAGTGTTGACTATTCCTGCCAGCTTGGTGTCATCTGCAAATTTGATGAGTTCCCCAACTATCCCCTCGTCCAAGTCATTGATGAAGATGTTGAAGAGTACTGGGCCTAAAACAGAGCCTTGGGGTACTCTGCTGCATACTTCCCACCATGTAGATGCAGTTCCATTGAGGACTACACGTTGACTGGGGTTGGTCAGCCAGCCGCTGTTTCTATTTCCGTCTTATTACAAGAAACTAAGCATCTCCTGCTTATATTAGTGACAGATGATGGATGCTACTTATATTTTTCTATACTTACCCTTCCATCCTTGCTACCCTAGTGGTTTATATCCATGTATATACCAAAATATTTTGTATTCTGTGCTTCCTTTATCAAAATACTTGCTTTCCTGTGTTTTCCAACCATGAAAAACGTAATAATTTGTGCTGAACTTTTAACTATAGAAATTAACCACAAATTAAGATTTATGGAATTGCCTATAATGATAAATATTTGGATCATTACTCACCAGAAATCTGGTGATTCCTCTTGGCATTTCTTTCCCTGTTCAAAATTTTTACTGTCAAATACGAGAGAGAGAGAATTTCATTTTCAGGTAGATAGTCCAGCTCTTTGGATAATACATGGAAATGTTCATTGGAAAATCTTTCTTGTTCTGCTCTAAATACAAAAAGTAGATACCATTGCAGCATGGTAAGGCATTTATATTTTGAATATACTGTGGTTCCATTTTTAAAAAAATATAGCAGGATTGGGGTGAATTATAAATTTTGTTAAATAAAATCAATAAGGCAAACTCTGGACTTCACATTTTCTTTTACTTAGCTCAGTGCAAGAAACATGAAAGACTATGTGAGTGTGCATGTGTGAACATGTGTGCATTTTCATATTCACAGGTCCTCTGCTCACCACCTATCTTATTGTCTCATGCAACAACCTCAAGGATGTGAGAATATAAACATATGCATCTACCCCAAAAGGTAGTCCACTCTGGCCGTACTGGATCTTAATTTATATTTGAGAATGCACAAAATTAACCATAATTTATTAATCAACTATGACAGTCACATTTTTATTTTGCATGACATTTTGTTATTAGCAATTGAAATTGCTTGGAGTCTGTAAACAAAAAGAGTGAGCCATTCCACTATCTGTAAACACAGACTCTTTCAAATAAATATGCACCAAACATTGATGAAAAAGGCATGGGTTCAGGACCTTCTCAACTCAAAGGCTGGCATGCAATGAATAGCACATTTTATTGTAAATTGACCAATGAATGGCAAACATAGGAAAAGACATTTTCAGAAGAGGAAATATGATGTCAGGACAGCTAATTCCTTTATAGCAATAGAGCAGTTGCCCATTGGATTACTTGCTGGGTTATTTTTGCCTGGAGAAACAGACTCGAGAGAAAGGAGAAAATGTGAATATTCATACAAAAGTCAGCTCTCATCATTCAGAATTGTTCTTTGAAAGAACTTTTTAAAGAAGTCAAATTTGGGTCATTTGTTGCTAATTTAAGATGTCAAGGAAATTCTATTATCTCATATTTTGACTTGTAAAGTAATGATATTCCCAGTAAAATTTACACATCCTAACAGACTAGACTATAGATAGAAACTTCTAAGGGCATGCCCAGTGAAGCACAACTAGCATGTAAGGCTACTTTTATCTTTCACACATATTCAGTGTGTTACTACCTCACACACACACATATGATTTTTAAATTAAATTGTCTTTTCTTATAAAAACACATAGGCTGTCTGGATTATGGTAGGTTTTTTTATTGCTTCCTTTAAAAAGAATATGCAACTTTTCCTCTCAGATAGTTGTTCATGCTAGTTGAGCAGAACATCTTGTCAATAATAGGATCTTACTTTCCTTCCAGGAATGGAACATATTTAATAAATTATGGGATTTTTCTGCTACTCCCTTCCATTTGCAGCCTTAATGCACTCTAGGTTGAAGGCTGTAAATCCTAAGAATGGTGTAGTATTTCTCCATATAGAAAGTTTAGCAACCTACAATCATTCTGTGGAGTCTTTGAGGGTATTTTGCTCATATGGGGAGGTGGTAACTGGCTGGCTACTAGGGTTGAGGCAACAGCTTGCCCATCTATGGGTATCCCTTGGAAGAGGGTGACTCCAAGCCTATGTCAGTGCATTGTTGTGACTGGTTAACCCAGTTATCTTCCTAGTACTGTGCCTTCTCACTGATGCCACCCTTCGCAGTTAGATGTGGAGCAAACTATCATATTTACTGTCATGCTGCTTATCTCTGACTGTATGAGAACTATGTTTCAGCTATTGGTGTTGTGAGCCTTGGACTGGTTAACTGAATTTCCTGTAGTACTTCTGCTGATTTTATTCCAAGACCCCTGGAAAACAGTAAAAAACTACAAATGTAAGACAGAATTGCTACCATCTTTCTATCATTGGAAAAACAGATTAGAAGTAACACCATTGAGCTGAATTTAGATTGAACTGGGTTGCAATTCTACAGTATATTTCAAAAATCATAAGATACAACACTTAATGATAGTGCGGGTACAAATAAGCAATCAAATCATATTAGGAGCCAGTCAATATAAATTGTAAGGATACAAGCAACAAAGTTACAGTCATACATTCATTAGTGGGAGGAGATGGGTGATAGGAACGATGAGAAGATTAATAGTAATGCAGACTTTGTAAATAGTTTCACAGTGTTGAGGGAAATACTCGTTTAGCAGAGTGATGGCATTCTAGTTGTTCTGGTGTGCAGTGCTCTATAGCGTCGTTTTGAGGGTAGGAGTTGAAACATTTTGTGTCCAGGATGTGAGGGGTCTGTAAATATTTTCACAGCCCTCTTTTTGACTCGTGCAGTGTACAGGTCATCAATGGAAGGCAGGTTGGTAGCAATTGTTTTTTCTGCAGTTCTGATTATCCTCTGAAGTCTGTGTCTGTCTTGTTGGGTTGCAGAACCAAACCAGACATTATAGAGGTGCAGATGACAGACTCAATAGTTCCTCTGTAAAACTGCATCAGCAGCTCCTTGGACAGTTTGAGCTTTCTGAGTTGGCGCAGAAAGAACATTCTTTGTTGTGCTTTTTTGATGACGTTTTTGATGTTAGGTGTCCATTTTAGATCTTGCTATATGCTAGAACCTAGAAATTTGAAGGTCTCTATTGTTGATACTGTGTTGTCTAGTATTGTAAGAGGTGGAAGTATGGGCAAGTTTCTCCTAAAGTCTACCACCATTTCTACAGTTTTGAGTGTGTTCAGTTCCAGATTGTTCCAGTCGCACCACAAGGTTAGTTGTTCAACCTCCCGTCTGTATGCGGATTCATCATTGTCTCGAATGAGGCCGATCACTGTTGTGTCATCTGCGAACTTCAGTAGTTTAACAGGTGGATCATCAGAGATGCAGTCATTGGTATAGAGAGATAAGAGAAATGGAGAGAGCACACAGCCTTGGGGGGGCCCTGTGCTAATTGTACAGGTATCTGATGTGATTCTGCTTAGCTTCACCTGCTGCTTCCTGTTTGTTAGGATTCATCCACTTACAAGTGTGTTCAGGTACCGCTAACTAGTTCAGCTTAGTTAGAAAAGTGTCTGGAATGATGGTATTGGATGCTGAACTAAAGTCTACAAAGAGGACCCTTGCGTAGATCTTTGGAGATTCAAGATGTTGTAGAATGTAGTGCAGAGCCATATTAACAGCATCATCTGTTGATCTGTTTGCTCGGTATGCAAATTGCAGGGTGTCCAACAGTGGATCCGTGATAGTTTTCAAGTGGGACAGCACTAGCCTTTCAAAAGGTTTTCATAACTACAGATGTTAGAGCAACTGGTCTTAGTCGTTCAGTTCCTTGATGGTGGGCTTCTTTGGCACTGGAGTGATAGTATAGTGTTAGCAAGAAGGAACATAGCACATCTCTAGCGATTTATTGAAGATTAGGGTGAAGATGGGGGCCAATTGGTCAGCATAGACTTTTAAGCAAGAAGGAGTTACCTTGTCTGGGCCTGGAGCTTTTCCTGGCTTTTGTCTGTGAAATGAGGACCCAGATTGTTGGGGGCAATATAAATATACATTGCTTACTAGTATAAACCGCTTAGAGAGTGCTTGCACTGTGAGATGGTATATAAATAAATAAATAAATACATACATACATATATACATACATAAATAAATACATAAATAAATAAATAAATAAATAAATAAAATAGATCTTACACTTCCTTTCTGTGATCACTAGGGGTTGTGAACCCAATGGAATGGGGTCAGTTGTAGGAGGCTTGGCTGTTGTTGGTGTGTCTGAGAAGGGGGTTGTGGAAATAGGGGGCTGTAGTTTCCTTTCAAACCTGCAGTAAAACATGTTCAGGTCATCTGCCAGTTGCTGGTTTCCTTCATCCTGGGAAGGTGGTTTGCCATAACCAATGATATTTTTAAGAGTTCTCCACGTTTGCTGGTTCATTTGTTGAGAACTGATTCTTTAGCTTTTCAGAGTAGCTTCTTTTTGCTGCTCTGATCTCCCTTGTTAATACATTTCTGGCCTGATTGTACAGCATTTTATCACCTTTTCTATAGGCTTCCTCTTTGGAATGATGTAGCTGCTTAAGTTTAGCTGTGAACCAAGGTTTGTTGTTGCTGTATATTCGCAAGTTCCTGGTCAGTACACATAGGTCTTTACAGAAGCTGACACATGATCAGTATCTGTGAATTCATCCAGGTCTCCAGAGGTATCTTCAAAAATATTCCAATCAGTTCAGTCAATGCAAGCCTGTAGCTTTAACTTTGCCTCCTCAGTCCAAGTCTTCACTGATTTAATTGTTAGTTTTGTGGTTTAAAGTCTTTACCTGTAAGCAGGTACAAAGTGAATCATTCAATTATCAGAGTGTCCCACAGCTGCTTGTGGTAAAGACCAATAAGCATCTTTTAGTGTTGTGTAGCAATGGTCTAAAGTATTCTTGCCTCTAGTGGGACAATTGACATGCTGAAAGTATTTTGGTAGCTCTTTCCTTAAGTTTGCCTTGTTTAAATCTCCCAAAATAATGGCCAGTGAATCAGGGTATTTGGCTTCAGCCTCCATAATTTGGTCAGCTAGAGTTCTTAATGCCTTGTTTACACAGGCTTGTGGCAGGACATACACAGCAATTAGTAGAAATGATGAAAACTCACGTGGAGAGTAAAATGGTTTACAGTTGCTAAGTAAAGACTCTTAAGTTTTCATCCCAGAATTTATATATTATAGTTATATCCTGAGACCAGCTGTTGTTGATATATAAGCATAAGCCTCCTCCCTTCTTTTTACCACATGTTCCTGCAATTCTGTCTGATCGTTGAATCTGAAACCCTGGGATATGCAGGCTGCTATCATCAAATGATTCATTTAACCAGGTTTCAGAGAACCATAATATTGCTGAGTTGTAAAAATCAGAATTGTATCTGTTTAAAAGGATTATTTCATCCATCTTATTTGCAAGTGAATGTAAGTTGGTTAGGAAGATTGATGGCAGGGGGGAGGTTATTTCTCCTATTCCTTAGCCTGTTTAAAATTCCCGCCCTTTTACCTGTCCGTCTTTGTTTCCTCCATTTGGTTTTTTTGGTAATCCATAGCTCCGGGGAAATTGCTTCTTGCTGTGTTAAATCTCCTCCGCGTTTGTAAAGACAGAGGGGGGTGGGATCACAGAAAGCTGCTCCTTAAAGAAACATTCCTTAATTTTTGCCAGATGGTCTCATGAATATGAAGTCCGTAGTGAGTTGCAGAGAATAATTAAAAATAAAGAAACCATTAGAGAGCATTTCACCGAGGCAGCCTTCGGCGGCTCCATTTTGGATCAATATCACAACCACCTTCCTTGAGCTGATGTTTACAATGAAATCCAGAGAAATGAAGTGGATGGAGGACACTAAAAAATTTGATGAAAATTTTTAAAGTGTAATCAGCATAATTTATTACTGCTGTCTGCATGAACTAGAATCTTCTGGAGTGTAGGAAAGGCCTTGCCTGTAAAAAGGGTCTCTTAAAAAATTTAATTTTAGCTATACAAAACCTGGTTTAATGTGAAATCTCTGTTTCAAGAACCCCCTTTCCTGTCAGCGTCACCTATTTAGAAATTAAAGAATGTTTTGTTGCTGGAACTATTCTAATACTCAGCCATCAGATATCTTTGATTTCCAGCTCAGTGCCTCTCTCTGACTTCCACTGTAAGCTCATTATACAAAACTCGGCACAAAAGTTAAGAAATAAATGTTTTTTAAAAAACCAAGTACCTATCTGGACAAAAAGCAACTTAAACCACTTTTTAAAAGACTCACTTTCAGACAACTTCCTCTACAACTCACTCTGTACCAGAGGAACAGAGCTGAACAATGGAATATGATGCAGTAAAAATTATATCCTGAGGCATAATTCCACTGCACAATAGTATAATAGAAATAAAACCTCGGCTAGCGATTTAACTAAAAATGCCATCAGCGAGCTTCCTAGGAGGCCTTCCCGAGGCAAACACCAAAGTTGATTCTAGTCAGCGGGTATGGATGAGCTGCAATTTAATCAACATAATGCAAGAGATAATTAGCAGGGGGTAAAAAGCCATGAAGCAACATGTAATACAAAGCGCAGTCAGAGGAGATCAAGGGGGAAACAGTCAAGAAAAAAATTGTTAAAGTATAAGGAGAAAAGAATTCAAGAATATTGTCTTCAGCACTAACCCAGATCTAATTGGTTCTTTCAATAGAGCAGTTTGACCTGCTGTCACACTCAATATGAACACCAAGCCTGATTATCTGTACAGTAAGCACTACCCAAGGTGTGTTTGAGTCTGAAGATAGAAAGAATGCTGGGAAAACAGTGAATCATTTTCACTGTCAAATCCAGAATTTAAAATCAGGGATGATACCATTTTAAAGCAAAATGCACACGTGTTTCTATTCCTTTTATTCTCCACTGTTAATAAAGGGTGCAGAGAATAGGAAAAGAAACCTGGCCTGAGGGGGATTTGGTGTTTCAGTTAAGTTAGGGAGCTGGTCAAAGGAGGTTTCTTCTTGGAGCTATCCAAGACTGTGCCATTCCAACCTCACACTAACCAAGGTCTCCTGAAATATATGAAATGCTAAGCGGGTCCCTAGTCACGTTCAAGATGGGACACAACATGTTAAAGAGCTGTTGTAAAGATCACAAAAAAGAACCACTGAGTGTAAAATATTTTGGAAATGCAATTTAAATCCAATAAAGTTTACGTACTCTGATTCAGCTTTTCCCATCCTGGTGCTGTCCAGATACATTAGATTGCAGGATATCCCCAGCCAACATTACCAAATAAATGATACCCATAATCCCAGACATCTGTAATGTTCCGAGGCACACTTGAAGAGAAATAGAAGTGTGTTATTTTTTTTAAGTTGGCTAATAGATTATTTTTCTTAAGCTCTTAGCAACATTTAATAAATGAAGTTGTTTTCAAAACTGTAGACAATTATTAACAAGTGCAGTTAATTATATTTCATTTAATTATTGATATTTCTAATCATTGTTACAGCAGTATGAAGGAAAATGAGAGGGAAGTGCAATTCTATTGAGAACAGATGAAGGAAGCCTTTATTGTGGGGGGGAAGCAATTTGAAGAATAAGACTCACCAGCTTCCTGTCTGTTGCCTACAAATTGTTATCCTTGGCAGCAAGCAAATGACTTAGTCCAAATTGGACTCCTCCCAAGTAAAAGAACAAGCCGCCTTTCTGTTAAGCCAATGCATATTATGAATGCTTTTTTAAAAATCTGAAAATGTATATAAATATAATTTTACAGATAAATAATACCCATTTTAAAAGAAAAAAACCCTCTTCTGTAAAAGAAAAATAATTATTTTCAGAAATGAAATTTTTGATGGCAGAAGTAAGTTATTTTAAAAATACCTTCAGTAAAATATAGCCATGGGATATTAGCTAACCCGTCCAGAATTGATTCTCTAGGAACAATCCAGCTGGGAAGACAATGCTGGCTGAAGGTATACGTCTCTCTCTCTCTCATTTTCTTTCTCACTCTCTCACATACATACATATCCAAGATCTTGAGTGAAACTATTGCAATAATCAACTGGAGGAAGGATTTTCTGAGTTCTTGCGACAATCCAATGAGAAAACAAGGAAAGGCTAGGAAGAAGGTTTGAAAACAATTGGAGTCAAGCTAAAATAATCTTGATCCATGAGTTACATAATGTAACCACATTGATGATCAAAGAATATATACTTATACATCCATGCATTTTCTGTATATTAGCGATGGAAAGTAGCCATTTGGGGTTATGATACACAATTGGAATTGAGGTGATCTCTCACAATGGATGCTATAGTGATGGACATTTTTTTTGTTCAGAGAAGGTGGACATATTTCTAAACTAAGCACTGGACCAAAGTCATCCATGATATTTATTTTCTAATAATTCCTATGGTATAGAGAGATATTCTTCAAATAAAAATACGATAGATCTGATTATTTTACTAAAAGAAATGAAAAGAAAAATAACTTCAGGTAGAGTGGGAAATTTAGCAGGCTCCATGAATACCACAATAACTATCCTGTTTCCCCCAAAATAAGACATTCCCTGATAATAAGCCCAATCAGGCTTTTGAGTGCATGGCAATAAGGCCAAGCGCTTATTTCAGGGTTCAAAAAAATATAAGACAGAGTCTTATTTTGGGGGAAACAGGGTAGTTTGCACAAGTGTTTGAAATGTTGAGCCGAGGTGGCGCAGTGGTTAGAGGCAGGTACTGCAGGCCACTTTAGCTGACACTGATCCGCAGGTCAGCGGTTCAAATCTCACCGGCTCAAGGTTGACTCAGCCTTCCATCCTTCCGAGGTAGGTAAAATGAGGACCCAGATTGTTGGGGGCAATATAAATATATATTGCTTACTGGTGTAAACCGCTTAGAGAGTGCTTGCACTGTGAGGCGGTATATAAATCTCACAAAATAAATAAATAAATAAATGAAATGAAATTAGAATGAGGGTTTCAAAATCTATAATTTGGCCCAGCCTTAATAACAGCTGGCACTGTTACTGCTGGTGACAATAGAGGCACTGGATAAATCATTCTTAAGTTTTGGATATATCTGACTGTACTTTTGTTCTTCAGTGTACAAGATTTCTGATTATTATCAAGCCTTTAATGTTATGGGTTCTATTTTGATCCTAACTTTGCCAAGCCCAAATAATAAAAATGTAAACTCATACATTAGCAGATAATCAGATAATAAATATTAGCTGAAAATTTTTTATAAGAAATGGCACCAAAGGATGTGTCAATGGTTTAATTTCACAGTGAGTGGAATATTCAACTGCAGTGTAAATTCCAACAGCTCACTTTCTGTAATAAAGATATTTCATGATTAGTACAGAATACAGGGGAAATCATAGATAATAATATAATTGACCATTAAATCAGAGAAAAACCAGATGGAAAGATAGAATAGCCAATCTAAAACTGCACTCATGGGAATTAAATCATGAGGAACAATATTTCATTCTGGTAAAAAAAAAAAGGTAATCAGATATTTTGACAAGGGCCCATAGATCAGAGGAGTGGCTTCAGGCCAGATCAGATAACATTGGGAGAGCTGCCAAGGCAAACTGCAGATAATCAGAAACTATGATGACTATTATTGTCTATTGAAGAAATGAAATAGTGAATATGTGTAACTAATTACCAATTGCAAATTTATCAATATAGTTTAGATTTTTAAGTGAATATTTAAAAAAAAACCATAGTATTTTTATCCTTTATGCAAATCTGTGAAGATTTTCCTTACATCTGTATAGAAGGTATTAGATTGTATTCACAATCAAATTAATATTTCCAGCAGCTCTTTACATGGTGCTATGGTTGCTGTTGTTTAATGTATCCTTGCATAATTACTACTTATGCTGCTCAAAAAAAGAGGGAAGCCAATTAACAAATAACTTACAATTAATAGCAACATTTCCCTACATAATTCCGACTGCAGCACTGTTTAAGTAGTCTAGTTGTAATCTGTGCCTCAGAGCTTCAAAAACAATTTGGAAAAGTTGCTTAGGGCATGTAGAAGCACAGATGTAGCATCTTTATGCTTTAAATAAGCCATTTTTCCCTGGAACCATATGGCTACCCTTTGCAGTTCCCATATGATTCCAGAACATCCAATCCACCTTTTCATATTCAGATATGGATATTGTGCTAAACAGTGGACTTGTCTTTGGAAGATTGAATCATGCCAAATGTTGAATGAGAGCAAAATAGATTCCTTAAATTCACACACACACACACACACACACACACACACACACACACACACACACACACACCCTTTACCAAATAAGGAAGACGATTAACAGAAATTGTTAGGACAAGTTATATTGAATGTGGTCCTTCACAGTTGCTGAAAAATACTGTATGGTGCATGGGTCAAACTTCCAAAGACAAGTCCACTACCTAGCGCAAAATGACTAGTCTTAAATCAGGACTTGTCTTAAATCAGTTCGTAATCCTTAAACATTAACTACTATACAGCTAGTCCTCAATTTACAACCACAGCTGAGTCCAAAATTTCCATTGCTTAGCAAGGCAGCTGCTAAGTGAGTTTTGCCCTATTTTATGACATTTTCGCCACAGTTGTTAAGCAACTGTTTAAGTTGTTAAATCACAGCAGTTATTAAATGAATCATGCAGTCATTCAGCAAATCTGGCTTCCCCCATTGACTTTGCTTGTCAGAGGCCAGTTAAGAAGGTTACAAATGGTGATCACATGACCCTGGGACAGTGCAACAGTCATAAATACATGCCAGTCACCAAGCACCAGAATTTTGATCATGTGACTTTTAAGTGTGAGAACCAATCACTTTTTTCAGTGCCTTTGTGATTTCAGTCTCTAAACGTAAGTCAAGGAGTACCTATATATGCTTTGTTATATATTTCTATTCATAAATATTGAAACAATTGGTTAACTGATAACTTCAGTTAAGAAGTTATCAGTTAATGTTGCGATTGATAACTTCAATGTTTAACAAATTTTATTTCATTTTCAATTTTCACTGCTACTTAATTTCCAATTTTCTATCTGTTGTCTTTTCCCACGTTGTTAGATTGTTGTAAGAGTCAGGGGTGGGTTCCTCCCGGTTCGGACCGGACCGCCTGAACCAGTAGCAACCCGCTGGTGACATCACTGTCAGTGCCGGTCCGAGCGTGCTGACATCTTTTTTGGGGATTTTGTGCGAATTTTTCCCCTTCCGTGGCTTGAAAAAGAGTCCTCCCGCCCGTCCGCGGGTGAATTCTGACCTTTATTTCTTCGCCTGAAGCACAGCTGATGAGCTCCTCAGCTGTGTTTCGGGCTCATTCCTGCTTCTGAGCATGCGCAGAAGCCAAATCGCACTAGGGCAGTGACGGCAAACCTTTTTTGGTTCGCGTGCCAAAAAGGGGGGCGTGCGGGGGATCACGCATGTGCGTGCCCACACCCATAATTCCATGCATCCACCCGCGCATGCGTGCGCCCCCCCCCTGTTCCTGGCACGCAATGGCACGACCGTTTTTCACTCTCCCCAGGGTCCAGAGCCTTTCTAGGAGCCTGGGGAGGGCAAAAACGGCCTTCCCCACCCCTCCAGAGGCAGAAAATGGCCCATTTGCCAACTTCCAGTTGAACTGGAAGGCCCATTTTTTTGCTCTCCCCAAGCTCCAGAGCCTTTCTAGGAGCCTGGGGAGGGCGAAAACAGCCTTCCCCACCCCCTCCGGAGGCTGGAAACAGCCTGTTTCCTGACTCCCAGTGCGCCCAGAAGGCCCGAAAATAAGCCGGCCAGCACACACATGCATGCCGGACCTGAGCTCGCGTGCCCAATGATATGGCTCCGCGTGCCACTTGTGGCACCCGTGCCATAGGTTCGCCATCACTGCACTAGGGGATGCACGCGCGCAAAATGTCGCGATGCGAACCAGTGGCGAAGGTAAGTGGAACCCAGCCCTGGTAAGTGTTATTTCAATGCATAGCCATTCATTTTTTTTCTCATACTTTTTAATCTTCTTTTCAAGTTTAGCAATATAGCTCTACCAACATCACTTCATGGATTTAATTTGGTTTTTGAATGACATTTGTAAAGGCAAGAAGATAAAAAGATTAGATTAGGCCAAAGTTAGAGGCAATGAGCCTTTTAAAATCCCTTCTTCTGATGTCTCAGTTACTACATTTTTCTGCAGTAAAGGAAGGTTATCGTACTTGAACATAACAGCATATGGAAGATAAATCTTAAAAATGGATCTGGACTCTCCCTAATGACTGATAATGACAGCAACTTTGAAGTTGTGATTCCTAGATCAGTCATGCTAATTGAACAAGCAATGGAATTTCTGAAGTGTTTTTTATTGTGCCAAATTAATTAAAACAAATTAAGAAAAATGTTTAATCATTATATTTAACTTATGCTCATTTCAAAAATTTCCACTGCATCAGAAATTGTAGGAGAAGAATAATCTACATAGCCAAAAATCAGGAGTCATCTGGTAGGATCTTTTCAGGCTAACAACTTTTATTAAAATACTACTAGCCATCATTCTGATTTAAGTAAAAAATAACCATTAAGTTAGTTGAATAGACTTTTCTTTATCAGAATCTTTAGATTCATCCTTATCAATTTTGACGATATTCTATCAATCTGAATACTGTATAACATACCTGCAATAGATAATCAGACCAAAATGAAAATAGAGAGAAATCAGGGGATTAAAAAATGTGCATCTTTGTTCCATTTGTTGATACAAATGTTTATGTCCTGCCCTTCTGCTTCAGAACCCAAAACATCAACCTAGTTAAGAAGATTCCTATCTAGGAAGACTAAAGCAAAAAAAGAAAGAAAGATAGGGAATTGGTTATGAGGATGAAATTTATGCCAGTTTGATTATAACTGTGCTTCCATGGAAATTGATGCCATGAGTCAAAGGGGTCTACGACAACTTGGCATGGCAACTGTGCCATAGCCAGCTTGCCATGGCCAACTTGCCACAGGAAACTTGCTGTAGGCAACTCACCGCAGGACAAGAGTTACACTAATATCGAAGAAATAGTGAAATAGAATCATTAAAGAAAGGATGGCAAAGGAGGGACAAAATGAAATGTGAATGACAACATTTAAAATATTTTTAAATTATTTTAAATTATTAAATTGAATTGTTGAATTGTCCCACAGCGAATTGTTGTGGGCAAGTTGACTATGTCGAGTTGTACCGCAATGAGTTGGCAGTGGTGAGTTGACTGTGGCAAGTTGGCCATGATAAATTGGCTGTGGTGAGTTGTCCCATTTGGAGTCAAAGAGGTGTCATTTGAAAATTGCCCGTCAAAATGTGATAGGATCACATCGGGACCACTGCCTATATTCATATTCACTATATTTTGGAGCTGTTCCTTCAGTTGCCACCATCTTACTAAGACACATTGCAAAAGTTAAACATCTCCTTTACACCAGGTGCTATCCTTTGGGGCAGAAGTTTTATATAAAATTACTGAATCATTGACTTGAGAAATATATTCCAATATAGCTCCCACATCAAAGAGATGGTATAATTTGTATCTATTAAGAAAATCTTAACTTATGGAAGAACTCTCCAAAATGAAAATATATTGTCTATTCAGATCAACAGAGTTGGAAGGGACCTCATAGGTCATCCAGTCCAACCCCCCGCCCAAACAGGAGACCCCATACCACTTCAGACAAATGACAATCCAATCTCTTCTTGAAAGTCTCAAGTGGTGAAGCTCCCACAACTTCCGAAGGCAAGCTGTTCCATTCTTCTCTTTTCAGAAAATGTCTCCTTATTTCTAGGTTGAATCTCTCCTTGGTCAGTTTCCATCCATTATTCCTTGTCTGGCCTGCAGGTGCTTTGGAAAATAGCTTGACCCCGTCGTCTCTGTGACAGCCCCTCAAATATTGGAACACTGCTATCATGTCTCCCCTGGTCCTTCTCTTCACTAGACTAGCCATGCCCAGTTCCTGTAACTATTCTTCATATGTTTTAGTCTCCAGTCCCCTAATCATCCTGGTTGCTCTCCTCTGCACTTTTTCTAGAGTCTCAACATCTTTTTTATAGTGTGGTAACCAAAACTGGATGCAGTACTCTAGGTATGGTCTTACTAGGGCTTTATAGAGTAGTATTATACCTCACTTGATCTTGATTGTATTCCTCTGTTAATGCAATTTAGGATTGCATTGACTTTTTTGACTGCCGCTGCACACTGCTGGCTCATATTTAGCTGGTTGTCCACTAAGCCTCCAAGATCCCTCTCACAGTCACTACTATTAAGCCGGGTTTCATCCAGTTTATGTTTGTACTTTTGGTTTTTCTTACCAAATTTAGGACTTTACTTTTCTCTACATTGAATTTCATTTTTAGATAGGGCCCAGTGTTCAAGTCTGTCAAGATCCATCTGGATCTTGAGCCTAGGGTGTTAGCTATTGCCAGCTTAGTATCATCTGAAAATTTGGTAAGTTCCCCTTTTATTCCCTCATCTAAGTCATTTATGAAGATATTGAAGAGTACTGGGTCTAAGACGGAACCTTGTGGTACCCCACTGCTTACTTCTCTCCATGTAGACTTAGACTCATTAAGGACTACTCATTGAGTATGGTTTGTCAGCCAGTTGCGAATCCATCTAGTGATGAAGCTATCTATCCCACTTTTTTCTACCTTACGAAGAAGTAGATTGTGGTCTACTTTGTTGAATGCCTTGCTGAAGTCTAAGTATATTATGTCCACAATATTTCACTGGTCTAATAATTTAGTCACTATGTTGAAGAATGAAATAAGATTGGTTTGGCATGATCTGTTTTTAACAAACCCATGGTGGCTGCTAATTATTACTTTACTCATTTCTAGGTGTTGGCAGATCTGGTTTTTTATTATCTTTTCCAGTATCTTCCCGGGTATTGATGTTAGGCTTATTGGTCTGTAGTTTCCTGGGTCGGTTCCCCCCCCCCTTTTTTTGAAGTTGGGAACCACATCAGATCTTTTCCAGTCCTCTGGTAGTTCCCCGGTGTTCCAGGATTTTTGAAAGATGTGGTGCATTGGTTCTGAGATGACATCTGCCAGCTCCTTTAGAACTCTGGGATGTAATCCATCAGGTCCTGGTGATTTGTATTCATCAAGATCAAATAGGTGTTCTCATACTATTTTTTTTTCTTATTTTAACTTTTATCACACAGAATAACTTTCATTTTTCTCACACTGGAAATAAAAGTTAAAATAAGAAAAAAAAATAGTATGAGAACACCTATTTGATCTTGATGAATACAAATCACCAGGACCTGATGGATTACATCCCAGAAAGGAAGATGTACTGTGGGATATTTAAAAACACCACTTAGATACACACGACATGTTAGAGAAGAGCCTATGAAGAAGGAGGGAAATATTTTTCTCGACTTAATGAAAGTGGCTTTGAATAGTTCACCTTTTGTGTGAAAGGGGAGACAACAGTTTCAGATATCATGTCTACATGTTTTGTTGGTGTACCAGTCCCTGGAAAGTTTTTGTTTGAAGAAGCAAAAATCATTATTGAACCTAACAATTATAACCTATCAAAAGTGGTTACTTTGTTTGGTCATCCAATTGAGCCCAATAGATGGACCAATCAGAAGAAACTGGTAATTGGAGTGACAAATATTTTGCCAGCTTATGATTGCATTATATACAAACAACCAGAGAAGAAGTTAGAAAGGGTTACGTATACACCTGTGCCTACAGAACGTGTGTTCACTTGCACTGAAACTGAGGAAGTAGATGCATTAGGGCAGGTGATATATTTACCCAAAGGATGGTTTTTGTTTAGTGGCTTATACGCTTTTGCATATATTCCTGCACATGCAATAGGAGGGCCATGTACCGTTGGGCGCCTGACTACATTTATGGGAGTAACACATTTTAAGAACATTAATCAAAAAACCTCAGTTTTTTTAATGAAATGATGAATACTACTTTGTATCATAGAAATCGCATACCTGCAAAGAAGACTACAGTTGCAAAGGATAGTGTGAAAGACATTACAGGTGAGACACATGACCCTGAACCTGAACATGCAGAGACACCTAAGGAAGGGGGTGAACCTCACCTGGTGATACAAGATTCACATATTATATCTATACAATGGCCTATATTTCCAGTGCAGTATAACATGACTGGATATACTGCTGGTAGGAATTATAGGGGACGGAGGTCCGTACCAATTGATGCAGGATGTAGTAATGAGGTGGTGGTATTATCTAAAGTAGAAGCTGGACTTCTAGGCTTATTTCCTTGGTTTGCAACACAATATAATCATAAGCAGATAGGACATCTTGCTTGTGCCCTGGCGAAAAGCATTAATGAGACTTCGTCTGCTATAGCAGCGTTGGCTGATGAGATGGGAGAGGTAAGGAAGTCTTTATTGCAGATTCGGGTTGCAATTGATTATATCTTGTTACGGATGGGCCATGGTTGTGAGGAATTCCAAGGATTATGTTGCTTTGATATAGAAAATAAATCACGATTTATCGAATCTAAATTACAAGCCTTACATAATATTACTACCCACCTGCAATATGAAACTGAGAACACTGCATTTAAAGGAATATGGAGTATGTTAACCTCTTGGATATCTAGTTTTGCTTGGGTAAAAGACCTATTCGTAGGCATTATATTCATTATAGTTGTGTGTATTATATCGTGTATCTGTGTGAAATGTATGCCTGTCTGTATCAAATGCAGTAAGTGCTGTTGCAAGAAAAGCAGAGAGAAAAGTTAGGGCAGAGGACCCTAAATAAACAGGAAGTGCGTATAATGTTGCAGGAGATACAAGAATAGTTACAAGAATAAGATCGATCAAATAGGATCAATGTAAATATTGATCTAAAGGGAAAGGCAGGATTGTGAGAAAAATGAAAGTTATTCTGTGTGATAAAGATATGAAAGGCAGGCAATAGCTCAACCATTTTGAATGTATTTGTAATGAAGAATCATTGTATAATCACATGTATTCTTTTTCTGTATGTCAGCGAGATTATGCTGACCTGACAAGTTGTTTGTACTAAAAATTATGCTGAGAAGGTGGGAAAGTAAAAAACAGGAAATGTTGACAGGATGTATCTGCTGGGAAGCACCTAAAAATCCTGGGAAAGGAACAATGGGGACGTCAGCATGATTTGGGGGCTTTCCAAAATGGGAGATACCCGAAAGTATGAGGTATTGTGTTATGTAAGGGGGGAGGAACCAAGGTGGGATTTGTGAGATATAAAACCTGTAATCTGGGATATGGCTTCACCTGCTCCTCTGCCTTTGTATCCAGAGCTGTAAGGCACTGGGAGGAGTTAGGGCCCTTGGCCAAGGAATTTTGTTGTTTTTTTTATTCTGCTTTATGTCTTAATAAATAGCTTTTTATTGCTCATCTGGTTTCCTGTTTCTATTTGACTTTTGGATTTTTCTAACATCCAGTCTATTTTTTCCAGTTATATTTCTGGTAGGTTGGGCTATAGTTTCTTTTGGTGTGAAGACCGATGCAAAGAATGAGTTAAGCAGCAGTGCTTTCTCTCTGTTACCTGTTACTTCCTTGCTGTCTTCTCTCTTTAGTGGACTGACTGTTTCCTTGATTTTTTTTCTTGTTATTTATATGTTGGAAGAAACTTTTTTTATTATCTTTGACTTTTGCAAAACTTTATTCATTCTGAGCCTTTGCTTTCCTGATTTCATCTTGGCAGATATCTGCTGATATTCTGCCTTAGTTATGTGTACTTCTTATGTGTACCTCTTTCCATTTTTTGTACTTATCCTTTTTGTCTTTCAATTTGTCAGAGAAATCTTTGTGCAGCCATGCTGGTTTCTTTTTGGATTTCTTGTTTTTCTTTCTCAGCAGTATTGTGGTGTACTGGGCTTTTATGATCATATTTTTCAGAGTTTCCCAAGATTCCTGAGTTGTTTTCCCCTTTAGGATTTTCATCCAAAGAATCTTTCCCAAGTTCTCTCTGCGTTTATTAAAACCAGCTCTTTTAAAATCTAAGACTCTGGTATCATTATGTTCTATTGCTTGTGTTTGCTTTATATCTTCAATTTTGAAGCTCCAGATTTTACTGCATACAATACTTGACCATTCATACCTGCCTCAAGCCATATCACACAATCAGCAAATGCTGTGTGTTATAAATGACTTCCTACATCAAAGACTAACAAATTACTCTGAGGCTTTCTGAAAGTTACTTGTTTCTGCTGTCTACTTTTTTGCCTTGATCATATGATAGTAAGTCATTTTACAGTAGGGAACACCTTGTTTCCATTTGCATTTGAAATTTATATGAGAAGACATTAACCTCTGACTTTCCATATATCTGAATCAGTACTCTTCAGAACAAGAAGATTCCAGCCCAATTTGGGATGTTAGAAAGAAGCAGCTTAGCTCAACATTGCTCTCTTTATGGTTTATTCAATTGTATTTTTCACAGAGACGAGACTATCAATGAATTCTGTTTCCCTGGCAATAAACAAAACATGAAGTGTCAAAAAGAAACCAATGGGCTATTAATCACACCTCCTTGATAACCCTGACCCTACTAAAGCATAACATCTGTCTTGTGTTTTATGTGGCTGAAAGCCAAAATCGGGAGAAGGGAAGCAGCAGTTTCACTGGTCAAATATTAACATTGCACAGCATGTTGATTTTGTAAGAACCCTGCAAATTTAGAAACTTTAATGGAATTGTCTTTGATTTGGCTCCTATCCCATCCATTAATATTCCAAGAGTGAGTCACCCATGTGAACAGACAAACACTAACAAAGTCATGTCCAGACAGCCAGAATGAGCCACTCCCTTTTGAAGGGAGAAGAAAGAACTGAGATCAAAAAATGTGTGTGTGTGTGTGTGTGTGTGTGTGTGTGTGTGTGTGAGTGAGAGAGAGAGAGAGAGAGAGAGAGAGAGAGAGAGAGAGAGAGAGAGAGAGAGAGAGAGAGAGAGAGAGAGAGAGAATACATGTATCGACAGCATTATATAATGACTAAAACAAATTAATTTATATCATAATCAACCAAGAACATAATGAGTTTCCTCAGCAATCATATTGCTAAGATATTTCTCATTCTGTATTTGACCCAAGTCAAGACTAAGAATATATCCCCCTGATCATGATATTATCAAGATATTTATCCATGCTTGTGTACTTTTATAGATCATCACTATTTAAAATGAGCTTCTTGGGTGCTTTTATAGAGAGCTTCATAGTCAAATCGTCCTATTATCTAATACAAAGTGGTAATAATTAACCAACTCATCTAGCTGGACAAAAAATAAAAGATTGTTTTATGACAATGAACAGTATTTATCGCTAGATAAGCAGAATTCAGTTATATTTCAGAAAAAGGGCTTTCTGAGTTTGGTTTCGTCCAGTTGCAGACTGATTCCTGCCATTCTAAAATGTTCATCATCTGGAAAGGATTTCCAACATAAGAGAATGTATGAAGAAAAAGAGACAAGAAATCAATGCCAAAGCATTAATTACCGTAGCATGATCCAGGAAAATGGTGAAGTATTCCTTAGGCATGCATTAGTGTTCACTTTGTGTTTCATAGCCTAGTTTAAGTTTTGAAATGTTCCTCTACAATTCCACCTTAAGAAAAATAAAGCAAACATAACCAAGAAAAATAAAGAGAGTTGTGTTTTATGAATATATTACAATTTTTGATGAAATGAAAGGTTCAGTCTTTTTTTAGATAAAGTTAATCATTTTTATGGTCAGTAAAACTGTTGTATGATGAAACTGCTTGTTTTTGCTCAGTCTAGGTCTTAGCTAGCCAGAAACTCCCACCAATTAAATAAATAGACCTTACCAACCACTGCAGTAACGCATACGCTTCAGACCTACGTGATGTAATAGGACTTCTGATGGGATTCAGAAGGAACTCTAGGCAGCAAAGTATAAATAAGATAGACATGTTTGGCATAGATTAAATAAGAATAGATAGACATTGTGCAATATATCACTGCTTGACAAGCCAGAAATCTAGAATGAAGTTACGGTATAATGAAATTCTAATAAAAAATCAGGGGAAGTAAAGGAACATTAAAAGTATTCTCAACATCTAGCAAGTCATTTTAGTCAATGGGTTTATTAAGAAATGAATTAGCACTTGATATAATTTTAATTATATTTGTCATGACTTTATTATAATAAAACTGCAGGTAAAACCTGGACAGCAAAAATTATTCCAATGATTGATCAATTTAATTAATTTAAAAGCTTTTATATTGATCAATTTTTAAGTAATGTTTTACTTAAAAGTAAGGAAGGTTCATTTGTTTTCAATGTAGCCATGCATAACAAATTCAGGTGGCGAACATCCCTTTAGAAGAGACATCCCTTCTTTATTAACAGCAAAGTGCAACTTAGACCTGAAAACAAAATGCAAAATCATAGTAACTGTGTTGGAAAGGGCCATTTAAGTTCATTTATGCCCAACGCACAAGTCCAAATTGAAACATCCCAGATAAAAATTAATGTCTGAGCTGCACTGGAGGAGGCCTACCACTCTCTAAGTAATTGGTCATTCAAGATAAAAAGTTAATCTGGCAAGCAAGTTAAGCACCTAAGTAAAGATCTAATGAATGCAACATATTAATCATCAGCTGAAGTGAGAAAGAAAATCCAAGATTGGGTTGCGTTCTATTTTATTTGCACTGGTGGTACACACCCTTCAGAAAAATCAGTCAGCAACCATTTCAAACAAGATGTTACAACATAGCTATTAAATCAACATTCTATATTAAGTAATGTGAGTAAGGCATATATGTTCAATTATATCTTTTCAGTCCCACCTACAAACACAAATATTTGGAAGAGTAGTTTTCCAAGGTTATTAGGATACAACACGTAACCTATTTAAACATGGACACAAGTGCACCAAGTCAGGAAAAGATTTGGATCAAATTATTTTAAATATTTTACTGGCTCTAATGTCAGATTACAATGTATGAAGGGGAAAAATGTGGTCAAAAATAATTAATTTAAATCTTGCTTAAATGGCCAAACTGTACTAATGTTAATGTACTACTTACTTTCACTGTGAATTAAAAATGGATTTGCCACTGTTATACAGATTACTTGGACTAATAAAGGAATGCTATTATCAAGATGCACATACCTAGAATTCTTCATAGACAACCTTGTTAATGTATTAGCAGAGTATTCCTTGTGTTACCAAGGTTGTGCATACAGAAACATTTAGATTGAGATCAGTTGTGAATAAGTAGTCAGCCACACACAGATACACTAACTTGAGTTAAAGTTAACTACAACACAGAGAGAAATGCAGAGCATACATACACAATGTCTTGCTCTAGTGAGTAGCAGAGAACAGTGAGTAGCAGAGACAAAGACAAACAGAGAGGGACTCCCAGAGAAATAAGCTGTGAACTCTAGCTCCCTCTTGTGGCAGTCTGCAACACCTCAGCTAAACAGACATAGCTCTGTTAAAAGCTAGACATATATTGTCTACCCAATCGTTATGGACAGAGTCCTAACAAACCTTATCAAATGTCGATTTAATTCTTAGGAGACAGAAAGCAGTAATGATGGGTGTATTCAGCAAACAAATTCCAACTAATGGATTTCAGGTTATTGACAAGCCTATAAAAATTGTCAATTCCAAACACCAGCAGAATTTAAAAGAAAGGATGATACTGAAACCAAATAATTTTGGATTGTAAAATCTAAACCATATTGTGAAATATCTATCCAAATAGATTAAAGAATGGCAGAATAGTATATTAGTTATATGACTAAAGATAATTAAACCTTGGAGTAGGTCTTTTCTCCTGGCACATCCATTCAATTTTCTTCACAGTGGTATGGAAGTGATTTGCCATGCCTCCTTCTGGAATATTTTTCAACCTCCAGGCTCACCTACAGTTCTGGTATTTCCTGATCATCATTTCCCATCTAAATGCTAATTGTGTATGATCCTGTGGTGCTGCAATGAAGGTTTTTTTAGGTCAACACTTTGCTGGAGGAAGGTCCTTTAGGAAGTTCATAAACTAACTTTAAATTAATACAATATTTCTATTTCAGATAGTGGTTTTCCATACAGCTTCTGGTCGTCCATATAAAGGAGGTGAGATAGCCTGGCAAATTTTTGTTACCTGCCCAAGTCCACAATTGGCAAGATCCAGAACTGCATTGCACTTCCACATTAATCTCTATTTTTTGTGCTACAGCTAGAATTATGGGAAACATTTAGAATCCTACACAAAGTGGAGAGTTAGGCTTGATGGACTAAATCCCCTTCCAACTTTAAAATTCTACCATTGCCTATTTTATTTTTAAGTAATAATAGTATAATAATTTGATTGGGTTTCTAATTGTTGAATACAAATAAAATAGTATATTTCTGTGGCCACTATTCAAAATAATAAACAATCAAGAACGAGTTGAGCCCTGCCTAATCTAAAATATGTATGTTATTTTTTTTACTGTTTTTCTCTGTTATTGTTTTTACAGTATATTTTATTTATATTAATTTGTAAAATGTATTTTGTAATATTTTACACAACACAACAAGGCTTTTATTTTTGCTTTTTACCTTTCACTTGAATGGTTTGTATTTGGTAATTTAATAAACATTAATTTAATTAATTAAAAATAACAATTAAAAATATAAAAACATTTACGGTATACAGTGTCATGTGGAATGAAGGGAAGCAGAATTGAATGAGAAATGGTCCTGTTTTCAAAAAGCTAGCCATGATATTTATCTAAATTCAGAGTATGGTGGTTTCTTAAATATGACACATATTTATTTTTAAAAGATTAACTGTATTTTCCACATGTACATTTATATTCTTTTCTTATTAGTGTCAATTAACATTGTCTAATAAGCTGTTAAACAGAAGTTGTGTTTTGTTAGATCCATTATGCCTTCTAAATTATCATTTTTCTAATGTTCATCACATGTGCTTCTATCTACTATGACCCAGAGCTGTTAATAATGCTAAAGGTCAAATAAATACAGGTGCAGTCCCAAAACAATCAGTTTTGGTTTTAGTCTTTATTATTTATTATTTTGTGATGGCTTCATTTTAGGAGTCAAATGAATCCATTAAAAATTTAGTCATATAAATCCCCAATAATTTACCATTTGGGTAGCGTTTATGTGATAAAAATAGAGTATCTCCCTGTGTGCACAAATAGAGTCACTAGAGAAAAATAATAATTTATTTAGAGAGAAAAAAGTATAAAGACTGACAATTCATTACTTTGAGCACTACTAAATATTCCAATATTCCTAGGTGAAACATATTCAAATGGGTCCTTTAATACATGCTGCCTTGCCTTGTTTTTGGAATGTTACAAGGGGTTCAGTTTCCATTTGTTATGCTGTCATTTTTTTTCTATTGATAGAATATATTAAAGAGTATAAGAAAGTTGTACAGTGCATTTTAATGGTAGCCATAGGAGCCCTCCATCTCAAAGCACTCCAAGGACTATCTACTCCAGCACCCACTTTTAAATATTTATTTTATTTTATGTATTTGTGTTCCATCTCAATAATTTGATTATCATTTGAACTAAATGCCTCTAGGAAGCCATCAGACTAAGAATGGAGAATATGGCCCTCCTCTGTTTGCCCCTAATATCTGCCATTCAGATAAATATTATACTTGGACAAGCAGATCCCTTTTAGCTGTTATATCGTTAACAGCAGGGGCGGGTCCCTATTTTTTTTACTACCACTCTGCGGGCGTGGCTTATTTTGTGGGTGTGGCTTGCCAGCCATGTGACCAGGTGGGCATGGCTTGCCGGCCATGTGGCTGGGTGGGCGTGGCTTGCCGGTCATATATTAGTTATTTCAGAGAGATGTTACTACTATTTTTGCTATTTTATACCTTACATGAAAAGCTTTGCATACAAAGTGTGTGTTACACCATGGCAACACAGCAACCTTTATATGCAGAAAATGCTATAGTTAAAAGACAAGCAAGTCTCATACAGCATTTTTGGTTTCAGTCATGGATTCCTTAGACAAAAATATTGAGGACTGTTAAAAGAACAGTATCTTTTAACAGTCCTCAATGTTTTCGTCTAAAGAATAACAGTATAAAACTGTATAAAATTAACAGTATAAAAGGTTAAGCTTTCAGAAAATGCCCACTTTGGGAAGCTTTAGGCAAAAGCGAAGGAAAAGTGTCAAATGCGAGCTTCTTATTATTTTCAAGCGAAGGGACGGGGAAAGACTTAATTGTCAGGTTTCTGGGCATGCGCAGAATAATTTTTTTTTAATTTAAATTTTTTTAAAAGAAAATGGCGGCGCCCAGGCACCGGCAACCGACTGCACCGGTACTGTGACGTCACCAGCAGGCTGTTACCGGTGCTATAGAGTGGACCGCACCAGTAGGAACCCACCACTGGTTAACAGATATCCCTTATATAAGTCAACCAGATTGGTAAGCTTCTCATTGATGAATATGGGAGACCTGTTTATTTACTCTTATAATAACCTCTGTGACAAACAATTTTTCTCACAACAAAACATGTTTAAAGACATGCATGGCATCAGTCTAGCTCCGTGGTGGCGAACCTATGGCATGCGTGCCACAGGTGGCACGCGGAGCCATAGCGGACGGCACGTGAGCGTTGCCCACCGGCAAACCGGAAGTGCGGAAAAATGCACTTCTGGTTTGCCGGTGAGCTGTTTTTTGCACTCCTGAGGGTTCAGGGAAGCTCCCTGAAGCTCCGGAATGCAAAAAACTACAAAACGGACAAACCAGAAGTGCATTTTTCCGCACTTCCGGTTTGTCCGTTTTGTAGTTTTTTGCATTTTGCATTTGGGGAACAAACATATATATTCTCATATAAATGCTCAGATTCAGGGGGAACTGGACTCCAACTGGGTGGATACGGACGCGGTGACAGGGAATAGTCTTGAGAACGTTATCTGGGAAGAGTTTGACTCGGTGACCCCTGAGGATGTGGACAAGATTCTGGGGAGGCTCAGTGCAGCCACATGTTTATTGGACCCGTGTCCCTCCTGGTTGGTGCTGGCTACCCGGGAGGTTACACGAGGCTGGCTCCAGGGAATTATTAACGCCTCTTTGGGGGAGGGTTACTTCCCCACGGCTTTGAAAGAAGCGGTGGTGAGGCCTCTCCTCAAGAAGCCCTCCCTGGACCCAGCAATTTTAGCTAACTATCGCCCTGTCTCCAACCTTCGCTTCGTGGCGAAGGTTGTTGAGAGTGTGGTCGCACGACAGTTTCCCCAGTACTTGGAGGAATCATCATACCTAGATCCGTTCCAGTCGGGTTTCAGGGCCGGGCACAGCACGGAAACGGCATTGGTTGCATTGGTTGATGATCTCTGGAGGGCTCGGGACAGGGGTTGTTCCTCTGTCCTGGTCCTATTAGACCTCTCAGCGGCTTTTGATACCATCGACCATGGTATCATGCTGCACCGGCTGGAAGAGTTAGGGATAGGGGGCACCGTTTTTCGTTGGTTCTCCTCCTTTCTCTCCAACCGGTCGCAGTTTGTATTGGCAGGGGGGCAGAGGTCGTCCTCGAGGCCTCTTACATATGGAGTGCCCCAGGGGTCGATTCTCTCACCCCTTCTGTTCAACATCTATGTGAAGCCGCTGGGTGAGATCATCCAGCGGCTTTGGGGTGAAGTACCATCAGTACGCCGATGATACACAGCTGTACATTTCCACCCCAGGCCACCCCAATGATGCCCTTGAAGTGATGTCCCGATGCCTGGAAGCTGTGCGGATCTGGATGGGGAGAAACCGACTCAGGCTCAACCCTTCCAAGACGGAGTGGCTGTGGTTCCCAGCGTCTCGATATAGTCAGATGATTCCATCTCTGACTATCGGGGGCGAGTCTCTAGCCCCTGCCGAAAGGGCTCGCAATCTGGGTGTCCTCCTGGATCCACAGCTGTCCTTAGAGGACCATCTGACAGCTGTGACCAGGGCGGCCTTTTATCAGGTCCGCCTGATACGCCAGTTGCGGCCCTTTCTGGATCGGGATTCCCTGTGCACAGTCACCCATGACCTGGTCACGTCGCTTCTGGACTACTGTAATGCTCTCTACATGGGGCTCCCCATGAAGAGCACCCGGAGGCTCCAACTGATCCAGAATGCGGCCGCACGGGTGGTTTCGGGGGCTAATTGGCGCTCCCATATAACACCCCTCCTGCACGAGCTGCACTGGCTTCTGGTGGTCTACCGGGTGCGCTTCAAGGTGCTTGTTACTACCTTTAAAGCGCTCCATGGCATTGGACCTAGGTATCTCCGAGACCGCCTGCTGCCACAAACTGCCTCCCATCGACCAGTGCGCTCCCACAGAGAGGGCCTCCTCGGGGTGCCATCAGCCAAGCAGTAGGCTGGTGACGCCCAGGGGGAGGGCCTTCTCTGTGGGAGCACCCACCCTCTGGAATCAGCTCCCTCCAGACTTAAGAACAATTCACGACCTGTCCACCTTCCGCCGTGCCCTCAAGACGCATTATTTTTATCAAGCCGGGCTGGCGTGAAAAAGTTTTTGGGGTTTTTAAAATTTTAAGATTTTACTAAATTTTAATTGTATTAAATTAGGGCCATATTGAATATTTTATTTTAAATGTATTTTAATGTTTTTTATTTGGCTTAAATGTATTTTAATGTTTTTTACTTGGCTGTTCACCGCCCTGAGTCCCCTGGAGAAGGGCGGTATATAAATTTAATAAATAAATAAATAAATAAATAAATAAATAAATATTCAGCAATAATATATGAATCTGCGGAATTTTTCACATACTTGCAAATAATATAATTTCTACATCACTAGCATGTTTCAAATACTCTTCTTTCTTCAATAATTTAAAAAAAAATATTTTCTTAGCTCTAAGATTGCAATGAAGGAAAGTGGAAGTAATATAACTTGCAGAATACATTTAGCCAAAACAATAAACTCTCAGAAGTCATCTTATCTGTGACTTCTGCCTATGAGATCTGCCTGTTTATATTTATGGCATTTGGAGCTGTAATTCGGCGTGTCTTCATAACAGCATGGATCATTAACAATTTCTTAAAAAGCGTTTCATTCTAACACTTTCTATAGAAGCTTCATTTCTGAATTTGTCCTGATGTAACAAATTTTAATTTAAAAAAAACCTAGTGAAAACTCCAAATATACGTATATCATTTTGACTACACTTGGAGAAACATGGTTCCTACTATCTTTATGGCTTTAACAATCTGCAGTTACAAATATATATATATATAAATAAGAAGTACTTTGTTCCAGATCCAGAAGAGAAATAAGTATGCCAAAAAAAATTTCCCATGAAACTTGGAGCAGCAAATTATTTGGGGGGAAAAACCTCAGACTAAAGCTTTTATGATCCTTCTTCATCCCTCATCCATGCTTTTCCTGACTTCAATAAATTAACATTTTCTGTGTAATATTTCATATCTAGCCCTTACCACTCAAATACTTCTTGAATCCAAGAATAGCCTAAAATAAGCATCCGTTATTTCAGCAGTGATCTGATATACAAAAATTACACATACTTTAATCAACAAAAAGTAGAGACATTCATACATCTCCATCTTCCTGCAGAATGACAGGCCAATTGGTCTTGTTCATTTGTCAGCTCTTGGGCTCTCTTACATAAATTACAGATCACTTCATGCCTCTTCGTAGCTTTATGAATATGGCTCCCTCAAACTCAATCTTACATGCTCATGATTTAAAAAAAAAAGGAAAATTAACTTTATCTGATTCACTCAACACATAAAGCAGAGTCAGACTCATTCTTCCCACACAAGAAAAGCTATTATTATTTTCCATGGGGAATGGTTAGCCCTGGCTGCCTTTTCCAGTTATGTGTTTAGTTTCCATATAATAAAAATGTACTATAAGAAAGCACTTAGTTTGCTTGCTAGCCACTTTTTTATATTGAAGATCTCATCCAAGTACCTCACTTTGGTGCCTGCCTGCCTGCCTGCCTGCCTGCCTTCTTCTTTTTCTTTTTCTCTTTGTTACCTTCTTCCAGGATGTTTTTACACTTCCCAGTTTGGGGCAGAGCAAGAGTAACTGGCCCAAACTCATTCAGTTTTTACAACCAAGGGAACACAAGTTGTTGACAACAAAGTATCTAAAATTAGCTGACAAATATTGCAATATTGCAATAGTAGAGCTATTGTCATACAATCTATTTTCAGCAACAAATTTATTTGGAGGTTCTTCTATGCCGCCCTACTCCCTGAATCCTCTGCCACTTTAAATTTTCCTGGCTATATTGACTGGAAACTCTCAATGCTGTAATCCCAAGACATCTGAAGGCATCAAACTGGGGAAAGCTGCCAGAGTGAACATGAGCTCAGACTCAGAAAAAGACAAAAGCATTTGGAACTTATTAAGTCCTCGGACTTACAACAAAGCCAAAATACCCAAGCCGGCTGCAGGTCGAAGCCTGATTGGCTAAGACGCGAGCAGCCGGCTAGTGGGAAATTGGGGCATCCTGATTGGTTGCCAGTTTGACAGCTCGACTATAAAAGGAGCTGTCAAATGCTGAGTTGCTCTTCTGATCACTCATGTTGCCTGCGGTGCTGAAGTTAGTAATAAAGCATTCCTGTTCAGTATTTTGTCTTGCCTCCATTCTTGTCAACCTCCTATCTAACACTGGCGACAAAGGTGTGAGACTTCTGACAAGAACGACTGGCCGAAAGTTGGAGAAAGATCGATCGTGTAGTGCCACCCTCACAGCAAAGTCACTCTGAGCTGAATCACCTCAGAGCTGGTCACTAGCCGGAGCAACGAGAGGTCGCTGGGCGCCTACCACTCAAATCCGTTCTTCTCAGGATGGCGACTTTACCGGATTTCTCTCCCTTTGAGCATGCTACAGAAACAAGGGATGACTATCTCACATGCTTCGAGTGTGTTTTTCACGCCAACGACTTTGCGGAGCTCTCCAGCACCAGGAAGCTCAGCTATTTCCTCAGCTCTTGCAGCAAAGAAATGTTTGCCACTGCGCGAGCTTTGACAGTTCCTCAACCTGTCTATGAGGTGCGTTGGGAGACACTCCTGGAGAAGCTTCGCAACCACTATGCTCCAACACCATCCCGCATCGCTCGACGGCATGCCTTTCGCCATCGGTTCCAGAAGGAAGGTGAATGCATTAATGAGTATGTGGCTGCTCTTCGCACAGCCTCCCTAAACTGTCAATTTTCAGACCTGGATGATCTCTTGCTAGATCAACTGGTCTGTGGTGTCAGAGATCTCAGACTCAACATCGACTTTTAACCCACCCTGAACTGAACCTACAGACTGCATTAGATGAAGCCCGGGCTTCTGAGCTCTCTGCGCAATCAGCCTCTGAATTGCAGAGATACGCTCCTTCCAGCTTGCAGCCCAGCAGAAGCCTCCCTGTCCATCATGAGGACTCTGACCTCAAGGACTTTTCTGAGCGGGAGGGGGAGGACATCTGCCATCTCAAGGCAAGAAACAAAAGAGCTCCTATAGCAAAGTCACACCAGCCGTCCTGACTGGGATGTGGAGGGAACCACAACAGGGCTGAATGTAGGTTCCGCTCCACCACCTGTTTTAAACATTTAGCTATTTTGATTAGGTATAAATATTTAATGTTTAATTACTGTTTATGTAATATTCACTTAAGTTTTATTTTGTTTTTAAGAAATGTTGTGTGTTCTAACTGATTGAAAGGGGGAGGAAAGGTTCACCTTTGCTTCTCTTTTATTTTTATTTTTCTCTTATAATTATTAGTTTATACATCGATTATATAAAAGATAGAGGTTTAGAGATGTAAATTATAGTATGAGATGTATGATATCTTTTTACTTGTTTATCTTTCTTTTTAATTTCTTATTTTCTTTATTCTTTATTATTTTTATCCTCCTTCTGATTACGTTTTGAACAGTTTTGAAAAATTCGGAGTTAAAGATTTCAAAAAATGTGGAAATTAAGAATTTGTTTTAACTCAATTTAAATTTATTTTATTGAATATTATGCCCTGTACTTTCTCTGGGAAGTCCGGGGGGAGGGGGGAAGGGAAGGGAGTGGGTTGGGGTTAGGGGGGAAGAGGGGGAGAAAAATGAAAAATGTTCGTACTTTGTACTTATAAAACTTTTTGAATTAAAAAAAAGGACTTTTCTGAGCGGGAGGGGGAGGACATCTGCCGCCTCAAGGCAAGAAACAAAAGAGCTCCTATAGCAAAGTCACACCAGCCGTCCTGACTGGGATGTGGAGGGAACCACAACAGGGCTGAATGTAGGTTCCGCTCCACCACCTGCTGGCGTTGTGGCAAGAAGGGTCACCTGTCCAAGGTCTGCTGGGCTGTTTTGCCATCCATGGAAGCGCCCCCAGACCTCATCAACCAACGCAAACCCTCTCGCAGACCACCATCAGGAGGACTGTTTCTCTGTCACCAGAGTTCACAGTCCTCCAGCTGAGGACATCAGCCACGCTTCTGCAGCAACATCATCCTCCAAATTGTACCTCTTGATCCTGCTGGAGGGCAAGCCTTGTAAGATGGAGGTAGACACCGGTTCCTCCAGGTCCCTCATCTCATGGGCAACAATAACCAGATTGTTGCCCCATTTCACCAAACAGCATCTTCAACCTTGCCCAATCACTCTCAGGGATTACCAGGGCAAGTTGATCCCGACTGTTGGCTGCGGCTCTTTCGAAGTCACTCATAAGGCCTTTTCAGGCATACTGTCACTCATTGTGGTGAATGGACAATTGCCATCCCTCCGGGGCCTCGACTAGTTGTCCGCCCTAGGGCTCAAGGTGTCATGCGTCCACTCAACGACTCCAGACGCGCTTACCAACATCACCGCTGAATTTGCAGACGTATTTGACAGTGGCCTGGGTAACTATACGAGGAGCCCCATTTCATTTAATTTGGACCCTCAGGTGACCCCCATCCATTTAAAGGCTAGGAGGGTGCTCCTTGCCCTATGCCCCAAAGTAGATTTAGAGTTGGATAAGTTGATAGCCCAGGGGGTGTTGGAAGCAGTAGACCATTCCAAATGGGAGACCCCCCATTGTTATTCCCCTAAAGCATGATGGGTCCATTAGGATCTATGCAGACTATAGGGCTACCCTTAACAAGGCCCTTCAGGCTAATCCTTACTGTGTGCCAGTAGTCAGCCAGTGTTAGTGTGGCCCCTGGCATCTTTCAAAGCCTCATGGAATGGCTTCTCCAAGGTCTGCAGGGGGTGGTGCCATATTTCAATGATATTCTCATCTTGGCATCATCTCTGCCAGACCTGCTCTCTAAACTCAGGACTCTTCTCCCCCACTTCAGGCAGGCTGGTCTTAAGCTTAGGAAAGACAAATGTATGATTGAGGTGCCTCCGGTGGAGTTTTTAGGATTTCTTATTGATTTAATTTATTTAATTTAATTTATTGTATTTCTATGCTGCCCAATTCCCGAAGGACTCTGGGCGGCTTACAACAGGATATAGAAAATACATTTAATAACATCATAGGAGATTAAAAAACAGTTAAAAATAACATACATACTTATCATTCAAGGCCGGACCTCACAAATTGCGAGATCAACGGCCCCAAGCCTGCCAGAAAAGCCAGGTCTTCAATGCTTTCCAGAAGGCCAATAGAGTGGGGGCAGTCCAGATCTCAGGGGGTAGTTGGTTCCAGAGAGCCGGGGCAGCCACAGAGAAGGCCCTTCCCCGTGGGCCTGCCAGCCGACACTGCTAGCTGACAGGACCTGGAGGAGACCAACTCTGTGGGATCTTATCAGTTGCTGGAAACTATGAAGTAGAAGACAGTCTCGAAGATAACCTGGCCCTGAGCCATGTAGGGCTTTAAAGATAATAACCAACACCTTGAGTTGAGCCTGGAGACCAATAGGAAGCCAGTGCAGCTCGCAGAGGATTGGTGTAATGTGGGTGTACCTAGGTGCACCCACAACCACTAGCGCGGCTGCATTCTGGACCAATTGTAGTCTCCGAACACTCTTCAGGAGTTATAATAATCCAACCATGAGGTGTTAAGGGCATGAGTGACTGTGAGGAGAGCCTCCTGATCCAAATAGGGTTGCAATTGGTGCACCAGGCAAACCAATGCAAAGGTCCCCCTAGCCACAGCTGTTAGATGCTGTAATGCTGTAATGCTGTAATGCTGTAATGCTGTAATGCTGAAATGCTGAAATGCTGAAATGCTGATGCAATGAGAATTGGACTGCTACTCCTTTAAGAGACTGTAATATAAGAGCGGCCCTGTAAGGGCGTATCTCTCTCTCCGTGTGTGCTTCTGTGCTGTAGTTGATGATTGCCTGACTTTGCCTACTATGTGTATGTATATATTACTTGCAGATAAACCACTATTTGAAAGACAAACCTCTGTTTACTGTATTTTGCTCCTGGGTTGTCCCAAAATAGTCATACTGTGTGTACTCTGACAGAAGAGAAAGGTATCTGCAACCTCATTTGCTTTAGTGAACATGCAATTCTATATGAAAGCTAAATTCTCCAGGCTTCGAAGAAGCATATTCTTAAGCATTTATCCAGTCAATATAGTCATAGGTCCATCCTCAGAGGTGGGCTGCTGCCGGTTCGGACCGGTTCACCCATACCGGTAGTTCCGACCACCGGCTGGGTTTGCCCACCTGCCCCGGTGCAATCCCATCCTATATATCTCACTCTCTGGCTCCCTCGCCCCACCCACGCAGCCCAGTTGATTTCCGCACCTCGCCCGCTCTACTCACCATGGCTGCCCAAGAAGGTGTGCTGGAAGCTGCGTGCATGAAATCATCGTGTGTTTTAAGCCACATGCAAGCGCGGAAGACACATGCATGAGTGAAGCATGCGTGCGTGCATGGACTCACATTTTCGGTTCTGCACTAGGTGAACCGGTTGTTAAATCATGTGAAGTCCACCTCTGCCCATCCTAAATGGAGGATGTTGTAACTCTAATCAGAAGGTGATTCCAGAAAAATACATCTGACCTCCAACAATGAATTAGCTCTACATACACATATACACATACACACTCTGGAATTCAAAATCATTTGCAAAGCATGCAATGGCACAATGAACACACTCCAACACTGGAAGTTTTTAAGAAGAGATTGGACAACCATTTGTCTGAAATGGTATAGGTTTTCCTGACTAAGCAGGGGGTTGGACTAGAAGACCTCCAAGATCCCTTCCAACTCTGTTATTCTATTCCTATTTCTATTCTGTTCTGTTCTGTTCTATACATTATATTGTGTTTCTCGCTCCATGATTCTGCTTCTTTTTCCTTCCCTTTCCCCACCCCAGAGCTGCTATCCACAGTTCCCGCAGAAAGTTGTCTAAATATTTGTTAGCTACCACTAGATTGTGTGAGCAAAATTTACACCAGCAACAATCCAGCTAAAACTATGATTGTATTATTATTGCGCCACAATTGCTTCCCAAATGCCCAAATGTGAATTTTGTGACATTATACCACATGCCTTTTCTCTTCTGGATTCAGAGGAGGGCAAAAAAAAATTTGGAAATTTGAACACATAATAATGTTATCTCCCTAATCCATTCTCAGTTACATGGATTGGTCTGGCCATCAGCAAGCCTGAGTACTTCCTCCCTTCGTTCTTCTCATAAGTAGTAATAGCTCCTCCAACACTTTTATTCGGCTGTCAATCCTAATTTTAAGTGTGCCAAATGAAGAGGGCAACACATTCCTCTTTGCTAAACATGTATTTTCCTGTACATTTATCTTGATGTTCTATCAAAATAATTTCTTTTTTAATGCATTTTTAATGTATACCGTCATACCCAAGGCAGCCTACTTCAGCACCCAGAATAGGAGGCTTTTAAAATACAGCTATCTTCACAACATAGTATCAGTTTATTAAAAGAAAAAGATTAACCAGCCAATATCAGCATGTTGTTGGCAGAGATGTGCTATTTTTATATCTCTTTGGTTTACCTCAGCAGTAATTCTGAACTTTTCTTAAGAAAAGATAGCCATCCTCCATCCTTTAAAAATACTTCTTGCTTCAGCATTAAACGCAACCCTAAAAATAAATATACTGAAGCCTGTTATTCAAGGAAATATACTTTTCCAATGCCACAGTAAGTACATTCCAATCTTGCTATTAAAAATATTATATTGTTTTGTCATTAATATTGGGCCAACAGCAACAAAAATATCCTTATTTGATGTCCATTGATGAAAGATTGAGCAAATTAACTGGCTATTATTTTTAGATGTATGGAATCCTGTTATATAGAAATGGTCACAGATTAACATATGGCCTAATTCTACCTTTTAAATGATCATAGCAACACATACTGCAATCACATTAACGCATAATGGATGGACTTAGCCTGTGCTTTGTGTATGAATCTGGAGAAAAGAATAAGAAGAGAGGGAAAGGGGGTTTTATGAATACTTCTAAATAAATAGGCTATGGCTGAAGCTTAGTATGGTTTGTATTAAATAACGTACGCTTAATTAGATTAGTTTTTTTAAAAATAGCAAGCAAGAGGATTTTAAAATAAAAAGTTGAAGGCAGGAAAGCTAAGCAATATGGTTGGGCTAAGTTTTTAAGTAAAAAGAAATGCCATATTTAGTATTTGACTCCCAGCATCGCTGTGAATTGGGTGGCATATAAATTTAATAAATTACTATTATTATATACACAACAATGTGAAACCACAGCTGCCAGTTCTTTAGCTGGCATAAAGTTTTTTCCCCAGAACCTAGAATATCATAATATATTAGAAGATGATTAGGGGACTGGAGGCTAAAACCAGAGGTGGATTCCTCCCGGTTCGGACTGGTTCGCCTGAACCGGTAGCAAACCACTGGTGACATCACGGAGCCAGTTTGGTTGGTGCCGGTCCGTGGACGCCACCATCTTTTTTTTAATGTTTATATTGGGGGGGTTTGGAATTTTTTCTGATATTTTTTCTTCTGCGCATGTGCAGAAGCTGAGTTTCCGGCACTGCGCATGCACCACCATCTTGTTTTTGGCTTTTGGGGGGGATTTTTTGGGGATTTTCAGCACTACACATGCATGTGCGTGCTTTGCATGCATGCACCCACAAGGCGCAACCACATGGTGTGGTGGAAATGAACTGGCAGCAAGATAAGTTAGAACCCACCCCTGGCTAAAACATATAAGGAACGGTTGCTGGAATTGGGTATGTTTAGTTTGATGAAAAGAAGGATTAGGGATGACATGATAGCAGTGTTCCAATATCTCAGGGGCTGCCACAAAGAACAGGGAGTCAAGCTATTCTCCAAAGCACCTGAGGGTAGGAAAAGAAGCAACGGGTGGAAACTAAACAAGGAGAGAAGCAACTTAGAACTAAGGAGAAATTTCCTGACAGTTAGAACAATTAATCAGTGGAACAACTTGCCTCCAGAAGTTGTAAATGCTCCAACACTGAAAGATTTTACGAAGAGATTGGATAACCATTTGTCTAAAATGCTATAAGGTTTCCTGCCTAAGCAGGGGGATGGACTAGATTCTAGTCACTAGAAGATCTCCAAGATCCCTTCCAACTCTATTATTCTAGAATAATATATATGTGAATACAGGTTGGGTGGCCATTTGTAACTGATAGAGGAATATTTTGTCAAAGTTCATATTTTCTAAAAGCAATTCAAATTTTTTGCTATGGCAATGTGCCAATAAGCATTAAGGATTTTTCTTTTTTAGGAGAGCATGATGCACAGATCACATGGGACATACAGAAGTATCTCAGATTTTTGACAGTCACAGCATTCCATGATCATGCAATTGCCATTTGCAATCTTCCAGTTAGCTTTCTGACAAGCAAAGTCAGTGCGGAAGGTGGCAAGAAATTGCAAGCTGTGGTGTCACTTAACAACTGCATCACTAACCAAAGGAGTTGCTGGCCCCAATTAGAATGGTTAAGCTAGGACTATCTGTAAATGGTGCTTATCTACTCCATAATAATCCAAACAAGGCTCCAATGAGATAATATAAACATAGCTAAGTGAGGCACAGGATTTTAGATATTTCAGTTACTGTGGGATTTCACATTCTTGATCCATTTTTCTCAATACTAGTTGAATTTTATAGAAATAATCATGTATATTGTTTCCAAGCATTCGTGAGAATATTAAGAACATTGGTTTTAAAAAGTGCTATTTTGACCCTAATATTAGACTTGACAAGAACTTCTTTCTGGGTCTTAGAATTTTGCCCGTTCTGCTCAGGGCAGCTAGTAACAGCAGCTGCATAAAGCAGTTTACAAGAGCAAATCCTTTCAATTTATACGATTTAGACTCCCAGCTAATCAAGAGTCTCTGTGCTGCACTATTGTCATGGTGTGCACACAGGGAAGCCCATGATATGAGGCTAGATGATTGCTTCGATGCTTCTATTTCAGAAAAAAGACCATACTGTCTCACAGTTCTCACCATTATTCACATAATCTACAAATTGATTCCATTCAAATTCCCAGACACTGTTTAAAAGCCAGAGGACTCACACTGACCCTCTAAACTTTGATCCATGTGCTAGTTAGGAGTATTCCTGCTTTGTGTTATTAATTAAAACGAAAGGCAGGCAATGCCCTCTACTGATTCCCTGTGTTCTCTGCAACTGTAAGATACAGACAGACTGGCGCAAGGGTCCTTTTTGCTTCTAATAAGCATATGTGCCTTGTCAACAAGCTACTCTAAATAGCCCAGAAGAAGGGATGTGCCATAAACTTGTAAGGAAAAGGGGAAATTGCTCCTTAGTGATAATCTTTCCCAACTTAAATGACAGTCTCTTTGTCTTTTTATGGATGTTTTCACTGCCCCACGCTCTGCAGGTTTACATAACATCATCCTAAGAAGACAGCAGGAAATTGCAATAAAAGTGATATATAGATACATGATCCCTTACCCCCATCACAGTTTACATAAACTTTATACATGTATACTATGTATACATAGGCAGGATGGTTTGTGTAAATAAAAATGCATTTGATAGAAGAAATTATTGAAAACTGACAGCTGTTAATATCTAGCTCTCAATTCAACTCAGGTTTCCATTTTAATTAAATCAATGGGGATTATCGTAGAACAACCAATTTGTCCCATTGAGTGGAATGGGCTTAGACTCATTTCACTGGAAGACAGACATAATCTATTAACAACTATCACATGTCTCAGAGAGCTCTGGGGTTTTTGTTGTTGTTGTTCTTTTTGTTTGCTTGGTTTGGTTTACTTATTGTGGCGGTGGTATTTTTGTTGTTGTTGTTTTTACTTCACTCAGACGTTGTGACAAGATAAATCTTTGAAGCCTACAGCATAAATTCTGCAAACAATTGCAGAACTCATATTTGGGTGGTCCATCAACATAGTATCTACAATTAAGAACAAGCAGTATTATGCTCTTTTAGTTAGATGTATTCAGGCTAGATAAACAGTGAAAGATTAATTAGTATATATTATACATTGGCAATAGAACCCAAAATATATAATTACTTTGGCGGTGGAAATTGCATACATTGGCTGCTTGATTAATTTCATGGCCATATTATGCTTGCATTATTCAGAATTATTAGAGGAACTTATATTTCATTTAATTATGCTATATGGCCACTTCATCTGCAAAAATCTGAGCTGTAAACAGAATCATGGGATCAATTGAAATACGTCATAAATTCTTATTCTGGTTCATAAATTAAATTTATGCCACAATTTGCAATTCAAGTATATTAAAAAAACTGTGGCTTAGTAAACCCTAAAAAACATTTTATTTAAGCATGTGATCTACAGCAGGGGTGTCAAACATACGGCCCGCGGGCCGGAACCGGCCCCCAAGGAGGTTCGATCAGGCCCGCAGGATAATTTGAAAGTGGAAAAAATGCATAAAAGACATGGAATTAATATTTTTAATTCGCTGCAATTCATGGATTATCCGCTAAGGGGCGCACTCTTTCCATCAGAGTAGAAGACAAGCCGCATCACTGAGACAGACTGAAAACAGCAGACGGTATCAGTGCGCCATCTGCTGCTTGTTACGACGTTGTTTATACCTTGGTCTCTATTTCTCCGCTACACCCTCATTAGCCAAAATGTCGTTATCCAAACGGAGAAAAGTAGATAAGGAGTGTAGAATTTTCAAAGAAAAATGGACCACGTCCTATTTATTTACAGAGATGCACGGAAAACCTTCGTGCTTGGTGTGTTTGCAACAAGTTTCGGTATTGAAGGAATATAATATTCGACGCCACTACGAGACTCATCACAGTGAAAAATATGACGGCTTGCAAGGACAACTGAGAAGAGATAAGATTAACGAATTGCTGGCGGGTCTGAGGAAACAGCAGTCAACTTTCATCCAGAGCCGAGAAGTCAGTGAAGCAGCGGTAAAAGCCAGCTACCTAATTGCTAGCGAAATAGCATTAGCATCGAAGCCGTATTCCGACGGTGACTTTGTTAAACGATGCATGATGAAAGCGGCTGAACTTGTATGTCCCGAGAAGCGACAAGCTTTTGCCAATATTAGCCTGACGAGGAATACTATAGCAGAGAGGATTTCGGAACTATCGGCAGATTTAGACAGTCAATTGAAACAGAGAGTCAAGTCATTTATTGCATTTTCCGTGGCAATTGACGAGAGCACTGACATCACAGACGTGGCCCAACTGGCCATATTTATTCGAGGAGTTGATGAGACATTGACTGTTACTGAAGAGTTTCTTGAGTTGGTGCCAATGATGGACACTACAACAGCCGAGGACATTTTCGGCTCTGTCGTTGCTGCATTGGACAGAGTTGGAGTGGACTGGTCCCGCGCTGTCAGCCTGGCTACAGACGGCGCGCCATCCATGGTCGGAAAGAAAGCAGGTGTCGCGACAAAGTTCAAAGACAAAGTACAAGCCCTTAATGGAGGAGATCGTTTCTGGACATTTCACTGTATTTTGCACCAGGAGGCATTGTGTTGCAAGTCGCTGAAAATGGACCACGTCATGGAGGTGGTTGTTTGCACTGTAAATTTCATCCGGTCCAGAGGTCTGAACCATCGTCAGTTTGACAAACTTCTCAGCGACAGCAACATTACCCACAGCCTGCCATACCACACTGAAGTGAGATGGTTAAGCCGAGGCGCTGTGCTGAGGCATTTCTTTGATCTACGAGAGGAAATCGGACAGTTCATGGAGAAAAAAGGAAAACCGGTGTTGGAATTACAATCTCAAAAATGGCTACGGGACCTTGCATTCTTGGTTGATATTACTGAACACTTGAACAATCTGAACAAAATGTTGCAAGGCCGCAAAAAAGTTGTCACACAGTTTTCTGACAACATACATGCATTTAAGTTGAAGCTGACTTTGTGGGAGATGCAACTGGCAAATGGCAACCCTGCTCATTTCCCCTGTCTGAGAGATGTGTGTGTGACCAGACCTGATGCGGACATGAAACGGTACAAAGACAAAATTGCAGGACTACTGCGGGAGTTTGAGAAACGTTTTCAGGTATTTGGTGAACTTGAGACAGAATTTTCAGTTTTTCGCTCACCTTTCACAGTTAAAGCTTCTGATCTGCCGGTCGAAATTCAGCTAGAGATAATTGATTTGCAGTGTGATGCAGATTTGAAGGGCAAATTTGCCTCTGTAGGTCTGGACAGATTTTATCAGTATCTACTACCAGGGTACCCCAAATTAACAGCCCTGGCTGCTAAAATTTTGTGCATGTTTGGGACAACCTACCTTTGTGAACAAATCTTCTCAGTGATGAATATCAATAAAACAAAAATGCGTTCAAGGCTCACAAACAAGCACTTAAATGACATTCTGAAAGTGACAGCTAGTCAGGACATGACACCTGGTGTTGATGCACTTGTACAGGCCAAAAGATGCCAAGTTTCAGGAACAAATACAAGTCCAGACTAGACTAACACCTTTAAAATGCTGCCTTAGATACTGTTTGCATTGAAAGAATACAGCTCTGTGAAGATGAATCCTTACTGTGGTGATTTAAAAAATGTGCACTTTAATGTTAGTCAGCAGCTTCAAAATAAAAGTTGTGTGATGGAATTCTACTGTTCATACAACTCCATAAATTTTTAGTATGTATTGTATGTGTATGTATGTTTCATGTATGAAGTTTACAGATTTACAGGACAGGCGAACACTTTCTTCATTACACATTTAAAATCACTCTCCTTAGTTTGTAAGGTGTGCAGGGATTACATTTAGATTTTATATGCGTATGTGTAAGTGGTTTAAAAATTCCTTTCTTTAAAAGTCTCATTTAATCTTAAAGTGCATTACTATATTTTTCAGTACCAATTAAAGTTTTGTGCCTTTGTACAATCAGTGGGATCTGTTGCAATGCATATTTGTGAATGATAAAAGTAAATTGCACATTTGTCTAAGGAAATATGAGGTGTTTTATGAAATGTTTTGTAAAAGGATAGTTTATTAAATTTCAATATTTTCCTAATGTTCTTGTGCTTCTTTACACCAAAACAAAGAAAAGACATGATATTTTAATTATTTATAGCAGAGTATGGTATAATTTTAATGGTCCGGCCCACTTGACATCTCCCTAGGCCGTATGTGGCCCACGATGAGAAATGAGTTTGACACCCCTGATCTACAGAAAAAGGGAGTGTATGGCTGCAATATTCACTCTCAGCCTAATATACTACAATTATTACATCTGAATGACACCCTATAATCTGCCTCATATATTAAATGCTTATTTGAGTGCAACCAATTTTGTAAAAGAATTGTATTTTTATAATACATAGCAAAGCAGATTTTCTGTCCTACTTTACTTATCTAACTTATTTGCCTTTACCTTATTCTAGGTATAGATGGGAAAGTTTATGAGCAACAAGAGCCAATTCTAATGCTGTTAAGTATGTAAGGGTTTACTGATAAAAGCATACGATTGAAATGGCAATATTACATTGCTAAAACCAGTCTATCAGCCTCAAATTATTTATTGATAGCTCAACTAAAGCCAATAGGAGCAATTCAGCATCAGAATCATTACACAGGAATGTACTTATATTTATAGACAAAAAGGGTAATGGAGTCTCTTAAGTAGATTTTCCCATCATAGTTGAGCTATTAAAAGGGATGATGGACACAGCTTATCAAAGGTGAAAATAGCCCTGAGAATATAAATGAAAGATGGGAGTTTTACCATAGCATGACAAGGACTAAAATGTGTAGAGTATACCCTTACTCTAAGTGGCAAACACTTGAGAAAGGGACAAGCAGGCTTGCTTCGAGATTAAATGTCATGAAAGAAGGAAGCCAGGAGCTATAGACATGCCATTTTAGAAAAAGGATATGATAAGCAGAAGGAAATATTATCAATGTAAATAAAACATTTCAATCTGGAGAACTCCAACGTGGGTCAGCTGAGGAAAAAAGTTTATTACTGTATTTTTTGGAGTATAAGACACACCTAGATTTTTGAGGAGGAAAACAAGGAAAAAAGTATTCTGAACCAAATGGTGTAGTAATATATTATTTAATAAAATACCAGTGTAGCAGAATACTTTTTACAACCATGTATACTTTTTACAAACTTCAAACTTGACAGCTTTAAGACTAGTGGACTTCAACTCCCAGAATTCCTCCTCCAGTCATGCTAGATGGGGTAATTAGAAGACAAAAGCACCCCCGTTTTTGTGAAGAACGGCCCATTTTTCGCCTGCAGAGGGTTTGGGAAGCCTGCAGAGCACTCCTAGGGGGTGGGGGAAGGCAAAAATGCCCCAATTTTTGCAAAAAAACGGGATGCGGGGGTGGGGCTTCAGGAGGCCAAAAATGGCTGTATTCAGTGTATAAGACGCACCGACATTTCCACCCTCTTTTGGGGGGCAAAAAGGTGCATCTTATACTCCAAAAAATATGGTAGTTAGCTGCCAGATTTTGGGGAGGAGGGGAAGATGGACAAGATCCTATCCCTCAAGCTCCCATCCTTTCAGGTTCCCAATTCCTCTAATGTGACCATTCATTTATTTCTCCTTCTGTGTGTCATCTGCATCACTTCCCAGAAATAAGGATATAAAAATGTGTCCAGTTCTCCCCGTTACATCTCACATTGGAAAGGCAGAAACACAACCAGCTAGGGCAAGAAAGAGGGAAAGTATAGCTATGGATGCCAGAGAGGGAATCTTATCCCTGTGCTGAATTTGGACTGTGGTAGAGAGCAATCCCCATAACCAAGCCTGCACATATTGGAGGTTCTTAGATGGAGCTGCCTCCAAGCCATTTGCTTGCCCTCTGTGTTCTGAGCTGTGCATCTAATGCAATATCGTGCATATATGGCACCTATTTTGAATTGTGTATCCACTCAAATATTTAAACCCAGCATCTTCTGTATATATTGGGCAAGTTGGAATTTGTTTCATCTCACCTTAGAATACCAGTTAACGCAAAGAGCTGGGAAATCTTGACCAATATATTTAACACAAGGAGTTCTTCAATGATACACCACAGACTTCCATCCTTTAACAGCAGATACCAAAATCACCACAGCTACACACATTTCTGCACATTTTATAACTGGATGGATGCATCATGTGCTGGCTGTGCCCCTGCCCACTTTAGCGAAGGGGGGAAAGTCCCAATACATCACGTGACGCCGCCGTGATGCTGCGAGTTTGACACTCCTGTTTTATAAGAATGCTCATTACTGATATAACTCATTTCCCACACACACACAGGGAAATACATGCATAAAATAGCAACAAATGCAAATTGCTGTCAATAAAATTAGCTTTTCAAGCAAAGGCTTCCAGATTCATTATCCTTGATTCAAACTTCTCCCAAGTTGTCTTGCCTTATAATTGCATCAGTGACTTGACCACAGAGCTAACAAAATTTCTTTCCCACATACTTTTCTTTCTTAATATGATATTAAATACTTTCTTTCACTTTTTCAGTTAAAATGTTGCACAACATAGAAATATCTCTTTAAGGCTGGGGTCCCCAAACTTGGGAACTTTAAGACTTGTGGACTTCAACTCCCAGAATTCTCCAGCCAGCATAGCTGGTCCACAAGTCTTAAAGTTCCCAAGTTTGAAGACCTCTGGTTTAAGGCATCGCTGATTCCCACTACAGGTAGACCTCGATTTACAACCATTCATTTAGTGACCGTTCAAAGTTACAACAGCACTGAAAAAATGATTTATGACCATTTTTCACACTTACGACCATTGCAGTATCCCTGTAGTCATGTGATCAAAATTCAGATGCTTGGCAACTGACTCATATTTATCATATTTATGTTGTTTGCAGTTTCTGGGGGTCATGTGATCCCCTTTTGTGACCATCTAACAAGGAAAGTCAATGGAGAACCAGATTCACTTAACAACCATGTTACTAACTTAACAACAGCAGTGATTCACTTAACAACTATGCCAGGTAAACCCTTTTTAGTATGAAATTATCCCTTGCATCTATAATGCATCTATTCTAAGGAAATACCCCATTCTTAAAAGCTTCACGTTACACTATTTTCCTAACTGAAAAGACTGTCTATGATTGATCAGCCTAAAATTATTTTTGTAGAGAAAACAGCAGGAACGAAATAAGACTGGCTACTTCCTAACAATCAAGATTGCAATAGCTAGATGCCACAAAAGTAATACATAGCAATACTTCAGAATAGTTTAACTGGTATTTCTTAGACAAATAAAGCATGCATTAAATAGTCAGTGGTTGAAATAAAAATGTAGATTTGGAGGCAGGGGGAATGGACAGATTCCAAATTCTTCAGCCAAGAAAGTTAAAATATTCCATTTAAGCGGAAGCATGCCTGTGAAAGGAAACAGGTTCAGGCAAAAGATGATGCCTCAGGTATTGGATCTGACATAGACTTCCTGAAAAGCTAGCCTGGGCCTTCTCTGCATAAGCTCTGCTTTTATCTTTTGATAGTGAATAAATGAAATGATATAGATTTCTACGAGTGCAAGGTTTTCTGATGAGGCTTTGGATATAATCAAATTACCTTCTTCTCATGGAACTTTTTTTTTTGCATCATAAATCAACATTTTTTAGTTGTATCTTGAGTTATGTCCCTTTGGTTTTCTTATTCTACTAAAAACCAAAAACAAAATCTATGTTCATAATATTAGATCTGTGACATAAAGGAGCCGAGCCTCATGCTGTTCACATTCCCACTAAATTTTTTAACTACTAAAAAGTGTAAAACTAGGCACTGGGGATTAAAATTTAGCTCTTTGAATTAAAATGTTTCTTGTCACATCCCTTTCTTTAAAAACAAGTTTTTTTTTTGGTATGTGAAAGGAGATGCAGGGGGAGGGGGCTGAAACAAGTGAGAAATGCAACTAGAATCAAAAGTGGGTGAGGGGATACATTTTTTTCTTTTTCTGATACCCTCTATTTGCTTTTTCTCAAATAACAGGGTTCACTGAAAGGATACTCAGTAGAGGACCGTCATGAGATTTTGAGAGGGTGACTTCGTATCAGAGTTCGGGTTACAACATCAAAAAACGTGGGTCACCATTTGTTTCCTCTTATTTCTCCCCAGATTGCTCATGAATTAATGTAGCTTGGTGAGTCTCCCCACTCTGGGAAAGGGTCAGTTTGGTCATAGTGACTCCCCTAACATTAAGCTCAAAGTTAGATCATTACAATTCATTCTTCATATGATTGCCTTTGACACAAGTGGACATTTGAAAGGATAACCCAAATCTTTTCTTTAACCTTAGACTGTCTACAGAAAACTTTAACCCAAAAACTTTAACCTTAGACTGTCTACAGTAGACCTCTCCCCATTTCTAAGTGGTCTGTAAGGGGCGTGCATAAGCGCACCACTGTGCCTACCGTCCCTGTCCTACTGTCCTAGTGTCCTCTTTTATCGGTACTTTTTCACTTATGTTATGTTTATACAAACAACTACTACCCTGTACATGTTTGACAAAATAATAAATAAATAAATAAATAAATAAATAAATAAATAAATAAATAAATAAATAAATAAATAAATAAATAAATAAATAAATAAATAAATAAATAAATTGTTACGTCCTCCCACGTTGCCGGCAACAGTAGCCGTCGCCGCTGATTGGCCGGCTACAGAAGCGGGAGAATCCAGCCTCCCGATTGGCCGCCGCGTTTGACAGCCGCCTTAAATAGAGCTGTCAAACGCGGCTGAGGTATTCTGTACCGATCTACTGCATAGCGTTATATCTGTTCCTGTTGCTGTTCCTTTGAATAAAGACTGGTTGTTTTGACTCGAGTCTCATGTCGTCTTGTCGTCTCTGGATTTAACATAAATAAATAAATAAATAAATAAATAAATAAATAAATAAATAAATAAATAAATAAATAAATAAATAAATAAATAAATAAATAAATAAATAAATAAATAAATAAATAAAATAAAATAAAATAAAATAAATAAAATAAAATAAAATAAAATAAAATAAAATAAAATAAAATAAAATAATAAAATAAAATAATAAAATAAAATAAAATAAAATAAAATAAAATAAAATAAAATAAAATAAAATAAAATAAAATAAAATAAACCCACTACCCCTATTTTGAATGCATAGCACTGGCTACCAGGTCAAATTCAAGGTGTTTATAACGCTATAGAAAGTTCTGAATTACTTCACTGTCTGACAGATCACTTTACCCCTCATGTACCTGCTCAGCAATAAATATCAAGCAAGCTGCCCTGTTGGGTTTAAACCACTTACCAGATATTCACCATGGAACAACCCAAAACAAGGCATTCTCAATACAAGCACCTGTATAAATGCCTTCCCTGTTCAATGTTAGTCTTATTAACTTTTAATAACAATTAAAGAACTTACTTTAATTACTTAAGATGTTGTCATTTAATTTGTTGTTTTCATATCCTGTTTTATGGTTTCAATAGTTGTTAAATGAACATGGTTTTAATGAATCACACAATATCCGTGTGAACTGGGACAATATAGCTCCATTTTACGTTATTCGTATTTCATTACTGGTTTGCTTTTTTTAATGCAGAAGCCCAGAAGAATTCCACAGATGTTTGTCTTGTTATTTGCCCCTTCTTCCTGCTGAGTTCAGTTTAACATGCAGCATTTTCTCTAATGTACTTACAGCAGAAACAGAAACTAAAACCCTAATTATAGTTAAGATTCAGCATTTGACTCCTTTCCACCTCCTGATGTCCCACAAAAATACAGGAAGAATCTAAGTGCAGCTGAATTGCTTAGTGGAGTACGTTTTTGTTCATTCTGTCTGCCTTAAATAATTATGGTAATACTTCAGTTACAAAAAACAGATGCATTATGTGCTTGGAAAAATGTAACATGGCCTTCAGCCAAGGAAACTATTATTTTTACCTGAAGTGGTACACTGTCTTTGTGTTTGTAGATTTCAGTGAGGAGTCACATCCTCCTGACCTCAAAAGTGTGTGTGTGGGCAGATCATTTTAGCACCTGCTGAAACAGAAAATAGCTATCTATTGTTAGCTGGCTTTATCTCCAGGCTGATCAGTTATTCCTTGAAAGTCTTGTCTGTGGTGAACAGGAATGCACAAGTTTTTAGAGGCCTACGCTGCAGAAATAAAGGTATACTGCTTTCAGATCTCATCTGTTTTTTGACCAGAATATCTGCGGATTTTCTTCATCCATGCAGGTGGCAACATATTCAGGCAGTGCATCTTAACATGTATTGGCATGACATTACCCACTGTTCTGCAAAGTTTCACAGGAATCCGGATTGAAGGAAACGAAGCCCATACAGTTTACAAAGATCAACAAACCAAAAATTTAAACACAAAACAATTTAGATGAGAGTTAAAATTATGAACTGAAAATTCATGAAAGAAGCCTTCAGAAATATCTTTAAATAATAAATAAGGCAATGCCAAATGCTACTTTTTTTTACCTCCCCCCCCACCCAAAAAAAACTTGCTCTCAAAATCCTTGAAAATTTCTTTCTAATTTTTCGTTAACTTGTCTGAGCTTAGTTTCTTACTGAAGGTAACATCACAGATTGGATTTGATCGTTCTCTAAAGGGTCTTTTTCAAACTTGACAATTTTAAGATGTGTGGACTTCAACTCCCAGAATTCTGGTGCCTGGACTGCCTACGTGCTCCAACCTCGAAGAGCCCAATGGGAGAGATTCCTTCATGATATTTTCCTTGGAGATTTAATAGCAATAGCACTTAGACTTATATACCGCTTCATAGTGCTTTACAGCCCTCTCTAAGCGGTTTACAGAGTTCAGCATATTGCCCCCAACAATCTGGGTCCTCATTTTACCGACCTCAGAAGGATGGAAGGCTGAGTCAAGCTTGAGCCTGGTGAGATTTGAACAGCTGAACTGCTGAACTAACAGTCAGCTGGAGTAGCCTGCAGTAGCTGCATTTAACCACTGCGCCACCTCGGCTCTTGGAAGAAATGGGACTACAAACTGTTGAAGAGATGATTCTACAGTGAAAGGACAACATTCATATAGATTCCTTTTTCATCTTACACCTAAATAAATGCAAGAACAGCATTTATGAAATTTTGACTTGAAATAATTTTTAAAGCCATTTCCCTTCGCATACCAAACGAGAACCGATAGAAAAAAAAAATGGAAGAGCATTTTCTACTTGTAATTAATAAATAATAATCAGAGAGGACAAGAAATTACTCTCTGAAGGATATTTTGTAGTAAAGGAATTACAGGGTAGTCCTCGACTTACAACAGTTCATTTAATGACCGTTCAAGTTACAACGGCACTGAAAAAAGTGTATTATGACCATTTTTCACTCTTACAACCTTTGCAGCATTCCCATGGTCATATAATCAAAATTCAGATGCTTGGCAACTGACTCATATTTATGACGGTTGCAGTATCCCTGCATCATGTGATCCCCTTTAGTGACCTTCTTACAAGCAAAGTCAATGGGAAGCCAGATTCACTTAACAACTGTGCTACTAACTTAATAACTGCAGTGAAAATCACCTGAAGTTGGAGATATATTGATGGATGTACTGCTTGCAGTGTATAAATGCTTATAATGTGAGAGTGGTTTTGTTTAATGTTAAGGTGCTGGCCTACAAACCGGAAGATTGTGAGTCCTAAGCCTCCCTTAGGCGTGAACATTGGCTGGGTGACTTTTCATCCATTAATTCTCTCTCAGCACAACCCCACCTTACAAGTTTATTGTTGTGATCTAATTAGGAGGCAGGAGTTTAGACCTGCTGCTGCTTTGAATTATATATTTAAAAAGCAGGAAATAATAATAATAATAATAATAATAATAATAATAATAATAATAATAATAATAATAATAATAATAATAATAATAATAATAATAATAATAATAATAACAACAACAACAACAACAACAACAACAACAACATATATTTTAAGAACATACTTTGATACCTAGGATGCTGGCAGCAACCCGTATGAACCATTAGCACTAGTCAATGGTATTTATGACACATCTTTAAATGTTCAGTTGACTGAGTTTCATGTCATAATAATAATAACAATAATAATAATAATAATAATAATAATAATAATAATAATAATAATAATAATAATAATAATAATAATAATAATAATAATAATAATAATAATAATAATAATAATAATAATAATAATAATAATAATAATAATAATAATAATAATAATAATAATAATAATAATAATAATAATACAAAGACCTGCAAATAAAAGTAGACTAACTGGCAATAGTAAGCAAGAAAAAACAAGAAAGTCCTGTTGCCTCTTGAAAAAGCACCTTTGGGATAACTATGACCTGGATGACTGAGAATCTCCATAGACAGTAAGCAAATATAAAAACAATAGAGATAGATGTGTTGGGTACAATCATTTATTTATTTATTTATTTGTGAGATTTATATACCACCTCACTGTGCAAGCACTCTCTAAGCGGTTTACACCAGTAAGCAATGTATATTTATATTGCCCCCAACAATCTGGGTCCTCATTTTACCTACCTCAGAAGGATGGAAGGCTGAGTCAACCTTGAGCCGGTGAGATTTGAACCGCTGACCTGCGGATCAGTCAGCTAAAGTGGCCTGCAGTACTGCCTCTAACCGCTGTGCCATCTGGAGCACCAGTTGAATACCATCAGCATTGACAAAATCACCATCAGTCAATTGCAAAAGACACCATTACTTGGAACAGCTTACATCCTGCAACAGTACCTTTAACACCATCAAACACCATCTCCCTATCCCAAGTCCTTGGAAAGGACTGCATAGATGGATAAAAATGTCAAATCCAGTGTAAATGTTTGGCTGACTGTGCAATAAACCATAATAATGCTCCATTCTCATATGCATGCGGTGTACAGTGACCATACATCCTTTATTTTAAAGGACAGCCCTTTATTTCAGAAAGCTGTCCTTTAGATTTATTTAATTCAATTACTTATTTTCTTGGTTTTGCTCTTGACTTTTCCTTCCTACAGTAAAGTTATAAACATAACAAAACTTTTTTTTTATCCTAATGAACTTCTTTCAGAATTGCTCCTTTTTCAGATTTGTCCTTTATTTATTTTTTCCCCAAGACAATATCTATGTAGTGGCACAGATAACATTGGCCCTCAGGACTGAAATCAAGGATCCCAGAGACAAGATAATCAAATGACCATCAGAATCATGCTGGGCATGCATTTCATTTTCTAACAGTTCTCATTCAGTCTGAAGAAATAGATCCTTTAAAAATATTTAAAAGGAGAATTTTGCAGAGTGTTTCATGAATGGAGTGTTGAATCTTATGCACGTATTGCACATATTTACCCTACTTACAAAATACCTTTTATTGTGCAATAAAATATTTTTTGCTGTTCTATAGTGGTAAAAACTGCTTTTTGTCTAACTCTTCCTCAGGTTTCTCCATTCTAGTTCTCTGGATGAATTCTTTGCAGGCTACATGGAAGAAAATTCTGGTTTGTGTCTTGGGCACATAATACCAGACTTACCTAATTAGAAAATATATTTTGTTTATAAAGCATCTGTATCAATGTGCTACTTTTAGATGAAATTAAGGTACTTGGAGGCATTCGTGACCTGGCTTCCTTTTGAAGATGGATGCCTGAGGGTTGTGATAGCTGTTCTGCCTTATTGGTTATATCTCCTGAAAGAATAGGAAATTACAACAGTGCAGGAAGAAAAGGAGAAAAGTTGACCTAGTGAAAAGAAGCTATAAGAAAAGAATTACCAGCAGTGTTCATACTTCTTAATATAAGCTCCTTTTGTTTAAAAGAAGGGAAAAAATGAACCTTCCAACACAACGGCCCTGTTTCAATAGATCAAAGGCTGAAGCAAGTCTTTCATGCTGCTCAAAGATCATTGCCAAAGGGCATGAAATGGCACCTTAGAATTCCATGGGAGAAATCAATACATGGAAAATTCTCACATTGGAGTATCACAGAAAGAGAGAAAGACAAAGAAACAGTAGAGAGAAACAAGCTATGAATCTACAAGGAGCTAATTAAAGAGGTTGTGCTAGACAGGAGCAGCAGATAAATTATCTTTTTCTAAATCAGAGGCACAGCAAGACCAGTAAAGTTTTGGCTGGTAAACAAAGGACAGAGAGAAGGAATGAATGATGAATCTAGCAAATCAAGCTACTATAGAAATTATGGGTCCTTCCCTTCTGGATAGTTCACTGGATTTGTCCCAGATATAACTACTGCCAGCTTAGTTTTCTACCCCCCTTTCTTTCAATTCTTTCAATTCCTATCTTCTGTATCTGGCCTTTGCTGAAGAAATGTGTATCCAGCTTGGCTATACTACATTCCATCAATGCATGCTTACAATCTTAATCTTGTAGACAACCCTCACTCTGTCAAAGACCTTGGAGTACTCATATCCAACGACCTAAGTGCCAGAGCCCACTGTAACAACATTGCCAAAAAGGCACTAAGAATTGTTAATCTAATCTTGCGTAGCTTCTTCTCTGGCAATATTACACTGCTAACCAGAGCATACAAAACATTTGTTAGACCAATTCTGGAATACACTTCACCTGTCTGGAACCTGCACTGCATATCAGACATTAATACAATCGAAAGAGTCCAGAAATATTTCACAAGAAGATTCCTCCACTCCTCTGCTCGCAATAAAATACCTTATTCCACCAGACTTGAAATATTAGGATTAGACAATTTACAACTACGTTGCCTCCGATCTGATCTAAATGTAGTTCATAAAATCATATACCAAAATGTCTTTCCTGTCAATGATTACTTCAGCTTTAACAGCAACAATACACGAGCAGTAATAGATTCAAACTAAATGTAAACCGCTCCAAACTCGACAGCAGAAAATACGACTTCAGCAACAGAGTGATCAATGCCTGGAATGCACTACCTGACTCTGTGGTTTCTTCCCCAAACCCCAAAAACTTTAACCTTAGACTGTCTGCAGTAGACCTCTCCCCATTTCTAAGAGGTCTGTAAGAGGCGTGATAAGCGCACCACTGTGCCTTCTGTACCTGTCCTACTGTCCTATTGTCCTTTTTTATCGGTACTTTTTTTACTTATGATATGTTTATACAAAAAACTACTATCCTGTACATGTTTGACAAATAAATAAAGAAATAAAGAAATAAAGAAAGAAATAATAAATAAATAAATAAATAAATAAATAAATAAATAAATAAATAAATAAATAAATAAATAAATAAATAAATTAAAAATTAAAAAAAATTGACTTGAACAAAAGTATCTGTTTTAACCTCCAGAGCTTGGCTAAGTCAGTGGAAAGCAGCAAGACCGCATTGCCTGAAGTATTTAAACTATGATACAGTAATACAAGACCTTCTCCGTGGTGGCTCCCTCCCTCTGGAACATCATCCTTCCAGAAATTAGACTGGCTCCCACTCTAACACTCTTTCAGAAAGCCCTGAAGGCATGGTTCTGACCACGAACCTGGGGAGCCCAGAGCGGGACAGAGCCCATTAAATGGCTGGTATGAATGTGTGTTGTTGCCAAGAGTGGGGTGGGGGTTATTATTTTATTATTTTCAACTTTTATTATTTTTATTTCTTTTATATTGTGTTTTTTAAGTCCTGTAAGATGTCTTGAGTGGCCATATGCGAGTAGGCAGCAATATAAAATTTCTAAATAAATAACTAAATACAACTTATGATCAAATGAACAGATTTTGAAAATATATAGTTATTTTTAACAATAAACTCCATCATATAGGAAATACTGTACGTGTCACTAATTCTTTTTTAGCCTTATTTAAAACATTCAGAGTCAGTCTTTTTTCCATAATGGAAAAAAATTCCATAATTTTTACATAATGGAACTCACGTAACATTCCCATAGGATATTCCAGTCAGGCACTACCTAGTTCCATGTTTATTTAGCTAAGCAAGCTAGGAATACCAATCTTCTCTTGTAGTATAACAAGGAGCCAAATTACAATGTGTTGCCATATTTTAGAATACATAACAAGACAAAATTATATCATGCTTTAGTCAGTACAGGAATACAGCAGCAAAAAAAGATATTATTATACAGATCACTGCTTCCCTTTATCAAGCCTTATCTTTAGGATCAAGATTTGATTGTTTGTAAGGTCCATAGATCTGCAATAGACCCATTGTAAAGGCTCCTGGCCTCTGCGGCTGCTGTTCTTTTGCCTGACTTTGCTATTTCTTCTATCCTGGAGAAAGCCAACCAAGCAATGACGACAATTTATTTTTTACCATGTGAACACATCACAAGGAGAAGGAGCAAACCTGGTTGACTGAGAAAAGCTATCAGTATTAAATACAGAGTGTGAAATGTTTTCCTTGAAGGGTCCTCCTGAAAATAATAGTTAACTTGTCAATCTATCAGCAAAGGTGGATGCTCAGTATAACCAGGGCAACTATCACTCTTGTCACTAGACAAGGAATGGCAGAAGACTGAGTGAAGTGCATGCCAAGCCACTAGGTATAATCCAACCAAAATTGATTTTTTTTTCCTTTCTGTAAATCCTTTGGTTTTAACTACAGAGGATTGAACGCACACGTGATTTTTCCTTTAAAAGGTGTACACATACACACGCACACACGCACATATGCACAACTTTGGTTAGATTGTGCCCAGCTACTTCTTTTTTCCCCTTCATGGATCAACTGCCTCGTCGTGGCGAAGGGGCTTGCGTCGCTCAATGACGTTATGAACTATGCCATGCAGGGCCACCCAAGATGGACAGGTCATAGCAGAGAGCTCTGACAAAACATGATCCACTGGAGAAGGGCAACCCACTTCAGTATCTTTGCCATGAAAACCCCATGGACAGTACCAAAAGGCAAAAAGATATGACACTGGAAGATGAGCCCCCCAGGATGGAAGGTGTCCAATATGCTACTGGGGAAGAGCAGAGGGCTAGTACTAGTAGCGCAAGAAAGAGTGAAGCGACTGGGTCAAAGCCGAAAGGACACTCAGCTGTGGATGTATCTGGTGGTGAAAAGAAAGACTGATGCTGTAAAGATATATGCTCCATAGGAACATGGAATGTAAGATCCATGAATCAAGGCAAGCTGGACGTGATCAAACAAGAGATGACAAGACTGAACATCGACATCTTAGGAATCAGTGAACTAAAATGGACAGGAATGGGTGAATTTAATTCAGATGACTATCAGGTATACTACTGCGGGCAAGAATCCCTCAGAAGAAATGGAGTAGCCTTCATAGTCAATAAAAGAGTAGGAAAAGCAGTACTGGGATACAGTCCACAAAATGACAGAATGATCTCAGTTCGAATCCAAGGCAAACCATTCAACATCACAGTAGTCCAAGTCTATGCCCCAACCACTGGTGCTGAACAGGATGAAGTTGACCAGTTCTATGAAGCCCTACAACACCTTCTAGAATTAACACCAAAAAATGATGTTCTTATCATCATGGGGGATTCGAATGCTAAAGTAGGAAGCCAAAAGATGACCGGAATAACAGGCAAGTTTGGCCTTGGAGTACAAAATGAAGCAGGGCACAGGCTGGTAGAATTTTGTCAAGAGAATACGATGGTCATAGCAAACACTCTTTTCCAACAACCCAAGAGACTACTCTACACATGGATATCACCAGACGGTCAACACAGAAATCAGATTGACTATGTGCTCTGCAGCCAAAGATGGAGAAGCTCTATACAGTCAGTAAAAACAAGACCAGGAGCTGACTGTGGCTCAGATTATGAGCTTCTCATCACAAAATTTAGGCTTAAATTGAAGAAAGTAGGGAAAAGCACTAGGCCACTCAGGTATGAACTAGATCTGTGATGGCGAACCTATGGCACGGGTGCCACAAGTGGCACGCGGAGCCATATCGGTGGGCACGCGAGCTCAGGTCCGGCGTGCATGTGTGCACCAGCCGGCTGATTTTCGAGCCTTCTGGGCCCACTGGGAGTCGGGAAACAGGCTGTTTCCAGCCTCCAGAGGGGGTGGGGAAGGCCGTTTTCACCCTCCCCAGGCTCCTAGGAAGGCTCTGGAGCCTGGGGAGAGCGAAAAATGGGCGTGCCATTGCATGCTGGGAGCAGGGGGGTCATGTGTTCATGTGCGGGGGTGCATGGAATTATGAGTGTGGGCACGCACACACGTGATCCCCCACATTCCCCCCCCCCTTTTGGCACGCGAACCAAAAAAGGTTCGCCATCACTGAACTAGATCATATTCCTGATGAATATACAGTAGAGGTGACAAGTAGATTTAAGGAATTAGATCTAATAGACAGAGTGCCTGAAGAACTATGGACGAAGGTTCGCAACATTGTACAAGAGGTAGCAACTAAAACCATCCCAAAGAAAAAGAAATGCAAGAAAGCAAAATGGCTGTCTGAGGAAGCTTTACAAATAGCTGAGGAAAGAAGGGAAGTGAAAGGCAAGGGAGAAAGAGAAAGATACACCCAATTGAATGCAGAATTCCAGAGAATAGCTAGAAGAGATAAGAATGCCTTCTTAAATGAACAGTGCAAAGAAATAGAAGAAAACAATAGAATAGGGAGGACCAGAGACCTCTTCAAGAAAATTGGAGATATGAAGGGAACGTTTCATGCAAAGATGGGCATGATAAAGGACCAAAATGGCAGGGACATAACAGAGGCAGAAGAGATTAATTTACAAAATTACAAAATTACACAGAAGAACTATACAAGAAAATTACACAGAAGAACTATACAAGAATGAGCTTACCATCCCTGATAACCATGATAGGGTGGCCACTGATCTTCAGCCAGACATCCTGGAATGTGAAGTAAAATGGGGCTTAGGAAGTCTGAGCTAGTGGAGGTGACAGTATTCCAGATGAGCTATTCAAAATCTTAAAAGACGATGCAGTAAAAGTGCTACACTCAATATGCCAGCAAATTTGGAAAACTCAACAGTGGCCACAGGATTGGAAAAGGTCAGTTTACATTCCAATTCCAAAGAAGGGCAATGCCAAAGAATGTTCAAACTACCGCACCATTGCACTCATTTCACATGCTAGCAAAGTTATGCTTAAAATCCTACAAGCTAGGCTTCAGCAGTATGTGGACCGAGAGCTACCAGAAGTACAGGCAGGATTTCAAAGAGACAGAGGAACTAGAGATGAAATTGCCAACATACACTGGATCATGGAGAAAGCTAGGGAGTTCCAGAAAAACATCTACTTCTGCTTCATTGATTATGCTAAAGCCTTTGATTGTGTGGATCACAACAAATTGTGGCAAGTTCTTAAAGAGATGGGAGTACTACACCATCTTATTTGTCTCTTGAGAAACCAAATGCAGATCAAGAAGCAATAGTGAGAACTGGACACAGAACCACTGATTGGTTCAAAATTGAGAAAGGAGTTCGGCAAGGCTGTATACTGTTGCCCTGCCTATTTAACTTATATGCAGAGCACATCATGAGAAAGGCAGGGCTAGATGAATCACAAGTTGGAATTAAGATTGCAGGGAGAAATATCAACAACCTCAGATATGCAGATGATACCACTCTAATGGCAGAAAGTGAAGAGGAACTAAAGAGCCTCTTGATGCGGGTGAAGAAGGAGAGTGCAAATGTTGGCCTGAAACTCAACATTAAGAAAACTAAGATCATGGCATCCGGCCCTCTCAATTCCTAGCAAATACCGTAGATGGGGGGGGGGAATGGAGGTAGTGACAAATTTCATTTTCCTGGGCTCCAAGGTCATCGCAGATGGGGACTACAGCCAAGAAATTAAAAGACGTTTGCTCCTGGGGAGGAAAGCTATGGCAAATCTACACAGCATACTAAAAAGCAGAGACATCACCCTGCCAACAAAAGTGGGTATAATCAAGGCTATAGTTTTCCCAGTTGCAATGTATGGCTGTGAAATTTGGACCATAAGGAAGGCTGAGTGCCAAAGAATTGAGGCCTTTGAACTATGGTGCTGGAGAAGACTCCTGCGAGTCCCTTGGACTGCAAGGCAATCAAACCAGTCAGTCCTAGAGGAGATCAACCCTCACTGCTCTTTAGAAGGCCAGATCCTGAAGATGAAACTCAAATACTTTGGCCACCAAATGAGAAGGAAGAACTCACTGAAGAAGAGCCTAATGCTGGGAACAATTGAGGGCAAAAGAAGAAGAGGACGACAGAGAATGAGGTGGCTGGATGGAGTCACTAAAGCAGTCGGCATGAGCTTAAATGGACTCCAGGGGATAGTAGAGGACAATTAGGCCTGGAGGAACATTTTCCTTGAGGTCGCGATGGGTCGGACACAACTTCGCGACTAACAACTATTTTTATTTTCAACATTTTTTTCGAAATTCAAATTTAAATAAATTCAAACAATATGATATGCATCTGTTTTCATATAATAATGTTACATAGTGATTAGTCTTAAGTACTGCAATAATTGGCACGGGGCTTACCACATTGTCACACTTGATTAAATTAAGGGTGACAATGTGGTAAGCCCCGTGCCAATTATTGCTGACACACCTTAAGTAGGCTAAAGCAATGCACATTAGGGTTGTACAAAACACTAATGAAAGGACCCTCTGCAAAATATGTAAGAATGAACAAAGACCCTCCTCCTCAAAGCAGGGGGCAATATGGTATCCAGAAGACTCAATGCAGCTGCTGTGAACATTTTCCCAGGTGCCAACCCAGGTGCATGGTTCCACAGGTGTTTTCCTTTATCAGCTGTCCTAGCAGAAGTATTGTTCATGCATGTACATGCAGAGGCAATATAGCAGGGGAGAGAGAGAGAGAGAGAGAGAGAGAGACTTGGTCTCTAAGATTTTCTAGTGATCTCCTAAGCTAGTATTAATCAGGCCAACCTTGCTGGGTTTTTTTTTTCAGAAATCAACATAAGGAGCCTAAGTGCCTTAGTATAGTAATATGTTGCATTTTGATGTCCCCTTTTTATTGATTATGAAAACTCTAATTAAGAGACTAAAACTAATGCATTCTATTACTGCAAGAATGTAAAGAATCGGCCCATGAATCATACATATGCAATCATACATATGCCATTCATACATATGCTGGAAGAATTCCATCATCTTTCCCATGGAAATACTCTTATTAAATTGGGTTAACAATATTCCTACCTTGTTTCCATTTCTGCTATTATAAAGTGTTAATTTCTAAGGCCGGTCATGGTTTTATTCTGCATTCTTTACAGAAAAAAGCTAAATTAAAGGGTAAAGGATAAAGAGAAGTTATCTTTAGAATAACAAATATTAACAAACAGGCACTAGGGGGCTCTCTTGCATTGTGAAAATAACATTTTGTGCCAAAGTCCAAGGAGCAAGATTTTTATTATTGTCTGCATGCCTGCGATTTGGGTTTATGCTTTCAGGAAGAATGGCCAGATTTTTGCCTTGAACTTGTCCCTCCAGAAGCCCACCAACAATGCAAAAAAAAATCCATCTGCTGTACCATATAAATAATTCAAACATAGCATTCTAATTATTTCGACACAAAATCCTATATAAGCATTGTGTTATATAATGCCCTGTGCAGATTTAAACTTGAAATATTTGCTTCTCAAGCACCCAGTTTTATGACAGATGAAAATCCCTTTAATGATGTTCTACCGTTTCCATGAGTGAGATACCAAATTAGCTGTCCAGTGCCAAACTGATCTTACTTTTTAATTTTTAGTTGCTAAGCTGCAGAAAATTTGTCGAGGTTGACCAGATGGCGAAAAGCCTGGCTGGTTTCAGTACTCTTCTTTGCAAATCAAGAAGCAGAAACCATTTTCTCCTCTCTGAACATGCAGCATTCAGATACACTGATTTTTATACCACTTATTTGGTTTAAATATCTCATGCTGAATTAAGAGTTTATTTAACCATGGTTTACTGAAGAAATTGCAATTTATCCTAAACTAAAAGCCATGGGATGCATTTGAAAACAATGTATTGTCATTATTTGGTTATAAAATACAATCATTTATTTGAAAAGCCCAGATCATTGACAATTGTACATTTTTATTTTATTTTTCCTCATGCACATGGTCAGATAAGCATTGTTTGTCATTTGGTGGCTTACATCTATTGGGTACTTAGAAGTTGATGAAGATTACTTGATCCCTCTTATCTCTATAAGGTGAGTTATGTCTCATGCTGAATTAGAGTTTATTTTAACCATGGTTTACTGAAGAAATTGCAATTTATCCTAAACTAAAAGCCATGATTTACATGCCATAATTATTGGGTCCACCCAATAACTTAACCAAAATCAAAAAAGGCTGTATTATGGTTAGCATGGATGCTTGACTCTGTGACTCGGTTCATACAGTTCATTAAGAAAAACTATGTTTTGCTTTTCTGAGGCTTAACATGTTCTGTGAATGCAGCCATTTGACTTTTTATAATGATGGTTAATGTTGGGCAATAATTAAAGTGATGGAACTGAGTTTGAGGAGGATATAGAGTGCAGAGAAAGAACAATCCTTACCCTACTAATACTCCCTTCCAGTAATTGAATGAGACCTTTTGGTAAACTCTCAGCATGTTGCAGATACCCTGCTGCAGATCTACTGATTCCTTATATGGAAAGTAAATAATGGGCCCGCTGGAATCTCTGGCAGGTCTTATTGTTCAGTCATGGGATGCATTCGGAGAACAATTTATTGATATAAATAAAGGTCCTTTCCAACTCTGTTAATACATTGATATAGGGCCTGTATTAGGAACTGGTCTTGTTGGCATCTATTAAATAGGGGTCAACTTGCAGAGCCCTTGATCACATCCAGCAATTTCTATTGCTGCTGTTCACTTTATTTATTTGTTTATTTATTTATTTATTTATTTATTTATTTATTTATTTATTTATTTATTTATTTATTTATTTATTTATTTATTTATTTATTTATTTATTTATTTATGAGATTTATATACCGCCTCACAGTGCAAGCACTCTCTAAGCGGTTTACACCAGTAAGCAACGTATATTTATATTGCCCCCAACAATCTGGGTCCTCATTTTACCTACCTCGGAAGGATGGAAGGCTGAGTCAACCTTGAGCCGGTGAGATTTGAACCGCTGACCTGCGGATCACAGTCAGCTAAAGTGGCCTGCAGTACTGCTCTCTAACCGCTGCGCCACCTTGCCACCTCACTTCTTCTGTTCAAGGGAAGGAGCAGTGACCTGAGCAGGACTGGAAAAGCAACAGGCCACAGGGAGCCTTGTTCTACCCCTTTACATAGGGGCAAACTCTTGAATGCAGTGGGAAACCTAAACCTAATAAAACATGCACTGTCAACTTGGCTGGCCCTTTTCCTTCAGTAGGAAATATTGAGAAGTAATTGAGAGGAACAGAAGAAGTAAAAGAATAACTGCATGTATGGAGCAGAGACGCTGCATTGCTGCTATCTGATCCTGGTATCTCCCAAACCTATCAAATATATTTATAATAGCATATTGCGCGGTGGCCATTTTATTACTTTGGGTATACTGTGGTTTTCATTATTTTTTAATCTGTGGCTTTCTTCCTATTTTTGTTTCATTTACTCTATTTATATGAAAAGTGAAGTTTAGGATATTGTTATGTAATTTTAATATGTAATCTGCTCTGTGAGATCAATACTATTTATTTTTTAAATATAAAACAACATATGAGATTAGAATTGTGCAATATTCTTTCTTTCTCCCTTTATATACGAAAGAGAACTATTAATAGTTAGGACCTGAAACTTGGTAAGAATGTTCATTGCTATGTAGATGACAACAAAATGCTGGGAAATAAAATGCAGTCTAATAATGTCTGAATACTTTCCACATTCCCCTTCCCAAGACATGGGCTGATAATAAAAGTGTTAGACAAAATCCAGCTCTGCCTTCTATGATAGTATCCAAATTTTGGACACAAAATGCTACAAGGCAATTAAGAGCACTTCATTGCTTCATGTTGGCTTTAGCTGACTGCGGATCACAGTCAGCTAAAGTGGCCTGCAGTACTGCCTCTAACCGCTGCGCCACTCTCGGCTTGTTTAAGTTCTTGGCTTATCCTGATTCCAGATAATGTTTCTTAAAATTTAACATTTATGTGATTTCAAAATTTGTATCTACACTGGAATACAACTTTCATTTTTGTAAGAGTATTGGCCACCTATGCAGTGGTTACAATGGTATGGCTTCAAAACAACTTCTTCATCCATGGGCTAAAACATTCTAATTGCTGTCCTAGATACGTTGTGTTGGAGGTGTATTTATAGAATAGAGGATGCATCTGGGGTAGAATTCAAAAGGTTTTACAACAATAGATTCTTTTTATACAGTTACAAGGGACCAGAGGCTTTTTGCCTTTGAACAATTGTTTGGTTTTCTTCAAAAACGTCATTATTAAATGTGACTCTCAAGGTTTTGGAAATTAAAATTGAAGACAACACTCATATTTCTGCAGTATCAGAGGCAATGTTTGCTACACTAAATTTTTCCTTCCCACTGAGATTCATTTTCTTTTATCTTATTCTGAATGACATGTTTTGAAATTAATGCCAACAGTCTGGTATTCTTTGATCATTTATCAGAGAAATCATGTCATAAAAAATTAGCTCAATATTAGAAGAATGGAACATCAAAAACTGTTTATGATTTCAATGAAATACAACAAAAGTGAACAAGGTTCAGTGCCAAGGACACCTCTTGGCACAAAAGCATCACAAGATAAGCTATCCACAGCAAATCTGTATAACACTGAGATGTAACTGACAAAATTCATATAGTATCTTCACAAGCCATACATGGTTGCTGTTTGGCTGACATTTGCATTTCACACTGCAACCAGACACAATGATTTGGATGCACATAGTCACTTTTCAGCTCATTAGCAGTTAAAATGTTCTTTGCTACACCAAGATAGAAGTCATTTGTATATTGCAGAAAGGAAAAAAGCTTGTTTAAGAATCTTGAGGATTATGGCAGAAGGAACATGATGTTGCTAGACCATATCCGAAGAACTGACCTTTATTTTTGTTATGCATCTTTGGCTGTGACATTTTATTTTCATTGGGAAGAAAAATTTGGCAGCTTTAGAACAGCAGCAAATTCTACCTTGTTAGATAAGTTCCAGGCAATTAATTAATCAGTCAATATTATAATTCTAAAAACATTCCTGACCATGAAACATCTCCATCTCCAAGTTGCTTTTGTATTAGATATTGACAAATGTAACAAAGTCATTCATGTGATCTGTTTTTTGATTTTATGAGTAATGAAGCACTCCACTGCAGCACTTCTACTTTTGTCTCCACAAAATCACGAGAACTTGAAATTGTTTGATTGAAATTAAAGTTGCAACATTCTGTTTCAGGAGTGTTGTGAGGTCATAGCTGCAAAAGTTTCTTGAAGCACTTTGCTGTCTAACCATGGAATGAGAACAGCCACCCAGGATAATGGTTAGATATAGATTTTAGAATATTGTTGGCTTCTAAGTTCATAGGTTTCATGCCCATTGATTCTCAGGGGTTCTTTTTCATCTGCTGTATCAATATCTTTCATCTGTGGATAATAAGCAGAAGATGCTTTGCATTCATAATGTCTGTCAATGGATTTTAAGTGCATCAACATGTGAAGAGCATAAGCTAAAACAAGAAGCAGTATCAGAGACATCACTAGACCCATTAGAATGGCTGGTGGGAAGAGGGAAGCACAATCTTTTGCATAAGCAAACTCTCCGTCTTCAATGTTAAATCCTTGAATCTGTGAAGAAAATCAGATAGTCTAAATTAAGACAACCTCCCCTTTCAATCCAAGGGCATGCTATTCTTTGATCACTATTGGTGATCAAAATTATTTCCCCCAGTATCAGTTGCTGAAATAGAAATCAGAGTCTATTTCTGTGGAGCTTCTTGTGTGTCATCGGGGAATTTTAAAATAAACTAGGATAGAAATCTGATATATAGATATGTGTGTGAGATTGCAGAAGTTAAGCCTTGACTGACTTCCCAAATGAGCTGGGATACAGTACTACTAACATCTGAAGGGAATTTGGCTAAATAAGGCTAGTCAAGACACTACCAAAGATTGTAATTCCAGGGTCAAGAAGATAAACTCAATAACTTATTAAAACAGAGACTCTGCAATGCACATAAAAACTGTCTGAGCTTCAATCACACTGTTATGGCTGCCAAACTGATTCTTTCAATCACAGCCTGCAGACATCCCTGCTGTGGAAATAGTTAAGCTGTTTTTCTCCTTGACAGGCTTGTTTACTTCTCTTTGCAAATTTCAGCAACTTTCTCAAGTGTCACCTTGACACAAATTGAACCATCCCCAAACTACATAAACCAAATCAGTGAGATGAAAGCTTAAACTAGATATCCTGGTAAGTGCCTTTGCCATTTCATCTTATCACAACATCTAGTTGGGAAAACAGTAAACAACCAGTAATGTTCAGCTCATGTAATTCATTAATATAGTCTATCAACTTACTACAATAAGAAAAATATAACTTCAATATGGCGGTACCAGAATTTTCAGGAGGAAGCATATTTATAACCCGTATACTCTAAGACTAATATGCATTTCTATGAATACTTAGCTCAGAATAAGTACAGCTACTTTTAATGAAATGCTTTTATATTAAAATTCAAACTTCATTATGTCCTAGATCAGTGTTGCCCAACCTTGGCAAGTTGAAGATGTCTGGACTTCAACTCCCAGAATTCCCCAGCCAGCGAATGCTGGCTGGGGAATTCTGGGAGTTGAAGTCCAGACATCTTCAACTTGCCAAGGTTGGGAAACACTGTCCTAGACCATCTCATGTTCTTTCTCCCCAATTTACATTTAGGATACAGGCTATTATTCTTTTGGGGAGTTTATTGATATTTTTATCAATCATCTCGTATATAAAATCTCAAAACCTCACATGTGCAAGTCTTGAAAGAGGACAACAGCTAGGCCCCCAACAGTATGGCAACTAATACCTAATAACTGGAGACATTTATTGCACAGTGAGAGAGACTTCTGAATAATTCTTAGACTTCCATTGCAAGTCTATAAGAACAAGGTGACTGCCTTTTTCTTATTCAAAGTTTACTTCTTTACCTGTATCTGAAAATCCCATAATCTACATCAGAGGTGTCAAACTCACGTCGTCACGGCGGCGTGACATGACGTATCAGGACTTTTTTCCCCTTCGCTAAACCCGGACATGGGCGTGGCCAGTGCGTGACGCATCTGGCCCATGGGTCAGGAGCTTGACAGCCCTGATCTACATTGAAAGTTTCCTTACTGCACAGATCTAGCCTTCTAAGTATTTGCTTAAAGGCCTCTGTTGGCTTTCCCACACATTACCTGAAAGTCAATAAAAGTAACTTCCCAGTGCTTGGCTGCATCGTTTGCAGAACTGGGTGTTAATAGTGCATCATATCTCTGCAAGTTGCTGACATGTTCACAGTGATAAGAATAGATTGCTGGTGCATGTATTCGTGTTGCGTTGAATGTTGCTTGTACAGATTGATTGTAAATAAGCTGGATTCTGTGTAAGGTAAACCAATTTTGAATGGAGAGCTTGTAGTAACTGTTTGTCAGAATGAATCTGCCAGGGGAAATCAGAAAAATAATTGCAGTAAATTTTGCCACCTTTTGTTTATATTTGTAAATAAATCTCATAAACATATACCAACTTCATATTATTATGGCATGGGATTTCCTAGTTGATCCAGAATGTATGCCTTTCAATTCTTCGTTTTCACTGTTAAACACTAAAAATATTCTAAACTGCCAGAAAATCAAGATAATGGAAAAGAAGGGAGGAATAGGTTGTTGCTGTTTGTAAATATTCCTTTAAAAACTTATCATAAATACATTCCTAGATAATTAATACAACAGCCTTGACATTTTATGTGTCCGGTACTTTAAAAGCACTGTCTAAATTAAAGGCTAGAAAAATAAGAGTATAAATCTTACTGGATGTTCATGTAGTGCACTAATTTACATATATTAATATGTAAAACACATATATCACCTTTGTAAGCAAAATTTCCTAGAGCAATTTGGAATATTGAAAACTCATATGTACATATTTTAAACTGAAAGCCCAGCATAGCATACATAATATTGCAAAATAAGGAAACAGAACTACCAAATATCATAAAAATACATTTTCATTAAAACATTAATACAGCAGAAATCAGATTAAATAAAAGCATAGTGCAGGATAATAAAGTATTTGCTCCTAATAAGTGGTCTCTACAGTGCACAAAAGTGAGATACACTAACTATATTTGCAATTAAGTCTCTTAAATTTTGATAACATCCAACTGTGCCTGTGGATATTGCCTTCCAAAGTTAAGGTTAAGTTCTAATAATTTCAACTGAGGAATAGATATTTTTACTGAAATGAATGGGTCTTTAATTCTGACAGATTCTGGCCTCTGTTGTATTGTAAAAGAAATTACATTTATTGCAACAGTGGCATGTTTTCACATATTCACATTATCATAATGGAGATAGACTAACAGTATAGTTTTAATGTAATAATGTTGTGGAGATAATATTTGAAAACATACCTGATAACAAATCCTTTCAAATTGTCAATGTCACCAAAATTAAGTGAAAGCCTAGATGGAAAAGGACAATTAAATCAAGAACTATTCAGAGGTGGAAGAGAAAGAAGAGAAGAAGAGAATGTAGTTAAATTTAAATTCATCAGAATTATTTAAGATGATTGCATGGTACCATCGCAACACACAAAAGGGGCAGAGCTTGGTAATGGTGCAACATGCACTCTTGATACCTTTTGCAGACATCGCTCATCCAGATCATAACCTGGTGCAAAAAGATGTGGCCCTGAAATGTACCAGAGAGGCACTTTGCTTGTGCCAAGCTCCTATAGTACAATAAATGCTTGAATAAAAGCCAGCAACTGTATCCAAGGGTGCTTATTTAGGGATTCCCAGGACCTCAGGATAACATTAGTGAGGGTAACTAGCAATAGCTATATTCCATTCATAGTAAAATTGAATTACAGCTATATTTCATGGTTACAGTTCATGAACAGACAACAATTAGGCTTAAAATAAACTGCATTTGTCACAGACACAGGATATTATGATACCTTGAAGATTATCAAATTAATTTTAGCATACGTTTCTATAAATATATCTTGCTACATGGTCTAGTGCAGTGATGGCGAACCTTTTTTCCTCAGGTGCTGAAAGCGCGTGCGTGTGCGCGTGCTATCGCACACGCGCAAGTGCCCACATCCATAATTCAATGTCTGGGAGGGGGAAAACGGCTTCCCCCGGCCCCCAGAGGCCATCTGGAGACCAGAAATGGCCCATTTCCTGACTTCCGGTGCGCCTACTAGGCCCATTTTTCGCCCTCCCCAGGCTCCAGAGGCTTCCCTAGAGCCTGGGGAGAGCGAAAATGCCCTCCTCGCCCGCTCCGAGGGCTTCCGGAAGCTGAAAACGCCCTCCACGTGAGCCGAAAATCAGCTGGCCGGCGTGCACATGCATGCTGGAGCTAAGCTACGGCAACGGCTCGCGTGCTGGCAGATATGGCTCCACGTGCCACCTGTGGCACGCGTGCCATAGGTTTGCCATCACTGGTCTTGTGTTTAGATTCTATACATCACAAAACCTTTTCTTCTCAATCTATCTCACAATCTATTTCTTTCTTTCTTGGGTTATATGAAAGTTAAAACACAGACAACCTGGCATATTTACCTCTCTGACAAACATAGGATGGCAAGCATTCATCATTTTTATTGCTGCAGCATGTAGAATATTTGGGAACATTCAAAGTCATTAAATTAGTTCAGTGCTCGACATTTCACTGCCACAAGGACACTTCATTGTTGATTTTAAAAAAAACATTTAATTTTATTTCATACCTAGGAAATCTCCACAGTAGGGTACAATTTTACATTGCACCAAAGGTTTTTTTTTTCCAAAAGACAACTGGACTTTCTTGGTTTTTTGTTTGAAAACATTTCGCTTCTCGTCCAAGAAGCTTCTTCAGTTCTTCGGATAGAGCTGAAGAATCTTCTTGGATGTGAAATGAAACATTTTCAAAGAAAAAAAATCAAGACAGTCCAGTCACCTTTTGGAAAAAACACCTTTGGGACAAGCACAACCTGTATGATTGAGAAGCTCCATAAATCTTACATTGCATTTTCTTCACTGCAATTTGAATCAGCAACATCCACCGATGCGTGAACACCAAATGTTTTGTCTGTTAGATCCAGCTGAGTGTGGTTCTGAAACTTAATCATGATCCTTCTGGCCCAAAATAGAATGCAGGGTCTTCCATTAATGGTGACATTCAGTGGACTGTAGTGGCTGTGAATCATAGATTCTTTCTCCAAATTCTCTTTAGTGCTTACATTGTAATTGCCAATCTGCATGCAACCAAGAAATAACAATTAGTGTTCTCCCTTTAACATACTACTAATGCTTAATTTTAAATTACTAGATACCAGAGCAACATAAATTCAGTTCCATAAATGACTTGCTGTCAAGGCTAGTCCAAAATGCTTTGCTTTGAGATGGAGCCCATCCAAAACCAGAACTAGAACATTACACTAAAATCTCAATTCTGACTATAATAATAAGAAAGTAAAAAATTAGCAATATCCTGCTTCAGGGTGACTATCATAATTCTGTCTAACAGAAAGACAAGCCCTGCTTATAAAACACCATAAGAAATTATAATTACTGTTCATCCCCAATACATAAGTAAAAAGCAGAGTTTCTAAAAATATGGATAACTTTTGTAATAAATGTCTAATCATTAGTGGAGACAAAGCTCATTGAACAGTTTTTTTAAAATATATCATTTAAATTACTATTAGAGTGAAATGGCATAAGTGCTATTAGTGAAATACTGCATGAGTGAAACACTATACAATTATTGTGCTAAAATATAAATGTCTCCATATGAACTGCTTGAGATATAAACTCTTATTTTTATCCATCTAGACACAAGAAGATATATTGATTTATGTTAATAATAGTGGAAAGATTTATACAGCTGCTTATCAGCAGGAATTTTATTACATGTCAGCTAATTCAGACATTGAATTTGTGGATATTTTTCATCAAAATATAAACAAAATTACATCTTTGTAACATTACGTAGTGTACAAATTTTAAAAATGAGATTCTGGAAATTTCAGAAGATAGCAGAAATGTAAAAGAGAAATCCCATCTCAAGAGGCTCAGACATGAAAGAGATGAAGGAAAACACAAATGTGGTCTGTCAATGAAATCTAAATTCTGTCAGTCTAGAAAATTGGCAGAGACGTCAAAGTCCTGTAAAATTAAATTTGAAGTACCAATCAGGAGCCAAGAAATGTGTGTGTGTGTGTGTGTGTGCGCGCGCGCGCGCACGCATGCACGCACGCACGTGTGTGTGTGTGTGTGTGTGTGTGTGTGTGTGTGTGTGTAACATTTTTTGCTGATAAATGAAAATAAAGGGAGACTATTATAGATCTATTTCGATGCCTACATCGGTTTGAAATGCCCAGATGAGTGCAGGGGGGCTTGAGAAGCAAACTTCCTTTTAGCCCTCCCTTTCGGCTTCGGTAGCGCTTTAAAACATGCTTCTGCCTGTGAAGAACAGGAGGCAGGCATCAGTTCCCTTCATCGCAGGCAAAACGCATCCCTTCAAAACGCTTTGAAGGACTTTGGGGGTTGGGGGCGGGGCGTCTCTGTCACCGCTGCCTTCCTCACTCGTGTCGCGCCACGCCCCATCCCCTGCCCGAACCCCTCAAAGTCCTTCGAAGTGTTTTGAAGGGATGTATTTTGCCTGCGATGAATGGAACCGATGCTTGCCTCCTGTTCTTCGCAGGCAGAAGCATGTTTTAAAGCGCTACAGAAGCCGAAAGGGAGGACTAAAAGGAAGTTTTGCTTCTCAAGCCCTGCACTCATCTGGCCTCTGCCTATGTCAGTTTGAAACGCCCAGATGAGCGCAGGGCTTGAGAAGCAAGCTTCCTTTTAGCCCTCCCTTTCGGTTCCACCTCTTGCTGACGCCTCCCTCACTTGCTGGACTGGTTCGCTGGCTCTGGGCTGCCTTCGGCAGCGTTTTCAAATGCGCTCCTGCCTGCGCGGAAGCAGGGATCGATGCTCTCCCCCTCTTCCTCGTGGGCAGAAGCGGGTTTTAAATTGCCGTAGGCAGAGCCCAGAGGAGCCGAGCTAGTCCGCCACAAAAAGAGCGGCTCCCGGCATGTCCCCCCCTTTCCCCCGGAAATTGTTGGGGGGGCTTATTTTTGGGGCGGGCCTTATTTCAACACATGTCCCGAAAAGCCCTGTGGGGCTTATTTTCGGGACATGTCTTATTTTTGGGGAAACACAGTGTGTGTGTGTATATATAAGGCACTTCTGCCTTATAAGCAGACTGCCCAGGTTCAAATCCCACTACGGGTATGGCTATGTGACGAGAGCAAAATAGCTCGAAATAGATCTATAATAGTCTCCCTTTATTTTCATTTATCAGCAAAAAAATGTTACACATACAGACAATATAGTTTGTCGGCTATAAAAAACTGCCTGGATGGCCCCAGGAGGGGCCGAAAGGCAAAAGGAAGCTGTGATGTTTCCTTCCATACACCAGGATGACTCGACAGAAAAAACATATATAACCCTTTCCTGGTGAAGAGCTGACAGGGAAGAGAACCTGGCCTAGAGGTTAACACTTCTGCCTTATAAGCAGACTGCCCAGGTTCAAATCCCACTACGGGTATGACTATCTGACGAGAGCAAAATAGGTACATACATACATACATACATACATACATACATACATACATACATACATACATACATTTGGCTAAACTACTGAGAAAAGTCAGAGAATGTGCCACGTTATTGTTGTTGAGTTCACACAATTTTGTTCCATACAGCACATGAAGATAATTTCTCTCGAAAAAATTGGATTGTGGTAGCACACTGAGCAGGAATATAGGAGGTTTTAGAAGGAGAGTTGGTAAATGGAGGATCTAGAACCACTCTTCTGGCACAACTGTACCAAAGAGTCCTGTGCACACTTGTGCCAGCAGACAACAGATGTCATTACAACATAGCAGAAAATAACACAGAGACATGGGGGTGGGGCAATTATTTGATAAGTACAGGCATTCCTCAATTTACAACAACTTCTTTAGTGATCATTTGAAGTTACAACAGCACAGAAAAAAAAAGACTTATGACCATTTTTCACACTTACAACTGTTGCAGCATCCCCATAGTCATGTGATCAAAATTAAGAAACTTGGCAATTGACTCATATTTATGACAGTTGCAGTGCCCTGGGGTTACGTGATCCTCTTTTGCAATCTTCTGACAAGCAAAGTCAGTGGAGAAGCCAGATTCATTTAACAACAGTGTTGCTAACTTAACAACTGCAGTGATTCACTTAACAACTATAGCAAGAAAGGTCATAAAACGGGGCAAAATCCATTTAATAAATGTCTCGCTTAGCAACAGAAATTTTTGGCTCAGTTGTGGCCCTAAGACGAAGACAACCTGTAGCTACTAAGAAAAACAACAAAAATTGTAATAGAATTCTAGAATACTTTCTGGGGGGGAATGAGAACTACTGATATTCAGAATAGAACAACATTTACAAATATATAAAATATATACCAGATATTCCTCATTACCAATAAATGTGTCATCCAGAGTTTCTTGCAGAAAACCTTCAAGTGAGTATTTCTCAGTTATACTTTCAACATGGAAAGTTGAGTCTCTTTTTCTTTTCTTTATCCTTTTACTTTCCTTTTCCTTTTCCTTTTATTTTTTATTTTTGATATGTGCCACTACTTCTGCAATCAGTGGAGTTTGTACCAGGGTGAAAATTGTCCTTGACAGACAAATCTTGCAAGACCAATTCATACCATGAATTTATCTGGTATCATCAATATATTTAAAAAAAAAAGATATATGTAGTAAATCATACAGATTTACAACCCAGGTGCAATATACTGTATAACACTGAAAATAATTTGGTCAAGGAACATAAATATGCTACATGACTTGGAAAGAAAATATTGTCATGTAAGAACTTACTATCCAGTTTTCTGGTGTCTCCATACCTGTGTTATTGCTACTTGTTGTAAATTAATTTTGGGCTTCACACTGCCATCATACCGTCGACCTACAAAAGAAAAAAAATGCAATACATTCCAATTGAAACTAATCGTAGCAATAAACAATTTTAATAACTTTTTTTTAAGTTTGAGGGTTTTTTTATCAAAGAGGAGCTTGATATAAAAATATTTTTAAAAAGTGTGTGTGTGTGTGTGTGTGTGTGTGTATTGGGGCAGACAACTTATCAATCAGATGTAGTTTAGCAGGCAACATGGTTAATAATTTGAGCCAATCTTTTTAAAAAGATTATATATTTAAATGTTCATCTGTATGTCATTGATATTGTAGACCAGGGGTGAAATGCTACTGGTTTGGGCCGGTTCAGGCATACCGCTGGCGGAGCCCACCGGTGGTTCAGAGAACTGGTAGCGAAGGCCGCGCAAGGCTCCGCCCACCCACCCAGATGTCGGCATTTTATTTTTTTAATCCTCTGCGCATGCGCAAAGCCTTCTGCGCATGTGTAAAGGGTGAAAAAGCACGTACTTCCGAACTGGTAGGGAAGGTAAGTAGATTTCACCGCTGCTGTAGACCCGTAGAACACAGAGAGGTATAGTATTCGACTGCCTTTCATTAGTATGAACAATTCTTAATACTCAGGGATCTTGTTTAGGAACCTATAGAATCAACTATATTATGGACTGTTATAAACACAAAGCATCTTCTCTCCTCATCTATTTGTCTACTACAGGTAGTCCTTAACTTACAACCACAATCGGTACCAGAATGTCCATTGCTAATGAGGCGGTTGTTAAATAAGTCATGCTTAAGTTTATGACCTTTTTTGCCACAATTGTTAAGCAAATCACTGTAATTGTTAAGCAAATTATACTGTCATTAAGCAAAACTAGCTTTCCCTAATGACTTTGATGTCAGATGCTGACAAAAAAGGTGATGAAATGGTGATCGCATGACCCTAAGGATGTTGTACCCATCATAAATACATACCAGGTTACCAAGCACTCAATCACATGACTGCTTCAATGGTCATCAATACCAGGACCTGTTGTTACATTTTAAAGTGCTGTTGTAACTTTAAATGGTTGATAAATGAATGGTTGCAAGTCAAGGACTACCTGCATTTCAAGGAAATAGCATTCCATGCCCTTTAGTTATGCCAGGGGTCGGCAACCTGCGGCTCCAGAGCTGCATGTGGCTCTTTGGGCCCTCTGCTGTGGCTCCCTGTGTCACCCTGTCATGGCAGTGGCATGGTTGGAGCCTTAGTGTGGGAGCAAAGCACCCCTGCACTTGCCTTTGCATGGCAACAGCATTCCCCCTGGTACATTTGCTGTTGCCACCAGCAAAGAATGCTGGGAGAGAATGGTAGGGGTGGATCTTGTGGGGTGGGGGCCATCCTCCAAGCCTGGCCTTCCTCCTCCCTTGTTGGCGAGGCCAAGAGAAAGAAGAGGGGGTGGCATGGGGAAGTGCTCCCCTGCCTTGCCGAGCATAACAGCCCAGCGGGGGGGGGGGAGATGGCTCGGCAAAAGCACCCCCATTGGCAAGTTGGACGGCAGAGAGGCATGGTCCGGCTCTCGCTGCGGAATGCACCGCTTTCTGTTTCCTGTGCCTTCCCTGATGTCAGCTCTTTCAACAAGAGCTATATTTCTGTTTGCTTTTGTTTCCCTGGGCAGTGATGGAGGGGAGCAGGGGCATCAGGGCTGCTCCCCCCTCAGCAAGACGGGCCTGGAGGAGCGTGGAGAGTTGTGGGCAAGTGCCGGAGGGTCAGAAGACACGCTCCAACATCGCCCCAACATGCATTTGCAACGCGCGCTCCTCTGTCCCGAGATAGGATTGAGCAGGAAGCAGGGGGAAGGGAAGGAGAAGCCTGGCTGGCTTTCCTTTGGCATGGGGCGTGGGGGAGACCCAATCCCCCCTCCATGGCCTGCAGCAAAAGCACACTTTACAATGGGGGAGACTTGGTCCCCTCCTCCTCCGGGAGCCCATTCCCTGCCCCACTCACCCCTGGCAACACACTCTCTCTCTCTCCCTCTCTCCCTCTCTCTCTCTCTCTCTCCGGAGAGCAAACCCGGAAATAGCCGCCTGCCATTTCCCACCAATCAGGCAGCGAGAGAGAGAGAGAGAGAGAGAAGGGGGGGAGACAGATTCAGCTCAATTCAGTCCTCGCCAAAGACGTTCACCCATCAGCCACTCTCCCTCACTGTGTGTCTCTGTGTGTGTCTGTGTGTGTGTCTCTCTCTCTGTCTGTGAGTGTGTGTGTGTGTGTGTCATTCTCTCGCTCCCTGCCTCTGTGTCTCACTCTCAAAAAGCCTTGCGTGCTCTCTGGGGCTTTTCGCCAGCTGTTTTTCTTTCTTCCTTTTGGAAAGCCAGGCTGGTGGAGGAATACGTGGTGGAGGCTTTCCTCCTCCTCCCCCTCCCCCTCCTCTTGTGCGCATTCTCCCGGCCCCGCCACAGCTGGCCAGGGGGTCGTGAGAGGAGGAGGGGGAGGGGGAGGGAAGTCTCTGCTGCAGGTTGCCCTCATTGCTCCGCTAGCCCGGCTTTCCAAAAGGAAGGAAGAAAAACAGCTGGCGAAAAGTCCAAAAGAGCACAGGCAGGGCTGCAGGGCTTTCTGAGAGTGGGAAGAGACACAGAGGTAGGGAGCGAGAGAGAGCGACACACACACACACACACACACACACACACACACACAGACATAGAGAGAGAGAGACACACACAGAGAGAGAGAGGGAGATAGACAGAGAGAGAGAAAGATGGGAGGGAGGGAGGAAGAGAGAGAGAGAGAGAGAGAGAGTGGGAGGGAGTTACCTATTCCCCATAGAAACTGGGTTTCTGGGTAGGTGTGGCTGGGGGGTCATGTGACTGGGTGGGAGTGAGTGACATCAAGTTGGCCACGTCCACCCAAGTTTTGTGGCTCCGGGTATTTTTGTTTTCTCTGGGAAACGGGCCCAAGTGGCTCTTTGAGTGTTTAAGGTTGCTGACCCCTGAGTTATGCATTTTCCATTCAGCATCCCAGCCAAGGAAAAGAGAAAGGGAATAAGTATCCTGAATTAGGGGAGAGCAGGAGGAAAGTTTTATGATGTCACAGTGACTACACCTCCTATTTTTCATTCATAACTCTCTTACATACTAATTAGATGCAACCACTGCAGCAGCAGAAAAGTAAAAAGCAGACTCATTCCATAAAATCTACCGAAATATAAGATCTAATGGGATCCAGTTCTTTGAACTGTTTTCAGTTGATGACTCTAAGAACTATTGCTTGGTTTGTTATGGCTTCCCTGGTCATCCATATTTTCCTTTGGTGTTGTATTTAGCTTGTATCCCTGAACACAGACATCTTTGCTATTAATCGCTCCTAAGCTACTGTAGGAATATTTCTGGCAGAACAGAAAGGTAAAAAATGTTTGAATTAATTAAACTATCTGTTGGTGACCTATAGTCACCTGAAACTCCTTTGTAAATTTTTTGGATCTGTATTTTTTCAGGAAGTGACAATTTGTGGGAGACAATTAAAGCCTTACCATTTCTCTGGAGTAGATCTTGATCAGAGAATACAAACAAACTGCAAAGAAGCAGACACAAAAGTAGTATTTGAGCAACATTTTTTTTAAAAAAATATGTACCTTACTTAAACTGCAGGAAGGCAATATTTACTACTTTCAAACTGCAATATAATCTGTGAAATAATGTATCTATTTAAAAGTTTAAACATCCTTTTAGGAAAAAAGTTCCCCATACTGAATTTAGAATGAAGCTTCATGTGATACAACTATTGGTAAATCAACAGGTTTGTTAAGTGGATTCGTTTTATGTACGAAGGTGAGTCAAAACGTAATGCCATTTTCTTTAGGACAGGTATAATTACCAACAGAGGAACATGTAGCAAACATCAAAATGAAGCTGGTCCTCTGTGGATCACATCCCTACTTCTCAACATAGTCACTGTTTCTCTCAATAGCAATGTTCCACCTTCGAATGAGAGCATGTATCCCTGCCTCATAAAATTGTGTTGACTGTTCTTTGAGCCACTTCTTCACTGCAGTTTTCACTTCCTTGTCACTGGAATAATGTTTGCCTCTCAAACCCTCTTTCATGGGACTATAATCTAAAGTATTGTCCTTAAACACATTTTGTAATCGTCTGTGAATGTTCACAGGGGTTTCCCCATCAGCAACAAGGAATTCAATCACTGCTCTTTGTTTTTGACGCAACTCTAAGGGGGCAGCCATTTTGAATTTTCCTTGCAAGTCTAAAACCCTGAAAAGTAAGAAACAAAATATTTCAGAACGTAAATGATATAATCATGTATACCTGGGGAAAATTTCAGGTATTTTTATCAAAAACTTCACCTGAAATAAAGAAAATGGCATTACTTTTTGACTCACCCTCGTATTTGATATTTGTCCACTCTGGTAAGCATCCAGGTAAGTATGGATAAAATTTTAAAAACAAAACCAGGAAACAAAACATTAAATCCATGAATAAAAATCAAGATTAAAATACTCATTTAAGAGTTGCTTCTGAAAATTTCCTAAACATCAAGCAAGTGGAGGCTAAATGTAGCTCGTGAACAAATGCGTTTCATGGTCTCAGGCTAAAAAGGTGGAACTCTGGCAGTGGAGAAACATGCAGGTCACTGGCAGTGGTTTAAAATAGACTTTTGCTAGAGTCTGATAGATACCTGAGAGACTAGTTATTGCATTTAAATAAAACTGTTGCAAAGCTCTTCCCAGTTCAGTACACCTGGGGACAAGGGAAATCAAATGAAAAGAGAAAATTTCACCATATTTCACGTTTCAAGGCCAGGTAGCAAAAATACATGCAATGGTTTGGGAACAGCTCAGCCTGCTGCAGCACAATAAGTACTGTTCGAATTTTGGAGTTCTGCCAACTAGGAGGCTGAGTGATGCAGTGTGAAGCTCCCTGTTCCCTACTCCTTTCTTGTCGGTGGTGAATGAAAAAATTGACTTATGATCAATGTTTATTCAAACCGCCCACGTTCAAAAGTATGCAAATGCAAGTAGATTAATAGGTACCACTATGGTGGGAAGGTAATAACATTCCGTGCTCCTTTGACATATATAGCTATACTGGTGTTGTGGTCCGCCAGCAGCCTGTGCAGCTGGTAGCTGATTCAGACAGCGAGGAGGCTGGTGTTGTGATTCGCCAGCGGCCTGTGCAGCTGGTACCAGAGTCGGACAACGAGGAGGCTGGAGAAGGCTCGGTGCCAGAGGCAGGGATTCAGCCAGGGCCTTCAGAACCTCCAGAGGCTGCCATGAGAGGAGGAGGAGGAAGAAGAGGAGGAGGAGGAGGAGGAGGAGGAGGAGGAGGAGGAGGAGGAGGAGGAGGAGGAGGAGGAGGAGAGGAAGAGGAAGAGGAAGAGGAAGAGGAGCCTGTTCTCAATGCAAGCGCGCGCAGAGCTGCCAAAAGGCAGGAATGGTTCCTGAGGATAAGGACTACTCAGGAGTAAGTTTGGGGCTAATTGGCCACTCCCATAGCCTATTTAAGTGATGAAACTGAGTGACCAATTTGCAGGAAACAACTTCATTCATTCCACGTCTTGTCTTTGACTTCAAAACTCCTGTCCTGCTCCTGTTTGAAAATCGTCAAGTTTCCTGAAAATTGCTCCTGGGCATTTTGCCAACAACAGTAAGATTGTGTGGATTATCTGCTGTTATCAGAAAGACTCTTCGTCAGACTTGTGTTCTTTTTGCTTGGACTATTGCCAGCTGTTAAGAAGGTTAATTAACAGCCTTTATACTTTCATTGACTTTAGAACAACTGCTAAGAAAGATAATTAGCAGCTGTTATTATTAAAACAAGGTTTCTTTGGACGCTGCTTTTGCTGTGTTCCTTTGACCGGCAGCTGGGTCAGAACAGCTGGCCACATAACCATGGAAAATATCATGGACAGTGCTGGCTCCCTTGGCCAAGAAATGGAGATGAGCACCACACCCTAGAGTCAGACACAACTGGATAGGGAAACCTTTACCCTTACCTCACATTTTTATGATACAGGTAGTTCTCGACTTACGACCACAATTGAGCCCAAAATTTCTGTTGCTAAGTGAGACATTTGTTCTGAATTTTGCTCCATTTTACAACTTTTCTCGCCACAATTGTTAAGTGAATCACTGCAGTTGTTAAGTTAGTAACATGGTTGCTAAGTGAACCTGGTTTCCCCATTGATTTTGCTTGTCAGAAGGTTGCAGAAGCTGATCACATGTCACCAAGGCACTGCAAACGTCACAAATATGAGTCAGTTGCGAAGCATCTGAAGTTTGGTCACGTGGCCACGGGGATGCTGCAACAGTCATAAGTATGTAAAATGGTCATAAGTCACTTTTTCCAATGCCGTTGTAACTTTGAACGGTCACTAAATGAATGGTTTGTAAGTTGAGGATTATCTGTATATTGCATCACAAGCCATCCAGTAACCTTCTAGGTCAGTGATGGCAAACCTACGGCACGGGTGCCACAGGTGGCACGCGGAGCCATATCTGAGGGCACGCGACGCTTTGCCCTATGTCAACTTCAGCATGCATGTGCGCCCTGGCCAGCTGATTTTCGGCCTTCTGGAGGGCGGGGGGAGGGTGTTCTCACCCGTTGGGCTGTTTTTTCGCCCTCCCCAGGCTTCAGGAAAGCGTCTGGAGCCTGTGGATGGCGAAAAACGGCCCAAGAGGCCAACTGGAAGTTCAGAAACGCGGGGGCAGTGCGGGGGGGTTGTGTGCGCATGCACGAGGGGAGGCCATTGCATTATGGGTGTGGGCACGCGCCATCGCGCATGTGCGCACCCTTTTGGCACTTGAACAAAAAAAGGTTTGCCATCACTGTTCTAGGTGAATCTTTTGTGCCAGCCCAGTCTGAATGGGGTTCATTTTGCCACATAAACCCAGAAAATTGAGTTAAGCAAACTGGTAGATCTTTTATGCAAGCCTCACATAGCTAGCTAGAGCAAAGGCTGTTTAATGGACAGCTGGCAGATGCTTTATTCCCAGATAGAAAAGCAGCCTGGGTCAAGGGAGGCAGCCAGTTTGGGCTGATGACCGCCTGTCATTTTGAGTGTTGTGCCAGTCACTGCACTCAACATTAAACCTGCTGTATGCTAATCTTTTTAGTCAGTATTTAGTATTTAATCAGCTTATCAATTAAAGGTCACATTAGAGATCTGAAGAAAAGCCACACACACAAGCTTTCTAGGAAATGCATATTACACCACCCAAAGTCCACTGGAGTTGGATGGCCAATAAATTTAAGTGAACAAAATGTTTGCATTTTACTAGAGCAGGCGTCCTCAAACTTGGCAACTTTAAGACTTGTGGACTTCAACTCCCAGAATTCTCCAGCCAGCTATGCTGGCTGGAGAATTCTGGGAGTTGAAGTCCACAAGTCTTAAAGTTGCCAAGTTTGAAGACCTCTGTACCAGAGTATCTAAAACATACCCATAGTTATCACTGTGGGTTTGAAAATTTATTAAAATATCTCAAAGCAAACTCATAGATACCACTGAGGATTTTGAAATTCAGAAGAGCATTGTGCTTCTCTTGTCCGCACATTGTTTTTGCTAGGCAACAAGTAACTATTTATTAGTGTAAACCCTAGCTTACATATAAATCCAAGAGTTGGTGGGTAAATATACCGACCATCCTGAAATTCCTGTTGCTACTTTTCAATTCAATTCCTTATATGTAGGAGCGATTCTGGTCATATAGGACTACAGGTCCTTCATGAAACTTAGAGCCTATAAAGTTGTTTTTAATAAGTACACATTCATGCTTTAGATATGTAATTCTATGCAGAACAAGACAACTGAAAATCCACAACTTTCAGCAGAGTTGAAAATAATATGATTAACTGGCTCGAGTTGTCAAAGAAGACATGTCCATAGCATAATGGTTTATTCCCAATGGTATATTGGGAATAATATACCATTATTCCCAATGGTATATTGGGAGACTTGGGACACTGGGAAAGGAGTCTCTGCCAAGGTAATGTCCAGATAAGAGACAGCATAGCCCATAACTGGATAGTGGGCAGGGCGAGATACTCAGAAGACAACCTAATTTCTCAGGCTGTAAAGGAGGCAGCAGAGATTTCTTGCAAAATTCTATCAATGTAGCTTTACAATAAAGTAGAATTTAGCTCATCTGGTTTGATTCCTATCTGGTTTACCCCACAAGGCCAATATTGAGTGCACTACTTGAGAAGCTGCAGTTTAATTGAGGTTAATATTAAAGTCCTTCGTAAACTCTCTGGAACTATGCAGAGTTTTATACCATATTTTAAAACCTTATCTTAGTTGACACCAGGTTGTTTTGTTAGAAGAAAATTCTGGTTTATTCCTAACTGAATTAAAGAGCACAGGACAACTGCTCGAAGAAGGGGTAGTATTTATCTGATAGTGAAACAGACAGCCTAGCAATCAAAGGTGACTACATATTGAAAGGCAGGCTTGGAAATATTTATAGGAAAGTTTGGTCTTTGTATTGGAAAGCATGCAAATATGGTTTTCTTCTGGGGATCATGCTGAGTCCCGTAAGGAGGAAAGGCAGTTTTCTCAAACTGCGGGGTGAAATAATTTTCACCTTTTTGTGTGCCCAGATGTTGGTCTTGGGTGATGGATCTAGATTTGGAGAATCTTATTCTGTATGTAAAGGATTTCCATATATTGAGGAGATTTCTTATATTTTTGATATTTGCTAATTTGAAGCTGTCTAAGCAAGAGACATGCTTAGACAGCTTCAGCCCAAGTATCAATATGAGTGGAAAAGCTTAAGCAGTTTTTTTGTTTTATTGCTTGGGGCTCACTGACTAGTTAGGGTTGGTGAGTGATCTGAGTGACAAGGGTGATCTGAGGGTCTTGCCTTCTCACATTGTGAAATTACTAAACACTCACAAATTATATGAACACATTCGTTTATACAGTATTTCCCCCAACAAAGTATAGTGCACCCCTAAGTAACTGTTTAATAATTGCTGATTTCAATTTTGATGCTTTCCAGAAAGCCACCAGAAAATGAAACCAAGTTTTATGCCAAATTAACAATATTCTTCTCTGCGGGAAAATGCATCCAGCACTAAATATGCTTACAAGTGAAATATTCATAATTCTGCTAGAAACCTAATGGCAAGAGTAATTTCCAAGCCTTTTCCACACAGAAATAATTAGCAGTCTTTCTACTTGCAAAGCAGGTAATAAATGGACCACAAATGGGAAACTTTAATTTGCTCATTGAAGCATTCAAACCTTATGGAAATAAGATTAGCACATTCACCATGGAAGCAGAGACTATGGTCGCATTGAAAAGCTCCTCCTAATATTGTACATGCAAAATAACACCGTCTCCATCCTTCCACAGCAGTGGTTCCCAACCTGTGGTACGTGTACCACTAGTGGTACGCGAGGGCCTTCCAGGTGGTACGCAAACACTTTCAGGGTCATGAACGATTTTTAGTTAGTTGTTTTTTACTTCACAAAAATGTTTACTGCCTAACACAAGATAATCTGGCAACGATTTGCAACTGTTGCCACACGCCACCCACCTGGTCCCAGCGGCCCAAGAATCCAATTGCTGGATGCGCGGGGCCAAAAAAGGAACGGTGACTGTTCTGAACTCTATGGAAATAAAGTGATATCTGATCGAATTTAGTTTCTCTGGAACCAGGTGGTACGCGGCGACTGTACGGGATCTCCAAGTGGTACTCGATCACAAAAAGGTTGGGAACCACTGTTCCACAGCATCTACAGATATAGCATCAATGGCTATCAGAATTTCATGTGTCCAGATGTACACATGAAAGCCCTTACCCACATCATAGACTGACAGAATACTATGGATGGAGCACTTCAATGTGGCTTTGTTCCCTATTCATACATAAACAGCCAAATCATTTGATCTAGGAACATCTAATGTATTTACATGCTTGTGTGTTTTTTTAGCAGAGATTGTATTCAGTATCCAAATATATTTGCCAGAAATATTTAATCAAGCACCAAATCACTGCAATTCAAAACATTTGCAGGATCATTATAGACTGCAGAAAGAGCCAGACATAATATTTCCCCGAGTTCTTTCTCTTTTATATTTTGGTTCACAGAGCAAAGGATCAAAATATGCAGAACGTATCCAGAGTTTCATAGAACTTTCTCAAAAAATGAAAAACAGACACATGAGCTTTCAGGAGCAACAGCCGTGGGAAAAAGCTACCTCATCCTTTCTCTAGCAGCTTGGGAGAGGGGGGGTATTTCAGATCTTCCAAACAGTTTTCTCACCTGCGTGAAAAAGGTGTAACTCCCCAGATATTTTTTCCTTCATAGAGGAAAAACAGGGAAGAGGCAATTTGAAAAAACATTGGTAAAATAAAGGTTAAGTATTTCTTGCCTGCCAATGGATGGTTCCAGTCTCCAAAAGCAATATCCCGAAATATGGAAACACCATAACACTGAGTACTCAAGGTATCAGTGGCCATTCAGTCATTCAATAAAAGATCCTATAATGGCACCCATCTATCCACAATGACACATTGTTGCCAGGAATGATGAATGGATACAGAGAATTAAAAGGCCTTTGACCAATGGCATGGCACTGACTTTCGCATGATAAGGGCATGTTCTTTTACTATAAAGAAGCAACATATATGCATCCATTTAATTCATAGAATTGCGTCTTCTTCCTGAATAGGTCCAGGATTCTGGCAGAAACCACAATGATATTTTTAAATTGAAGTGTCAAAGTCCAATTGTGTTTATCTACACATATCTGATCTCTTTCCACTTTTTTTTATAATACAGAAAAAGCATTTGAAGCCCCAAAGCCCATAAATCCATCTAGTACAATGAAGAATCTGATGGTAGAAACACATAAGCCGCCAACTGCCTGTTGTGACAAAGAATGATTTGTTTTCTAAAATCACATTTGCCAACTCAGATGTCAGTAAATGAAGAGGGATGAAAGAGCATTACTGAAACTTCATAGGAAGCAAATGTTAAGGTAAAAAACTGGGAAAGCTCTCTGGCTTGCAGACATTAAGTGGGCTCTCTATAATATTTCTTAATTTAAAATGTTGTGTACCACTTGGCCCATACAAAATGATTCACAATAATAAGAACTTTAAGTTGAACCACAATGCTTAGCGATGGCAATCCCTGAAATACTGTCATTAAGTGAGAATCTGGAGTCACTAAACGAGCACCACCTCACAACTTCCTGCTGGTTTCCAATAATCAAAGTCAGTGGGGAAGCTGGCAGGAAATTGCAAGACCCAAGCAGCTTGCAAGCAGGTAAGTGGCTGCTGCTGGGGGAGGGAGAGGGTGTGCAGATGGCCAAGGAGGCCTGGTATGCACATGGCATGGCTTGGGGTGGGTGCTATTGGGTGGGGTAGGCATAGTGCAGGTGTAGTAAGGTTTGGAGATGGTGCACAAGGGTGTGTGGGTGGCAAGGGAGGTTTGTGGTGGGAATTGAAGTGGCTGGTAGGTGAGAGAGGGTGTGCATGGACATACAAGTGACCAGGAAGGGTGTCTAAGTAGCCAGGAAAGCTTGACACAAGTATAGTAAGGCTCTAGGAGGTTGCATAAGAATGCACTGATGGTGGAGAGGTGTGCCAAAAGTGCTCAGGGTGGCTGCTGCTGAATGGGGGAGTATACATGATGATGTCCACATGGCCAGGGAGAGTGCACAAGTGCTGGGAAGGCACAGCATGAGCACAGCCAGGCTCAGAGAGGCTGCACAAGAGTGTGCAGGTGACCAGCAAGGCACCAGCACAAGTCCTGCAGAACTGGGGAGAAGGTGGCGAAGACTTACATGAGCAACTTGTGGCATTCCCTGCCAGCTTACCTATTGACTTTGCTTGTGGGAAGCCATCAGGGAAAGTCACAAATCATGAAACATGTAACCACAGGATGCTGCACATCATAAGTGTGAACCGGTTGCCAAATGCCCAGATTGTGATCATGTGAGCTCCGGGGTGCTAGGATGGCCAGAATTTCAAGGACCATCCAAAGCCTTCCAAAATTTGAATGGTCGCCGAATGAATGCTCATTAAATGAATGCTCATTAATCAAGGACTATCTGTACAGAGTTTCTATCCCTCCCTTCCTTGCAAATTCTGAATAATGCTCAATTTTGCCATAATAGGAAAAATCAATTAAATGTGTAAATAGCCATGACTCATATATTATGAACTTCAAGAAAAATGTAACCCTAACCCTAACTCTTAATGTGAATATGATTTACTATATTTCATAATCTTGGTATAAGATATGTATCAATCCTATTCTAATTCTGTCAACAGCCGAACTAAAATTGGCTTAGCTCTATGAACATCTATGGAATATATTTATTTAAAACATTTATATATCTGCCCATCATATAACCAACTCTGGGAGGCTTCCCAATGTTTACATTCTGGGTAATATACAAAATATTGTAAATGTTTAGTTACTAGATGAGTATTTGTTAATAAGATTAAAACATCTAGGTTGGTTGTTTGGGTATTTCCAGATTTTTCTATTCTTGCTTCCACCATGCCCATTCACTTCTTTCTACTTAGCCTTTTCTTGTTTAAACTTCTGGCCATTCACATTTTGAGGATTTCATCAAATCCTGCCAGCAATGACTCCCTTGGACTTTTTCTTCCTCTCAAGCTATGTCATTCTCTATCAAATATTAATTTTGTAATTCAGTTGTTGTTCATTCTGAATATTTTATTTAAAGATCTAAACTTCTTTCATACTGATTGCTCATTTTTGCACATTCTACATTTATCACTCATTCATTCTTGATTTTATCTCTTCTTATCGTATCCATTTTTTTATACCATTTCCATTGAATTCAACTTAGTTTTCTGCTTCTCACATGCCCAACTTTCTTCCACATAACAAAATGAGCAGAAGCACTTGTATAATCACTCTTGTTTTTTTTCAACAAATATTCATTCCTTGTTGAGACCAAATCCTATCCACTATATTTCAAGACATACATTTACATGTCTTGAATTTTTTTTGATCCATTTCTCCATCTTTAGTAAACATTCTGTCACCTAGAATTCATTTGCTTATTGTAGTTTTTTGCTATGGTTTGTATAACTCATAATTTGTCACTCCATTTTCTCTGTCAACTACAATTACCTGCTCTGTGATACACATTAATTTTCAGATCCACACTCCACATGCATCATATAGTCTATCTAATATTGAATCTAATAATCATTCATATTCTCAGCCAACAACAGAGAATCATCTGCATATAATAGTATAAACATATTAATGTCTAACACCTTATGGTTTTATGTCACCACATGCATTTCTTATACATTCTTACACATTTATGCATAAACGCAATAAACATCCAAGGAAGGAACACAGACTTTTCTCTTATTCCCATCTCAGTTTATTAAGGAATTCCATTTATTTTAATACAATGTTTTACTTGCATCATGTACTACTTTTATATCATTCATCAGTGAATTTTCAACTTCGTATATATGCAAAGTATTACACAGTACAAACGCAGTCAACTTACTATATGCTCTCTCTAAATGCTTATACAGCAAACTTTTCCACATTCATGTTTCATAATTACCTGCTACGGGGAGGGGAGGGAGTAAAATCTATCTGCACATGCTTTACCTGAAGTAAAGCCACACCATCCTTCACAATTTTTGCTCCTTGTTACTTCTCATACTTTGTGAATCCAAATTTTGAAAGCCACCTTCATAATCCCAATTAACAAACTAGCTTTTGTTTATATCAGGGGTGTCAAACTCATGACCACGGGCCAGATGTGTCACGCGCTGGCCACGCCCACCCCTGATTTAGCGAAGGGGGGAAGTTGCAATACATCACCTGATGACGTGTGTCACGAGTTTGACACCCCTGGTTTATATTCTTGCTATCTTTCCCTTTATTTATAAAAGCAACATTCTTCTAATCATCAAAGAGATCCACTCCCCACATTAATTGATAGCCACTCCATAAACAAACCACATTTATATTTTAGTTTCCAATTATATCATCTACACCTGCAGCCTTAGCATTTTCAACTTTCTAACACTATTTATGACTTCATTTTTATGTTTTTTTCTTGAACATTTACCTTTATATCATTTGTTTCAAATCTTCAACCCATTATTATAATTATCATGCAAATTGATAAAATACTATTTCCTGTATTACACCATTTCATCCTAAATAATTTCAGTACTTTATTTTTTAATTCCATTTACTCTATAGAAGATTCCTGGTTCATCTCTAACCAAAACAGTGTATGACTTCCATTTAAAATAGATTGATTGATGATATGGCATCAAGTTGTTGTCAGCTCTTAGCAACCAGACAGAAACATTTTCTCCATGATTCTATTAAAATTACATTATATTTTCTCAGCCTCTATTCCTATTAACCATGCCTTGAACTATTTGACTATATTGTTTGCATCTATCTTTTTCTTTCTTTATGTATTAAATACATAATGGAAGACTTATTTCTATTGACCTGAAGACACCTTTTGATTTTAATGGGGTTTGTGGGGGGGGGAGGAAGAATACTATTCTAACTAAATTACTTAGTACTTCATTAAAAGTTAAATTAATCACAACTGGGAGTCCATATGAAACCATACCTAGAGAAATCAAGCCTGGGTATCTTCTGGCCTCTTTCTTGTTCAATGTGTTAATGAGATTTTGTGCACTTTTAAAAATCTATGTTGATGACATCGCTTCAATCTATATTGAAACAATATAATTCTTCTATAGTATCATTTTTCTATACTATATGCAAAAGCTTTTCAAAATTTTGAGCATTTACTGTAGACCGAAAGTATTATTTAGTATTACTGTTGGAGGAGGGAACTAAGGTGCCAAATTGCACAAATGCCATTGAATAGGATGAGCTGTCAGTACCTGAGAATATTGTATTCTGGCTGAGGCCCAGAGTGATGCTATATAAGGCATCAAATTAAAGGGTAAGCAGGTTAATGGAATGGATATACGTATATCTGGTGAAAAGCAAGTGGCCCCTGTGATCATAAACTAAATGTCTATACAAAATATTGAACACATCACAGATACAGGGGTTCAGCATCGCAACTATCTTTTATAGTATTGACAATGTTCACTTCTTGAGCCTGGAAATCAGGACCTTTTTGGAGACCTTTAACAACTACCGGAAGCGTCTTTCAATTCTGCTTAAAACAAAAAATGCCCAAACTTTGCTTTCCTGAAATGTGGATACAAGTGGATACTACCTATATTTTCTGTAAAGGTCATTCATGGCATTAACATTTGATGCTGATGCTGCAGAAAATTAAGTTTTGTGATACTTGGGTTTGGCCAAATATGTTACAACTCAGATCCATTATATTTTAATGTAAACTGACTTCATGTAGCTTAGGACAACAAAAACACCATTAATTACAAAGTATTTTCCCCAAATAAAATCATTCAGATTTGTTCAGATATTGGAGACCACAACAGCAGTAGATACCAAAGTATAGAAAGGACACTAATAATCACCTCCAGTATCCACTTATGATTTGGAGACTGCGCTTAGGGAAAACATAGTCAGAAGAATTTAGTATCAACATATTTTTTCATTTTTCATTCATAACAATTTTTCTGAGAAAAATAATAATAGACTGAATCGGTCTGCGTGCCATTCTACAGGATAGTGCTGTTAATCTTTATGTCAATGGTGCTTTATTACCCACAGGCAGAATTACCAACTAACAAGATCCACACAGAGGAGCACAAAAACTACCAACTGACTTCTACAGACAAGAAAATTTCTTCCCAAAAATGTCACTTTCCCAACCACTTTTGCAACAAATCAGTTACCACCTTTAAGACTGCCCATGCCATGCCCTAAGCTAAGGATTAGTAAACAACAAGAAATCTTACAACTCATTCTGATCCTAATTACATCATGAGCCCAGAACTGGAGAAATTCTGCATTCCGGAGACTTAAATGTATGTCTAGAAATACTTTCCTAAAAGTGGACAGATTTTTGAAAACAAATTTAATGCAGTAAGTTATTACAAATCACTCGTGTGGCTTTTCCCCCTGCTTACATTTATGAGCCAATAATATAATTAAACTAAGTATCTAGTACACTTTAATTCATCTCTTAACCAAACTACAGATCTATACAATTAGACACAGATTAATGCAAACACCTGTCCATTATCCCCCCTCCCCAAGGCACAGCTATGAGCCTCATCTTAATGTGACCTGCATTTTAATGGTGAAACAAAGCACATCTCTCTATGTAACTATTTTTCCTTCTATAATTGCAACTTTCCTCAACTCAAGCTCTGGGGAAATATTTGAGGTTGCTTTATGTTGCACAAATAAAATTGTGTACAGGGAACAAGAATGAGATGGCATATTTTCTGGTAAACCTGAATTTGCATCAAAATTCGTATTATAAGCTTCATCTTTTTAAAAATTCTTTTTTTTCAGTGTCATCAGCACTGTTTCTGGCTGTGTTTTACACCTACACTATTTTATTTATATCTCTGTTATTAACAGTGCGGAAGGAAAGAAAATCAAACCATCATGGCAAAAGAGAAATGCAACAGAGACTAACCTCTCTCATAGCTTTTTTATGTTTTAAGTATAAGATTGTACACAACAGGACTGTTTATTTTCCCATATATAATACAATTTCATCAAGAGAACTTCTATTGATGTTGACGGCTCTGTTTTTAAGTAAATAAGCTCAGCATCTTGAATGTTGAAACTATTTGCCTATGATTAGTACGTCAAAAAACAACAACACCCCACCTCCCTAATCATCAACACCTGAATGAACAATCTACTAGTATTGTTACTACCCTCTCCAAAGCACAAATATAAACCTTTCATTCAGCTGCCCCCACACTTTTTGCATACACTCATAAAATCACTGACCTCCTTTCCATTCTTCCAGGGATTTGGTCCATAGATGATGAAAATCTTACGCAGAAAAGGAGAAATAAAAATCTAAAAATTGCACTGCTTTCCATTGAGAAATAAATCAGACCCTCCAGACCCAGCACATCTGTTCATGTGTAGCAAAGAAACAAGAGCCAGTATTTTCAGCAGCCAGAGATAGACAGCCGAGCCAACCAATAGGAAGTAGTGCTCAGTACCATCTGAGCTGTCATGTAGTCTCTATGCAAAATAAGAGGCTGTCTTGGACATTTTCTACTGAACACACAGTCACCTTCCTTTTGTGCTTTAAAATTCACATCAGAGAAGGATTAGATGCCGTTGAATACTTGAAGAACAACCACTAAGACAAAAGATAGCTTTTAACAGAAATCTTATTTTAATACTAAAATAGCTGTCTAAATTAAGGCTACATGACAGCAGCATTATGCTCATTCTTCTGTATGCATGGAATTAAAGTATAAGTTGTGGGATCACTATTTCTTTAGCTACATTTTTTCTACTTTGGAGATTATTGGGAGGAATTTTTTTTCATAAAAGTGGGTTTTTAAAAATGAATACAAACTATTGGGTATATCTCCTGCACAAAACAACTGAACAGCAAGGTGTTCAAAAAGGGCCAATGCAAAGGTTATTTCTATATTCTGTTCATGGAGTAGGACAGCTGGCACTTGAATAGCTTCACTTTCACTTTCCGTGATCCATCCACATCCCTGTCTAGCAAACAAAAGCTTTCTATGCCCTCCTGTTAAAATCTGTCCATTCACCTCGCCTATGAGCAAAATGAAATAGGACAATATATCTGAGCTTGCCAAGATGATAAAATCAACAAGTCTCTCTCTCTCTCCCTTTCTCTTTCTCGGATATGGCCATCTAACAATTTACATTATTAATCAATAGATATTTGGATAAGATTCAGAAAATACCATACGAAAAATGGTACTTATTTGTTTCAGAGTTAATGTTTCTGCCTGCCAGTGTGAATGGCTATGGAAACCAGTCAAATTTAACCTGAAAAAAACAATTATTTGGTTAAATCTTACAATAAAATCCCAGCGGAGAAAAACAGATACTATATTAGCACCTGATGACAAACCACCTTAAAAAGAAAATACTTTAAAAAAAGAAAATATAGTAAAACTATTATTAATCTTGTGTTTCCAGACATTTGTGGGAATAAACCTGCCTTGTTCACAGAAATTTGAGGATGCTGTGCCAGATGTTGGCTTTCATTTGTTTTCTTGTGCATCTGCATTATGAAGAAGCACTCAAGACATATTTTGCCTTTGTAACATAAGATAAAATGTTATGAAATCTTAATTTTATCTGCTATAGCTCCAATGATTTCCATAACAGTCATCACCCCCTCTGCTGATTTATACTGCTTTCATACACTAATCAGCACTAAAATATTAAAAAGGCTGCCTTTATTACTAATATTTTGACACAATGATTGGATGATTCTACGGTAGAATACTTCTAAATGACTATTGGGGAAATAATTGATGTCATGAGACATCAAATTCAATTGCAGATTTTATATTTTTAAAAATTGACAAACTTTTGAAAGGCTTTATAGGTTGTACTCAAGACTTTGGAAGGCACATATGACCCCAGAACAATTGGCTGTGGTTTAATAATTTAATCTGAGTTGAGATAGGCAATTACCATGCTAAATAAATAAATAAATAACCCTTCAGGTGAACCGATCCTAAACCTTTTAGGCAGCCAAAGCCAATAGTCTGAACTAATGCCAGAAAATACCTGGCAAGTTGTTTCAAAAACAGGAATGCTTGTGACCAAAAACGCATTTACCAGTTTTACTCTTCAGAGCACCTGTTATCATATTTTTCCTTTTAGACTTTTACTGCCAACTGAATTTAAAGAAAATGCCATATAATGCTCCGAGTCATTATAGCAAATATGAAGGGGGAGGGGAGGGGGAGAGGAGAGGAGAGATTGGCCCAATTTCTCCTGCTAAAACACTATAGATTTGAGAACTAAAGCAGAGCATATTCAGTTGTAATAGGAAGATGTGGTCTGGTGACTTGAGCAGATCATAAAATGTTCATATGCAAATTCCAAATTAAGTTAAAATGGAAATAAAAAGCCAAATACTTTCCATGAGACATTTATCATGAGCATACAAGATGAATGTGAAAACAGATTGTGAAAGACCAAGAAATAAAAGAAAGAACTTTGGATGTCAGAACAGATGGTGGAAATTGTACAAAAAGGAAGAGAAGCCAAAGCCAAAAAAAGTAAAGTAACATGGCAAAAAAGTTCAGATTGTTAGAATAAACAAGAAACAACATACAGTGGTACCTCGAGATACGAGTGCCCTAACATACGAGATATTTGATACGAGCTGTCGAGTGAGCGAAGTTTTGCTTTGAAATACGAGCAAAATTTGAGATACGAGGAACGGCCGGCTGCACACGACCCATTCATTTCCGCAACATTCTGAAAGGGAGGAAACCTTCAGCCAGATTTGAATATCAAAGAGAATTTTCCCCCTTTAGCTTAGCCATCTTGGCGTCTGTAGGGCTCTTGGGGGGGAGGGGAGGCAGAGAGAAAGGAAAGGCAGGAAGGAAAGGGAAAAAGAATGGACCTGAAAGGAAGAGAAAGGGGAGAAGAGAGGGGGGGAACACTCTCTCGCCCAGCCAGCCAGCCTGGGGGCTGGAACGGATTAATGGCATTTCAATGAATTTCAATGGGGAAAATTGCTTTGAGATACGAGCAAATTGACATACGAGCAAGGTTACAGAACGGATTAAACTCGTATCTCGAGGTACCACTGTATATCATTGAGGATAGAAACAGACTTGGAAAAAACAGGAAATCTTCCAAAAGACTTAGATCAGTAGTGTTGTCATTCCCAAATTAGAAAACTACAGGAATTAATGGAATATCTACAAAAATGTGGCAAGAAACAAAAAGCTCTTTCAATCTATTGGACACTGTCATTCTCCATTCTGTTGCTATAGTCTGGCTAGAAAAGGTTCTAGCTAGACCAGGGTCGGCAATCTTAAACACTCAAAGAGCAATTTGGACCCGTCTCCCACAGAAAACACCGGGAGCCACAAAACCCTTTTGACATCTAAAATGAAGATAGCACTGCATATATTATTTTTTTACCTTTATGCTATGCATAAAAAAAATATAGTGTTGCATTTATGAAATCAATAAACTGCTACAGAGAAAACATTTTTTTTTATTTCTGCATGCAACAAAAACATTTTGAACTCCGAAAAAAAAGATGGGTCGAAAACCTCAATAAATCGCATGCCGGCGGGTATTGCACATTGGCAGTTGTGACGCATATTTTAAACGACAGGGAGCCGCAGCAGAGGGATGAAAGAGCTACATGTGGTTCCAGAGCCATGGGTTGCGGACCCGAGCTAGACTATGGCAACAGAATAGAGAATGACACAGTGACTGATAGATCGAAAGAGGTCAATAGGAAGGAAGGAATTACCTGTAGTGAAATGTAGTCTGGATTCCCATAACCTGCATTCCAGAGGACCAAGAAACAGCTAGGTTTATATAGTATAGTTTGTTTGGGAGAGTCAAGATAGCTCCTCCATAGAATTTATCAGAGTATGTCTTTAATTATGCAAGAAGTTACTTTGGTTTGGCAAGATTTCTGCCTATGAGTGAGGAAGAATAAAGGAAACTACTTAGATGTAAATCTGCATGCCTTTCTTGGTTTTTGGAGTCTGACACTATCATACAATATCCTTAATTTCACATACTAGCAAAATAATACGTAGGATCCTCCAACATAGACTGGACCCTACATGAGAAGAGCTACCAGATATTTAAGTGCTTTTAGAAAAGGCCAAGGAACAAGACACATTTTTGCTGATGCAAGTTGGATAAGTAAGAAAGCAAAAGAATACTAAAAGAAAGTCAATATATGCTTTGATTGTAGAAAGGCCTTTAATTGTGTTAAGTCAAGCTGTGGAATGTCCTTAGGAAAATAGGAATCTGAAAACATCTTGTACAAAACCCATCTACAAGACAGGAAGCCACAGTATAGATAAATGAGCTGAGGTGGTGCAGTGGTTAAAGTGCAGCACTGCAGGCTACTTCAGCTGACTGCTAGTTCAGCAGTTCAAATCTCACGGGCTCAAGGTTGACTCAGCCTTCCATCCTTCTGAGGTCGGTAAAATGAGGACCCAGATTGTTGGGGGCAATATGCTGAACTCTAAACCGCTTAGAGAGGGCTGTAAAGCACTATGAAGCGGTATATAAGTCCAAATGCTATATAAGTCCAAGTGCTAATGACAAAATATCCTGGCTACAGGTCTGGCCACTCTCTTTCTCTTACCTCAACGCGTCACAGGGTTGTTGAATGGAGAAAATAGGAGGAAGGAGTATCAGATATATTTGCCACCTTGCAATATACAATTAGACATGGGATAAAAAAAATCCAAGATAACAAAAAAATTGAGACCAGGCAGTCTTCGAGTTATGACCATTTTTAGTGATCTTTTACAGTTAGAATGGCTACCAATTTAAATTCTAATTTTGAACAATTAATTCAATTTCTTTTTTCTTTTTTTGCTCACATGCAAACAGGGCCCACATGCACCTGGAATCTGCTATGAAAAGTTTAAAATAGAGATTTTATTTACTTAAATAAATGGTTTATTCTGTTTACCCTTGCTTGTCCCTTATTACATTACTATATCAAAGAAAAAATAGATTGCTTAGCAATCATTAGTATTATAAAATAAACTTTAAAATTTTCAATTATTTTGATTCAAAATGGACCGCTTTTATAACAGAAGGCGTACTCAGATTGATGCAAACGAATGAAAATTTCCTAAACTCAGCAGGATCTTCTTACAAGCAAAGCAACTCTGGGATATTACGTAAGAATCAAGTCAAAAGCATCATGAAAAATTTACAGGCACACATTCTGGGCCATTTTATGAAAGACTCAACAGGGAAACCTTATTAAAGTAAAATGTTTATTAGATCCAATCACAGCATCACAGGAATTATGATCTGGGTCTCTCTTTCTTGCCTTTGTACAAGGCTAGAAGAGAAACATTGGCTACTTTAACAACTTTGAAGCGAACTCCTGGAATGTCACCAACAGCATGACCCTTCCGACCAAAGCCAGCAACCAGGACTTCATCATTCTCCTAGTTTAAAATGAGACAACAATTAATGTTTGATGACAAAAGCATGATCATACTTTTACAATTTTTGGTTCCAAGAAAAAGATTGCACTTCAATTAGGTTCCATATTATATCCATCAATGTATTTACCTCAATAAAATTCAAACAGCCATCATTGGGAACAAAAGCTGTAATCTTCTTGCCATTCTTGATAAGCTGAACTCGAACACACTTCCTGATGGCAGAATTTGGCTGTTTAGCCTCTACACCACTGAAACATGAATTGAACAATAAAAATGCTGTTATAATACATTTTTAAAGTACAATAATAATGCTTAGCAACTAATTATACAATCTTCATGTTCTGAACTCATAATCTTAAATTCATAAAGCCATATTATATTGGGGCAGGGGTGAAATGCTCCCGGTTCAGGCATGCCTGTCGGTCGTCGGAGAGCCGGTTGTAAAGGCAGCACGAGGCTCCGCCCACCCACCTGGATGCCGCCATTTGGGTTCTTTTACCCTCTGCACGTGCACAGAACACTTTGCGCATGCACAGAGGGTAAAAGAACCCAAATGGCGGCGTACGGGCGGGTGGGCGGAGCCTCACGATGCCTTCGCGACCGGCTCTCCGACGACCGACAGGCACGCCTGAACCGGGAGCATTTCACCCCTGTATTGGGGGTTGTCTTTCCATGTGCAAATGACAATCAAAACTAAAGCATAATTTACAGCTTGTCCTGTTTGCCACTTACTTGAAAACAAAACCCATGGAACTCAACAAGACAAACTGAAGTCTCTCTGACTTCCATGGGGCTTGTTTCTAAGTATCCTTAGGCAAATAACTGGCTGTCATTTGCTTTAGAAAGAAAAAACAAAAGAAATCTAACACTTAAAAAGATGAAAAAGGCAGATTATGGTTGGTTCTAAATAGACCAGTGGTTCTCAAAGAGTGGCCTGGAAACCCTGAGAGGTCTCTGAGACCCTTTCAGAAGGTCAACAAAGTAAAATATGTTTAAATTATTCCATTTTAATCTCTAATACAGTAGATGTAGAAATAACTGACACAAACCAAAATTCTTTGGAGTCCTCAATCATTCTTAAGAATGTAAAGGTCCTGAGACCAAAATGTAAATTACCTATATTAAACAGTAATTTCTAATTTTAATAACTGGAACAGAGAAGTAAATCATTTAGAAGAACTGTGCTAAGACAGCAACCTTGGAGATCTTATTCTAAAAAAACATGTAAGTTTTATTATGGACTTTTTTGAAGGTATTGGTACAAAAACATTCATTTCCAACAACCAATACAAATCGTCTAAGGCTGCAATTCATATGGAGAATTGGGGGGGGGGGATCCAATTGTAAATAATTCCACACTGCTTTTAGGTGGCCACTACATCCCATACATCTCATCTAGTTAATAATGGTGACATCTCACTTACACTTTTTCCAGGACAATTCCTTTAGCATGGGAAGCTCCCCCAAAAGGGTTGGCTTTCAAAGCAGTACCCAGATGGGCCTTCTTATATTGCTTGTCATGCCACTTCTGTTCTCGGCGGTGAATGCGCAGCTTCCTGGCTGTACGAAGTCCACGACACTTGCCTAAAAAAGAAAATTTAGAGATCAAGAGGGATTTTCCCTGGATTTCATCCGAAGGACCTCGTTTCAATAGGCCTTTTAATACTGATTTTTATGGGTGGTTGTTTTTTTCACGGTTTTTATTCTGGGGTCCATCGATGATGACCCTTGATCTTTTGGTGACACTTACTGTGATGACAAACAAAAACCTCCTTGCAGTCAAAACTTAGTTAATATATAGGATTCCTTGAGGGAAAACCGAGATTGCAAACTAAATGTACCCTATGACAATCATTAAGTGTTGTACCTCATGATTCTTGACAAATGTATCTTTTCTTTTATGTACACTGAGTGCATATGCACCAAAGACAAATTCCTTGTGTGTCCAATCACACTTGGCCAATAAAGAATTCTATTCTATTCTAAATTTTAAAAAACGGCCAAAAGCCACAGAAAACTCCCTCGGAGCCCCGCCAGGAAACTGAAAAGGCGCGTGCAGGGAAATCGAGCTGGACTGGAAGAAAACCTCCGCAAACTATTGACGCTTTTAAAAAAAAAGCTGAGTTTCGATTTTATATATATATTGTGTGTGTGCGTGTGCGCGCGCGCACGCATGCATGCTTGGGACACCAACCAAATGGGATATTAATTTTCCCCTAAAGCGTCCCGGCTCTCCCCCATCCCGGACAACCGGACATAGAAGGACCGCTTATACCGGGCGCCACAAAAGTTAAGGTTCCGCTCACCCATCACGCTGCCGCCCCCGAAGCCGAAAGACGACAAAAAAGACCCACCATCCTTTGCGGCAGCTCTACGTAACGGTGGCAAAGACCTCACGTAAATGTGCTTCCCCGCGCCTGATTCGCCGGATTTTATACTATCTTCTACTAAGAGAAAAGAAAGGGCGAACGACACCGTGGGCTCTGGAGGCCGAGCGGGGTGGGGGGGGGGGAATTACCACGCCGCTGACATGTGATCCTAATAAATTAGAGACGCCTCAAAGATACACACACACAAAGACATTCCCACAGAATCTGGATTTCTACCTTCGCAAAGAAAGCCGGCCTAAACGGCTATAATCTTGCAAAGGGGGTTGGAAGTGTACTTGTTTCTAACGCTTGTCAGAAAAGGAGCGGTTGCCAACTGAATTTCCCACAATGCACCGCGCCTCGTCAACCATATTTCTTGCAGCTTTGGAGCAGGCTCTCGGTTAGACAGCCTTTTTCTGGAGACGGAGGGGGGGGTCCTGGAAGCCGGTGCATTCTGGGTCTTTCTTTTTTCCTTCTCTGGATCCGCGGTGGACACGATGGGTGAGGTGCTCCGGGTCTGGGCGTCGCGTTGTGGCTGAACTGGGGAGATGAGAAGGACCAGAGGGTGGCTGAGGGCTCTTGGCGGGCGGGAAAAAGTCCCGCCACCTCGTCCGCTCAGAGCGATCGTCGCTCAATCTTTTTTAAGGACCACGAGGCCCTCCTTGTGGGGCCCTAACATTAGTCCCTCCTCGTGTTGTTAATCCTCAGAACTCCCTGATACGAGGTGACAGCGATGGTAGATTTAAAAAATCGGCCAGCAGGGATTGCCTACTCTCGGAATCTTTTGGGAGTACATTTCCGAACCTGAGTTTCTAAGGATGCATTGAAGTCCAAATCCCAACTTCCCCCGCCCAGATTTCTTGCTCGTTGGGGGATATGGGAATTCAAACTTAACAGGCTTGAAGAGCATGGCATTGAAAATACATTCGAGGGCAATGTTTTCCATCTGTGGTAACTCCGGGATGTTGATAATGAGCCTAATCAGCCAGCATGACTCCTGAGAATTCTGGGATTAAAAGTCTATACGTGCAATTTAAAAAAAAAATAGTGTAAATATCTAGAAATTGGAGTTGTGAACTGGTTACATAAGGATCTGGTTTTGGATTTTGGGATTCCACGCTTTGCTTTGGAAGGGTGGTCAAAACAAAGAATTAAATGATTTTTACATCATATTTGGTTTATGTAGTGAGATTTGCTTACAAAACTTAGACTTCTCTAATGTTAATGTTTACATTCCCATTTATTCTGCAACGAACAATGATATAAATTCCCATTTGTTACTACCGGTAGATGTATTATAAATAAAAGAAAATTAAAATAAATTGAGAATGTTACGAAGAAAGGAAACCAGATTGGAACTTCAAAAGTCTTAAGATTTTTGTGCATTTGTGTGCATACACACACAGAGGAGAACATGAGACATTGAAGCACAGGTTCTTTCAAATTTTGTTTATAAGGCCTTAGCATAAAATACCTCATTTTTGCTATAACATGTTGCTTAAAATTTGCAAAAAAAATTCTTGGATGTAGTATTGGAAAATTCTGTGCAAAATTTTAGTGCAGTTTTGAGAAGATTAAAAAGATGAATCTTATAAATCATACTTAAATATGGAAAGTTGATGAAGGTCCAGTACTACAGACTTAATTGTAATTCCTAATAACTTTTATCACACCATTTTCTAGGCAAGTGTCGTGGACTTCGTACAGCCAGGAAGCTGCGCAGTCACCGCCGAGAACAGAAGTGGCATGACAAGCAATATAAGAAGGCCCATTTGGGTACTGCTTTGAAAGCCAATCCTTTTGGGGGAGCTTCCCATGCCAAGGGAATTGTTCTGGAAAAAGTGTGAGTTTCACTATGAATTCATTGAATCTTGATTTTGACTGAAGAGATTTACGTTGTTTCTTTTAAGGTGTATTGTACTGTTTAGCAGAACTGATAAATGGATTAAATGCAGTTGTGTGGCTGAATAACATTTCTAATACTTTCCTGTTACTTGCACTTAGGCAAATATTGAGAATATTTACTCTTTTAGTTTTGTAATCAAAGCAGAATTTTAGGAAACATTCTTGAAAGTATTAATATATTTTGTTAAGAATACCAATAGCATCAAATACTGGGATTTTTTTCTTTAATATCAGATCTTCTGACTAAAGTGAAATTTGATATTAGTTTTTCTGTTGAAGACTTAAATTACATTAGGCATTGCTTGTTCCGTGGAGATGCTTCTTGTGTCTGGTTTGCAATTCACTGTTTGTGTCATAAGTGAGACTGGGTTTCCATGATTATTTTTATTTGAAAATATAAGATTGGCATTTGGTTACTTAGCTTAGTGAATTTCAGGTGTTTTTTTTGTCGTATGCAGCCCATCAATAGGAGGGATTGAACTAACTAAGCTCAGTTTTACAAAGACAGAAATCTTCATTCAATTAGGGAATACTTTTGATCTGTAAGAAAATCTCATGGAAGGAATGGAAAATATAGCAGTTTCTGCTGCAGTTTTGTGTGCTCTCCTTCCTTAAAAATTTGCTCCAGAAATTTGAAGAACTGTCTGAAACATTGGAAGATATAAAGAAAAGAAATCTGCAAAGATCTTCTCCCCTTTATGCTAGCTGAAATGTTCTGAACTCTCAGAAATGTTCCCACCAATGGAAGAGAAGCTGAATCTGACCCATGTCTAAAATAGTTTGGCTTAGTGCAAAGTGGTGGGGATTGCAAAATATGCCTGTATTAAATAAAATGTTTTTCTACCCTAGCCAAGAATATGTGTAGCTTGTGATGATAAAAAAAAATTAAACATACATTCATTATTTTCATTTTAGTGGTGTAGAGGCTAAGCAGCCAAATTCTGCTATTAGAAAGTGTGTCCGAGTCCAGCTCATCAAGAATGGGAAGAAGATTACAGCTTTTGTTCCCAATGATGGTTGTTTGAACTTTATTGAGGTGAATAATTAATATCTATATAACAGTAGAAATTAGCAATGTGTTTTCACAATAATTGGGACTCAAATTCTTTATAACATTTGTACAGAAGATTCTCAAAAGTTCCAGGGAGATACTTAACTAAAAAATGTCCTACCTAGAAAAGTACACGGATCAACTAATCTCCTTTCCTTTCTTATACACACACAAACCTACAATACAACCTGCATATATACGTCTAAAGAGGATAAAATCAAACAGAAGAAAAATCACTAGCTGACTGTATATGAAGGGGAATGATGGACCCTGAAATAAAACATTTTCCTGAGGCTTAGTATTGTGGACAATTATTGGGACATACATTTAGACCATGAACTTGGTTTCTAGTATTCAGATTTTTCTCAAGAAAAGAAAAACACTGCAGGAAATTAAGGTTTTCTTTTTTCTTGTTCTTTCATTTCTTAACTTGTAAAAATAAGTAATGGATTTTGTTTATGTGGCAAAATGAGCCTTCATAAGACTCAAGGTTGTGTAGATGTTTAGTAAATTTTGATTGAATGACATTAACTCTTGTTTGTTTGTTTGTTCATTGAATCCTAGGAGAATGATGAGGTTCTAGTTGCTGGCTTTGGTCGAAAAGGACATGCTGTTGGTGACATTCCTGGAGTTCGTTTCAAAGTTGTCAAAGTGGCAAATGTTTCCTTGTTAGCCTTGTACAAAGGCAAAAAGGAGAGACCGAGATCATAAATTTTATTTTGATGTTAAGATAATAAACATTGCTCCTAAGAAATGGCCATCACTTTTATTATGTCGGATTTTATAGTTTGAACATTATACCTTTTATATAAATGACAGGCTCAATATTTGTAATAAGTAGTTGATCTGGAAAATTCCAGTCACATTGGGTTTTGTAGTACAATACCAGAGTTGTATATTAGTCATTGATCAGAACCTAGGAGACCCAGTTCAAATTCATCTCAATCATGGAAGCTTACTGGGATGACTTTGCCAGTCACAATTTTACAATTAACCTACTATTTGATATAGGTTAATTGTAAAATTGTGACTGGCAAAAAGTCATCCCAGCTTGGAGCTTGGAATGTTTTAGTTCCTGAAGGAGAAATAGGATAGAAATCTAACAATCGTTTTAGGGTTGGTGAGATATGCTTGAAATACATTTTATTATAGTTTTCTATGTTAGAATTTTTTTGTGTGTCCATTTCTAAACAGTTTGTTTTTTACTTATATAAAACTACGTAGTCTGCACATGCAGATGCACTTCGTGCTCTTACAGTCTTAAAATACAGATTGCTTCCTTATTGTAGAATATGTTGACATGCATACTAATTAATTACTTCGGTTTCCTTAAATGTGACTTGTCCATTTGGAGAAGGGGTGTCAAACTCAAGGCCTGCGGGCCGGATTTGGGCCACGATGTGGTCGAATCCGACCCGCGGGGCCATCCTGGTCTACCCAGTGTGAAGAGGTAAGATCGGGCCAGCATAGCTTCGGCCCAGTCTACCCAATGCGAAGAGGAAAGATCAGGCCAGTGTAACTTTGGCCCAATCTACCCAGTGGAAAGTGGAAAAATCAGGCCAGCATAGCTTCAGCCCGGTCTATCCAATGCGAAGAGGAAAGATCAGGCCAGCATAGCTTCGGCCCAGTCTACCCAATGCGAAGAGGAAAGATCAGGCCAGCATAACTTTGGCCCAGTCTACCCAGTGTAAAGTGGAAAGATCAGGCCAGCATAGCTTCGGCCCGGTCTACCCAATGCGAAGAGGAAACATGCCAGCAGTTTGGGGAATGGCGCCAAGCTGGCCACAACCACCCAGTCAGCCATGCCCCCCGAGGTCAACCACAGCCCTGATGCAGCCCTCAATGAAATTTGAGTTTGACACCCCTGATTTAGAGATAATGGAGAAGAGCATGTATTCGTCTCCATTACCACCTCTTCTACTTCCTTAGAACTCGGAACAGAATATCATCTTGGCCTGTTTGAAAAGGAGGTAGTGATTATTCTGGTCATGTTTGCAATAGAAGTTTTTAAAAGTGTTTGCAAGTTTACTTGCAGTGGGTCTGGTGGATCCAGGAATCCAGGGTGGCAACTTATTGCTGAGGTTATAAGTTAAGGAACTTGTTCTTGATCGTAAAATTGGGCAAGGTCACATGGTGACTGTTTAATGTCCACAATGTCTTATAACCATAATTCCGACTCAATTAGTAACAAATTAAAGATTATCTGTAATCTGAGGGCTTATTTCATTTTAAAGAAAGATGGTCATGATACTATTCAACACAGTGAGAGCTCATGTCCTTTTCCCACCGAGCAACTGCCACATTTGGCGGATAAATATGTCTTGCTATGCCTTTTTTCTAGCCAAAGAACAACCAAAAAATAGGCATAAAAGAATGGGAATGGACCCTGGAGGTCGTCTGATTCAACCCCTGCTTAAGCAGGAAACACTATACCAGTGATGGCGAACCTATGGCACGCGTGCCACAGGTGGCACGCGGAGCCATATCAGAGGGCACACGAGGCGTTGCCCTATCAGCTCCACGGGCAAACCGGAAGTTCAAAAAAACGCACTTCCGGTTTGCCATTGGGCTGTTTTTAGCACTCCGGAGGGTTCAGGGAAGCTTCCTGAAGCCCCGGAGTGCAAAAAACACGCCAACGGACAAACCGGAAGTGCGTTTTCTGAACTTCCGATTTGCCCGTTTCGTCGTTTTTTACCGTCCCAGGCTTCGGTAAGGCCTTTGCGCGGGGGTGGGTGTGTGTGCACATGCGCAGGGGGCAGCCTGGGGGGGTTGTGCGCATGCGTGGGGGGAGGGAATGGGTGTGGGAATGGGTGTGCGCGCTAGCGAGCGCACCCCCATCCTTTTGGCACACAAACCAAAAAAAGGTTCGCCATCACTACACTAAACCATTTTAGACATGGCTGTCCAAACTTTTAAAAGGCCTCTAGTGTAACCAGGAGTAAATTAAGCAAAAGCTATGAATCTGATAGTCAACCAAGGTAAGAAAATTTCCCTGACTCCTGGCTTGCTCTCTCCTCTGAATCTTCTATTGGAGGCCATAATAACTCAGCTACCTGTCGGGAGCTTAAATGGGCCTTCCATGGCTACAGGATAGATGCTGCAAACTGATCTGATAGTCTAGGTTGATTCTGTCTTAACTGCTGCAAAACCATACTTTTCTTAGGAAATTTGCCTACTAAACACACAGCCTACCATAATATTTTCTTGATAAATCATTTCTGTGTTCTATCAGAAACATTTTAATCTCAACTAAAGCCAAACACCAGTTTAAGGCCGCTAACCACCTTCAGAAATCAGAATGGATGGACCCCACATGTATACAACAGACAGTGTTCTATTTTAGTTATCTTGAAACTACCAAAACAATGATATTTCCATCGCTACTATATATTCAGTGTCTATTATCAATGGCTCAGATTACTAGCTTTTTTCTTCCAGTTCCTCTCAATTAAATTATCTTCCCTTTCTCAGTTTTTTCATAAGTTGTTGCATACAGTGCTTCACAATTCTCTATTTGCTTAATGAAATGAATGTTATTTTTCTTCAACCCTACATGAGATGTATGTGTTGATTAACCTAAATCAATCAGTCATGACAAACTATAAATCAAAATGTATTGTAAATGGTAGGAAGAGCATACATGGTTCTATGAAGGGTTTATGCTCGTAACCCTTCAGTCAAGTGAAAATTGTCCATGTTTGTAGCAATGTTGTGGTTAGGGATATGAGGGCATCCTACCACTAGATGCCACTCTTAGGGTGCTGAGAAATATTAAGAAGCATAAGCTGTTGACTAAAATGTTAATATGCTGGTTGGGAGAAAATCTGAAACTGATGCAAGATGTCAACAGTTCAACTTTGATCCACCAAAGGACTAAACAACTTTCATTTACTGCTGGGTAGTGTCATGTTTCCATCTCTGAAAAGAAAAGAAAAAAATCTCAGCTGTAGCTTGAAGAATATATAAGACTTCCCATTCAACCCATATTATAAACAGAAAGAGGAAACAGAATTGGATTGTCCATACTCATTTAGAGAGTGGGCTTTTCCTAGTATTGTTGAAGGTAGCAAATTAGATGATTTGATTTCATAAAGGTAAGAAAGTAAGCCAAAAGGTTAATTGTTGATTTTTTGGAAAAGGTTTAGCAGATCAACAAATGTATTATTTAACCAAAGCATAACAATGGTCCTAAAATTGAAAGAACGCATTTAATAAATACAATAATATACTAATACTGTAATAACATTAAAAATGAGTCCTGAGGATTAATTTATACTAGGGCTACCATATACAGACTGCCAACAATCCAGAAGACTTGTATCAGAGCAAAGTGATACAGATAATCCCTTCTATTGCCATCTAATGGTCATCCAGATTTCTGTAGTTCTCTTCCTTTGCTTGAGCAAATCTAACTACTCTGGAATTATTTATTCATCTAAATTGCATTTATACAAATTTAGCTTTACAAACAAAATAAGAAATACTATTCTTTAGTACCAGAACAGCTCAGAAAGTCCAATGCTCCTTTGACATCCAATTTTGAATTTTACAGAGTTGTAGATGTGCTTGTCAGGAAAATGCAGAAAAATATAACTATGCAATTCTATTACAGTAATTGTTACTGAGAAATTCTTATATACTGTATTAAACTAGAGTTTACTTCCACTCAGGTAAGCAAACTTAATATTGCACACCATTGATCCTAGGGTTTTGTCTATTTGGGCTTCAATAAAAGAAAACTAAATACTGAAGTAATATCTGTGTAATAACAGAATAAATAAAAGGATGGTTTTATTCACAGTTTGCAGAAGAGGAAGAAAAGATTTGTCTTCTCAATTTTCTTTTAATTAGCACCACCAATCTTGTCATAAAAATGTGCAGAGGTGTGCAGCAGTGGCGGGTTTCTCCCTTACCGGTGCCGGTGTGCTGTGCGCACATTTCCACACTTCGGGCGCCCCCTCACTACGCGCGCGCGCCCCCTTGCATGTTTTGTTTCTGCGCCAAAATCTCACGAGGTGACGCGTGAGAGAGAGATTTTGGCGTGATTTTGCTTCCGCGCATGTGCAGAAGCAAAATCTCGCCACAATCTCTCACGCGCGAAATCGATCAAAAATTCATGAAAAATGGCGACACACATGATGGACCGGCAGAGAGGGCTCCGGAGCGGTCACGCGCAAATTGCACAATCAGCCGCTCCCTACCGGAGCTGCGCACCGGGCAGCTCCGGCAGGAACCTACCTCTGGTGTGCAGAGCTTTTATTTGACTAAATGGGTATCCATATCACTAAGGCCAGTCCCTTCATCTTAGATTATAGAACATTGAACAACGGGGTTGGAAGGGGCCTTGAAGGTCTTCTAGTCCAACCCCTGCTCTAAAGTTAGGAGGTTTATCCCCTGGTTTGTATCCTGCCTCTGTAACACAGGACCATTTTAATCTCTTTTCCTCTCTTTTTGCTAAATATTTGTTAAACCAAAGCAGATTAACTCTACACTGAAAGCAAATTTCAATCGACCCATACATATTACATCCATCAATGAGCACTTTTATTTACATTTCCTGCACGTTCAGAGTTTTTATTTGATAGAAAATAAACATTACCTAAAGAGGCTAAGTGGAGACTTACGAAGCCAAAATAAATTAATAAAATGATCTGGCTGTTTGACCTTCATCTAATAGGTTTGTACCTTCTTATAGATCTTTATTAATTTATAGGAAAATCTCACTCTTACATATGTAATTCTAAAACAAAGAGATTCAAACGGATAACGTTAAGGTTACAAAATGATGATTTCATTATTCAGTGCTAACACCTACCAAAATTCTTGATTGTAAACCATAAAAATAAACAGAGAAGTTGACCCTGAGATTCTGCCTGTCACGTTTCCAAGCTGCTAGGATCATTTCAATTTTAAAAAAAACACAGCATCAAGCCGTGGTTACTTCCTACAGAAATATCTACTATAATCCAGTCCCAGTACTATTATGATCTCAGCTGCATGATTTGTAGTCAATTATGTGCTGAGCTTTTAATTTAAAAAAAAATCAGAAAACAAAACTAGCTAGGAAACAGGAAATACAGCGACATGTTTTATATTGATTGCAAGCCATCTCAGGGAAAACACTGTGGGCAGGTACTTTGTTGCCCTCCCTTTGGTAAGCTCATCCCAGGATCCAGCATAAATGCTATGGTGAATGGGATGCTCAGAAACTCTTGTGAGTGCCCCTTTGGCTTATCAACTTAGACTGAGCCACCCAGAAGGAGGGGCTGCCTATGGACAATACTTTATTTTATTTTATTATTTATTTATTATTTTGTCAAGCATGTACAGTATAGTAGTTGTTTGTATAAACATAACGTAAGTAAAAAGTACCAATAAAAGAGGACAATAGAACAGTAGGATAGGGACGGTAGGCACAGTGGTGCGCTTATGCACGCCCCTTACAGACCTCTTAGAAATGGGGAGAGGTCTACTGTAGACAGTCTAAGGTTAAAGTTTTGGAGGTTTGGGGAAGAAACCACAGAATCAGGTAGTGCATTCCAGGCATTGATCACTCTGTTACTGAAGTCGTATTTTCTGCAGTCAAGTTTGGAGCGGTTTACATTAAGTTTGAATCTATTATGTGCTCGTGTATTGTTGCGGGTTGAAGCTGAAGTAATCATTGACAGGAAGGACTTTTTGATATATGATTTTATGAACTACATTTAGATCCGATCGGAGGCGGCGTAGTTGTAAATTGTCTAATCCCAATATTTCAAGTCTGGTGGAATAAGGTATTTTATTGCGAGCAGAGGAGTGGAGGACTCTTCTTGTGAAATATTTCTGGACTCCCTCAATTGTATTAATGTCTGATATGTAGTGCGGGTTCCAGACAGGTGAACTGTATTCCAGAATTGGTCTAACAAATTACACACAATCTAGGTATCTCTTGTAGTCTTTAGTAGTAGGATTAACTTTTTCAGCTGGTTTATTTTTAGATGGTTAATGGGTGGGGGGAGAGAATGTTAAAATCTACTCCATACCTGAAATATGCTTTAACTGGCCCATAGGTTTGTTTTTTCATATTTAAATTTGGCGGTAGGAAAGGGCAAGGAATTCTTGTCATCTACAGTACTTCAGCGGATGTCTATAACCATTTCACTATAATTCCAGTCAAGCTGGAATTCATTCACAACTAGTGCAACCTCACAGGATTTGGTCATGGAAATTTGAATTATGTCATTTTGGCTACTTCTTCCTAGAACCAAAATTTTGCATTCATCTGCATTGTGTTCGTGATGCTCTTTTGATTCTAATCAGTAGAAGGAGCATTGTCTCAAAGTATTCCAAGACCATCTCCTTACAGCAATGTTAATTATGTAACATTTTCATCAGTACATCTGAGAGCATTTACAGATAATTAAAAATTACCCCTTGTCTTCTTTTGTTTCTTACTTCCTTTAGACCAGCTCTAAATACAAATATTGCTTCTAAATAGGAACTGCAGTGAACAGGTTTCCTACGGCCCAGCTAATTTACTATACCCACAAAAGAGCATCTCATTTTGTTTCCCTTCAATATTTTAACTTGCTCCCTTACCTTCCCATTTATTCAACTACATATAGAAGTTGGATTTTTCAAAATTACAAGAGATTCTAGATAATTTTTTTCAGATTACTTCTGTACCAACTTCAATAGGGTGTGTTTCAGTGGTGGGTTCCTGCCGGAGCTGTCCAGTGCATAGCTCTGGTAGAGAGCGGCTGATTGCGCAATTTGCGCGCGACCGCTCCGGAGCCGTCTTCGCCAGTCCGTCACGCGCGTCGCCATCTTTTTATGAGAATTTTTGGGCGATTTTGCTTCTGCTCATGCACAAAGCAAAATCGTGCCAAAATCTCGGGAGGGGACATGTGCACGAGAGAGATTTTGGCGAGATTTTGCTTCCGCACATGCGCAGAAGCAAAATCTCATGAGGGGGGCGCGCGCCAGAAATGTGGAGATGCGCGCGCAGCGCACTGGCATCAGTAAGTGAGCAACCCGCCCCTGGTGTGTTTATATAGTTTTATAATCCTATCTTGTATCAGTAGTTATAATAACCATGTGAAAATCATAAAATAATTTTATTGGCAAGTTTTCCAGTACAGGAATGCATTAAATTTCACATTATTTTGTTATATAGAAGATGACAGAGTTGACCTTCTCTGTGGACTGCGTGTAAAGCAGGGATTCCTGAACACCTCTCTTTAGCACAGTGCTTTTCAAATTTGGCAATTTTGGGACGTGTGGACTTCAATCCCTAGGATTTCCCAGCCAGTATGAAAATTTGAAAACACTGCTTTGGTATAATCTCAATGTATACACCTTCCTAAAAATCCAAACCCCAAAAGGAACACAAAGGAATACTCGACATTCAATAATTCTTCACACCTTTCCTAGACTCTTTCTGTATCTCTCTGCAAGTTAGGTAGAAGATAGAATTTTGCATTGCTGCTCTCAGAAAATGATTAACTTCTACACATGTTGGGCCAAGCTACTCATATGGATCAGCCATACCCTGGCTAAACCAGCTATAAAATTGGTGCACACTTGAAAATCTATAAACCTGTGGATTGTGGAAAATTTTGCATGTATCTTTTTTATACAGCTTTTTACTGAAAGTTTTACAAAGAACATAAAAACTAACAAACTAGTAACAAATAAAAGCAGACAAATAAGAAAAGAAAGACAAATGTGCAGAAAGAAAGAAAATAGTTTACAATTTCCTTTGCTGCAAATATAAGTACAATTACAAAGTTACTCTTACTCTATAACTACAAAACAAGTCATTCCTTTTTTATGTTTTTTTCTGATCATCAAAATCACAAATCATAAGTGTATTTTTTTCATTTTATGTAAAAAGTCTGTAAGACATTTCCAGTCAACCATAAATGTAAATAATGTTTTTCCTCTAATCAAAGAAGTCAGTTTAGCCATCTTTGCAAGTTCTATCATCTTCACCAACCATTTCTCCTTTGTGGGTATTGTCAATTTTTTCCATTTCAAGCATATAGTAGTCTCTTGGCAACTGTCATATATAAAAACAATGTTCCGTGACATTCCTAGTTGCTTATCTATTAGTTCCAAAAGAAATAATACTTTTGGTTCCAATAATACTTTAATCTTATGTTTAGAATTAAGTTCTGAAAGGGAGTTATAAACATCTTTAGCTGAATACACTTTCAGACCCATATTTGTCCAATTAGTTTCCAATTATGATCACCATTGTAAGCACATTTTACCAGAGCCTGTTTCAACTCCATTTCACTTCTTTGCAAAAATGTACAAAATTTTTGCATATAAAAACTGAATAAGCAAGGATGTTGAAGGTAGATATAAATATGTACTGTACTCACGTCCCTGTTCCCTTTTTAACCACTATAATCAAACCTTGATTTTAAAAAACGTGTCATTTCAGTCTGTAATACAGCTGATTTTCTTTTGAGATTAACAGACAAGTCTTTTGCATCCGAAGTATTCCAGACAACACAGCTAAATGTATTTCAATATTAAAGTATTTGTGACAATTTATATCATTTGTGTAACAATATAATTACTCAAAATATATAATTTATTATGAATGATATAAAATCTGCAAATAATATTTGTGTGTGTGTGTGTCTGAATATGAGTATTGCATCTCCCCTATATCTTTTCTTCAGGCTGAATATTTATTTGTTTGTTTGTTTGTTTGTTTGTTTGTTTGTTTATTTATTTATTTATTATTTGTCGAACATGTACAAGATAGCAGGTATAGGTATAAACAAAGTAAGTAAGTACAGATAAATGGGGACAATAAGACAGGGACGGTAGGCACGCTGGTGCTTATGCACGCTGGTGCTTATGCACGCCCCCTTTACAGACCTCTTAGGAATGGGGTGAGGTCCACAGTAGACAATTTGAGGTTGAAGCTGTGAAGGTTTGAGGATGTAACAACGGAGTCGGGTAGAGCATTTCAGGTGTTGACCACTCTTTGCTGAAGTCATATTTTCTGCAATCGAGTTTGGAGCGGTTTACCTTGAGTTTATATCGATTGTTTGCCCATGTATTATTGTGGTTGAAGCTGAAGAAGTCGATGACAGGTAAGATGTTGTAGCAGACAATTTTGTGTACTATGCTTAGATCGGACTGCAGGCGGCGTAGTTCCAGATTGTCCAAGCCCAGAATTTCAAGTCTGGTGGCATAAGGGATTCTATTATGAGTAGAGGAGTGGAGTACTCTTTTCGTGAAATCCCTCTGGACCTGCTCAATAGTGTTAATGTCCGGCATAACAGTGTGGATTCCAGGCAGATGAGCTGTATTCAAGAATTGGTCTGGCAAAGGTTTTGTATGCCCTAGTTAGCAATACAATGTTACCAGAGAAGAAGCTTCGCAAGATTGGGTTAACAATTCTCAATGTCTTTTTGGCAATGCTGTTACAGTGAGCTCTGGGGCTTAGATAATTTGAAATGAGTATTATATAAATGAATATTCCAAAGTCTTTCAGCCTATTCTCACAGACTATGCTCTCAAGTCTTTGTATCATCTTTGTTGCTGTCCACTGAATCCTCTCCAACGTGTAAATACTTTTTTTGGGGGGGGACTGAGTGTTAAGAATCGTACACAGTACTCTATGTGGTCTCGCCCTTGTTATGTAAAGAGTAATGATTTCATGTATCATTGGTAGCGTTTTATTTCTAATGCAGCTCAGAACTGTATGAGCTCTTCTAGCAATTGCCTCACACTCCTGATTTGTTTTCAACTTGTTTTCAATGACTACATTCAAGTTGGTTTCTCGTTCCTCTTAAACCAGATTAAACTGCAAGTTTGTGTCATTCTAGGTGTTAGCCAGACTAAACAGTTTTATGTAAACTGCCAATTTGATAAAAAGCCAGGTCAATAATAAAAATGTTGAATGAGACTGATTTCACATGCAATCCCGTTAGTTTCCACTTTCCCACTTGATATAGACCATTCATGCTGATTGTCTGCAGGTAGCTAGACAGGAGTGGACCGTCTGTCCTGAATGGCCTCCAACACATATTTTAAGTGCTTGTCAATGCAAATGTCCTATAGAACCTTGTCAAAAGCTTTACTGAAATCACAGATTACCGGTATATTCACAGCATTTCTCTTGTTCGTTTAGAATAGTTACCTTGGCAAAGGAGCCAAAATTAGTCTCACATGATTTATTCTGATAAAGCCATATTGGCTGTTATCAATCATGACATTACCTTAAAGATGCTTACCAATGATCAGCTTTATTACTCGTCCTAACATCTTTCCAGGGATTCATGTATCATCATTGATTATCTCCATTTTATTATTTATTACAATTACTTGTATACTGCCAACTTTGATACAACTCAAGAAAGACTATAACATAAAATCTTCCAATCATAAACATTAAATATTACATAAACATCACAAATATATCCTCTCTCTCACACAGCAGATTCGGCAGGTAGAATCAAATTTGGAGTAGACAATCCTTAAAATATACAGTATAAGACACTTATAGGTTAAAACCAGCACTTTGGACTCAGAGACTTATTGGCAACTAAAACAGCACAGCAGCACTGTATATTATGTTGCTAAAATGACTCATGCTCACTTGTAGGAGAGCTTCTGCATTTTAAACTAACAGTAATTTCAGAGTCATCTTCAAAGTCATTCCAAGTACAATGCATTACAGTAGTTTAATCATCTGATGAGAGTGTGAGTTACTGACACTGACAGCTCCTAGTTCAGAAGGGGCCACCATGCCTATCCATCCAAAGCAGAGCAAAGGCTCCTCTAGCCATGGCCTCTCCCTACTGTAAGAAATATAGTTGTGGATTTAGGAAAACTCTTAGGGTATTATTTTCTGCTTGTCTGTCTTGTATTAATCCCTGCTTATCTCAGTGTTGGCTGATGAAGATGATGTATTCTAGTCTTTTTGTTTCCTTCTTAGCTTTTTCATTGTCATTTGAATGATTTATTGGTACATGTCTATTGATGACTGATGTATCTGAATGCCAAGCTTCCAGGAATTCACTAGCATTTTTGGATTTAGCTTGGTCTAGGATGCTTACAGTCACCCAGTTGAAACTATAGTTGAATCTATCCATGTATTGTGAGATAATGGGATGTTCATGTCTTCTGCCTGCTAACTGATGTTCATGGATGTGTTGCGTTAGTCTTCTGCCTGTCAGTCCTTTACAGAAGCTGTTAGAGTGCTTATATTGTATGTTGTAAATGACTCCTGTTTTTTCTTCTTGGATTGCTAAAATGTTTTGGTTTCTTTTGAAAAGCAATTCCTTAAAACAGAAATTTAATGTTTTTTGTTTTTATTGTTTTAAATATTTTTATTGTAACAGATTTTCTGAATTGTAAGCCATCCAGAGTAATTGACTGAAATGGACAGCCATAAAAATTGAACAAACAAACAAATAAATTACTCACTTCCCACCAGCAATTTCATATATTCAAATTTGCCCATCCATTTTCCCCAGATACCCAAATTTATCTGCTTCTGCTAGTTCTTCCTCATTTGTATATAGCCATGATGGCAAACCTATGGTACACATGCCACAGGTGGCACTCAGCACCCTCTCTGTGGGCACGCGGGCCATCATCCCAGTTAAGCTCCACTGCGCATGCGCGATTGCGCCTCCTGCTGGTCTTCAGGTCTCTGCTGTGCATTTACGGCGGGCACGTGCACCGCACGTGCATTGCATTTTGGGGGTTTGGCCTCATGCACGCGCTTTGGGCACTCGGTCCGGAAAAGGTTAGCCATCACTGGTATATACGGTAGTTTACAATCATTTGTTATATTTTCTCTTTCAAACTATCTTGATGTTTTGATATAGTGATTTAAAAATATAATTTTCTCTGAATCATATAGTCAAACATTATCTTCAAATTATTCAGGCTGTTATCCAACAACATTGCAGCATCATTTACCTTCAAAAACACACGTGTTCATGTCCCCTTATTTCTGTTTCTTAGACATGTATCCATAATTACATTAAACAATTAAAAGGATATTACAAATCCTTTTTTTTAGGTGTTCAACCATCACCTAACCGTTCTCATGCCTACTTTATTAGTTCAGATGTTTATTCCTTTTTACACATTGAGAAACATTTTCATTTTGCCATCTCATCTTTAAATAAAAGATTTAATGCTCTTGCCTGACTCCCCATCCCCAAGTACTCACAGAATAGAAGTTTTGTTCTCACCCTTTGTTTTCTTTCTTTCCTATGCTGCAGCTATCTGGCCTTGGGAGATACAGACACCTTACTGAAAACTAATGTTTAGAGTAGTCTCTCTTCTGATCGCCCAACAGCAAAATGTAATAATTTCAGTGGACTTTATGATCAGGTATCAATGGTTGCATCAGCAAATCTGCATTGGCTTCAAATGAATTAGCACCTTGATTTTTAAGGATTCTAGCTCACATGGATCAATGCTTACAGAACCATATATACTAATAGTGTAGGAATCCTTTAAGGCAGACATCCATGCTCAGTATACAAATGCCTGCAGCAGCTGGCATGATTAAAACATTAGCAGGGAGGATTATGCAAAGCCCTTACAGTACATGTTGAAAATTCCATATAACCAGGGCCTTAATGGGACTCTGCAGTTCTACAATTTTATTTAGAATCATGAAGTTGGAAAGACACATAGAGCTTCAAATCTTATCTACTGCTAAATGTAAGAGTTTGAATTAAAACATTCTTAACAGATGGCTTTCTAGCTTTTGCTTGACCATATCCCACAAGGAAGAGTTCACCATCTCTCTGGCTAATTCATTTTACTGGCCAATAACTCTTAATGTTACATTTTCCTAATATTCTAGTTTTAGGTACCGTATTTTTCGAGTATAAGACGCATCTTAGTTTTGGGGGAGGAAAATAGGGAAAAAATCTACCTACCAGGTATTCATCTGGCTAGTGTCCTTAGTCTGTTCAGCTTCAGCACATTATTTTATCCCCTGGTTAGGGCTGAAAAAACCTTTTTCAGAGGAGTAGGAATGAAAACAAGCCTGCAAAGATGGAGTAGGAAGCCGGGAAGATCGTTAGCACCTCCTTAGGGCTGGGGGAAAAAGCTTCGGAAAAGCTACATTCGGAGTATAAGACGCATCCAAATTTTCAGACTCTTTTAGGGAGGAAAAAGGTGCGTCTTATACTCCGAAAAAAATGCGGTATGTTTGCTGCCTTAAGTTATATATTAAAAAAGTGGAATACAATAATGATTCAACCAGAATCCATCGTCTTGTAACTTCAATCTGAACCAGAGAATATTTGTAGCTCAGGGATGAACTGTGGGATCCTTGGTACTCTCTGAGCTTCGTTGTTTTCTTGCATGCATTTCATTATCCAACTAGGTAACACCATCAGTGTCTGCTAGCACAGAGGTGTCAAACTCGCGGCCCGTGGCCCAGATGTGTCATGTGCTGGCCATGCCCACCCCCGGTTTAGCGAAGGGGGGAAAGTTGCAATACGTCACATGACGATGTGTCGTCACGAGTTTGACACTCCTGTGCTAGCATAAAATGTCTGCAAAACAACCAAGCTCAGAGAGCACCAAGGACCCCATACTTCAAATTGTGTTTATTTAGAAACAATGGATAGTCAGCCTCCTGTATAACATTTTTACAACAATCAAAGAGTTTATCTGTCATGACCTCAGAGTCAGTCTCCAAAATAAGGATGGATCAAGTCCCACCAGGTGTTGCACCCACTAATTCAGCAGCCACTGAATCAAACACTGACACCCTCTCAGGTTCTTCCTCAGCTAGTACTGATCCCTCTTGATCCAACACAGGTGCCAAGAAGAAGGGCATATACCCCCTCAGCCAAGGAAATCCTGCACTTCATCAAAATAAGTGCTTTGTGAGCAAGTGGCAAGACACTGGCTCTGCAAGCAAGCTTGGTACCTCCTTATTAGCAATAGCCGAGTAAGGAAATGCTCGCCTGTGCACACTTGGTGGGGAGAGGATTTAAACTGTGCACAGATTGCCTTCTCTTGCTGAAAACAACTTCAGCATATGGCTTTGGGCATCCTTGCTCTTGATTCTGGCTATGTTTTTGACCATGGCACATTCCTGACCAGGTTCCTGGCTCTTCTGTTGGCACAAGATATTGTGAGTTTCTGATTATGGACTGACTTGGATTATCTTCTCCTCAGCCTCTAGAAAGCTGCCATGCACTCATATACTTCCCAATACTTACTTCCCAACACTTGTTGCTCCTGTCTGTATGATGCCATCTCTTTCTGATGTCTTCACAAGCCTTGTTGCAAATGCTGTGCTCCAATCACTTACCGTACTTTTTGGAGTATAAGACGCACTCTCCACCTAAAAGAGGGCGGAAATGTTGGTGCGTCTTATACAACGAATACAGCCATTTTTGACCTACCAAAACCCCGCCCTGCGAGTCCCATTTTCGCAAAAAACAGGCCCATTTTTTGTGAAAATGGGGCGCAGAGGCTTTGGGAGGCCTGCAGAGTGCTCCTGGGGGCTGGGGAGGGCAAAAATTCAACACGTGGTGGGTTTGGGAGGTGACAAACAGGCCTGTTTTCACAAAAACGGAGTGTGCAGAGGCTTTGAGAGGCCTGCAGCTCCTGGGGGCTGTGGAGGGCAAAAACATGACACGTGGGGGGGGGGGGTTGGGAGGCTAAAATGGGCCCCTTTATTTGTGAAAATGGCCACATTTTTCACAAAAACAGGCATTTTAGCTCTCCCCAGCCCCCAGGAGCACTCTGCAGGCCTCTCAAAGCCTCTGTGCACCCCGTTTTTGTGAAAAACAGGACATGCAGTGAGTTTGGGAGGCCTGCAGAGTGCTCCTGGGGGCCGGGGAGGGCAAAACCTTTTTTTTCTTGTTTACCTCTTCAAAATCTTGGTGCGTCTTATACTCCGGTGCATCTTATAGTCCGAAAAATACTGTATATCTCAGTTCTCCTCATACCTCCCATTGCTTCCTCGTCTTGGTTGTATTTTGATCAAGCTCCCTCCAAAATTTACTTATTTATTATTAGGTTCTTCTATGCCGCCCTACTCCCTAAGGACTCAGGGCGGCGTACAACATTTTAAAAGAACACTAAACAATAAACATTCATTTAAAAACAATTTAAAAACATTAAAAAAGTTAAAAGATGTTCAACAACATACATACTGGAGGAGATCTCGGATAAAAATTAGTCTCAAACCCCTGCCTGCAGGAATAGCCAAGTCTTGACGGCTTTCCGGAAGGCCAGCAGGGTGGGGATAATTCAGATCTCTGGGGGAAGTTGGTTCCAGAGCACGGGGCCCCCCACAGAGAAGACCCTCCCCATAGGGCCCGCCAGCCAGCATTGTTTGGCTGATGGGACCTGGAGGAGACCCACTCTGTGGGCCCTAACTGGTCGGAGGGAAGTATGAGGCAGAATGCGGTCCCGGAGGTAACCTGGTCCTAAGCCATGTAGGGCTTTAAAGATGATGATCAACACCTTGAATTGTACCCGGAGACCAATGGGCAGCCAATGCAGCTGGCGGAGTATGAGTGTTACATGGGTGTATCTTGACACACCCACCACAGCATGCGCAGCCGCATGCTGATGAAAATGTGTTCTCCCATCTAGTATCTCTGCAAGCACCACCACCACAAATACCTGCATGTGCTTGCATTTTGCCTGCTAGTTGTAGAAGTGCTTTCTCCCTTTGTTGAAACCAGGAAATGAAACTATCATGCCCCTGCCCCCACTTTTCTACTGATGGCTAAACAATGTCAATTCTTTCCATCTTTCTTCCTAGGATTTAGATTTTGGTTTCCTATTCATCCTCACTGACCTTTTCTAAAGTGATTGTGTTTGTATTAGGTAAATAGTGTGTTAATTCTGCAAAACAGATGCAATAGTGAGATACCCTGACAACTTTTGAGCTCTGATTGGTTCAAGAAGATTACTAAAAAAATATACGTAAAAACAAGGCACAGGGAAATGGGATGAATATGATGACACTTCTTGTGACTGAAGCCAACAGCTAGAAAGGTTCTCTCTATCCCAGCGGTTCCCAACCTGGAGGTCGCGACCCCTTTGGGGGTCGAATGACCATTTCCCAGGGGTCGCCTAACACTATCGGAAAAGAGAAATTTCCCACGATGTTAGGAACCAAACACTAAGACCATTAGAGGATGGTGTTAACAGTTAGCCGCCTCTCTCTCTCTCTCTCTTTGTCTCTCACTCCCCGACCTTCCCCAACACTTTTGTCATATGAGAAAGCGGAGAGAAGAGCTAAACCTTGTCTCAGCTTCGCATCAGGTCTTGTGCGCGAGATCTCGGACAGCCCTTTTTTTAATCCTCCTCCTTTTCCGGCAGCGGAATTAAATCTATCCGCCCCTTAGTTGCACGTGCCTACCCCAGAGTGCCCGAGGGAGGGGAAATGGGCGTGGGCAAAGGCACAGAAGAGAAACATACAGAAGCTTTATTAAGAGACTTTGACCAACTCAGCGCTGTGCGCTTTTATTTTTCTGCTTTGCACGCACAGACACGTCCCCTCCTCCCCCTGACATCGGGCTTGCTCTGGATTGGAACCTTCCTCCACAACTCTTGTCGGGAGGGCAGGTTTGAAATCAACAAGCGACAGCCGAGGCGGTGCTCTTGTTCCTTTTTTTTTGCAGAAGGCCTCCTTCCCCCCTCCTCCCCAGCCGCTACTGGCGCGAGGAGGAGGCAGTGGCGGCGGCTTCATGCGTGTGAGCACAGCCCCGGCTCCCTCCTTAACTCCACCCCATTGTAGGATTGATCCCCAGGGCAGGGCAGGGCCGGTGTGAGATGGAGGGTTTAATGCTGAGTGAAACCGAGCAGCGCTATTACTGCAACCTTTTCTCCTACTGAGACACGGAGAGCACCAAGAAAGGGAGCCGGGCTGCACTCGCACACGCGAAGCTGCTGCCGCCTCCTCCTCCTCCTTGCGTGAGAGTGAGGAACAGCGAGGCTGAAGAGAGGGGGTGGGTGGGGGCGCAAAGCCAAAGCAGCTGGCTTTGGCAAAGCTGAAGGCAGACAATGGCACTATCCCTCCCCCGCTCTCTCTCTGAGGAGGCGGCAGCAGTTGAGTTTTCCTCGCTGCAAGGGACATAGGGGTTGCGAGAGTAATGGTTTTAAAACGCCTTTCATCTGTGGAAATGAGCCTGGCCGAAGTAAAGTAATTTAGGAGGGGGGGGAACCTAGCTCCTACGGAGATCGTAGGTATGACTCGCGGAGGGAGAGGCGAGAGAAAATTAGCCGCCTGTGGAGGTGACACTTTTAAAAGGCAGCCAGCCAAATTTCCTTCGTGTGGAGCAGGTAAACGAAGGAATCCCGAGGGTAGGAGAAGGAAAGAAAGGTGGATTGAATCGGTAGGAGGATGAATGCTGGTGGGGGAGAACTGAGAAGCTTCCAGGGGTGTTTATTGAGGGGGGAGGAAATAAAGCTTGAGAGGAGCAGGAAATAAAGAGAGGATGGAAGGCAAAGGGCAGAAAAATGGTTGTAATAAAATGTTGAATAGAGGAAATGGGTTTATTATATGAAGAGAGATGAGAAGGGAACCTAGGATTTGTGGATCAGAGAACTTGGATTAGGGATAATGAAGAAAAAGTGTACAGGTAGTCTGATCTCCTCCTCTTTCTCTTCTCCACTCTTGAAAGGGCCCGAAAGGGAGGCGGCTGTGGGGTGTGTGTGTGTGATGGAGGCGCGGTGAGGCGAGATTTGCGAGGCAAGTAGCCGCCGAGCCAGCCCGAGCTCACTCCGCATCCCTCGCGCGATCCCAGGTTTGATCATGGAGTGGGGAAAGTGGAAGGGGTGGGGCAGGGGCGGAGGGCTTGGAAATGTGTGTCGTATGTGTGAATGGAGGGAGGAGATGGGGAGAAGCCGCAGAAGGAAGGAAGGAAGGAAGGAAGGAAGGAAGGAAGGAAGGAAGGAAGGAAGGAAGGAAGGAAGGAAGGAAGGAAGGAAGGAAGGAAGGAAGGAAGGAGAAAGATGGAAAGAGAAGGAAGGAAGGATGGGAAGGGAAGAAAGGATGGGTGGGTGGGTGGAAAGGAAAGAAGGAAGGAAGGAGAAGCATGGAAAGAGAAGGAAGGATGGGAAGGGTGGGTGAGTGGGTGAGTGAATGGAAAGGGATGGATGGATGGAAAGGAAAGAAGGAAGGAGAAGCATGGAAAGAGAAGGAAGGAAGGATGGGAAGGGAAGGGAAGGAAGGATGGGTGGGTGAGTGAGTGGAAAGGGAAGGATGGATGGAAAGGAAGGAAGGAAGGAAATTTCCTTTATTTGTAATTAGAAATAAATATTTTACAATATATAATTACATATTGTTTTTGTGATTAATCACTATACTTCATGTTCAATTTGTAACAATGAAAATACATCCCGCATATTACATACTTACATTACGATTCATAACAGTAGCAAAATTAGAGTTATGAAGTGGCAACGAAAATAATTTTATGGTTGGGGGTCACCACAACATGAGGAACTATATTAAGGGGTCACGGCATTAGAAAGGTTGGGAACCACTGCTCTATCCCTATAGTGATGACCATGCATTCCTGGAAACAAATGCAACTGCTTTAATGAGTTCAACATTTGTGCCTTTCATTTCTGAAAGCTCTTCTATGTACTGAATCAAGTCCAAAGCATTGCATATATCCACTGAAGCTATTGGGCATCTCAGATTTTCGGCGGTTTGCTTGATGAACATTTTCTACTTTTTGGAATCAGTCATGTGGATCCCATAGCCACCAGTGCAGTCTTCTTCTTCATGTTGCAACTCTTTACTCAAGATTAAACTTTGTTCACTGGTTCTGCATTTTTTTTCTTCCCTCTTGTTATGCTCCCTGGCCCATCTGTTGAACAATGCTTCAGTTACACCCATTGGCCAATAATGCATAATCACTTTGCAGTGTTCTCCCAAAACTCTTTACTCAAAGATCAATATATTAGTTTCACATACCACCCAGCTTAGTTTTCTCTAGTAGCCCTGAGATCAAAATATACAAACCAATAATTTTCATTTTTTATTGCTGGAAATTGCCAAAGGTCTTGCTTTCCTTAGCAACTGTAACCATAATCTTTGTTAGCAGTAAAACCCCTTTATATTGTAGTCTCTGGGTCTAATTAGATACACTTTTGCCTCACATTTTATTTTGTGATAATCCTTGTGCAAAATGTAAAGCAAACATAACTCTAAGCATCTCCCATTTTGCATTTTTATGCCACCCAAGAGGTGGGTTTTCAAACTTTCACCTTTTCTTAGTTCTTTATTTCTGTTATTATCTACTACAGTTACAGATAACAGCAAATGTTAATGTAGATCAGTGTTTCAAAACCAGCGTGACCACAAACTAATGTCCAGATTTTTGAGCTGGAGTTGTCAGAAATATAACTGAAATTTAACTCATATGAGCCGGTTTTGTCGAACCTTGTTTTGGTTTCAAATAAATGCATTTGTTAACACCATTTTGGGAAGAAATATTATAGTTAAGAACCTTAATGTTATGTTGAACTATATTGCTAAAACACGGACTCTGTCATCTCATTAAGAGCTTTGGGCTGTGCTAAGCCTGGGGCATAGGAAAGAAGATGATTTTATATCATCAGAAAGAAACCTACCTTCCTGATTTTAAGAAATGGATCCAGGATTTGAGTCTATTAAAATTATCTTTGAAAAGTAAAGCAACATTTTCTATGCTCTACATTTAAAAATAAGCTTACAGACTAAATTAATTTTAATCAAGGCCATTTATATAAATGGCGTACTAGGACCAACACTCTTTATAACTTTATATAAATGACCTTTGCGATCACATTATAAGCAACTGCATTCTCTTCACCGATGATGTAAAACTTTTTAACACCACCGACAACACTACCCTTCAAAAAGATCTCGACTTTGTGTCATAATGGTCGAACATCTGGCAACTCTAAATGTCAACCAACAAATGCTCTGTCCTACTCATTGGCAAAAAGAATCAAAACACCAAATACAAGCTGAATGGATACGACCTTGCAGATGACCCTCACTCTGTCAAAGACCTTGGAGTACTCATATCAAATGATCTAAGTGCCAAAGCCCACTGCAACAACATCGCCAAAAAGGCATTAAGAGTTGTTAACCTAATCTTATGTAGCTTCTTCTCCGGTAATATTACACTACTAACCAGAGCATACAAAACATTCGCCAGACAATCCTTGAATACAGCTCATCTGTCTGGAATCCACACTACATATCGGACACTAATACAATAGAGCGTGTCCAGAGATATTTTACGAGAAGAGTCCTCCACTCCTCTGCTCGCAACAGAATACCTTACGCAACCAGATTTGAAATTCTGGGCTTAGAAAATTTAGAACTACATCGCCTTCAGCATGACCTAAGCGTAGCTCATAAAATTATCTGCTACAACGTCCTTCCTGTCAATGACTACTTCAGCTTCAACCACAACAATACAAGAGCACACAACAAATGCAAACTCAAAGTGGACCGCTCCAAACTCGACTGCAGAAAATATGACTTCAGCAACAGAGTGGTTAATGCCTGGAACTCACTACCTGACTCTGTGGTTTCCTCCCCAAATCTTTACCCTTAGACTGTCTACTGTTGACTTCACCCCATTCCTAAGAGGTCAGTAAGGGGTGTGCATAAGCGCACCAGCGTGCCTACCATCCCTGTCCAAATGTTCCCTTTTATTTGTACCCATCTTATGTATATTACCAAATACGTACTTGATAAAATAAAATAAAATATTACTATTGATAGTTATTATAAAGGTATTTTCTCTTTCCCTCCGTTAATTGCTTTTATTTTTTGTCATGTTTATTTTAAGCACTGTAATAATATACTTAGGTTCATTTTGTTCACTGTATAACCATTATTTATCTATTTCTCCCCTGCTGGTGCTGTAGTTTTACTGTATTTCACTATTAATTTTTTAAAGTTAACTCACTTTTGATAATTAATTCCTGAAGCCTGAGGCTACTAATAATATTTTATTAATAATACTGTGAATATGTTTTAGCTGGCATTTAATATGCATTTTCTCTTCAGCCATCAACATAGTATGGAACACATACACAAATGTTTAGATGTTATTATCTTGTTTTGTTTTTTCTCTTTTCTGAGCAAATTTGTTCCTTTTGCCTACTCTTTATGAGAGAGATGGGCAGTTTCAAAATTTGTTAAATTAAAATACAAAATTCAGGTGGTTTGACAATCCAATATATACATCCAATATATATGCACAGTGGTAAGATGTCTTTGATAACTGGTTATATTTTTTGTACTTGACCTAGGAATGAATTAGTATTTCTTCTGTGCACACTGAACCATTGTACAGAAAAAGTTAACCCACTATGTACAGGAAGACAGTTAATTATGTTTACTGACAGTTTAATTGTTGACAATTAATTTTTGCATTGTAAGCTGCCTTTTATATAATTGCTGCACAATATGTCTGCTAGCAGAATTAGACCAAAAGCCTCTCTAGTCTATCATTTTGTGTCCCATAATAGGCAAACATAGGAATTCAGAAAGCTCATAAACAAGGGCCAGCAGTAACAATCTTCCACACTAATTGGGGTTTAAGCCCATACAGTCATAATTTCAGAGATGGCAAATAGCCATTGAGATGATTAGCCACTGATTTGTCTGACCCAACATTAATTTTTCCAATCACCTTTTGTATAAAAACGAAAGTGCTTCCTTTTTCATTCCCCTGCATTTACTTTTAATGAGAGTGGGAGTATATTTTCTATTCCTGTTTTTTTTAAACCTCCTTAAATCTGCTTTTGCTCCAAACTAAAAATCCTAGAGGTTTTAATATTTCATCTTAGCAGAGTTTTCTATACTTCAGTTTTCACTGAATTTTATTTTATAGTGACCAGAACACTATACGTATATCAAGAGTGACCTCATATGTTTGAGTAAAGGCACTATTTTATTAGAATTATCTTATTCACAATTGCCTTACATTCATTAAATGCACATTTCATGTTATTGTTTTATCTTGAAGTATTGTGCAGTGTTTTTTTAAAAAAACCTTTAAGGTTAAAGAATCTGAAAGAATACAGTGAATTTTGTTAATACACAAAGAAAATAGTATTTTCTTTCCCCCTCTCTTTTTCCTTCCCTTAATTTTTATTTGTATTTTATACATAGATAAAACAATAAAAGTCATGAGATAAAAAACATTCATAAATATTACCATATATGTGTATTTTGTATTTCTATATTGAAAAAATAGTGGAATAGATCAACACATTAATCATTGGTTAGATACTGTACAGCTATATGTCATATTGTATATATTGACCTCTATGATTAGAATCTGTATTTTCCTAAATGATGGCTAATAACAAAAAAAATATTTCTACTAAGATGCCCTCATAGATCTTTAACAGAAACTGGCAAAATTAAGTAGCGTATTTCTAGAAGATGGTTCTTAGTCTTGTACTAGTATTAAAATAGAAATGTTCTGGATACTTTCCTTGCATTTACTGAAATATGCATCTTTTTTCCTTAGCACTTTGTCTTGAAATTCTAGCACCATACAGTGAAATATTAACTCTGTTAAGCAGCCAGGAATGGAATTTTTGCAATCTGGTGGCAATTCACTGATAGACCCAACTTAAAGTACTAAGCTTGCCAGGTATCATGATATAAATTATGCCATTAAAAATAGTTAAACAGGCTCAAGTATATTAAATAATTATAGGTTAAATAATTACATAATTAAATATTACAATTATTTTATACAATAAAATGTAATTAAGATACCAGGTGACATTCAGACAACATGCCTGCTGAATATATAAGAATCCAATTAAGAGTAGTGTCACCAACATTAGAGATTTTATTTCTTTTTTCTTATACTGTATAGATTTAGATCAAAGGAATGAAAATATGGCTTTTAAGACTACATTGGTATCACAACTCTTAGTTGCCTTCTATGTGTTTTAATGTGGTAGTGCACATATGCATGTACAGGCAGACAACACAAGACTCAGTTTAAAAATGCAAAGTTATATCTTCAAACAAAATTATTAAACTGTACTGTAGCTATTTTAAAGGATGCAAAATATATATTTACTAATTAGGAGATATTCTAAAACATTTTAAATAGTAAGCTTTACATGTATTTGTTTTCTATTAACAAAATATAAAATTTAAAAAGTGAAGAAAAATGAAAAGGTTGGGCTGAAAATTATATGGATATTATATTACAGTGTAATATTTCTCATACTGATATTATAGTAACTTTATTTATATGAAATCTATTTAATCTCTGTGGCGATTTGCTTACTGTAGATGAGGAAAAGACATAAAGCTAAGAACAAACCCCAAGTCTTAACTGTACCCTATAAATTACCTCAATACATCCTAATATCACGAAAGAAGCTAAAGTAATGAATTGTCTTTTTAATTATCAAAACACACTAAGCTTTTGAAAATTAACTTGTAATCAGAATAGTACAATATTGGAATATCGACACAATTTACTATACTAAGAAACAGGCAGATTTTGTTGACAACTGATACAATTCTAATGGAAATGAAAACCAAGTGGAAGGCACATACTATGCTAGGGTGCAGCTCAGACAAATAATTGACATTAATCAGGCAGTGACTAATTAAATAAGATAATTGAAATAAAAACCTGGCCATTTTCTGCTAATTGGTTTCATACATCGACTGCTAATTAACCTCTTGAAAGAGTAAGCCACAACCATACATAAGCATGTGTGTGCCTGTCTAGATTGTTGTAGGCATGGAGCAGACTTGTAAATAAAACCGTGGAACTTGTAATGTAAACTTTTCAGCACAGTTTATCTTTATGCAACTCTGTTGAAAAGAAAACCAGCTGGGGGAAAAATCAGAAAACAAAGATACATGTTATTTAGAGGACTTAAATTTCAGATGGTTTGGATTGGGCTATTACATACAGTATACTACTTTTTAAGTCCAACATTTTTCTTTAAAAAAATAGCATACAGAAAGACAAGTAGGTGTGAAAGCAGCGGCCATTTTATTTATGAGAATGACATCCAGACACAGTAACAGATTCTTTTCAAAGCCAATTTTGACTCCTTAGTCACTTTCCTCCAGGTCTGGGTTATTTCTGGTATGGGACCCAGGCTAAGACATTTGATTGATGGACCATAAATTATAAGTTGGTGAAAGCTGCATCCCTTACTGCATTTTTATACCAAAGTTCTTCATTTCTACAGGAATAGGAAAGACACTTGAAAAAATAAAATTGCCACCGTGATATAAAATTGGTCATAAGTCATATAAATATTAGCCTTTCTCAATAAATTATAATGCTTATAAATAGAAGCTGTAGCCAATAATAGTTTTCCTTATGTATGCACTGGCTTATTAACATTCTGTATGATTACATTTCATACTAAATCTTCAAAAGTAGAATGTTAAGTTATATTATCAGCTTTGCTCATGAGTCCTGCAGCAAGGCAACTGTTCACACAAATTATTCCTTTTCATTAATTTGCATAAGCTCCAACAGCAGTCAAGATAGAGAAATGGTTATAACTGTTCCTGGTTTCAGATATTTTTGGCAATTGCTTATGTTCTTTCTATTATTTGAATCACTTGTCCAGATGTTGCTCCAATATAGTCCTCTTACTTGTTTTGGGGGAGGAATATCTTTCCCCCCACTTATCACAGTCAAAGAAATTATAATATGAATCAATATTTGTATCCCGATGGCATCATGTATCCTGATTAAAATGAAAACTTATTTGTAAACTGGATGTTCATTAGACTATATCAATGCAACATGGTCTCCATTGTTGTATTATTCTTAGCTCCAAGCATAAGTTAAATTACAAGACTTGTGATACTTTATATTTCACCCAAATCCATATTTTTCTCCATAATCTGAAATAACAATGAAAAAGAAATCAGAAACTATGGTTGGAATGAGATCAAAATGTAAACATGAAAAAATGATGAATCTAAACTTATTTTGATAATTTTTTCTTTTATTTTTTCTTTGATTATTAGAATAATTACCCTTAGCATTGAAAACAGTTTCTCACTGGATAAATATTTAAGACAAATAACTATCACTGAAAACATACTCTGGAAAAAAATAAGCAATTTTAGATTTACTAGATGCAGTTATCACTTCAACATGTGTTTGTTTTTTCCTAGACAAAAATATAGTATGTAAGGATCCTTCCATATTCATTGATTTTATTACAGTTCACATCCTAGATTTTATTCTTCTTAAGTGAGACTAATCTTATTAGTCATAGTCATAAGTACTGTGTCATACGTAACAATCACGGGAAAGAAATTTTCTCTATAGAGAAACAGGGAAAATATCTCATTCCAGTTTCTCAACCATAGTGAAAATTATCTCTAATTTAATCTTCACCAGACAGAGAATTTGAGTGTTCACACAAAAACCATCAGTGTATATAGTATTCTAAAGAAAAGTGTAAAATCAATGGAAAGATATAAAATATAATATATAATCCATATAATAAAAATAAAAGCAATAAACTCAGGAGATCACCATCCAAAATCCATCCATCCAAAATCCATCCATCACCACCAAAATCCATACTCCCATTTTAGAAATAGATGGTGTTGTATGCCTCCCCCTGTTGAGAGAGGGCTGTTCAATTTTGACATAGATGGTCTCTTTGACCTCTTTGACCCCTCACTGACCCAGTTTAGTTTGAAAAAGGGGTCAAAGAGGCCATCTATGTCAAAATTGAACAGCCCTCTCTCAACAGAGGGGGAGGGATACGACATCATCTATCTCCAGTCTACAACACAGTCCTTTCAACAATTCCAAGAAGATTCCACACCCATTTGCACTATTTAGGTGACCCTGACAACACAGATAAACCTCCAGGGGGCCTCAACAGCTCTCTAAAAGAATGCAAATGACCAGCTGTCTGCAAGGAGTATAAATCTTTCCATTCCCCACCATCCAGAGCTGAAGAATCAGAGTCAGAGCTGAAGAAGCTTCTTGGATAAGAAGTGAAATGTCTTCAAAGAAAAACAAAAAAGTTCAGTTGCCTCTTGAAAAAGAACCTTTGGAACATTTCTGGCCTTTTGAAAGAGTTTGAATAGCTGGCTTTTCTAATTGGCCTAGGGACCCAATGAGGGTTGTTTGTGTCATACTGGAGGTGACTGATAGACTGAGATAAGACTCCACCTCCATCCCATGTACATCTTGCTCCATTCCTTCCCATCTTTGATGATTTTTAATCATTTTAATGTTTATATTTATTTTGATATTTTATCTTATTGTTTTTACTTAGTTGTAAGCCATCTAGGAGTTGTCCTTTGTGGAGATGAATGGCATAAAAATTTAATTAATAAATAATGACATCCTTATATTTTACCTCTTTAATCAGCACCTGTAGTCTCTTCCAAATTGGCTTTTGCATAACTCAAAGGCAGATGGAGACCCACTACTGGGCCAACAACACTCAACCACGAAATAATGTAGTTTGTATACCTACAAAGAAAAAAGAAAATGCACATTTCTATTTAGGGGAGCAGTAATGAAATATTCCAAGTATCTTTGAAAGTTGGGCACTATTTTTATTAAAATGGTATGACATATAGCTTATAAAAAAGAGCATTTTGTAAAACAATTTACATTATTGGCAATTCTAGCCTTCCAGTACAGTGTATTTTGAGACAGACAAAGTTGTTAGACATCTCTGCAGAGAATGAATTAATTGCAAGAGGTACCACCATATACTCCTTTAGTTGGTGATTGTGAAATTGTTTTACTACAATTGTTTATACTTTAAATTAAGTATAAGAAGACAATTCAACTCGGGGGGGGGTGTTTTTAAAAAAATCCCATTTTAAATAAGAAAAGCTGCAAAAATTGTAAATGAAATTCAACAGATCTGAAACATACAGGGAACCTGTCATATAATAAAAGCAAAAAGGCACATATTACTGAAAGCTCTTTTAGAAAGGAATGTTGGAAAGATTGTTTAAAGTCCATAGAACTGGACTTTGACGAATTTTTAAAAGCACCAAGTTATTTGTAAAGTAACCCAAGTAAATGGACGATCCGACACTGAACTGAGAATATAGCTTATTTTCTTCTCACATTTCTCTATTTTAGGCATTCAACTGAATTTTTTAGTGTTTGAGAAATATGAGAAAGCTCAAATTCTCAACCCTGAATAGCAGTAGGACTGAACTGCCAACTGCAAAAATAATAAAGAGGGGAATTGTAGTTGGTGGCTCCCTACTATCAGAACCAGATTATAGTCAAACATATCTCTTGAACCTAAGAAAACAGAGTTTAATCAATGCAAAGCAATACTAGGTGGCAGACAAAGAAAATGTGAAGATGCTCAAAACACAATTGTAACTAAATTTAACAAAGAAAAAGAAAAACAGCAGAAGCCAATGTAGCTGCATAAAACTGTAAGTGACAATCTGGAAAACAGACATATATAAGAGCTGAGGTGGCGCAGCGGTTAGAGTGGGGTACTGCAGGCCACTTTAGCTGACTGTGATCCGCAGGTCAGCGGTTCAAATCTCACCGGCTCAAGGTTGACTCAGCCTTCCATCCTTCTGAGGTAGGTAAAATGAGGACCCAGATTGTTGGGGGCAATGTAAATATACATTGCTTACTGGTGTAAACCGCTTAGAGAGTGCTTGCACTGTGAGGCAGTATATAAATGTCACTAATAAATAAATAAATAAATATAGCAGGTAAGGACATTAAGTGAGGTCACTAAGGAAGAATGTGTACTAGTATTCTAGATTTGTAGAAATAATGCCAAGGAAAGAAAGATCAGAATGTGTTAAACCAGCAAAGAACAAAAAGCAAAAAGCAAGCTGCTCAAACTAAAGCACAAGAAAAAGAAACACTATCCAGTTAGTCCTTGACTTACAACCATTTATTCAGCAACTGTTTGAAGTTATGACGGTGGAACTGTATGAACTATGAACTATGGAACTATAAGAATTATATACTCATTATAACAATACGTTTAGGAATTAGCATCTTATTTTGTAACCTCCCCCACCCCCCGCCAGCTATAGAAAACATGTATGGTTCTTAGGCATTAGTTCATCACCAAAAATACAGTATTGATTTTTTTCAAGAAATATTTAAGGTTGAGTTTGAGAATGTACACTGGTATTACTCACTTTTTTTGTTTATATAAATTGGATACTATTGAAGACATAAATTCATTTGTCCGGCAGGGATGAAGTACAAAGAAAGGCTGACCAAGTAATGGATGTTCCTGAAAAGAGGTGATCTGGTTAACTATGTAAATACATTTTTAGTATACAAAATTGTTTATAGTTCACAAGTTGTCCCATAATAATTTTTTTAAATATACTTTTTTCAATGAATGGAAATGAAGTGAAATTGAATTACCCAAGACCATCTAATAATAGGGGTCCCCCATGTGCAAGACCTGGGCACTTGCGCTCACGTGCGAAGCACCACTTGTGCGAGTGTGCCTACCACTCGCACGGAACCGTCTGCTCTTTCTCATCTGCCGGGCTGCCAAGCCGGAAAGGTTGGGGACCGTTGATCTAATAAACCTGAGGCATGAATCCTAGACTTCTGAACCTATTCAGTATTAGTATCAACATGATTAAATAACAAAATTTAAATAACTATAACTGTATACAAGTTGGAATAATAATGATAACATTCATACAATACTGCATTTACCTTAAAAATGTACCATCTAAATATTATTTTTAAAACATTACTCATATGAAAAAATTATTTAGCATTTTAACATTAAAGATGTTTAACAAGATTATAAGCTCATGGTAAATTCCAAATATACAACATTCTAAATTATGTTTTAAAAATATCACACAAGAAAGTAATGCCAGGACAGGGGTTGGGCAGGATATGCATAAAATGTTAAAATAAGAATAATTACGAAAATAATTTCCAGGCTACGTTTTTTCTTTCTTTTTGTATTAGCAAAAGGATTTGCAGAGATGAATAAAATTAACTCTGAATATAAATGATTTACTGTTCTTTCAGGCCAGACCTACTGCTAAGTGCTAAACCAATATTGGTATTATTGAAATTGTATTAGTCATAATTGGGCTTGGCAATCAGAATTTACATTTGGCTCATAAACATTTTGATTATGTTCCTGTAGTTTGGTAGCACTAACAAAATATTTGCTACTTTGTCACAAACCTTTTTCACATACTTTTTTTAAACTGGACCCCCAAAAAGCATAGCAGTGAGAAATATAATTTAACTGAGTAAGGAGAATAAAAAATATAACTATAATCATATATTTAAGATGAATTTAATGTATTTAAGATAATCTTAGCTATATATAGGATTACTATTTTTACATTTACCAGCTTATATCAGCATCAGACTATTGCATGTTCCTTTTCTACAAATCAAATGTTCTTTTATTTTTGGAGGCTCTCATTTTCATATCTGTCTTATGCTATCCGCAAATGGTCAGCATATATGATTCTCTAGAGCCGTGATGGCGAACCTATGGCATGCGTGCCAGAGGTGGCACGCAGCGCCCTCTCTGATGGCATGCAAGCCGTCGCCCCAGTTCAGCTCCGCGCGCGCCTCCCGCCAGCCAGTTGGTCTTTGGGTCTCTGCCGCACATGCGCGTGTGGGGGTGGTGGTTGTGTGCGGGGGGGGGGTTGCACATGCATGTGTGGGGTCACGGGGTGCATGCGTGTTCATGAATTTCAATTCTCATCAAACATATTCAACTTGACTAGAAAACAAAATTTTCTTATCCTATAGCTCTATATTTAAATTCTGAAACCCTGAAAGATTTTGGAAATTAACAAGTCAGTCAGTGAGACAAATTTATCATCTTTATTTTTGTGCAAAATATAATGTAACAATGAATTTATAAAAATATGCAATATAGTGCAAAAATATACATTGAAACTATAACATTTACCGAACTGAAGAAGATAGAAGAATATTAAATATGTTTTAAGTTCCTTTTATTTTAATCCTGTATATCCCAACTATAAATTCATGCAAAGATATTACCATCTGTTACTCATATAAATGAACTGATGTCATTTTTCATTATGAAATAAGTGCCAAACTGGAAAAAAAAGTTACTATTGCATCAGAAAAACTTAAAAAACTTGTTGCAAAGACAGATTTCTGGAAAAAAACCAAGTCTTGAAACTGGCAATAATTTTTCTATTATCAAAATTTTATCCATTATCTATTATTAACTATGTATTATCAAATGAATGTCAACTCTTAGTGAAAAAATAGAATTTTTCTAGGTTGAGAGATTCCCCAACCTGACCCTTCAGGTCTTCTAAAGATACACATACTGCCACATTAATAAAGTCCATCCATCTGGATACTGGTTGTTTTCCCTTTATTTTCACATTTCCTATAATGATATTTTTCTGTAGAGAGATAGGTCTTTTCATAATGTATCTAAAATATGATAATTTGTCCCTGGTCATTTGTGTCTTGAATGACAAGTCTGGATTGATTTTTGTTTCTTGGATATCCATATATTCTCAGAATCTCCTCCAACACAAAACGCATCAATAGTCTTTCTATCAAACTTCTTCAAAGACCCACTTTGCTTCTACACAGTCTCGCAGACAAAACCATTGCTTGTGCAAGTTTGATCTTTGTAAGTATAGACAGATGACAGCATCTGAATATCATTTTATGTTTTCATACCAAGCATTAGTGTGTATTTGTTTGGTGCTACTTAACAGTCCATCCAAAAGTGCAGGACGTGTCCTTTGTCTAATACTAGGATACAGCTAAACAGCCAGTGTGTTGACAGTGTGTTGAAATTAACAATCAGCTTGTTTCAATCTGGCACCATTCAAATGTATTGAAGCAGAGTTCCCTTGTCCCTAACTAGCCTGTGCTGACTGGATATAAAGTTATTGTCTAACATGCTTAGATGGTGCCAGGTTGGAAAAGAATGGTTTCTTCTGTTCTTGTAGAAAGAAAATAATTTGCAGGAATCAAAACATATACAGTGTGATGGCCCGTGCTATTAGCTGTATTCCCATGTTTAGAGAAGTATTATGTGGTAGAAAATTGGGCTGTCCTAAATATTTGATGCTGTTTCCCCCTTAAATGGCTTATCCCCTAACAATTCTTCAATATCCTTCTGTCCTTCCATGCACCAATAGCTCTTGAAATAGCTCTGGAAGTGACTCTTTATACTTTAGCTTTGCCTAAACTATCTATGAAGCTGAGAATCAAAGAAACAAATAACAGCACAGGAAATGGGAAATAAGAGTATATAACTGGTTTAAAAGTTCCAAAGTACAGAACTGAAAAACAACTATATGAAATTTTTATTATTATGCGTGTCAGGCAAGTTCAAGAATTCTCCCCACACACAAATGGTAAAATTTGGTTTCCATATGTCAGATTTGCGTATACGTTACAGAAAGGAAACATGACTCATACTGATCTATATACAGTAAGCACAAACCCATTTAAATGAAAAAAAATAGTCATAATTTAATCTTTTTGTGAGTGAAATTGCTATTTCAGTGGATCACGTCCTGATTAATATCTATCTGAAATTTGGCTGAGGCAATCTGATATCTTGAAAAACAAAAATATTTTGTGGACAGGAATAAATATATCAAATATTACGTTTTCTTCTAGAATGTAACCATTTTGTGGATAATGACATGTACCATATTTTTTGCACTATAAGACGCTCCGGAACATAAGACGCACCTAGCTTTTGGGGAGGAAAACAAGAAAAAAAAATCTGCCTCTGCCTCTGCCTCCCAGCATCCATCTGGCTAGCATCCTTACAGCAAACAACAAACAGCCTGGTCAGCTTCAGCAAACAGCTGGGAAACACCGATTGCTGCCTATCGGCACCGCCATTCGCTGCCATGGCCTACCACCACCGCCGCCAAGGAGAACAGTGGCGGCGGCGAATGGTGGCGGTAATAGGCAGTGGCGGTGGCAACAATCCCTGCCACCTAGAACAGCTGATCGGCAGTATTCTGGGAGGCTGATCCAACCGCCAATCAGAAGGCTCTAGCGTTCCCCGGCAGTGGCAAACGGCGGCAGCGGTGACAGGCAGCGACAGGCAGCGACAATGCCGCCGCCACACCAACCCCCTCCCCCCACTGCAATATTCGCTCTATAAGATGCACAGACGTTTCGACCCTTTTGGGGGGGGGAGTGCGTCTTATAGTGCGAAAAATATGGTAAATCAAAAAGGCATTCTTATAATGCTGTCCACTATATGTTTGTAAACTTGTTTCTCTCAATATTTTAATTCTCCCATTCAGATTACACCTTCCAATTTCCATTGATTTTTAAACAAAAGTTTTCACTTAATTTTATTGTTCAAAATCTTTTACTATGAGTTATCAGAATTTTTTTAATTAAATGATAATTTCATCTTCTACAATGCAGCAATCTAAACAGAGAAAACAGACAAATAACAGCTCTGATATTTCAAAAAGCAGAGTTTGTATTGATGCATGATTTGGTATCTAAAATATGTAGTAAGAACATGTGTTGGTGTCAGTTTCTTTTGGCAATGTATTAAAAAGTAATATCTAGAGAAGAGTTTATTTTTTCTTGTTTCATATTCTTTATCCTTATTTTATCTGACTAAATACAATATTTCCACTAAATTATTTCCATTAGATATCAATGCAAATGCATATGAATCATTCTTTTTTTCACCTCCTGAGAAAGCAATCTTCATTCCCCACCATAACCGGACCTTTCCAATGAGGTTATACAACTTTAAAGAGTAAGCTTACAGTGAGATAATGCCTAAAATAATATGTGAAATATAATCCACGTCAAATTTCAATTAACAACAAATGTCACTTTTGGGTAATGGATACAGCAAGGTAATTAGTTCTGGATAGCTGGTATTGTATGTTTTACTTCTCTTCCCCCAAACAGCAGGTATTTTGTTATCGGTACATTTCCTGTAACAGCACCATTTATTTTCCCTGTCATAACTGGAACTTCTCCAGTGGTAATGGCTTCTATTTTCTCCAGTGCTACATTAAACTGCCTTGGAGCATTCATCATAGCATTTATGGCCACTCCATTTCTCCTGCAGTGGAAAGGGACTGTTGTCCAAAACATCATGTCTCATCCAGTTTGCATGATGTAGCTTTGATGAAAATCATTCACAGAGGTATGCCAAGCTTTTTTCAAGGACAGCAGAAAATGGTTGTACTTGAACTTGCTTTTAGTACCCCAAGTATCTCATCTGTTCTTCAGGCTGAGGAATTGGGAGGGGAGGATATTTAATTAGAATCACTGAAAACGTTAAATTATAATTAAATTAAATTAAATTAAAATAGTCAGACCTCTCATTTATTTAAATCAATAAAATGATCACACTGACAAATTTCCAAATAGTACAATGTAGCTTCATTAATAAAGGATAGAGCAGAACAATAAATTCCTGTGATTTGGATATTGTGTTTAATATATATTTAAATGCATTAGAATTTTTAGCAAATGCATAATACTGCTGCTTCATTTTCAGTTTTTGATCCACTAAGACATCTAGAAATTTTCTGCCTCTATTACTCTTATTATTACTATATGCATTAATTGTTCTTGTTTTGCCCCTAAATATAAGATACTATATTTGGTCTTTTGGTTTTGTCTCAATATTCCAGATATAAAAATTATTTTATGGTGTTGGATACTCCTCCTATTTTTGGAAGACTGTAAATCATAAACACTTTTTACCTTACTTCGAAAAATTATATATATATATATATATATATATATATATATATATATATATATATATATATATATATATATATATATATATATATATATATATATATATATATATATATATATATATATATATAAAATATATATATAATATAAAAAAAATGTTACACACACACACACATATATATATATATATACACACACACACACACATATATATATACATACATACATACATACATACATACATACATACATACATACATACATACATACATACATACGTCCTGAGGGAGTAGAGCGGCATAGAAAAACTACCAAATAAAATAAATAAATAAATACATACATACATACATTATAGAATATAGCCTTGGATAAAGTTATTACAGAGTCGTAACATAACTCTGGAGCAAGAGACAACAGTCCTGTTCTTTTTTCTATGTAACATTTTTTACTTGTGCATTTGGTTTTGTTTTCTATGTATGTAATTTTGCACTCGTATCAATTCAATTTCATTCCATCTCTTTTAGCCCATTTCCCCCCAATCTATAAAGATTGTTTTGAATTTCTGTCTTCCACAGTATCAGCTAATCTACCCAAGTTTGCATCATCTGCCTATCTGACAAACATTCACTTCCCTACTTTATCCAAAACATTAATAAAAATAACAAACCAAGGTTGATCCTTGAGACATCCCACTTGATACTCCTCTCCATTTATGGGAAACAATTAACATGCATTCTTTCAGTAGGAGTATTAAGCCATAATTAATGTATCCACTTAATTACTATGCCATCTAGCCCACACTTAACTAGTTTGCTAATCAGCATGACAAGATGGTTTATCAAATGTTTTGCTAAAATCAAAATATACAGTATATGTCTACAGCATTCCCACAAACTGCTGAGGAAGTTATTCCATTGAAACATGAAATAAAATTTCACTGGCAGATTTATTGTGGACAAAGACGTGGTACTTTTGGTAATCAATGTTTCTTAATGTTTCAATTCACCTGCACTTCTTGTCCAGGATTTCTCATAAAGTTTCAACCAGACTATCCAGTAAGTACTTCTGAATGCAATTCAATTGGTTCTACAGATTCAGTCAGAGGAAATAAATATTTACTCTCAATCTTTAATTTTGTTTGTTGTTTTTAATTCCTTTAGACCAGTGTTTCCCAATCTCAGCAATTTTAAGATGTGTGTATTTTAATTCTCTGCTGTACTGCTGCCTGTGTGTTTTGCTTGTAACTGCTACTACATTGAAGAAGAATCTATATTGGTATTGTACATTTATCTTCATGTATTATATTAATATATAAAGAAGTTATTAATCCTGCTGAATCAGTTTACCTGTGTGTGCTTTCTGGATTTAATTTTTGCAACAACTCTAATACAGTTACCTTTTGAAAAAGGACCTTTGAGACTGCTCTAGACTGATGAAAAACAAGTACAGGTGCCCTTCAACTTACAACCATAATTGAGCTTGTGGGTCATTGCCATGATTGTTAAGTAAGCCCATTGTTCACTATAGGGCTTTTTTTGCCAGAAACTGGAAGTAAAGTCTGGTTTCTGGGGGGGAAAAGTCATAAATCATGGTCACATGATTTTGAGATTCTGTAAATAGCTGTAAATGTGAGCCAGTTGCTGAACACCAAAAATATGGTCATGTGACTAGGAGGGCAGACATCAAAACTTCCATATATCCATATCTTAAGCCCCTTTTTGATGATCATTAGGCTATCCATATCTTAAGTCCCTTTTTCAAGTCCATCTGAACTTTGAAGAGCTGCTAAGCAACCAATCATGGTCAAAGACTATCTGTAGCACTCATATAATGCCAGGGGTTGGACAAGAACTGCTGCATGGGTTAAAAAAGGTGCATGTGAGGCTGATGCAGGTCAGGGAGGATGTGGAGGGACACAAGGTCCCTCCCTGCTCCTCCCTCTCTTCCTTCCCCCTTCCATTCTCAGCAGACAAGTAAGTGGCTGCTATTAAGTGGGAAAGGGACAGGGGTGGGTTCCTCCCGGTTCAGACCGGTTTGCCTGAACCAGTAGCAACCAGCTGGTGATGTCACGATGATGTCACCGAACCAGAAAGGAAAAAAGGAAAGGAAAGGAAAGGAGGAGGAGGAGGAGAAAAAGAAAGGAAAAAAGGAAAGGAAAGTGGGAAAGAAGGAAAGTAGGAAAGAAGGAAAGGAAAGAAGGAAAAATAAGAAAGAAAGGAAGAAAAGAAAGAAAGAAAGAAAGAAAGAAAGAAAGAAAGAAAGAAAGAAAGAAAGAAAGAAAGAAAGAAAGACTTATGACCACAATTGAGCCCCAAATTTTGGTTGCTAAGCAAGAGCGTTGTCAAGTGAGTTTCACCACATTTTACAAGTTGGCCATGCCCACCCGGTCATCTAACCAATAAGACATGCCCATCTGAAGCCACGCCCACCTGACATCCAAGCCACGCCCACAAAATAAGCCACGCCCACAGAACCGACACTAAAAAAATTTGGAACCCACCCCTGGAAAGGGAGTGAGGAATTGTAAAACTGACTGGGAAACTGTCACAGAACATTGAAAATGAAGATCATGTGAACACAACAGCAGCCAGTAGAACTAAAACAGTCACAAATTTTCCAAATTTCATTGGTCCTGAATTTTGGATGCACTCTATACATTAGTCCATTTGAGGTATCTTGGCTTTAAAATAGTTGCCCTATAATGCATCATTTCTCCAAGTTAAAAGGTCACCACAAGGGGAATTTTAGTAATATATACTGTAGATATTTCTAAACATTATATTGAAATAATCTGGATTGATGATATTTTTGCCAATAATACATCTAAAGAATATTTTTGTTTTTCACATTCTTCTCAAGATTCAGTCATTTTGTGAATTAGCGGTATACACAGGGTCTAAGGAACACTACTGAACATCCCGCTGGTTTTAAGTTCCTTCTTCAATGGACATAGACATACTTCCATGCAATGGCATGTTATACCATAGGATACCATAGACATAATAGAAATTTGCCTAGTATTTCCAAAAAGAGGGGTCCCTAAATCACACTTTTAGAAAACTGATTCTATCATTCCAGCATTTCTGCCCAGCCAAACACTTGCCTCTGTCTGCTGAGCCAGATTTCCCTAATCAACAGGGATTTCTGAAAGCAACTTCGGGGGCTTCAGTTTAGCACAGCCTTGTGTGCATGAGCAACTCTGACCTGTGTTCCACAGTTATTATTTGAATTTCTAATGGCCCAACAGCTAGTAGAAGATTCATCTGCACTTGTGATCTCACCATAACATTTTCTGCATACAAAAAGGGGATGCAAATGCAAAATCATTGTGTATATAAACAGAGTTGGAAGGGACCTTGCAGGTCATCTAGTCCAACCCCCTGCCCAAGCAGGAGACCCTACATCTGCCTCTACCTAGGATCGAACTCACAACCTCCTGATTGAGAGGCAAGAGCTCCATCTCTAGGCCTCTATGTACATACAAAATATTAAATATATGATAGAATTATATTTATCCGTGATTTATTGTGATTATCTTCTTTAATCATGTAAGAACATATTGAGGACTATCTGTACATCTCTCCCAGTATCCTTTACAACCCACTATACTAGGGAGATTTCTTTGATGCGTCTTGCTGTGAGTTCAGCTACTATATCTCTTTGCCCTGTCTCCCAATGTGATTCCCACATATGACTGATTACATGTAGGATCAGTTTACTCCTTGGTCCTTCAGTTGTCTCTGCCCATTCAAGACATGCTAGCTCATCATTCATCCAGAATTCCAGAAATATACATTCAATATTTATGAAGCTGTATTTTAATTAATATTATGGAGCAACATAATTATAACATCATTTTAAAAACCAAACTTCATAGTCTTTCTGTTACCACTACTTTAGCAATGTAATCTTTCTTAGTTTAATGACTCTTCTAATTCAAAATGAACATACTCTGTCATTACAATCCATGAGCGGTCAAAACACAATGATGACTAAATTATTAAATGTTTAACAATAGTTAAATAATTGAACTGTTTGAAAGATTGGTTTTTGTTCATAATTAACTGGAGCTATAGAGAACAATTGTGTCAGGCATATTGTTGTAGCAAACAAAATCCCACAAAGCAGATGAAGAAGGTACATTATAACTCTGTAACTTATAACAGAACAAGAACGATTAGTAGTGCTAGGAACTATTTTTCCGGAAACAGCATAAAGTATTATCAATATATGCTAATAACATGATAGAACTTTATATGACTGTTACAGATATATTTTTACATCATTATGCTGTGCTAACTTTACTAAGTAATCCTATTGTCTTATTTTATCCATTGTTACAAAGTTATGACAACTTTAGAGCATATTTTAATTTAACTTATTAAAATAATATGCAAACGTAGTAAAAAGTTGGTAACTGATTAATTTTATTTTGGCAAGTGCTGAAAAATATATCGTCTGTTTATTTTTCAAAAATAATGAGTGCCAATTCTAATGACAAAAATTGGTCTGCCAATTTTTCAGTTTAAACTCTGGAACTCCAGTTTTCTCTAAAAAGTGGAAGCAATTATACATTTGAGTCATAATTAATAGGCACACTTCATCGTACAATTTTTTTCTTAATGTTGTTGAATCTATGCAGCACTTTTTAACAGCCTGGCAAATTTTGCTCCTTAAGAGAAGTTTATGTAATCTCCTATAGAAAAAACAGCACAAATAAAGAAAAGTGTAAAAGAAGAGAGAAAGAATTATTATATTTACCTCATTATTCCATGATCTTTTTAATGTGAACACCGATAATTTTAAAACTGTACTTATTTTACTAAAGTATGGTTCATCTTAACAAAATATTCCTGACAGCAAAGAACTAGATAATAGAATAGAATAGAATAGAATAGAATAGAATAGAATAGAATAGAATAGAATAGAATAGAATAGAATAGAATAGAATAGATTTTTTTATTGGCCAAGTGTGATTGGACACACAAGGAATTTGTCTTGGTGCATATGCTCTCAGTGTACATAAAAGAAAAGATATGTTTATCAAGAATCATAAGGTACAACACTTAATGATAGTCCGGGTACAAATAAGCAATCAAATCATATTAGGAACCAGTCAATAAAAATTGTAAGGATACAAGCAACAAAGTTACAGTCATACAGTCATTAGTGGGAGGAGATGGGTTATGGCAACGATGAGAAGATTAATAGTAGTGCAGACTTAGTAAATAGTTTGACATTGTTGAGGGAATTATTTGTTTAGCAGAATGATGGCGTCCGGGGAAAAACTGTTCTTGTGTCTAGTTGTTCTGGTGTGCAGTGCTCTATAGCGTCGTTTCGAGGGTAGGAGTTGAAATAGTTTGTGTCCAGGATGTGAGGTGTCTGTAAATATTTTCACGGCCCTCTTTTTGACTCGTGCAGTATATAGGTCCTCAATTGAAGGCAGGTTGGTAGCAATTATATGTGAAATATTCACAAGAATTCAGACCATGGAATCTGCTCATTTTAAAAACATTCCCAGAATGCCCTTTCTAAAGGAAAATCTCTATTGACCTAGAATTGGCTATATTCAAGTGAACTTCTTTTTTAATCTCATAATCTCCCCCATCAAGTTCTTGAACAACCACAGGATTCCTTATAGTGCAGTTTGACCAGATTCTTTATCTCTCAATTTAGTTTTTACACAGAAAAAAATTGTACAAATCGGAAGTTGAGAAAATGTGTCAGCTACAATAATAGGGAAGAAAGTGAATCAAGGGTAAATTTAGATTCAAAATACAAATTAGCTCAAAGCATCTACTGGAAAGTGTAAAAAGTAAGAATTAAAGGATGAATTTAGTCTCATAATTTTCTCCTTAGAAACATGTAGTTTCAAGAAGGATACTATTATTGTTTATTTTTTTACAATAGTTTTCTTGTAACAGGTCAAGCAAGAAAAAAATTCTGGAAATTCTTTAAAATGTTACATCAGTGTAAGCCGCCCACAGTCACTTCATAATGAGATGGGCAGTAAAACAAGTTTAATAAATAATTTTAAGGATAACCAAAATGGTTATCTATAATTATACTACAGAATAAATGTTCCACTATAAAGTATCTCTATGTGCTTCTCTCTCTGTGGGTATAAGTATGGCAGACCTTGATACACATGACTTCACCAGGGACATTGTATGTAATGTCTTCTTAGCATCACTCTTCCAAGCAGTAAACTCATCTGGAAAATACCACATTTTTCGGAGTATAAGACACACCTTTTTCCTCCCTAAAAGAGGCTGAAAATTTGGGTGCATCTTATACTTCGAATGCAGCTTTTTCGAAGCTTTTTCCCCCAGCCTTAACGAGGTGCTAACAATCTTCCCGGCTTCCTATTCCCTCCGAAGAAGCTTTTTTCTAGCCCAAAGTCTTTGCAGGCTTGTTTTCATTCCTACTCCCTCTGAAAAAGGCTTTTTCAGCCCTAACCAGAGGATAAAATAATGTGCTGAAGCTGAACAGACTAAGGATGCTAGCCAGATGAATACCTGCAAAGAGGCAAATAGCTGGGAGACACGCAGATTTTTATTTTCTGCTGAACTGGATGCAAGGGGGTAAGTGAATAATGTTCAAATTATTAGACTTATTTTTTAAAGACTGCTTTATTATTTGCTTTGCTGACTGCTTTATTATTTGCTTTGCTGACTGCTTTATTATTTGCTTTGCTGGCTGTGGAATTCTGGGAGTTGAAGTCCACAAGTCTTAAAGTTGCCAAGGTTGGAGACCCCTGTTCTAGACAACTTAACAAAATAAAGAAGCTTTTTAAAATAAATGCTTGCTCTGAAGAGGCCCAGTGCTATTTTATCTTCTTTTAAATAATAGAGAATAATGTATATGTCCAGAAATTGTAATTAATTTTAACAGTTCTGTACAAGTATAGTCTGAAATGTAACAGTGTCCTGTTTAGTATTAGAGTTAAATCCTGACTTACCTTGGAGTAGATCTATTTAAATAATTGGGAGGAGTTAGTGTGACTACATTTAAGAAAACTTTCTGGCATAATGTACATTTCTCCAATTCTTTGCTATTTCTATGGGTCAGGCACACATGCACAGAAATACACAGCAAACAGTGTATATCATCTGTGCTGTTTGCTGTTTGGCAAATTGCTTGGAGGCAGAGGCCCTTTTCCCTTGTTTTCCTCCCCCAAAACTAAGGTGCGACTTATACTCCGGTGCGTCTTATAGTCCGAAAAATACGGTAATCTTTGTTGAATCTATTTGAGTTTTCATGCACAAATCCCAATAGTTTATGTGCATTCCTTTTCAAGTTTAGAATTTAGAAATTAAGATTTACTGGACTAGAACTTTCCCAGGAAAGAAACTGTAAGGATAATAATCTGCCCTGCTGGCCCTCCAGCAACTGGCATTCAGTGATATAGTGTACCTACATATAGATACCCTGTTTTCTGTTATATCTACTAGCTATTTAAAAAGACAAACATTCTCTTAGTTGAGTCTAACCTTCCAGAGAACATGGTTGCCTCAGCATTTTGAAGAAGGGTACTTCATTCACATCAACATCACTGCAAAGCATCTCTTCAAGTTCCTTTATTATTAGCTATTGATTAGTGTACCTTTCATGAACTACCAATGCCATATTTATATAATCCACAATGAAAGTACAATCTATCAGCTTTCTTGTTCAGTAATTTATTAAAGCTGCTTCCTAAAGCTTTTTTAAAAGTATCTAGAACAAAAACCTAGCAAAAGAACTGACATAAAATTATAAATTGGTTATGTTTTAGGTTCACCTGACAGCTCATCATGCTCTTAGTGAATCAGCCAGTAAATACATTAAATGTTTCTTTTTCCTTAAATAATACTATATTCAGTGAATTATCTGTATCTCCTATTCTGATCTGCTAGAAAGATGAACAGGTTATTTAAAGCAGGCCATGCAAGCCATAGCCATGCTTTCCATGTACATATCTAATTCACACAATAAGCAATGTGTTGGTGTAACTTAAAATTATCAAGCATCATCAGAATTTTCATGGTATGTCAAGGATTGCAATAGCATACCTGAAACTCACCTGCAGTATAAGGAATGCATTTGCCAAGGCAGAGCCAGCAATTCCCATGCCAGACAGAACTATTATGCCAACACTGAGCAGGTGCCTTTCAATCAGAAGGCCACAAAGACAACAGACTCATTTTCTTTGATTCAGAAAAACATGAGAAAAAGACCTAGAATTTAAACGTAGAGCTCTAACATATACAGTAGGTATCAATTTTTGTGTGTTGTAGGTGACACATGACTGGGTATTTGGTTTTATTCTTGCCTGCAATAAAATAACTAACCTAGCTTGCAATAAAATAACTAACCTAGCTTGTTACCCGTATGAGATTTTACATTATAAACAGTACCTGAATATGGGTTAAGTGTCTGGACAGTCGAGATTTATTGCCACTTTTGGCATGAAGTCCAACATACAAGGCTTAAGGCTCTCAGTTTGACCTTTAATCTCCCAAATAACAAACAAGAGGAAAACCTTTGGCACCAATTGCTCAGTTGAAGGTGTTTTAAAGCCTTAATTGGGATGCTGTCAAACCCCATGGTGAAACGAACTTTGAAATTTTGTTATTGTTGTTGTTGTCATCATCATATTTCTCCAGAATTTTAAAATGAAAACAGTAGCAGAAATAGATATATGAAAATGACTCTGAGTTGAGTTACATTTATACAACTGCTTCATAAATATTCGAACAATATATTTGAAGATCTGTGGCCTCAAGAATTTTAAAAATCCATTCCTTGATTTCCAGGAGTGATACTACGGTAGAAAGCTTCAATCAGAACAGCCCAATTTTGGGTATATTGGTACCTATGGCCTCTTCAGACTTAAGTTTCAAATTTGTTCATGGAAATTTGTTCTACATGAAGCCACTGGGTGAGATCATCCGACGACACGGGGTGAGGTATCAGCAATATGCTGATGATACCCATTTGTACATCTCCACCCCGTCTCAATTCGGGGAAGCCGTAGACGTAATGGGCCGCTGCCTGGACGATGTTAGGGTCTGGATGGGGAAGAACCGGCTAAAACTTAACCGTGACAAGACTGAGTGGCTGTGGATATTGCCTCCTAAGGACTTGACCAATTGTCCCTCCTTGGTTCTTGGGGGGGAGAAATTAGCTCCCTCAGAACAGGTTCGCAATTTGGGTGTCCTTCTAGATCCACAGCTAAAATTAGAGCAACATCTTTCAGCTGTGGCTAGGGGGACCTTTGCACAAGTACGTCTTGTGCACCAATTGCGACCCTACTTGGAGAAGGAGGCACTTCTCACAGTCACTCATGCCCTTATCACCTCACGGCTGGATTACTGCAATGCGCTCTACATGGGGCTACCCTTGAAAAGTGTCCGGCGACTGCAATTGGTGCAAAATGCAGCTGCGCGAGCTGTGGTGGGTGTACCTAGATGCACCCACGTAACACCAATTCTCCGTCAGCTGCATTGGTTGCCCATTAGTCTCCGGATCCAATTCAAGGTGTTGGTCGTTACCTTTAAAGCCCTACATGGCTCAGGGCCAGGTTACCTTCGGGACCGCATCCTGCCACATACCTCCCTACGACCGGTTAGGTCCCACAGAGTGGGTCTCCTCCAGGTCCCATTGACCAAGCAATGCCGGTTGGCGGGGCCGAGGGGGAGAGCCTTCTCTGTGGGAGCCCCCTCCCTTTGGAACCAACTCCCTCCAGAGATCAGGATTATCCCCACCCTGCTGTCCTTCCGTAAAGCAATAAAAACTTGGCTCTTCCGGCAGGCAGGGTATGAATGAAAGGTTTTTAAATGGATAGTATTTTAATATGGCTTTTTTTAAAAAAAAACTGTTTTACTTTTATATGTTTCTATACCTGCTGTGAGCCGCCCAGAGTCCCCCGGGAGTTGAGCGGCATAGAAATTTTAATAAATAAAATAAAAATAAATAAATAAATATAAACAATAAATTAAAACTAGTTTAGCATATTTGTATTTTTATCTTGCACAGTTTTGACACCACAAATGATTTTCCAGAAGTTCTAGCCAGTGCACTATAGCAACTGTTGATAACAATTGAACAGGCATTTAATGAGAAATCTTAACAACTATCTCTTAAGGTACACTATACACAAATCTTTCTATTAACATCCTGCAGCATATCCAGAAAAATGCTTATGAATGGGGTTGCCACAAAGAGTCAAATAGTCAATAGTCAAACTATTCTCCAAAGCACCTGAGGGTAGAACAAGAAGCAAGGGGTGGGAACTGATCAAGGAGAGAAGCAACTTAGAACTAAGGAGAAATTTCCTGACAGTTAGAACAATTAATCCGTGGAACAGCTTGCCTCCAGAAGTTGTGAATGCTCCAACACTGGAAGTTTTTAAGAAGATGTTGGATAGACATTTGTCTGAAGTGGTGTAGGGTTTCCTGCCTAAGCAGGGGATTGGACTAGAAGACCTCCAAGGTCCCTTCCAACTCTGTTATTCTATTCTATTCTATTCTGTTCTGTTCTGTTCTGTTCTGTTCTGTTCTGTTCTGTTCTGTTCTGTTCTGTTCTGTTCTGTTCTGTTCTGTTCTGTTCTGTTCTATTCTATTCTATTCTATTCTATTAGCTGTCTACACAGATTCTTTAAGATGCAAGTGTAAGATTTAAACTCTTTCTATCATGAATTCACTTTGCATGGATTCATGATAAGTAACAGCCTTACAAGTAACAGCCTTAGCACTGTTACTTCAGAAACAATTTTGAGTCTGCTTCTTTAAAAAAGAGTATTATGAACATCCTTGACATTTTAGAAATAATTTATTGATTTTTTGCTCAACACTGCCATAAATTAAATGATGTAATGGATAGCACTGTTGTACTACTAAAAAAATATGCGGTTCGGATTCTTAACCACAGACTGAAAAAGAGTATCAGCTGGATTAATGTTAAAAATAGTCCAGTTTGATGCTAATTTATACACATGAGCAAAATGAGGTAGTGCTGAAATAGCTTCTAGAATCATTAGGGATATAAACCTACAGTAAGATGCTTTTCAGGAGGCTTACCAAAAAGGATTTTTTAAATTTGCCAAAAATGAAAACCTGAAACTTTCTACATGAAAAGTATTTGCCCTCCTACAAGGTCATTCATTGTCCTTGTTCAATATGTGTTTCTAACCATGCCACCTTTCATTAGCCTATCAACTATATAAAACATATCAAGGTTGGCTATTAAGCAATTATGAAACTGGTAGTCAACCCATCTGGTGGATGCTACAATTGAAAAGTCTATTTCGCAATGTATAATCTTCATGTGAATATATACATGCCTTTCTGTATAACAAACATAACCAGTGGTGGGTTCCTACCAGTGCGGTCCACTCTATAGCACCGGTAGCGGCCCGCTGGTGACGTCACAGTACCGGTGCGATCGGTTGCCGGTGCCTGGGCGCCACCATTTAAAAATAATAATTTTTTTTTTAATTTTCTTCTGCGCATGCCCAGAAGCCGAGTTTCCAGCACTGTGCATGCGCTGCCTTCCTACCCCACAGTGAGTCCAAGCAGGGGAGGATGGCTGAGGGAGCGCGTGAGACGCTGAAAGAACGGGCGGCAGGACCTATCTCAGTTACCCTCCCTTCAGCAGTCCGAGAAGCCACGCTCACCCAGTCACATGGCTGGCAAGCCACACCCACAAAATAAGCCACGCCCACAGAGTGGTAGTAAAAAGATTAGGAACCCGCCCCTGAACATAACCATTATAACCAAAAACTTCCCTCTAGTCAAAGATGAATTATTGGGTACTGAGTAATCCTTTGGGATGTTTGCAGAAATACTACAATATTTAGGCCACTGTTCTCAGAGTGAAAAATAAGAACTGAAAACAGGAGATGGTTCTATTGGCAGCTATTCCTCAAGAGATTGAAAGACTTAATATTTTGCCTTGGTTCTAGATTTAGAATTTCGACTACCAAATCCACTAGGGTTTTCTGTGGTTTACTCAAGCACTGGAATCTTGAAAACAGTGAACAGAATGTCCTAGAAATATTTTTGACAGAATTATCTGATAGAAATTTAACATCTCGTTTGTATCAGTACAATCAGACTGCTTATATGTACTTCTCTCTTTTCCCTTACAATGCTTCAGTTATTAGTTCAATGCAGAATGCAAAATACTTCCAGCCAAAGTAATTGGGTGTATGCCAGCTGAATCCCACATATCAGTATAACTGAATCACCTTGAACCATCTTGTGCTTCAGCCTAACTGCATCTGGCATATAAAATGTGGGAAGAAATAATGAGGGATGTGCACGGCTTTGGATCTGAAGCCAAAAAATGCTTTGTAGGGTGAGCAGGGGGTATGTGCCATACCTTCTGGCATTTTTTTTTTCAGAAGTGCAACTTTTTCTAGATTTGCACAATACTGCACAACTTTAGGAAAGTATTTGTTTTGCATTAAGGAACTGCTGACATCATGCCCATGCCCACTCCAAAGCATCCTGTCAGCATTTCCTTAATTCAAACTTTATTTTCATGGGATCATGCACTAGAAAAAGATGTGGTCTCCTAAAGTGGTACATGAGACATTTGGGAATTAATGATTATCACTTTTTTCTCCAAATGGTCTGTCAAAATTAGGTTAAGTCTTTCTCATATTACATATAAAGTTTATTAACTGTTTATTTCGATTGTTTCTTATATTGACTGCATTGCTAATTGTTTGTTATTTGGACTAGTAACAATATCTTTTTCTCTAAAATTCATTCTTCAAATAAATAATTCTATACAAGTGACAGAAATAGGTAACCTGTTGCGTAATCGTATCCCATGGTCCTTGCCAGAGGCGATCCCTATAGCATTCATGCACACTTTTCCATATTTCATCTAATGTTAAAGGTTTTCCATCTGTAAAAAAAAATCCACATAATTTATTGTGAGAAGTTGTTTATAAGACCTCTGTATAATTTTTATATTTAAAATGTACATGATTGAAAACAAACAAAATTAACAGTGATGATGACATTAATTCTTCTTAATCTAAAAGAACCACAATAATAATGTCATGATGTCTGTTTGTACACAGACAAAGAAATTAGGATGTCTAACCTTATTAATCATTGTTTGGTAACTTATGTAACTCTAAATGGTACGATAGCTGCGCTCAACAAGATCCTCTGTGCAATATTGATTATGCCCTCACTCTTAAATCAGCTTTGCTTAATAAAATAAAGTTCCTGTATTGAAACAAATGTATGATCTGTTTTTGACAAATGAGAGAATATTTTGATTTTTTTTCCAATAACTGTCATTATTATGGCATTTATCAGGTGTCAGAAGGACATTATACTGTGATAAATAGTCTTATTCCATTGACATTTTCATCTTCATGAAATAAACAAGATTTATTCCTCCAATTAACATTTGAATGTCATATTTAGATAGAACTCGAAATCATGTTGACATCAGATTCAGTTTTTTTACGTACTGAAAATGGAGGACAACATTCTATTTACTATTTAGCAGCACTAATGTCAACTGTAAAAACAATATAAGGGAAGCAAAGAGAATATTGGAAACTAATATCTGTATAGGAAAATTGGAATGTGTCACAACAGAAAATAAGTTCAAAAGACTGGTGGATTAGTTATCAAGTTACTAATACAAAGAAAACAACCAAAACAAGTTTTTGGTGATGCTCTTTATGTGCCTTTTAATTACTACTGTTCAGAATCCTGGTCTTCCATCTAGACTTTTTCCATTCTTGAGGTGCTTATGTATTTCCTTTCATTTTGTTTTAGAATTTACTTAATAATTCTGAGATGATCAAGAGTTCTTTTATGGATATTTTTTCACTTTGCAGTCTTTCTTGCTATTCACATTTCCTGTTTTGAAAAAGGCCCATTGTGGGAGTTTCCTCAAGATGTCTCCATTGGGATTTAATTGAATCATAGGAAACGAAGGCAGTTGAAGACTGCTGGAAAGATGATTATACATTGAAAGAAAGATTGTCAACATATTCTCTTTGATCACTTCATAAAACAAAGCAAGTACAAGAATTTCATGAGAATTTTTCTGCAACTTTCTTTTTGTAAGGAATTTAGAAAGCAATTTCTTTTTGATCGAATTAAACGCAAGTGGTTAAAGAAAATGCAGAAGAATTTTTGTTGCACAGCACTAGTTTTAATAGGAAATGCTAAACATAAAAAGAGATCTGATTCCTGCTGTGAAACTTCCATTTTACATCTGTCATGACTGGCTTCCTTCCAGACATTAAGTAAAACAAATTTGCTTAGATAAATATGAGTATCTGTTATTGATATGGTAATGCACAATTTCAATTTCATGTTTTAATTGCTATTCTGTTTCAAGTATTCTTTGTCTGATTGAATTGGCCCTATTCTAGAATGAAGTCTTTATAAATGTAGAAAAGCAGCTACACAAATTGGTATTATTGCATTTATTGCTGAGCAGTATGTTTGGATAAAGGCTCAATTCCTTGTCTTCAAAAGGCTAAAAGCTTGCGAAGTCTGTCCATCTGATCCTGAAACTCTTCAATGGGGCCTGTTTCAAAGTTGCTGCCTGTTTTAATGCAAGCTGCTGCAATAGCATTACTATCACACAAATAAATGGGAAAAGAACACTTTTATAATATAGAAATATAATTTTTACTTCCAATGTTTAATTAAATAAAAGTTTTAAAATTAATTCCAATTAGTTGGGATTTTTATTTGGAAAGAGCAAATTTGGAATGAAGTGGTAGAGTTCAAAAGAATCTTTAGATTTATATTTAACATTTGAAGAACTGTTAGATGTGGTTAAATAATAATGTTCTTATTGATTTTAATGTCTTTCAAAGCAGGAAAATGTTTCAGCAACACGTTTATGAACCTTTTAATGATAAAATTGCTGCCACAGAAGTCATTTCTACATAGAAAATTAAGACAAAAATATTTGCAATTTCATTTTCTTGCAATAACATGTATTCATCATTTGATAACTATTCATTTCCATTGCAAAAAAGAGACACATCTCATATGAAACTGCCCTAAAAAGAAACGCTATCCATGTGTTATACAAAACATAGAACGATCTCCGAAATCCAGTTCTGGTGTCATAGCTGTAATTTACTTTACTAAAAAGTACACAAAGTGCTGCCAGAATCCCACAGATATGTAGATAATGCAATATGAATCATGCACTAGGAATAATGTTCATATACAGTATAGAAGAAAAAACAATTAGTAATATAAAAATAATTTCTCCTAATATTTTTAATATAGACAAGATGTTAGTACAGGTAGTCCTTGACTTACAACCACAATTGAGCCCAAAATGTATGTTGCTAAGCGATACAGTGGTTAAGTGGGCTTCCCCGTGTTTTGTGACCTTTCTTGCCCCAGTTTTTGAGTGAATCATCAGAGCTGCTAAGTGAGTGACACGATTTGTTAAGTGAATCTGGCTTCCCCATTGACTTTGCTGGTTAGAAGGTCGCAAAAGGGGATCACATGACCCCAAGACATTGCAATCATCCTAAATATGAATCAGTTGCCAAGCCTTTGAGTTTTGATCATGTGACTATGGGGATGCAGCACAGGTCATTAAGTGTGGAAAAATCGTCATTAGTTGCTTTTTTTCAGTGCCATTGTAACTTTGAATGGTCACTAAATGAACTGTTGTAAATTGAGGACTACCTGTACTAAAGATAAAGAAATTAAGACTTCCATTTTTTTTGAAAATGAAAAAAAATTTATAATATTCACATTAGAGAAACTTTATATTGGATGAATATTCACAATGCAAGATATAATGTACCAATCACAGTGTTAATATATCACAAACTCTAACTTCATATCAGTGACTGAATGAGATATATTTCTGTGCAAGAATCTAAATAATCACAAGTAGAAAACATTAACATTAGAAAGAAATGTGGTATTAAATGATTTTTATTAGCACTATATGAGCTTTATTTTCTATCCACACATTCCATGTACTGATAAAACAAGTTTAAGATTATATCAACAAATCCAACTACCGTATTTTTCGGAGTATAAGACGCACCAGAGTATAAGACGCACCTTAGTTTTGGGGGAGGAAAACAAGGAAAAAAGGCCTCTGCCTCCCAGCAATTTGCCAAACAGCAAACAGCAAAGATGATATACACTGCTTGCTGTGTATTTCTGTGCATGTGTGCCTGACCCATAGAAATGGCAAAGAATTGGAGAAATGTACATTTATGGCAGTATATTAATCCCAGAAAGTGTTCTTAAATGTAATCACACTAACTCCTCCCAATTCTCAGCTGCCTTCTTTTAATACTAATACTTAATACTAATACTTAATACTAAAACAGGACATTTCAGATTATACTTTTACAGATCTTTAAAATTGATGTGGCTTTCTGGAAGTATTCTCTGCTATTTAAAAGAAGATACAATAGCACTGGGCCTCTTCAGAGCAAGCATTTATTTTAAAAAGCTTCTTCATTTTGTTAAGTTGTCTAGAACAATAATAAAGCAGTCTTTAAAAAATAAGTCTAATAATTTGAACACTCTACAAACATTTAACAAAATAACATATTAACAGAATCTGCCTCTACCCAGGATAGAACTCACAACCTCCTGATTGTGAGGCAAGAGCTCTGGCTGTGAGCTATAGCAGCTATAGCTTGCCTCCATTTGATTTCAGCAGCCTAATATTGCCAGCAGTTTATCTCCCAGCATTTTGTCTCATTACAGCCACCCTAGTTAGTTTTATTTTACCATGTGGCTTGCAAGCCTGTCAGCTGTAGGTCGGGAGGCAGTTTATCTCTTCTTGTGATCTTCTTGTGCTTTGCCCTGCTTGCTGCAAAGAGGTAAATTTCTGGCAGGCATATGCCAAAGGGTGGGGGTGGCTGGGTGGGGCTGCATTCGGTGTATAAGACGCACCCAGGTTTTCACCCTCTTTTTGAGGGTAAAAAGGTGCGTCTTATACTCCGAAAAATACGGTAAATAAGTTATTTTCAAATTATTGTTAACAAACTCAACTAAATAATGAAAGAGTTAGTCTTCACAACTAACTCTGCCCATTGAAGACATTACCCATTTTTTAATTTGAATGATTCTATTATGTTAGATTTATCTTTGTCTTTCTCTCAAAAGAAACACATTGTGAATTACAATTCTGCAACATCCGAAGGGCATTTAAACAAAACTGTATGGGGAAATGGTCCATTTTAGCTCTGGATTGGTTCTACTCTTCAGTGAAGAAATGTAAGATAGAAGGAACTCAGAGTTAATTGTGAAAATCCTTCAAAAGCTATTGTTTTCTACTGTGGAAAAATTCCCAACAAACATGTTATGGCACATAATTATACTTTCAGGAACAATTAAAATTCTGTACTGCAAGGGGAGCTGTTGGCATGCAATATAATGATGGTGCATTAAATCATCCATCAGCTTCTGCAACATCCACTCCAGCTTTAAGGAGTCATGTTTCAACACATCTGATTCCCTGATGCTGACAAGCTAAACAACTTGTTTTGTCTCTGGGAGCTCTTCTCTGGTGATTAACTGCTTATAGTGAATACTAATTATATGAAAATAGCACACTTTTAAAAAATGGGGGGTAGGGATGAAGCTCGCCTTATACAGTACCTGCAGCCACAATAGCATTTCCTTCCTACCCTCCACTTTCACCCAAAGGGAATACTGTTGTTCCAATGAATACAAATATGACATATTTTCACATGCTAAATTAATCGACCTCTTACTTTATATTTTTAAATCACCAAGCATTTTTTAAAGCAGCAAGCATTTCATGATTTGCCTACCTGCAAATAATTTTCAACAGTGTGTTGCTACTTTGTCAAAAGTTTGTAATAATTACAAGAATATAAGCTCACGGTAGGTTAGCAAACTATTACAAGTAATACAGCTTGAGATATGCATCTCATTTCCTAAACGAAGAGCCGAGGTGGAGCAGCAGTTAGAGGCAATACTGCAGGCCACTTTAGCTGACTGTGATCCGCAGGTCAGCGGTTCAAATCTCACCGGCTCAAGGTTGACTCAGCCTTCCATCCTTCCGAGGTAGGTAAAATGAGGACCCAGATTGTTGGGGGCAATATAAATAAACATTGCTTACTGGTGTAAACCGCTTAGAGAGTGCTTGCACTGTGAGGCGGTATATAAATCTCACAAATAAATAAATAAATCCTAAATTGCAAATATACCCTAAATTATCATGTGCAAAAATATGAACCTGAGATTAAAAACCCTTTTACCAGATTTGTTTGAAAATGTCCTCTTCCAATTTTGCATCCAGAGAGCTAGTTAAAATGCTAACGTGGCAAAATTAAAAGCCATTAAACAATATAAGGCAGCAAGTGATTAAATCTACCAAGCACATTCAGAGCATCTTAAGCTACTTTTTAATTAAAAAGAAAAAGATATCACTAGTAACATTCAGATGTGTTAATCTAGATAAAACAACATAATTCCACACACAAAAGCTAATGATGCTGCTGTATGAGAAACTAAAGTTAAAAATGACTTCAGGATTTCAACTCCCTAATCCCAGGAACAACTCTTTGGATGGAAAAATGTAGCATACAGTATAGACAGGAGAATAATACAATCATTCAAGTCCTAGTTTGGACTTCCCACAAGTATTCAACTCCTGGTATTCCTTATTATTATATGGCATTTTTGTCCATCTATAGCAGCGGTTCTCAACCTGGAGGTCGCGACCCCTTTCGGGATCGAACGACCCTTTCACAGGGGCCGTGAGACTTCGCCTGGATGCCGCCATTTGGGTTCTTTTACCCTCTGCGCATGCGCAGAATGCTTTGCGCATGCGCAGAGGGTAAAAGAACCCAAATGGCGGCGGAGCGGCGGTGGGGTGGGTTGCGGTGGGGGTGGGGGTCGCGGCATTAGGAAGGTTGAGAACCACTGATCTATAGAGTCTTTCCGAATAACTTGGGATAGGCAGATGTTGTTGTTTAATAATATTAAAGATACTGTAGCAATATGTAAGCTGTTCCAAGTAAAGATTGCTTTTGCAATTGACTGTTGGTGATTTTATCAAAGCTGATAGCGTTCAAGTGATGTTCCGGTCATTTTGAGATTGCACACAAGCAGTCTATTACAAAGACTGCTACTATCTTTGCTTTCTTTTACCACAGTTATTTTACTTCTATTTGTAGGTGTTTATATTTTGTGATTTTTCTCCAGATGTTGTAATTCCACTACACAGATTTTTGTCTGTCTTACCAACAATTGTTAAGTATCGGGTGTTATGTGGCAGATGCTTCTCTATCTCAATTCTAAAGTCGCACAGCACTTTAGCTTCTTGATAGAAATTGAACTTTTGGGACCACAAAATAGACAGAATAATGAAAACTATTTTGTGGTTCCACAAGTTCTTGCTTGCAGGTAAATGGTATTTTCTCCAGGTATTCCAATAAAGCATTGTTGTTATTTTGTCATGACGTTGTTTGTAATTAGTCTGTGTGATCTTCTTGCAGCAGCGAACCAGCTGGTCCACTGTTTCTTCTGCTTCTTTGCAAAGATGGACCTTGCTGTCTGTTGCTATCTTCTCAATTCTGTGTTTGTATGCGTTTGTTCTTAAAGCATCCCGAATGCGTATGTTCTTGTGCATCCAGAATTAGCCTTTCTGTCTCTTTCTTCAACTTTCCTGCTTTTAGCCATTGCCACGTCTTGTTATTATCTGCTTTAATGTATTGGCCATGCAATATTTTATCTTCACATGCCTCTTTTCTATTCTTCATTTGGCCTTTCTTGTAGGCCAGTTTGGGGACTCCAGTATTCAGTAAGCCTACCTGGTATACTAGCTTCAGTGCATTTTTTTCACTGTCCTTCAGATATTCTTCCAATGCCCGTTTTTCTTCTTTAACCAACTGATGTACTTGCAACATTTCATTCCCATCTATTTTCCTTGGTAAGTAAAGTCTGTCAACATCACTTCATAGATGAAGGGCATAATTCATTATTATTTTTCTAGGTTTCCTCTCCAGGACTTTTAGTACTGCTAGAGTCCAGTCCACTATTCCAACTGTGTATCTAATGACTGGAATTTCTCAAGTGTTGATTTCCTTCACTCAGTTAGAACTTTAACATCTTCTTCACTTTCATTATGTATTAATTTCTAACCTTCTTGATTTGAGTGTGTTTAATGTTGTCAGCTTGAAGGATGTGCACCTATTTGTAGTGATCATCTTCATCCAGACTCTTGATGTTATTTCCATAGGACAGCTTGATTCCTTCAGTTTCCCCGATTTTCCCCCTAATGTTTGTGAGTGTGGCTTGTTTGTCAAGTTCAAATTCCATTGCAATACCTTGGCTGTATATGCAGACAGTATTGAGCAACCATTGTATTTCAGATGGTGTATTTCTATATAGCTTCAGATCTTCCATGTAAAGGAGGTGAGATAACCCGGCAGATATTTTTATTGTTTGATAGCCATGGTGCAACTTGTTGAGTATTGGTGACAAAGGAATCAGTGCCATGACAAACAGTAGTGAGAGTGAGTCTTGAAAGTTTATCACTGTGGACAGCATCTGTAGCTTCCATTGTGCCATTGATCTTTGCACAAAGCTTCTGACTTCTGTTATTTCAAGGCAATTGATCCAATCATGTGGCATAAAGTTGAATGTCTTCTAGTAATCAATCCAAGATAATTCAAATTGGTCTTCTTTCTCTTGTGATTTTCCAAAATAATCTTGTCAATTAGGAGCTGATCTATTATCCTCTGCTATTTGGGCAGTTCCCTTTCTGTTCTGGTGGAACGAGCTTGTTTTCAACTAGATGTTGTTGGACTGCATTAGCTACCACACCAGTTAGCAAACTGACAGCTGTTGGTAAGCAGGCAATTAGCCTGCAGTTGCTTGGTTCCCTTTTGTTGGATCTTTCATTATCATGTTTAACTAAATTTGAATTTTTATCTATCTATATTATTATTGTTCATCACGCAATCAGCTAGATGATCAGACTGGATTGGCATTTTTATTCACCTATCAAGCCTTTCCCAAAGACCTGGAACAACCAGATGTTGATTGTATTAGAGTTATCATCACAAGAGGTACACTGTTCAACATAAAACTTCCTGTTGCAATTGTCTGATGATGAATTTGTCAATGCTGATGATGTTCAAGTCGTGTTCCAGGTATTATTATTATTATTATTATTATTATTATTATTATTATTATTATTATTATTATTATTATTATTATTATTATTATTATTATTATTATTATTATTATTATTATTATTGTAACTCAGGGCAGGGAACATTTGTCTCTATTTTTCCTAAAGCAACAATTCTGAGTTGTTGGGCTGACAGAGACTAACCCAGTTATCCAAGTGGTTTATATGCCCAAGGTAGGCCTAGAACTCAGAGCTGGTTTTTTCAGTCAACACCTTAACCAATATTTCAAACTATTCTTCAAGTTGTCTGGGAAATTTTGAGAATTGAAGTCTATACATCTGGACAGCATTATAGCTGGCAAAAGCTACTCTAATCTGCTGATTAAAGAAAATTAACAATGGTCTTCAAGATTGAGAAGTACTCTATCTTCCAAAGCAATGTAAAAAAAAACATAAGAGATTATATACATAAAAACTACATATATAACCAACCCTTAGCACTTGTGGATAGTTTAAAAGCTATCCACAAAACAGCTGAAATATGATTAATTTGTTTTCATCATTAAAATTTCCTGACTTAGATTTTTTTTCTCCCTAAAAGCCCCTAACAGTGACCTCAATAACTCTCAAGGTTGAATATTCCATTTATGAGGATGGTCCAATATTTTTAACATAAAAAAAAATAAGTAAAGAAAATGATCATCACAGTTAGGCTTTCTGCCAGAATTCTAAAGATCAAGTTTCTTCAGGCAGAGATGATATCATCTACCCTTAAGATACTGATACTTGCAGATACTGAAATCTGTACCTGAAATGAATCATAAACCACTTATACATTTTTTTTATTTTTTTTGTCTGTTAAGTTCAAAATTTTGTCATTATGTATGTTTTAAATATTTGCTTGATATAGAAGGCTCTTACCTAAAAAACTCGCCCTAAAATAGAGGACAGGAGCTTGATAACTGCAGGAATATAGAACATGATATTCATAGCGAATCACCTCTGATACTTCAGAGACTCCAGCCTCTTGAGAATCATCCAGACCTTCCTGAAACATAATTTATACTAGTAAACACAAGGCTGTGACAAGAAAACAATAGCTTATTGTATCAAATCAGTACATATATTAAAAAATAAAAATTCCTATATCATTTATTATGCATACATTGTATTACATCATGCTATGTCTACCTGAAAATTGATGGTTTGTTTTTAAAAATGCACACACAAATACAAACACACGTGTGTGTGTGTGTGTGTGTGTGTGTGTGTGTGTGTGTGTGTGTGTGTGTGTGTGTGTGTGTGTAAGAGAGAGAGGGTTTAATATACTTGTGACAAAATATTTTTTTAATAAATAAATTCATTCACTTGTTCTAGTAATAATTAGATCCCTGGGGGTATCACCGTATATGATTTGGGCAATTTAACTACAAGTCTCATTTTTTAAAAAAAGTTCTCTGTATTTATCCATATATTTATAGTCTTACTATTTAAAATATCAAGATTTCTTAGTGATATCACACTAAATATCACCATTTGTGATGATACTTAAGAGTTGTTTCATGACCACTCAGACTCCTTTGGAATAGCTTCCCCTTAAAATTCAGAGAGCAACAACCTATTTGGGAGAGATATGAAGACCTGGATCTTCACTCAGGCATTTTGCTAAGGTGGAAGTTAGCCCAGCAAATGCAAATGTAAACACAGAATTAATTGGATGCTATGACGCTGTGATGGAATCTGTGATGCTATTGTGGGGTTTTGTGGGTTGTTGTGGTTTTATGAATGTTGTTGTGAGCTGCCTAGGATTGTCATGTATAAAATAGAAGGATATATAAGTTTTCTAAATAAATAAATACATTTGGCCAATCAGTGTAATGCAGTCAGTATCACACAGAGAGAGAATCTACAACACATTTTGGGGGAAAATATTTTCTCTTTCAGAACTCAGCTATGGACAGAACAAGCCCATCTGAGTTGAAAGCCATATGCTTGGTTTCTCTTCAACTTCAATGCACTATAACTGTATACTCAAAATGCTTCACAAATGTCACATACAAAACTGGGGTAACCCATCATGCTAAATTATTGTTTACCTACCACCATTCACTGAATAATGCATAGTTGTCTGCTTTAATACATCGTGGTTTATAAACTACAACGTCTAACTTCCCAAAATATTTAATACTGTAAGCTGTCCGAGGTTATTCTGTAATATTGTAAGCTGTCCAAGGTTATTGGCAGCCAATAAATTTAATAAATAAATAAATATAAAGCCCAAACCATAAAAACTACAGTAAATGCTTAAATTTATAATTAACTTCTGATTATTGTAGCAGAAAGGGGTCAGGCAGAAAAAAGCAGTATTGCATTGTGGCATCACAAGCCTAGTCCTTTTTCTACATTTATCACAATCTAAACCATGAGCTTGCGGTCATTACTGTTCAGCTTACAAATATTTATTTTTTTATTTGTTTATATCCCACCTTTATTATTTTTACAAATAACTCAAGACAGCAAAAACATCTAAACCCCTTCCTATTTTTCTCACAACAACCCTATGAGATGAGGTGAGCTGAGAGTGAGTGACTGGCCCAAGGCTGGCTTTCATGACTAAACAGGACTTGAATTTACGGTCTCGTGCTTTCTAGCCTGGTGCTTTAACCACTAAACCAAAGTGGCTCTGGATTGAAATGGATTCAGTCTAAAATGGTGTGGCTTATCTAAGGCTATTTAATGAATCAAAGCTAAGAATCAGAGGCTGCCTTTCAGCCAATATAATATTTCTAACTTATTACATCTATAGGGTTTCTTCCAACCAAGGAAAGATTTATGGATATACGAAGGGGAAAAAATATTACATTAGAGTCACAAATAATTCACAGAACCAAACTCATACAGAATTCAAAACGCGATTAAACCAATGTATAATGTTCTTAATAATGAAATTGTACATTGAGCGGTGTTTATTAATTCATTATTACTAACAAGTTAGGCTAGATAAATATAATTGTATTATCTACTTTACTCATTACACTAAGTTGATTGTCTATCACTGACAATCTTTTCATCACTTTGAGTAGTAAAGCATCCTTCTGTATAATTCAACTGATAGATAATAAATGTCAAACCCTAAATTTATATTGGTGATAGGTTTATAATACTATTTTTAAAAATAAAATTAAAACTATTTACTTTTATACCAGCCTTGATCTTGTTGTTCACCTGCACAAACTATATATATTATAATTCATATGATAACAGCAACTTAAATTACTGAAATAAGAATACTTTAACAGTAAACATACCACTACTAGATTAAGCTTAAATATAATGAAAAATCTACATTCTCATAGAAGTGAAACAAATATAAGGCATTCATTAAATCATTCCCAAAGACCACAATAACTCTTAACTGTTCAAAATATTCGCTCAATTTATTACACTTTTCATCAGTTACTGACCACTTGCAAATTGAAGTAATTTCCTTTGCAAACATAAGTGGCCATTTGGAAATGAAGCCATTTTATTTTTTGAAAATATTTATTATGGACTGAGAGAAAGGCAAATATCAGAATATACATTGCTATAATACAAACAATATATTCCCAGAATGTAAGCAGATATTCCTGTCAGAAAAACATATATGTGTTCAAATATTGTATACTTCCAAGCTTGTATCCTATATGGTTTGAAAATTTGAGATACCCTTAGTAGTTAACCAACTGTAAGGGAGATCACTGTGCAGTTGTTGTTGTGTTTATGCACAAAACCTAAAGAGCTTAAAGAAGCAATTAAAAACCAAATAACTTAAGAATCTGTTTCAACCACAGCTGGTGCTACCTTTTCTCAGACTCTTAAAAAACCTTATTTCTTCCTGCATTACAGAAACATTTCATACTATGCCGGATTTAGTACTATATTAGAAAACAAACTGAGATAAGAAATGTACAGGTGGTCCTCGACTTATAACTATTCATTTAGCAACCATTCAAAGTTACAACGGCAGTGAAAATAGTGACTTATGACCAGTCCTGACACAACTGTTGCAGCATTTGCACATCACATGATTAAAATTCAACACTTTGCATGTACAGGGTTCCATCATCCCAAGATCATGTGATCATTATTTGTCAGTGAGCCTGATAAGAAAAGTCAACGGGGAAGCTGGATTCACTTAATGACCCACATGAATCATTTAACAACTGCAGTGATTCAACTGGCAAAAAGTCATAAAATTGGGTGCAATTCACTTAACATCTACTTTGCTTAGTTAACGGAAATTCAGGTCGCAATTGTGGTTGTAAGTTGAGAACTATATGTACCTATTTTAAAAAAAAAGATCAAATTCCTGAAGATCACAGACAAAAAGCACAATGTTTTTTTACAAAATCAGAATGAGAATCAGAATCGAGCTGGAAGTGACCTTGGAGGTCTTCCAGTCCAGCCCCCTGCTCAAGCGGGAGATCCTATTCCATTTCAGACAAGTGACTGTCCAGTCTCTTCTTAAAAACCTCCAGTGATGAAGCAGCCACAACAGCTTGTTTGAAGACAAGCTGTTCCACTGGTTAATTGTCCTCACTGTTAGGAAGTTTCTCCTCAATTCCATGTTGCTTCTCCCCTTGATTAGTTTCCATCCATTGTTTCTTGTCCTGCCCTCTGGTGCTTTTGAAAATAAATTTACTCATCCTCTTTGTGGCAACCTTTCAAATACTGGAATACGGCTATCATGTCCCCCCTAGTCCTTCTTTTCTCTGGAGTAGCCAAACTCAAATCGTGCAACCATTCTTTATATTTTTTTGTCTCCAGGCCTTTAATCATCTTAATTCAGGGGTGTCAAACTCAAAGCCCGCAAGCCAGATCCAGCCCGTGATGTGATAGGATCCAGTCCGTGGGGCCGTCCTGGTCTACCCAATGCAAAAAGATCGGGCCAGCGTGGCTTTGGCTCAGTCTATCCAGTGCAAAGAGGAAAAATCAGGCCAGCATAGCTTTGCCCCGGTCTACCCAATGCGAAGAGGAAACATGTCAGCAGTTTGGGGAGTGGTGTCAAGCTGGCCACACCCACCCAGTTGGCCACACCCACCCAGTCGGTCATGCCTGCCCGGCCCCCCGAGGTCAACCACAGTCCTGATGCGGCCCTCAATGAAATTGAGTTTGACACCCCTGTCTTAGTTGCTCTTCTTTGCACTTTTTCCAAAGTCTCAACATCTTTTTTGTAATGTGGTGACTAAAACTGGATGCAGTATTCCAGGTGTGGTCTTATTAAGACTTTATAAAGTGATACTAACACTTCACATGATTTTGATTCTATGCCTCTGTTTATACAACCAAGGATTCTATTAGCTTTTTTGGCTGCTGCCAAAACACTGCTGACTTATGTTTAAGTGATTATCCACTAAGACTCCAAGGTCCCTCTCAGTGTTACTGTTTTTGAGACGGGGTTCCACCAAATCTATACTTGTACCTTTGGTTTTTCCTTCCCAGGTGTAAAACCTTGCTTTCCCCCACATTAAATTTCATTTTGTTGGATACTGAAACAAATAATTTAAGCACAACAAACTGCTGAATAAGTCATGTAGGGATAATATCCAGTTTTGCTATAGATTTTAACTACATATTCAGAGCACAGGCTCATTAGCTTAGCTTATTTCTACTTCCATAACTATTTCTTCATCCTATAAACATACAAGAACTTCTGAATCCTCCTTAAGGCCAGTACTAATCCCTTTTTATTTGGTAAACAGTACTAACAGGAGGCATGACATGACATCTAGAGTACTCATGTGTAATCCTTTGCTCTTCACTAGGGTGAATACAAAGAAGGAAGTAAAGCTTGGTGTCTGCAAATGTTGATAGCATTATTTTAATCATTTTCTGACAGAAATAGAAGAAATAACTATTAATAATATTAATAAGTGAAAAGAATTATCAGAATTTTTAATTACACCAATGTTTTGTGAAGTGAATGGTAAAGTAGCCATTTATATACTGGCAAGTAAATCCGTCCTGTGCTCAGACATTCAGGTGTTCACTGGTTAGAAAAACCCTAGGTAACCCCTCTAATTTCCTCCCCCAAGGCTGTGATAGTATTTTGATTTTTAAATGCACAACTATTGCTGCTTCAGAGGACAGCCATTTTATATTTAATTTTAGTTTACCCTTTGATGCTTCCGCCTCTTAGTAAAATGTTTAGTAGAGACTAAACATTTTTGTTTCTGATTTTGAATTAAGCAATTTCCCATTACAATGAAACACAGGTTAAATTATATATTCAAGCAAGTCAGGATGAAGTCATGGCTTAGAATTCTGACATATTCAATAATTTTAGTTCATTCATGAATATTCAAGCTTCCATTTAATAAGTAAGCATAGTTCAAAATCAGAAATGGATGCTTTGTATTTCCTCTGTAAAGCAGAGTTTAATGAGTTTAATGTCACATTTTACTTTGGTTTAGAAGCATACACAGTGTATACCAGTGATGGCGAACCTATGGCACGGGTGCCACAGGTGGCACGCGGAGCCATATCTGCTGGCACGTGAGCCGTTGCCTAGCTCAGCTCCAGCACGCATGTGCGCACCGGCCAGCTGATTTTTGGCTCGCACAGACGCTCTGGGAGGGCGTTTTCAGCTTCCGGAGAGCCTCCGGGGGATAGGGGAGGGCGTTTTTGCCCTCCCCAGGCTCCAGGGAAGCCTCTGGAGCCTGGGGAGGATGAAAAATGGGCCTACCGGGCCCACCATAAGTTGAGAAATGGGCCATTTCCGGCCTCCCTAAGGCTTCCAGGGGGCGGGGGAGGCCATTTTCGCCCTCCCCAGGCATTGAATTACGGGTGTGGGCACTCGCGCATGTGCGATAGCACGTGCACATGCACTTTCGGCACCTGAGGAAAAAAAGGTTTGCCATCACTGGTGTATACAGTTCACTGTTCTTTCCAAGAAAAGCAGAGTTGTGCAAGCAAAAATCATATTCACAAGATGAATACAGGATTTTTGGTTAACCTTTTTACTTTTTTCAGTCTCCCACACCATAATTCATATTATTCCAAGTTATCAAACATCAGCAGCAACTTCTGCTGGGTAAAAGTTATTGAACAAGTAGATGAGCTCAGCAGATCTGGCTCTCTAGAAATTGCTAGCTGAAACCTCATTCTTCTTTCACTTTTGACTGTTAGATAGGTCTAATGGGAACTCGAGTTCAACAACATCTAGAGCAGTGGTTCCCAAACTTTTTCAGTCCACCCCCCCCTTGGTGCTACAAACTCATCCTCACCGCCCCCACCCCACCCCCTCAGGTGGGCGTGGCTTAGTGGTCAGGTGACCAGGTGGGGCATGGCCAACTTGTAAAGTGTAGTGAAACTCATCTCGCGTTTTCTTTCAGAATGAGCTGCCCTGCACACAAGAGCGAGGAATGCGAGGGAGCTTCAAGTGCAAAAGCATGGCGAACCACCTACCACCCCCCTGTCCCCTCTCACCGCCCCCTTGTCGCCACCCTTGCCTCTAACCCCCCCCATGGGTTTCCACCCCCCCCGGGGGGCGGTACCGCCCACTTTGGGAACCACTGATCTAGAGAATCAAATGTTATTAATTCTGTAATAGCAGAAGAAATTCATACGAACCTGTTATAAACATTTGTGTCCAATTATATAACACAAATAAGCTGAGTTTACCTATTAACAGGCAATATATGAACAATTTATTAGTATCTTCATAAACAGGGTTCTGTTTGTAGTGTTTTAATAGATGAGTTGATTTTGTGTTATCATACTTATAAACCCGAGGGATTGTGAGTGATTTCAACTAGGTTTTGAATTGTGAAAGACTGAACTTGTTAGCATAGTCTGTGATCAAAATATTTGTAATTGTTATTCAGGGTTTAAAAACAAAATGAAACCATTTATAACTATATTTTAGAATTGCTCCAAACCAGTTGATTTTTTAGTTGTTGCTTCTTCATAGCAATATTAACTTGCCATACAGCATGGGGAAACCAATCTGGAACTGCCTGTTTTCTAAACAAATTGGGAAGTTGTCATCAGGAAGCATCTGTTTTATTACATTCAATAAAAGCATTCTTGTACTATCATATTGGAATACTAAGTACAGTAGATACCAGGCTCACTGCCTCTATCTCATCTCATCTAATCTATTATGTAAAAAACCAGCACTACCTAATTAGTATGCAAGGTTTTCACAAATCTCAATAACTCTTCAGTATTTTAATCCTATGTTTGCTCTCAAATGTGGAGGGATCTGCTCTTTTTAAAGCTACTTGTTAAAAATTACCTTAAAAATTAATCCAAAATACAGATTTCTGCTTTTGTAAACATGGTAATTGTACATTTTCTCAGAAAGCTGTTCAGCAAGATCCTTCAAGCAAAGTTCAATATAGTGGGAGCTGTTAATTTGGCAGCATTTCAAAAGGATCTGGAACCCAGCCAACATCAACTGGCCTAGGTTACGGAAAAACACAGAGAGGGAGAAGGCTCTTTAGAAGAAGAGGAAAGTTGCATCTTTTTCTACTCTCAAACATTGACAACCGGTAAATATAAATATATAGTGTTCCAGCAAGAATGCATTACCACCATCACCCTCTCATTGTTCTTACATTCTCCCACTCTCTCTTGTATTGCTAATCAAAGACCTTTTCAGAATTCATACTAGTCATAAAGAATCATTCCCATTCAACAAAGAGAGAAACAAGAGACAGACTTGTTATTACATCATCATTTGTTTAATTATGATTTATTAAATAAATGACAATGATTGGGTTTAGTTAATATAATAAACCAAAGCCAAACAAATCACGTTATGTCTAATTTTGTTGCTTGAATTAGTCCATAGAGTTTCAAACATAATCAGCTAAAATGTCATTCAGTAGGCTATGGGTATGTTACTTACTCTTCCTGTTGTTTATGAGTCTGTAATTTTATTCATTTGTATAGCTGCCCATCTCACCAAAAGCAACTCTGGGTGATGTGCAGCAATCAGATAAAAACACAAATATAAAAACAACAGATATAAAAAATATAGAAATCTGCTTTAAGAAATAAATAGCACAAAAACACATATACAAACCTCTAGGCAATGAGAGGATAAAAATGGCCATCTCACCAATGGAGCCATCTAAACAAATCTCCATTATCCTAGGAGCTCCAGGCCTGATAACATAACCAAGTCTCGAGGGCTTTCCACTAAAGGGACAGAGTTAATCAAATTTTGGGGAGTAGAATGTTCCATAAGATGGGCACTATAGAAGAGAAGGCACGTCTCCTGGGACCTCAAAGTTCCAATTTATTAGTGGAGCCATGTTGGCACCTCTGTGGGAAACCCGAATCTGAAGCTACCAAAGTTTCCCACCCAGTTTAAAGTTCACATCCTTGTCCCACACCCCCAAGTCCGTCACGTTGCCCACTCATATTCTGCCAATGTGGACGATCCTCCCAACAGCTTCCGGCCAGGTGCTGGACAAAGGATGACCTTGAGAATCTAGAAGGAATGTGTTATGACTACCTCTACTTTCCTCATGCATCCACCCCTCCCAATTTCCCATAGTCAGAATACATTCTAAGAATAAGTGTGGCAAGCCGGGCTTTCTTCGAACTGTGGCTTCGGCTTGACAGGGAGAGGCGATCCCTCAGATAGCCTATTCCCATGCCATGATGGCATAAAACCAGCACTTTATATTTAGATGTGGAAGCAAACTGGCAACCCATGCAGCTTGCGATGCAGAGGGACAACACCCACATAACTATCAGTGCTGCTGCATTTTATGTCAGCTGAAGCTTCTACCTAATCTTCAAGGGTTCTCCCATGTGGAGCGCACTGCAGCAGTCTAATGTGAAAGAGAGCAGGACACGAGTGACTGTAAACCTGCCAACGGGTGGACAAGAAGGAACTGTAAAAAGGTCCTTCCAGTCATAATTGCCACCTGCTCATCAAGCAATCGTTATGAGTCTAGGAGGACCCCCAGATTGTAATATTGTTGCAGTATGTTGCATACAAAGTATGGTGCAGAAGTAAAAGAAAGAAGATTAGAAGGAGAAAGAGAAAGAAGACTGGGGGAGGGGGGAATCAGAAATAAACTTTTTACTTAAGAAAAAACAAGGAAAGAGTTGGAGATCCAAATGACTGCAGTTGATGAACCATGACACCATAACTCAGGGAGTGGTAGCACTGTTCAGTAAATGACTTCTGTGCCTGAGATGAAAGCAGATCATGTGAATTACCGGAGTAACTGCCTGAAACTTACCTGATCAGTCCACTGAAAAGTAGAGGACAAGATGATATGAGAACAGATGCAGTTGCATCTGAAACACAAAATGAAGAATAAAAAAAGTACAAAAACACAAATGAACAGGGGAAATAACAATGAGCTGAAAAGGGGGAAAATAATGACAAAAGGGAAAAAAAGGTAGCAAATGTAACGTGGATCAGGGAAAAGGAGGTGAAAATTACATTAAATGGCAGGTCTTTGCCAGTTAGGACAGCTGCACAAAAGATCTCCTGGAACTGACTTTGATGAAATTAACCTGAGTTCAAGTTGAGATGACAGAATAATAAACATAGGAAATAAAAGATAAAGGAGAAAGAAAAGATAGTACATTCTTTCTCTGAGTGAAAGTTGTAGCATTCAGTTATGAGACAACCAAGAAAAGTGTTCTATCCCTTTGACCACAATTGGTAAGTAGTTAAGGATTGGTTGCTAGAGAAGGAAGAGGGCTAACTATTTACTCTTGGGAATAATGAGTTTGGAAAGTAGATGTGTGTATTCAAGTCTAGTTGCTGGGTACAATTATTAATATTGCAGTTGGAGCTACATTGGAAGGAAAATCATTATCCTGTACACTATTTGATTGGGCGAGGCTAAAGGAAAAAAAGAAGTGACAGGCAGGGAGAGGTAAGATGGAAAATGGGTACAAGCTGTTCCATGGGAAGAGACTTTGTAAATGTGGTGCCAGTGTAAATTTCCATTCCCCCATTCTGAACTCTTGATTCAGGAACTTCATACTTAGGCTGATGCCATTGAATATCAGGTTGTCTGTAACAAACGTGTCCATGATGAAATTGTGAATGAGAGGGCAGACCTGGTGTCCATCACTGAATTGGCTGGAAAGTGAGGTGGGGGCAGTGCTCCTCCTCAATGAGATCTATCCAGCTGAGTACTAAGGAATACATTAGCCTCAACCATTCTGTTCCAAACATGGGTATAATGCCACATTTGTAGGTTGACCAGAGGTACAAGCTGGGGTTGCTGCTATTTTATAATCTTCCAGCATATAGCAGCTAACCTTCACCAAAGTAGACACTGATACTGTAATGAACATTATTGGATTGTATTATGGCCACACAGGATGTTTTAAAGTAGCACTTGTCAGATAATATCTAGCAAAAAAACTACTGGTGCTACAATAAATTGACACCTAAGGTGTCAAAGCAAATTTTTATTTTGTGTTTCTCTGTCTCTTTCTCAATCTCTCTCTCTCTCTCTCTCACACACACACACACAGACACGTTCCAAAAATAAGTATTCATTGCTCACCACCCAAGATACAGTTATTTAGAAAATCTGGAAAAGAATACTCTTCCCAATAAATGCAGGTTTTGCATTTATTCAGGAAATATATTCTAGACTACCTGTATATGAATGAGGTGTCAACAAAAGGAACCTTCCCGACTACAATACATATTTTTCATTGCCTCAACATCGCTAGTTACATCCCAAATTCTACATTTCCTAAGGCTCACTTTACCTTGAGGCAAGGTAAAGCAGTACAACAAATGTACATGAGTATATTTACAATATTATACAAATACCAGATTAAAATTTCTTCAATGTAAGGGATGCTGTCAGGACTTGTCTACTTGGTTTGATGTTATCTGTATACTTTATTCTACCTCCCAGGTGTTCTTTATTACTGCTAAACTCCCCTTATTGCTTGCACTCCACTTGCCTAATACAATCAGCTTACTTTGGCGGTTTGGCAGAACTTACTGAACTGAATCCAATTCTTTGCTTACCCAATAATCTCAAAACAACCAGGGAAACATATGTGCTCAATTACATACAATGTTGTAGAATCAGAACACCTCACAATACCATTGCTTTCCAATAACTGTTATTATTAATTATTATTATCATTATTATTTATTCACAAAAAATATAATACACAGCAAATGAGATTTATATGCTGGATTTCGTATCACTATATCACAAGTCGAACACTTCCCAAGCGTCTAGGTTGGTAACAACAACAACAACAACAACAACAACAACAACAACAACAACTACTACTACTACTACTACTACTACTACTACTACTACTACTATTATTATTATTATTCTGTTATTATTAAATAAATCTCACAAATAAATTTCAAAACCATTGGGAATAATTCTTGGCATGTGAACAGAACTTCCTTGAGTCTGAATATGGACCAAATAGACCAAGAAGCGAAGAAGATCATAGGTGGGTGTTTCAGTTGCAGACCATAAAATCATGGTACTAAGAAAAAAATCCAAAGATGCAAATAATGCCTTAAATAATAGAATAGAATAGAATAGAATAGAATAGAATAGAATAGAATAGAATAGAATAGAATAGAATAGAATAGAATAGAATAATAGAATTGGAAGGGACCTTGGAGGTCTTCTAGTCCAATCCCCTGCTTAGGCAGGAAACCCTACACCACTTCAGACAAATGGTTATCCAACATCTTCTTAAAAACTTCCAGTGTTGGAGCATTCACAACTTCTGGAGGCAAGCTGTTCCATGGATTAATTGTTCTTACTGTCAGGAAATTTCTCCTTAGTTCTAAGTTGCTTCTCTCCTTGATCAGTTTCCACCCATTGCTTTTTTTAAATAAAAATATTTTATTTAAAGAACAATTAAAAACAAACAAACATACAAACAACCAACAGGACATAACAAAGACCTAAATACGTAAAAGTTGCTTCTTTTTCTACCCTCAGGTGCTTTGGAGAATAGGTTGACTCCCTCTTCTTTGTGGGAACCCCTGAGATATTGGAACACTGCTATCATGTCACCCCTAGACCTTCATTTCGTTAAACTAGACATACCTAGTTCCTGCAACCGTTCTTCATATGTTTTAGCCTCCAGTCCCCTAATCATCTTTGTTGCTCCTCTCTGCACTCTTTCTAAAATCTCAACATCCTTTTTGCATCGTGGCGACCAAAACTGAATGCAGTATTCCAAGTGTGGCCTTACCAAGGCATTATAAAGTGGTATTAACACTTCACGTCATCTTGATTCTCTCCCTCTGTTAATGCAGCCTAGAACTGTGCTGGCTTTTTTGGTAGCTGCTGCACACTGCTGGCTCAAATTTAAATGGTTGTCCACTAGGACTCCAAGGTCCCTCTCATAATTACTACTGTTGAGCAAGGTACCACATATACTATACCTGTGCATTTTGTTTTTCTTGCCTAAATGTAGAACCTTACTTTTTTCACCATTGGAATTTCATTTTGTTAGATAGTGCCCAATGTTCAAGTCTGTCAAGATCCTTCTGTATCTTGAGCCTATCTTCTGGAGAGTTGGCTATTCCTGCCAGTTTGGTGTCATCTGCAAATTTGATGAGTTCCCCATCTATCCCCTCGTCCAAGTCATTGATGAAGATGTTGAAAATACTGGGTCTAAAACAGAGCCTTGGAGTACTCAAGGTGAACCTTTCATCACCTTGCATTCCTTTCAAAGTTAATTTTTCTTCCGAAAAAATCCTAACGATCAGTAAAGACTATATTAATAATGAGGAAAAAAAGCTTTTCAAGAACTCACTAACAGACCATTACCATGATATTATAAATACCTTACTCTTACAATTATTGCTTCTATAAGAAGTCCTAACTCATGATAATACCATGCTGAGAACTCTTCCTCATATCTATTTTTTCAACTTTTATATCACTGTTTTAATTCTATTTTAAGAAGAAATATTTTGTACATACTATGAGGTTGAACCTATTTGCACACTGTATTTTTGTAACAAAAGTTTCATTTAATTAATTTTATTTAACTTTTAGAAGATATTTATCACAAAGGCTAGGACTTTTACCTGTTTAAGTTTTGGGTGATGGAACAGAAGAAAGAATATTAACCACAGAAAGCCTGAATAGATTTGCAATTTCTTTGAGATTCATTTGAGTGCCACAGAGAAGACAAAGTTTTGTGTGCCTTAAGGGGAATAATACAAACATTTTTTTCATTGTAAGGAAGTGACTTTCACTTAATGCTATAGTTATCCTGCCTTTTGATCCTACTGCAATAAACATCATGGGGAAATTGTTTGCTTCCTTTCTCACACAAAAGGCACGTTCATGAATAACAATAAACCATAATTAAGTTCCAAGCACAGGCAGGAATCCCCTCTCCTGTCCCTCCCTTGTTATTTGTACACTAATAAACCAGGCTTCAGGTTTGTTTCAGAAGATTCAAGGTTTGTTATGTAAAATCCAGAAACAGTGGTTTAAAATTATTTTCTAGAAATAATTGGGAATTTCAATAGCTAAGAAAATTAAATATGTGAACAATTTTAAATACACTGGAATATTATGAAGCACATCTAAAGAAACAAATGGCATTATTGTTTTTAGACACACAGAAGGCCTTCGATAATGTGAATTGGAAATTTATGATAATGCAACTACAAATGATGGATTTTGGGGAATAGTTTATAAATGTGGTTAAAACTATATATAATGATCAATCAGCTAAAGTGATAGTTAATGGTGAAATGACCGAAAATGTGAATATTAGAAAAGGTACCAGACAATGATTTCCACTGTCTCCACTATTGTTTATCTTAACATTAGAAATTCTAAATAGAAAGATAAGATAGGATGTGGAAATAAAAGGGACGAAAATTAGAAAAGAAGAATTTAAATTGCAAGCATTTGCGGACGATTTGGTGTTTATTATGGAAGATCCAGTAGAAACAGCCCCAAGATTAATGAGGCAAATAGAGCAATATGGAGAAGTGGCGAGGCTGAAAATCAATAAGGATAAGACAAAAATAATAGTAAAAAATGTGACGGAAAAACAAAAGAGCAAAATATTGGAGCAGATAGGCATACAAATAGTAAAGAAACTTAAATATTTGGGTATCCAACTATCAGCCAGATGTGTAACAATAAAAGAAGATAATTATTATAAATTGAGAAATCAAATTGAGATTGACTTAGAGAAGTGGAAAAACCTACAATTATCACTAATGGGAAGAATAGCTTTAATCAAAATGAACATTTTGCCTAGAATTTTATTTCTATTTCAAACGATACCGATAAAACTGGAGAAAAAATATTTTGAAGGATTGAATAAAATAATATGGAAATTTATATGGCAAGGGAAGAAAGCAAGAATAAATGTTAAAATGTTGCAAGATACAGTACATTTATTGAATAGCCCGAAGGCCTTTTCAAAAAAAAGAAAAACAGAACAAACAGGTACAGAAACAACCGTACAAAAATATATATGGTACATGACATCAAAATTCAACGATAACAAAATTCAATAACTAAATTTCTAAAACTAGATAACCCAAATAAAATATCTCGTCTCTAACTCAGCTCATCTTTCTTACAATCAATGAAATTCTTTTCAATGTAGCTGGCTCATATTGCTGTCATCCTATTAAGATAGCGAGTGATAGCCCTTACCAGGGGAGGAGAGTCTGCCTTCAATAGAAATGTTAATTTATGCCTTACATTCCAGTGGGAAAATTTATTTATAATTGGGAAGATATTGTTTTCTTACTTCCTCATACATCCTACATTCAAATATTATATGCACTGTATCCTCGACAACGTTTGCCCCACATATACATGTTCTTTCGTCATACGGGATTTTCCGATACCGGCCGAATTTAACGTTAGTATCTAAAAGTTCAAATCTAAACTTGACAAATAATTCTCTCTTCACTGATGGCATTTCTAGGAGTAAATATTTTTCCAGGGTGACAAGATGCAAGACTTAGAGGGGGGGGGGGGTTCGGTCTACCGAACTGGGAGATTTATTATCAAGCGGCAGTGTTAACATGGTTAAATGAATGGGTTTTATTGAGAAATGTAAGATTGTTAACTTTGGGAGGACATGATTTGCAACTAGGATGGCATGCATTCTTATGGTACGGGAAAATAGAATACACTCATATTTCCAGAGACACTATGTAAGAAATAGCTTATTAAAGGTATGGGAGAAAGTAAAAGAAAAAAACTATAGAGCAGTGATGGCGAACCTATGGCATGCGTGCCACAGGTGGCATGCGGAGCCATATCTGAGGGCAAGCGAGGCGTTGCCCTATGTCAACTGCAGCGCGCATGCACACTTTGGACAGCTGATTTTCAGCCTTCTTTTGGGCCATTTTTGCTCTCCCCAGGCTTCAGGAAAGCCTCCTAAACCCTGGGTATGGCGAAAAACGGCCCAATGGCCCAACCAGAAGTTTGTTTCCGAACTTCCGGTTGGCCCATTGGGCCATTTTTCGCCATCCCCAGGCTTCAGGAGGCTTTCCTGAACCCTGGGGACAGCGAAAAACAGCCTAACGGGCCTACCGGAAGTCCGGAGGCTTCAGTGAGTCCTGTGCGCTTGCGTGGGGGGAGCACGGTGAGGTTGTATGCATGCACGGGGGGCAGCGTGGGGTTGTGCACATGCACGGGGGGAGGGCATTGCATTATGGATGTGGGCACACACGCGCCCACTATCGCGCACGCGTGCACCATTTTGGCACCCAAGCCAAAAATGGTTCGCCATCACTGCTATAGAGAAATACCAATGTGGCTTTCAACTATGGAAACGTTGACATACCCAAAATTGACAAATATACAAAATATAATTAGATACAAGGACATTTTAACAAAAAAGGGAGAACTGAAACAAAAACAAGATTTAGAAAAACAAGGAATTAACTTAGATTGGTATATATATATATGCAAATACAATCAAGGCATAAAGAGGATTTTAAAGAATATGGTTTTAATTTTGGAAAATCAGAACTGGATGAGATACTGATAGGAACAGATGAAAAAATGATTAAAAAACTATATAATTACATGCTACAGGTAAAAATGGAAAAAGAAGTGGTGAAAGAAACAATGATCTCTTGGGCAAGAAACTTTGGTTATACAATTGAATTAGATAAATGGCAACAGCTATGGGAAAGAAATTATAAATTAACAATGGCAACAACATATAAAGAAAGTTTATACAAAATGTTTTACAGATGGCACATGTCACCAGAGAAAATAGCAAAAATGTTTAAGGATAAATCAGCAAAATGTTGGAAATGTCATCAAATTCCAGTATCTTATTATCATATGTGGTGGACGTGTAAAGAAGCAAGAAATTTTTGGACTAAAATACAAATGTGCTTAGAAAAAATGTTAAAATGTGAGATAGAATTAAGACCAGAAACATTCCTATTGGGTATCTTACCAGAAAAATACAATAAAGAAGATACTTATTTGATAGTACATATAGTAACGGCAGCTAGAATAGTATTTGCACAAAATACTACTCTAGTATTTGCACAAAAAGTATTTGAGTCTCAGCGACTGCGGCTTCCGTGACGGCGGGCATGGCAGTGGCATTTACAAAAGCAGCCTGGGAAAACCTAAAAAACGGGGCAACTTGTCATTTGTGCTCTCTCTCTCGGCTCCCGGACGGGGGAGAGAGAGATAGAGCACAAGCGAAAGGCAGGCACTCACAGGCAGTTTTACCAACTCCTGCTGTAGCGTTGCGCACACCCTACGGGACTGGCTCACTTCCTCTGGGCTCTGCCTCCGGCGGCGTTTTGAAACACGCTCCTGCCTGCGAGGAAGAGTAGGAGGAGGCGAGGCAGGGATTGAAGCTCTGGAAGGGGGAGAGCCCCACCCCCCATTCGCCAGTGAGACACGGAAGGGCCCTGGGATCTGTCACCCTGCACCTCTGACTCGGTGGGCGACTCTCTCAGCAGGCTCTGTAGCGGGGCCCTCCCGCCGCCTCAGCTGTTTCTCACCACGCCACTGGGCATGAGTTCAATTGCTGGGTGGGTTGCTGCTGCTGCCACTGCCTTCTCTCTCTCTGAAGAAAGAGGGGGGCTTGGAACAAATGGGCAAAAGTGGGCAGTGAAAAGCTGAAAAGCCTGATTGGCCTTATTATGGGGACATGTATTATTTTCGGGGAAACACGGTAGTAAGGGATGCTCTCTTTAATGTCTGGATAAAGATTTAAAAAACCATTATACATCTCCACCCCGTCGCAATTCAGGGAGGCAGTGGATGTGATGTGCCGTTGCCTGGACGATGTTAGGATCTGGATGTGAAGGAACAGGCTCAAGCTCAACCCTGACAAGACTGAGTGGCTGTGGATGCTGCCTCCTAAGGATTATACCAATTGTCCCTCCTTGGTCTTCGGGGGAGACAAATTATCTCCCTCAGACCGAGTTCGCAATTTGGGGGTGCTCCTAGATCCACAGCTAAAATTAGACCAACATCTTACGGCTGTGGCTAGGGGCGCCTTTGCACAGGTTCGCCTGGTGCACCAATTGCGACCATATTTGGAGAAGGAGGCTTTACTCATGGTCACTCATGCCCTTGTCACCTCTCGTTTGGACTACTGTAACACACTCTACATGGGGCTACCCTTGAAAAGTATTCGGAGACTGCAATTGGTGCAAAATGTGGCTGCGCGAGCTGTGGTGGATGTCTCCAGATACACCCATGTAACACCCATGGCCATGGAGTTGAAAGAGAGAGACGATTCGGATTATTATGAAATATGGAATAAGGTATACAATTGGCTCAAAAATAGAAAGTGATATGATAATAGAAGGAATGTTAACTGGAGTAATTAAACAGCTTTACGTTTAAAGATGTAAATACAAATGTAAATACAATGTAGAGATGAAAAATTAATATCCGTAGAATTGTTAAAAGATATATTAATAGAATGTTATTATACTAATAGAGAAATATTCTGTGCATGCGCAGAGGGTAAAAGAACCCAAATGGCGGTGTCCGGGCAGGTGGGCAACACCTTGCGCTGCCGTCACGACTGGCTCTCCGACGCCCGGCAGGCACGCCCGAACCGGGAGCATTTCACCCCTGGGTTGACCCCCTTTTCTTTGTGGCAACCCCTGAGATATTGGAACACTGCTATCATGTCACCTTTAATCCTTCTTTTCAATAAACTAGACATACCCAATCCCAGCAACTGTTTTTTCTATGTTTTAGCCTTCAGTCCCTTAATCATCTTTGTTGCTTTTCTCTGCACTCTTTCTAGAGTCTCGACATCTTTTTTATATCATGGTAACCAAAACTGGATGCAATATTCGTGTGGTCTTACAAGAGCATTACAAAGTGGTATTAACACTTCACATGATCTTGATTCTATCCCTTGTTAATGCAGCCTAGGACTGTGTTGACTTTTTTTTTTGGCAGCTGCTGCACACTGCTGGCTCATATTTAAGTGATTAGGAATCCGAGATCCCTCTCACAATTACTACTATTGAGCCAGGTAACACCTATTCTATACCTGTGTATTTGGTTTTTCTTGCCTAAATGTAGCACTTTTCTTTTCTTTACATTGAATTTCATTTTGTTAGATAGGTTGTTTGTTAAATGTATATGGAACATATCTCTAAGAAAATGCAGAGATTTGCAAAATCTCCACAAAAAGGTTTTTAAAATAAAAAATACAAAACACACAACCTGTAAAGTAAAATGAGTAGCGATCAAGAGTAGTGATGCTTCATACTGCCCATAAACTCTTAAAAATCATTTGTATGGCTTTAGAGATTACGTCATTTTTTAAAAAAATGCCCAGTTGCATATTCTGTTAAGCAGGTTTGTGTTGTAATTCTCATTCCTCCCTCCCCCAGCAAAATTATTGTGCATATACTGTAGCAGCTGCCTTGAACATTTTATACATGCTACAGTTCCCAAAGAACTGCAGAAATAACAGCCCATCCCTGAAAAAGCAATATATTGAAAGAAAGGAGCAAACTATTCAAGCCCTGCTTATGAACTGGAGGAGAAATAGCACATCCCATTTACATGGTAAGCTACAATATAAAGCAAATCTCCTAAACTAATTAAGTCTCTAATCAAAGTGCTTATACTGAGAATGAAGAGCAAAATCATTATATATCTAATGTCTTTTGCCCTAAATGTGTATGCTTCCTACAGCTAAACCCAACAACAGTTTCTAGCTTTTCAATTTTTAAGTAGCTTTTTGAAACACTGCTGGAAGCTGTCTTAGAGAACACTAAATGTTGAGTTTGTTGCTGAATGAGTTAAGTTTACATAATATCACTATAAATGATTGGCAGATTTATCCTAACCTTAGCAATCATTTACTATGTAATGACACAGATAATAGTTTGGAAAGCTTTTGGAAAATTAATTAACTCCATACAAAATTGTTCTAATAATCAACAATAAACAAATTGGTAAATACACATTTTCCCTGAAATGTCAAATATACTTTCTTTGATTTTCTTGAGGGAATAAACTTTTGCTGGACAGTCTTGTATTAATTGTATTTATTAAAAATGTAAACAAAAAAGCCATACTAAAGAATCCTCTGTAGTGCAGTTTACTGCTGCAGTTAAAAATAATAAGTATTATTTCACAAAGTACTATCTCAGAAACACAAAATAATACTCTCTCTCTCAAATGCTGTTCGTTCTTTTGACGTTATTATTATTTTTATCAATATATGTATTATGTATCAGCATGGGTTGAATCGCTTCTTGAAAAGTTAACTGATATTTGTTTTATATCATTTATCATCAATATTTCAATTCATTCTTAATTTATCTTTGCCCATTCCTTTTCATTTAGTACACATTCAATTCACAATATTTTAAGTAATCTTCTGTAAACCCATATTTTATATTTCTATGTTTTTTCTTATTTATTATCATTAACTCTTGTTTTCTATTTAGGAGCTTAAGGATGAGTAGTCTTTTATTCAGGATTCTCTTCTATGAAAAAGAAGAGACATAAAACTACCACCAAAAACTTCAATTTTCAGTTCTAACAGCAAGTTGGTTTACATATTTTTCACAAAAAAACTACTCTTGTCTCTTCAATCTTGTTCCTTATTTCTATGCTATTATTCTATCTTTTATTCAAAATACAGCCTAGGTATCAATACTGTCATAGCCCTGCAATTATTTTCCTGTAAGCTTAATATTTAGTTCCAGAAGTTTATTTTTATTGATAAACATTATTTTTTTCTGATTTATGTTTACCCCATAAAGTTTATTTGGGTAAAATTTACTTGCTATTTCCTAGTAGAACAATATAATCTACATAATATGTTTATTATTATGCCATTAATTTTTAGACCTTTTTTCTGTGTTTATTCCATACTTTTAATACTGTGTTCATGATTAAAGAATCTCTTATATCTTGTGTGTTTCAATATCAAGCCAAAGATATTTATATAAACCATCTGGGTATCTTGCTCCCTTACAATAGAAGCAGCCCAGCTCTAAAGTAATATAATCCAGTCTTTGATGCACATGAGACATCTGGCTTGATAAAACAATTTGAAATTTGATACTACCAATCCACATCAATCTTTCAGGTCTTGAAAAATCTTAACTTTAACCCTATTCCATGCAATCCCAAACTACTGATATCCAAAAGAAACTGCCTTGGAAATGTAACAAAGCTCAACCAAGCAATACAAAACCCAATGGATTAGGGCAGAACCAGGGGCTAAGCATGGAAGAGTGAAAGGCGGAGATGCTACAAGCCATATCAAGGCTCCTCTATCAACTCAAGACATTTGCCATGGCAGTGTTTACCCAATTCCACCTCCATGCCCTCTGAATAATATAAATAGTCCTCAACTTACAATGATAATTGCGACCAGAAATTCTGTTGCTCAGTGAGGTGGTCATTAAGTGAGTCATGTAAATTTATAATCTTTTTTTGTCATATACATTAAGGCAGGGGTCGGCAACCTTAAACACTCAAAGAGCCATTTGGACCCGTTTCCCACATAAAAGAAAACACTGGGAGCCACAAAACCCTTTTGATATCTAAAATGAAGATAACACTGCATATACCATTTTTAAGCTTTATGCTATGTATAAAAAAAACCACTATAGTTTATGAAATCAATGACCTGCTACAGAGAAAACACATTTTTATTTCTGCATGCAACAAAAACATTTTGAACTCCGAAAAAAAAGATGGGTCGAAAAGTTTAATAAATCACGTGCTGGCGGGTGTGGCAAATTGGCGGTTGTGACACATATTTTGAGCAACGGAGCCGCAGCAGAGGGATGAAAGAGCCACATGCGGCTCCAGAGCCGCAGGTTGCAGACCCCTGCATTAAGGGAATCACTGTGTGGTTATTAAGAAAAAATAAAAACCAGATGAGAACCATGCAGACTGAAGTGAAAACATACTGTATGTAGCTGACCTTGTAATGATGAATCCAAATAAATTTGTACTTTTCAGAGGGGATCTCAATGCTAGATTTGACCCCAATGACTACACCTCTATACAAACCAAAATATTTCCCCTCCCATTTCTAAAGATGACAGATTCCTCCTTACCTATTGTTCAAAAGACCAAAAACCAAGCTTTGCAGATCTCTGGCTCAAACACATTTTAAATGGTACACTTGAAAGTGACCATCCAGCCAAATTCACTTACGTATCTGGCTCCAGAATGAGTGCTATTGATTATATAATTGTCTCCAGGGACCTTCTGCTTTATGCAAAGGCCCAGAAGTTATGCCTAAATTTGACAGTGATCATTTCCCAATCCTGCTTCAGTTAAATGCTTTCAATCAAGAAACACATATTGAGGATTGCTACCAAGCCTTACTAATGCCAGCAAGAAGAACTTACTGCTAAGCAAGTGAAAAAAAAAAACCCTCCCCATCTGAATCAAATAATAACAAAGCTATTGGTCTCAGATCACCTACTGAGCCTCCAGTCTGCCCTGACATCAGATGAATCTCCTGATGTACTCTTGAATAATTATAACATACTTACCCAAGAGCTCCACCAACATCTAACTCATATTAACAGTGCATCCTCAAAGCAACAACAGCACCATTCCAAGCCATGGTGTCAAGCATGGAAATCAGGAAACTCTGGCAGTTCAAATGTATATAAGGGTTTATTGCAAGCTTTGCCGATGATGTAAAACTTTTTAACCTCACCGACAATACTGCTACCCTCCAAAAAGACCTCGACTTTGTGTCAGAATGGTCAAACAACTGGCAACTCCAAATCTCAACCAACAAATGCTCTGTCCTACACATTGGCAAAAAGAATCAGAACACCAAATACAAGCTGAATGGACACGACCTTGCAGACGACCCTCACTCTGTCAAAGACCTAGGAGTACTCATATCAAATGATCTAAGTGCCAATGCCCACTGCAACAACATCGCCAAAAAGGCATTAAGAGTTGTAAACCTAATCTTACGTAGCTTCTTCTCCGGTAATATTACACTACTAACCAGAGCATACAAAACATTCGCCAGACCAATCCTTGAATACAGCTCATCTGTCTGGAACCCACACTGCATATCGGACATTAATACAATAGAGCGTGTCCAGAGATATTTTACGAGAAGAGTCCTCCACTCCTCTGCTCGCAACAGAATATCATACACCACGAGACTTGAAATTCTGGGCTTAGAAAACTTAGAACTACGTCGCCTTCCACATGACCTAAGTGTAGCTCATAAAATTATCTGCTACAACGTCCTTCCTATCAACGACTACTTCAGCTTCAACCACAACAATACATGAGCACATAACAAATACAAACTCAAAGTGAACTGCTCCAAACTTGATTGCAGAAAATACGACTTCAGCAACAGAGTGGTTAATGCCTGGAACTCACTACCTGACTCTGTGGTTTCCTCCACAAATCCCCAAAACTTTACCTTTAGACTGTCCACTGTTGACCTCACCCCATTCCTAAGAAGTCAGTAAGGGGCATGCATAAGCGCACCAGCGTGCCTACTGTCCCTGTCCTAATGTTCCCTTTTATTCGTATCCATTTCATGTATTCACAGTTATGTTTATACTTATATCTGTTACCTAATACATGAAGAAAGAAAGAAAGAAAGAAAGAAAGAAAGAAAGAAAGAAAGAAAGAAAGAAAGAAAGAAAGAAAGAAAGAAAGAAAGAAAGAAAGAAAGAAAGAAAGAAAGAAAGCTTAAGCTCTCTATAAGAATCTGAACTACTAAACATTAAAGCAAATTGGCAGTAGATAAGAGTCAGTGGAATTCAAGGTGGTCTGAGCTGTGCTTAGATCACTTGTGGGCACAAAGTCCATCGAGACTGATGACATGTTTGACCACTCCCTGGGCTCAGCCTGGTCATCTCCTACACATGGTTTGACAAGGATTGTGTTGTGTTAATGACAATTCAATGATCTGAACTCACAGTGTCCCAATTTTGCATCATTAGAACTTGTTCAGTCCAAATTTCTAAGATCAGCCATTCAAGTTCCAAAATGTGTCTCTAATACTACCCCGCAACTAGAGATAGGAGCCTAGAGTGTGGGTGACTATTGACTCAAACTGTCTTTTTTTTCCCTTGCCCCATTAACTATGAGGGATGATTTTCAGTCCACATGGAAGAAGACTGTGGGAACTAAAATCTCATCCTTGGCCTTCTTTCCAGGTCTTCTATGGGATATGATCAGGCAAAAGCATTCACTAAACAGCATGTAGCAGATACAGAACACCAATGGGACCTAGTCAGGTCTCCAATCTTTATTGCCAGTGAGACCAATAGCTATTCTCCTATGGCATACTTAACTAATATTGAAGTACCTAGCCACCAGAAGGTCTTTATTCTGGCACAATGCCATGCCTTCCCTTCAGCTGTCTTTGAAGGCAAATACAAATTGATCCCCTATCTGGATTGACAATGCCCCTGTGACTCTGAACATCTGGAAACTACAGTTTGTGCACTTCCCCAGTGTCTGTATTACAGAGACATTTGTACTAGCCCCAGTTCACCATTATTGCATAAACCAGAGTGGACATGACAATTTCATACCTCACTGCTGCTTTCAGCTACCAATCTCTCTATATATAAAAGTGAAAACCACTTACGCATTAATCACAAAATCTCCAGAACCGTAAATCCTACAAACTTGAAATTTGCCACATGTTCCTCTTGGCTTCTAGGTGCTCACTAAGAAAGGATTTTTTTGAAATGACCATCAGAGCATGAGTATTTCTTATATTATTATTAACAAGCTCTGATGCTAACGAGTTCTACTCCCCCTCCCCACCAGAAAAGAAATCTGATCCAAATGCAAAACACAAGCAGAGGAGTTTCGCTTTTGCTTTCACAGCAGCAAGCAGCTTTACCACAGAACAGCTGAGCTAAGCCACGCTAGCCAGATGAATACCGCAGAGACAGATATTTTTTCCTTATTTTCCTCCTCAGTTCAGACGAATCTGTTCCTTCTACTGTAACAGCAGTTAAAGGGAAAAGAGGCAAAAAACGCAGGAAAAGATTTACAAATGCGATTAGGAAAACACAAGTAAGGGAAGCTGCCTGTTTCTCCCATGGCCAGTTCTATGTGGCATGCTCCAGAGTCAGTTCACCTGGCAGCCTGGTCATCCTCCAGCCAGAGAGCAAAACCAGGAATGTTGTTTACAGGGAGGTCCTGAGCAATTCATCTGAGGGACGAATTGAAAATCTATGCTATGCAAATGATGTCTTCATATGTAACAGAAACTAGCTTACCATCTCTAACGAAATAATACAGTCCCTTTTTTAACTACTCATTAATTTTCAAGCTTTAAGTGTCAATTTATCAAGCCCCATCACATACTGTAGTTTGGTAGCGAAGCACGGGTATTTAGCTAGTATTATATAATATTGCCAGGTTCTGGTTTAAGCAGCACTTAAAATTCATCAGAAGATGGCCTATGCCCGTGATGGCGAACCTATGGCACGGGTGCCACAAGTGGCACGCGGAGCCATATTGGTGGGCACGCGAGCTCAGGTCCGGCGTGCATGTGTGCACCAGCCGGCTGATTTTCGGGCCTTCTGGGCCCACTGGGAGTCGGGAAACAGGCTGTTTCCAGCCTCCAGAGGGGGTGGGGAAGGCCATTTTCGCCCTCCCCAGGCTCCTAGAAAGGCTCTGGAGCCTGGGGAGAGCGAAAAATGGGCGTGCCATTGCATGCTGGGAGCAGGGGGGTCATGCGTGCATGCGCGGGGGTGCATGGAATTATGAGTGTGGGCACGCACACACGTGATCCCCGCATTCCCCCCCCCTTTGGCACGTGAACCAAAAAAGGTTCGCCATCACTGGCCTATGCCATAAACCACTGTTAATGAGCATCTAGTTCACATTTCTAAAGTGCTCTGTATTATGATAGATCTAGTTTGCCATATTCTCCGATAGTACATCCACATCCTACTCCTATTCCTCCTTTTAGACTTTTTAAAGATTTGTTTATATATATTTTTAGCTTTTTATATGTACAGTATTTCTTGTTCTAATATATTGTTTACATTTCTTAATTCTTTGTAAGAATTAAACCCTCCTTATGCTGATCTTTGAGCGTAATAAAGACTTGATTTGACTTAACTTTAACCCTCAGCATTTTATTTGATCATATAAAATTAATTAATTGTCTCTGCCAATCATTTAATATAAATTCTTAGTGGAATTGTTAGAAATAAAAGTTGAGCTTCAGTAAAACATTCATTTTTACTGTTGCTATTTTTCTAGCCAAGCCAATTTTAGCTTTCTCCATTTAAAGTATCATTGTCATTATATTTTTTAAAGTCTATTAATAGTCTGAAAGAAGTCTTTATTATGGTTTGTTCAATAAGATGTACATGTTTACATTTGAGAATTTACCTAAAAAAGCAACGGAACCCCTGCAGCAAATAGCACAGTTTTATATTACTGTGAAAAGTTTAGGTACCTGGGAACTTATTTCCCAGGTACCTAAACTTTTGGCAGTAATATAAAACTGTGCTATTTGCTGCAGGGGTTCCGTTGCTTTTTTAGGTAAATTCTCAAATGTAAACATGTACATCTTGTTCTTGTTAACCTAATATCCTGATACCAAGCCATATTTTTGATACCAAGTGATAACTGACATTATTGATTCCAAAGAATGCCTTGGATGAGTAACTGAAAGTACAACATAATGTGCATATAATATTAATTTACGTTCTTAATTTTATTTCTTTGTGACTTCCTTGCCAATAATTCTAATGCCAGAAAAAAATAAAGAAGGAGAAAGGAAAGCGTTTTGGGGATAAAGATCAGTTTACCATTATCTTGGCATTTTTTATATAAATATTCTTTATCCATGTAAGAAAATTAAAACTGCAGTTCATCTTTTTTCAGGAATATAAAAGGCTATTACAAATTATCAAAGACTTTATCTGAATTTAGAAAAATAATGGTTGATTTCTTGATTTTTGAAAATATATTATTAATAAGATTGAAAATATATGTTACTTTTTTCATGTATCTCTTCAGGACAAATCAACTCTGGTCAGGACTTGTGAGATAAGTTAAAAAGCTGTTTAATATCTTTTAAACAGTATTGCCATAAAGCATAAACAGTTTTTAATCTACATTCAGTAAACACAAAAGTCTAAATGACTTTGGACATGTTGTGTCATTTCCTTCTGACACCTTTGTACAATAAAAAGGACCAACTGGAGAACACACATGAAGCCATCAACTACATCGTTGAAGCAGAAAAATTCACAAAGGAAAAAGAAAACACACACTACCCTCATCAGCAGAGACAGCAATGGCAAACTAGAAACACAGGTTTATTTAATTTAAAAAAAAACACCCACAACAACCGAGTGCTCAATTACCAAAGTAACAACCCAAACTCCCACCAGAGAAGCTGCGTAAGAACACTGTTTAGACTAGGACAAACACATTACGGTAACCCTGAATATCCCAAAAAGGAAACATCTGTACATCTTCCACAAAATGGATATCCAGTTATCCATGCAACTTCACCAAAAAGTGCCTGACCAATCAACCTAACATAGCACAACCTACACAATCTGTGAAAAGGATAAAACTTCCATGCATCAAAAACATCTCAGAAACCACCAACAAACTATTACAACCACATGGCATAAGCATAGCATACAGTATAAACCAACTAAAGCCCTCCAAAACATCCCAAGTAAACCAAAAGAACAAGCAGCCTAGGAATCATCTACAATATGAAGTGTAAGAATTGTAACAGCCACTACCTAGGATAAACAAGCAGAAGACTGGAGGAACACATCCATAAACAGCAACTAGCTGTCAGAAGACACAGTGAACACACCTTAATTTCAAACACATAGACAAACTTAGCCATAGTTTCAACTGGAAAACTGTGACCATCCTAGACCAAGCCAAGAACCAAAATGCTAGAGAAGCCTTGACACTCTGACAAATTGGCCATCAACCAGTACATAGACATAAACAACATCTACAAACCATTCAAGGGACAATCAACAAGCCAAAAGGTGAACAAAAGGACCAGAACACCTCCTCACTAGCAATCAACACCAGATGAACAGAGATTAACATGAGACCAAGAATCAAGCAACAAACAATACCTCAATCAAGGAACTGCTAAACAAGCTAACAGCAAACAGTCCAACCAAAGAACCACCAAAGGCCACTAGAAATGTAAAATGACAGTAAGCCCCACTCCCTACTAGCACTTATGATGTTAACCTAGTTTGGGGAATGAAATGTTTGCAAATAAACAACAAAGCTCAAGAGCACCAGGAACCCTCATTCCCCCCTTTGTAACCAATAGATATAAAAGCTCTTGCCACAAGAAAGGAACAATTTGTTGTTATAGTATGTCAGTCATTACTTGAATTAATGACTTAATCATCAATTGCTGAATTAATGAATTCCTGAAAGATCTTATAATATACTACAGAAAAAAATAATCTGATCCTAGAGATTTGTTCAATTTCAGTTTCTGTATTGCTTCTTTTGTTTCATCTCCTGTGATTGATTTATTAAAAGCTTCCTTTTGTTGATCTATACATTTTGTAAAGTGTGTTGCATTTAAGTACTTTTTGATCTTTTCTAGGTTTGATGTCTGTTTACTGTATAATCAAATCTAATATTTAACTAATTAATTAATCATATCTTCTGTTGTTGAAACATACCTTTTCTCATCCCAAATAAAAGTAATAATTCTTTTTTTTCTTGTTCTTTGTGCCAACAGTTTCTCAGGTTTATTATTTTTAAAAAATATTTATGTATGAGTTGTACAAACTAAAAGCAGGATGGTGATGGTGGGGTGGTAGTGGTGATTCCCTTTCAGGGTAAGGAACACATGCAAAACATGGAAAAAAGTTTAAATAGTATTACAAAGAAAGAAACATAAAACATAGAAAAAGAAATATAGCTAAATCTAGCTTGCACCAACACTATTCCAAATACTCCTGCATACCTTTATTCTTGCAAAACATCCTTGCTTCATATTCATAAACGGCTCTTCATTTTTTAATTTCTTACCTCTCGTTATGAAAATATATTCTGTTTCATGTTACCGGTACCACTATTTTCTCAATGCTCCCTTTCCTTTTGACTCATTCACTCTTTCTTCATAAATTTGTTTTGTGATTCAGTCATTCTTTCTACATGACTAAACAATCTCCATATTTCTTTCATATATTTGATTTTCACATTCATTTATTCAGCACCCATTCATTTTTGTTTCTATCACTTCCTTTAGCATGCAAGCTTCTCAAATACCCATCCCTGATACATTCAACTTAGGTTTTTATAGCTCTGGATATAGCCAGCTCCCACTTCCACCTAACAAAGTAGGGAGAAATATGGTTTCACGCATAGCTCTATTCATACTTCTTTTGACAAATATTTATTTCTCTGAAGAGTCTACAATGTACTTATTGCATTTCTTTCATATTTTTCATGTCCTAACATTTCTCTATCTTTAGTAAACATTCTATTAATATATCAAATTTATTTATATGTTCTAATGCATTGCCATTTAGTTAGAACTTATTATTTCCATGTATATGGCCACCCATCTCAAATACATGATTCTAGGAGTTTTTCAACAATACACATACACCCACACACTCTCTTTCTCTCTCACAGACACACACAAACATAAAAGTCATTAAAACATATAATACTATCAGCAGTAGAAGTTCAAAATCAACATAACCACTATATAGGTCAACCGCATATCTGGATACCTAAGCCCAGTGGTAAAACCATATATTTATGGCATTATGAATGGCCACTAGGATTGAAGCCAATCTAATTACAGTAGTGGTTCCCAACCTCTGGTACGTGTACCACTAGTGGTACGCGAGGGCCTTCCAGGTGGTACGCGAACACTTTTGGGGTCATGAACGATTTTTAGTTAGTTATTTTTTACTTCACAAAAATGTTTACTGCCTAACACAAGATAATCTGGCAACGATTTGCAACTGTTGCCACACGCCACCCACCTGGTCCCAGCGCCCCGAGAATCCAGTTGCTGGATGCGCAGGGCCAAAAAAGGAACGGTACAATTATGGAAATAAAGTGATATCTGATCGAATTTAGTTTCTCTGGAACCAGGTGGTACGCGGCGACTCTACGGGACCTCCCACTGGTACTCGATCACAAAAAGGTTGGGAACCACTGAATTACAGGGATTGATATTCCAAAAGGCTAGTACCATGACAAAAAGGGCTCTGCATAGGACCCGCCATACAACTTCCTTAACAGTTGGAATCCAGAATATCTCCTTAAATCCCCCTTAATTTTTTCTTTCGAACAGAATTACCTTGGACGTAGTGGTGGTATTCAGCCGGTTCTATCTGGATCGGGCGAACCAGCGCTGACTGCGGGTGGCCCTGCCCACCCGCCCGGACGTAAGCACGTCGTGTTTTTTATGCTCTGCGCATGTGCAGAAGGCTTTGCGCATGCACGGACGAGGCACGTGTGAGGGAAGTGAGCGAGTGAGCGCACTCACATTTGCGAACCGATAGGGAAGGTAAGTTAATACCACCCCTGCTTGGACTTGATGCATTAAGTCCATTGTCTTTACAAAAATCAAATCACATACATATTTCCTCCAAATCATTCAGGTTTTCAGACAGCAGCTTGTCAACATCTTCACACAAAACACATATATACTTACGCCCCCAAACACACATCTCTAACATCAACACAGGCATTGCTTATGAATTTATCTATACTGAAAAAGCAATAGGCCATCACAGGTCTTTATCTTCGTCCTTGATTAGTATTGAACTATTTGCTAAGCATTCCATTTATTCTCATGAATAATTTATCTCTATCATATATTGCATTTACTAAATTCAGCAATCAATTATCCATTTTCCCATAATTCTAATCTATTCCTTTTATCATATGCTTTCTCTAAATCAAATGTACAATAAGCTTTCCTTCCCATTTTTATATATTTGTCAATGATCTGTTGAAGAGCAAAAATCTTATCTACAGAATCCCATCCCTATTAGCCTAAAATCTGATCGTTCTCATCTTATGTACTCTTTGGATCAGGATTCTACAATCATTTCCCAAGCATACAATTTAATCTCTATGTAGTTTTTATATTTACTCTTGCTGCCTTTTCCTTTGTACAATAAAAGATAGAAGCAGTATTTCCATTATGAACCACAGAGGCAGTCTTCACATGCACACTCAACAATATATAGATTTGGATCATTTTCCTCAATACATAAATGAACAAGAATACTATTTTTGACTCATTTGTTGAACTGGGTACAGAAAGCAGGCCACATCTCAGGCCATATTTATGTACAAATATTGAAAATTCAAAAAAGTTCACAAGGTTTTAAGCACCACTGCATAGCTAATGGAATGTATTTTCGAGGAAAAAGGAGAGGAAATGTATTGGCCATAAATTCTACTCACCACCAAGTCCCTATGAGAGAAAATCAGGTTAAAAACAAAGTCTGCTTTTAAAATTATTTTTTCACAATACTCTTTGTTATATACTAGAGATCATCTTCAAATCCCAGTAAAAGTCCTCAGGATGGTATGTTTAAGGCAGTATAGTATACATTGTTCAAATAGTTGTTTCTAAGATTACCGTATTTTTCGGACTATAAGACGCACAGGTGTATAAGACGCACCAAGATTTCGAAGAGGTAAGTAAGAAAAAAAGTGTTTGCCCTCCCCCAGCCTTCAGGAGCACTCTGCAGACCTCCCAAACCCTCTGCACACCCCGTTTTTGTGAAAAACAGGCCATTTTTGCCTGTTTGGTGCATATGCTTTCAGTGTACATAAAAGGACAAGATACATTCGTCAAGAATCATAAGGTACAACACTTAATGATTGTCATAGGGTACAAATAAGCAATCAAATCATACTGGGAATCAATCTATATAAATTGTAAGGATACAAGCAACAAAGTTACAGTCATTCAGTCATAAGTGGGAGGAGATGGGTGATAGGAACGATGAGAAGATTAATAGTAATGCAGACTTTGTAAATAGTTTGACAGTGTTGAGGAAATTATTTGTTTAGCAGAGTGATGGCATTTGGGTAAGGTGACCAGACGTCCCGCTTTTTAATAATTTGTCCCGCGTCCCGCGGCGTTTCAAAAAAGTCCCGCTTTTTAAATTTGAATTTGCCCTGCAATCCTGCCGGTTTGGCCGGGCCAGTTGGTCGGCGTAAAGCGACCAGATTTTATTTTTTGTAAAGCGGGACACTATTGACGGGGGGGGTGTTCTAGGGGAGCAAGACGGGAGGGGTCCGTCTCTCTTATCCTGCAGCTTTGTGCACCCCCCCAAACACCGCCCCTTCATCGCAGCCAGGGGTGGGTTCCCACTGGCGCAGGCTTACCTGTGTGAAATCCTGCCGGTTCGGCCGGGCCAGTCGTTCAGCGTAGAGCCGATGGAACTGGCGGCGGTCGCGGCGCGGGGCTTCTCCCGCCCGCTTCCCCCGCCCGGCTGGACGCCACCATTTGGGTTATTTGGTCCTCTGCGCATGCGCAGAACAAGATCGTCGGGACACGAAGGAGCTGCGAGGAGGGTCTTCCGAGCTCGCCCAGCTCCCCCTCAAGCTCCATTCCCCCCCACCCCTGCTGCCAGCCCAAGTGGACCTTTAACCCCTGAATTAACTCCCCACACCCCCACCTCGAAGCCCCTCCGCACCCCGGTTCCTCCTCCTCTCCGGCAGCCCCTACAGGGTGAACCGGCAGGCAGGAGAAGAGCTGGACCGGCTGGGCGCCCGGGGGAGCCGGCAGCGAGAGGGGTTAAGCGGCTCCCCACCCCGAGAGGCTGGCTCTGGGGAAGTCTCTGAGCAGCAGCCGCCGCTCACTCCGGGCTAAGCCAGGCGGCGAGCGGAAAGATGGAAGCCGGGCAAGATGCCCTGCTAGCGGTGTGAGCGGCTGCCCCGCGTCCCCTTCAGAGCAGCGTCCAAAATCTGGTCACTTTACATTTGGGGAAAAACTGTTCTTCGGTCTAGTTGTTCTGGTGTGCAGTGCTCTATAGCGTCATTTTGAGGGTAGAAGTTGAAACAATTTATGTCCAGGATGCGAGGGGTCTGTAATTATTTTCACAGCCCTCTTTTTGACTCGTGCAGTATACAGGTCCTCAATGGAAGGCAGGTTGGTAGCAATTGTTTTTCTGCAGTTCTGATTATCCTCTGAAGTCTGTTTCTGTCTTGTTGGGTTGCAGAATCAAACCAGACAGTTATAGAGGTGTAGAAGTGCCTCAACAAGTCATCACAGCTTTCTTGGAAAGATTTGGAAAGTAGTTTGCCATTGCCTACTTCCAGGGCTGAAAGCGTTGACTGGCCCAAGGACATCCTTCTAGCTTCCTATCCATGGCCGGACTAGAAATTACAGTCTCCCAGTTTTTAGCCTGATGCCTTAAGCACTGCACTAAATGGCTCTCAACTCCTGAAATAGAACTGTAATATTAAATATAATTAATTCAGAGTTAGCAACGTTCAGTGACATTTCTTTCATAAAAATATACATTCGATTGCACTGGAAGTAGTTATTAAGTAAAATATTTTGTGCATATCTCTGTAGTCTAAAAATAATGCAGGAGAGAGACATGTAAAATGGAGCAACAGATTTTTGGCTTATTTTGTTAACGAATGCAAGGGATTGTTGATATTTTTTTTTACATTATTTCTACAGCTGCTGAATGCATGCCCTCATTATAAATAGGCCAGTCAATATTTATTCTACACATCTCCTGAATAAATGTTTAGATTGGAGAAAGGGGTGGGGGAGGGAAAAATTAGAGAAGAAAAACCTAGTTAAAAATAATGGACCTCAATGATTAACACAGTTTCTAAATATTGTTTAGAATAATGATTTTAGAGAAGGAAAACTGGAGTATATATTCATTGCCCAGAGAAAGGCTCTTTAAAAAAAAAGATCCAACATTCTTTGAAATTCATATCAGAACCTAATGTTACAATTGGTCAAAACAAATTATCATTAATAAGTTAACAAGGATGTAAATCTCTTTTTTTTAAATTTTTATTTATCCAGTTCACTATACTATTCAGAAATATCCACTACCGTTGATTTATAGAAGTACAAATTAAATTATGTAACAGAATAAATCAACATTGCACTTAAATCAGTATAATCTGTTTTTCTTTTTTATATAATTTTATTAAAAGTTCTAAAAAATTAAAAACCAATACCAACTAATATAAAGTAAGAAGAAAAGAAAGAGAAAAGTCAGAAAGAAAGCTAAAAGTTCATGAAAATAAAAAATAAAATAAAAATAGAAAATAAAAAAGAAACTTCCAATCTTCTTTAGAGCAGTTAAGTACAATTATAAATTTACCTAGCACCAAGGTAGAAACCAGGAGACTGTGAGTTCTAATCCTGGCTGGTGACTTGAGCTGGTCTCTCTTTCTCAGTCCAACCCATCTCAGAGTTTGAGGAAGAAGTATTAGGTATGTTCACCACCTTTAGTTTGTTATAAAATATATTAAAATATTAAACGTGGGTTTTTTTAAAAAAAATCTAAAAAAAGGAACAGAACAGAATAACAGAGTTGGAAGGGACCTTGAAGGTCTTCTAGTCCAACCCCCTGCTCAGGGATTTTTAATTCAATTGTATAGACTGTGAAGGATGTGTGCTTTTGTTTTATTTATTATGTATAATGTACACTGAAGACGGCATTTAATTTCATTGTACGAGGTACAGTGACAATAAAGTAAACTAAACTAAACTCAGGCAGGAAACCCTATACCATTTCAGACAAATGGTTGTCCAATCTCCTCTTTAAAACCTCCAGTGTTGGAGCATTCACAACTTCTGGAGGCAAGCTGTCCCATTGATTAATTGTACTAACTGTCAGAAAATTTCTCCTTAGTTCTAGGTTGGTTCTCTCAGGGGTGAAATCCAGCAGGTTCTGACAGGTTCTGGAGAACCGGTAGCAGAAATTTTGAGTAGTTCAGAGAACCGGCAAATACCACTTCTGGCTGGCCCCAGAGTGGGGTGGGAATGGAGATTTTGCAATATCCTTCCCCTGGAGTGGGGAGGGAATGGGGATTTTGCAGTATCCTTCCCCTGCCATGCCCACCAAGCCACGCCCACCAAGCCACACCATGCCCACCAAGCCATGCCCACAGAACCGGTAGTAAAAAAAATTGGATTTCATCACTGGGTTCTCTCGATTAGTTTCCACCCATTGCTTCTTGTCCTGCCCTCAGGTGCTTTGGAGAATAGTTTGACTCCCTCTTCTTTGTGGCAACCTCTGAAATATTGGAACACTGCTATCATGTCATCCCTAGTCCTTCTTTTCATTAAACTAGACATACCCAATTCCAGCAACCATTCTTTATATGTTTTAGCCTCCTGTCCCCTAATCATCTTTGTTGCTCTTCTCTGCACTCTTTCTTGAGTCTCAACATCTTTTTTACATCATGGCGACCAAAACTGGATGCACTATTCCAAGTGTCGTCTTACCAAGGCATTATAAAGTGGTATTAACACTTTACGTGATCTTGATTCTATACCTCTGTTAAAAGCCAACTATATTGGCTTTTTTGGTAGCTGCAGCACACTGCTGGCTCAGATTTAAGTGATTGTCCACTAGGACTCCAAGATTCCTCTCACAGTTACTACTATTGAGCCAGGTACCACCTATACATATATAACGAAATATAACGAAATATATTATTAGCCAATAACATGATCTAGTTCATATGTTTTGAAAATAGTTTCATCTTTTCTTTTTCTAGAATAATTGAAATTAAACATATATGAAAGACTTAAGTACTGAAAAGGTTAAGCTGGCTTGGTTTTCTTTTTCTCCTCTTTTCTTTCTCAACTAAGATATTCTGAGAACCCTTAGGCATTTAATTCCAAAACAGGAAGCCAGAAAGGAACACTCAGTTATTCTAATCTCTTGCAGATCTTTTGGAAAGTATTTTTCTAAACAATTGCTGAGAGAACCTTTTTTTAAATCTACATGCTATTACATGCAAACAAAATGCAGTGCTGTAAAAAATAAGTTAAATTATTTCTAATAGATTAAGAAATGGCCAGTTTAAAAATTTAGTGGTGACAACGATCGTGGTAGGTAAATAGAAGGTAAATTGTTTACCAGTTAATGATACAGTAGGAATAAAGTGTTTTTTTTAAATTTACGATATTTCTTTTAAAACAGTTTAGACCAAACCTAAGCATGAGAGCAAAGTCTATAGGAAAGGCTAGGATACTTGAAAAATATATGCAATACTACTTTTCGTTCTAAGCAATCGGTATCTTCCAAGTATAAACATAATTCCTGAAGCTGAAACTAAGAACATTCTATAAAAATCTTCGCAATTCTTAACAATTTCATCTGTAAATCTATACTTACACAAATATTCAAGGCCAGGGAAATTTAGTAGGACTCATTTATATACAGGTAGTTCTTGATTTACGACCAGAATTCAGCCTAAAATTTCTATTGCTAAGTGAGACATTTGTTAAGTGAGCTTTGCCCCATTTTACCACCTTTCATGCCACAGTTGTTAAGTGAATCACTGAAGTTGTTAGTAACCCAGCTGTTAAGTGAATCTGGCTTCCCCATTGATTTTGCTTGTCCGGTTGCAAAAGGTGATCACATGACCCTGGGATACTGCAACCATCATAAATATGAGTCAGTTGCCAAGCATCTGAATTTTGACCACATGACCATAGAGATGCTGCAACAGTCATAAGTCACTTTTTTCAGTGTTGTTGTAACTTCAAGTGGTCACTAAATAAACTCTTGTAAGCTGAGGACTACCTGTAATAGCATTAGCAATAGCACTTAGACTTATATATCGCTTCACAGTGCTTTACAGCCCTCTCTAAGCGGTTTACAGAGTCAGCATATTGCCCCCAACAATCTGGGTCCTCATTTTACCCACCTCGGAAGGATGGAAGGCTGAGTCAACCTTGAGCCTGGTGAGATTCGATCTGCCAAACTGCTGGCAGCAGCTGATCAGCAGAAGTAGCCTGCAGTACTGCACTCTAACCACTGCGGCTCTGTAATGGATTATATTGTTAGTGACAGAAAAACAAGCTGCCTGATAAACAAGCTGTGTATCTTTCTTGTGATCATCTCCACATTCATATGTTTGAATTTCCTCTACCTCCACTGGTAGCATCAGAATTATCTAGAACTGAGCTCCATTTTGGCAAGCTAGATAGATGTCCTCCAACTCACATATCTAAAAGGCTTAACAATGTTCCTTTTGGATTTTTTAAGCTATGAGAATATTTCCTCTTTTTTCAGATTAATGTACTTTGGGGAGTAGTGTAAAATCATGTGAACACAGAAAGAACTACTTGGATAACTCTGTTGTAACTAAACAGCCTGTTCTTCATACAGGCGTCTATATATTACATGCGGGTGATCAAGCTAATTCATCAGGGGCAGAGCAAGTAAAGGTGGCAGAACTACTCAACCAAATATAGCATTATGTTTTGAGAATGTCGATGATAGTGCCAAATGAAGGTAAATGGTTGAAACCAAGTTGCAACACAACAAATGTGTGGCAATGTTATGCCTTCTAAGATTGCTGTTGATGTGATAACACTTTTGTTGAATGGGCCCACACAGCTAGAGGCAAATGAAACTTTGATAATACATAGACAGGAATGACAGACTCTGTTAGGCAACTACAATTCTCTGCAGAAAAGCTAGCAAACTCCTCCTTTGATGTCCATGACAAACACAGAGCTACACTGTCTGTCATAAAAACTGAATTCCATCTAGAAATGAAATCAGGGATTTTTTAACATCGAAAGAATGGCATGCTGGTTCCAACTCTGTAGCTGGAGAGAGAAAAAGGAAATCATTGAAAATCTGAGTGTAATTCAACTTCATGTTCATGAAAAAAATAGGAACAGCAGATCTATTCTATGAGTGTCAATTCAACTGCACATCTTGCTATAGTACTAGGTAATAAGAATACCACTTTTATGGTTGGCAGTCTGTCATAGCCAGCAGCTCAAAGGGCTTATACTTTAATGCATATAAAATACTAAATATTCCATGAAGGAGAATTAGAGAATAAAGATTAGTGAATTCTGTGACAAATTGCTTTGTAAGAATATGTATATGCACTGAAGGATGTTCAAGTGGAAAATGAAACACTGTAATTTTTTCATTTATTCAGAAAATTTATCTGGCTGCCTATTTCAAGCAAAAAAATTTGGGTGGCTTACAATACTAAACAATAAAAACAACATACACAAAACATAATAAATTCTAGATCAAAATGCCAAAGCTGAGACATCTCATATATAAAGTCCATTCACTATCATATATATATAGAATGATCTAGAGTAACAGAAGGAACATTGGTCTTACCTGAACGTTCGTTCTCTGTGCGCTGTGGGAGAATTCAAGCAAGCAAGGGTTAACTTCTGTCTATTAGCCCAGAGACTGAATTAGAAAAAAGTCCTGGCCATGGTTCCTCTGCTCGGCTGAGTCCAGTTTTTCAACGAAGGCATAGACCTCCAGTAGAGATGGAATTGGTGACAGTGATGGTCGTATCCAGACCCTGGACTGGATTGGTCACAAGGGTGGGTTTGGATTCTCCCGCAGCGCACAGAGAACGAACATTCAGGTAAGACCAACTTTCCTTCTCCTGTGCGCTGCTTGGAGAATCCAAGCAAGGGACATACCCAAGCTAAATGTCACCAGGGCGGGAAGCAGGCTGGTCCAGAGTCCCCAAGGTAGAATGAACCCGCTGTAGCATTCGCCTCCCAAATGACGCCTCAGCCGAAGCAAACATATCCAATTTGTAATGTTTAACAAAGGGCGACGGGATTGACCATGTCGCCGCCCTGCAAATGTCCTTCATCAATACTTGCATCACCCATGCAGCCGTCGTGGCTGCACTTCTGGTTCAGTGGGCTGTTATACACCTAGGTACTGGTTTAGCCAGGAGTTCATAGGCCCCTGCTATACAAGCCTTCAACCATTGGCCTACAGTGGATGGAGAAACCTTCCTGCCCATGGATGCTGGCTGAAAGAAAACAAACAGAGACTCCGTTTCCAGAACGAAGCTGTTCGTTTTATGTATCTGCGGAGAGCCCTCCGGACATCTAGATTGTGCCATTTCCTCTCCAAAGGATGATTAGGGCTCGGGCAGAAATCTGGTAGAATAATCTCCTGGGCCCTATGGAACCAAGAGTTTACTTTAGGCAGGAAGGAAGGATCCAGCCACAACACCACTCTGTTCGGAGGAAAGATGCAGAGGTCAGGGCGGATGGATAGAGCCGCCAATTCCGATATCCTCCTGGCCGAGGTAATGGCCACAAGGAAGGCGACCTTGAAAGACAGGAGCCGGAGAGAAGGTGTGGCCAGCGCCTCAGCACTATGGAGCTTTCCCCGTTCTCTGTGGGAAAGCCCCAAACCTGTGCTGCCCGGGGACCCTGTCCGGTCAGGACCGGGTCGAAACCACCCAGGAAGGGTGGGGATGAAGAGGAGTGCCTGCCGGGGGACTGGAAGGTAGCAAACCCCCCCAGGGAGCTGGCTTTGTCTCCTCGACCGGCAGCGTATAGGATGACCATTTCAAGTGTTGTCCCTAGTCGCAGCGGTTACATCTGCAAAGAGTTTGAAATGGCGATTGGAGTCATCTGGGAAGAAAAATTCTAAGCTATGTGCTGGAGAAGTTGAAGAAGAAGAAGGCTGGTGAGTCACATTGCCAAAAAATATTAAAAGAAACATTCTAATTTAAAAGGGAATAAAAGGATAAAAGGACCAGAAATTAAGGAACGTCTGGTAATATGTGGATACAATGGTGGAACAAAATTAAAGGGATTTATAACCAAAGCCCAACTATTAAAGACTTGGAATTTTTTGCTTTAAAGAGTTGGAATCTTTGCTTTAAAGACTTGATAAAGATGTAAGAAATTTGGGGAATAACTTGGAAGGAATAATTGGAAAATTGGAACTGATTGAAAAAGGAAATTTTTAATAGGAAGGACAGAGCAAAGAAAGTAAATTGAAGAGTGCCATCTGGTGGCTGGAAGAATTACTGATATGGGAGTAGTGTCATGTTGTTTGGACAGCTGTGGCCTTGAACAAAGAAAATCTTTCTGAACTGTTATTTTTCAAAAGAAAGTGTTTGGCTTGATTTGAATATGAACAGAGTATTTGAAAGAAAATATTTGGACTGGTCTGGATAAGAAAAAGTATGAACAAACCTGCAAACTACAAAAGGCCATGGAACATATTGTATGCAGCTGAATGAATGGTAGAAAATATTTGATCTCTGAATCTGAGACATGGAGATTAGTGAATACTGAGAATTGATGGCATCCCTGAATGAATTCTGATTAAAGATTGAAATTTGAAGTTTGACTAAAGATTGAATCTACTTAAGCTTTGGACTTAAGAATTGAAAACTAAGAATTCTTTAAAAGAACTTTGACTAAAGATTGAATCTATTTAAGCTTTGGATTTAAGAATTAAGAACTGAGACTTTAAAAATGGAGAGAATTGACTATGAAGAATTGGCTGAGTTTATGAAGGACCTTTTTGAAAACTTTAGAAGATCTGTATTTGGAGCATTTGAGACAGGAAAAAATGAAGTACAAATGGGAAAAAATGGATAAGAGAACAGAAGAAGAAAAGAAGAGTGATGAAGATATTATAAATGATGATGAAAAGGGAAATAATATTGAAAATGCAATACTGATCAATGATTATGTTAATGATAATTATTCCACTGGGTTTAACAGTGAAAATAGAGATAAAGATAACAGTTATAATGATAATAGAGATGATGATATTAAGAATAACTATGTTCAGATTGATAAGGATTTTGATACATAAAATGGAAAAAAGAATGGAGAAAATTAGATATATACAGAAAGTAAATTTAAGAGAGAGGAAAAGAGCATGGGGAAAGAGAACTTATTGGTATAAAATTAAAAGAGAGAGGAAAGAATTTAATCAGATGAGGGTGGAGGAAATATAGAAATAAAAATGAATTAGTCGAGAAACTAAAAGGGAATGGATGATGACATTGAAATATTATGGAAATGTTTTTCTTCTTATTTAGAGTTTTTTTTAGGAGTTGAAAAAAAATTATGTCCTCTTATACTGTATATAGATTAATATTGTTCAATGAATTAAAAGATTTGATATTTTAGACAAAATAATGTTAATCAATATGAGAAGTATGAATGATAAATATGAATATTGGAACTCAAAAGATATATTATGATTGTGTACTTTTTTTTACATATGAAATTTGTTCAAACGAAAAACTTTAAAAGGGAAAAATGTATTATTTTGAGTTGAATATTTAATTGAATAATTTTGAAAGAATTTTGATGATTAGTAAGCGTAAAAGCATATTATGATTGTATATTATTATTTTAGACATGAGATATGTTCAAATGTAAAATTTAAAAACCATATATTTCAAGTGTTAAATATATAATCTGAGTGTTAAGAAGAAATTTTATGACTAAAATAAGAAATTGGAATGTATAATTGGGCATTTAGTTCGTGATAAAATAGAGGATTAAAAAATATATAAACAATGAATAAAGAGACAAAAAAGTGGAGGAAGCAATTTGGCCTAAAATTAAGAAGTAGGAGAATAATAACTAATTTGGAAACAAATTAACAGCAGAGAATTTAGGAGTAGAATTGGAAAAATAATTGGTGAATATCCCAGATGACAAAACTAAATTTTCTTTTTTCTTCTTTTTTTCTTCTTTTTTTTTTGTGGAGGTAAGATGAAGTTAGCAGCATATACCTAGAAACAAAGTATTATATATAAAGGAATGACATAAAAATAAATAATTTTTTCTTAGAAGGGATATGAAGAGTCTAAATTTGAGATTGTATCATCAGTCTGTTAAACATAAGAGGATAAAAGAGACCAGAGACCAGCCCGAGCGATCGGGCAGTAACTCCGGAGCTGCCTGGGGCCTCAGGAAGGAAAAGGGGTGGTGGTGGTTCTTGCCGGCGGGCCGGGGAAACCAGCGCACTCACCGGCAGCTGAGGAATGTCAGAAAAGCCTTGTGGCAGCGAGGGCTTCCTCGAATTGTGCCTGCTCCTCTGTAAAAGGATAATCCTCTGCAATGTTGATAGAATCCAAGCTGGGAATTATTTTCTGCTCAGGCTGAGCTTAGAGAAAAGAAAAGTATGTCTCTCTCGGGCTAGACTGAGTTGAAAAACTGGACTCAGCTGAGCAGAGGAGGAGTGGCCAAGACTTTTTTCTAACTCAGTCTCTGGGCAAATAGACAGAAGTTAATCCTTGCTTGTTTGGATTCTCCAAGCAGCGCACAGGAGAATCATGCAAGTTCAAATGTGCTTCCTTCTTTTATCTTCAAGTGAATTGGGGGTGGGTGGGCTGGCTGAAGCATTTTTGTAAACCACCTCCTTCATCTGGGCTTAAGCCTTGTTCATATGATCATTGCTTTGGTAATGGATCTGTCTTTCAAGGCCTTCCCTTATATCCATTACATCATTTCCATCCTTCCCAGGAAAATCTGAATTTGGGCCATGTGAACAACATGCAGGTATGTTGCTCCCCTCCTCTGCTGGCAACTCCCCTAGATTACTCAAAAAAATTTGTAATGCAACTGTACCCCAAGTGATACTGGTCATAACAATATCCACTGATGAACTGATGGGATAGAAGATCCAGTGGTGGATAGTTGTAGGTTTATCACATTAAGAGACAGTTCTGATGGACTATAATTATTCTTTCAAGCTAAGCCATGGAGAGTATAAAGCTGTAGCTTTATGATAACACAATCAAAATGCTTGATCTATCCCAACAAAATGTATTATTCGTGAAACTAGCAATAATGTATGCAGTCACTAATTCAAGAAATCCAGTGCTTAGAAGAAGAAGGATTGAGACACTTGCTGTTGTGGGCTGTTACCTGAACTGAACAGTGTATCAATGTGGGTTTGGATGACCAAACTTTTCTAGACACTCTCTGCCATGGTTCTAAAACAACGGGAATAAAAATGTGCAAGTTGTAACTGTGAAGAAAGTTTCTCAATGACAATATTGGTGAAGAGGGACTGGACTTTGGTCCATTACTTCTCAAATGATAGAGTAAAATAAAATGGTAGATGGTTACATTCCATTATTAACTCCCAAGCTGGGAAAAATATCTTCAAGGTTATCCATAAAATAGATTTGGCAACCCCAACATATTACTGCTGTTTGCAGTTCAATAATAATTCCAAGTAAAATGCTCTTGATATCTCTGGTACCTATCCTGTTGTTGCCAGAATAAAATACTGTCATATGTTCTTCCAAGAACATATTATGAAAAGAATGCACCTGTATCATTTTATTACCTATCACTGCATAGAACAAGTCATCACCATTCTCCCATGACTTCTTAATATATCTGGCTTCATTTAATCCCAAAGAGTACAATTGGCTAGGAATCCAACCCCACATCCAGGAAATAACTGGATAACAGATAACAGAATAATAAAAATAACAGAAGGTTCAAAATTTGACACAGTTAAATAAATAGTTTAATTGAAGACAAGAAAAAATCGTAAGTATTTAAATTCTAAGCCTTTTCCTCACACCTATACAAGTCAGTGCATATTTTGATCTTATTTTTCCAGCCTTGATATTAGAAAGCCCAGGCTTACTGCTTATGCAAAAGTTCTGTCTGGTATGAATAGTAATGCATCCTCTCACCAGCTTCAGCCTTTAGATGAATCATGCATGGCAGCACAGCAGGGTTTGGCCATGTTAATTTGCTGGTGTACTATGCAGGCTTCCTCTTTATGAACTAATTTTGTTATGCCCGTTTCTATATAATTAAGCAAATGGTGAATTACTGGAGCATGCTTGTCCCGCAAAATGATTTGATATCCCATATAAGTGTGGTGGTGTTTGACCTGAAGGAATAAGGTATTGGTAGAATTACATTTATTCCACATTTCATCTGATATCCTGATTTCTGATCCACTGGATAATAGTGATAATTATTATTCAGTGACATATATAAGGAGATAGAGATTAGTGCTGTGCTGAAACAGAAATATAAAATCACCTTGGACTCTCTAGAGCAGGGGTGTCAAACTCGATTTCATTGAGGGCTGCATCAGGCTTGTGTTTGACCTGTGAAGGCCAGGGTGGGTGTGGCCAGCTCGATTCACTTGTCTCGGGAGCGCCTGTGGTGGCCCGAGCACTCTGCCAGTGAAAACAGGCCCCTGAGCTCCATTTTTGACTGCGACGGCCTCCTGCAATCCTCTGCTACCAAAAATGGAGCTCAGGAGGGCCGCGCACGGCCCTCCTGATCTCCGTTTTCGATGGCAGAGGCACCGCGGACCAGTCCTTTGCTGTTTCCAGGGTAGCCCCGGGGGCCAGATCTAAGCACCCCATGGGGCAGATCTGGCCCGTGGGCCTTGAATTTGACACCCTTGCTCTAGAGCAATATATCCGAAACCTGGTAAATTATCAAAAATTGGGTGAAAGTGTTCTTTTGGTGGGGGGGGGAGGAAGTAATGACACACAAACTCATTTTCCAATCACAACAGGAAGTTTTAAACCAACTTAAGTTTTTTAACTACATTGAGTAAAAAGAATTTTTTGCTAAGCAGTTGCGGGTAATGAAGGAAAAGGTTTGAGAAGCACTGCTGTAGAGGTTTTTTTTAACTTTCTTAGTATCAGTGATAGAAATTGGGTTCTGCCAGAAATCTTGTTGTTCACAGAAATGCTATAAATATAGAAACAGAAATTGGGAGTTTCTGCATGATTGCACAGCCTGCAATATCAGATCATCACCTACATGGGCAGGCATGTAGCCCCTAATCCCATGGTTTCACCGGCGGGGGTGGTGGTGAAAAGCTGGTCATAAAACTGTTTCCACAATTGTCCCTATTTCTGGCAGTGTCCCAGGAACCAGTTTTTCTCGGGCTCGGATGACACTCAAAATTGGTTTCACTCTAGATTTTCTTTATTTATTGGATCCTGCAACTAGTAGTTTTCTGCTGTTCAACATGCTAGTGCCCCACTCAGAATTAAGAGAAACACTTTAGGGCTCAGAGGCTGCAGCTCAACAGATCACAGTGGCAGAGCCTGAAGTTGTGACTGGTGCCAGTCCTGCTTTAGTATCTGCACCCTGGATACAATAAACACCTCTAAGTCTTCATTTTCGTTCCCAAAAGGTGATTGCAATCTCAACTCATAAAGAGCAATCAACTTTATCACAATCCAACTGACCAGTATAAACATCATACAGGATAAAAAAACATGGTATTTTGCCTGGGGATATGCCAAGCCACTCCAATTCAGACTGAACTTCATGAATGTGGGACAGAGAGATGGTCAAATGCCTTCTCCCGGCTTTTGGAGAAAGCTCATTTATCAAATATTTTGGATTGACAGACATATCTTCCTCCGCAGAAAGACCTTTGGGAAAACATATCACAGCCTTAGCAAAGTGTCACAAGCTTAGCAATAAATCCACATTGATTCCTGTTCATACAACAAAACAAGACAATCTGGCACTAGGTAATGCACGAGACTTCAAATGCCAGAAGGTGCTTAACATGGCTATATTTGGTAAAGGGTGTTTTGGTAACTCCCTAAGAATCCTTGCCGGATTCTTTTGGGCATTTCATGAAAGGCAATTCTCTCTCTGTTGGCAAACAAGAACTGCAGGATTTTTAACACCAGGATTTTTAAGAGATGCTGGGGTCCACTGTCCCTCAGATATTCTGAGAGCAACAACACTTCTCGACCCACTGTTATCAATGCTAATGGCTTCCGAGCTTTAGACATGGATATAGTTTGAATTACAGTCAGTACTGATTTAGCTCTTGTAACTGCTAGCGAAACCTCCTGCTAGAAAAGAGCTCAGAATCAGGAAGAATGATTATCCTGTGCTTGCTTTGAAAAGCCTTGACAGTGATGGCATGCATCAATTAAATGCCCATCATCCAAGCACAACAGACATACTGCATGTCCATCAGAAGCAAGCCTTTACGGCCATAACAGCCACTCCAAATCAAAACAATTCAAAATAGAAGACTTTGTTTGTTTGCAGCTGAACAACAAAAAGAGTTTTCATGACATAGAACCTAAAGACTTTCTGGCAGTAAACCAAGAGCCTCTCCATTCCTGTGAAGGCTTCCTACAATAACAACGCTAGTTGAGCCCCCCCCCCCCCACACACACACAACGTTTTAGAGGATGACAGAAAAATAATCTCCACCAATCATCACTAGTGAATCTTTCTTGGGATGCTGAAACCTAGTAATAGGCATCAACTATCTTTCAACAAGTCTTAAAAGATACTTCTATGGAGCATCTACCCTGAAAGCTCAAAAAATATATAAAAGTTTTAGAGTTGTAGGAACACCCTGATCACTCACCACAATATGATGTATGCGAATAAAATTTGTAAATCCATATTTTCATATAAAAACATACTATGCTGAATACACCTATGGTTTACTTATTTGAGAAAGAAGTAGAAACACAATATATTCCCTTGCAATTTTAATATATGCATGAAGTCTAATTATTATCCTTACACTCTGAGCAGAAGTTATGACAATGAGTAAAAATGAACTCCTTTAATGGATTACTCTATGCACAATGATGCCCGAATATAATTGTCTCACTTACTTTTGCCCAATTTTGCAGATCACAATATAAATTTTCCCTAAAAGTTTATTAGTTCAATAATTATCCTAATTCTCTAACTAGACAACATGCTAAACCAGACTCTTCAAGCATATTCTTGCATATAAACAGCACTTCAGAAATACAATAATTTTAAGGCAACATGGATTACAGCCAGTTTCACAGTTAGTGAACACTTATTCTGTGAGATTAAGAGGCACTGAGTTACTTAATATAACTGCACCAGTGGTGGGTTGCTCCCGGTTTGGCCCGGTTCTGTGAACCGGTAGCGGCAGAAGTGGGAGGCTCTGCCCACCCGCCCAGGACACTCTGCCCAACTGCCCAGGATGCTTCTGCGCATGCGTGAACCGGTAGCAATGGATTTTAGAACCCACTACTGAACTACACATATCCACTAGTGAAAGGAATCTGTTTCTTCTCCCTGAAAAAAGAATTAAGTTTCTTCCCAAAGGAGGGGGATTGAGAGAGAAACAAGAAAACTCTTTTTCTTAGCAGAAAAATTACTGTTCAGGAGAATACAAATAATGCAGAATAGACTACTGCAGTGATGGCGAAAGTTTTTGTCGTTGCGTGCCAAAAGTGTGTGAGTGCACGCGCGACTGCATCCATAATGCAATGCACGCCCCCACCTGCGCATGTGTGCAGGGCCCCTCCCATACCCACATCCCCCGTGCCCCATTTTGGGCCTCGAAACCCTCCTGCACCAAGCCAGCGCGCCTCTTACTGTGACCGCTTCCTGGCCAGCGGGTCTCCATGAGTGAGGAGCTGCGCTCTCCTTCGATCCTCCTGGGGCAGCTCACCTCCCCACCAGGTGACTCCACCCTCCCTCCCTGCGGCTTCTCCAGTGGGGAGGGAGGGAAGCCCCAGCCAGTTGCACTGGTGAGGAGAGAGGGAAGCCCTGGCCAACTGCTCCTGCCGCCGCCGGGGAAGTGGCAGTGCGAGAACTGCCATTGCGGGGTGAGAGGGTGGCAGCAGCAAGGACAGGCGGACAACACCCCCCACATCACCCCCCCAGGCAGGGGTGTCTCCCCCGGCTTGGAAAGTTGCTCTTGGTGGCGCACGGTCCTTTAAAAGAGGAGGGGGACAAGGGGGAGGCGAGGCTGCTTGGAGGAGGACTCCCCTCCTCTTTTAAAGAAGAAGCTTCCTTCCCTCCCCATCGGAGGCCTGGGCCATGCAAGAAGCCTGCTCGGGCGGGGAGACTTATGAATTTGGTAGGAATCCCTGGTTTAATATGGGGCATTTCTGCTACTTCACTAAACCCTCCCCCTCCTCTTCTCTGCCACTCTGTGCGTGATGAAGAGCTCTGGAGGACTTCAAAGCTTCCCATTCCTTTGGGATCGGTCCTGAAGCAAGCCCTGCCCGACTCCCCTTCAAACACCGCCCCCTCCCCGGTCGAAGTGAGCTCGTCTCCTCTCACCCTGATCCTTTTGGACCAGAACATCCCAACACCAGTGCCATCCTCCTTGGCAAGGGGGCAGGATGCTGCACCCGGCAGGACAACTTCCAGGAGGGCAAGGAGAAAGGAGGGGTCCTGGCCCTTGCCCTTCTCGTCCCCAAAGCACTCCAGCCACAGAGATGGACCCAAAGCGAAGCCAAAGCACCAGCGGCCTAGGCAGATCCACACCAGCCTCCAGCATGGAGGGAAGGAAGCTTCTTCTTTAAAAGAGGGGGGTCCTCCTCCAAGCAGCCTTGCGTCCCCCTTGTCCCCCTCCTCTTTAAAAAATGACTGCGCACCACCAAGAGCAACTTTCCAAGTTGTGGGAGATGCTTTTCCAAGCCAGGGGCAACACCTCCCCCAAATGACACACCCCCAGGCGGAGTGTCTCCCCTGGCTTGGAAAAAGTGTCTCCCTCATCTTGGAAAGTTGTTCTTGGTGGTGCGCGGTCCTTTAAAAGAGGAGGGGGCAAGGGTGAGGCGAGGCTGCATGGAGGAGGACCCCCCTCCTCTTTTAAAGAAGAAGCTTCCTTCCCTCTCTGTCGGAGGCCTGGGGCCGTGCAAAAAGCCCGCTTGGGCGGGAAGTGAGGGAAGCCCTGGCCCACCCATCCTTGCCACCGCACCCCCGCACACCCCGTTTTGGTGCTAGCAGGATTCCCTGAATCCTCCTGTAACTAAAAACAGGCCATGGAGGGGGAGCGCCGCATCCTCGCATGCCCTGTTTTGGTGCTAGCAGGCTTCCTTGAAGCCGTGTGGAACTAAAAACGGGCTGCGGAAGGGGAGCACCGCACCCCCGCATGCCCCGTTTTGGTGTTATCAGGTTTCCCTGAAGCCACCTGGAACTAAAAATGGGCCGCGGAGCATGACCCCCACCCCCTACCCATGCCCATATGACCCCACTCCCCCACCCCCATGCATGCGCATACGCATTTCGGCCCAGACCCGAAAATCAGCTGGCTGGAGGGAGGCGCATGGGCATGTGCTGTGGAGCATACCTGGGCGTCAGCTCGCATGCCCCCAGAGATGGCTCCACATGCCACCTGTGGCACACGTGCCATAGGTTCTCCATCACGGGACTACTGTAATACAGAGCACTAACTCAGAATAGGTGGGAATTGTATAGTAATCTTGTTTTAAGAAAAATTGACTTGCCTCACCTAGTGTCTAGTTTATGGGTTATTTAAAATGGTGGCAATATTTTCACATATATCAGTATTTATGAGTTAAATCATTTTATAGCATTAATCATTAATCCGTAATCTTATTTAATAAAAAGGAATTCTAATATTAGAAGGAACAGAGTACTATGCAGAAAAAACCTGGATCCTTTTTTTTGTATATTAATTCTTAATTGTATCATCACAATTGTCACAATAACAAAGCATATCAAAACCAACAACAGATTTTGTTTAACAGTAAACACAAAACATAGCTGAAAGTTTGTATCACGTCAGTAATTTTTTAAGAGACATACATTTTGTTAAAGCACTCAAGAATAGCCTTTTCAACAGACCATTTTAAATTAGTGTGTTTTATCTTTAATATTGATACTTCTCTAAACTTTTGCTATAGTCCTTTGAAACATATTATGTGTACAATAAATTGTGACATTACAAAAGAATACATAATGGTCTATTGCTTTTATGTCAAATTAATTCTTTGCTCCAACAGCAAAACTTTATCCATAAATCCACACTAAAACAAAATAAACTAGAGATATTTAATTAACAATATTACAGCTTAAAGTTAAACTTCATATGTAGCTTTGATCTTTCAAATGCCAAGGTATATTTTAGTAAAAATCATTTAACACAATGATCTGTAATACCATGATTCAAAAAATGATGATTTAAAACTTTAACATAAAAATTTAACATATATTTAGCTAGCAAAACATTAAATAGCAAACTAATCAAAGGCCACAGAACAGAACTTTTCAATTTCTGGCTTCACAGAAATCAACCCAGCATTACAGGTTGACACTTACAGTAAATAGTTCAATTGTAGCTCAACACAATTTAAGGCATTTTGAATTTGGATTCAATCACTTTTGAGATTTAGCAGAAATTGTAGTACCTTGGTATGTATAAGAATCTTATTCAATAATAGAAATATACGGGCTCAGTTTTCCATTGTATTTTATTTGGTAATATTTCAAAATAAAGCATATATTTCAGAGACACCAAAACCATCAATGCTTCATCATTTTAAAAGTTAACTTTAATATTTTGATCTGGTATTGATATCAATATTCCATATTTTAGCCAGTTCTTGACGTTTTGAGTTACTGGTCTCCAATGTCTCCTCTAATATCCTGGGATAAGTGGTTTTCTTAATTTTGAGATGGTCTCATTCTTGCCAGAATTAAGTGAAGCATTTCAAGAAGATGATAAGATAAAAACATATCCTCCTTGTCTTTGGCAAATTCAAGTGAGATGACACTATTGAAAACAGATGTGATTAGTTGTGGTTTAGAGCTATGTAAGTTGGCTAGAAATTTTAAAGAGATGTAACTTTAATGCAGGTGAAGACGTTGCTGCTTATCTGCCAGTTTTGAAAGACTCACTCATCTTTTGGACTCTCTGAGTAGCAAAGAAACAGGTTTTTTATTTCTTCTTTCTTTCATTTTTTAAAGTATTTTTAGTGTTTCTGAATATTATTCTCATGCTGCCTTGGAAAAAATACAAATGTGGTATGATCATTCTTAATACTAAAATATTTATAATCCTGCTGGGTTGATGGACAAAGCAATACACACCACATCATGCTCCATCCACCTAGTTGTATTCTTAGGTGAACTTCTCTTGTCACATTGGATTTCAGTCCAAAATAAATCTGGGGGGAAATTGCCCCAACTCCAATGAACCCTCCACAACATTCATAAACCATCTTCACCTTTAAAAACAACTCATAACATCACAGAACATAACCCTATGCCACAAGCATCAGCATCATGCTTCAAAACATTGTTTTTTACAGCTTCCTCACATTCCCATTATTTTCCACCAATAATTACAATTCATTTATCATAAACTCATGATTTATCTGGGAATAAATGTAGTAAAATAAAACAAATCCTTCTAGTATTATTCTTAAATCTTTCACATAAACCTAGTCTTAAAGATTAAAAAACCTAGTCTTAAAATTTCTTCCTTCCTTCCTTTTCTCATTTTCCACCTGTTTTCTTCCAAAGACTTCATTTCATCCTATTTTTTTCGCAAGAACTCATTAATCTAATTTCACTTTATGTATTCTCTCTGTCCCAATAAACAAATGAACACAAGGATACCTGTTGCCAAGCTGACTGTATTCATTAAGCACACTTATCCAGGGATTCTCCCATATACAGTACCATGCCAGGATACTTAAATCAGAGTCATAGAAAGAAATCCCTCTACCTCATATGCTCCACTGTCAGCATCTCCAGAAAGAAAAATCTAAGCCTAGTCCGTCAGATGTTCCTTCCTCACACAACTGGAATATCACTGACCTCCTACGGGGGTCTTGCAGATGTTTCATTATTCAACTACCTACTTAGATAATTAATCATCTGCAAGAAAACACCCATGCTCAGAGAGCAACGAGGACCCCACAATTCAACACTGAGCTATACTCTCTTCTTTTGATATTTATGTCCTATTTTGACATTCTTGCTTGCAGCAGCACAAGGAATATCCTCTTCCTATGCATTGCATGTCTGCAACTCATGCTTGGTAGCTTTCCCTTTATATCTCTAACTACCTCAGCAATAAAGTCAGAATATCTTTTCAAATACTTCCTGAACAGTCTCAGGGGCATGGGTAGTGCTCCACAAAAGGCAGAACAGATACCCCCCCTTACCAAAAAGAAAAGATCCATAGCTGGCCATGAACTGCTTGGCATTTGGCCACCAAGAAGCCTTGGTTTAAATGCCAGAATTAGTTGGTGGTATTCATAGCAGCCATTATACCCTCTCCTCCTCCTATTCTTCTTCCATTTGTCACAGTATGTTCTTCCCAATTCATGGATCAAGATAATGTACCCTAACTGCTACAACACTCAAAACAAACAGGAAAGATAGGTTCACATCCACTCCCCAAAGTCACAAGCAACTTCAGGAGTACTATCACATTACTCATGACGAAAATCATGTGTGTCTTGATCAGTGCCACAAACCTCCTTAAGCTCTAATGTATTTGTCAGATAATTCAGTTATGTTAAATCTCTAACAGTCTCTGAACTGTTAACAAAACCCATACTTTTATTCTGGATTCAGGAGCACACTTCTTTACTCTAGAAGTTTCATGTTTCAAATAAAAAACAGCAACTGTTCCAACTGGATAGATATCAGCCAAGGCTAGTAAAAGCCTTCACATAGACAATACTATGTGGGTTGCCACTCCTTTTCAGTTTATTTTTCTGCTTTTTTGTAACCATTGTATAGCAGTGCAAAGCATCCTACATCCACAGGATCAATCATGATGCTGGATAGCAATCTTGGTTCCTTTGGCTACAGTTAATTTATGCTACAGATTCTTCACATTTCACAGAGCATGGCTTAGCAATCAGACAAGACGGTTGCATAAAATATGCCACAAGGGCTTAATTGCAAAATACTTCAGAAATATGTAAGTAGTTTTTAAGGAAAAAGAGCTTTCCCAGGGAAGCAGTTTGACAGTGAGATGGGAAACATATAAATTCGGTAAATAAATAAAATACAAAAGATATTAACTTTGCCACCTTTACTAGTAAAGATTTGTTTGCCATATCCCAAATTACTGAACAGATTCTTTGGAAGAGTCTGGAAACTGCACTGTACTGTTGCTCTTGCAAATCTAAACCTTTTCATCATATAATTTGTTTCAATACTTTTTCTGAGATTTTACAACTATGCCAGCTATGTCACATGAAAGGTAAATGTGTCTTGTGTGATTTGCTGATCTTATTTATCAAGAGACAAAGAACTTGTAGAAATAAAAGCAGATTTTCAACATTCACTTTGTGAACTAAAACTTTCACTCACTTATCAATACACTGGACCATCTATTTGGCCAACTCAAAGTTTACTTGGCCAGGATAGGTTTGAGTTCCAGAAGAAGCCCACTATGCATAGGACCTTGTGATCACTTAAACTACTTCCACTCATTTCAACAATGCCTGATGCCATATAACCCCATTTACCAGTCTTGTAGCCATCTCATCTGCTGGTATTTTTCCACTTGAGTGCCACTGCCTCATCCATTTTACATGAGAATCATCTTGCTTTGAGAACACTTCATATTTTTAAAACTGCACATTTTGAACTTTCTGGCACATTTGCAAATGATGTCTAAGCTGAAGTATCCTAGGAAAAAGTTTTCAGTTTCTATGGACTATCATGTCCATTCATATCTTCATACAAATTTCAAATAGAGGAACAAAAGAACTCTTACAAATCACTATATAATAAAATATGGTAACAATATGACAATATGCAAATAATTCTAAACACTTTAACACGAGACTCTGCCATTTAGAGAAATACGATAAACTAAAAAATGTATTTAGTTTACATGTGGCTCTAAATATTGCAAAGGGAGGACAACAAGTTAAACATCTCAATTCAGAATTTTCAAATAGAACAGAAACTCATAGAATCACCTGGTTAATTTCCTTTCAGTTATAAAACACAAACTTCATTGACAAAAACTATTGGAATTCCTAATAGCAAAACATTTAAAAAGTGTTTTGAAATCTAGGCATCAAAACATTTTATTAATTAACTTCTCCCTTATGAACTGGAATTGAAATTAATAGTACAAAGTCACAATGTCCATCAATCTCTACTTCTAGTAAGAAGTTACCATAGAAAATGCTTTAGCGAGTTTGTAATACTGTAAACTAGAAACCATTTTAAATTACAACACTGTATATATTTATGCAATGTGTGCATGCCTTAGAGTTGGCACAATTTTAACATTTAAACATTGCTTTTAGGGGGAAATTTACAAACACTGCTACAAATTTCTAATAGTAAGAGCAGCTCAACAGTTAACCCAAAGAGGGTTTTGAATATTTTGATTTGATTCCAGCATATATTCAACTTGATGGCTAAAGTGGCCCATCTAGCTGTATTCTGATAATGTCCCTTTCCTGAGGATGGTTAAAAAACAATCTGTCTAACCAATCAAGCATGTTACAAAGCAAACATTTCTTGGTTATGAAAGATCACTATCTATACAGAAGAATTAACACATGGACTAGGAGGGGCTGGGATTTCAAAATTATATTATTATTGTTTCAGAATTCCAGGGGAGTAATAATACCAAGGAAATAAAACAGATTGGCAGATTTTGAGGCAGAAAAAAAATGACCAACATCGGAGAGAAACGGAAAATGGTGTAACTCCCATCTCAACAATGAGATTTGTAATATTTTCAGAAAAGTAAGAGAGGAGAAAGAATAGAAACTCCTTTATGCATTGTTGAGCTATTCTGAACTAGAGAACAGATTCACTTCCAAAAGATTTTCTAGCAGTCTAATTTAACTTACAGTAATGCAAATGAACAAATAAAAATCTCAAATACAGTCTGTCGACTACTTGCAACTATTCTTCGCAATGCACCATTCGTAAGATTGTTAGATGTAATTTCACAAAAGAAAATGACTGGCCCTAAGAGACATCTCTGAGATGAACAGTGTGTTCAGAAATGTGCTCTATTATCCTTGCAGAATACAAAAACAAACAGATCAATAAATGACAATCAATAAACTAGCCTGATATCTTCCAAGTGTGTTGGGACTAAAGTTCTGATGTTTTCTTACATTCTTGAGCACACCAAATTGGCTGCTTGCAAGCAAGATCATATCTCCCTCCCTCCCTCCTTCCCTCTTCTCTCTCTCTCTCTCATAAAATTAGGAGCTAAGCTGGAAACACTTGTTGACAATAAGACATTATTTTCATCTCTTGCATTTAACTCCCCGCTCCTGCCATAAAAAAATTTACATATCTAAATGTATATCGAACCCATCAGAAAATTTGAAATACTGTAGTTATGACATGCTTAATTAGTGGAAGAAACCATTACTTTTTGAGTTATCCTACCTGTTGTTATAAATAAATCAAGGTAGTAAGCATTCATAATTCTCCTTCCTGCTCCTATTTAGCCCATAACAAGAACACTATGAGGTGAGTTGGGGTGAGAGTTACGTGGCCTGCTCAAAGTCATCCATCTGGCTTTTATACCTAAAACTGGATTAGAACTCACAATCTTCTAAGCCAGCACTGTAATCATTACAACAAGCTGGCTCTATATTATGTAAATAATGTATATGATATATATTCTGTAACTTTTACTTAGAATGGTGTGGTGTGGTGTGTGTGTGTGTGTGTGTGTGTGTGTGTGTGTATTTATTATTGATTTCTTATTATTTTAATCTAATTTTTCCCAGAGGTTGGGTCACCTAATCAAGTCTATTATGGTTAAAACAAGTCAGTAATTTAAAAAACCTAAAGTTACATTAAGATTTACAAGCTAAAGAATCCCCAAATTCCAACAAAAGTAGCCAAGATATTAGTGCTTCACAGTACTGGCACAAAGTGCTGTAATTTTAAGAGAAGATTTTGAAGGTATTTCCTTTGTAAAGGAAGAGACTATCTGCTACTTCGGCAGCTCTAAAGCTCCTGCAGCATTTCCAGTCCATCAGGTACAGAGCTACGGAATTTTAAACCTTCCTAATTATCCATAAGACTAAATTGGGTCCCAGATAATTTAGTCTTCACTTTCCACAAACCATTTATTTTTAAATGGAAGGAGGGGGGAAGAGACTAGAAGTGCAGAGCAAAATCAGGACAAAAAGAGACTGATGAGAGGATTGCCTTTGGAGAGCAAATAGAGAAACAATGAAGCATTTAGTATTGCTCATCCCAGAACTTATTTGTTGTTCATATTGTGATTTATCTTAATTGTTATGGTAGGAAGGAATAAAATTTAATTTATATAAAAATACACAACCTGAAATCACAAAATCAGTAATGAGGTGCACAAACAGCAACCATATCCTTAACCCTCCTTGCTCTGCTTTCAAAAAATATTCAGATTTCAGGATATTTTAGCTTATTGGGATATATTAGTTGCTTGAGATGTGTAATATGACTGTATCTTTGGTAAGTGTTGAGCAGATATAAAAATCTCCCTGCATCATTTTTCTCAAAAGTCACCAATAAAGTCAGTTCAGGAAATTCTTTTAATCTCTTTTCATCTCTTATTCCAGAGGCAGGTTCTGCCCTACCTGAGGCCTCTGAACAGCAGTAAGGGAAGATAAAAATGGCTTCAGGTGTTATTATGCAACATCCGAGCAGTTCAGCATTGAGCACAGAGGACTGAAGGAAAGTTATCAGAGTGCTGGATCATCAGGTATCATCAAAATATTTGAAAGTACACTTTTCACAAGCTTCCACTGTATAATACAGATATACCTAAACTTTATCAATCTAATTTATTTAATATTAGTGGATGTTATTTTCTATTTAATATTAATGGATATATTATCTAAATTCTAACACAACAACGTATTGAATTTAAAAAGATAAACACCCTATATCAGTGATGGCGAACCTATGGCACGGGTGCCACAGGTGGCACGCGGAGCCATATCTGCCGGCACCGGAGCCGTTGCCCTAGCTCAGCTCCAGTGTGCATGTGTGGGCCCGCCAGCTGATTTTTGGCTCGCGCAGAGGCTCTGGGAGGGCGATTTTGGCCTCTGGAGGGCCTCCAGGGTGGTGGGGGTGGAGCGTTTTTGCCCTCCCCAAGCTCCAAGAAAGCCTCTGGAGCCTGGGGAGGGCGGAAAACGGGCCTACCGGGCCCACTGGAAGTCAGGAAAAGGGGGAGTGGGATGGGTCACGCACGCATGCGCAGGGGGGTGGGGCGAGTGAGGGGCTTTGAATTATGGGTGTGGGCACGCGCGCGCGTGTGATAGCGTGCACGTGCACTATTTCGGCACTCGAGGAAAAAAAGGTTCGCCATCACTGCCCTATATAAACCAAAACTCTGGTAGAATCTGGCAGATGCACGGGAATTAAATTAAAGATAAAAGGCAAAGCAAACCTAGGTTGATGGAATCAAATATCTATTTAACAATAAATAAACTGTGCTCCACAAGCAGTTTCATGAAAAGGAATGATCTATCCTAAATAATATTCAGTTTCCTGCTGAATAGTTTTCTAAGAAAATGTTCATCCACACATGAACACACAAGCAAACAATTTGTTTAGAATAAAGAATGCAGCATGTTTGAAGGCAGCAGATGGAAGGAGAACATTACTGCAACAGCCAAGAGAGCTGTTAAAGCTTTCTGGCTATTTCTAAGCGATTTAATGTGCCTTCTTTAGAAGTTTGCATTCCCCTGTCACTTTATCTGATAGGTTTGAATGTCTGGAAAACAAATTTCATTGGCAAAATATAACAGAATGGAAATAAATAGTTAGATATGTATTACAAAGTATCACTAGATAGTTATAAAGCTTGTATATAAAAATATTACTTTCACTGTGGTAAGACATTTTTGAATGAATGCAGTTTCCTTCAAATTAATTTCTCTGAAATTAAAGTTGCCATTTTCCCCATTTTCCTTATAAGTTATCTTTCAATCATAATAAAGGTCTCTTGCTTCTCTTCCTAGATATAAATTAACTGAGTTATATGGCTTTGAGCAAATGCCAACAGATTCATGAACCTAAAATATCCATCTTTGTTGTTCTTTTCTTATTTGGCTGCTATGGAAAGCTTTCATCGGGATGCTCCTCAAATTTCACTTGATTTTATTTTTAGATTTCAAAATTCCGAATACCTGGTATTGCTTTTAAATCTGCTGCCTTTCCAATCCCAGCTGTGCTCTTGTAACAGTGCATAAAGGCCAGCCCAGCAGATGTTCAAGGAAACCATGTGACTAATCATGCCTATACATATACTGTAAATTCTTCGTGAAGAGTTATAAGTCCCAAGGTTCCTCTGGGGTATTAGGAAAGCATTTTAATGTACAAAGAAAGCTGATTATAATATACTGTATTTTAATCAAGATGAACATAAATTGCCAAAGGGTAAAACAAGAAACTGAAGACAAAACTTCTGAAATGAAAATCCAACATCCTGCTTATTATAGCACATGACTCCTAAGTGAAATTTACAAATAACCAATATTGTTGCAGTTCCAATTTGCTGATCCTTTCTTTCTTTATCTTCTGTACACGGGTTTTTCTGCTGTACAGTCAGTGACATAGAAAAAAGGAACAGAAGCAATACTATTACCTTTTTATTTTAAAGTCCACTTTCAGGCAGAAGTTAGCATGCAGAAGTTCATTTCGAAGTTAATCTGCAAAACCAGTTTAAGAGTTAACAGGTGAAAAAAGATAGTTACCGTATTTTTTGGAGTATAAGACGCACCTTTTTCCTCCCTAAAAGTGGCTGAAAATTTGGGTGCGTCTTATAGTTCGAATGTAGCTTTTTTCCCCAGTCCTAACTAGGTGCTAACAGATCTTCCCAGCTCTTACGTTGCAGGCTTTTTCATTGTTACTCTCTCCAAAGAATGTTTTTCCAGCCCTAAGTCTTTGCAGGGTTTTTGTCATTGCTCTACTTGCTCCGAATAAGTTTTTTTCTAGTCCTAACCAGGTGCTAACGATCTTCCCAGCTCTTACTGGCTTGCAGGCTTTTTCATTGTTACTCTCTCCGAAGAATGTTTTTCCAGCCCTAAGTCTTTGCAGGGTTTTTGTCATTGCTCTACTTGCTCCGAATAAGTTTTTTTCTAGCCCTAACCAGGTGCTAACGATCTTCCCAGCTCTTACTGGCTTGCAGGCTCTTTCATTGTTACTCTCTCCAAAGAATGTTTTTCCAGCCCTAAGTCTTTGCAGGGTTTTTGTCATTGCTCTACTTGCTCCGAATAAGTTTTTTTCTAGTCCTAACCAGGTGCTAACGATCTTCCCAGCTCTTACTGGCTTGCAGGCTTTTTCATTGTTACTCTCTCCGAAGAATGTTTTTCCAGCCCTAAGTCTTTGCAGGGTTTTTGTCATTGCTCTACTTGCTCCGAATAAGTTTTTTTCTAGCCCTAACCAGGTGCTAACGATCTTCCCAGCTCTTACTGGCTTGCAGGCTCTTTCATTGTTACTATCTCCAAAGAATGTTTTTCCAGCCCTAAGTCTTTGCAGGGTTTTTGTCATTGCTCTACTTGCTCCGAATAAGTTTTTTTCTAGCCCTAACCAGGTGCTAACGATCTTCCCAGCTCTTACTGGCTTGCAGGCTCTTTCATTGTTACTATCTCCGAAGAAGGTTTTTTTAAGTCCTAACCAGGGGATAAAATAATGTACTGAAGCTGATCAGACTAAGGACGCTAGCCAGATGAATACCTGGTAGGCAGATTTTTTTCCCCTATTTTCCTCCCCAAAAACTAAGGTGCGTCTTATACTCAGGTGCATCTTATACTCCGAAAAATACGGTAAGTTAATCTTATTACTAAAGGATAGTTATGGCATTATATGGAAGATATTTGGTCCATAAAGTTATTTTGTACCTATAAAAAGTTATTTTGGATTTATGATATAATAATCCTATGAGAATGAATATTCATTTTCACATTTTAATTTTATTATTATAATGCTGTTTCCCCAGGCACTTGGGTCAGGTGGTTGAGGGAGCTCTGCTGGTGACATGGTCTTTCTGACGTTTTAACCTGGACATGAATTACATGCAGATGCTGAAGTTATTGTTTTAATTCTTACATGTTGCCCGGAGAGAATGAATTATTTAAATAAATAAATAAAAATGAGCTGAGGTGGCGCAGTAGAGTGCAGTACTGCAGGCCACTTTAGCTGACTGTGATCAGCAGTTCAAATCTCACCGGCTCAAGGTTGACTCAGCCTTCCATCCTTCCGAGGTAGGTAAAGTGAGGACCCAGATTGTTGGGGACAATATAAATATACATTGCTTACTGGTGTAAACGCTTAGAGAGTGCTTGCATTATGAGGCAGTATATAAATCTCACAAATAAATAAATAGATAAATAGATAAATAGATAAATAAATAAATAAATAAATAAATAAATAAATAAATAAATAAATAAATAAATAGGAGAACAAGTGGGAGTTCATCAGGAGGTAATTCTGTAACAATTTTACCTTGAATGGAAATACAACTTGCTCAGATTAATGGACAAGAATAGAAAAGAGTCGAGGTGGCGCAGCGGTTAGAGTGGGGTACTGCAGGCCACTTCAGCTGACTGTGATCCGCAGGTCAGCGGTTCAAATCTCACCGGCTCAAGGTTGACTCAGCCTTCCATCCTTCCGAGGTAGGTAAAATGGGGACCGAGATTGTTGGGGGCAATTGTTTACTGGTGTAAACATTGCTTACTGGTGTAAACCGCTTAGAGAGTGCTTGCACTATGAGGCGGTATATAAATGTCACTAATAAATAAATAAATAAATAAAAGAATGGTCTCTGGAATTTATATAGATATTTACTTATTTATTTATTTATTTATTTATTTATTTATTTATTTATTTAATAACATTTATTTGGCTGCCCATCATATTAAATAAATAAATAAATAAATAAATAAATAAATAAATAAATAAATAAATAAATAAATAAATAAATAAATCCCACATGACAGTTCTGCGGAGCCTACAAACAAACCACACACAAAATTGAGAAAGTTCAAAAATTAATATTATTATTATAAAAAGGCTAAGAGAGAGCATTACAGTACAAACAATGGAACCACCTCATTAGGCCACCCTTGAGATTCCACGCCTGTTTTTAAAGGACTTACAGAAGGTCAGTAGAGACGGGGCCAATCTCATTTCATGGGAGTTATTGTTTACCGGGTGAATGCCGTGGCAGAAAAGACCATCTCCTGGGTTCTGACAAATGTAATTCCTTAGCAGATGGGACCCAGAACATTTGCTGATACAATAAGAATTAATCTGGTCCTTTGTGTTTGTTAGTCTTCAACACTCTGAAGTCATTCCATTAGACAATTTATAAAAGGAAGAAAACTGGGGAAGAGTAGAACCTATTCTTATAAACTGCTGTCTTGGCCACATAGTAGTTTTAACCTAATTTATAGACTTTTCCATACTTAGTTAAGAATCACACAATATGTGTGATATTTTGTTTTGATTTGAAACAAAGTGCTACGTGATCCCAAATCATTGCAGTTTGTCTACCATAATTTATGGTTTAGAGTGAAACATAAACCAAGCCAGTAATGGTTTCATCAACAAGCCATACCTAAGTCAAGTATGATTTTGCCCATGTATTTTCTACACACAGAAAACTGCTGTCAATATACTATAACCAATAGTTATTCTAAGCTTAGGCTATTTGAAACTATCATATCCATTTTATTGTGTGCATTTCAAAATGAATCTCATTTGTTTTTTCCCGAATGCCATCACTCTGTTAAACAAATAATTCCCTCAACACTGTCAAACTGTTTACTAAGTCTGCACTACTATTAATCTTTTCATCGTTGCCATCACCCATCTCCTCCCACTAATGACTGTATGACTGTAACTTTGTTACTTGTATCCTTACGATTTATATTGACTGGTTCCTAATATGATTTCATTGCTTATTTGTACCCGGCTATCATTAAATGTTGTACCTTATGATTCTTGATGAACGTATCTTTTCTTTTATGTACACTGAGAGCATATGCACCAAGACAAATTCCATGTGTCCAATCACACTTGGCCAATAAAAAAATTCTATTCTATTCTATTCTTGCATTTCAAATCTCATAATGCATCACTATCAAAACTTTAGATATTAATATCAACATATTTTTAAATTCTGTTCTCCTGAATTCAGAAGAATATTCACTGTGAAGGAAACTAAAAAACAGTACTTTTACCTAAAAGAATAAAGAAAAATCATAACTCATTAAAAGTTAAAACAGAATAATGAAAATAGGTATTTCATAAAAACATCAGATGAAGCAGACTGTTCAAGTCCTGGGTTACATGTAAAGGTTTTTCAGTTTTTTCTTAGCTTCTAAATAATATGCAAAAAAAAACATACACTCCAAGATTACTGTATACAAATACAGATCTGAACCAAATATTATGCATTCGTGTTGCTGGATAATAACTAATTAACCCTTCACTGATTAAAAAAAATAATTTAATATACTTTTTAACCAACTATTTCACATGGTGCTTCATAAAATTAATCAGTTAATGAAATTCTGACTTGTTTTATTGTCTTGAATTGTATTTTATTTCACTTAAATTTAAATGCTGGATATTCCTTAGAAACATTTTTAAAGAATTCATTTTATATATTAAAGCTAACTTTATATCTGCTCATAAAAATTATTGCTGATGTCATAATATTCATTAGGAAATATACTACATTGTTATTCATCAACACAAATTGCTACATTAGAACACTATATAATAGACTTTTGTACTACCAGCGCATATATAATGGAGAAGCTCAAAAGTCAGAAACTTTAAAAAGGGATCAGAATAATGATCATATTAATTTTATTAAGGTTTAAATTTATGAAACACTGGCTAAAGCTAATGACAAAAGTACTCATAATTTTATAGTTCACTTTTCACACAATAAGCATTTTGCATGCTACAAGAAAACACACTGAACATTAAGTTACAACTGTTTCATTTCTCTATTAACATATTTAATGCAGATAGCCCAGGTCAAACCGAAAAGATTAGAGCTCATTTAGTGTTAACAGGAAATTAATGCACTTTCAAAACACAAAAATTGTGGAAATTCCCTTTATTTACAACCTGAATAATGCTTGTTCTGTACAGAGAATAAAATGTTTAGACTGATCAAGAAAAGTGTATTGTAGGGATTTCACCAGGATATTTATTTATGAATTTCAAATTGAAAAAAATGAATTAGAGATAATTTGAATATGTTCACTATTGGCATTATTTAATAAACAATAAGTAACAATTTGACATGCTGAAACAGCAATTTAGAAAAAGATCTTAATTTCAGGATAAACATGAATAAACATTTCTATGTAAACTCCAGGAGATATGTTCAATTACATATTACATTACATTCTAAAGAAATGAATGTGTTTTTGTTCACAATTTATTCCAATTTATTGTACTTTAAAAATCTGAGAATTGTACAATCTAAACAAACAAACAACCCTGCAATTCAATATGCATCTTAATCCAAAAACTGCAAAAGGTCACTTTGCTTACTTCAGTTAATGAATTTTTTTTTTACATTAATGTGATGTCTTATTCTTCTTGGCATATCAGAAGCCAAAGAAAATCTGAGAAATGTATTTAATTCAATTGTAAAGTGCATACAGTATATGCCCGTGATGGCGAACCTATGGCACGGGTGCCACAAGTCGCACGCGGAGCCATATCAGTGGGCACGCGAGCTCAGGTCCGGCGCGCATGTGCGCACCGGCCAGCTGATTTTCGGGCCTTCTGGGCCCACTGGGAGTCAGGAAACAGGCTGTTTCCAGCCTCCAGAGGGGGTGGGGAAGGCCGTTTTCGCCCTCCCCAGGCTCCTAGAAGCCTGGAGAGAGCAAAAAATGGGCGTGCCATTGCATGCTGGGAATGGGGGGGTCATACGCGCATGCGCGGGGGTGCATGGAATTATGGGTGTGGGCACGCACACACGTGATCCCATGCATCCCCCCCTTTTTTGGCACGCGAACCAAAAAAGGTTCGCCATCACTGGTATATGCAAACATCCCAAATACAATCCTGCCAACTACCAATAGGCCTGAGTATCTCTAAAGAACCATTTGAGTAAGGAACATTATATTTTTTTCATAGAAGAAACAGTATTTAGGGATGACGGGTACAGAGGTGACTCTATCATTACCAGTTTTTAAGTGAGTTTATAAAACTTGGTTTTGTTGGCATGCCAGCAGAAAGAGAATTATGGTCTGTTCCCTACTTGAGTTAGAAGGAAAGAAAACAAAGATGCTTAGGCTGATTGTTCTGATGACTTCAATGTCCATGTTAAAGTTCATTTATTGGGATCAGCTGAGAATTTCATGACTACCATGGCTCTGTCACATATCAGCTCCAGTTTCATAGGAGGCTTTCAGTATGACTATAAGACATAATGTATTATAAGCAATAAACCTAACAGAGCTTCTTAGAAAAACACATATTCTTATATCTTTTCTTTCCCTTATTTAATTTATTAGATTTTTAAGGCTGCCTGACTCCAAAAAGAATCTGGGAGGCTTAAAATATTTCAAATACATAATTTAAAACATAGTTAAAAACATAACCACCCAGACAAAAGAATAACATTAACATTCAAAAACCATCAGGACCCTACTCGATGGCGTGAGAGCAGAGCCAAGTCTTAAAGGATTTGGTAGAGTAGGAGCTGTACCTATTTCTGGAACTGCTGTTTCAGAGGACAGAAGCTATAATATACATATACATTGCTTTATCTTTGCCCATTTCAACATTTTCACCTTAAATGGTTTCCGGAATATCTTCTCTTTTTTTCAACTAACTTGATAAATTGGCCATAACAGAAGTATTGCAGGAAACACATCAAAAGCTCAATGTTGAATGGCAGAAAGTGCAATGTATGTTTTCTGCATACATTATATAACACTGAATCAACCCAGGTACAAACTGTACATTCAAAACTATTAAACGCAATTGATTATTCTAAACTATTAAATGCAAACAGATTATTCCTGTTATAGTTCCATACCTTGTAGTTTTAGCAAAAGTAAGAGCTGGCAGTTTATTATCTAGTTTTAAAATACAATACTTGGATTTAGATTTTTTTCCCCTCTGAGACCAGTTTCACATTCCTATTGAATGCTGGCTTTCATTAAACTTGTTTACATTTTTTCTAAGTAATGTTTATTAAGTTTTAACTTCAGATTTTTACTCCATAACAAATAGTGTAGTTCTGCAAATATTTACATTTTTGTTCAAGCTATTTGCTTCTGCACAAAAATAAGAATGATTTTGGTTTTTTTAATTTGAACACATTTGTTTGTTTGGGGAAATTATTCATAAACACAGAACTTTTTTGTATGATTAATATGTGCACATGTGATGCCCCTTAATGAAAATGTATTCATATAGCCATACTAAATTTTAAACTGTCTAACTTTAAAATTAAATGATTATGTTCAGCATTAACAATTTGGCAGCTGATTTTTCCAATGGAAAAATTTCCATCTTTAATCCAGAGTGACTCTTTCCATCTGTTGTAATAAAATAAAATAAAATAAAATAAAATAAAAGCAAATCACATAAAACATACATGTGTATAGGCTCTATTGACACCAAATTAATACTTTGACATTTATAGAAATTTATCTGATTACATTCTATCACAGGGACACAATTCAAAGAAATCAACCCACCTATTTTAGTTTTTCACAGTACAGAATTTATTATTTATGTATTAGTTCCAATCTCTAATCAATCTATCAGTGCATTTAATCAATGAAAAACATTAAGAAAAGGTAATACACCTTTGAGTTGAACTTGACTCTTGGTGAGCACATAGACATAATTAATTCTCATACCAACTAATTGCAGACCAAAATCTTTAGTTAGAGTTGTATTCAACTATAACAAATCTACAGTGCAGATTTCACAAACTACAGGAACTGCAGAGAGGAAAGCAATTCCCTATCATGCAAGCAACAATACATTCCAATTACCATGCAAGCAATAATCCACATTCACATTACACTGGATATGGCCCATGAGAAGAAAGATAAGTGACTGGCCAATTCCATATATATGTATTTCTATAAAGTTTAGATAGCTTTTCTGAAAAATGCTTCCAAAATCCACCAAGTCAATATCTTTATTAAGCCAACTGAAGTGTTACTAAACTGTTACAAGCAATCAAGTTTCAACAACTCTTCATCTGGGTTACAGAAAGATGGAGGGGGGAAAGCAGCTGATGTTAGATGACTCTATTGTTAGGTGGAGTTGTAAGGAGTTTCTGATGTGCAATTGTATACTATCAAAAGAAAGGCGCAAATTAAAACCAAATTATTACATGACAATAGAAAGAGAGGTGGATTTGGACTTCCTGACTGGGAAATCTATTATCGAGCTGCTGCATTAAATTGGATAAGGGATTGGATTACGCTTAAAAATAAAAGGGTTTTAACTATAGAAGGTTTCGACCTCCAAATTGGCTGGCATGCCTTTATATTGGGGGGGGGGACACAAAACACATGCTTATTTTCAATGGCATATATAAGAGGATCCCTGTTAGAAATTTGGCTTAAAATCAAGAATGAGCATTATAGAAAAATCCCCAAATGGTTAATGTCGGTAGAAGCAATCATTTACCCAAACTTACTGGATGAAAAAAAACATAGTAACATACAAACAACTCCTGGATGACCAAGAAAAGCTCAAAACAAAACAAGAACTCAAAGGGAATAGAACTGGATTGGTGGCATTATTTACAAATACAATCACGGTATAAGAAAGATGCAATACAATTCAGATTCCAAAATGAACAAGGATTAGATAAAATTTTATTTGGCCCGGAAGAAAAAATGATAGCGAAATTATATAATTTTCAATTACAATTCAAATTGGAGGAAGAAGTGGTTAGGGGGACAATAATTGCATGGGCACAAAATTTTGGATACGCAATCACTTTGGCAGAATGGGACAAAATTTGGGAGGTAAACGACAAATTGACCCTGGCGGCATCATATAAGGAAAATATTTATAAAATCTTTTATCGCTGGCATCTACCCCCAGCGCGATTGGCAAAGATGTTCCCAAAGGTGTTCTCAAAATGTTGGAAGTGCAAGAAGGAGCAAGGGACCTATTACCATCCCTGGTGGACATGCCCTAAAATTTATTTATTTATTTATTTATTTATTTATTTATTTATTTATTTATTTATTTATTTATTTATTTATTTATTTATTTATTTATTTATTTATTTATTTATTAGTGAAATTTATATATCGCCTAACAGTGCAAGCACTCTCTAAGCGGTTTACACCAGTAAGCAATGTATATTTACATTGCCCCCAACAATCTAGGTCCTCATTTTACCTACCTCGGAAGGATGGAAGGATGAATCAACCTTGAGCCAGTGAGATTTGAACCGCTGACCTGCGGATCACAGTCAGCTAAAGTGGCTTGCAGTACCCCACTCTAACCACTGCGCCACCTCGGCTTCTCAAAGTATTCTAGAACAAAAATCAAAGTATTCTAGAACAAAATAACAGACAATAGATTTTACTGGGAATTTTCAGAGGAAAGTTTAAAAAAGAATATCGTTATATAATACTTCATATAACTACTGCTGATAGGATTGCTTACGCTCAGAGTTGGAAAATCGATACCATCCCCACATCCTCTATGGTTGTTAGAAAATTTTTAGAATATTCCGAGATGTGTAAATTAACAATGGAGATACATGAGAAGGAAGATACAGAATTTTATGAAACATGGAACAAATTGTATAAGTGGTTAAAACAAAATAAAAAACTTCAAATTTGGTTATAGAATGAGGGTCATCTCTGAAGAAATTGTAAATGTTCTTACTTTCTTTTCCTATGAAAACAATTAAACTCATATGTAATTAAAGTGGAAGGAATAGATGTGGAAAACATTTTAGAAGACTCAATCCATTAAAGATGAACTGGATAAATAATAGCGAGTGTCAAAATGAAAATAGCAATATTGTAAAGTGTAAATATATTTGGAAATATGATGAAAAAGCTGTAAAAGCTGTAAAAGTCATTTGTTTTTGTTTTTGTCTTATGTGTTTTTGTATGTCTTTTATATGTTGTTTTTAATGAAAAAACTCAATAAACATTATTTTTAAAAAAATTCATATATCACCTATGCAAATACCCATTGCACAGAAAGAAAATTAGTGATGCTCAAAAAATATACAGAGAAAATGTAACTAAAACACTAACTCCAGCCATACAGATTTGTTAGATAAAAAAATCCAGATGCATACACAGGGGAGGTGGAAAGACAGAGTAAAGCAAATACACTACAGAAGAATCAGAAATAACAAACACCTCACATATCAAAAAAAATCCACAGCAAATCAAAACAATCCAGTTAAAAGACATACACTCAAATGTCATCACTTTTTTTAAAAAAGCAAGTAAAGTACTCATGCCAAAGAGGCTTTATAAGCATAATACCAACACAAGATAGCTATTGCCTTCCAGGAGGCTTCCTCTATTATGCCTTTTTCTAGGTGAGTGATTGATAAGCTTAAAGTAGTCAGAACAGTCACCTGCCATTTTATCTTATACAAATGTCTGTGGTCTCCAGGCACGCTAGGATATAGAGATTATGGATAAACACTGCAACTTCACCATCAGTTTTTGGGTTTATTTTTTATTTTTTATTTGTTTAACTACAAAAACCTGGAGCCAAAGTTTATGATAAAACAAGAAAACAAAACCAATATAATATAGCTGACATGTATAGTAACTTTACTTAGTATAGCTGACATGACAAGTAACTTTAAAGTAAAAAAATGGGTTTTGCGGCATTATTTACAAAATTATAAAGGTAGATTAAATATCTCTCTCTCTCTCTCTCTCTCTCTCTCTCTCTCTCTCTCTCTCTCTCTCTCTCTCTCTCTCTCTCTCTCTCTCTCTCTATATATATATATATATATATATATATATATATATCTATATCTATATCTAATCTATATCTATATATAATTAGAGATGTGAAGGCCTGGAAAAAAATGGAAAAATTTGGGGGAAACCCGTTTTTTCCCTTTTTTTCCTGAAGGCTTTTTTGTTTTTTTTCCAAAAAATTGGAAAAATTGAAAAAAGAAAAAAAAAACATTGTGGAATATTTTATTTTAACATGATGAATAAAATATTTTAAGACAGGGTGTTCAAATATTTTCCAAATCATTTCTAAAAAAAATGTATGATATCAGATTATTCTAATTTCTCTGCACTGAGTGAGGACAAGCAAGTCCTAGGTAACAAACTGAACCCTCCAATGCAAGAACAGTATGCATTTCTTCCTTTAGGAGGTGCTGCTATTGTAACAAGAAAAATGTTTCAGTTTTGCTTTTGCATGTTAGTGGGTGTGTTTAGTTTGTTCTGTCCTCTTCACTAGGCCTCAAAAGCATTGGAAGAAAATACAGAGCAACAAAAAGGACCTGTGCTGAATGAAGGGACTTATGAGAATGGGGTTTTTATTTTTATTTAATACTGTGGAGAGGAAATATGCAAATTGTTACTTTTGGTTTTGAAAATTGTTTTGTGGAGGCTTTTTGGCTGTTCCATATAAACTAGTAAGCAGTTCAAGGAGATTGTTGTTCCCTTTGTTACAATTACAAATAAATATTATAAAAAAGTAAATTCTGTTTGTGATAATTGTTTGGCTACACTATATTTTTAATATGCTAGTTGTGATAATTTTATGCCAAGTCAAATTGTCCATAGTCATATTTTATGTTCCTAAAGTAACAGAATGACTTTCAATCTTAAAAAGACAAAAAAGTGCTAATGTAGCATTTTTTTCAATTTTTCCGAAAATTTGTTTTCCCCCCGAAAAAAATTGGTTTTTTTCCGAGCTTCAAAATTTCCGAAAATTTTACACACACACACACACACACACACACACACACACACACACACACACACACACACACACACATATATATGTATGTAATATTGCTTACCGTCCCTGTCCTAATGTTCCCTCTTATCAGTACCGAACTTATGTATATAAACAATGTTACATCTACAGTATGTATATTACCAAAACGTACTTGACAAAATAAATAAATAAAATAAATAAAAAATAGTTGCTTTGACTCTTATGATCCATAAATCCTGCATTGATATAACTGGAGACATAAGTAAGTAAAGCAATATACACTTAGTATAAAAACAATTAAACCTTTTCTAATGTTCAATTTTATGCAGTCCCTACATTAAAGTCACTATGACCTTTATGAGTTTCTATAAATTCAAAATGTTGCTGGGTATTTTTCTTACCATTATTCTATGGCAATTATACAAGTAGTCCTTGACTTACAATTTCGGTCATAAGTTGTTGCAGTCACAAGTCAAGGTACCACATGATTGGACTCAATTTGAAAATAGAAGCAACTTAATGCCTATAGAAAAGTAACTATATCTTCAAATTTGCAATTGAAAATTTTATTTATAGATTTATAGAATAACTTTATTGTCACTTTGAATGCACACTAATTGGCATACATTAAAAATGAAATTTCATTGCATACAGCTCTTAAAGGGTCACCACCTCCAATTTTACACTACATAAACATGACAAGATAGATGATAGATAGATAGATAGATAGATAGATAGATAGATAGATAGATAGATAGATAGATAGATAGATTATAGATAATAAATAAATAAATAAATAAATAAATAAATAAATAAATAAATAAATAAATAAATAAATATTATGTATTGTGGTGGCGGTTGGGCAGCACATGGCTGGGCCCTGGCTGCTTGTGGCTGCACTTTTAGAAGTGGTTGGGCAAGTCCAGCTTGACCGGACATCACGGGGGGCTGGGCGAAACGCCTGCATGGGGTCCCACTGCTGTAGGGGTCCAGGGGCTCATTGACATTGCGCCCATCCTAGGCCCAGGAAGAAGGGCCACCCTGAAGGGGCCTGACTCGTTGTTGGTAGGTCCAACCTCAGTGGCTGGCCAGGGGCCAGTATTCCCCATGCGCTTCGTTGCCGAGTTGATGGGGCTCCAAACCTGGGCTGCCGGGTCATCTGCATCTCTGGGCAGAGGGGTGTCCATGTAGGCTTCGCCCCAGTGGCGAGGACTGCGGGTGACTCGCTTTTTGCAGTGTGGAAGGAGACTGAATCTCCACTCCAATGTGCTAAAGTGTTTCGCCCTAGGAAAGAGAATGTTGGCTGGGCCAAGTTCCACCTGGGCGCCTCGGAGGCCGAGCAAGGGTTGGTCCAACTCACACTTAGTCGTCCAAACTGGTCTGGTAGCCCTGCCAGCGATTGGCTGCGTGACAGCGGTTGGAATCCCTCATCTTCGGAGCGCCCGGTCGGTGTCTGCTCTGGTTGCCTCCACTCGTGGGTCGAGGCTGATCCCGCACCCAAGGTTGGCTCCAACAGCATTTCTGAAGCGAAAGTTATCCCTCCAGCTTCGCCCTGAGGGGTTCGGTCTAGCAGGGAGGTGCACTCAGGGGTTGGATGCTTGCGCCGAGACCCTGACTGGCGCTCCCTATCCACGGCCTCATCGGCTTTTTTCTTTTTTAACAGAGATTTGGGTTAATGTCAGGGTTCCAAATAGCATCCAAAATTAAATCAGAGTCCAAAGCAAAATATTGCTCAAAGTTCCAATTTATTAATAGACCCATGTTGGCACATCTGGGTGAAACCCGAAACTGAAGTTTCCCAAGTTTCACCACCCAGTTGAAAGTTCAAGTCCTTGCCCCCATTGCCATGCTGGCAGAGTCCACCCATCTCCTTCCGTGCAGGTCCAGAGGTGCAGAGACAAAGGATGACCTTGGTTTTCTAGAAAGAATTTGTTATGGCTACATGCTAACAACTTCATACAATCCCCCCTCCCATTTTCCCACAATAGAAAATGCATAGTAGAATAGGTATTTTTCATCAGCTTCTGTGTTGCTTCAATGGCCTTCAACTTTCCAACTTTTCTCTTCAGCCAGCACCTAATTAACACTGAACCCTAATTTTTGACATTATTGGGAGTTAGTAGCAGACTAAATATACTCTATGTGCGTAGCCCAGTACAGTTAATCCTCCAGTTACAAGTGTGCCATCATGGTCGTAATTCGGGATAGGTGTAAAAGGGCTTGGTCATGTGACCAATCCAATTTTACAGTCTTTTTTGTGGTGATGGGTAAGTGAATCACTGCAGTCGTTAAGCAAACATTGCAGTCATTAAACAATCTAATGGTTTGCTATGATTATATCGAAGTAAATACTGGTGTTCAGCAAAACCTTCATAAAACATGGTCACATGACCATAGGGTTTGGCAAATGGCTCTATACACAACCCAGTATCCCCTAGTACAGAGGTCTCCAACCTTGGCAAGTTTATGAGGTGTGGACTTCAAATCCCAGAATTCCTCAGCCAGCCATGCTGGCTGAGGAATTCTGGGAATTGAAGTCCACACCTCATAAACTTGCCAAGGTTGGAGACCTCTGCCCTAGTAGGTCCATTGGAACTCCAAACAATCACTAAGCAAGCAACCAGTTGTACATCAAGGATAAAAATCAGACAATTACGACTTCTAGGCTCTGTCTTAGGCATGAAAGTCAGCTGGATGACTTCAAGGCTCTCCCTCTTCCTCAACCCAACCCAACCTCACAGAATTTTTGTTGTGGTTAAAAAAAGGAGGTAAGAATATTAAAAAAGATGGGATAAAATTAGATAAAATTTATTTTTTTAGCAATGGTGAGATAAAATTAGATAACAATAACAATAACAATAATAATCAAAGAATAAAATTGTGCCTCCCAAGATGTTATGTTAGTGTATTTTTTCTTTCCTGATATATTTCCCGTTTCCAAATTTCTACAGCTTTTTAAGCCACAGGGCAGAAAACATCCTGCAGAAAGCACATCTCCACAAGACAGTCCTTTCAACAATTCCAAGAAGGTTCCACATCCATTTGCACTACTCAGGTGACCCTGAACTCCAAGTGGCCTCAATGACTCTCCAAAAGACTGCCAATGACCAACTGTCTGCAAGGAATATAAATCCTTCCATTCCCCGCCATCCAGTCAGAGCTTAAGAAGCTTCTTGGATGAGAAGCGAAACGTAGCCAAAGAAAAACAAGAAAGTCCAATTGCCTCTTGAAAATGCACCATTGGGAAAACCATGACCTGGATGACTGAGAATCTCCCTAGACATACAGCTTTTTAATTATTCAAGTAGGAACAACACTACAGAGAGTCCTCAACTTACAATCATTTGTCACTGTTCAGAGTTACAATGGCATTGAACCAACAGTCTCGTCAGCAGTGAGAGCAGGAAGACAGCAAAGATCAGTTGGGATGATGGAGCGCAAGGCTCTGGGATCCTAGCATGCAGGATAGAGAAGGTAAATGCAGCTGTGACTGGGGCAGATGCAGTTCCCTGGCAATTGCCACTTTGCAAGGCAGGGTAGAAGGCAGTCAAAGGGCAGAGATGGTAGGGAAATAGATGTGTGGAAGGAAATGGAAGCAGTCCCTTATCTTATTGAGGCTCAGGAAGCCGAAAATGGCTTGTGTTGGGGTAGACAGTTGCTTAATAATGCACAATTCTCAGTTAACAATGGGAATTGGGACTGCCAGGATTGCAGTCACTAAGCCATGTGGTCACATGATGTCTCAGTTTGTAAGCACATTACCTAGTGATGAAAATTTCATTCCTAATTGTGATTGCAAGTCAAGGACTACATGTAACATCTAATTGTAATAAACACAAGAAAATCAGCTCATTTATTGCAATTAGTCTTAAATCTGATTTTAGTTAGTTAGTCTCCTTTATTTCACCTTTAAACTGGTTCAGATATGAAACAGCACTTTTTAAAAAATGACGATTGGCATTGATTGTTTCTGGCTTATGCTAATGTTTGAACATATCCATTCAAATAAGGGCATTATAACAACAAACCTTGATTCACAGCTAAACTCAAGCAGCTACGTCATGCCAAAGAGGAAGACTACAGGAAAGGCGATAGAATGCTGTACAAACAGGCCAGGAATGTATTAACAAGGGAGATCAGAGCAGCAAAAAGAAGCTGCTCTGAAAAGCTGAAGAATCAGCTCTCAACAAACGAACCAGAAAATGTGTGGAAAACCCTTAAAAATACCACTGGCTACAGCAAACCTCCTTCCCATGCTTTAAGGAATTGACAACTGGCAGATGACCTTAATCTGTTTTACTGTAGGTTTGAGAGGAAAACACTGTCAACTATTGCCACCCTCTCCATCTCAGATATAACAATAACAGCCAAGTCTCCTACAACTGATTCCAACTTTCTGGGACCCCCATCACTGGTGAACACAGAAAAAGATATCCAAGGTCTATTTCACAGACAAAAGCCTGAAAAAGCACCAGGTCCAGATAAGGTAATTCCTTCTTGATTCAAAGTTTGTGATGATCAATTGGCCCCCATCTTCACCTGCATTTTTAATAAATCACTAGATATCTATGTACCTTCTTGCTTCAAACACTCTACTATCACCCCAGTGTCTAAGAAACCCTCCACCAAGGAGCTGAACAACTACAGATCGGTTGTTATGACATCTGTAATTATGAAAACCTTTGAAAAGCTAGTGCTGGCGAACCTGATAACCAATACGGATCCTCTGTTAGACCCTTTGCAATTTGCTTATCAAGCAAATAGATTGGCAGATGATGCTGTTCATATAGCACTGCACTACATCTTACAACATCTTGAATCGCCAAGGACCAATGCAAGGGTCCTTTTTGTAGACTTCAGCTCAGCATTTAATACCATCATTCCAGATATCCTTCTCACTAAAGTGACTCAGCTAGCTGTGCCTGACACACTTGTAAGTGGATCATAACAGATAGGAAGCAGCAGGTGAAGATAGGCAAAATCACACCAGATACCTGTACAATTAGCACAGGTGCCCCCCAGGGCTGTGTGCTCTGTCCATTACTCTTCTCTATACATACCAACAACTGCATCTCAAAAGATCCCTTTGTTAAAGTACTGAAGTTTGCAGATGATACAAACGTGATTGGTCTCATTCGAGACCACGTGAATCTCCATATAGAAGGGAAGTTGAACAACTGGTCCTGTGGTGCAGCTGGACAATCTTGAACTGAATACATTCAAAACTATAGAGATGACAGTAGATTTTAGGAGAAGCCCTCCTATTCTACCACCTCTTTTAATAATACACAACACAGTATCAACAGTAGAAACCTTCAAATTTCTAGGTTCTATAATATCTCAGGGCTTAAAAAGGGACACCTAACATCAAAAAGTCATCAAAAAAGCACAACAAAGAATGTTATTTCTGCACCAGCTCAGAAAAAAGCTCAGACTGCGCAAGGAGCTGCTGATACAGTTCTACAAAGGAATTACTGAGTCTGTCCTTTGCACCTCTATAACTGTCTGGTTTGGCACAGCAACCAAATAAGATAGGCACAGACTTCAACAGATAATTAGGACTGCAGAAAAAATAATTGCCACCACCCTGCCTTCCTCAGAAGACCTGTATACTGCATGAGCCAGAAAGAGGGCTGTGAAACTATCTATAGACCACCACCACCCCACATCCTGGACATAAACTGTTTCAACTTCTTCCCTCAAGACAATGCTATCGGGCATTGCATGTCAAAACAACCAGACAAAAAGAGAGTTTTTCCCCATGCTATCACTCTGCTAAACAACTAATTCCCACAACACTGTCTATGTCCTAGGATGTCAAACAACCTAGTAGGGCTGTATTACCTATAATACGTTAATTTAAGTTGTGGATACTTCATCACTGGAAGCTTTCAAGAAGAGACTGGACTGCCATCTGTCAGAAATGGTGTAGGGTCTCCTGCTTGGGTGGGGGGGTTGGACTACATGACCTACAAGGTCCCTTCCAATTCTGTTAATCTGTGTAATCTGTGTAAGACTGGGGAAGTGACCATTGGAACTGTGGAATTGAATCGTAAGTACCCCTGGGGAGGTCCATCATAACTTCAAATGGCCACTAAGCAACTGGTTGTAACTACTTGTACTTTGTCAGCATCTCTGTCTCCTGCTCTGGACATTTTTGCTAAGGATGAAGAGCTATTTCATTTCATCTCATCTTTTCATCTTTCCTATTACCTATTTCCTTAGCTTCTTATGACTATAACTTTGTTGTTTATATCTCATGATTTATGTTGATTGCTTTTATTTAATATCCTATTGTGATTTAGGTTGATTGATTATTTAATATCCTATGACTATCACTGAGTGCTGTGTCTTATGATTTATGATGATTGTATTTTATAACTATGATCAAGATTTATCACTTGATACTTGTATGTACACTGAGAGTTTATGCACCCGAGACAAATTCCTTGTGTGTCCAATCACACTTGGCCAATAAAGAATTCTATTCTATTCCATTCCATTCTATATGTTTGATACATAATGAAACATTTGATCTTACAATCAAAACATGATTAACAAGCAAGCTTGACATTACATATGAACAATAGCCTAAACTATTCTGTAATTATTCCAGTTAAGTTTATAATCTACTTGGTAACCCATTTGATGAATTCTCACATTTCTAAATTTATTGATTTAAATTATAGTATTAAAATATCTTGGTTTGAGCAAAAGCAGAAATGTTACATACCTCAATACACAGAAATGTTGGTTCATCATTTACTATGTCCATGCTGCCTGAAGAGATACTTCTGTTTTTCAGCTGAAAATGTGTTTTAATCATGTAGCCATCAGTAGAGTCCTATGTTTAGAGTTTAAAGAAAAGCAACATTTGATTTTTTTTTGTCTTGAAGAAAGAATTCTACAACTTAAAATCATTTTAAAGGATTTTAAATAAATTATGTAATAAGAAAACTGATACAAAAGCATCCCATAATTAAATACTTAAGTCCTTGAGTAATCAAAATTCTGTGAAGTTGAGCTTGTCTCCCAGATATTACATAGATACATATATGTCATTTTCTTGGCAACAATGCATAAGTGGTTTGTCATTGGCTTTTTCCAGGGTGTTTGGTCAAGTGTTATTGCTTAATATTCTTAAAACAGTATATAAAAATTCAGAATTACTAGACCTACTCCTACCCACATTTTCTATTCAAGTTTATTCAGCTATAAGGCCCCTTTAATTTAATGACATTCAGTCTCATGTATGCATAGGATTGCTGCTTTTTATTGATTCTATCCATTTACTTTCATAATACTAGAAAAATCAATCCATTATTCTTCTAATTTTTACTTTGCCTTTTTTTTCTTGGTACCACTTCAGTTAATTGATAATCTTAAAGCTGTTCTTTTTATTCTCAATTTTCTTTTCCTGTTATTGATTTTATTTTTTAAAACTACAAAACAATACAAACAAACAAGAACACACATCCACATATAAACATAAATTCACTTTTTACAACAGTTTTGTCTCGGTATATAGTATATTATTTACATTTTTCCCCTTTTATTCTTCTCTAATTGTTTTTGTATTTATTGACCTATGTACACATTTCTATTTTTGTTTCTTCACATTAATTACTTATAACATCCTTTGTTTTACCCACATATTTCACCTTTCATCCTTAAACCTTAATCTCTATTTCTAATCTCTAACCCTAATATTTATTTCTAATTCTCAATTTTCTTATAGAGGAATATTTTCACTTTTTTTCTAAGGTATCTTAGTAATATTGTATTACTATCAAATATTGATTCATTGTCATTTTAAAACCAGTTCATCAAATACAACCAACCATTATAAATTTAGTGGTATTACAATAGAAAATACATTTAAAAATGAGTAGGTACCTATAATACATTGAGGATTGAATCTAAGAAAAATTCAGTGTTCTGCAGGGGTGGGCTGCTGGGGGTTCGCAGGGGTTCAGGAGAACCCGTGGTTAAGATTCTGTGCAGTTTTCACCCTCCTGGAGGCTCGAGGAAAGCCTCCGGAGCCTGAAGAGGGCAAAAATGCCCCCTCCCACCGTGGTGAAGGAGACCAACTAGGCCACGCCCACCATGGCCACTCCCACCCAGCAACCGGGCAGAGCTAAAAATTTGAAGCCCACCCCTGGTGTTCTGCATAAGGATATTTTCATAATATGCAGTACAATCTGATCTTTCAGTAGAAGAATAAAAATACTAAATTTCATTATTTAAAACAATCATTATTTATTTATTTATTCGGCTTTCTTATATGCCGCCCAACTCCCGAAGGACTCAGGACTTAGCTAACTAGAAACAAAATTTTCAGATGAAACATTTTGAAAAAGAATTGGAAGTTTCTAAGAACATATTTTGAGTATGATCCTCCAGAATGAGGGCATAATTATTTGTAAAACATTACAATTTAAAGCATTACTTAAAGAGGATTTGTTTCTTTTACAAAGCAATATTTGCTTTTGAAAGTGTATCATATGATATGAATTTGCCTTTTGCCTTACAAAATGTATCATATTATATGGGGCACAGAGAAAATAAAAGGGTAAATATTCATAAATAAAAATCTCTAGTTAATGCCATATTGAATAAGAATTTCAAAACAGTCAAAACAAAACAAGGTAGTATTGTTATTAAATCATACATGCTGACCCATTTTTCAGTTAAGTGCAGATGGTAAACCTGTAAATTGTGACAAAAAAAGGCACAAGCATTCAACAGACATTCAGTAAAAGCACTTGACAAGAAGCATGAAGGATTCTTCCCATATGCCACTGAAAATGGGACCAAAAATTTACCATCTGTAAAACAGGAGAATGTGAAATAGCACTTTCTAAAATTAAACATTAAAGTACATAGACCCAGAAATGTACTAAAGAGCTCTGTAAGAATGAAAAAGTATAATTAAAACTGCTAAGTTAATTTTCAAAATGTGAAGGTTTTTTTGGACTTTAAGTATTATAAATGTCTCAATATGATGCTTAGCAGCGTCAAATACTCTTAAATTTATTTAGATATATCTCAGTTTAGGTGACTTGCCCAGTTACAGGATCAAACCTGTTATAAGACCAAATCATCTTTGGTTTGGTCAATCACTGATAGTTGATCTTTACAAAAAAGAAGAGAGATTACATTTTTTTTATTCTCTTTGATTCACTAGCAGCTTTTGATACTGTTGACCATAACATCCCTGTGAATTGAATCTGTATATTGGAAGTTAGAGTCACTGTACTACCCCACTTGTATCTATGGGGTCATATTCAGGAACAAAACTGGATAATTCCAAGCCAGTTAAGCTGAAAGATTCCCTAACAATCTATTTTATCCCAAATGCTAGTTAACTTTTATATGTTCATTGAAGGGGAGCACCACTAACATGTTTATCTATTTTAAGTGTTAGTGTTTATGTGTTAGTGTCAGTGCTTATTCCCAATTTGCTATCAAGCCAAATTCACAGTAGCCTTATATGATATGAACCTGGATACCTATAGGTGTGTGTGTCCTTATGTAACTGTCTGTCAAGACCTGCTGAGAATGCCATATTTTTCAGAAATTTGCTACTGTGTGTTGTGATCCCAGAAAGGGCATTCTTGATTCAAGTACCCTAGTAGTGGAATTTCCCCAGAAATACCCAGGGTCATAATGTTCACCTGGGTATAGTTTATCTTTGTGCTATTGTGCCTTCTGGTCTTATTAATGATTGTCAAGTAGCTTGTTTTTAAAGCTGGTTTTAAATATTTTAGTTTTAGAAGTTTCAACTGCTTAAAAGATACCGTAAATGGTTTTTAATTATCCTCACATTGGGATTTGTTATTTACTACTGAAAAATGGATTAAAATTTTATAAATCAAATAAATTCACAGCATAAAACCTGAATATGTCATATTACACAAGTAATCCCAAGAACATCGACACATTCCAGCTCAAGGAAGGGATATTTCATGCCTTCCCCCACCACCACCACCTTTTTTTGTCAGAGCAAAACTACCCAATGGAATGCTGAAGCCTCTTTAAGCTCCATCTGCTTTTTTTTCCCCACTGCACAATGTCAGCCCCGTATCATTAGCAGCCAGGCCAGGAATGCCTCAGCAGCAGCTGAAACAAGAAGACAATGAAGGTCAGCTGAGGCAGCAGAGTGCTGGATAGTGAGGTTGACTGGGATTGCAGAGCATGGCAAGCAGCCCCAGATCTGCTTGGTTCCGAGGCTGCTTGCTGCAGGGCAGGGTCTAGGATAGCCAAAAGGGCAAAGATGGAGGGGAGATAGGCAGGTAGGGGGAGTTGAAGCTTGGACCTAGAAGGGTCTAAAACCAAAATGGTTTAGATTAGGTTGGGTATTTGGCTAACAACTGGTAAATTTCACTTAATGACAGCAACCTGGATTGCCAAGATTGCAGTCGCTAAGTGATGTAATCCCATGATTTCTCATTTTACAATTCGCATTGCAGCAATTGAAATTCTAGCCTCAACTGTGGGCGTAAGTTGAAGACTATCAATGTAGCCACTATTTTCAAGGAGCATATCAGGATCCACTTGAACTTCTGTTTCTCATTAATAGAAAACTGGAGGAATTATGTAATGAACTTAAAGAAGTTGTTAAGGAAGAATGTGAAAAAAGACTGCCAAAAATGAAAAAAGTGAGGAAAGCAAACTGGATGTCAGAACAAACAGTGGAAATGGCAAAGTAAAGAAGAAAGCCAAAGCCAAAAAAGACAAACGTATCAGAAGGGAACTTAACAAGGAGTTTCAGAGAGCTGTTAGAAGAGAGAGAAAGCAGTATTATAACAATATATCTAAAGACACTGAAGATGGAAACACATGGAAAGCAAGGGAAGTCTTTCAAGCGATCTTTTAAGTCAGAAGAATGTTCTAAAGTCATACTGATATGCTAAAGGATGCCAATGGACAGATAGTAGCCAATTCTGTGAAGAACAAAGGAAAATAAAAGGAGTATACTGAAACACTATTTAGTAGAGATGTCTAAGAATTCAATATACCTTAGAATATATTCTACTTCTAAGTAGAGATGAAGTTAGGTAAACTTCAAGCCTTACCAAGTCAGAAGGCTATAGGAAGTTAGTATCCTTAATATCTTTAATTTCACATGCTAGTAAAATAAGGATCATTGGACACAGATTATAGCCCTATATGGGAAAAGAAATTCCAGATGTTCAGGTTAGCTTTAGAAAAGCCAGGGAACACAAGATATCATAGCTGATGCTGGATATTTGAGAGAGTTAAAGAATAACAAAAAGAAGTAAGTATGTGCTTCATTGAAAAGCCTTCAATTGTGTTGATCACATCAAGCTGTGGAAAGTGTTAAGAAAAATGGGAATCCCAGATTTCCCATTGTCTTCCTGGGAAATGTATAGACGGGTTGGGAAATCACAGAAAAATAGACTCTCTCTCTCTATATATATATGGCAAGGCTGCATATTCTCCCCTTATTTATTCAATCTATATGCTGAATACATATTAAGGAAAGCTGGACTGGAAGAAGATAAAGTTGTAAAATTGAAGGAAAAAATATAAATAACTTACACTGTGCTGATGAGCCTACTGACAGTCAAAAACGCAAAGGATCCAAAAACCTTGGTACTAAAAGTCAAAGAGCATAGTGAATAAATAGGACTAAAATTAAATATAAAGATAACCAACCTAATGATAGCAATTGCAACAACCAGTCCTAGATTTGACAATGAAGGTATCAAAATGGATAGCTTCTGCCTTTTAGGATCAACTATCAACTGTAAAGAAACAAGCAGCCAAGAAAACTAGCCTTTCATAGAACATCCATGAAGGCAATGAAAAAAATATTCAAATGATGTGATGTGTCCATACCTATCTATCTATCAAAATATTCTACTTCAAACATATTATGCAACGAATCAGGTCTCTGAAAAAGGCTCTAATGCTGAGAAAGATGGAAGGAAATAAATGGAGGCTGAAAGCAGGAAGGTAGATGGACTCAATTACACTGATAAGTACACTGTTGGGCAATTTCACAAAACAGATTAGAGATAGATTATGGTGGAGAAGATTGGTAGGAATTGAAAATCTGATGGCACATAGTCTATCTATCTACTGCTGTTGCTTCCAACAATTAGAAACCACATTATATTTTGTTTGTTCTCCAAGGACCACAAGAAATATGTCCAGATTCCATTTGGGGAGTGAAAACATACCACCGCTGAAAACATATTACTGAGAATTAAAAAAAAACAGAAGGTTGTAGAATTTAGTTCAGCACAATAATCTGGGGATATTCTGGATTGTCCATTTCTGCTTTGTATCAGAGATACACACTGTTGTTCTTCACTCGTGTTTTGTGTTGCTATTAATTTTGATATTAAAAAATTGGATTTTAACATTGGCTAAAATGGAAAAACTTTTCCTGTAACAGAGATATTTTTAAAGATTGATGAGACTCAAGTATTTCTACTCTAGATACATTTACTTGCTATTTTAATCACTTTCCTCTATACCTCCCAATATGTTCCTGATACATTTCTCAAAATCCATATGCAATCATCAATTCCAAAGACTGTACAGTAAAATTCTCATTAGTGAGCATTCAAGGATGAACAATCCCCAGATGTTAGTAAATTATAAATCCCAGCATTCTACGTCACTGTCCATACTGATAGGAGATTCTGGGTATTGGGATCCAATAATTCCTGCATTATACCAATTCAACTGTAGTGCAAAATAGATCAGATCAGATCAGATTAACAGAGTTGGAAGGGACCTTGCAAGTCATCTAGTCCAACCCCCTGCCCAAGCAGGAGACCCTTACATCTGCCTCTACCTAGGATCGAACTCACAACCTCCTGATTGTGAGGCAAGAGCTCCACCTCTAGGCCACAGCAGCTGGGGATGGGGACGGGGGTGGGGAATCTGCTTTCTGCAGTTTTCCAGATAACAGTTAACTCACAAGAATCACATTTCTCCTATTAAGTCTCTCTTAGCTATCAACATGCACTTGCAATATGAGGTATAGTATCAGAGTTCCAAGTAACCCCCAACACAAGAAGACTCCAAGGCTAGAAGTTCCTTAAAGTTCCATTTTATTAGAGATGTCATATTGGCACATCTGGGGAAACCCGAATCTGAAAGCTTCCAGGTTTTCCCCACCCAAAAGAAAGCCCAAGTCTCTTTCCCTGCACCCACATGTCCATCACATGGTCCAATCAATGCACCGTCCCAACTGGAGATGCCTCCCAGTCACGCCACTCCAGGTGCAGGCCAAATGTCCTTGGCTCTCAGAGAAAGGAATGTTATTATGGCTAGATATCCCCCGCAACTCCCTGCAATCCCACCTCCCAGTTTCCCACAGCTGGGAAACTGGGAGGTTGCCACTAAGTGTGGCAACCCTGAAGATCCAAAGAAAAAGATGGCCTCCAGGACTGACATATAGATCCAAGAAACCGCTTCTATGCCTGGTTTATGCTTTACACAAAACCTTCGGAAAACGTGATTTATCATCTACCACATACCACAAAATGGGGGGGGGGGGAATCCTGCAAAAATCCTGCAAAAAACAACTGCTCCAGGTACTATTAACCAAACCTAGTTATAAATTTCTTACATATTAGCTCATTTAAGAAAATTAAACATGTTCTTGACATGGGTATTTTTTAAAAAGACGTTATGGGATTAAAATGTATAACACAGCATGGATTCCTGGTAACAATATCTACTGAAAGACAACTAAAATGCATGGTTGGTAATAAACAGTAGCTGCATATTAACAGCTCATTTCTCAAAGAAAGCACAAACAAATTGGGGTTTTTATTAGCTATTTCATTAAGTTTTATTTTAGAGAAATACACACAAAAAGCATATGTGCAACAGCTGATATAAAAGAATTCTATTCAATCTCAAACCCCATTAATGTACCATTAAATTACTTGATAATCTGCAATGTAACTATAAATTTAACTCTTTGGATAATGTATCATTTCTGACAAGAGTTTATTTTATTTGCTTTAATTTTAAATCAATATATGTCTTTTTTCAGCATATTAATTCTCTCCTCTAAGCCTACCTATTAATCTATCTATCTATCGCAGTGCCATAGGCTATTTTAGCATTTCTTTCAAGATTTCATCTAAAATAAATATATGTACTTTTGTTAGTATACATTTGAACACAAAACCAATTCTTTTCAAGAAAAGTACCTTGTCCTTAGTTGCTTTCCTGGCATCTTATATTTATGTTCCCACTAAAACCTAATGAGCCAAATTCAGAATGTACTTTTGCTGGAATGAACTATGACTGTACATGCCATAAAGACTATAGTTGCAAACCAAATCTAAGTTGTACAAAAACATTTATTGGGTAGGAAAAACAAACTACATATTCAGTATCTTGCTGTAAAGTCCCCTACTAAACATTGCATTCAATCTCACAAATTGGCAATTCTTGGATTTATATATTTAAAGTTAGAAGCAAAATCACACTGTATGAAATAAATCTCATTTGAACTTTGTGCTAAGCATAAATACATGTAAATTTACTTTAATATACATTTGTGGCAGGATGAGATGTCCTGATGGAGGTGGCATAATATAAAATGGTCTAGGTGTAAAGTTTTTTTTTTCTTGTTAGTACCAACTCAACTGTTAGATTAAACATCTAAGCAGCTTCATAGCCAATTAAAATACCTGAGAGCAGGCCAGGGGTGAAATTCAAAATTTTCCCCTACCGCTTGGTGGGTATGGCAGGGGAAGGATACTGCAAAATCCCCATTCCCTCCCCACTCCTGGGAGAAGGATATTGCAAAATCTCATTCCCACCCCACTCTGGGGCCAGCCAGAGGTGGTATTTGCCGGTTCTCTGAACTACTCAAAATTTCCGCTACCGGTTCTCCAGAACCTGTCAGAACCTACGGAATTTCACCCCTGGAGCAGGCCCATCAGATGTTTGGGGAAAAAAATATGTAACAGGCAGAAGTGTTAGGCAATGGTAGAATCCTCAACATTGAGGATTGCTGGACACTTCTGTACTGAATGGATGGACTTGACATTGTGGGAATCCAGACACATGTGCAAGAGGAATCTGTAGCTGAAAAGCCAATAGAAGCAAGTACAATCTGAACAAAATATCTGTAGAAAGGGGTGGCTGGTGGGAAAAAATACAGCATTTCGATAAAGCAGCAAGGATATGTATTGGGCGTGGCCAGCACATGACGCATCTGGCCCATGGGCTGGGAGTTTGACAGCCCTGCTCTAGACTAGAAGGAAACTCAAAAAGTGAAAGCACTGAAACTGGGTAATAGCAAGAATACCAAAGTTGTGATAAACAATCTCGTATGAATCAATGAGGAAGCACGAACTTTAAAAAAATAAACTTTACAAAAATTATTTCAGAAATGTCTCTATATTTTGTTAAGGCCATTGCATATACTGTATTACAAATAATTTATCTATCACTGCATTTAGAGGAGAACACTGTAGGTGTCCATATGTATCTAAAAGTTGCTATCCCTCTTCCAATAGTCCTGGAACTGGAATACAACTACAAAAACATACATGAGTATCCTCTGTAAAGTCACACCACCAGTGCATCTAGTTCACTGTGATGTATAGCTCATTGACTGGCTGCAGCTCTCCATGAATTCCAAAAAGCATTTTTTCCTATTCTATCTTCAGATGCTAGAAATTAAATCTAGAAGCTTCTTTATGCAAAACATGTAGTTATCATATTTGTATTACATTTATGGTAAAGAAATTTCAGTATCAGCAGAGTAGAGCACTGATAGAAAATCAGATGGGATTAAAGCAATAATTAAAGCAGTGCTGTCCAATCTTTGGGCCATTTGTTCTAAATGCAAGCAATATGGCTACAGCAAAAGCACATCTATTCACAAAATGGTTGTCAACAAGGCTTGCCTAGTTATAAGTAAACATCATCAAAGCATTTCACAAAAGGAAAACTTACGGTGTTCAAAGAAATCCATCTCTCTTAAAAAGAAAAAAGCTCTGTCCTTAGTGATTTGTAAACACAAAATATTCTTCTCCAAGCAAGCAGTTTCTACGTATACACTTAAATACTTTTAAATTCTTCTTCTTCTTCTTCTCTTCTTCCCTTCTTCCTTTTCTTCTTCCTCTTCTTCTTCCTCTTCCTCTTCTTCTTCTTCTTCCCTTCTTCCTCTTCTTCTTCCTCTTCTTGTTCCTCTTCCTTTTCCCTCAATGGCTCTAAGTCCTCAATGGCTCTAAGTCCACATGGAGAGAAGTAAGCAGTGGGGTACCACAAGGTTCCGTCCTAGGCCCAGTACTCTTCAATATCTTTATAAATGACCTAGATGAGGGAATAGCAGGAGAACTAACCAAATTTGCAGATGACACCAAGCTGGCGGGAGTAGCAAACACCCCAGAGGACAGACTCAAAATCCAGAGGGACCTCGACAAACTCGAACACTGGGCCCAAACCAATAAAATGAAATTTAACACAGAGAAAAGTAAAATTCTGCACCTAGGCAAGAAGAATCAAAAATACACATACAAACTAGGCGAAACCACACTCAATAGCAGCGATTGCGAAAGGGATCTCGGAGTCCTGGTAGACAGCCAACTAAATATGAGCCAGCAGTGTGCAGCAGCAGCCAAAAAGGCCAACACAGTCCTGAGCTGCATAAATAGAGGGATACAATCAAGGACCAGAGAGGTACTTGTACCACTCTATAAAGCCTTGGTCAGACCACACCTAGAGTACTGCATCCAGTTTTGGTCACCACACTACAAAAAAGACATTGAAACCCTAGAGAAAGTGCAGAAGAGAGCAACCAGGATGATAAAGGGTCTGGAAAATAAAACATACGAAGAGCGGTTGCAGGAACTGAGCTTGGCCAGTCTAGCGAAGAGAAGGACCAGGGGTGACATGATAGCAGTGTTTCAATACTTGAGGGGATGCCACAGAGAGGAGGGGGTCAGGCTGTTCTCTATCGCACCAGAAAGCCAAATAAGGAATAACGGATGGAAGCTGACCAAGGAGAGATTCAACCTGGAAGTGAGGAGAAACTTTCTGACAGTGAGAGCGATCAACCAGTGGAACAGCTTGCCAGCAGAGGTCGTGAGAGCCCCAACACTTGCGACCTTCAAGGAGAGACTGGACTGCCATCTGTCTCAAATGGTGTAGGAACTCCTGCTTGAGCAGGGGGTTGGACTAGATGACCTACAAGGTCCCTTCCAACTCTAATAATAAATCTAAAAAAAATCTAAAAATCCCATTCTTCTTCTTCTTCTTCTTCTTCTTCTTCTTCTTCTTCTTCTTCTTCTTCTTCTTCTTCTTCTTCTTCTTCTTCTTCTTCTTCTTCTTCTTCTCTTTTATTTAGATTTTTAGGTGTCCTATGGTAACTTAATTATTGGTCCATCACTGTAGATTTTTGTTTGTTTTAAAGAAAACAATTACTTCTCCAGGTAAAAAGGAAAGGAAGCTTTTGTTAATTGGAAGACAATCTAAGGAATAAAATTATTTCCAGTTAATTGCTAGAACAATGAATGCTGTTGTAAAAAAACCTAAGAGGAAAGTGTTTACACTGGTTATTTTTGTAATTTTCAGCTTCTTTTCAAAAGCAAGTTAAAAATATTTATAAAAGAAAAGAATAGCCAATTCTCAATGTCTTTTTTTTGTTATATTTTGTTGAAAGTATCCTAATACTTGTATTTAATAATTGAAATTAAATACCACATTAAAGTTTTAAAGAAAATACAGTGTTTTAAAAAAAGAACCACAGGCCAAGCAAGAACTAAACTTCTTGGAAGAAAAGCTTTCAGAAATCAAATTACATAAATTGGATCTTTTAGCAGTATAAATATCAAAGTACAATAAATCATAACTTGGTAACAACTACTCTTAGGAAGTCTTTGTTATAAATGACTTAAGTCTTGAAGTTTGCCCATACCTTTATGCTTCTCCATTGCCAATCATCCCCAATTCTTTGTGAATATTGGAGAAATTCTGTACAATATTGCTTGAATTTATTCTCTTCCAAAAAGAAATCTGCATCAACCAAGTTAAGTGACATCTGTCAAGAAATGGAAGTGTCAGCATTGGCAGAAACTGTGAACTCTGAACATATATTACCTATCTACCAAAGGAAAGGAAAGAGAGGAAAATGGAAAATTCAACATACAGTAGGGATTGGACGCATGCCTAATCACTTTGATACAGAAGGGCATCTGAAGGGTACCAAGTTAGGAAACACTTTTGAAGTAATGCATTTCTGTGCATGAGTCTGGAAAACTATTAAAAAAAGAAGAAACGTTTCCATTTTTAGCTTTTGTGCTAGTTAAACATAGGGTACTACTTTCTTACCAATCAGAAAAATGTATTTCAGTGTTCTTTACTTTGCAATAAAATGTGTATTTTTCCTAGTACTCCAACCTGGAAAGCATTTAGCTTAACCGTTTGCTTTACCAAGATGAAAACAGATTGAATAAGCAAGGGGCCTTAAGGACAAGAGTGCCAATTTGAGTGAATGTGACAACAAAACCCCAACTATCTTATTTTTAAAGAGAATTATTAATTAACAAATATTGCAATTATCCCAGATTATTGTGAACTGGGAATTCCAGATTCCAGACTTTGGATTTTATCAATAATTACTAGGTCTCTCACTACTATGACAGATACTAAGCATTAGTTAACATTGCTGGAGTACAGGTGATATAATTCTCAGACACCTAAAAGGAAGATTGTTTTTAGCAAATAAGCATATGCAACAGTTACAACAGATCAACCTATAAACCTGGAAACCTATAAACCTCGAACCTATAAACAACTCCATTTCCATGTGCTGAAATCATTGAAAAAATTAAGAATTTTGATATTTAGTTATTATAAAATACATAATTATATTTTAATAATTAAAACTACAGATGAACAACGTTTTGAGTTTTGAAGTTATATTTATTCATTTATATACTGTACATGCTTGACAAAATAAATAAACAAATAAATAAAATAAATAAATAAATCAGATTCATTTCTTTTCAGTCTGTTATATCAGACATGAACAAAATGCCTCGCTGTTTGGATTTTAAAGTCCTGTTAGATCTTAACCAGCTCATTTTCAAAAACTTTATTAACTTGAGGTTCCCAGTAGTTTTTACAACATCCAATTCCAAACCTCTGGCAAAGTTTTTCATTTCTTTTCTCTATTTAACCTTCACCTTTGCTGATTTCAAGAGCTTTCCTTGACTGACTTATTGGTTTTTCTTCATGTCAGGCCATGCTTATATCAATATTATGGCTTGTTGTAGTCAACCAGATGTTTAGACTGCATTTGGCATTTTTATCCACCTATTGAATGAATCCTTCCCAAGGACCTGGGATAGGGAGGTATTGTTTGATGTTATTAAAGGTATCACAGGAGGTGAGCTGTTCCAAGTAAAGCTGTCTTTTGCAATTAACTAATGGTGATTTTGTCAATGCTGGTGTTGAAGTCTGTTCTAGTGCTTCGAATTACACCCAAGCTTTTGGAATTGCACCCAAGCACCTATTATTATTGATACTATTTTTGCTTTGTTTTGCCATAATTCTACTTCTATTTGCAGTACCTTCTCCAGGTACTGCCCTGTGCACTATCCAGACTTTTTTCTCTTTACTATCATAGCCAGTTTATTTTCAGAATATTCAATTGTTCCCATTATATTGATTCAATAAATTAAAATATTTAAGATTGCCCTTTAAGATCAAGTTCTCATTAACTCCTCTTACATAAATACAGATCAACAATGTTAGAAATATTAAAAAGGTAGTGGAAATGATAAATGCAACATTCAATCAATAAAGCAGCACAAAATAAACTTACACAAAAATGAAGTTTATGACTTTTTAATCTCCAGTTACACATTTACAGTAATGGGGATAGATAAACAATCACTGGATTACAAATCCAGAAACATGAGACCAGCATTAAAAGACTCTCTTAATCCTTTATTGGAACCAAGAGGCACGGGAGTTGTCCTTGAATAATTAAAGTATATGAAACTTATTTAAGCAAAATGTCATACATTCCATAGTGTTTATGGGCATAAGGTTAATAATAAATATTTAGGTTTCTGCAATTAGTACAGCATTATAGAGTCTAGGGAAGGGTAGACCCGCCCATCAAAGGGTATTCAGGGTATATACCAGATGTTGATTTCTACTATCTCTATAGTAATATTTCTCAATCTGTCTTTCAAATTTGTTGGGCTTCAGTTTCCGTAATACCTAGTACTCACCAGCTTTTGGGAATTTAAGAGTTGAAGTCAAAATATACAAGTTGCTGAGGGAGGAGCTGAAACGGGATCGGCTCGCACGGTTCCAGCTGATCTGTGCTGGCTGTGAAACTCAGCTGGAGCTCCGCCGGCTTCCGCCGTAGCCGGCAGCAGCACGCGGGCCTTGGGAGGAGTCAGCTGGAGTTGGGCGCTGCCGGAGCTCTGCTGAAGCCCCGGGATCTGCGCGCTCGGTTCCAGCTGATTGGCGCTGCCGGCGAAGGCCACCTGAGCTGCGGGTAGTTAGACTTAGGGCAGCGACCGACGCTGGAGCTCTGCCAGAGCCCCAGAAGGCGGCGCGCCCGGAAGAAAAGAGGAAGAGGCGGGGAGAAGAGGAGAAGGGGTTTGAAAAAGGAGAGGTTTTGGCGGGAAAGAAAAGGGAAAGCGAGGGATAGAGAGAGGAAAGACAATAGGAATACGGGAGGCTTCTGTGGGGCAGGCCTGAAGGAAAGGTAGAGAAAGTGCTGAGAGGGAAGGTAGAGAAAGGGCTGAGAGGGAAGGTAGAGAAAGGAGGAGGAGGACGAGGACGAGGAAGGAAAAATAGAGAGACTGAGAGAAAGGGAGGCAAGCAGAGGAATCAATGAAGGAGCAGAAGCTGTGGAAGTAGAGACCAGCAAAGAGAGCGGGAGAGAGAGAAAGGGAGGAGGCGAAAGAGAGGGAGGGAGAGACCAGCTGTCTGACCACCATCCCACTGCGTGACCCACCCGCTGCGAGGGGACTGATCACCACCCCATTGTGTGACCCGCCTGCTGACAGGAGATTAAGAAACTGACTGGAACGACAAGACAGCAGAGTCCAGATGACCCAGGCAACTTAGTGAAGATAGAACAGCTTTTTTATTTATTTATTTATCTATTTATCTATCTATTTATTTATTTATTTGTTTGTTTGTTTGTTTGTTTGTCAAAACATGTACAAGATAGAAGGCATTGGTATAAAGATAAACAAAAGCAAAGTAAGTACAGGTAAATTTGGACAATAGGACAGTATGACAGGGACGGTAGGCACATTGGTGCGCTTATGCACGTCCCTTACAGACCTCTTAGGAATGGGGTGAGGTCAATTGTAGACAGTCAAAGGTTAAAGTTTTTGGGGTTTGGGATTTTTTATTTCATGAGATTTTTTCATGGGATTTCTTTATTTTTTTATTATTTTTTTATTTTTTATTTATTTATATATTTTATTTTTTATTTATATTTATATTATAATTTTATAATATTTTTATTTTTATTAATTTATTAATATTAATATTATTTATATTTATATTTTATTTTATTTATTTATTATCCCTTTCATGGGATGCTTTATTTTCAGACTCTGGAATCAGCTAAAGACACTGACTGAGCGGAACTCCTGGGTTATCATGAGCTCATAAGGAGTGTAAGGGCAACAGAAGCAGTGGAGGAAGCCAAAGAGGCCACAGCTGATTTGCCACAGGAATGGCCTCCAAGTATGGGAATGAGGAAAACAGGATGCGACCTGGCTCACCCATATGGAAGCCAAAATATCTCACCTAACAGAGATGATGGTCTTGTAGACAGCAATGGGTGGTTTGCCCTTGAATGGAGGCCGGGCTGGGCTGATCAGTGGAGGGATAGGCTCTTCCGTTTCAGCTGTGAGGCCGGTGATCTGTTATAACTGTGAGGGTGCAGGGCACTACAGGCGTACTTTTTAAAAAATATGTCTATTGTTTGCTATAGATATTTTGAATACAGTGTAATTGTCCTGGTATTCCACTTGCCATAAAACAAAGGTGAAAACAAATAACATATACCGTATTTTTTGGAGTATAAGATGTACCTTTTTACCCCCCAAAAGAGGGTGAAAACTTGGGTGCGTCTTATACACCGAATGTAGCCCCAGCCAGCCAGCCAGCCCCACCCTTTGGCCTCTGTCTTCCAGCAATTTACCTGTTTGCAGCAAAGAGGGAAGAGCCTATAAAGCCAAGCAAGTCACTAGCACTTCCCGATCTACAGCTGATTTGCCATGTGGGAAAATGAAAGTGAAACTGAAACTGCAAAGGCAAATAGCTGGGAGAGACACGCAGATTTTTATTTTTTGCTGAACTGGATGGAAGAGGGTAAGTGAATAACTATAAATGTCTGTAGAATGTTCAAATTATTAGACTTATTTTTTTAAAGACTGCTTTATTATTGTTCTAGACAGCTTTGTTAGCTTTGCTGGCTGTGGAATTCTGGGAGTTGAAGTCCACAAGTCTTAAAGTTGCCAAGGTTGGAGATCCCTGTAAATCTAGACAACTTAACAAAATAAAGAAGCTTTTTAAAATAAATGCTTGCTCTGAAGAGGCCCAATGCTATTGTATCCTCTTTTAAATAATAGAGAATAATGTATACTTCCAGAAATGTTAATTAATTTTAACAGCTCTGTACAAGTATAGTCTGAGATGTAACAGTGTCCTGTTTAGTATTAGAGTTTAGTTACCTTGGAGTAGATCTATTTAAATAATTGGGAGGAGTTAGTGTGACTACATTTAAGAAAACTTTCTGGCATAATGTACATTTCTCCAATTCTTTGCTATTTCTATGAGTCAGGCACACATGCACAGAAATACACAGCAAACAGTGTATATCATCTGTGCTGTTTGCTGTTTGGCAAATTGCTTGGAGGCAGAGGCCTTTTTTCCTTGTTTTCCTCCCCCAAAACTAAGGTGCGTCTTATACTTCGGTGTGTCTTATACTCCGAAAAATACGGTATATATACTATTTTAAACAGTGCTAGTATTGTACAATTATTTTTGACCATCATATTCTAGAGTGTAAACTTATCTATCATTCTAATACCTACATTCTAATACATATTCCAACTTCCACCGTGTTTCTAATCATCGATAAAATCTATTCCATATAGCATAGTATTCTGTATCTCCTTTATCTTTTATTTTTCCTGATTGCGTATTTGAACCCCATGACAATCATTAAGTGTTGTACCTCATGATTCTTGACAAATGTATCTTTTCTTTTATGTACACTGAGAGCATATGCACCAAAGACAAATTCCTTGTGTGTCCAATCACACTTGGCCAATAAAGAATTCTATTTCCGCACAGACTAGTATCTTTTTTATTGTCTCTTCCTCTGAAGGGATGTTTTCACTCTTTCACTGCTGCGCATATACAATTCTTGCTGCGATCAAGATGTGTAATATTAGATATATTGTCCCTTTATCATAGCCATCTGATATAATGCCTAATAAGAATAGTTCTGGCTTAAACTATATTTTGTCCAATCATTTTTTCTAGCCACATGTGAATTTGTATCCAAAGTTTCCTTGCCTTTATACAGGTCTACCACATGTGGTAATATATGCCAGGTATTTGTTTGCATTTCCAACAGTTTGGGGACATAATGCTAAATATTTTGGCCAATCATGCCGGGGGCAGATGCCACCTATAAAACATTTTATAGAGATTTTCCTTATATGATGTGGCCGTTGTCAGTTTCCAATTTCTCTCCCAAAACTTTTGCCATTTTTCCAAATCTGTATTATATCCAAAAATTTTGGCCCATGCTATCATTGTCTCTTTAACTTGTTCTTCCATTTTGTAATTTAACAAATAATTATATAGTATCCTTATCAATTTGTCATCAGTCCCCACTAATATCTTGTTCAATGTTGTTAATTCTCTATAAGGCACTACAGGCATACTTGTACAAAGCTGCACCAACCACGAAATCCAGCCCAGTCAGGAAACTGCAAAGGGCTCTCAGTGACAGGAGTAATAAGAGCTTTTCCTTAGCGAGGGGCTCACATTTGCAAGGGCATGCCAAGGACAAAGAGACAAGGCCTGCAACAATCTTCAGAGACTTGCAGGAGCGCTCAAACACAAACTGTCAGACCAGATCCTGTGTCCCTCACTGCTGAGATCCCTGAAGAGTTGATGGGCCCTTCTCCAATGGTGCCGGAACAAGTGTAGGACATTTACACGAGGGACTCAGGTGCGCAAATGACATTACTGGGATTTCTATGACAGGCATCTGAAGCACCTGCCCATACAAAAGTTGGGCGATTTGCAGATATGGGGCATTGGAACCGGGAAATTCCCATATGACAGATATCTACCTTTCAAACTAACATTTGGGCCCCCAGTTGTTGGATACACTGGAACTTTGACACCCTGGCCATTGTCTGTACCCACCTCTGGGAGCTAGTCAGGGCTCCCTGATTGTGAGGCCGAACACCAACTTAGTCAGACACCTGCTCACCCCGATTGTCCCAGCGGGAAATGACTCAGTGATGGGGGACATTCACCTGCACTGCAGATAGTATACCAACACCTGGTGCAAGAGCAACATGCTCCCACGGAAAGTGTGGGATGGCTGTGGAAAATGGACTGAGCAAGCATAGTACTACAACCAGGGGAGATGGCGTGTCTGCGGGCTTCCATCAGATTGGACTAGGAGCAGCCTGGGCCCTACCTCGTCTTTGAATCTGACCCAGAAGACAGAATGTTGTAGTAGAAGTAATCCCAGAGGTGGTCTCTATGGAGGCCTTGCAGCAGGCTAGAGGCCAGATCTCAGAATGTTACTAACTTCCCTGCGAGATTGAAGGACTGAATGTTGTAGGGACAAGTGAGCCCAGCCACTCCTGTTGTACTGCCTGATACAAGGGAAAAGACTGAGGGTGAGGTTTCAACAGATTGATTCTACCTGAGGAACACACAGCTGGCCCCAGAGTGGCAGGAGAGGGCTAGAGACCAACTTTGGAGGTGGCAACACCTATTCTCAAAAGACGAAATTAATGTGGGGTGCATTGAATCCGTCTACAGGAAGATAAGCCTTTCCGAGGGAAGTCTCGGCAGATTCCCTTAAGTGACTTAGACAACCTCAGAGAGCATCTAGCGGAATTGAAGAGGATCGGGATCATCCGAGAATCTCAGAGCCCCTACACCTCACCCATAGTAGAAGTCCAGAAGAAGAATGGGTCCCTGAGAATATGCATAGATTACCATAATCGGAAGACCATTCCAGATCAGTATACTATCCCCCCAAATCAAAGATGCCCTACATTGCTTGTTGGGGCAAGGTGGTTTAGTGTGCTGGATCTAGAAGTGGCTACCACCAGATTCCCATGGATCCAGATGATAAAGAGAAAACTGCTTTCATCTGCCCCTTGGGGTTCTATGAATTCAATCAGATGCCTCAAGGGTTATCAGGGGGCCCGGCGACCTTTCAGCAACTTATGGAGTGGATGGTGGGAGACATGAATTCGATAGAGGTGTTAGTGTACCTAGACAATATCATTGTCTTTGGTGAGACACCTGAAAAGCTTGAGCGCCTGGAGAAGGTTCTGACCAGAATCCACAAAGAAGGGTTGAAGTTGTCCCTAGAAAAATGCCAATTTTAGCAACCATCTGTCACATACCTTGGTCACGTTGTTAACCGACCTCATGAAGCTTGAGCCGTCACTTCCTGGCCCAGGCCCCAAAATGTGGCTGAACTGCGATCGTTTATAAGGTTTTTGTTTAAACGCGCACCTTCGCATATGAAGATGTATCGAATTTGTTGGGGGGGCGGTTGGGGAAAGGAGCAGAAAAAGTAAGGCTCGGTGGAGAGGCAGGACATCAGGCTGACTGGGACTCACAAATTGACATATCAGTGCAATCACAGAGCAATCTTTAATTCAGGCAGACTGCCAAGATGGGAATTTTGCAAGCGGCTCCAACAACTTTCTGATGTAGTTGCTGCCTGGAAGGAGAAGAAGAGAGGGCCTTGGGCAAAGAGTTTCCACATCTGCCTGTCTGCCTGACTTTCCAATCTTGAGAGCATCGCTTCTCCCCCCCCCCCCATTCCTTTCTTCTCCCCCTTCCTCCCACCTTAGCCTTGCACCAATTTCAAAGTGAAGCACAATGCAGTTTCTTCTTTTGCCCTATGGGAGGAGCTCAGGTGGGGAGGGAGGGAGGGAGGGAGGGGAAGAAAGTGGAGCAAGTGCAGAAGCTTCGCTGGGCTTTCCTACCTATCTTTCCCGTTTTGAAAGCTGCTAAGCATTGGAAGCATAGGCGTGCAGTCAGACACCTACGTGCCTCCTGGGTCGAGTGGAGATATGGTGCATAATTCGCTTATTGTAGCATTTCAATTTGCTCAGACCCAGTTCCACCTTTAGAAAGACAAATTTTGGTTATGAATGTTGGAAGAGCTGTAATATGGCTTGTCCCTCCTGATTTCTGCAGTACAGTAATTCAGACTTCCCTCCTAGTTTCTGCATGATTATCAAGGGACGATTGACCAAGGTTAAGTTAACTTCCATGTTTTCTTCAACTTAACAGGATGCACTGATTGTCATGTCACCATTTAGGTAGGAGTTCCTGGACTAAGATTTGATTGCTTAATTTATGCCTTGTGAGCAAATCTAGTGAACTACAAAGTAACCCAGCATATATACTCCGGGGTGGATCAAAGCAGTATGGTCAGTTTAGGGTTCAGTGTGTTGGGCAAAGCAAGGCTATTGGGTTAATCCTGCTATCTTTCAGATAATATTGAACAAAGGCTGCCATCAAGTATTTAAAAATATAGTATTAAAAGCACTGTGGCAACATGGCTGAGTTAATATGTGAATTTCCTGCAGCATTTGCTAACTGCTGTTGTGATGAGAGGAAGTAAAACTCTGATGGTTGGAACACTGCCAGATCGTTGTAGTTCATTGGTCTGACTCATCTCATCCAAAATTAGATGTGTTTAGGTAAAGGTACAGTATCTAGTAGAATTAAAACACTTTAAAATGTACATGAATTTTAGATAAGAATCTACAATCAGATGACATGTCCCCACAGCTGAAGCAAAGATCTGTCAATCATTACTCTCATTACATAAAAACTTCCTGTTACGATGAATCCATGACAGCAGTTTTTTCTATATTCTCATATTTTTATTTTATTATTTAAAGTTTGAGGCCACCTAATTTTATAACAACTCTGGGCAGCCTACAGATAAAAGTTAAAAGACAAAAAAGTATATCAAGAAGAAAAAGAATTCACCTGAAAAGTGTGTGTGAGAGTGTGTGTATGACTACTTAATATAAGAGACCTGGAATGTGCCCACTCCAGTTGACATGACCAGGCAGAATATATGGAGACAGGCAGTTCTTCAAGTAACTAGGGTCTGCACCATGCAGGAACTTTATAGCTGATAATGAGTGCTTTTAATTGCATCTGGAAGCCAACTGGCAACAGTGCAGCTCACAAAGCAGCAGGGGCATGTGTCCATACTACAATGTACTGCCCATGCTGTTGCATTTTGTAGCTTCCAAGTGGTCTTCAAAGGCAGTCCCTTGTATAATGTATTAAAGCAATCCAATGAAGAGGTGATCAAAGTCTGGATGACTGCTAAAGACCCTCCAGAATTGGGAATGGGCAGAAGAGGCACACAAGTTGAACCTGAGCAAATGCCATTTGGCCACAGCTCCCCCTTGCTCTTTGAGCAGGAACTAAGAATCCAAGAAGACACCCCCCCCCCGGAGTACATGTGGTACTGAAACTCCATTAAGGACTACTACAGTTGAAAGCTCCCTGGAACCAGAAGGGCCAAACTATAACAAAGCCTCTCAGTCTTGCCTGGATTAAGCCTAAGTCTGGTCTTCCCCATCCAGACACACACAACCTCCAAAATTGGGTACAGACTTTGCATCAGCTTGGGGTCCAATGTTTGCATTGTGTGCCTTGTTCTGCATATAAGGTGCTGGAAGCTAGATTGAAAACTCAAAAATGAATTCCCTGGATAAAACAGTGATAAAATAGTACTAGTAATGGAAGAAAACGGCATTGACAGGTCTACAAAGTCATCAAGAGATGCTTAATTCAAAGGGGATTTTGCTGAGTAAATTAAAAAGCATTCAGTGTCTTTTTGCATGCTTGGAATGTTCTTTATTTCTAAGCAATTGCCTTTCTGTTCTGCATTTTCCATGTTCTACAAAATCTCAAATTAACAGTGGTGATTTAGGAGGAGGATAATTTCAGACAGCAGTATTACACGGACTACTGACCGTGTGGTTATGCACAGTTTTAGTCCATAGTCGGGTTTCACATATCACATAAACCCATATTACAGTTTATTTAGGTTTTGCTTATGTTGATTTAAGCAAATCGTAGATTATTGAGAAAACATTTTTACCACAAACCTTAATATAACATAATATGAACTCAATATGAAACCAGTAATAATGTAGTTCATTTAGTTTGGGCTTAGAACAAAGGGTAAACTTTCTGATTCTGATTTGTAAACCATATATATTGCACTGCATTATCTGCAATCCTAGCTATTGTGTCATTGACATATCATGCAAGTACAAAATACAATTCCTTTCTTGGCTATCATTATTTTCTCCATAATTTAACAGAACTACTGATATAATATACCGTAGGATAAGACAAAAGATGCAACATGTACAAACTACTTTGTAGTATTTTCATGTGCATACCCATGAAAATGAGTTAGTGCATTGTTATGCATAAACCAGTTAGTAAGAAATGCCATTTTTACTTTGAAATATACAACACATAACACACATAACATATAAAACAATTTTATACTGATTCAATGAACCAGGACTACTTACTCAGACAAGCAGCAGATGTCTTTGGTCTCTAGAGATTTTTCATTGTTTTTATCTGTGATTTCTTTTTACCTAGACATGCAAGGAGTTAATTCTGAAACCTTTTGAATACAAGATGTGCACTCTAGCACTGAGCTATCATCCCTCCCAAATACATTATACTCTCTGTTCATGAATAGGAATGCAGCGAAGCACAAATGTTCATGCAACATAAACCCGTTAGTGACTAGAGATGCCAGAGTAGTTTTTATATAGTTGCTGCTACAGATTGAAACGGCTACTCATCTGGAATTATATGGTAGGTTTAGCTAAATAATTAATTTGCTACAACATTCTAAAGTGTCTTTCATCCAATATACATATGTCAGTATGTTGTTGTTTTTAACATTCTATAGCTGCATTTGCTAATGATGTGCTATCATGTGTGAAGTTTTCCAAGTGTGCTATTTCTAATTTTGGTGAGTGTGACAGCAGTTAGCACAACTAAAGTACATCATTGCTCTTGTAATTCCACTTTACTACATGCTAAGTCCTTGCCTGTTTGTTTTATAAAGTATCTATTATCATAGATGAATGTAATAGTTCATTTCTTTATATTCCGAAATCTTTCACTCTAGCCACAGCATGGTTTTTATTATTTTTCCATAAAATGATGTTCTTGAGGGACAGATTATTTTGTTCCATAAATCAAGACCATAACCATTTTTATTACAAATTCTTTTATTTTTCAATCTTTGGTTAAGATTAAACATCAGTATCAGTGACAATGTATAAATAAATATAGTATAGTTCTATGAGTATTTCTTCATGTGCAAATGTTACTGTGTTTAATGGAGTTTAATCTCTAGTGTTTACAGCAAATATGAAGATACAGAACTATTTAAACTGCAGAATGGCTGAGAAATGAAACAGTTTTTCGCCTTGTGTGTTGTTTATAATTTGTTTCTTTCTATTATTTTTAGAAACATAATGTCAGGGTTCCAAGTAACACCCCCAATGAAAGAAGATTCCGAGGCTTGAAGTTCCTCAAAGTTCCATTTTATTAGAGATGTCATATTGGCACATCTGGGAAAATCCGAATCTGAAAGCTTCCAGGTTTTCCCCACCCAAAAGAAAGTCCAAGACCCTGCCCCAGCACCCACATGTCCATCACATGGTCCAATCAAAGCACCATCCCAACTGGAGATGCCTCCCAGTCACACCCATCCAGGTGCAGGGCAAAATGACCTTGACTCTTGGAGAAAGGAATGTTATTATGACTATATATCTCCCCGGCTCCATACAATCCCCCCTCCCAATTTCCCACAGCACTAAATGTGGCAGGCCTGAAGATCCAATGCCCAAGATGGCTTCCAGACTGACAGGCCACCCTCCCCCCCACCATCCGATGATCGAATCCTGCAATGAGAGCAACATAGGGGGTTAACCAATATCTAACCACCTTTCCCCCTCCCCCGCAGGAGGACCCTTTGGCTTATCAGGATATTTATCATGGAAGAATTATGTACTTGTCATATATTGAGAGAACTATAGCAAAATGATGAAAAAGGATAATTAAATGGGCAACAGGAAATGTACTGTAATTGTTCTGTAGTTCATTTATTAATATTTAATCACATGAATAAGGTTTAACAAAAACAACAAAAGAATTGAAACTGACTGAACAAAGTATTTTATAAGCTTTTCTTGGTTATTGTCTCAACAGCTTTAATGTTTTTTTACAACTATTAATATTAAAATCTATGATAAGAAGCAGAAGTTAAGTATCTCATGCCACTTCACATGTTCATGTACAACACTATAAAATAAAAAACAGCTTCATCAAAATTGTTCAGAACATCCACTATCACAACAATATCAACAAGGTTTTCATTAGAAAGTATAAAACTGTAAGCATTATTTAAAAATGTCTCCATCTTTCTCAAAAAGGATCATCTGTACCCAAGAAAAAAACATTTTACAAACCAAGCTAAATAAAGTTGATCTGTCATCGTTACCATCATTGATCTTATTACAGACTTTTGTATGGCTGGGATTGAAAAGAGGGATTGTTCTTGAGTTAAACTGTGTGACTGACAGCTGATGTCAGAGAATAAAGAAGAGTTGACTATGGATGTGAATAAAGAATTCTATTTTGCAAGTAACTAGATCTAAAGCCCTTACTTGTAATGTTGCGGCAAAAGCTGGAGTTGCTGTATCATCCTCCCAGCTGCATGGCAGCATCCCTTACTGAGCTGTGTGATCTGAGAATACAGAATAGAGAATAATACAGTTGGAAGGAACCTTGAAGCTCTTCTAGTCCAACCCCTTTCCCAAGCAGGGGACCCTATATATCATTCTAGCAAATGGCTATCCAATTTCTTCTTTAAAGCCTCCATTGATGGAGCACCCACAGCTTTTGAAAGCAGGCAATTCCACTGACTAATTGAACATTTAAATAGCACATCTGAATGTGGATCTACTGTATATCACAATACTTACCTATTTCAAGGATATCCACCATCTGACCAGGACCTACGAAAAACTTGAAGTCCAGCCAAGACACTTCCAATTTCACACGGGAGAAAACCCGAATACCCAAAGACCTACATACAAACACCCGCGAAAACCTCAGAAAACAAATATCGTACCTCTACGGGGAGGATATCCACAATCTGACCAGGACCTATGAAAAACTTGAAGTCCAGCCAAGACACTTCCAATTTCACGTGGGAGAAAACCCGAATACCCAAAGACCTACATATAAACACCCGCGAAAACCTCAGAAAACATATATCGTACCTCTACGGGGAGGATATCCACCATCTGACCAGGACCTATGAAAAACTTGAAGTCCAGCCAAGACACTTCCAATTTCACGCGGGAGAAAACCCGAATACCCAAAGACCTACATACAAACACCCGCGAAAACCTCAGAAAACATATATCGTACCTCTACGGGGAGGATATCCACCATCTGACCAGGACCTATGAAAAACTTGAAGTCCAGCCAAGACACTTCCAATTTCACGCGGGAGAAAACCCGAATACCCAAAGACCTACATACAAACACCCGCGAAAACCTCAGAAAACATATATCGTACCTCTACGGGGAGGATATCCACCATCTGACCAGGACCTATGAAAAACTTGAAGTCCAGCCAAGACACTTCCAATTTCACGCGGGAGAAAACCCGAATACCCAAAGACCTACATATATATATATATATATATATATATATATATATATATATATATATATATATATATATATATATATATATATATATATATATACATATATATATATACATATATATATATACATATATATATATACATATATATATATATATATATATATATATATATATATATATATATATATATATATATATATATATATATATATATATATATATATATATATATAATTGTTCTAAAAATGCGAGTTCCAGGCATATTTACAGATAAAGGCATTTTACAGATAAAGGCACCAGGCATTAAGACACCAGGAAGGACTCAAGGGGGGTCGATCACTATGCCTGAATGGAGATATGGGGCAAATTACCCCCTTTAGGCATAGAGATTGCCCCAGTGAAGGTGTGACAACCCCTAACTGCACAGAAGGGAGCACGGGAAGAGGAGCAGCAGACTGAGAGAGACAGGAGGGGTGAAGAAGAACAACGCAGACCCATCACAAGATCATGGGCAAAACAGATGAATTTAGAGCAGGCAAAGTGTGTGCCTAAAAGGGAGAGGAATAATAATGAGGGGGAGGAAGTCAGGAGAAACACCTTCAAAGCAATGCCTGATAGCCCTGCTTTACCCCCTAGGGAGAGAAAGAGGCAATACACCATGGGGAAATCTTCATCTGTCAGCATGACTAAGGCAGAAACAATTAAGTCAATTAGAGGTGAGAAAAAAGGGTGTCGACTGGTTACACATGCAAAGTCTAAATTGATAGGCATTACATAAATTGATAGGCATTCTATAAAAGCAAGCATCTCTTCCATGGGGATTTTACACTCTGACGAAGTCAACAGGGGTTGACGAAAGCTTAGCAATTTTAATAGTAGTTTTAAATAAAATTTTAAATGTTCCAGAGATCGTGATGGCTATCGCTTCTTTATCTGTATATATATATATATATATATATATATATATATATATATATATATATATATATATATATATATGTGTGTGTGTGTGTGTGTGTGTGTGTGTGTGTGTGTGTGTGTGTGTGTGTGTGTGTGTGTGTGTGTGTGTGTGTGTGTGTGTGTGTGTGTGTGTATGTATGTATGTATGTATATAATAATAATAATAATAAGAGTTGGAAGGGACCTTGGAGGTCTTCTAGTCCAACCCCCTGCTTACGCAGGAAACCCTACACTACTTCAGACAGATGGTTATCCAACATCTTCTTAAAAACTTCCAGTGTTGGAGCATTCACAACTTCTGGAGGTAAGCTGTTCCACTGATTAATTGTTCTAACTGTCAGGAAATTTCTCCTTAGTTCTAAGTTGCTTCTCTCCTTGATTAGCTTCCACCCATTGCTTCTTGTTCTACCCCCAGGTGCCTTGGAGAAAAGTTTGACTCCCTCTTCTTTGTGGCGACCCCTGAGATATTGGAACACTGCTATCATGTCACCCCTGGTCCTTCTTTTCATTAAACTAGACATACCCAGTTCCTGCAACCGTTCTTCATATGTTTTAGCCTCCAGTCCCCTAATCATTTTTGTTGCTCTTCTCTGCACTCTTTCTAGAGTCTCAACATCCTTTTTACATCATGGCGACCATGTGTATATATATATATATACATACACATACACACACACACACACACACACACACACACACACACACACACACACACACACACATATATATATCAGAGGTGGGTTCCTCCTGGTTTGGACTGGTTTGCCCAAACCTGTAGCGACCCGCTGGTGATGTCATGATGATGTCACCGAACCGGATTGGTCGGTGCCAGTCCTTGGGCGCCGCCATCTTTTTTTAAATTTAATTTAATTTTTCTTCTTCTGTGCATGTGCAGAAGCCGAGTTTCCGGCACTGCACATGCATCACCATTTTGTTTTTGAGGGTTTTTTTAAAAAAAATTGGGTTTTTTGCATTGCACATGCGCACGCATGCAAAGTGCACGCACACCCACAAGGCGCGGCCACGAGGCGCAGCCACGCAGCGCGGGAGGAAGCGAACCGGCAGTGAGGTAAGTTGGAACCCACCCCTGATACACACACACACACACACACACACACACACACACACACACACACACACACACATCTTTGATTGGATAGACAGAATTAGGATATAAAAATATTAAAACTCTAACATCTCAGGGAACAATTACATCAGAAAGTTATGGCATGTGATGTCCCAAAAAAATATTTAACCCTTTTTCCCGTGCTAAATTGACTTTATGGGAAAACTCAACTTTAAAAATTGGAAAAAAGATGGTAATATTTAAAAAATGGATGGAAGCAGAAATACTGACTTTAGACCAACTGACAGACGGTGAAGATGAATTTTTAACAAAACTGCATTGAGATATATATCATGTATCAGACAGCAATATTTTACAGATACATTTGTTACTAACATTGTACCAGCAGCATTTTCAGCTTCTGACCTGCCTGAGATACTAGAACAACTTGTTAAATGCGTTAAAACTAAAAAAAAAAACCTATTAATTTTTAGATATATTTGTTGTCAATAAATCGGTTTAATATGTGATGCTAGCAAATGAGTGAAATAAATAGTTAGAGGTTTCTATGTTGCCTAGACAATGAGAAAGTGACTTAACATCTATAGCAATAGTGTCAATGGACCTCATATCATATTACCACAAAAAATATATTTAGAATTTATTGGACTCCAATACATTTTATAGAAAAGGTCTTTTAAAACAACATTTTGCTGGATATTTAATAAACATAATGCTTTCTAAAAACATGTTTTACAATGTCCTACAGTTACTAAGTTTTAGGAGAAAGTAGTGGATTATTTAAATATAATTGTGTGACATAAGGTAACATTTTTCAAAGGATATTATTCTCTTGAAGTGCATAACTAAGAACATGGAGACAACGTAAATGGATTTTTCCTGTCCTTAATATGGCCGAAAGATTGTTATTGCATCATTAGAAAAATCAATGTATGGCTGCTTTCACTCAGTGGTTGAAGACCTGATTGCACTTGCCACATTTGAGTGGATTATCCATAGATGTAGACTTTGTATGGAGGTTAGAAAAGCGTGATAGTTATCTAAGTGTATTAAAACTGTATACATATTTGAATAAAATTTGTTTTAAATAAATGAATATAGCAAGAGTCTCCAAACTTGACAACTTTAAGAGTTGTGGACTTTAAGTCCCAGAATTCCGCAGCCACCATGGAATACTGTCTTTTTTCCCCTTTGACAATGTATATATTTCTATCGTAATTGTCTTTGTGTGTCTTTTGCCTTTTTGACATTATTTTAAAAGCAATAAAATAAATAAATAAAAATAGCACAAGTGAGACAGATTCTACCTCCTAGTCTGAACAGAAATCAGTTTGGCTTCAAATGGGACACATATATCTGCCAGTTGTTGACCTGATAGGTAGCACCAAAATTCAGGACAAAGTAAATAGTCTTCTATATGGAATATATAAGATGTTATAGAAATATATACAGATAGATCTCTTGTATAAGGGAAATTTTAGTAGAAGCCCAAAAAGCATCCTTTGTAATCACTAAATCTGCTGATTAATATGGCATCAATTATCTTCCTGTAGCTATTAAGCTATTCAAAGCCAAAGTTTTGGGTTTGATGCTATATGATGCTCACTTGAATATTTATAAGGAGTCTTCTAATTTAGAAACAATTCAATTAAAATTTCTGAAAAATTTACTATAGGACTTAGGTATTTACATTAGATATTTGCCTGTTTGATGGGATCGTCATTAATTGTCCATCAAGGTGGGGCCTTAAAACATTTCTAGAAAATATCAATATTTTTGCTTTGGATAATTAAGTTTGAGGTGTCCTCTAGGACAACGGTCCCCAACCTTTCCACTCAGCAGTGGGAGAAAGGGGATGGTTTTGTGCACCGCTTGCACAAATGCACTACATCACATATGCCTCTAGATAATTTTGGATTGTTTCAACAATAAAGGGCCATATTGGGAACCAATGCTTGAATAGTTGAAAGATTTCCAAAAAGAATCAGCTTCCTCTTTCTCACAAATTACCTTTTAATTCCAATAGGGATCTTGGAGCATTGGGACAAAATGATTATTTTCCCCTTATTCACCTGCTCTTATGAAAACGCCTCTGCCTCCTTGCTCTCTAGAAGGGTTTGGAGCAAAATGCAAGGTGTCCAATCCATCAATTTCTTATCCAAAGATTTTCTTTAACAAAAACTGCCCAACTCAGCCAAATGAAGTGACAAATCCAAACATGGACATTTACTAAGTGTACTAAACAGTTAATCATCAGGCTTTCTAACATTTATTATAAGTATTCCTAGTGACCTATCTCATATCAGCATGCATTACAGTGAATGTCAGAAGTTGCTGACTATATCATTATACTCAACATGTTTTATCTATTTGGTGCTTTAATGTGCCGCAGTGATTCTTCATCCAAAGCACAAACTAAAGAAACAATCTGTCTTCAGCTTTTAAAGCCAGCCTTGCCATTGCTTGCCATGTGGCTCTGTCAAATAAATGATGTAGAGTTGGCTAAATTCCTTTGCAACACTGGTCTTTCTAGATATAAGATTTATCCCTAAATAATAACTGTTTCAGTTTTTCAATTCTTGCCAAGTCTATGACAGTCTGAAATGACTTTTTGCACCAACTTTAATTATATCCCCAGACTTTAAAAAACCCACTGGTATTTAACAACAAATTTCTTAAGCCAAAATCCAGCTGTTTTTGAAATTAAACTTAGAATTAAAGAAATATTATTACAGTTCATATAAATCTATATGTAATTTTGCTTTTGAGCAGCAAAGCAATATTTCCTACTTTTTCCTAATCAGAGAACATAAAGGTACTTTCATATTTTTACTACAACCTTTATGTTGATTACCTTAGGTTCTTTAAAAAAACCATTATTAATATTGTATTAGTAGTACCAATAGTCTTTTTTTTGGCCTACAAGCCATGTAATCTTATTGAAATCTGCAATAATTCTTCTTAGGCTGCTGGTAAATAATATTTTGTCTTGTCAGAAGAACTCCATTGCTCTTGTAGCAAGGTATATCTCAGGTTCCATTTATACCTTAACAGTTCTTTGATTCCCATTTCATCTATGAAAACACAGTTTAGTTTAGCTTAATGTTCATCTTGTGATGCCATCTACATTTGTACCTATTGCTGCGGTGGCATTCTGCAAGGGGATTCATCTGGAACAAAACTGATCATTTCATAAAGCATCTTTATCAGCCATTTCAGGTACTACTGTTAAATGACCATTTGCTCTGCCAATGTATCCGACTATTTCCCTGATATTGATTAATATACATTTAGTCTTTAATATAGAAGGTAAAGTCATTTTCTCCCAACTTTCTTGAGGCAGTTGTGGGAATTATGTTATGTCATCAAACTAGTTTTTTCTTTCTCATATATGTTATTCCTATACTCCACAATAAAATTCAGCTACACCCATGTATTCTAGACAGATGTACCCATTACCATTTTGGAGATGGAGAGCTATTGGTGAGTATATGCCCCCATGTAATCCAAATTTTGGTTGTCCTTTTGGTTACCAAACCCATAAAAACCTGAACCTCCAGCAATACATTTCTAGCAGACCAAATCACTTTCTAAAAGTCTGTTTGTTTCTATAGCGAGTTTTTTTTGAACTCAGGTTTTGCGGACTAATGCATGCGTTCTGGCAGTTTCATAAGCACCTATAAAGCTTGGGGAAAGTGGAGAAACAACAGATGTTCAATAATGTCTGTATATTGATCAATATGATCTGCTATTTTATGCTTACATGCATGTGAAAAGCTTTTTAGATATTTCTGCATTGTGGCTTTGAGATCCAATGAAATCTTTCTGAATAAGTTAGGGTATTTTATCATCCAGCATTTGAACATACCACACTTGCAGAAAGTTTTCTTTACTTTTTGGGGTTATATTGAACGAAAGCATCACTCTCGGTAAAACAGCCTTTTCTGCTCTGGACCCAGAAACTCTCCCTTGTAGTTAAGCCTGCCCAGAGCTAGAATCTGGGGTCTTTTTGGAGGAGAAGTAAAATCTCCTGGCAGAATTCAGAAACCCAATGATTCTGAATAATATGAAACAGCAATCTTTTAGAACCTTGCGTTTTCTGAGCTAGGAAAATGAACTTGTAAAAACATTTTTTATTTCTATTGTTTTGATGTCCATCAGACAGCATTAATAAGGCAATTCCCAGGGAAAAAAGCAAGAGTATTTATCTTTAAGAGCCGAGGTGGCGCAGTGGTTTGAGTGCAGTACTGCAGGCTACTTCAGCTGACTGCTAGCTGCAATTTGTCTCACCGGCTCAAAGTTGATTCAGCCTTCCATCCTTCTGAGGTGGGTAAAATGAGGACCCAGATTGTTGGGAGCAATATGCTGACTCTGTAAACCACTTAGAGAGGGCTGTAAAAGCACTATGAAGTGGTATATAAGTGCTATTGCTATTTATAGTTTGATGATTTCAGAGTAGGTGTGGGTTTCACTTACCTTCGGCACTGGTTCACGTCGTGACGCGTCCCCTCACGCGATTTCACTTCCGCGCATGCTCAAAAGATGGATTCAGCCTGAAACACAGCTAAGGAGCTCATCAGCTGTGCTTCGGGCAAAGAAATAAAGGTCAGTATTAAACCAGGGAAGGGCGGGAGGGCTTTTTTCAAAGCACAGAATGCTGTGAAGCCATGCAAACACAGAAAAATCGGCCGAAAATTCACAAAAATAGATGGCACAAACAGAACCAGATCCGTGATGCCAAAATTACATCACCAGCGGGTAGCTAATGGTTCGGGCAATCTGGTCCAAACCGGGAGGAACCCACCCCTGTTTTAAAGGATCGTACTTTCAAAGTTGTGAATGAGCAATAGCATAGATGCAAAATCTGTGACAATACATTTGGGGCAGGGCTTTGTTTATTTAAATAGAAATTGTAGTTCAGGTTTTCTCTGTCAACAGGAGAAAGTTGGGGACTGAATTGTTAACAGATGTAAATTAGGCACTGCATGTCAGATACTCATAATAACTGTAAAAATACTACATAACAACTGAAAAATATATGAAACAATATTAAAAGGTACTGTTAAATATGAGAAGATTTCTCTGAGGAGCAGAGGGTAGCAAAAGGCTACCCTTGGTTGCCAGACACTCATATCACTTTTAAATTGTCCTTGGCTTGTAAATGATATTTTTAGATTTCCCCACACCCAAAAAAAAAAAGCAAAAACAGTGAGGTGTATTAAATTTTGCAAAATCATAAATCTTGTGACCTTTTAATGTTTTGCATTATATAGTCTGAGATTCTAACATTTCCACTTGAGATCCTGATGGACCTTACAAAATTGCAGAAGATTACAAGAAGTATAGTGGCAGAAACTGAACAAATTTTAGATTATCTTTTAGAAGAAATGCACTGTGGATCACTATGAAATTTAATTACAGGATTTCCTTACCTTTTCTAGTGCTTTGTCTCAGAAGTCTGACCAGCAATCTAAAAACTTTGGTGTGACAAGAAATATAATCAAATGCAAACATCACTTAGCAAAAGTCTCAAGAAAGAAAGGGATTAAATTGATTAGGCTTGTAGGACTTTTAATGACAATAATTATCGAGGTACACCTACACTGGTCAGAAACCATTACAAAAAATATTAATGCAGTTGACTGAAGAACTCATCAATACATTACCTATTGCATACATTTGCAACATGTTATATACATGTTTTTCTACCCCTTTTTGGTTTTATTAAGTGTTTTGCTATTCAAGTCAATGATGAAAAAGCCAACCAACCATTCATTTCACTCCTTATCTTTAAAATTCTATCACTAAAATTGTACTGCTTAACAAAGTAATAGCCTGAGATAGAGTTTCTAATCATCTACGCGCTAAAGTGCTCTGAGGCAGTCAAAATTTCTCTAGGGCTTTGGAGGAGAATGGAGTGCATGCTAAGGAGAAAAAGAGTGGATTTTGAAGAAAACTACCTTGGTCCTGTCAAAATATTCTAGTGGTCATTAAAACACTATCTTTCAAACTAAAGGGGAATAGGACAAAGATTGAAAGGAAAAGAAGGCTAGGTATCAAACCTGTCAGCTTTATTTATCTAATTCATTAGATAAATCAAAAGAAATTGTGTGTGTGTGGCAGAAATCACTAGGAAAAATGGTTCTATAGATGTTTTGAAATAAATATTAAAAAACAATATATGGCTTGCTAAAACACATAATGTACTGAGAGCTATTCAGGCATTAAACTGGCATGGTTGCAACACTGTTGAGCTGATGGATGCAGACTGTCAATGGCTCAACACATATAGCACCTATTAAATCTTCATGTATTCAAAGTTCCCTAATATATCAGGATTTCCAATACCAAGGGTCATGTAAATGCATTCAGTTGATCCCACTCACAAAGCCTTAGAAGAGAAGTAGCTTACTAGCTTACTAGCTCTGGATTCAAATGTAAAGTCCTTGGTTTTCTCTGAGCTTGGTTGTTTTTCAGACATTTCATTACCCAACCAGGTAAACATAGCACTGATGTTGTTACCTAGTTGGGTAATGAAATATCTGCAAGAAAACAACCAAACTCGGAGAAAACCTAGGACTTCACATAGTCTGTCTTAAATCTTCAGGCTGAACATAGGAGGGCAAGAACTAATACGTGTGGCCCATTAATTTCTCATATCCCATTAATATTATAGCATAAATTTACAGATGTCATGTAAATAGATGTCTGTGTTCAGAGAAGTGCCTTTATTTGCTTGATAAATATAATAATAATAATAATAATAATAATAATAATAATAATAATAATAATAATAATAATAATAATAATAATAATAATAATAATAATAATAATAATAATAATAATAATAATAATAATAATAATAATAATAATAATAGAAAACCTATTTCCCAACTACTTGCTGAACAATAATTACCATATTCATCGTTACTGCCCATTCTGATTGAGAGTTGTAGTTCAGAAGCATCTGAAGAAGCATATTTCTCCATCTTTGACATATAATAAAACAAATTTATTATTTACGAGCCAATGGATGGGAAATTTGAAACATTAGGATGTGACATCAAAGGTTTAGTTGTGGATCAGGAGAAAGATAAGATCATTGCTTTCAGTTAGTGCATTCTATATTGTCTTATTCTTTCAAAGCATATTGTTTAAAAACTTATACAAAGTTACATGACACCTGTAAATTTATGCTATAATATTAATGGGATCTGAGCTAACAGAACCATACAGTTATGCTATAAATAATTTCAGTATATGATCAAAGACTATACTAAAGGACCAATTTTCAAACTGCAAAAAAGTAGGATGGAAAATGCAAACTGATCAGTTCCCTTCCTCAGGAGCTACAGCTGTAGATCAGACAAAATGTTACCTTTAGATCATTAACAGCAATTGACAATTCAAAGCCAGAAATACCACATTCTGCCAAAAAGTGTCATTTAAAATTCATATCAATGAGCTCCAAAATCTCATTCTTTTCATAAAATGATGCTATTGTGCAGAAGACGATATTCCAACGTAGACGTAAATCAGAATAATTTTAGCTGAGTTCTTTTATGTTAGAACTACCGTATTTTTGGGAGTATAAGACGCACCGGAGTATAAGACGCACCTAGATTTTAGAGGAGGAAAACAAGGAAAAAAGTATTCTGAACCAAATGGTGTAGTAATATATTATTTAATAAAATAACAGTATAGCAGAATACTTTTTACAACCATGTACACTTTTTACAAACTTCAAACTTGACAGATTTTAGACTTGTAGACTTCAACTCCCAGAATTCCTCCTCCAGTCATGCTAGCTCAGGAATGGGAGTTGAAGTCCACAAGTCTTAAAGCTGTCAAGTTTGAAGAGCCCTGGGTTAGAGGTGGCAAGGGTCTTCAAACTTGTCAAGTTTAAGACTTGTGGACTTCAACTCCCAGAATTCCTCCTCCAGTCATCCTAGCTCAGGAATGGGAGTTAAAGTCCACAAGTCTTTTTTGTTTGTTTGTTTTGTTTTAAATGCAAATGTCTTTATTTTTTAACAAGGGAATTTTTTCCCCTACCTGCACCTGGAGTCTGAACACATTTAAAAGGAGAATTCTTCAACCTCTACTCCAATTAACTAATTTTCCTTTCTAAATAGATGCCAAATCGTTGGAGGCTTTCAAAATGCAAAGAATAAAAGGGAAGTGACTCTGCATATGTTCAAAGGCAGCATATTATTTACTCCTCTAGTTTTTAAGAGATTTTAGCAAGGAAAACTCTTCATAAAACTCAAACTATTAATAAAACTGTTCAAAGCCAGCTCTCTCCTCTCCTCTCTATTCCTTTTTTTGGCAATAACCTCTCTCCCTCTTCCAGATCTCTCCCCCCTCCTTTCCTTGCATTCTCATATACCAAGTGGGACAGCAGGTTTTACAGGAAGGGCAGAAACCCTGCAAGGAGTTCACCTGGGCCCTGACATTCACCTTTCAAAGGTGGGTCTTCTTTTTGGGGGAGGGGGGCAGGTCAAACAGAAGCGGGCCCTCGCTGATCCTCTGCCTACCTGCCTACACCTGAGGGAGGCTTGAGAAAAGTGAGCCGCAGGGGCGGGGATCTGGCATTTTATCCCATTTCCCAGCCGCGGTGGAAATCAGCACGGGAAATGCTGCTGGCTTTTTAAAGCCTCGTTTGTGGCCTCCTCCTGCCCCCTTCCGCGCCCAAGTCCACCCAGAAGTCCTAAAGCCAACCAGTCCTCTCTCCTCCACCAGCAGGCCGACCCGGTTGGCGTTGAAATGTTCTGTTGGGCCGGAACCCCGACAACTCCGACCATGCTTTGCCCCCCCCCAAGAGGCTTCTCGCTTTCTGCGAGCGCGACTCTCCCTCACGCGTACATTCGGCTCCAGAGAGAACCTGCAATTAGGGAGGGGGGATCTCTCTCTCTCTCCCCCTCCCCTTTGCTTTCTCTTGCTTTGCGCGAAGTGTTTTGGGATGAGACGGGAGGATGGGGAGGAGCGGAGGAGGAAAAAAGCTGGCCAGCTACCCACCCCCATCGCCACCTACTAGAACTCTGAGCTTGGTCTCCAACTGACGGAGTTCGTTATCATGCTGGGCTCGCAGCCGGGGCGGGTGGAGGAGAGGAGGAGGAGAAAGGGAATGGGGGGGTCTGAAGGGCAAACGCGCCCGCCAGCCCACCCCAAACAAAACCCACGCAGCTGTATTTGAGCTGGCCCCAGCGCTGGCAAGACGTGCTGCCGTCTCGTTGGCCTGGTCGCCGCCCCTGTTTTCGCGCCAGGGAGAGTTAGCGATCGGAGAGGGAAGGGAGGGGGCTGGCCTCGAGAAAGACCCAAAGGGCAAGTCCACAAGTCTTAAAGCTGTCAATTAAAGCTGCAGCTCCGGCCAGCAACGGCGGCAGCGGCGGTGGCCGAACACTTCCTTCCCCATTCCAAAAACAGGGCGTGCAACCGGCCTGAAACGCGATGCTTTTTTTTGGTCTCCGCACGCTCTGTTTTTGGAATTGAGGAGGGGATCGCAGCGCTGCTGCCTGAAAACGCTTTCCTCCCCAGGCTAGCAGGTGGCAGGTGGGCGGCTGGCAGGTGGGTGGGTGCTACATTTGGAGTATAGGACGCACCCACTTTTTGACCCCTTTTTGGGGAGTAAAAAGGTGCGTCCTATACTCCGAAAAATACGGTAAGTAATGTTGCAACTCTAACCACAGGATGGAAGGTTTTATATGTTGTTCTATGTATGTTCATCATAATTTCATGAACAGGTACTGTGCTTCTTGTTCTTCACAATCCCACCAGCCTTGTACTCACAAACATTCGTAACAGGTTAAGTGTATCCCACTTTACACCCTTTGTCCATACAATGAGAATGTTTATAATAGTGGGTGGCATGGCTACTTATGCTATATCAAAGTTAAGGTTAATATGGATTTTCAAAATCATTTTGTTAAGCGTGCCATATGGAAATGAAATGTCACTGGAACACCTTTAAAGCAAGATAAGAGTCCCAAATATAAATTTTTATTTAAATATTTCATCCCTAGTTAAACAGGACCCTTTTACACAAAACATTGCTAAATAAGAAAGCATGTTACTTTTAATATAACTGATTTGCCAGTACCAATCTTTAGCTATGTAATGAGAACTAGTCAAACCTCAGAGATAAAATCCTCAAAGATTCAGAGTATTTATTTGTTAATAGAAGTAGTCTCTGTTGTGAAAACTTTTGCAATGTCTGGATAGTCCTTCCACATCTGTATTTGTGTTTTCCTACAAACATAACATAAATTTCACTTTAAAATCACAGTAGTATAAACATTTATATAATTTATTTGGTCTGTTGATGAGAGTCTAATTATGTTAATACAATTTAAGGATTATTTGATGAGGGTCACCTCATTTTTTGTTGTATTTATCTTCTTAAAGGAATGCATTTATTTTGTCTAAATGTAATAATTAATCAGTAAGTTATCTCAATCAATGTAAAAAAAAATATTCTGAAGTAGTTTGTTGTCCTGTATCCTGATAAAAACAATTAAATAACGTATGAGTGGAAAGAGAGCTGCAAATATTTACATTTAACCACACTACTAAAAAGCTTAACAAGCAACCAAATTATCTGCTTTTATCCCATTTTATCATACCTACTGTACTGATAGTCTTAAACCTGATTGTTTAATATACAACCAATAGACATTTTGCATGTATAATATGCTGAGCTGAGAAAGGCTTTTTTTTAAATGGGTGAGCTTCAAATCATGTGCAATGTATTTCACATATCACCAGGAAATAACTGATTTTGCATTAATGAGCATGGAAGCAAAATCAGTTATTTCCCGGTGATATGTGAAATACATTGCACATGATTTGAAGCTCACCCATTAAAAAAAGAAAAGTAAACTCCTCTGGAAAAGTAAGAGTGGGTAGTCTCATAAGGTCAGAGGGAGGCAGACAGACAGCACTGTACATAGTCAGCTTGAAATGGAAACTGGAAGGATGGGTTTTCCCAGTTCAATTTAAAAGAATTTTATCCATTTGACCAAATCATGATGACTGTTTCAGAACTGACTCACTACTTAAAATATGAACATCTGGACAGACTTTTAAATAAATTACATACATCTGGATACATTTTTAAAGAGTAAGTTAACAATATTTTGTGCACCGTCAATACTAGATCTTTTTATAATATATACATTCCCTGCTATGTGAACACACGTTAAGCAAATTGCAAATTTTCTTTTTAAGAATGCAAACAGAATAACTATCATAGAATAAAACTATAGGTAGGTATATGCTGTTTGTGGCTTGCTTTCAGCAATCCTACTGATTATGCACTCGGTTTTCCTAATTTGTATCAATGAGAGTTACTTGGCCTAAATCCAGCTGTTTGGACTTAACTGAATTGCTGCCCAATGACCCTTCCAAAGAATAAATTATGTAGGTTGCTCAATCAAGATAAAGTATGTTCATTTAAGCAACACAGAGTCTTGTAACACTTTAAAGACTAACAGATTTATTATGGCATAAACTTTCATGGCTTGGCTTAGTCTCCATCAAATGGACAGAATGTTAAGTTGACTGACAAGTATGTATAACATAGAAAGGGTTGTGCGTTTGTATGACTATAAATAGTAAATAAATGAGGTCAAAGAAGTAAAATGTAGATTATCAGCTACACTTAAATATTTTCATCAGCACTAAGGTAGTCATTTTAATTTCCATTTTATGTTTAGCTGTAAACTGAGGAAGGAAAGTTTGCTTCCCAAAAAACTATTGAATTTCTTGTTTGCCTACATATAAATTGCAGTTTGTGTCTCAAAGACAGTGCAACAGTTTGCTCTTCTGGATTGCTGGAAGGTGTATTGTGGAGTTTCTCCATGGTTCAACGTTATTCTGCCAGGTAGATATAACAGCAATTTAGGAAGCAAAATTTTGCAGCTTCTTATTTCATTCCGGAGCTAAGTGGGTTTTCAGACCACCCATTTTTTTCTGCCCTGCCAGCGTCAATTTTCTTTTTAAATACAACCTATAGACCAGGGAATCATTGCAAATACATGATACAAGGAAATCTTATTACTTTTATCTGGCCTGGTTCCAAGAAGCAAGCATACTGGTTTTACTGCACACCACTTTTCTGCTGAAATAGCATGACAGTGTGGTTACAATCACTGAATACATTATTAGACTGAGTAGGATAGTGCATATTGAAATAGGGTGAGGAAAATCTGCACATTTTTGCAACTTTGGTAATAATAAACCTACATTGTTAACAGGCGGAAATCTGTGGAAATCTGGTCACTTTTCAGAGTAAAGTGGATAGCATATAAATTTAATAAGTAAATAACTTGGACAGAGACCAAAACTTTACTGGAATCACCTGATTGCAGTTTTGAATGTACACCTTTTCTGTTTAACATTGTTGAGTCCTTTCAAATAATATCCTAGAATATGATTTTTATCTCTGCTCACAAAATTTGAATACTTAAACTTGTTTTTAAAACTTCTTTGGCTCAGGATGGAGGAACTTCACCAAGTGTTGCAAAACGTGTCTATTCCAAGTAACTAAAAAGCAATTGTCAAGCAATTTCCAAAAGGGATTAAAAAGGGAAGTATATGAACCCAGTGTCCTTTTAAAGGTGCTGACCATAGCTTGAGCAAGAGTTCTAAAGCCATTGGAGACCAAGGAGCAATTTTTTTGGAGCACTTGTGAGCAATCTCAAATCTTCTCCTTGTCTGGAAAGGAATTACGAAGAGCCAGTCTAGTTGCTGGCTTTTCATTCCACTGTAGCCATCGGCTCCGCTTTTTCCAGCGCCATCTTCAGTTCACCATTTCTTCCCTGGAAGTCCACAATGGTCAGAACTTCAAGGATCAGTCATAAGTATTGTTGCAACTTTAAACAGTTGATAAGTAAGGACTACCCATAGAGAGGAAACATGCTTGAGGTCTACAGTAGTGTTTAAAAACTTGACAACAAGTGTGCCTCCTTGGGCAGCAATACTTGCAATTAAATGTTTCAATAACCATTGATCAGTCCTTAAATTGTTTGAGTGAATTTTAGCCCATTCCTCTTTACAATACACCTTCAACTTAGAGGTGTTAGTGGGCTTCCTTGCGTGAACTGCATGTTTTAAGTTCTTCCACAACATTTTTATAAGATTAAGGTCAGGATCTGGCTATTCCAAAACATTATTTTTGGTTTGTTTGAGCTATTCATCATATGACTTGTGTATTTTGAATTATCTTTTGCATGACCTGCTTTCTCTTGACCTTCAGTTCATGGACAGATGCCTTGATGTTTTCCTTTAAAATCTATTGGTGCAATTCAGAATTCAGAGTTCCATCAATGATAGTAAATGATCCCAGCCAAGAAATCCCCTTCATTCGAAGCCGTTACACATTTCCACATACCTGTATTACGAAGCTCAGATTTTGGTAGTGAATACCAAGAATGCTGGTTTTTAAATAAGGTAGGACCTCCCACATTCCTCCCTGATTACCATCTCATTGACTGAAACATCTGAATAATTTTCCCTTCAAACTAACTGATAATCCTAGAAGTTCATTTACTTTTGCCACACACAGATATACAGCTTTGGATAGTTTTCTTCAATAAGTAAACAATTCTGATGTGTTTGACTCATTTGTTTAATTGAATTCTGTTTATCTAGTTTTAGGATTTGTATAGAGAACAGATCACATTTTATGTCATATCTCTGCAGAAATATTAAAAAGGATTAAATATTAATATTACAACATTAAAGGATCACAGATTTTTTAAACTGTGCTGTGTAAAACCTTGTAAGACTCATAGAAAGTAGACAGGGAAAGCTTTTTTCCCTCTTTCAAACATGAGGACCAGAGGACATGTAGGGTTATTTATTGAAAGAACATTTGGAACAGATAAAAAATAAAAAAACCATTTCTTCCCACAGTATATAATTAAAATGTGGAATACAGACCTACCAACATCCAGTAGCTATCATTAAAATCAAATTTGGAGACAGTATAGAACAATAATACAAAAAAAAAATGGTGGAAAAAAATGAATAACACAACCAAAATACAAGATAAAGATGTAGCATGACAGTTAAACTCAAATTTTAAAAACAGTGACAATTACACTACTCATCCAATATTCTACAGAAGAGGTACATTGTAAACTGCTTCCAAAAGGTTAAGAGAGATGATAGGACCCTTAATTCCAAATGAAAGTTATTTCATAATGCCAGAACAGAACAGGCAGGTCTGGATCACTCTCACTCCTGACGGTAAGCGGCAGAGCCGCCCTGGCCGGGGGTCACCCAAGCGCTAGGCTTCTGTGACTTGGAGAACCCAGGTAGTTGGATAGGTCAGGCCGCTTGGGGAAATGAGCAATAGCCCACTATGCTGACAGTAGGCCAGACGGCTGTGGGCCGGGCTGAAGCCCTCGCACCCCCACCCCCACCTGCAGATCACAGTCAAGGGCGTGTGGGGGGAAGCAATCACTCACAGGAACGACGAAGATGTCTAGATGTCAATTTTCAGATAGATGGTAGAATAAGGAGAAACCTTCAAAACTGGGGAGACACAAGTCCAAGCCTAGGACTGAGTCGAAAGAGGGGGAGCATGACAGGAGGACAGCTTTTATATGGTGTCAGACTCAGTCCTGATTGGCTGATGGAATGTGTCTTCCCAATCTTGGAGGCTAGCTCCACCCACTATGGAGAAACAGCACCTCCTGGCTTCCTTTCTCTTTATTTTATAAATATATCAATAAGGGGCATTTTAATCCAGTATTTTGTTTATCAAAGTGGGCAGCCAGATGCCCCTGAATGTTCACAAGCAGCAGGAGGTCAATATGTTTTCTTTCCCTGCCTTTATTTTTTTAACTAGTATTGCAGACATGTTGCCTCCAATTCAGATATAACATTGAATTTCAAAACTAATGGCCATTGATATATCTGTTCCCACTCATTTATGCAATAACCTTTTGAAACTAACTTCTTCAGATACCAAGCCTACAAATCTGTTTATTATCTTCACTTACTTCTGAAACATTTAGCTGATAATATTTTTCAGATGCAATGGAATTTTGGAACTGGATTCTAATATGTTCAGATAATTTGACCTTATGATTTCAGACTACATATCCCATTTAAGCATGAAAGACTGGTCCACCTGATCAGCCACATTATTTCCATGAGGAGATATCTAACAATACTTTTCTTCTATATATATTAAATGTGATGAAGTGTGTATGTTTAAGATGAACAGTTTAAGAGGAACGCTGAGATCCATTACGAAATGTCTATTCAATTCCAGCTGGTTTTTGAACTTCGAAGAACATAGACATTTGAACTTGAAAGATATATTTTATTAACTTGATCAAGATACAGTTGTTTATTAAATGCTTTTATTAAATTATTAAATAAACAATTAATCTAGATTATATTTTAAAAGTTAAATTTATTTTCCTTCAGCTATGACTTTATATGAATGCATTTCCCTATTCTTTTCTCTCCGCAGATAATTTTCTATGCAATGATTTAGCACCAGCCTGCTCTATTCTTGGGTTCTTGTCTCCATCACTTCCTCACCTTCATGCTTTTTCTACAATTGCTATTTTGAAGTGTCAAATAAACACACAATGACATCATCTTCCATACAGCCATGCTCCACAATCCTTATCCCATATCTTTATAATATAAGAATACTCTTAATTTCATTTATCATATTTACAAATAATAATCAAGGGATAATTTATTAACTGTCTGAGATGGATTAGGCTGAAAAATAGTAACTAAATTTATCTGTCACTTAAGCTACAGTGTAGTTTGTTTTGTATTTTTAGTATATTGTGAAAACTCAGCTATTATGGTTTGTACACCACAGTAGTTATGAAAGAGAAGCCACTTTGTATGGCTTGGAGGATGGAGTAGAAAAAAGACACAACACATGACCTGAATAACTACAGACTGACAAAACTCTAGAACAGAATACTAAGTAGTCAACATGTAAGTATTTAGAAAAAATGCATTACTTCACATGAGACAGCATGTGTTTATAAGGAACAAATCATGCCAAATGAACTTTATTGACAGAGTGACAGGGGGTTGGACTAGGTGACCTGCAAGGTCCCTTCCAACTCTGTTTATCTGTAATAATAGGAATGCAGTGAACATAATGTACTTAGATTTCAGGAAAGCTGGATTATTCTGCCATGAGATGATACAAGGCTGGTTGAGCAACCATACCCAATGAATGTTCCCCAGTAGCTCCACATCAATCTTGAGGATGTTGAGTGGTGTACTATAGGATTTTGTTTTAGACTCTGTTTTGTTATGGATTATTTGGATGAGAAATTAATATACAGGATCTTCAAATGTGCAAATAACACAAATACCATGCACACAATACTTTATAGAATAATAAAATCAATGAGAATCTTGATAAGCTGGAACAATGGGCAGTAATCAACAAAATGAATTTAACTTGGAACATACGCAAAGTCCTTGATTTTGGAAGAAACATCAAAGGCATGGATATAAGTTGGGAGATACTATACTTACTAGCAATCCATGTTAAAAGAATTTGGTGCTTGGTGGAATAAAAGCTAAACATAAGCCAACAGGGTATTATAACTTTTAAAAGGGCAAATGCAAATGTATAGCATTAAGGTCAAGAAAAAGCAGTTTTCTTCTATTCTGCATTGTTCTGACCACATTTAGATTATGGGACAATGACACATTGAAGAATCTCCAGAGGTTGGGGGGAAGGGGGGGCAATCTGTGAAGCATTGGTAAAATTATTGGATCTGTGTCATCTAGAAAAGAGAAGTCTTTGAGGCAATATGATAGGTATGTGAACAACTATCATATGGATGGGATACATTGGGTTCAAGTTACAAGAAAGTGGATTTCAATGGACATAGATGGAATTCACTTGAGGGAAAGAATTCATACCTCACATATCTTTCCATTATCACAGAATCACTAGTGCTTAACTGAGGATGGCTTAAATTAATTAAAGGGACTGATCCTGAACTGCTTACCTGCAAGAGTACAAGGATACTCTGTAGAAAAAGATTTACAACTATAGTAATTTTAGATTTTTGGCTTCTGGTAATCCTTTGCCTTGCTACCTATGAACCATTCTTGGGTGTCTCAGGTAGCTTAGGTTTGAAAACTACACAATGAAAACTATGAGCATTGTACAGTCAGTGTAACTATAAAAAAAAATACAAGAATGCCTACCTTTTCCCAGGAATATTCTGACATAGTCTACATGTCCCAGGCCACAACAGATTTCTGGAAGCTTTGCAAACATAATTTGAAATGTTCTATATGCTTAATGAAATTGAAAGATATTTAGAATCATACAGGATTTAAAAAAAACAATTATATTTCATTGCATGAAAAGTGCTTTAATGAATAATGTTGAACAGTAGTCAGTTTATCACTAATGAAATAGTTATTTTTGATAGCAATGACTGATCATTTTTTCCTTCTTTTATTTGAATTATAGAGAGATTTAGGACTCATACCATACACATCTGGTTCTGTCACATTCTAAAGATAAGATATATTCCCATAAGTAAGTCTACAAACATGTGAAAACATGTTCTAAGTTACAACACAACACAGACTTCAACTTCAAGAAAGGCTGTTCTCAAATTAGACCTGGTATAGTCATTACATTAACTGTTGTTCTTACAGGAGAAATAGCAATAGCAAAAGAAGAAACATAGCACAAATATATTAGCATCTCTTTTCCCTAACACAGCGGTTCTCAACCTGTGGGTCACGACCCCTTTGGGGGTCGAACGACCCTTTCACAGAGGTTGCCTAAGACCATCGGAAAAGATATTTCCGATGGTCTTAGGAACCGAGACACCGCTCCTCTATCCGTCTCCAAGCGGGTCCACCCACATGCAAATAGACTACTGCGAAAAAAAATCTGTACTATGGGAACTTCTGAGCATGCGTAGAAGCCGAATTTCCGGTACTGCACATGTGTCACCATCTTTTTTTCGGCCTCTTTTTTTTTGCAATTTTTTAAAAAAAATTCGGCACTGCTCAAAGCGCACATGCGCCCACAAGGCACAGCCATGCAGCACAGGAAGAAGCGAACTGGCAGCGAGGTAAGTTAGAACCCAACCCTGAGTTTCCTAATAATTTTATTATTTTATGGTTGGGGGTCACCACAACATGAGGAACTGTATTAAAGGGTCGTGGCATTAGGAAAGTTGAGAACCACTGCTCTAACATATTACAGGAACCTGTAATAAAATAGCATTCTTGCCATCATAATTTTAATGTGGAGATATAGTTTCAGAGAAATTCCTCTTTGTATGAAACAGTAGGGACTATAGTAGAAAGCAGCAGCACCCAACCTTTTGGGTACCAGGGACCGGTTCCATGGAGAGAAGTTTTTCTATGGACCAGAGGGGCATGGTTTCATGTGCTGCCTGCATCCCATGGATGGTGCTTCGCTTGTTTGCATGGCATCTGGCATGCCACAGACCAGTGCTGGTCCATGGATCGGGGGTTGGGGACCCCTAGTATACAGTACAGTAAGACACAGCAAAATCAGCTCAAAGAAACCTCACTGAGCTCATCTAACAAAAAAAATGTCAGTAGACACCTGGATGGTAAATAAATTTAAAACAAAATCAGGGAATTGTACAAGTCAATAATGGAGTCTTCTTTCCGAATGGAGTCTTTTCATATACAAATTAATTGTGAAGGTCAGACACCAGATCTCACTTAAGAAGACAATACCTATGAGTTTCCAAACCAAAGTTCTCTTAGACTGACCATCATATGTATTATCATATTATAATATAAATACCCTGATTAAATTTATAGTTCCCAACTGGACATTTAGAAGGTAAGTCAAACTTTAGAGGTAGATAAAGCAGACTATTTCTGAACTGATGCCAAGAAAATAATGCGGATATCGTCATTAAGTCACCAAAATCTGTGTTTGACTAAAGGGACATTTTATCTTAATGCCTCTGCCATGAACGAGAGCAAAATAGCTCGAAATAGATCTATAATAGTCTCCCTTTATTTTCATTTATCAGCAAAAAAATGTTACACACACACACACACACACACACACACACACACACACACACACACACACATACATACATACATACATACATACACATACATATACATACCGGTATTTCAAATAATGAAAATCATTACCTCTAGCAAACAATCACATTCCTAAGTACTGGGAAATTATTCTGATCTCATTAAAATTCAAAATATGTATAAATGCACACATATGTGACTATAAAATTGTGGGAAAGCATCTATTCACACAGAAGAGTAAACAATCAGTGAATTTATTCCCATAGATGGAAACTTACATGCTAAACTAAATATATTCACTTTGAGATATTAGTAGTTACTAAATATGATTGTTTCAGAAATGTACTACAAAGATATTGAATAAAAACAATAAATCAGAAGAGTAAAAGCTTGTTGCTGATGAAATAAGGGGCCAAGGTGTGTTTTAAATTAGAACATTAACTTAACAAAATGTTATACAAGTAAAATCTATTTCATAGGTTCACCTGCCACATTGAAACATAAACAGAGCACATGCTTTGCATAACATACAGCACTAAAGTACGATTGACTTCTTCTAGTTCAGTGTACTGGGTGAACAGAGAGAGGAAGGAGTCCATCTTTTATCATTTTATCAGCTTTATATAATGATTATTTTGAAAATTGGAAAGGTTCCTACACATTGTATGATTTATCACCTGATGTCCTTGATAACTATAGATGCCAACTACTCTGGCATGAAGATTACAGATGATACCAGTATTACCATCAATGATTCACCCACTGCTATCTGGATATTTGAAAGTGTGTCATGGATATCATATGATATAATAATGATAGATTAAATTGTATTAAATTATTGGCAAATATTTAAACATAAAGTTCTGATAATAAAGAATCAACTGTAATGGCTTCGTTATATGCAGATGTAGCCTTTTGCATCTATCACAAAACTATGATAAAAATGGATATCCAATAAACTGCATAAATTCTTCTGCTTAAATAATTGAGCCACGGTGGCGCAGTGGTTAGAGTGCAGTACTGCAGGCTACTTCTGCTGACTGCCGGCTAAATGCAATTTGGCAGTTCAAATCTCACCAGGTTCAAGGTTGACTCAGCCTTCCATCTTTCCCAGGTGGGTAAAATGAGGGCCCAAATTGTTGGGGGCAATATGCTGACTCTGTAAACCGCTTAGAGAGGGCTGTAAAGCACTGTAAAGCAGTATATAAATCTAAGTGCTATTGCTATTACCAGTGGGATTATTTCTTAAAATGAAATGTGTATCTCAAGAAAGATCTCTCTTTTAATATTTAACTTGGAATACCTGGTGACATTCAAGGAGTTCAGGTAGTAAAACAACTTGTTTTATATGCATCTAGTAGACTTGGGGTCAAAGATGTCAAAATGGTCATGTGATCAAAGCCCTGTCCCTTTTTATGATACATGTCCAAAAGTGATAAAGTTTTAATCCTGAAGTGCTAACTGCAATCTTGACTTTTTTTAATCCTTTCCATATGGATTCCCATACTGTATGTGTCTCATATGCATGAGCCTTTTAAAGCTTACTACCATTTGCAAAAATGATATACAATCTGGTGAATACTCTGGTATACAATAAAGTGGAGTAAATAAAATATTTTGCCAATTGGTAAAAAGGTTTCTATGGTAGTGTATAAAAGTAAGAATTTTTTAGTCTGGGAAAATTGTTATTATGATAGCCTGTTTATTAGAAATGAACAGCTGGTTGCATAGTTTATGGACGTCTCAACATGAGTTTTAAAAAGATTGGCAATCATCCTTACGTTGGAGATAAAATATATTTTAAGGTACATGATTTTGTCTTGTCCTTTAGCAGTTCTTTTTGTTAGACACTAATTCTATGTTAGACCAGCATTAGACTGTATCACTAAAACATAGAACATGTACCGTATTTCCCCCAAAATAAGACCCTGTCTTATATTTTTTGACCCCCGAAATATGGCCTTGGCCTTATTATCGGGGGGTCTTATTATTTTCGGGATGTAGGAGGTGGGGTGGGCTGCGAGACGCGCGTCTTACTGGAGTCTGGCAGCTCTGTGGTGTCTCTAGGCTGGTCTGTTTAGGGAAACACCTTGCACAGTACAGAAACTCTTCTCGCTGCGAGAAGTTGTTAATTGCTTGCCCTCGCAAGAAGAGTTTCTATACTGTGCAAGTATCCCTAAACAGACTGGCTGAGAGATGCCACGGAACTGCCAGACTCCAGTAAGATGCGCGTCTCACGGTGGGGCACAGTTTGGGGGTGGCAGGTCAGGCGGGGGATGGGGCAGGGCAGGCTGTGAGACGTGCATCTTACTGGAGTCTCGCAGCTCTGTGGTGTCTCTCAGCCAGTCTGTTTAGTTCCAGTTCCAGCTCCAGCTGTTACCATAGAGCGGGAAGTGCACTCACAGAGTGGCCGCTGCCTTGGCTGGGGTTTGGAAGCCGCAGAGCCGGAGTTTGGGGGAGAGAAAGAAAGAAAGACTTCTGCTGCTTCTGCTTTTGACTGCATGCAAGGAAAGCAGCAGAAGTCTTTCTTTCTCTCCCCCAAACTCTGGCTCTGTGGCTTCCAAACCCAGCCAGGGCAGCAGCTGCTCTGCGAGTGCACTTCCCGCTCTATGGTGATGGTCATTGGAGGCCTCTCCCTGCTCCTCTTCACTCCAATCTCCCTGCGGTCCCCCCACCTGAGCGCTGACTGACCAGACCACCCACCGGCATGCCTGGGAAGCCCCTCTGCTTTGGGAGTCACCAGATGGGACGGTGACTGAGCCGGACTCTTCCTTGGGAGGGGAGCCTTGTAGGACCCTTGCCTGCACTCTCTTCCTCCCACAGGCCCCGCTTACTCTTCCCAGGCACCCGGCAGCGAGACACCGGGCAGCCATGACGAGGGCAGCCCCGACAGATGCAGCTCGGCTGGCCAGGCCACAACCAGTGCTCCCTGCCCACAGCTGAGCTTGGCCTGAAGGGGCTGGCTGGGGCCTCCATAGGTGGCGGCGGCAAGGGCAGCAGCAATACCTGCAGCGCCTCAGCCATCCCCACAGAGCAGAAGCAGCCAGCAACCAAACCTCTCAGGCAGGGGGAGGCTGCACGTAAGACACAGCACCAGGACAAGGAACCTTTTGGCTGCATGCTGCACACAAGAAATCTTTCCCTCCTCCAAACTCTGCCAGAAATGAGTCTTCGCAAGACTCATTACGGCTACGCAGCCTCTTGGAGCGAAAGGGGAGAAAGATTTCTTGCATGCAGCATGCAGCCAAAAGGTTCCTTGCCCTGGTGCTGTGTCTTACGTGCACTCCCCCCCTGCCACCCGAAAAGTTTGTTCGCTGGCTGCTTCTGCTGCTGCGCCCGGTTAGAAGTTTGGCTGTCAGCTCAGCTTCCTCAGGCAGCCCGCGAGAGTTTCCTCCCCCTCCAGCTTCGCTCGAGAGCTGAAGGTGGGGGTGGGAGCAGAGAAGCCACCGCTAGCCACTTTGTTTCCTCGCAGCTTCTGAACAGCCAGTGAGTCCCGGCAGACCCTAACACCACCGCTTGAACCTCCACCGCAGCATGCTCAAAGTCACCATGCCCTCCTCCTCGTCTTCATTGCCTGCCTTTGGCTCCACCACTCCCAGTGCAACTGGCACTCTCGCCTCTGCCTCTGTCCCTCTCCCTGCCCTACGCAGGGTCGGGTCACCACCCTCACCACTACTGACTCTGCCCTCCACCATTTTCATCAAGTGTGTGTGTGTGTGACAGAGAGAGAAAGAGAAACAGTGGAGAGGAAACTCTTTCAAACAGCATTGCCTGCAATTCTTGTTACTCCCATCAGTCATTTCTCTCTCTCTCTCTCTCTCTCTCTCTCTCTCTCTCTCTCTCTCTCTCTCTCACACACACACACACACACACACACACACACACACACACACGATCTCTTGAAAGGGACAGGCTGTGCTTTGCTTCTATCGTAAGTACGTGCTTCCCACAATCGCCTGTCCTTTTTTCAAGCAGCAGCAGCTGTGGGGAGTGGCGATTCCAACAGGCCACGTGGCTTTCTGCCTCATTGTAGCAGGAGCCTTAGCAACACCCACGGAGCACAAGCCGTGGTCACCACTTGCTCCGTAGCCACAAGCTGAGCTGCGGAACAGAGGGGCACTCAGCTGCAAGGTTGCCTAGAGCTGTGGGCAGAGCTGGGGCTAGCAAGAGTGCGCTGGAAATATCTCCTGGCACCCGGAGAGACAGAATTCCTGGCCCTCACTTGATCAGCTGATCAGCGGGCCGTGGTTAAGGGGCCCAGCAGCCTTGAGGTGACCAAGGAAGGGAAGAGCTGCCTGCTGTGCTGGCTACGGCCACCCCTTCACTAGGGCTTATTTTAGGGGGAGAGTGTATATTTATGCCCACCCCAAAATCAGCCTTGGCCTTATTTTTAGGACATGTCATATTTTCGGGAAAACATGGTATATTGATCAGAACTTTGAATATGATGGACTTTGATTGTAGCAAAAAAAAGATAATTGTGTATTCCTGAAATTTGTTAACTTTGAAGTGGTTTTGCATCAATAAAAATGGACTGAATGTTTCTGCATGGTCCAGGTTCAACTCATTGTTTAAAAATTAAACTCTAGTATTCTTGCAGGAAAATTTAACTAGCGTTTACTCTAGAAAAGCACATTTCATTATTACTGTAGAGTATTGTTTTTTTTTCTTTTTTATTCAATTTTAATCTAGGTTTGTTGTTAATTTGAATTACTTTTTGTTTTTTAATATATAATTTAGATTTTATTGTTTGAATAATGAAATTTTATAAGTTGCGGTTTCTGTTTTTAATGTATTTTTATTTGCACTCTTTCAGAAAATTAGTAAAATACTACTTTTTTAAAAAAATCCCTAGTACTGCCAAACATATTTTGTAGGACTTGGAATTTCATCCTTTTTCAGGATACCTATATAAAGTTACCTTGGATAACGATGGATCTTTCTAGTAGTAACCTTGAACATCCAGTCTACTCTTTCTCCCCAGAAAAACAATTAACTCAGAAACTATATAACGTATTTTTCGGAGTATAAGACGCACCGTATAAGACGCACCTTAGTTTTGGGGAAGGAAAACAAGGAAAAAAGGCCTCTGACTCCAAGCAATTTGCCAAACAGCAAACAGCAAACAGCACAGATGATATACACTGTTTGCTGTGTATTTCTGTGCATGTGTGCCTGACCCATAGAAATAGCAAAGAATTGGAGAAATGTACATTATGCCAGAAATTTTTCTTAAATGTAGTCACACTAACTCCTCCCAATTATTTAAATAGATCTACTCCAAGGTAACAAAACTCTAATACTAAACAGGACACTGTTACATTTCAGACTATACTTGTACAGAGCTGTTAAAATTAATTAAAATTTCTGGAAGTATACATTATTCTCTATTATTTAAAAGAAGATACAATAGCACTGGGCCTCTTCAGAGCAAGCATTTATTTTAAAAAGCTTCTTTATTTTGTTAAGTTGTCTAGATTTACAGGGGTCTCCAACCTTGGCAACTTTAAGACTTGTGGACTTCAACTCCCAGAATTCCACAGCCAGCAAAGCTAACAAAGCTGGCTGTGGAATTCTGGGAGTTGAAGTCCACAATTGCCAAGGTTGGAGATCCCTGGCTAGAACAATAATAAAGCAGTCTTTAAAAAATAAGTCTAATACTATGAACATTCTACAGATATTTATAGTTATTCACTTACCCCCTTTCATCCAGTTTAGCAGAAAATAAAAATCTGCGTGTCTCTCCCAGCTATTTGCCTCTTTGCATTTTCAGTTTCAGTTTCATTTTAGCACGTGGCAAATCAGCTGGGGATCGGGAAGCTGCTAAGGACTTGCTTGTCTTAACAGGCTCTTCCCTGTTTGCTGCAAACAGGTAAATTGCTGGAAGACAGAGGCCAAAGGGTGGGGGTGGGCAGGGGTGAGTTGCTCACTTACCCAGACCGGTGCGCTGCTCCGCGGTCCTTCATGGTTTGCGCGCACCCCCTCACGCGATTTTGCTTCTGCGCATGTGTGGAAGCAAAATCGCGCCAAAATCTCATGAGGGGACATGCGCACGCGTGAGATTTTGGTGTGATTTTACTTCCGCGCATGCGCAGAAGCAAAATCTCACCAAAATCTCACGCGCGCGTGCGTCCCCTCGTGAGATTTCGGCGCGATTTTGCTCCGGCGCATGCGCAGAAGCAAAATCGCCCAAAAATTCACAAAAAAGACATGGCGACGCGCGCGACTGCCCGGTGGAGACGGTACCGGAGCAGTCGCGCGCAAATTGGGTTCTCCGCGGGTCCCTACCGGAGCTACGCACTGGACCGCACCAGTAGGAACCCACCCCTGGGGGTGGGGGGCTACATTCGGTGTATAAGACGCACCCAAGTTTTCACCCTCTTTTTTGGGGTAAAAAGGTGCATCTTATACTCCGAAAAATACAGTACTTAACATTTACACAAACTTCTAGAACAAAATATATGTTTGGCCAGAATAAAGGCCAATAGCTTTCAGTTTACCTTTCTGAGTTGATTTCTTGATACTAATTCAGTCAAATAGTTTAAAAAATGCACATGTTTTATTCAATTCTGAGTCCATAGAAGACTTAAGGTATGTTTTGTTATGAATAGATTTAGGATCATATAAGCTGAGTGTACTCATATTTCAACTCTGTAAAAGAAATTGAAATACGTTCTTAAAGATTTTTTAAATATAGTTGATTCTTCAAACTTCAGAATTCCTTTACACAATCCAGGATTCCAAAGATGAAAATATGGCAGTGTAGACCAACAGAGACAGAAGAAATTTTGCCAATTAAACATTGAGTTTCAAGAAAAGCACAAAGATACGAGGAGTTTAAACTAAATAAGAGACACATTTTAAGTTCCCTCTGCAGTGGGAAGGTAAGAATTTATCCTTGTCTGTTTTTCTGCCTTGTTAGATTTATGGGTCCCAGTAAAGTTGATGGGGCTGGTACGGATTCTTTTCTTGCCCTTGAGTGGCATTTTGGGGCCGCTGGGTTAAGCCAAAAGTGGTAAGGCCTGTTGCAAGCTGGGAGTTAATTTCAGAAGCTGCTAGTGTATCGTCATCTTGGCTCCTCAAGGGACAAATAAATCTCTTCATTCTTTCGATGTTATTAAGAAAGGTACAAATATTGAGGGAACATTTTAAGCAAAGTTCAACATACTAAAAGACAAAGAAGGCAAATATCTACCAGTAAAAGAAGAAGTATACATATAGGGAATAACTATCTCAATCCTTAAATCAATTATACATACATTTCTGACTGAAAATGAAAATGAAAAAAAGACTCCAAAACCCAATCTGGTGCTCATTGTTAAAAAAAAATACAGTTTATGTCAACTAACAGTATAAATAAATGAAAAAATTGTAATAGCAGTTTTTATTTCTGGGCTCAAAAATTCACAGGAATGGTGACCATGAAATAAAGACCATAATGTTGAATATTCCACAAAGAAATAATATATACAATATGCAATAACAGAGCTGAAAGGAACCTTGAAGGTCTTTTAATCTTCCCAGACAAGCAAAGGCCTTCCAAACTCCTGCTTCAATCCCGGAGCCTGAGGAGGGACCAATGAGTGAAGAGGTTAACCCAGGGGTAGGCAAAGTTGGCTCTTCTATGACTCGTGGACTTCAACTCCCAGACTTTCTGAGCCAATCATGCTAGCTCAGGAATTCTGGGAGTTGAAGTCCATGAGTCATAGAAGAGCCAACTTTGCCTACCCCTGGGTTAACCTATCAGAGACGGTCCCTCTAGATGGCAGTGTTGAGGCAGATGAGTCTTAGCCTTCAACTTCTGGGCACCCAAGAGAAAAGGGCGAGAATATTCTAATTGTCTAAATGTTTTGCAGAAGGAACCATCTGGCTGGGAGAATTCATTGGAGTTGGAGGAGGACAGCTCTTACGACATGCTAGCCTATTCCCCTTGCCTAGCTGTTTGGAGCTTCGCCCAGCAGTGCTCCATCTCTATTGTTGTCACATGAAGCTGACTGAAAATCTTGGCTTTCTAGATACTTAACATTTTATTCAGAAATTGACTTTATTTGGCAAAAGGCTTTGAGACATAGCTTGGGTTGAGTAGTGCCTTTATTGAGTATAAAATGAAGCCATTATACATATAGGAATGCAGTATGAAGAAATCAAGGCCTTATATAGATATGTGTTCCAGGGTTTATTTCTAGGCATTTCCTCCTCCCTTTCTGATTCAGTGCATATATTTGGCCATTCTCTGTATGGCACTGAAAAGCAGACATAACAGTTCACTGGGAACTACAGGTTTTTGTCTGACCAGATTCATTCCTTACACAACCTACACATTAAAAAAAAAGATGTCGAGACTCTAGAAAGAGTGCAGAGAAGAGCAACCAGGATGATGAGGGGACTGGGGATTAAAACATATGAAGAACGGTTACAGGAACTGGGCATGGTTAGTCTAGTGAAGAGAAGGACCAGGGGAGACATGATAGCAGTGTTCCAATATTTGAGGGGCTGCCACAGAGAGGAGGGGGGTCAAGCTATTTTCCAAAGCACCTGAAGGCCAGACAAGGAATAATGGATGGAAGCTGAGCAAGAAGAGATTCAACCTGGAAATAAGGAGAAATTTTCTGACAGTGAGAGCAATCAACGAATGGAACAGCTTGCCTTCATAAGTTGTGGGAGCTTATCACTGGAGGCTTTCAAGAAGAGACTAGAGTGCCATCTGTCAGAAATGGTGTAGGATCTCCTGCTTGGGTGGAGGGTTGGACTAGATGACCTCCAAGGCCCCTTCCAACTCTGTTAATTTGTTAAATCTCTTCCTTCCCTATTTCTTCCTTCCTTTTCTGCTCTGCATCTGGAGACATCATGTGGTTCTCCCGCGTTGTCCTTCTAACAGTGGATAACATTATGTCCTTCCTTTCAATTCTATTTCTTTCTCAGCTGGAGTTTCTCCCACTTTTAGGCTTCTCTTTCACTTTTTTTTCTCCTGATTGATGATGGGCCAAAAGGAAATATGCATTTATTTTTTTGGTTAAAGTTGATGTTATCTCCTTCCTTTTGGACCTTTCTACCACTCCCTCCTCCCAACATCAGACATTAGGAAAGTAGAATTATTTCTTTTTAGTCCAAAATTCCACCATTCCAGAACTCTTCTCCTCATCCTTGGATGGTACAGATCCTGTTAATTATTCATTGATCACATTTATATGGCCACCCATCTCACAGAAGCGACTCTAGGTGGCGTACAACAATCAATAAAACACAAATATATAAAAAGTCATTATAAAAATATAAAATCATTTTTAAAAATGAAAAGACACTACAAACATTTTAAAATCTACAAACCATACAGAGTAAACGATCACCTACAATGGCGCTATCTAAAAATGTTCCAGGTTCCCTAAGACCCCCAGGACATAAAAATGCAATTGTACTGTAAATTCCAATTGTTATAAAAATGACGTTCTCTTTTTCTCAGTGTTGGGTTCTGCCAAAGCCTGATTACACAGCCAACTAGGCAATTGGTCTTACATTGCAAATGTAACTGTCAAAAGAGACTAGTTCATGAACATTATCTGCTATATCCTACAAATAGACATCTACCCACCCCCATGCATCTAATAAATTAAATGCCCCAGTTTGTTTCTACTACACCGGGAGTCCAAAATACATTTTATTTTTTATTCTTCCCAGTGACAAAGAAGTTCTTGATGAAAGGGCAAAGAGGTTTGCAGGACCATGAGAAAATGATGGAAAACTCTTTTCAGCTTTTCTGTAAGATTTAGGTGAAAGATCAGGAAACTAATTTGTGTATAACAGAGTAGTCCGGTTTCTTGCACATTTGTGTGAAGAGAAATTTGATAAAAAGCCATATGTGATCTTCAGCAGCAATAAGATCTGCAGAGCACTTGGAGAATGTAATGGCATGATCCAGTTAATCCTTAAGGAAGTCCTTAGCAGCTTGAAATTCGTAGGAAAAACAAGCATCTGGAATGTGGGAAAGATTAGGAAGCAGCAGGACTAGGTAATAGCCATAAGTGAGCTGAAATGATAACATCTGAATCAGGGGTGGGTTCCTAATTTTTTTACTACCACTCTGTGGGCGTGGCTTATTTTGTGGGTGTGGCTTGCCAGCCATGTGACCGGGTGGGCGTGGGCCTCGGGAGCTTGGCAGCGGCTGGAGAAGTGGGAGGGCATTGCCCACCCGCAACACAGCCCCCCGCAGCGGGAGCAGCAAGACCATGGCAGCGGTTCTTCTAGGAGGCTCCGTCTGGCCTGAATGCTTCTCCCCATTCGATGATCCTAGGCTCCTGCCGCCCGTTCCCCCTCCCCTCAGCAGCTCGAGAAGCCTCGAACGTGCAAAAATGCCTAGGATCATCACCGCGTGTTTGTGGCTTCTCGGACTGCTGAAGGGAGGAGAATGGAGATAGCTCCTGCCGCCCGTTCTTTCAGCATCTCACACACTCCCTCAGCTATCCTCCCCTACTTGGACTCACTGTGGGGTAGGAAGGCAGCGCATGCACAGTGCCGGAAGCTCGGCTTCTGGGCATGCGCAGAAGAGAATTTAAAAAAAAAAATTTTTTTAAATTTTTTTAAATGGCGCGCAGGCACCGGCAACTGACTGCACTGGTACTGTGACATCACCAGCGGGCCGCTACCGGTGCTATAGAGTGGACCGCACTGGTAGGAACCCACCACTGATCTGAATAGAACTATGAACAGAATCACTGAAGCAAACCCAATCATAAATATAATATCAGGCCAATTATGGTATTGTTCTAAGGTGGCACTTCATTTCTCCATATGACTGTGGATGAGGGAACAGGTGCTTAGGTAAAGTAAGTTTCAAGAAAACCTGTTGAAATAATGTCAGATTGAAGGCCATGATCAGAAATGAATTTGGCCATTTTAGAAAACAGCTAAACTATCATTAGAAGGGCAGTCAGGCTTTTGACATGTGGGTCAATTAGAAGTCCCAGGAAACCTCATCCCAAGAGCTAGGTGAGGAAGGAAGAGGATACTATAATACAGATGGTGTCAGGGTTCCAAATAGCATCCAAAATTAAATCAGAGTCCAAGGCAAAGTATTCCTCAAAGTTCCAATTTATTAATAGAGCCATGTTGGCACATCTGGATGAAACCCAAATCTGAAGTCCTCCGGGTTTCACCACCCAGTTGAAAGTTCAAGTCCTTGCCCCCACGCCCACAAATCCATCACATTGTCCAATCTTCTATTGCCATGCTGGCAGAGTCCATCCATCTCCTTCCGTTCAGGTGCAGAGGTGCAGAGACAAAGGATGACCTTGGCTTTCTAGAAAGAATTTGTTATGGCTACATACTAACAACCTCATGCAATCCCCCCTCCCATTTTCCCACAGTACAAAATGCATAGTAAAATAGTATAAAGTGTGGCAGGCCTAAGCTCCCAAATAAAATGGCTTCGGCCTGACAGATGGTTTTCTGGTCAGATATTTAGCATGGTGACAAGCAGGGGTGGGCTTCAAAAATTTTAGCAAGCGGTTCTCTTCCCAGTTGCTGGGTGGGCGTGGCCATGGTGGGCATGGCCTAGTCGGCCTCCTGCACCTTGGCAGGGGGCATTTTTGCCCTCCCCGTGCTCCAGAGGCTTTCCTCGAGCCTCTGGGAAGTCAAAAATGGCTTCCCCAGGCTCCGGAGGCCCTCTGGAGGCCAGTAGGCCCATTTTTTGCCCTCCCCGAGCCTCCACGTGCACCCTGCACTTACCTGCTTCCAAAACAGGCCTCGTGGGGACTCCTGGGAGGGGTGGGTGGGGCCAGCCAGGAGTGGGATTTGGGGGTTCTCCAAGCTGCACAGAATCTTAACTAGAGGTTCTCCCGAACCCCTGCAAACCCCCAGCAGCTCACCCCTGGTGACAAGTATAAGAAGAAACAGAAGGTTTGATATCTACTATAACACAAGACAACCAGAAGTCATGGAGAAGAAGATGAATAGCTTTAAATACTCCAATATAACTAAATGGCATGGTATAGCTGCAACACTGTTCTCAAGGAAGCAGGGATATATTGCTGGTCATTATAGGGTTATTGTCCCCATCACTAAGAAAAAAGACCAAAAAAGGGTCCTCTGAAGGTCATCTTTCCAGTCCCATGTACATGAGTGTAGTTTGATAAACTGGAGAAGACGACTCACCACTAAAATCCAGAGACTCTCAGGACAGGACAGATGTTAGTGGGAAGCCCAAAAGAAAGTTGGAGGAGATTCAAAGACAGAAAATACTCTGGCTTACTTGCTAAAGTATCACCCTTTCGTTCTGCAAAGCTAGGAGTATAAGAGATGTAAAAGATAAAATGGGGGCTGGAGGGGGGGGAATCACCTGACCTGTCCTTAAGTCCACCTATAAGAAATTAGTAGATGTTCCAAACTCTTGTTATCGTTTTGGAACACTATTCTGCACTTTCAAGAAGATGGTGCCACTGTTGATAAATTTCTTTAATGGCAAAAACCCTTTATTAAAAACATAATAGCTTCTTTTGGCTGGGAGGAACTGCCTGAAAACATGCATAGAAGACGAGGTTGCTCTCAAACTCTGGACTGGATTGCAAAGGTACAGCTCCCAAGATGAAATCAGAAGTATCAACTGGTACAAACAGGGACAAGTGGGACTCAAAGGATAGCAAATGGATTGAGAAGCGAATGCCTGTTTGAGCTGCATTCCTCTATCTTACAATTGAGATTATGCTCATGAAGGCACTTAAAACCTGCTCAAGCCTGATCAATCTGGGCAGAATTCTCGGCCAGCAAATCATAGGATAAACAATAAAAATTGCCTAACAACTCTAGAAAATATCATTCAGAATCTAGAATACTTTATCGGCCAAGTGTGATTGGACACACAAGGAATTAGTCTCCAGTGCATAAGCTTTCAGTGTACATATAAACAACAAAGTAATACAATCATAATAACGATACCAATAAGATAACATAGCCATACTACATGGATAAATATACTTAGACATAAAACATAAGACTGTGGGAATTAGGTATTCAGCAGAGTGATGGCACGAGGGAAAAAACTGTGTCTAGTTGTTTTGGCATGCAATGCCCTGTAGCGGCGTCCCGAGGAGAGGAGTTGAAACAGTTTATGTCCAGGATGTGAGGGGTCTGTAGATATTTTCTCAGCCTTCTTTCTGACCCGTGCAATATACAGGTACTCAATGGAAGGTAGGCTGGTTTCAACTGTTTTTTCTGCAATCCTAACTATCCATTGAAGTCTGTACCTTTCCTCTTTGGTTGCTGTACCAAACCAGAAGTTATAGAAGGACAAATGACAGACTTAATAATTTCTCCGTAGAACTGGGGCAGCCTGAATTGTTCTAGTTATACTTTACTCTCATCCACAGGGTAGCAGAAATGACTTCATGTTGATGCATAACTTGACATGTCTAGCATCTACTTAATTTCTGATTGGTCCAGTCTCGGAGTCTTTGTGGTTGGGACTTTCCTGTTTCTGGATGAGCTAAATCTGAAGCATTTGAGCCATTTGCTTACAAAATGCCTTCCTTCCTCAGAAGTATGATACTCTCTGAATGTTTAGAAGAGTTTTGGAGTATTCTAACAATACACTCAAGGACAAATAGCCAGCTTGTTCACAATGTTCCTTATGTGGATATGCACAACTTTCCTTGGACAGATAGCAGTAGTCTCATAAATGCATAGGTTCACTTTCCAAGTTTAATATGTAAGTGTTGCAGGGAATATAAATAAATGGGGGGGGGGAGTGACAACTGTCTTTCCAACCCATACTTTGTCACAATTTATCAAATCTTCCATTATTTCCAAGCAGACCTAGATTAATACTGACATATGAGTTCATCCCAAAATTGATCCGAAAGCCCTCTTTGAATTACAGGTAGTGCTTGACTTACGACTGGACTCCCAAAAGCTACTTAAAACCCACATCCGAAGTTCTGACCAGCCCCTCCCCAATAATATGTGACCGCATTTTGAGTGCTGAGAAACTGGTCTGAATTTACAGCCATTTGCAGTGTCCCACAGACATGTGACCAGGATTTATGACATTTTTGCTGGAAACCAGCATTTACTTCCAGTTTCTGGCAAAAAAAAAAAAACCTGGCTTATGTACGTAATGACCACAGCATTCATTTAATGTTCACTGCAAAGGAAGGTTGTAAAATCAGGTAGGTCACATGATGAACTACTTTATGACTGTCATGACCTATGACCGTAATTGCCAGACTTGGTTACAGTCATAAATTTGGGACTAATTGTAATTAGTTAAACTTCTTTCATTCCATTCCACATCTTAGCTAACAGCTGAAACACAATGACTACTTCCGTACTAAATATTTATCCTGAATTCAGTGAGTGGTGCCTGTCCTTGTAGACTCTTGGTTGTATTCAAGGTCAGTTGTGAGCGTAGTTGGCCCAATGGCTGTTCCATTTTGCAATGCTGCAGAATCTGGCATTTTCATCCTCGCTCTTTAGTATCCACATATCTGGATGTTTTGGGGAGGTGATGTGGAAATATATTGGTTGCTCAGATGATTTTTGTTTTTATCTACATACTTATATTTCTTTAAACTTTATGAAACTGTCCAGAGCAATTTTGGAATTGGGTGGTCTAGAAATCTGACAAATAAATAAATAGGATAAATTAAAGTGAAACCGAACCCTTATTTATTTTTTTATTTTATTTTATTTATTTATTTATTTATTTTGTCAAGTACGTATTGGTAATATACATAGATATAACATTGTTTATATACATAAGATGGGTACTGATAAGAGGGAACATTAGGACAGGGACGGGAGGCACGCTGGTGCACTTATGCACGCCCCTTACTGACCTCTTAGGAATCGGTTGAGGTCAACAGTGGACAGTTAAGGGTAAAGTTTTGGGGGTTTGGTGACGAAACCACAGAGTCAGGTAGTGAGTTCCAGGCATTTACCACTCTGTTGCTAAAGTCGTATTTTCTACAGTCAAGTTTGGAGCGGTTCACTTTGAGTTTGTATCTGTTGTGTGCTCGTGTATTGTTGTGGTGCAATTAGTGATGCAATTTCTGTGAAACCATTTACCCTTTTGTCATCTCCTATTTTGTTTCTAGAAAGTATGGCGCTCCCTCTGGAGGAGATGATGTGGAGTTCTAGACTCACAGCTATTACTGTATTTGTACATGAAGACCAGAGATCATGCCCTGGAGAGTTTTTACCCAAATTCAGTTTGGGATTAATTGTAGCATTATTTAGAATAGCAGGACCTGATGATAATAACTACAGTATTATTGGCATGAAGCTGGATGGCTGCAGTATACTTTATATGGCACCTGAAGAGAACTCAAAAGCTGCATTTAATACAGAATGTAGTTATTGGTGGATGAAAGTCTCTAAAGCCATGTAATACTGGTTTTGCAAGCAATGTGCTGTCTTCAATAGGCCTTTAAGCCTAATTCAAATAGCCTATGAAGCCATACATGGCTTGGCTCCATTTATCTCTAGGATTGCTTTGTCCAAGTAGAACTGCGCTGTCCAGCATGCTCATCAAACAAAGGGATGCTCAAGGTCCCGCTATTCATGAATTTTGTGGTAGGGAAGATGAAAGCCGTATTTCTCTGAGGTGCTTCTCTCTGAAATTTCCCTGATAAGTTCAGCAAATACCCATTTGTGTTTGTTCAACAAAGCAATGAAAATTATATTGTTTGAGAATATATTGGTGATTTGATAAGCACAAGAGAGCAGGGTGCTGGGCTGAGAGGTATTGCTATTAATTTGACATTTTATTCTAATTACTGAGTTTTATGATTTTACTGCTGTTGTGAAACACAAGCATCATTATGGAATGCAGTTGAGAAACTTCATTTTTTATATTCCTGTCTTATCAGAAGAGTATACTGCATCACCCGACATATATTCTCTAAAACTATTCTTAAAAAATCATGTAGGATACACAATTTCCAAATAGTACATTATTTTTCTATGTTTACATCACATTTTGTGGTCTCATAAAGCCACTGTAAGGACTAATTACAGCCACTCATGGTTCTTCTTTGACTTTTTGGACCAACAGGCAAGCTAACAGGTGACAGCTTCAACTTTTCAGTTGTTGAACATGCACCTTCCTAGTAGATTTTGCTTCTGCACAGTCGGTTAATACCGACCTTTATTTCTTCGCCCAAAGCACAGCTGATGAGCTCCTCAGCTGTGTTTTGGGCTGAATGCACCTTCTGAGCATGCGCGAAAGTGAAATCGCGTGAGGGGACGCGAGAGCACGAGCAGAGCAAGCATGCGCACGCGAAACATCGTGATGCAAACCGGTGGCAAAGGTAAGTGAAACCCATCCCTGGTAGGCACCATGAGGCTATGACATTTGCAATTAGTTTTGCCTAGCCCAATCAAGTTTCCTTGCAGACCTGTTTTCAGATTAGAAAATTCTTGAGAAAGGATTTAGTCTGGAACTTACCGGTATGTGTGTTATACGCCCCTCCAGGTTCAGCAAATGGTCATTCATCACACACAGCCTGTTGAGGCACACGGATCTTGTAAGCCCCTCTTTGCTTTCTATCTGGGGTTTCTGGATAAGTTGGGCTAGAGCAGACAGGACACACAACCCTAGTCATAAACTAGGAAATAATTAGGAACACAGAAAACTATTTTCAACCAACACTGAGACGTGTCAGGTTCTTTTGGAATACACAGAAACCCAATGAATTTAAAGTAGCAGCAAAACTTTCAATACCATCATGATTATAGTACAGCCATAGAAAATTATTTCAATGTATGATTACTGTGGCAAGATTATTAGAGCCCTAGAGATGGAAATATTTGATACAGTAGTATTCATTATAGAGGAATGGATGGTGAAATTGACAGATCTTGCTGAGATGGATAAACTAATTTCTTTGATTCAAGAAAAGACACTACCTACATTTACTGGTGACTGGAAACCTCTTATGAACTTTTTGCATAAAATTTTAAAAAGAATTTATGTTTTGATGATTAGACAAGACAAATTATAGAAAGAACAGTATCGTGGAACTTTAGACAGAGCTTAAAATGCAATTGTACTTATAACTGCTGTGAACAACGTTAGAAACCACTTTTTGTATTTTTTTTCTTTTCTATTTTTCTTTAACTTTTTTTCTCCTTGCTTTCTCTTTTTCCTCACTTTATATTACATTGTATTAGTTTTTATCTTATCTTTTAATAGTTATAATAAAAATATATTTATGAACTCTTATATATGACTGCAATGCAAAAAAAGATCCAGCTATTTCTGTAATAAAAAAATTGGAAATTTAAGTCATATTACATTTATTAATGTTATATGACCTGTGTAGTGATATAAAATAACCATTGTAGAGATTTTTCTAGGCTTTCCATGTATAAAAATACATTTTAAAATATTATTTATTTCCATTCCATGCCTGATTCCAAATAGACTTGGGCAATTTACAGTAAAATTAACAATACAAATAGAATGCAGAAAAAAGGAAGATGGAATCTAGTCTCTCAGTACAAACCATAGACTCAAACAACTCCCTCGTACATCTCAATCCATAGTCTAGGACTCTAGGAGAACCACAAATTCTTCAGGACCTGATGGAACACCAACAGGGTGGGAGCATACAGATTTCAGTGCAGAATCTCATTCAGAGGCTTTGGATTGCAATAGCAAAGGTTCAGATAGTTTAATTGCAGGAACCTAAAGCATGCTAACTGGGTTGCACTTTTAGGCTGGGCAGATCCATGGGCGTATACAACCCCTCAAATATCCTGGTCCTTTGCTGTGTATTCTTTTATAAGTGGGACCAACATCTTGAATCATATCCATGAACACAAAGCAGAGGAATTATGTGGTCATGGCATGGCATACCTAGTCTGGACCACTTGAAACTTCTGAGTGGTTTTCAAGATCCGGGTAGCACTCGTTGACTAGGACATGTGTGATTGTCTGAAGCACCTCCTGATCCATGAAGGGGCACAACTATGAACAAAGGATGCTCCAGAGATACTCATCATGCCAGTGTTGACTGACTTGATCATTAGGACAAGTTACTGAGTCATGTGTGCTTGGTACTTGGTTTATGAATTCTGGCACTATCTGAAGTTGACTAGAGATAAACAATTTATTTTCATTGTTTCCTTAAGAACTAATCAAATGTATAAATGTATTCATAAATGAGATGGGGAAAACTTTTTAAATGAATGCAGGAGACAAAATTGACCAATTTTCCCATCCCAACTCAAAACTGAGATATTCTATATTCTAAGGACAATTTTCCATTTTCTTCCTTTGGATCACAATCTATTTTTTTAGGTTTTAATTATAACAAATCCACTTATATCCAAATGTATCTCCTTAACTGTTACAGGCTTGCTTTTTTTTTTTTTTACTATTCCACAAAGTTAAGAAATAATTGTTAATTCTGAAAAATGCTAACCTCATTGAACTACAACATAGCAGTTCACCATCTTAATAGATATATCTGTGCATGTTTTCTTCTAACTCACGTTCATTTTTAAATGCATTTCCAGTGGTGCCCAACAAGCTTTATTTCCTGTATTTCTATTTATTTCCTGTATTTTATACTACATTTTTAAAAAGACTCATGCCAATTGAATCACAAATGTACTGGCAAACAAAACTGAATATGCTTAATTGAAATCATTACTATTTATATAATTCTGTTTAAATGAATAATGTAAAGAAATGGATAGAACTGTGCTGGCTGGTCTTTTCTACAGAAATCCAGTTCGTTGTCTGAAACAACTCAGAAGTATATGACAGAATTAGCGCAATCAGTGGACTTTGATGGTGGGGTCTCCAAACACGTAAACAGGTTTAAATACCTGTCATTTATTTCAAACATTATAGTGAACTTGAATAAAGCATAGGAGCAAAGGAAACAATAATAATCACTCTCCTCTCTGTGTGTATTCTGAGAGGCATCTGAGTGATAGTTGGTACATCTGTATTACAGGCCATATAAATTAGGTCACAAGGAGAGGTCAAAGTTACTGTGGGCTAATGTTTTGGCTGATTGTAGGTATGTGCCTCTTGTTCCCATCAAAAAGACTATTACATAATGTTACACAGAACTCTTGAGGTTGGTTGTAAAAGATGACAGTAATTTTTCTATACTATTACATAATACTTCCCAATTCCTTATGGAACACAATGGGTTAACTTTTCATTAAGCTTCAAAAGCCTTAGAGAAACTTCAAGTGTGTTAAATCTTAGTTTTTTTTAAAAAAAGTCTATGAAAGAAATTTAGCTGCAATATAAACAAGACCTGTTTGAATAAAAAAATGAATTGCTAACCTAATTTTCTCTAACAATAACAAATCAAATTGCAAAGTCCCCCCCTTCTCATTTATTCCATGAGTGCCACACTTTCTTGGGCTACACATAACGTTCAACTGGGTATTACTTTTACTGTTTTGAGGGAAACAAATGTTTGATTTTTAGATTTTGCAATATAGTCAGTTATCTTGAATCGCTAGTAACTTTTATCATAGAACTTCTTTTTGGCCTTCTTTCCTAGATGAGTTCAGAAGTTGACCCAGTGTAACGTATTGCCTAATCTCTCTCCTGTGCGTGACGAGGCCGTGAAGAGCACCGGTGTGCCCGCGGTGCTGATCAGCCAAAAGATTAGGGAGCATGTGCTTGTTCCCACAATTCGGCAGACCATCTTCTGCATGGATCGTGTGTCTGCACGTGTTTGAACTTATGAACGTATGTCGGAGGTCAGGGGAGGGGGGGGTTCCGGCGAGCAGCACTGCTGCGCCCCCTCGCCACAAAAGCGAGGCGGAAAGCGAACGCTCTTCGCGCGCGGGAGAAGTTTGATGTTGACAAACTTCTTGTGGCAGTGAGACTGTGTCAGCACAACTTCAGGAGAATGAGAGAGCTGCTCTTGTAAGGGCGGCGGGAGGCGGCCGCGGGGACGGAACAGCAAATGCTATTCAGCCTGAGCAGTTTCAAGCCGCCCATGCTAGGGAATTACTGTAGTCTAGCTACGGCTCTTAGCACTGGCGCTGGCTCTCTCTGTGTGTGCGTGTGTATGTGAGGGAGCGAGCGCGTGCGTCGGGAGAGGAAAGAGGGGGAGGCGGCAGGCGAGGGAGCCGAAGTGGGAGCTTTCAAGTTACTTCACTTTAGCCCTTCGCGTAGCAAAAGCGGATCAGGTAGCCTTTGGGGCAAAACAGAGGCTGCCCAGGCTGCTAAAGGCAATGCAGAGCCCGGAGTCTAACCCATCTTTCGCTGCTCTCTCTTCTCTCGCGTCCCTCCACCCACCCCAAAAACTCCCTCCTTTGTTTCCCCAAATAGGGCTCTCTAAAAATGTGTGCTCGGGCAGACTGACAGCCGGGGTCAAGAAACAGCTGTTGGAGTTAATGTTCCTTCCTCCCACTTCGGAGGATGGCTGAGCCCTGCCAAGAGAAAGTGAGGGGGAAAGAGCGGGCACACGCGATGCCCTTGCCCGCCAGTTTCGGGCAGGCGGGTCGTCTGGAGCGGATGGAAAGGCTTCCTTGCACAAGCAAGCGAGCGCCTGGACTCGCAAGGCACCCCAGACCCACGCGTCTTTACACTCAGACTTGCGCGCCTCACGGAGGCCCCGGTTTTTACCTATAGTCTTCTACCTACCCTCGCTGCGCTGTCTAAAAGCGGCAGCAACAGTTTGTGTTTCGACGTGAGCTTAACCTAGAAAGAAAACAAAAAACTTCGGCCCTCTCTTTCAGTTTAGGCACGCGCCCAAGAGGAAGGCAGTCGCTGTCTCCTCGCATTTTAAGCCTTGCGTGAATTCTACGATGCTAAATGGGTCTTGTAAGCAACAAAATTGCCCCCATAAGAGGAGTGGGGGAAATACATACCGTTTTCAAGAACTGATTTGCCTGCAGGTTTGCGGAAACATTGGTAGGTTGTAATAGGATTACAATCATCTTTGAGGACACTTAGATGCTTAGTTGAGTTGCAGTCATTTTTGGAGCCCAAAGGCTAATGTGTTTCAATATTATTGACAAGCAACTGGGAACTGCCTATGCATAACATTTCTGGTTGCCCTTTCTACCTCTGGTCGTGCATTTGAGCACTATACTATTTCTATTTACTATTTCTATAGTATATTAACATGTACCCCCCCCCCAAATCCTTGCATTCTTAAAACACAAAAGCAGCAGAAGCAAAACTGAATGACTAAATGTTAAGGAAGTACCTACCTGTAATTCCTCAAAGTTCTTCTGATGGAGTTAGGAATGAAGGGAAAATACGTTTCTGGTAGTCCTGATTCTGCTTTGGAGTTTGGAAAACGTTCTAAATGGAAATGTAATTATTAACTGACATAATTAAGTTTAACTAATTGTTCTACAGATAACAAAAAAATTAGAAACTGGGCAGCACAGCTGGTTTCCCTTGGCAAACATGACCAAAATTGGAGTTACTTCTTGGTTCTTGCTTATCAGGAGACTGGCAAAAGCAAGGAGCAATAGTGCAGAAAAGCTATTTTTTATACGAGCAAAACTGGAAATGTTTTTTTTAATAAAATTTATGAAATGGTTGAAATGTGGGAGTTGTTTGAGTAGAACATCAGGCAGAAATCTAAGAGCCAACTCACAATGATCAGGACAACCTCAAAAGACAGCAAAACTAGATCACCACATAATTAATGCTTATTAGTCACATTCTCATATTTTGCTATGCCAAAAGGGCCTGTTAGCAAATGGATGTATATTACGATTCTTCTCCCTACTGAATGCAAATCTTTAAAATCAAAATTGTAGGCTTATTATACAGGCCAAACCCCAATTGCCCATCATACTGGATTGTGAAAATTGGAACCTGAAGCGAAAGCTTATTGTTTTTGGCTTATCATGCCTTGAGAACATAACCATTGCCATTTAAAGAGATTTAACCATTGCCATTTAAAGAGACTTAACATGAGACCATTAAATCCACAGCAATTAACCTGCGGGTTGCAAGATACATGGATTCTCCATAAGCAATTATGTGGTCAAAGTTTGATTTCCTTCGGTTCTGGGATTCCCTTTTTGGAATTCCATATTCTCAAATTATATAAAATCACTATCCCCTATTGCTCTGCAAGAAAACATCTAATACTGGAATAGTGTCAAGCTACTGTTCTGCTATTTGGAAGTATTTCTTCCAGTGCTTTCTTCCATTTCTAGCAAGTTTATGTATTTTTCACACTTCTCCAATTAAAAAAGAACATTGAAATGGATCAATGATTCATAGGGGACTTTTATTAGGAAAGCTGGGAAAGTACTTGGAGGAAAGGGCTTAGAGTGGTGACAAGCCAGTTACGTGGGGGGGGGGAGATCAATTGAAATACTCAAAAAATGTCCACATTGTAATTTTATTGCTTTCAGGATGGTGGCGGGGGTGGGGAATAAGATGGATATATACTGTATTTTTCGGAGTATAAGACGCACCTTTTTCCTCCCTAAAGGAAGCTGAAAATTTGGGTGCGTCTTATACTCCGAATGTAGCTTTTCCGAAGCTTTTTTTCCCAGCCCTAAGGAGGTGCTAACTATCTTCCCGGCTTCCTACTCTTCTTTGCAGGCTTGTTTTCATTCCTACTCCTCTGAAAAAGGTCTTTCCAGCCCTAACGAGGTGCTAACGATCTTACCGGCTTGTAGCATTTTTTAATTCCTACTCCCTCCGAAGTAGTTTTTGCCTGCCCTAAGTCTTTGCAGGCTTGTTTTCATTCCTACTCCCTCTGAAAAAGGTCTTTTCAGCCCTAACCAGGGGATAAAATAATGTGCTGAAGCTGAACAGACTAAGGATGCTAGCCAGATGAATACCTGGTAGGTAGATTTCCCCCCCCCCCATTTTCCTCCCCCAAAACTAAGGTGCGTCTTATACTCTGAAAAATACGGTAGTAAGAATCAAGGAAGAGCTATGCTGGGCTAAAACCAAAGCCCTTTTTCTCTAGCATTCTTTTCCATAGTGACTCACAGAATGCTTATGGGAAGCTTCAGAAAGATGTAGGTGCAATACTGTGATTTCCTTTCTTCCATATCATTTCTAATAGGAGAATGAATGTCTATAATCCCTCCAGATACTTTGTGAATCTGTCAGGTCCTCTTTAAAAGTTGACAATCTTAACAATGCCTTGAGATTACTACATAAAGAAAATCCTTTTCCCCAAAACAGGACTCAAAATGTTGATATATCGTATACCCTATGGAAATAGAGACAACAAATGCAACTGTTTTTATTGGTTTTATCTTTGGCTAGTAGATCATGATTCTTTTAAATTGCTGAATCCAAACCTTTTACATTTCAATTATGGTGAATTATGTCATATACATTTTAATTTGAATATAGTGTCTTGGGACACAAATGAAGTTACCAATTGAAAATCCAGGTGACAAAGAAGCAAGTAGATGCTTAACTCCCACTGAGAACTTGGGGATTTAAAGAGGGGGGAGGGCTATGTTCCCACAATTCACGTAAGCCACTAATACAGCCAAATCTCTTAATTAGAAGTTCTGAAAAACAGGATCACACTATCTTGCTCAAAAAAAAATCAGCATTATGATAATATAGTATCCTTGCCTGGCTGATTTTTCAAGGAAATGCTAGAATTCTTTGAAAGAAGAAAGTATTGGCAAGGCTTCATTACATTACTAGCCTGCTCAGTGTTGGCCAGAGAGGCAACGTCAAGTATGGCTCAGCACTTCAGGGAATCACTGTGTTTACATACTGTACCATGCTTATCCTTGTTACTGAATTATCCATTTTCTGGATCTGTATAATCTATTGAACCATAATGTGTTGAACCCAATGTGGTGGGTTCACACAACAAAGTTAGCCACATGGAATGTGTTGTAAGTCACCCAGCGTGTAAACCACCTGGAGTCACTGTGAATGAGCTGGGCAGCCATATAAATTTTATTTTGTTTAATTAAAAATAACAAGTAAGTCACAAAAAGCCTCCCAATCAAAGTTAACATTAATTAAGCTCAGTCTATTGTTCAGAAATATAGATTTTTAGCTAACTAGGTTAAACATGTCTGAACACAGTATCTGTTCCAAAGGGCCTCAAACACCTGACTGTTCTCACGGGCTTTGGGGTAGGGTGGGTGGAGCTAGATGTTTTATCTTTGTGACAACTAGAGAAGGGCTTGTCTAAGACATTAACTCACATTTCATTCCTCTTTTATTTGATTGTGGCCTGGGAAGCTGCCATCTTTCTTCCTTCTACACATTACAGGGGAATAGTTAAAAACAATGTACTTGTTCAGCCCATGTCACATCTGTATGTTTTTAATGCTTGATAGATGATTCTGTGATGAATTGTTATAAACAATATGGAATAGTAGTTCCCCACCCCCAGGGGTGGGTTCCTCCCAGTTTGGACCGGATTGCCCAAACTGGTAGCGACCCGCTGGTGATGTCACAATGGCATCACAGATCCGGTTCGGTCGATGCTGGTCCATGGGCGCTGCCATCTTTTTGGGGGGATTTTTTTTCCCATTTTTTTTACTGTTTGGAAGGTTTTTCCTCTGCTGCTGCTTGAAAAAGGGCGCTCCTGCCCACCCCTGGGTTTATACTTACCTTTATTCCTTTGCCCAAAGCACAGCTGATCAGCTCCTCAGCTGTGTTTCAGGCTGATTATAGCTACTGAAGCATGCGCGGAAACAGAATTGCACAAGGGGACGGGAAGCAGAATTGCACACGCAAGGGGAGCGAGCATGTGAGCGTGAAACATCGCAATGCGAACCGGTGGTGAAGGTAAGTGGAACCCACCCCTGCCCACCCACCCCCCAAAAAGTTGTACAAGAAGCAGATTCATTTTGAGAGACAAGGTCAAGATTTGTTCCTCCTGTTAGATATATTGAAAAACAGTAATAGTATATTGTGCATTTATGGTCCCATCTTAACATATTTCTTTTTATGTTACGATTTATTGGCTTTGATGAAACCTACTTTTTAAATTGCAACCGTAAATAAGATAAAAAAAGCTTTTAGTTTTGGCTGACAGAGATTCAGATACTTCCCTGGTTTTTGAATCAGGTATTGTGCAATGTCTTCACCTGAAGCCTTTGCAAAAATTTCTAAACTAGAAAGAAATTGTTGCTGAATGGTTGATGTATAGTATAGGAACTATTGATTCCAAAATAAGTTGATTAAAATTAACTTCAAAATACTGCAGTCAAATGATCCATAAAGCTGTTTTATGCCATCAAGTCCAACCCTCTGCTCATTACAGAAATCAAAATTAAGTCTTGGACAAATGGCTGTGTAACATCCTTTCAGATATTGAGATATGCTGTTGCATATCTTCAGATATGCTGTGGCCACCCTCTCGCAGTTCCTGGAGGCTGTGGGGGCCTGGATGGCGGACACCAGGTTTCAACTGAACCCTGGCAAGACCAAATGGCTTTGGATACATGGGGTTCCGGGATCTGGGACTTTGTCATCTTTGACTCTGGATGGGGTGGCACTGCCCCAGAAAGATCAGGTCCACAACTTTGGGGTTCTCCTGGAGTCGCAACTCCTACTTGAGAAGCAGGTGGCAGTTGCGACTAGGAGAACCTTGCACAACTTCATGTTGTGCACCAGTTGTGGCCTTTCCTGGAACAGAATTCTCTGTGCTCAGTCATTCAGTCCCTGGTCAGCTCATGGTTGGACCAGCGGTGGGTTGCTCCCAGTTCGGACCGGTTCTTAGAACCGGTAACGCCGGTGGCGGGAGACTTCGCCCACCCACCCGGGACACTTCTGCGCATGCGCAGAAGTGTCACGTGCACAGTACACACGTGCGAACTGGTAGCAAAAATATTTACAACCCACCACTGGGTTTGACTATTATAAAATACTATACATGGAGCTACCCTTGAGCAGCATTCGGAACTACAGAGTGCAGCAGCACAGGAAGTTTTGGGGGTCCCTAGAATGCCCCAGTAATGCCACTGCTCCACAAGCTGCATTGGTTATGAGTCTGAGCCCTGGCAGGATTGTGCTCCAGACATCTAGACATCCAGCTTGCCAGGCAGAACAGGAAAAATTGGGCTTGGTTTACCTGTAATTGTGAAACTACATCTAATGAAACTTTCAGTTTCTGCTGATTCCATTTTAACTGAGCCTGATCTGCATAATTATGGATGAGTTTCCTCCCAAATTAGTGTCTGTACAAATAGTTTTTTATGGTTTTAAAAAAAATTAATACATATGCTTAACCAAAAATTGCACAGAAATAAAACATAGTTAGAAGACAAAGAAACAAAAAATAAACACAAAGAATAAACATAATAAAGCACACGAAAGATGTTTTCAGTGACTACTCTTCTTTTCCCTTCCAATTCTTCACAACTGCTAATCTCTTCTTAAATAGCGGTTTGCATTGAACATTAAAAATTAGAGATTATTGCTTATAACAGTTTAAGTCATTTCATTTGTTATTTTAAATTAGTCTTTCCTAGAAACCATATTCCAATGTCTAAATTTGCGTATCGTGTATAAGGAGCTATTGCTGCTTACATTTAGTTGCACTTTCATTATGAATATATAGTGTCAGTTTTGCCATTGTTGCATATTCTCCAATTTTTGGCTCCCAATTTTGTATCATCAGCAAAGTTTAATTTTCCAATGTTGTGCAAATTTATTCTTACTATGACACCATATATTTTAGTAGATTATTATGCTACTTGTTTACATTTTCTGGAATTATTCCAAATATGGATGTTTATGGATTTTAGTTCAATTTTTATTTTTAATTTTTTTAAAGTTTTGATGTTTGTTTATTTAATAAATAAATAATTATTGTTTATAAACAAATAATGTTTTGATGTATTTCTTTCCTTCATTTTGAAATTTTTTTGCACATCCATCACGTGATAAAAAGTTGCTTCTTTAGTATGGCATTTCTAACAAGTATTTCCACAAGTTCTGTGTGATATTTCAATAGCAATTTATAAATATGTTCCAATAAATGATCATAATTCTGTATATGTATTTTGAATTCTATTCATTTTTAATCCGGGCCCTCTTTTCTTGAGGTCTTTTTATTCTTCCAGCAATTTATAATACATAACCATGATAAATTCCTACTTTTATTATGTGATTTTAATTTTGTTCTTAATCTGTTTTCTGAGCCTGAATATACCATATTAGCACATTCTTGCTGTAGATATCCTTGAAGTAAAAAGAGTTTGATGGTGAGGCTAACAATAAAATTATCAGATTTATACTAAGATTCTATGTTTTTAACAAACTTTGTTTTATAATATGTCCCTTCAAATTCTCTTCTTTTGTTTCTTTGTACCATAAATACAATGAAGTCCATTGGCTATGTCAGCTCCTTCCAAATTGATGTTTTGTTATTTAGATATTTCTTTATTCTATTATCCATGATAGACAGCTTGCTTGATAATGTAATTTAAGTTTAGGAAAGGCAAGTTCACTTCTACTGAATCTTGAAAATTTTGAAACTCACTCTTGTTTTTTTCCTCACCCCACATGAATCTGTTGATTGGTCTTTGCAGTCCATCAAGTTTTTGTCTTGAGACTAGAATTAGTAAAATAAGTACATCATTTTTATTGATATAATAAGCCAGTGCTCCCCAACCAGTGTGCCGTGGCACACTGGTGTGCCGTGAGGCCATGCCAAGTGTGCCGCGGCAAAAGCTCGCGTCATTCAGGGGTGGCCAAACCATGGCGCATGTGCCAAATGTGGCGCATTGGATGATTGCAAGTGGCGCATTGCAATCATCCAAGGGCTGATGCCTCTCCCGCCCGCGTGACTTGCTGTCTTTTAAAACTCAAGCCGCCTCGGCTTGAGTTTTAAAAGACAGCAAGACGCGGGCGGGAGAGGCAGGTCTGGTCATTAAGCCTGCTGGCTGCTGCAGCGAGGCTTAATGAGCAGACCTGCTGCCCTGGAGACAACAACGAGGAACGTGAGGAGGAGGTACCAGGGCATGTCCCAGGTAGGACATGCGTCTCGCGCTGGGGGTTGGCAGGATGGGTGGGGCAGGACTGGCGTGCGGGACGGGGCTCGCGTCCTACCTGGGACTTTTCCCGGTAGCTCCAGTCGCATTCCTTGCTAATAGCGTCCAGAGCAGAGCAGCCCCTTCAAAAAGATAACGTCTCGTGAGGGGGGCTGGGGGTTGGCAGGGCGGGCGGGGCAGGACTGGCGGGCGGGACAGGGCGCGCGTCCTACCTGGGACTTTTCCCGGTACCTCCAGTCGCGGGCTGGCTTGATTTGAGGCTTGGCAGGGGGGCGTGGTGTGGCGGGGTGTGAGTCCTCCTCCCTGCCGCTTCTGTTTGTGGAAGCCGAAGAGCCTTACCGGTAGTTTGGGAGAAAGAAAGAAAGTTTTTTGCTGCTTTCCTTCAGTGCACTCAAAAGCAGAAGCAGCAAAAAACTTTCTTTCTCCCAAACTACCGGTAAGGCTCTTCAGCTTCCACATACAGCCTAGAAAGCAGTCTCACGCATCTCGCGCTAAGGCTGGCTTGATTTGGGGCTTGGCAGGGCGCGAGTGAGGAAGGCGTCGGCAAGAGGCGGAGCCGAAAGGGAGGGTGACAGGGATGTCTGCTTCTTAAGCCAGCAAACTTCCTTGTCGCCAAGCTCCGCCTCTTGCTGACGCCTCCTCACTTGCTAGATTGACTCGCCTGCTCTGGGCTGCCTTGGCCGGCTTGAGTTATAAAAGACAGCAAAACGCAGGCGGGAGAGGCAGGTCTTGCTCATTAAGCCTCGCTGGCCGCTGCAGTGAGGCTTAATGAGCAAGACCTGCCTCTCCCGCCCACGTTTTGCTTTCTTTTAAAACTCAAGCCAAAGAAGCAGGTGGGGGAAGCGGCCCCTGGCCGCTTCCCCCGCCCACCTGGATGCCGCCATTTGCGGTCTTTTGCCCTCTGCGCATGCGCACAGGTGGCATCCAAATGGCAGCATCCAGGCGGGCCCGCCCACCCGGGACGCCTGGGCCAATTGGCGCATGGTATCATTAAGGTTGGCCACCACTGACCTACCTAATTATCAAATAAAATAATAAATCAAGTAATTCTGTTATGCCCAGTTTGACATTCCTATACTATTATACTCTTCAAAACGATATTTTGAAGATTATATTTGTTTTTTATCCAATTTTTGTATGTGGTGTGCCGTGGAATTTTGGGAGAGGTTATGGTGTGCCGAGGGTGACAAAAGGTTGGGGAGCACTGTAATAAGCTGTAGCCAAGAAAGTTTTTAAGTTTTTCTATCCTTCTTGTATTCTTTCTTTACATAATTTATTGTAATTGTTTTGAAATATGTCTTTTTTATATCCTGTCAAATAAAGTTCTAAATATTTCACTGGATTGTATATATAATTATTTAGTGCACTATGAATCTGAGAACAAAATGGTGTTACCTCAGCTCTTTTCTAAACAAAAGTAAGGCCAGCAGGATTTTAGGATTATAGCTGATGCCTCTTAATGATTAATGACTCTGAAATTGTTAACTATCAAACAATGTATCATATCAGCAATATTAAAGGAATAACAGTTTAATAAGGAGAAAATGTCTAAACTCTCATATGTTTAACATACATACACAAAGGAGATATCAAACTATTTATTTTTATTTAAATTTATAAGTCTGTCCAACTTAAGGAGATTCTTTGTGGAATATTCAACATTAAGAGCCATGGTGGCACAGTGATTAGAATGCAGTACTGCAGGCTACTTCTGCTGACTGCCAGCAGTATGGCAGTTCGATTCCCACTAGCACAAGGTTGACTCAGCCTTCCATCCTTCTGAGGTCAGTAAAATGAGGACCCAGATTGTTGGTGGCAATATGTTGACTCTGTAAACTGCTTAGAGTGGGCTGTAAAGCACTGTGAAGCGGCATATAAATCTAGGTGCTATTGCTATTGCTATTCGTATTTTTCTTATTCGTCAATTCTCTGAATAAAGCAACCAGAATTAAACGTTCTAATTTTTTATTACCAAGAAATGCCTTCCAGCTTGGAGGGAATTTTTTATATGGAGAATATTTTCTATCAATCTTAGCCTCCAAAACCAATGTGTTTCTCAAGGGTTTCAATTTAACCTTAAATGAAATTGTATTATGTAAAGCAGATTTCTGAATTTATTATATGAAGGGAATGAGAAACGTTAATCCATCTCTAAATTTTAGGGCAATGTAATATTGCAACTTTGTGATACTCTTAACATTTTTGTAACTCGCATTATTTATATCTTTATTTAAACAATACCAGTTTTTAAAAGATGATTGGTTACATCCTCATTGTTACCTGCTTTAATATTTTTCATTTTGAAGGACTAGCATTATAAATTGCAGTAATTGTCAGAATGGACTGCCTAATTTAAAAAATACCCCAATACAGCTCTTTCAATTTCTACTTGCAGGACTTAATTTCTAATTCCCCAATCATTTTAACTGCTTTTCTCTGAATCTCTTCCAATGTCTATGGTTACTTTTATTTCTGAAGAAAAAGAAGTTCTCAATCAAGGAGGTGGAGTTGCACTATATATAAGAAATAACTACATCTCTACAGAAATAGAGCACAACAATAATGAAAATCACCTCGAATGCATTTGGGTCAATATTAAAGGGGGGCGAAATGACATTGCCATAGGTCTATACTACAGGCCACCCAACCAAACAGAGGAAGTAGATGAACTTTTTGCTAGTCAGCTAACTAAGGTATGTAGGAAGCACATCACAATAGTAATGGGGGATTTTAACTACACTGACATCAACTGGGAGACAAACTCTGCACCAAGTGGAAGAGCCAACAGGTTCCTAACAAACCTAGCAGACAATTTTGTTACCAAAAAAGTAGAGAAGGGAACAAGGGGATCAGCCATATTGGACTTAATTCTCACTAACAGAGATGAAATGATAGAAGGTGTTGAAGCTACAGGAACCTTGGGGGCAAGTGATCATGCAATATTGGAATTCAACATTATCCAAACACAAACAGTAGAACAAAATCAAACTAGAGTCTTGGACTTTAAGAGGGCTAATTTCAATAAACTCAGAGAGAACTTGGGAAAGATTCCATGGATGAGAATCCTCAAGGGGAAAACAACTCAAGAAGCTTGGGAAATTTTGAAAAGTGAGATTATAAAAGCCCAGACTAGCACAATACCAATGAAGAAGAAAAATAATAGGTCTCAAAAGAAACCAGGATAGCTGCATAAAGAACTCTCTGACAAATTGAAAGACAAAAAGGACAAGTATAAAAAGTGGAAAGAAGGGGAAATAACTAAGGCAGAATATCAGCAAATAGCTGGAGCCTGTAAAGATGAAGTGAGGAAAGCTAAGGCTCACAATGAACAAAGGCTTGCGACAAAAGTACAAAGTAACAAAAAAAGCTTCTTCCAACATATTAAAAACAAGAAAAAAGTCAAGGAAACAATTGGTCCATTACAGGGAGAAAGTGGCAAGAAGATGAAAAGCAACAGGGAGAAAGCAGAGCTACTTAACACGTTTTTTGCATCTGTCTTTACACAAAGGGAGAAAACAGTCCAACCTATCAAAAACAGCATCACAAAAAACATATTAGGAACACAAGTTAAAATAGGGAAGAAAATGGTAAGTGAACACCTGTCTACCCTAGATGAATTCAAATCACCAGGACCAGATGGATTACACCCCAAGGTTCTGAAGGAACTGGCAGACGAGATCTCAGAACCACTGAACTATATCTTTCAAAGATCCTGGAGCACCGGGGAACTGCCAGAGGACTGGAAAAGAGCTGATGTAGTTCCCATCTTCAAAAAAGGAAAAAAAAACAGATCCAGGAAACTACAGACCTATCAGCCTGACCTCAATACCAGGGAAGATTTTGGAAAAGATAATCAAGCAACGAATCAATGAACACCTAGAAGCAAACAAAGTAATAACCAAAAGCCAACATGGGTTTGTCAAAAACAGATCATGCCAGACTAATCTTATTGCATTCTTTGATAAAGTGACAAAATTAGTGGACCAGAGGAATGCTGTCGATGTGGTTTACTTGGACTTCAGTAAGGCATTTGACAAAGTAGATCATAACCTACTACTAGATAAAGTAGAAAAATGTGGGTTAGACAGCATCACCACCAGATGGATTCGAAATTGGCTAACCAACCGCACTCAACGTGTAGAGCTCAATGGAACTGCATCTACATGGAGGGAAGTATGCAGTGGAGTACCCCAAGGCTCTGTTTTAGGCCCAGTACTCTTCAACATCTTCATCAATGACTTGGACGAGGGGATAGATGGGGAACTCATCAAATTTGCAGATGACACCAAACTGGCAGGAATAGCCAACTCTCCAGAAGATAGGCTCAAGATACAGAAGGATCTTGACAGACTTGAACATTGGGCGCTATCAAACAAAATGAAATTCAATGGTGAAAAAAGTAAGGTTCTACATTTAGGCAAGAAAAACAAAATGCACAGGTACAGTATATGTGGTACCTTGCTCAACAGTAGTAACTGTGAGAGGGATCTTGGAGTCCTAGTGGACAACCATTTAAATATGAGCCAGCAGTGTGCAGCAGCTGCCAAAAAAGCCAACACAGTTCTAGGCTGCATTAACAGAGGGATAGAATCAAGATCACGCGAAGTGTTAATACCACTTTATAATGCCTTGGTAAGGCCACACTTGGAATACTGCATTCAGTTTTGGTCGCCATGATGTAAAAAGGAGGTTGAGACTCTAGAAAGAGTGCAGAGAAGAGCAACAAAAATGATTAGGGGACTGGAGGCTAAAACATATGAAGAACGGTTGCAGGAACTGGGTATGTCTAGTTTAATGAAAAGAAGGACCAGGGGTGACATGATAGCAGTGTTCCAATATCTCAGGGGTCGCCACAAAGAAGAGGGAGTCAAACTTTTCTCCAAGGCACTTGGGGGTAGAACAAGAAGCAATGGGTGGAAACTAATCAAGGAGAGAAGCAACTTAGAACTAAGGAGAAATTTCCTGACAGTTAGAACAATTAATCAGTGGAACAGCTTACCTCCAGAAGTTGTGAATGCTCCAACACTAGACATTTTTAAGAAGATGTTGGATAACCATCTGTCTGAAGTAGTGTAGGGTTTCCTGCGTAAGCAGGGGGTTGGACTAGGTCCCTTCCAACTCTGTTATTATTATTATTATTATTATTATTATTATTATTATTATTATTATTATTATTATTATTATTATTATTATTATTATTATTATGTCAAAAGAGAATTAGGTAAAATGCAATAAGATTGAACAAAAAATATTTTGTCTATGTATAGTTACAGCCAGTATTACATTCTTATCAGCTGTATAAAGTTATCATTATTGGCTTTATGCCCCACCTTTAAACCTGAAATATAAAAACAAAGGTATTTTAAAAATTGACAATCCAGTTAAATAAATACATAAAGTGTAATCTAGGACTATAAATAAATAAAGAAATTTTGAAAAGTTACATTTTATCAAAAGAAATGTTTAATGCAGCCTTTCTCAACTGCAGCTAGGGGTTCTGTGAGAGATTGTGATTTTAAAAAGAGGAATTTTAAAAAAACTTTGTGCATTTATTTATTTATTTATTTATTTATTTATTTATTTATTTATTTATTTATTTATTTATTTATTTATTTATTTATTTATTTATTTATCATATTTATAAACTGCCCATCTCCCTCAAAGAGGGAGATGGGCAGTGCATAATAAAACATTAAAATATTTAAAAGATATATAAAAATTAAAATGTTAGACTTACAATTTTGGAATTAAAAATGAAAAAGTTATAAAAAAAATGTAAGGAGGCAAGAATAATTAAACCCTGTTAAAAATTTGTTGACAAAGGCAAAGGGAGGGTTCTCATGGCACCAATCAATTCCATAACTCTGTGCTCTTTTGGGCTTCTCATGTAAGGCCGCACAGCCATGTTTTAACCTCTTCGGAAGGCCATGAAAGTGGAGGCCCTGTTTCACCTCTGGGGCAAGAATGTTCCATAGTGTGTGGGCAATGGCACAGGAGATGCCCTTTCTAGACCCCGCCAGAGTTCTTTAACTGACGGGGTCTGCAACATACCTTCCCTACCTGACAGGGTGGGAGAGACCGATGTGATAGGACGAACCCGGTTCCCTAGGTAATCCGGCCTTATGCAGGCTTTTAAGCACAGTGATTCAATTGTTAGCTGTTGTTAACATTGCGACTTGTGTACTGTGTAGATTAAAAGTGAATTCTACTGTGAAGTTTTTATATTTTTTGTGATTTTTACATGGGGGTTCCCTAGGATCTGAAAATTATTTCAAGGATTCTTTCAGGGTAAAAAGGTTGAAAAAGGCTGATATAAAGATAGGAGACATCATGACGATACACATTTGTAAGTATTTTTTAACTACTGGTTTGTTTTTAATTTATTCAAAATATAGTTAATTACATCAGTGCTTATTTCTAAACTAATCTTCAGGGCAAGCATAGCTCTGTTCATCCAAAATTAGGCTTTGCATTCTTGGTTAGTAGAGCTCAGTTCTTAAGTTGCAATCTTTAAATTGATCCACATTATTCTATGATCTGAAATATTTTCTAAACTTCATTACTCATTTCTTATTTTGCTCCTAAGAACTGATTATATAGACACATAATCAGAATTAATGTTGGGCTTTTAAAATAATATACTGTAGATGTATAGGATCTTTATTGGCTTTTGTCAGTACTACTATATTGTATGATTGGGTTACTAATGTATAAATAAACCACTAATCTATGTCTGTGTAAAAAAGTGGTATTGCTTTAAATTGTAAGCATTGTAGGCTTGCTGATTGTTATAAAAGAGAACAGGTTAGCTTGAATAATTTGTGCGTCCGTGTGCTGTGTGCTTAGTGATTGACTGATTGCTCGACTGAGAGATTGCTTCTACTCACTCCTGTTTATGTTATTGAAGATTGAAGACGCTACCGAAAGAAATACCTGAGTAAATAGCTAAGTGCTAAGAGTTTGAATTTGTGTCTGTATATTAAATAGCTACAATATTTGTTTGCTATTTCAAAAGAAGATAAGTTAAAGAAAGATTCTTCGTGGACTGTTTGTTTTGAAGTTTTACAAGTTTATTTAAGTAAATTATATTTAACACTTTGAAGACTTCTGTTTATTGACTCTATAGTATCGAACAGCAACGCCACATTCCGTTGCGTATATTCATTTCATAACTACATAACCTCAACAGCTTTTTTATTTCTGATCATGTCCTTTCCACTTAATTCGTCTTTGCCTTCATATTTACTAAGTTCTTCACTGCTATTAATAGCTATACTACATCTGCAGATATTTGCTTTGCTGATCTTAACCAGTAAGAAATTTATTTTCAAAATTAGTTACATTTTTATAATATCCTTAAAAATATACTCATCAGTGGTGGGTTCTTACCAATGCGGTCCACTCTATAGCACCGGTAGCAGCCCGCTGGTGATGTCACAGTACCGGTGCGTTCAGTTGCCGGTGCCTGGGTGCTGCCATTTTTTAAAAAAATATTTTTTAATTTTTTTAAAAAAATTTCTTCTGCGCATGCCCAGAAGCCAAGCTTCCGGCACTGTGCATGTGCTGCCTTCCTACCCCACAGTGAGTCCAAGCAGGGGAGGATTGCTGAGGGAGCGCATGAGACGCTGAAAGAACGGGCGGCAGGAGCTATCTCCATTCCCCTCCCTTCAGCAGTCCGAGAAGCCACGAACGTGCGGTGAAGATCCTAGGCATTTTTGCATGTTTGAGGCTTCTTGAGCTGCTGAGGAGAGAGGGAATGGCGGCAGGATCTATCTCAGTTCCTCTCCCTTCAGCAGTCCGAGAAGCCATGAACGTGCAGTGATGATCACAGGCATTTTCGCACGTTCGAGGCTTCTCAAGCTGCTGAGGGGAGGGGGAACGGGTGGCAGGAGCCTGGGCTCATCGAATGGGGAGAAGCATTCAGGCCGGACAGAGACTCCTAGAAGAACCGCTGCCGTAGTCTTGCTGCTCCCGCTGCGGGGGGCTGTGTTTTGGGTGGGCAATGCCCCCCCGCTTCTCCGGCTGCTGCCAAGCTCCCAAGGCCCACGCCCATCCGGTCACATGGCTGGCAAGCCACACCCACAAAATAAGCAACGTCCACAGAGTGGCAGTAAAAAAATTAGGAACCCGCCCCTGATACTCATCAACCTAACACTGCGGTGTATAAAATTCAGTGAGCATGTCTATTAAGATGATTCCAATTTGCAATTTCATATGATTGTATTAAAATTTTGAGAAGCAACTTTTCTTGAGTTCAGTAGTTTGTAGCCTTATACTCATTTGTGTATCCTGTATAAAGAATGAGGCGATGATGCCTTAAAGTGATGTTCATTCAAAGACCTCTGGTTTCAGACTTGGAGCACAATTCTACCAAAGTTAAACACTGGACTAGATGAAATAGTTTGGGTTGATTTATTATTGTTCTTGTGTTTTGGTTTTTGGTTCCCACTGATTTATGTTGGAAAATAAATTTTAGAATGCACTCCCTGCTGAATTGATATCATTTCATGTCATAAAACAGCCAGTAATCAGTGGCATCAAAAATTCTAATAAATAAATAGAAGGGATTATTTAATTTTGGGTGGATGAACTACTTGATTTCCTATGGCATTATTAAGTAGCTTCGGACAAGATAGATACTTTGCCAGATTCAGTCTTCATTTTACAGTGGTGTGATGGACTACAATGTCGTGATAATTTCCCAGAAAGGATGGAGCACATTCTAAGGACAGGAGTAAGATAAGAGACAACACTGCCTGGAACTGAATAGGAGCAGAGGAAGGCAGTTCTGATAACCACTCCCTAGAATTTCCCAGATATATTCGTTAGGGTGAGAGTAGTAAAATCTTAGTCTAGAAAATTTTATCCATTGGTTTGAGCAAATAAAGAAATGAACTTTGACTGGATCATTCGGTGTTGCCTTTGGGCTGGGCAGAAAATGTTCCCTCTTTGGGATTATATGAATAAGAACACAGGAAGAGCCCTGTCACATCAAACAGTATTCCTACAGTGTTGTATCAAGCGCCTAAAAGAAGTCCACAATTAAAGTAATGAATTCCTTTCCCTTTTGTTCCTTTCCTAGACAGTGGTAAGTAGAGTCAAAATGCTTCTGAATCTACAAAAGTGCTTTTAGCTATTACGACTCACACTGATATGGGTTGTTTTCCATGAATTGCATAATCTTTTTAAAAAGCATCTTTTGCACTGTTGGCCATCTGGACAGGTTTTGTATTCCTTTCTTCTGCTTGAATCTCCCATCAATTTCACAAGATGACAAGATGTTCACAAGATGTTGTTATCACACAGGCACAGACACAAACTACTCTCTATCTGCTTTCTTCAGAGAAAATAATGATACTACAATACTGGTAACATATTATTGCTGGCATCTAGATCTGCATAATAAAATGTTTATTTTGTCCTATACCTTTAAACTGACTTTATGGAAGCAGAAACAGAAAAGCAGAAACAAAAAAATATTTAATTTTGTTGTAAAGTACAAAAATTTATTTATTTATTTATTTATTTATTTATTTATTTATTTATTTATTTATTTATTTATTTATTTATTTATTTATTTATTTATTTATTTATTTATTTATTTATTATGGTTCTTCTATGCCGCCCTACTCCCAAGGGACTCAGGGCGGCGTACAGCATTATGCAAGAACATTAGATAATAAACAACAATTAAAACAGAATTAAAAAGTTAAAAAGTTAAAAATATTCACCACCAGACATACCGGGGGAGAGCTCAGATGGAACTAGTCTCAACCCCCTGCCTGCAGGAAGAGCCATGTCTTGACGGCTTTTCGGAAGGCCAGCAGGGTGGGGATGTTTAATAGTTCAAATCTTGGTAACATTTTGTTTATAAACATTCCCATCAGATAAATCAAAACATTTTAAAAGCAAATGTTACTTTTCTATAAAGTGTGGCTTAGTTCTGTAGTCAACTCATAATTTTTCTTATTCTGATATTTCGCTCTTGAACTAATGAAATTATTATTTAACATAACATTTTATGTTAAGGTGTTAAATTAAATTCTGCTTCTATTTCATTTCTTATCCATTTACATTCATTCGTTCGTTTCTTCGTTTGTTCGTTTGTTGGTTTGTTTTAGTTATAGTCTATTCCACAACTAAAATTGGCTCTCAAAGCAGCTTACAAATAAATTCACATGCATATATTTAATATGTGAAAAAATCCTACCCGCTAGCTATTCATGATACATTCCTGGTTCCAGATTCAATCCTCCAGAAGAAGGGGAGAAAGGGATAGCAGATAGATGCAATGTTTGCTTTATGGGAAAAATACCTAACTGTAGAAGCAAAATTTTCCTTAATGTGAAATTTATTAGCTAACAGTTACTTGTTTAGTCATTTTAATTCTTTGCTGTTATGAACTAGATAGTTTTCCTACATTTTGAAATAAAATGAAAGCTTTGTCTCTAGCTCCAATAATTTTACCAAGTGTATTGACCAGTTCCATTAAGTGTGGTATTAGTTTCTTTTAACCAGAATTTGACACTGATTTCTATTTTAAAATATTTGTTCTGCTGCTTTGTTCTTTGTTTGTCAAGAATAATTTATCAAATTATGCTCCATCATTATCATGTCTGAACATGATACATTTAACAACTTGTGATGACTATAAAACTGGTAATGCAAAAGAACATAGATAAACCGAGAAAAAATATTTAAGTTTATACTTAACCCCTTTCTAGTGGCATTGTTTCCTGATGAAGTTGCACATGCTTTATCTTCGCTCAAAGCCATTACACCCTGCACTCTTACCTGCCCTTAGTTTTAGGAAGCTGGGACTATACGTTGCTAAGTGTCAGTGGTGTTTGTTGTTCCACTTGTACTGTTAAAAATGTTCAGTTCCATCCTCTTCTTTCAGAGGTTTATTTTTAGCTGACTCAGTGTTTCCATCCATTACCGCTTGGGGACTTGAAATATAGTACTTTTTTCACTCTATCTCTGGAGAAAAGCAATCCAAATCTGACAGCACAGTGTGTTAAAAAAGCAGCAAATGCCATCTTAAACAAGAACTAGAGAACACTTCACAAGCTAGAGGTCCTTTCTTTTATTAGTTTCTTCCAACAACTATTGTGAAGCACAAAAGACAAGAAGTTCATGCCACATTACTTTTTGGCACACACTGTCTTCCTGTTTTACCAAAATAGCTGATAGTTACCTATATTGCACTGCAAGATTGTTTGTGCTTTAAAATGCTTTCACCAACACAATATTTGCCATTTCTGACAAATATTTTATAGCTGACATCACTTTTCTAGACATAATAGTGATTGTAACCATTGGATGTTGTCTGGGGCTCTTTCCCCCCCCCCCACTGGAGTATTATGTGCATTATGAACCAAATGCATTTTGTTATGAAGTATCTTTTATAGCAAAACAAATTTAAACAATACTATTAAGATGTGGGCACTTTACAACTTTTGGTACTTATCTTACAGACAGCAGGCCTAGTAGTGCAGATAAGCCTGCATCACAAATTAGCAGTTTGTGAAACTGAAGTGAGTGTTAAATATAGATTAAGTTATATCTTCTCCCCCTTTGATTCCCATTAGGTCTTATATTTGATCTTTCCATATTCAGTATGTACGAAATACTTATATCTTTTCATAATAGTACCAGAATTTTTCAGGAATATTTGTATTTGTTTATTTATCACACATATATGATTATAAGCAAAGTATAAACAGTAAAACATGATTGAATATATATGTAATAGTACAATAAGGTGACCAGACGTCCCGATTTTGGCGGGACAGACCCGTTTTTAATGATTTGTCCCGCGTCCCGCCCGCCCTCTTAAAAAGTCCCGATTTTTTGAAAGGGGCGAGGGAGGGCTGGGGGGCGGGCTCTCCCCTGCAGGGACGGCCGGCCGCGGCTCATGGGGGGCGAAAGACAAATACAATTTTCGGCGGGCACGGCTTTGCAAGGGCTCTTCACAAGTTTGGCAAGTTTCACAAGAGCCGTTCGCGTGCAGGGCAGTTTATAAATAGCGGCCGCCAGGTAGGGAGCCGGCCGGGGTTGCGCAGGGCTGGGGGAGGCTTGCTAGCCCGGCAGCTCTGGCCGCAGGAAAGAGCGGGGGGGGTGCCGTACTGGGAAGGGCCAGCAGTCGCGCTGCCTGAGGGGGCCACCCCCCCCGCCCGCCCGCCTGCTTCGCTGCAGGGGACGCTGCACCGGATCCCGAGTCACGCTGGCTCTCCCGCGGCCACGATGCCCGCCGACCTGATGGAGAAGAGCTCCTCCTCGCCCGCGGCGGCCATCCCGGCCAGCGCCGGAGGAGTCAACGCAGGACGCCCGCCCGCCGCCCACGGCCGGCCCGAGCTGAGAGGCCTGTTGCTGCTGCTGCTGCGGCTGGGCCCCCAGTCCCGGCGGCGGGAAGGCTGCGGCGTCGGCCCCAGCCTGCTGAGCCAGCGCCGGCCCAAGGGCCATGGATGCGACTCCTTCGCTCGGGCCGCCCCGCCCACCGCGATGCCGGCCTTTTCGAGAGGGCGGGGCTGCATCAGGTGCCTCTCCACCGTGTCCTTCACCGCCCTCCAGTGCATGCCCGGCGCCTGATGCAGCCCCGCCCTCTCGAAAAGGCCGGCGTCGCGGTGGGCGGGGCGGCCCGAGCGAAGGAGTCGCATCCATGGCCCTCGGGCCGGTGCTGGCTCAGCAGGCTGGGGCCGCCGCCGCAGCCTTCCCGCCGCTGGGACTGGGGGCCCAGCCGCAGCAGCAGCAGCAGCAGGCCTCTCAGCTCGGGCCAGCCGTGGGCGGCGGGCGGGCGTCCTGCGTTGACTCCTCCGGCGCTGGCCGGGATGGCCGCCGCGGGCGAGGAGGAGCTCTTCTCCATCAGGTCGGCGGGCATCGTGGCCGCGGGAGAGCCGGCGCGACTCGGGATCCGGTGCAGCGTCCCCTGCAGCGAAGCGGGCGGGCGGGGGGGTGGCCCCCTCAGGCGGCGGCGACTGCTGGCCCTTCCCAGTACGGCACCCCCCCGCTCTTTCCTGCAGCCGGAGCTGCCGGGCTAGCAAGCCTCCCCCAGCCCTGCGCAACCCCGGCCGGCTTCCTACCTGGCGGCCGCTATTTATAAACTACCCTGCACGCGAACGGCTCTTGTGAAACGACATTAGCGGTCTTTTGCCCTCTGCGCATGCACAGCATTCTGCGCATGCGCAGAGGGCAAAACCCGGCGTCCAGGCGGCCCCACCCCCCGTCGGTGTCCCGCTTAAAAAAAAAATCTGGTCACTTTATAGTACAAGCATGAATAAGAGTAAAAGAGGTATGAATATATGGGTCCATTAGGACAGGAAAGGTAGGCACGATTGTGCGCTTATGCACGCCCCTTAATATATCTAAACCTGGATACATTTGACCTTCCCTTTTTACTACAGCATGTTTCTGATGTCATGCACAATGTACTTTTCACTTTGATAGTTTTGATAGTTAAGCAGAAAGATTACTTTAATCTTAAGAAACATGCTTAAATAATACCTATTACCATTCTCTTAAACTACCAGAGGATTGGAAAAGAGCTGATGTGGTTCCCATCTTCAAAAAAAGGGGGGGGGTAGACTCTCCCCGGAAATTATAGATCAATCGGTGTAACATCAATACCTAGGAAGATACTAAATTAAAATTAAAAATAATCAAAAAACAGAATTGTGAACATCTAGAAATAAATAAAGTTATAACTAGTAGCCAGAATGGGTTTGTTAAAAACAGATCATGCCAAACCAATCTTATTTCATTCTTTGACATAGTAGACCAGTGAAATGCTGTGGACATAGTATATTTAGACTTCAGCAAGGCATTTGACAAAGTAGACCACAGCCTACTTCTTGGTAAGCTAGGAAAATGTGATAGACAGCATCACCACCAGATGGGTTTGTAACTGGCTGACAAACCATACTTAACAAGTAGTCCTTAGAGGTACTACATCTACACTGAGGGAAGTAAGCAGTGAGGTACCACAAGGTTCTATATTAGGCTCTTCAATGTCTTCATAAATGACTTATATGAGGGAATAGAAGGGGAACTCATCAGATTTGCAGATGACACTAAGCTGGCAGGAATAGCCAACATCCCAGAAGACAAGCTCAGGATCCAAAAAGATCTTGACAGACTTGAACAATGGGCCGCATCCAATAACATGAAATTTAATGCAAAGCAAAATAAGGGCTTACACTTGAGCAGGAAAAACCGAAGGTACAAGTACGGATTAGGCGAAACCTGGCTCAAAAACAGTAACTGTGAGAGGGACCTTGGAATCCTAGTGGAAAATCACTTAAACATGATTCTGCAATGTGTGGCGGCAGGCAAAAAAAGCTAATACAATCCTTGGTTGTATAAACAGAGGCATACAATCAAAATCATGTGACATATTACTACCATTTTATAAAGCCTTTTAGGCCACACCTGGAATATGGTATCCAGTTTGGTCACCACATTACAAAAATAATGTTGAGACTTTGGAAAAAGTGCAAAGAAGAGCAACTAAGATGATTAAAGGCCTGGAGACTAAAATATATAAAGAACAGTTGCAGGATATGGTTTGGCTAGTCTAGAGAAAAAGGGACTAGGGGGGAGACATGATAGCAATATTCCAGTATTTCAAAGGTTGCCACAAAGAGGAGCGGGTACATTTATTCTCCAAAGCACCAGAGGGCAGGACAAGAAACAATGGGTGGAAACTAATCAAGGAGAGAAACAACCTGGAATTAAGGAGAAACTTCCTAACAGTGATGACAATTAACCAGTGGAACAGCTTGCCTTCAGAAGTTGTGGGTGCTTCATCATTGGAGATTTTTTAAGAAGAGACTGCTTGAGCAGGGGACTGGACTAGAAGACCTCCAAGGTCCCTTCCAGCTCGATGATGATGATGATTTATCTGTAATTGTTTCCTTTTCATCATCAATCATCATCATCATCATCATCATCATCATCATCATCATCATCATCAGGCCAGAAATATATTAACAAGGGAGATCAGAGCAGCAAAAAGAAGCTACTCTGAAAAGCTAAAGAATCAGTTCTCAACAAATGAACCAGCAAACATGTGGAGAACTCTTAAAAATATCACTGGTTATGGCAAACCACCTTCCCAGGCTGAAGGAAATCAACAACTGGTAGATGACCTGAACGTGTTTTACTGCAGGTTTGAAAGGAAACTACAGCCACCTATCTCCACAATCTCCATCCCAGACACACCAACAACAGCCAAACCTCCTACAACTGACCCTGTACCATTGGGTTCACAACCCCTGGTGATCACAGAAAAGGAAGTGCAAGACCTATTTCACAGACAAAAGCCAGGAAAAGCTCCAAGCCCAGCAAGATAACTCCTTTTTGCTTAAAAGTCTGTGCTGACCAATTGGTCCCCATCTTCACCCGAATCTTCAATAAATCGCTAGAGATGTGCTATGTTCCTTCTTGCTTCAAACACTCTACTATTATCCCAGTGCCGAAGAAGCCCACCATTAAGGAACTGAATGACTACAGACCAGTTGCTCTAACATCTGTAGTTATGAAAACCTTTGAAAGGCTAGTGCTGTCCCACTTGAAACCATCACGGGTCCACTGTTGGACCCCATGCAATTTGCAAACAGATCAACAGATGATGCTGTTAATATGGCTCTGCACTACATCCTACAACATCTTGAATCTACAAAGACCTACGCAAGGGCCCTCTTTGTAGACTTTAGTTCAGCATTCAATACCATCATTCCAAACAGGCTTCTAACTAAGCTAAACCAGCTAGCGGTACCTGAACACACTTGTAAGTGGATCATAAGCTTCCTAACATACAGGAAGCAGCAGGTGAAGCTAAGCAGAATCACATCAGATACCTGTACAATTAGCCCAGGGGCCCCCCAAGGCTGTGTGCTCTCTCCTCTTCTCTCTCTATACCAATGACTGCATCTCTAATGATTAAAGTGACCAGATATTTTTTTTTTAAGCGGGACACAATTTGAGTTTTGCCCTCTACGCATGCGCAGAACGCTGCGCATGCGCAGAGGGCAAAAGACAGCGGCGTCCAGGCGGCCCTGCCTCCCCATCCCCACACACACCCGGCGCCTTTGCAAAGCCCGGCCGACCTCGCAAGGCGGTTGTGCAAACGTTTTGCAGGAGCAGGCATCGCCCCCGAGCCCCGTTTCTGCAAAGAGGGGGGTGGCTGGGAAGCGATGCATGCAAAGCCGCCGGTGCATTTTTTTTTTTGCAGCGGCCGGAGAGGGTGGCTAGATGTCTCCTGGCTGCACCGGTTTGATGCCGGCCTGCCGATTCGCCCATCCTTCCCACCCACCCAGCCAGCCCGACCCCGCCTCCCAGGGCCATGGAAGCCCTGCCCGCTTTCCCTTCCTCACCTCCCCGCTTCTCTTTTATTTTCGCTTCGCGCCCAGCCGCTTCCCGGAGTCGGGGTTCGCTCCGCCGCCTTTGCAAGACCGCAAACTCGGGTCAAGCCTGGCGCGGCCGGAAGTAGAATGAGCGAGCGAGGGAAGGAAGGAGGGAATCGTACGGCTCCGCCCCGGATGCACCAGCTGGCCACGCTATCTCTGTCGGGGCTGCAGCAACCCCAGGACCTCTTTCTCCAGGCACGGCTTCTGGATCCGGATTACTCTAAGGTGACCAGATGTCCCGATTTTGAGAGGGCCTGCCTCTGCTGCTGCTGCCCCTGCGGCTGGGCCCAACCTGGCCGTCCTCGAGTGCCTGCAGGCTGATTTTTTGAAAGAATGCCCTAGTCGGGCATTGTTTTAAAAAATCGGGACTTTTTAAGAGGGCGGGCGGGACGCGGGACAAATGGCGAAAAAGCGGGTGTGTCCCGCCAAAATCGGGACGTCTGGTCACCTTACTAATGATCCATCTGTTAAACTACTGAAGTTCGCAGATGACACAATAGTGATCGGCCTCATTCGAGACAATGATGAATCCACATACAGATGGGAGGTTGAACAACTAACCTTGTGGTGCGACCGGAACAATCTGGAACTGAATATACTCAAAACCGTAGAAATGGTGGTAGACTTTAGGAGAAACCCGCCCATACTTCCACCTCTTACAATACTAGACAACACAGTATCAACAGTAGAGACCTTCAAATTCCTAGGTTCGACCAAGATCTAAAATGGACACCTAACATCAAAAATGTCATCAAAAAAGCACAACAAAGAATGTTCTTTCTGTGTCAACTCAGAAAGCTCAAACTGCCCAAGGAGTTGCTGATACAGTTCTACAGAGGAATTATTGAGTCTGTCATCTGCACCTCTATAACTGTCTGGTTTGGTTCTGCAACCCAACATGACAGACACAGACTTCAAAGGATAATTAGAACTGCAGAAAAAACAATTGCTACCAACCTGCCTTCCATTGAGGACCTGTATACTGCATGAGTCAAAAAGAGGGCTGTGAAAATATTTACAGACACCTCACATCCTGGACACAAACTGTTTCAACTCCTACCCTCAAAACGACGCTATAGAGCACTGCACACCAGAACAACTAGATACAAGAACAGTTTTTCCCCGAACGCCATCACTCTGCTAAACAAATAATTCCCTCAACACTGTCAAACTATTTAATAAGTCTGCACTACTATTAATCTTCTTATCGTTCCCATCACCCATCTCCTCCCACAAAGGACTGTATGACTGTAACTTTGTTGCTCGTATCCTTACAATTTATATTGACTGGTTCCTAATATGATTTGATTGCTTATTTGTACCTGGACTATCATTAAGTGTTGTACCTCATGATTCTTGACAAATTTATCTTTTCTTTTATGTACACTGAGAGCATATGCACCAAGACAAATTCCTTGTTTGTCCAATCACACTTGGCCAATAAAATTCTATTCTATTCTATTCTATTCTATTCTATTCTATTCTATTCTATTCTATTCTATTCTATTCCATTCCATTCCATTCCATTCCATTCCATTCCATTCCATTCTATTCTATTCTTATATAACAATTGTACAAGTATAAAATCATTTGATCATCTTGGTGAAATACTTGATGAATAGGCAATAGAAAACCTCAAAAGAGTATAAAACAAAACAAATACATTTACCCATCTTGGCAGAGAATGTGTGAGTAAACTTAAGATGATGAATTCAGGGGGGAAAAGCTTAATATCCCTTTAAAAGCTCTTCATTAGTTTGATGTAATTCTCCTTAATAAATAACTATTAAAGCAGAAAGTACCTGAAAATGCAAATATATATGTATCCTTTGTGCAGAAAAAATTAACACGCTCAAAGAGAAGTGCATTTCTTACTAATTTAATAATATATTAATTTAATACAAATTAATAATTAAGATGTTTATTTAATTGTGTATAGGGTTATATCAATTTGGTATTGGCAGTAAAAATGCATTGTGCATATCAAATAATTTTCTAATATTGGAGACAAGACAGAAGATAAGAGGTACTTTTGAGAGTATTGAAACAAAAGGACCTGTTCCCCTTGACTCAAAAACAATATAAACATGCTCTGGCAACACAATTTGTCCCTCTTGCCCCATGAGGTTGCCCTTCTGTTGTTCTCAGCTCAGAAGAGAGAGAATTTAAAGTCATAAGCTATACAGGTTCCTGGCCACCTTTTAGTGCAGCCATTTCTCTCCCACAGTTTGCCCTACCCATTAGCACTTGGCTTCAGAGTTCTTTTCGTGCCCATTATCTCCCCTTGCCCCATCTCTCTTTTTGACACCAATTTCTCTCCAGGTTTCCAACAAAATAAAGGAGAGAGGAGAGCAGCCAGCCACTATTTCATTTTGGGAAGGCAAGGAAGAATGTTTGTGTTAATGCACTTTAACAGTATTGTGGAATGTATCTTTACCTTCAAATGCCGCAGCTGCAACGTTTCCATCACTGTAGTGTCTAGAAAAATAACAATGGATGCTAAACTGGGCTTTTGTGGCTTATTTATAGTTTCCCTGTGTGAAATTTTCCCCTCCCACTGAACTAAGAGTAATTTCAGTTACTTCTCTAGTTACATAATTATGGCAAAATCTGCTTCTCTCCTTCTGGAACTCTTTTTTTTTCCATGTTCATTTCTGAACTCTCATTTTTCCATTTTTCTTTATTTCAGATTATTTTAATATGGGAAATAATCAAGTGAGATGGTGAAGAAGTTAAAAAAAATCAGCCTAGTGAAACCTACACAGAATCCTACAGTCCATCATGCTGCAGTGCCTTCAGTAGTGGTTATTTTGTCTGCTGGCTGGTGTCATTTTGAAATGACATGATAGACAGCATGACCACCTTGTCTGTAATGACTGGCACACTCACAACTCAGGGTGGTAAGTGCAACTTGGCAATGTCTCAGAACAGGCAAGCTAAGCATGGTATAGACTTGCAAAGGGTCAGCAAATTTTATGCTGGCATTGTTTTTATGCTAAGTTATGGAAGGGTGATTCTCTACTTACTCTTATCAACTGCAGAATGAGAAAGAGGTTATCATTCAGAGGTTGCTGTACTACAGTCTCCATCTTGATCTTTAGCAACAGGTTAATGTGAACTGGACACCAATTGGTTTAGAGAGGCACACGATTTTCATCACTGACCTATTGATTAATTCTGATTGACAGATTAGAAGTTTGCCATGTTGGGTCATTGAATAAGATAAGATTTTCAAGCAGACCATATTCAAATCATACAACAAACATGTAAGTTTAAATGATATAAGTTTAGTACTGGAAGAGAAAAAAACTTGTTCCTTACCATTCAAGAATGCAGGATATGGAATACTGAAATTAAATTTTCTCAAGGCAGATTTCAATGGAATATTGGGGGGTGGGGATCCCTCAGCAAAAGGACTGGATAATGTACTGGTTATCCAAAGAGATAGTGGGATCTTCTTTGCTGAAGGTATTCAAGCAGAGGCTAGGTTAGATCTATTAGGAATATTTAATTTGGGTTTCTACACTGAATGGAGGTTGAGTTCTTAAATGGTTGCTTCCAGTTCTGTGGTTCTATGATTCTAAGGCAAAGTGTGATAGATTGAAGCTTTATTGATACATCAAAGGAAGATGCTGATTTGTTGAAGACGCTACAACAGCAAGTTCATTCAATACCCTAAGCGAACCTTTTTTTGTTTGCGTGCCAAAAGGGGGTGTGTGCGTGCGCTAGCGCGTGCGCACATCCCCACACCCATCCCCTCCCCCACACACATGTGCACAACCCCCCGCGCTGCCCCCTGTGCATGCGTGCACACACACACAAGCTCCCGCTCATTTGCAAAGGCCTCACTGAAGCTTGGGACGGTGAAAAATGGCAAAACGGGCAAACAGGAAGTTCGGAAAAACGCACTTCCGGTTTGCCTGTTGGGCTGTTTTTTGCACTCCAGGGCTTCAGGAAGCTTCCCTGAAGCCTCTGGATGGTGAAACGGCCTTCCCCCAAGGCCGAAAATCAGCTGGCCAGCGCACACATGCGTGCTGGAGCTTACATAGGGCAATGCCTCACGTGCCCTCTGATATGGCTACGCGTGCCACCTGTGGCACGCGTGCCATAGGATCGTCATCACGGCCCTAAGCTAAAAACAAAAATTCCATGGTTCGAAGTGTGAATTAGGCTTATGGAATAATGCAGAATCAAACTCTGGCAATTCTACATGAGGAAAGTCCTTATAGCTATGCTGAAAATATGGGGATCTTAAACAGTCATAAAATATATTAAGTCAAATGGACTCAGATCTAAGGGACAGAGTAACACTGTGATATTTCCTTGTGTCTCTGATAAAAAGCAGCAAGGCATTCATCAGTGATTGAATTTGGAAGAATTACATTGTAGTTCACAATTTGTGTTGTTATTTTTGCCTTCTGGAAAATGCTTGAGTACTGAATTTTGTTCTATTCTTGTGTTATTTATTGCTGCGTTTAAAGTTTCCTTCAACCCACTAAAATCACTATGTGCTGTAGAAGATTGTTAGTTTAGATCCATACTACTTTGATGGATTTCTGAAGTTTAAAGATGATGCTGAAATAAATCTGCTCCTTCTGCTCAGTGGTTTTATATATATTACAGGGTCATTTGGGGGTCAATTGCTTGGGTTTTTAAAATACACGTTTTCGATAGTTTTAAAAATATTTTGATTGTGTACTGAGCCTGCCTTTACCTTCATGAAAATAATTCTCATAACCAGAATTAGAATAATTGATTGATCCTCTAAAATTAGTCTAATCAATCGAAATCAGAGAGTCATGAGAAAAGAACAGGGCACTGCAGAAAGGAACAAAAAAAATTCCATGTATTTTCATTGTTAATAGTTATAATGATTTTTAGGTATTTATTCATTGTTTTAACCTGTTGTAAGCCACCAAGAATCGATTGTTCTGTGAGATGTGCAGCTATATAAAATAAATAAATAAGGCTTGGGGTCCTTTTCTCAGCTTCAATTGGAGTGCCAGTAGCAGGCATACCTAGTGTGGGAAGACTCATGCCTTCATGACCACCCAATTGGATAGCTGTAATAGATATTAGATGCAGCTGCCCTTAATGATTACTCTTAAATTGTAGCAAATCCAGATGTGGTGGCCTGCATACCTATCAGATTCTGGCACTGGGAATGTATAGGATCAATTCTGCAAGCCTGCATGGACTGCCAATTAGTTTCCGGTGCACAATTTAAAGTGTTGGCATTGACCCACAGAGCTTTTTATGGCTTGATGCCAGGTTCCTTACAGGGTCACTTTCTCCAACCAGAAGAAGCCCAACTCACTAGAGTTTGTAATCGTTTATAATCCCATCTTTCTTAAAGGGAGTCAGAGGGCTAGGAGACATAGCTTTTATACATCAGTGCTTTGGAGTACACTCCTTATGGGTATCAGGTTCCTCTCTTTGTGCTGGTATTCAGAAAAGTTTAAATGTTTACAAAAGAATTCTCTTAGCCATTTTTTAAAATCACCTCTTATTTTTTGTGTGTGTGTGTGTTTCTGATGTTGTTTTTCTGTCTTCACTGGAGGCTTTAATTGTAATGTGGGTGTTTTAACTACAGTTGTAGTGCATATTCTGTAAGCCACCAAAAGTTAAATTGCATCAAGTATAAGTAATAAGTAAAAAAGCAAAATAATAATTAATAAAATAGTTGGGCTGATGAGGCACATCAAAGAAGAACACATTAGAAAAACCAGCGTAATTTGATCAACTCAAAGAAAATTTATTTATTGAATTTCTATAGTCAATCATTTCACTTGCAGGTAACTCTAACCTAGTCGTTTTTTTTAAAAGTTCCAGAAAGTTACTACATTTCATAACTCCTAGACATGTCATGTTTCCTTCAAGCTTTTGTATAAAGTTATTGCCATTCTTCCTGACCCCAATGTACATTCTAGCTAGCCTCTCAATGTGTACATTTGCAGCATATTTTAATTATACTCCAAAAGACACATAGATATTAACAACATCTATAGACTATACCAGGGGTCGGCAACCTTAAACACACAAAGAGCCACAAAGGTCCTAACCGGAAGCCCCCTGTTTAATTCTGAAGCCAACCGGAAGTCCGGTTCCCCCACCATAGAGTCTCCTCCTAGTGCGGTGTCCTTTTTCCTCTACCAGTCCTAACCGAAAGTCCTATCAATTGCGGAACTGACCGGAAAATCCTCCCCTTGCCATAGAGTCTCTTCCTGGCATGCCCTGCTTCCCCCCTCCCAAACTGGAAGCTCCTCTCAAAATTGTGGTGTTGTCCAGCGACAGGGAGCCGCAGCAGAGGGATGAAAGAGCCTCATGCGGCTCCAGAGCCGCAGGTTTCTGACCCCTGGACTATACAAAAGAGACTATCAACCAGCCAAAAAGAGAAAAAGACTCCAGCACCTCTCCACCAGTAATCAGCACTCAGATCAGCATAAATTAACTCCAAGGTCAACTTCAGACCAACAATCAGGTAAGCAATACCCCAATCAAGAAACCGCCAAAGAGCCATTAGTAAACAGCCCAACCAAAGAATCCCTAAGACCATCCCCACCCACACAGATAGGCAAGACACCAGAATATAAACTGAGAGCAAACAGCACCTCTCACTAGCAATGATGATGTTACCTAGTTAGGGTAATGAAACGTCTTCAAGAAAACAAACAAGCTCAGAGAGCACCAAGGACCCCTCTGTTATCTTCAATGTAGGATTTTACCTTGGTGAAATAAGAATTTTCATCCCCCAGCATACAAGTAGGAAAAGAACTTGGTAATTTTTCAAGAAATCTAACAATTTGAAAGTAACATAAAACGCTGCTTCATTAGCTCTGGCAGAAGAGGCATGTTATGTCAATTAAAGAATGTCATCTTGGGGGACTTGGTAAGAGAGCCTTGTCTGTCATTGCACCTGTCTGTGGAACATCCGCCTCCTGAAAGGTCAGATTAGCCACAGTCCTCTTGGCCTTTTGCAAGGCCCAGAAGACATGGCTGTGTTCCCAGCTTTGACTGTTGGATTGTCAAGGTATTATTACTATTTTAAAGTAATGTATGCATGCATGTTGTTGTTATTGTTGTTTACTTTTGTCAACTGCCCATAAACACCCTGCTAAATTTGGTGGTCATATAATTTAATACAAAGTTAGCAGAATTAAATAGCAGTAGTATATAAAATTAGTGCTAGGAATGGAAGGAAAAGGGTCACAATTAAATCATTACAGATTTGCTGCTACAGGGTTCCAAGCTTCCTTTTTTAAACAATAGATTTATATGTCATATTCCAGACACTGTGTTTCTACATCTTCCTCCTGAAAAATATACTGCAGTTAATACATGAAAACATTATTATTTTTAATATTTTCATCTTCAAAAATCACCTTTTTTTACAAGGAAGCATTCTACAACTGTTTAAGGTAGTAGAAGTAAGTGGGCTGTAACTCAGGAGATTCTGTTCAGGCAAATCTATAGCTAAATTAATGGCTTTCATAAATAACTAAAGCAAAGCATTTTTGTTTATTTGCTGTATCCATTTTAAGATAGTTCTAGTGTCTGTCTGAATTAACTGCGTTTTCTTTAAAAGAAGGAAAGACAAAAATAGTGTGAGAAAGAGAGTAGTATGTGTTTCCTTGGTAACAATGTATTAGTGTACCTTACAAAATGGCAGCCAATGTTTTTAACAGCAGAGTCTTAGGGCATTTTCAGATATTTTCAGATGACTTGGATCACTTGGGTCTCCACTGAACAATGGGCAGAGTTCCTGGATATTTAATAGATGCTTTATCACTTCAGCAAGAAGGAAAATTTCTTGCTGGGTAAACACTTTTATGTTTGTGCCAGAAAATACCTGCAAACTTGCAGCATTTTTGTGCTATTGAGTCAGATATGTTTATGAAACCCAAAAACCTAAGATGATTTCATGAGTTTTGCAAGAAATTTGCAAAAATGTTCTCATCTGATTTTTCTAACATTAGATTTGTGCACTTTTCATAGTCTTCTAGCTGTTTGTGCACATGTGCCTTTAAAAACATAAAAAGGAATATCGTGACTGTCCGGAGCTGACTCAGGTTTCACCTTCACACAGCTGGTTGATATACTAGACTCTAGAGCAGTGTTTCCCAACCTTGGCAACTTGAAGATGTCTGGACTTCAACTCCCAGAATTCCCCAGCCAGCATTCGCTGGCTGGGGAATTCTGGGAGTTGAAGTCCAGACATCTTCAAGTTGCCAAGGTTGGGAAACACTGCTCTAGAGGCTGGAAAAACGCCATTTTAACCCTGTGTTTAGTTGTCATCATTATGGATGTATTAAATTGGACCTTTTAACATTTAAAGTTAATCTTTTAGCTGGGCTATTTTAAACAACATATACAATATAAGAAAAGCAAAAGATTTATTATTCAGAAACAATAATTACAGACCTTAGGTATATTTGTTTAGAAGTAAGTCTTTGTTAACTTAGAAGCACTTACTCCCTGATAATAATTGATAGAGGTGATTTTGCATTCTAGCATATACCTATTTACAATTACACAACATTTAAATAAAGATAAGATATGCTACAGTATTATCATCAGTAATTCAGCAAATTATTTTAATATAGTTTGTCCCTTTTAAAAATATGATTTACAATAGCTATATTTTTACACGTTGGCAGTATAGATTCATCATCGATATTTGCTATTTTTGTTTTCAATAGTTATTTCACATCTCTAAATCCAAAAGCTGATGAAAGATAAATATATTTTAGTTAACTTGTTTTGCACATTATGTAAATAACATACCAAACCCTGCCGAACATTGGTAGTATACATTCACCACTTTCTTGATAAAACAAACACAGAATTCATGTTTTGTGATTAAAGTGAATTTAACATAGTGGAGCAGTTTGATGAATAGCTTCTTCTCGAGGATAGCTTTTCAAGGCTTCTGTGTTTCATATGTCTATAATCTGTCACTGCTATAACATAGGTTGCCATACAAATAAAAGGATTTCTTGCAACAACTCCTCTTCTGGAGAGACAAGTGAGCCAAGCACTATCAAAGAAGTCTAGCTCTACTTTGTGACATTAATCTTAGGAAACAGATTGGGAAGGAGGAGTACCTATCTTCTCAGACTTGGCTAGCTGGAAAAGGACCTGGTGCTGATTCTTGCCATCTGATCATGTTCTCTGGCCAAACTGTGAAGTATTGCTACCATGCAGATCAAGACTTTGCTATCATGTGCTTGACCTATATTTTTCTCTGAAGTGAAAATGCAGCAACCATCTTCCTTCAAAGAGGATGAAAGAAGCAAACAGCACTGACAGCAGGCCCTTCATGTACCTCAGTTTCTAGTTAGACTAGCAGTTAGAAGAATGGTTTGGGTAATAGTTAGGCGTGGATAAAAGAATGGATAAACTTAACTAACAAAAGAATACTAACACTAGAGGGCCACGACCTACAAATGGGATGGCATGCTTACATATGGAGAGATGGAACTAAGCCACAACTTAACTTCAACCAACACCTAATTAGAAAATCTTTGTTAAAAACATGGTACGAAATCAAAAAGAAGAACTACATGAAAATCCCCAAATGGCTTTCAAATATGGAAGCCATGACCTACCCGAACCTAATTGATATAACCAAAGCAGCAAAATATAGCGACATATTAGATCCGACAGGGAAATTAAAAAGTAGAGAACAATTGGTGGAACAAAATATAAATATTGATTGGTTGATTTACTTACAATTAAAAACTCGACACAAAAAAGATACTGAGGGTATGGGTATAGACATGGAAATGCAAAAACTGGATAAAATTTTGATTGGCCCGGACGAAAAGATAATATCAAAACTATATAAATATCTGCTGGAATTTGATAAAATGGAGGAAATTGTCAAGGAACCCATGATAGCATGGGCAAAAAACGTAGGCCACAACATACACTTAGCTGACTGGGAGAAAACATGGAATATAAACTGCAAAATAACTAAGTCAACAGCATACAAAGAGAATTATTATAAAATGTTTTATAGATGGCATTTAGCGCCATCAAGATTGGCCAAAATATACCCAAAAATGAATTCGGCTTGCTGGAAATGTAAAAAAGACGTAGGTACCTTCTTTCATGCGTGGTGGTTGTGTCCCGAAGCAAAGGGCTACTGGAAAAAGGTGCATGCCTGGTTACAAGAAATTACAGAGAGAACAATGGAATTCACCCCAGAATTTTTCCTTCTGGGGATAATGGAAAAACAACATCCAAAAAATATACAATATTTAATACTACATATTACAACTGCGGCAAGAATAACATATGCACAATATTGGAAAGACAATCAAATCCCACCAGAAAATATACTAATGGACAAAATATATAGATGTGCTGAAATGGACATGCTGACTATTCAACTCAAAAGACAATGCAACTCAGAATACTACAAAACATGGACTAGATGGTACAACTGGACTAAAAAAAGAGGAAAGACTGTGTGACAACGTGAGAAGAAAACAAAGACAGAAGAGACTGTAAATTTATGATTTAATGTGCATAATTGAGATATAACAATGTTGTAAAAACGGGTGTAGATCTGTATCAAAATATTCAGATGTTTAATGAAGAAAAATAATTAAAAAATTAAAAAAAAAAGAAGAATGGTTTGGGTAATAGTTATCTGCAGATTGAGGCTGAACCTGTCACTTCAGCAAGTAAAAACTAAAGATAGCTATCACTTGTGCTGAGTCACTAGTTTTACCTATAAATTTGCTGTAGTAGCTTGGTTCATAATTTAGCACTAATCCTAACCCTAAATAAGAGTTTATAAGCCATAGTAATTGGGTTCACCTTCACCCATCATGGTAAGACAAAATCAAACAAATACAATTTTTGTGATGCCAACAAGCTGTACCTTATTCAGCAAGCCTGGCTTAATGTAATGTGAGAACTACCGTATTTTTCAGAGTATAAGACTGAAAGACTTTTTCCTCTCTAAAAGAGGCTGAAAATTTAGGTGTGTCTTATACTCCGAATGCAGCTTTTTCAAAGCTTTTTTTCCCAGCCCTAACGAGGTACTAATGATCTTCCCGGCTTCCTATGCCATCCGAAGTTTTTCCCCAGCCCTAAGTCTTTGCAGGCTTGTTTTCATTCCTACTCCCTTCCAAGAATATTTTTTTCAGCCCTAATCAGGGGATAAAATAATGTGCTGAAACTGATCAGATTAAGGACGCTAGCCAGATGAATACCTGGTAGGTAGATTTCCCCTCCTATTTTCCTCCCCCAAAACTAAGGTGTGTCTTATACTCCAGTGCGTCTTATACTCTGAAAAATATGGTAATCAAAATCTTCCAAAATACTATGAAATACAAAATGCATCTTCCTTCAATGCAAGAACTTTTGGTGAGTATGAGCTGAAAGGTGCAGTGGGGGTGGCTATTGCTTTTTCAGGCAGTAAAATAGTTTGCGCTGTTTCTGGTTCCACTTTTCCTAGCATCTGAATCTCCTTTTTACATATTTTTACTGGTGGAATTTGAATGAATGCAAACCAGATGCTGTTAGCTTTGTGATGCATTTTGGCAGACTTACACTGTTCCCTGCATTCTGTTCCTACACAACAGAAAATACTAGAATCTATGTTGTATCATGATCAAAGTGGTAGGCAATTTAATTTAAATCTTTGAGTCCAAGTATCTTTGATAATCTTCTTTCTTGATTATCTGTGATAATGTCTTCAGAAGTTGTGGGTGCTCCATCATAGGAGATTTTTAAGAAGAGATTGGACAGCCATTTGTCTGAAATAATATAGGGCAGTGATGGTGAACCATATCTGAGGGCACGTGAGGCATTGCCCTATGTGAGCTCCAGCGTGCATGTGCGTGCTGGCCAGTTGATTTTCAGCCGCCTTTTTGGTTTGTTTTCGCCATCTCCAGGCTTCAGGAGGCTTTCCTGAACCCTAAGGATGGCGAAAAACGGCCCAATGGGCCTACCTGAAGTCCGGAGGCCTGTGTGCATGCGCGGGGGGGGGCAGCGTGGGGGTTGTGCGCATGCGTGCGGGGCGTAGGGCATTACATTATGGGTGGGGGCATGCACATGCGCGCATCCTTTTGGCACCCGAGCCAAAAAAGGTTCGCCATCATTGATATAGGGCAGTGGTGGCGAACCTTTTTAGGCTCGCGTGCTAAAAAGGGGGGGTGCGCGTGCTGGCACGCGCTCGCATGCCCACACCCATTCCCTCCCCCCCACGCATGCGCACAACACCCCCCATGCTGCCCCCTGCGCATGTGCACCCCCCCCACCCCGCGCAAAGGCCTTACCGGAGCCTGGGACGACGAAATGGGCAAACCGGAAGTGCTGAAAAACGTTTGTAGTTTTTTGCATTCCGGAGCTTCAGGGAGCTTCCCTGAACCCTCCGGAGTGCAAAAAACAGCTCACCGGCAAACCGGAAGTGCATTTTTCCGCACTTCCGGTTTGCCAGTGGGCAACGCTCGCATGCCGTCCGCTATGGCTCCGCGTGCCACCTGTGGCACGCGTGCCATAGATTCGCCACCACGGATATAGGGTGTTCTGCTTAGGCAGGGTTTTGGATTAGAAGGCCTCTAAGATCCCTCCAACTCAGTTATTCTATTTTCTATCTTTTAGCCACTGTGAACATTACTTCTGCCCTTCCTGCCTTTTTCGAAAACAGTTTCACAGTGGCCTGTTGGAGTTTAAGCCATCATGGATGGCATTTGGGAGGTTTACCTAACCCCAATCTTTCTTACCATATTTTACCTACCCTATAGATGATTGAAAGTAGAAAAATGACAAGAAATGGTGTTCCTAGAGGAAACCTATTTTTGAAGAACAACCAATGCCAGCAAAGACTGATAGTTAACTCCTCATTACAGTAATTTTCTTGTTCCTGTTTGCATAGCATAGTTGACTAGTGCTGGAACTGTTTAAAGCTAAATGTATCTCTTCTAATTTTGGTGTGCTTAGCTCTTCATATGATATAAACAGCTAAGGTTATCTAGGTAAGCATGTCATATGACAGAGCTTTAATCAAGGTAAGCATGTCATATGATAGAGCAATTACTCTAAATTATAATTATAGGGAATAAAACCCTTCCCCAGAATAAAATATTATTTATTCTTAATATTAAAAGGAGGCAGAATAGAATATTTCCCCTAAAGGAGAAGAGGAGAAAAATCTTAACAAAGACAGAAAGCAGCATCTGTCTTCCTGCCATAGGGAAATAGCCTCAAGCAGAAGCTTGAAGAGGCTGGTGTTTAGGAATGGAGATTTTGTATCCATTCAGAAAGACTTGGCCCATCTTTTCATAAGCAAAGAAATTCCAAATAAGCAACACAATGCTTATTTAAGTGCCATGACCCCTACATGGCCGCATAGGAATCTGGCAACAGCCATTAAAATATTAAAGGACATAGTCTTACACAGAACAGGTATCTCAATCACAAAGCCCCAAAGAATGTATAAAAAAACCCACCTACTCTCAACTCCATTTTGTCAGCCACCCCAGAAACATGCTGCTGTCACTAATTTCTGGTTGCCAAATAAACAGAGACTTCCTTTCCTGCAGCCTGCCTCCATTTTATTTTCAGCATCTTTCTCCCGGCTTGGAACTGGACTGGATTTTTCTTCCAACATAATGCAAATTGTAAATTGATATATGATTGGAATATTCTTTGTGGTTTGTAAAACACACTCTATGTGGCATTTAAATTATGATTAGAGTTAGGACTAGCTTTAGTTTAGATATGGCTAAGTATGTGTGAATTATGTTACTGATAATTTTTGACCCAAACATTATCTGTTAAATTAATCCACCCAGAAATTGTTGTGAGGATAATTGGGATAAAGGAAAGGAGTAGGATATTTCTTTTAGTATGGTTTCATTTTAGAATCATTTGCACAGCTTCAATATGATTTATTGAATAAATATTATATTACAAAATTATATTCTTGTCCTATACATTTTATTTCAGTAAAGGGGAAATCTTATCCTCTCTTCCATTCTTTTCAGAAGTATATTTAAATGGAAGTCTATCCTAATACTTACGGTATTATTGAAGATGAGATTTAACAAACTTATAAATGAAATAAGTCACAAACAAAATGTTAAATATTGAACCAAGAGATTCATAGATATTTCTCTTAGTTCACTTTTCCCTTTCAGAAAACAGGTGCCATATTCCCCAAGCATCTCATAAAAATCAATTGTACATATGCATTTGCAAATGCCAGACAGTTTTATAGGATGCATAGAAATTCTTAGAAAGCCAGTTTGGTGTAGTGGTTAAGTCATCAAGCTAGAAACCAAAAAACTGAATTCTAGTCCTGCCTTAGGCATGAAGCAAACTGGGTGACCTTGGGCTAATCACTTTCTTTGAGCCCTAGGAGGGAAGCAAAAAAAAAAAGATTTGCCAAGAAAACTTTAGTCAGCTGCCAGGACTCTTGACATCAAACCTGATGGATGGATGGATGGATGGATGGATGGATGGATGGATGGATGGATGGATGGATGGAAGGAAGGAAGGAAGGAAGGAAGGAAGGAAGGAAGGAAGGAAGGAAGGAAGGAAGGAAGGAAGGAAGATTTTAAACTATTTGTGTTTCTTTCAGGTGACAGAATCAAAGCATCAATTCATATCTATTATTAGTTGTTTTATGAACTGCAAGAAAATAGCTGAAATTTTTGACCAATTATAATTAATTATAATACTGTCATGTGAAAAAGAAAGTATACCCTCTTTGAGTTCTATGGTTTCATGTCTCAAGACATAGTAAAAATATTCTCATCCTTAGCAGGTCTTAAAAATAACAGAATGACAGAGTTAGAAGGGACCTTGGAAGTCCCGTGCTCAAGCAGGAAACATTATACCATTTCAGACATATGGTTGTCCAATCTCTTCTTTAAAATCTCCAACATTGTAGCATCCACACTTCTGGAGGGAAGTCATCCCATTGATTAATTGTTCTAACTGTCAGGAAAATTCTCTTTAGTTCTAGGTTGGTTCTGTCCTTGATTAGTTTCCATCCATTGCAGCTGGGCAAAGATCATGTTGGTTACAGCTTTCATGTGTTGGTCCAACAGAAGCTGCAAATCCAGGAGAACACCCAAATCATGGGCCTGCTCCTTCAAGGGTGGTGCAACCCTATTTATAGTCAATACATGGGGCATGGGGGAAATCCCAATGAATAAACATAGCTCTAACTCATATTCAATTTAAGCTTGTTCTCTCCCTTTCAGACTCTAATAGGTTTTAGGCACCGAGACAAGATGGAGTCTGGAGTGTTCCATTAGAGCCTGGAACTCTAATGTACAGTTGGGTATCATCAGTATGCTGGTGATTCTGGACTCCAAATCACAAGATTGCTTTCCCCAGCAGTTTCATATAGATGTTAAGTAACGGGGAGAAGAGAACTAATTCCTGTGACACTTCACAAAGGAGCAGCCAAAGTCCAGTCTCTCTTCTCAAATTACCATTGACTGGAACCAGTTACTGAGGAATGAAAACATATAAAACAATTACTCCAATCGCCAACCACACAACCAGCAAGATATTGTGGTTGATGTTTTCAAAAGCATGAAGTCTAAATTAACCAGGACAGGTGTACCACCTTCATCCAAGTCCCAATAAAGTTCATCAACAGGAATGACTGATGCCATCTCAGTTCTACCCAGACTGAGACTGTACTCTGACTAATAATTAATTCAATTCCTCTAGCGTGTCTTATAGTTAGACTTGGAACAACTGTCTCCACAAAAAAGGAAAGAATTGAGACTGGGTTGTAGTTGTTCAAACCTCTGGATTGAGGGAGGACCTCTTCAAGAGGGGATGAACCAGCCTCTCTTTCAGTGGTGAAGGCAATGAGCCCCCAGAGTTTTCACAACTTTCTGGATCCAGGTTACAACACCCCCCTCTATCTATCTGAGGAAGTGAGGAGGGATAAAAATCCATGGGTGAAAAAGATATCCTAGAGAGCACCCTATCCAGCAGCCTTTTGAGGTAACAACATTAACAAAAGCCAGGAGATAGCAAGAGAGCAAGACAGTAACTTGACAAGAATATGCCCAAGTAGAATCAAGACTACAGCTAATTGGTGCTTACAAGCAAAATGTCATGCAAATTGGTCATAGTGGCCCAATAGTAATTCAGCCAGGTGGCTCCTACTCAAAAGGGCATTGTCACCCAGAAAAGATCTGCTGGCCAGAACCCTGCCAATGCAGTAAGGGAGAAGCAAGAGCATTTCATTTCTCTTATTGCTACAGAATTATCTTGAAAATGAACTCCTACCTACAGTTGGTCAAATTCAATCTTCTTCGTCCTTCCCCTATACTCCAAGCATCACTTTAGTTGCTTCATTTCCTGTATGGCCTCGGAAAACCAAGAAGTCAGCCAGAATTATATACCGATTTCCTGAGAAGTCTCTTTGTGTGCTGTGCAGCTTCCTTCCAGTTTGTGGTATAGAACTGAACCTCAATTTAGTAAATGTATAATGAATAGAAGCCAACTGTATTTACATTAAGAATGTTTACATTAGAATACAATTGCTTGTAGCCCAGAAATTTGGATATGAAGTGATTATTGAAATAGTAAATACTTCAAGAGCCACATTCTTAATTGTAAGCAAAAAAATAAATCTCTTAATTATATCAGCATATAATTCAATGCTGATATAAAACAGCAATACTGAACAGAAACTAGTTGGATTGGTAAAGAATAAACCAATTCAATGTGTTGCATATTCAAGGTGAGGGACAATTCTTTATATTTTGTGCATTTATATATTAATATGCCAGAATGTATGCCCGTGCCTTGGAGGATTTTTCTCAACATTGTGATTTTTCTGATGCAAAAGGAAGAAAATTATGGTTAACATAAATAGACTGCTAATAAAGAACTTCCTACTTCGCAGTGATTGGTTACATCTTCTGCTTTGAGGGATGCAGAAGTACTGGAAAAATTATTGCACAGTTTAAAACACCACAGTTAGAGTAACATTTTCTTTCTTAGATGCATTAATAATTTCATGTTGTGTTTTGCTGACAATCATGTTTTACCTGATTAGGCTGTAGTTAAAATTCAGAAGCAGGTCAGTGCAGAAAGAATAAAACATAACTAGACTGATCAGATCTTGCATGGAGGCAACTTGGCACAAAATTATCCACAAGTGGAATGTGGTATTAATCCAATCTGTTAATAACTTTTAACTTTTCTATGTGATCGCTAAATTTTACAGAAGATACATTGTATGAATATTTTAATGAAGTATGTGGTGTAGATTTTTTTTAGATTTATTATTAGAGTTGGAAGGGACCTTGTAGGTCATCTAGTCCAACCCCCTGAGTTCCTACACCATTTGAGACAGATGACAGTCCAGTCTCCCTTTGAAGGTCGCAAGTGTTGGGGCTCTCACAACCTCCGCTGGCAAGCTGTTCCACTGGTTGATCGCTCTCACTGTCAGAAAGTTTCTCCTCACTTCCAGGTTGAATCTCTCCTTGGTCAGCTTCCATCCATTATTACTTGTTTGGCTTTCTGGTGCCATAGAGAACAGCCTGACCCTCTCCTCTCTGTGGCATCCCCTCAAGTATTGGAACATTGCTATCATGTCACCCCTGGTCCTTCTCTTCACCAGACTGGCCAAGCTCAGTTCCTGCAACCGCTCTTTGTATGTTTTATTTTCCAGACCCTTTATCATCCTGGTTGCTCTCCTCTGCACTTTCTCTAGGGTTTCAATGTCTTTTTTGTAGTGTGGTGACCAAAACTGGATGCAGTACTTTAGGTGTGCTCTGACCAAGGCTTTATAGAGTGGTACTACTACCTCTCTGGTCCTTGATTGTATCCCTCTATTTATGCAGCTCAGGACTGTGTTGGCCTTTTCGGCTGCTGCTGCACACTGCTGGCTCATATTTAGTTGGCTGTCTACCAAGACTCCAAGATCCTTCTCTCAATCGCTGCTATTGAGTGTGGTTTCGCCCAGTTTGTATGTGTATTTTTGATTCTTCTTACCTAGGTGTAGAATTTTACTTTTCTCCGTCTTAAATTTCATTTTATTGGTTTGGGCCCAATGTTCGAGTCTGTCGAGGTCTCTCTGGATTTTGAGTCTGTCCTCTGGGGTGTTTGCTACTCCCACCAGCTTGGTATCAACTGCAAATTTGGTTAGTTCTCCTGCTATTCCCTCATCTAGGTCATTTATGAAGATATTAAAGAGTACTAGGCCTAGGACCTTGTGGTACCCCACTGCTTACTTCTCTCCATATGGACTTAGAGCCATTGAGGGCTACTCGCTGGGTACAGTTGGTCAGCCAGTTGTTAATCCATCTGGTTGTGTAGCTGTCTATCCCACTTTTTTCTAGCTTATGAAGAAGTAGGTTGTGGTCTACTTTGTCAAATGCTTTACTGAAGTCCAGGTATATTATGTCTACTGCATTTAGCTGGTCTACTAATTTGGTCACAGTGTTGAAGAATGAAATGAGGTTGGTTTGGCATGACTTGTTCTTAACAAATCCATGTTGGCTGTTGGTTATTACTTGGTTTGTTTCTAGATGATGGGAGATCTGATTTTTAATTATTTTTCCCAGTATTTTCCCAGGTATTGATGTTAGGCTGATTGGTCTGTAGTTTCCTGGGTCTGTTTTTTTACCTTTTTTGTAGATGGGGACCACGTCAGCTCTTTTCTAGTCCTCAGGTAGTTCCCCTGTATTCCAGGATTTGTGGAAGATGTGGTGCAGTGGTTCTGAAATGACTTCTGCTAGTTCTTTTAGGACTTTGGGGTGTAATCCGTCTGGTCCTGGTGTAATCCGTCTGGTCCTGGTGTAAGTAAATGTATCTTATTCATAAATTCATAAATACTCTAAGCAGGAAATATTAACATTCTTGGTATTTATCAATAAAGATTCTGTAGAAAAAAATCCTGTAGAATAATATATTATTTATATTTAATATTCATATTAGCACTTAGATTCCAATTTCAGACTGATTAAAGAAAAGAGAGAAATAGATGTGTTTTTTAATGTCCTGTGTATTACAGCTGAACAGTCACAGTTAAGATTGTAAGAGATTTTTGAAATCCATGCAGAATTTCTATCAGGTCACTAAAGGAATAATTATGCTTGTGTGCAGTTAATGTTCCCTGACTATTTCTTCTGACCCTTTGTGTCTGTTTCCTTTCTGTGCAGTCCTGTGTGATCATAGAGTCTGAATCCAACCTTCTGTAAATTGCTCAGAATGAAAATCCCCAATGAATTATTTGATTTGCCTATGGAACAGAAAGCTTACTATTCCTACACAGAATAAAGAATAGTATATGAGAAATGTTGAGTACTTGAATATAAGCATTCTTCAATGTCTGAAACAGCTTTAGCTATATTTCTGCTGTTGCCCAGATATGCTTTGCTGTTATATCAGGCAATATATTTACATGGGTTGTTTTAAAGGTTGAGGTACACTAGGTGGGGAATGAAATGAAAATCCTCAGTCATTTATAAAAATGAGATAAGAATGTCGTCTTCTAATTGTTCTTCCTCTTTCTACTTTTAAAGCTAGATGACAATACTTGTAGTACTGTACATAAGGAAATTGGATTCAAAATCTTTTTTTTAAAGCCATATATTATTGTACTGGTTTTATTCTTGTACTGTAAAATGAATTTGGCTATTAATGAAAATTAAGAGACAGATTGGGAGCTTGTTGAATAGCGTTGAACACAATCTTAAAATGCAACTCACATTCTTGTCTCTGAAAACCTAAATGGTTATGCAAGAATGCAACTCACATTTTTGTCTCTGTAAACCCAAATAGTTAAAAAAAAAAAAGCAAAATCTCTGGCTTTCCTCTTGTTGTAATTTTGATGGTATTTGATTTTTGTTTGAAAACCTATAGTTCTATTTCCTACTGCATTGCAGAAAATATTCACATTCTATAAAATCTGGGGCTGCAACACATCCAAATCAATGGGGGTTTCAGGAGAGACAGACCAAAACCTAGCACTGATTATTTTGCCAGGCATAAAAGATTCAGAAATAGATTTTTTAAAAATGTATGTGCAACCTATATTCTATTGAAATACATAACATTTTCACATATTCATTAGGATTGTCCAAATACATAACAATTCATGATTCTAACTTACATGCTCAATTTTTTTTAAAAAAAACATATTTTTTCTTGTATTTATGTGTTTAACTTATACAATTGGGTTGAAATACTGTTTTTAGTAATTTCTTGCTGATATCTCACAAAACACTCCACATACACATCCCAAATTATGAAAAAGCATAAAACTCCACCATTTCATCTTAAAAGCCCGACACTTTCTTTATACAACTGGAAATTGATTTCTGGATACAATTATTCTCAGACATTTCAAAGGCTTGCCGTCCTAAGTTCATCTCAAACTGTTCACAAGACCAAAATGATTTTTTAAAATCTTCAAATGAGGAAAAACTGCACTGAGAATTAGCCGTCGAAATTTAACTTGAGGTTTAGCATTGCTGCCAATTTTTTCCTAGGGCAACTCCATTTATTGCAATAAAATTTATATAAAAACAGTAATAGTGTATGGAATTATTATTGCCATCATCATTAACATCTAAACATGTATTAAAGTACTGTATTTCTTCATGTATAATATCTCAGTCACAATATACTGAGAGCCAGTTTGGTGTAGTGGTGAAGGTGCTGGCCTAAAAACCAGAAGACTGAGGAGTTCTATTCCCTCCTGAGGCATGAAAGCTGATTGGGTGACTTTGGGCCTGTCACTCTCTCTCAGCCCAACTCATCTAATAGCCTGGTTGTTATGGGGAAAATAGGAGGAAAAAGGAGTATTAGGTATTTCACTGCCTTGAGTTATTTATAAAAGTAATAAAAGCAGGATAAATATCTAATAAATATTGCATGGTGTGGACCATTAATAGGGTTGTTCTGCAAATTGTCCAAAACACAAACCAATTTGTTTTGCTTCAGCAACCATCATGGTGGAAATATGTTCTGTGTAATCACACTCTGGCTCAGTTAACATGGGGATGCTCTTGATGAGCTACCTCAAATTTTTAAGGACTGCCTGATTTGAGCAGCAGATTTGTTGTTTATTTTTCTCATGAAATATTTGTACAGTACCAATATTCATTTATTTACCTATTAATGGTTTACTAAATCTATACATTATCAAATCAAAATAGAGCTACATTGACTTAAAATCAAAATAAAGCCACAGTAGCAACAAGATACACAAGAGATCTCTTAGATCAAACTTTAATCATGAGACATATAGGCTTAAATCCTACATAAAGACCTGTCAAAATGTACATGTGAAAATATTTTATTCACATGCAATTTAATTACTATCCATAGAAGTCCCCCATCTAATCATGTACATAAATGACATCATGGAAATCTCACTTTTCTGTTTCTGCACTGATATTACCTAGCACAATAATGAAACATTTATATGGCAAAACCTAGCTTGAAGAATTCTATCAACATAAGACCTGGAGATACAATATTCTCTACAATTGCATCTACATATGAGGATGAAATGCCAAATGTTTAAGCACCCAATAAAATAATCCATAATATCTCAAAAACAATGCATTCTTTTTAAAATGCAAGGAATATATCTATCAAAATGACAATCATTATGGAAAATTCTGACTTTGCTGATTTCTGGAAGGCCTATACGACAGGAGACATATAATATTTAATGAAAGACTTTATGAGGTTGGTGTTATTAGAAAAAAGCCCCGCTTTCTCATCTCAACCTCTTTAATTTTTGCAAAATATTGAACAGCAAGAAGCCTTTCTCTACTTATTGCATTGTTCAAGTCAAATCTATTGAAGAAAGTAGTCGTAGGTATATTTTGATGTTAAGCTACATAGGATGTTATCAGTCAAAAATGTACTTTGAATAGAGCTCAAAAGCCCATCATTAGTTCATAATGTTCCGTGGGCAATTGACTAGCAAATGGACTGCTGCATGCTATACTAAATGCAAATTCCAAGTGGTCTTCAAAGGGAACCCCATATTGCAGAGTTCCCCAGCCTTTCTGGCTTTGCAGACTGGCCGGGGTGGGGGGAGAGAGGATGGTTCCATGCGAGTGGTCCGCACATGCGCCTACCACTCACGCAAATGGAGCGCGCGCACACACTTGCCTGCTGCTCATACAAGCGAAGGATGTGCACACGTGCTTGCCCACCACTTCTGCAGCCCAAGTATGAATGGCTCAAGGCCCAGTAATTGGCCATGATCTGGGGGTTGGGGATCCCTGCCATATTTAACACAATAGTCCAGGTATGTAGGTGAAAACGTCATTGTTGTAAGATCTTTTTATCCCAGAAAGAATGTTCCCTCTAATTTTTTTTCGGTGTGAGCAGAAAAGTATAGTGTCTGAGCAGCACATTTTCTTCCATGAGCACCTGAAATTATTTATTTATTTATTTATTTATTTATTTATTTATTTATTTATTTATTTATTTATTTATTTATTTATTTATTTATTTATTGCATTTGGTGAATGCAAATGGTGAATTTGAAGGGTTGAGCAGGCTGATGTGGTGCCTAGAAGCGGTCATCAGAATATAAAATGTTTTAATTACTCCTGTGTTAAGCCAGCCTGCTGGTGCACATAACACATATCAACACACCCAGTGAAGTTACCATACTGCCACCGATGGAAAGGAAATTAAAGGATAAAGGAAGGGGGAGAAGGAGGAAAGGGGGTGGGCAAAGTGGGTGGGGAGGGGGGTGGAAATCACAAGGCAAAATGGACCCAGAGAGAAACAGAAACCAAATTCAGATTAAAGCAAGCTCCGCACTCCCAACTCCAGATCACCTTTGAAGCTTTCAAAGGCTAGCAAGATGGAAGTAGTGTAAACATATTCCCTGACATCAAGAAGCCTCAGAAAGCCAAAAGACAACAATAAGAAAATGGCTACAACTCAATTGTTTCACCCAACTCTCCCTCCCTATCCTCTGAGGAGATGACAATTACTAAATACAGTTATTGATATAGATGGTTGATGCAAGTTTGATTTGATGGATTAAATTTAAAATATATCTGTATTATTAGGAGGGAAGAATAACAACTAAAAATGGACGAAATGAGTTAATTTCTGAAAAATTTGGAATTTGAATGATTATCTTTTTTTTGTAAATGTAGATGATAATTTACATTGATAATGAATAAGTTTTTATTTAAGGAACTAAATATTTTTAAATATTTTAAATTGGATTTCAAGAAGAAGAAACCCCACCAGTGGGCTGCAGCGAGGCTGCTTAAGTGCTTAATGGAGCACAATCAGAAGACATTAAAAAAAAACTTTGAAGGGGACGTTGCACCCACGGGGTGGAGGGGAAAGGAAGGGATGGAAATCACACACGGGACTACTTACCTTGGCAGAGAAAAAAGAGCAGAACCCCACGCAAAGTGAACTCTTGCAGCAAAGCGAGGGAACCTGAAGCACTTCTTTGCACGTGGAACTGAACAGAGTCGCATCGGAGACTTTGGAGAAAGGGGCGGGGGCAGGAGGGGGAATCCTAAGGAGGAGGCTGGGATGGTTTCATTGCAACCCTAGGTGAAGGTGGGGGTGGGAGAAAACCCAGGGGGCTTATCCCCAATGCAGAAACAGCTCATTTTTGAAAGGATGCAGATGGAACAAGACCACAACAGAAACCAGCGAAAAGATCACCCCAATTCTTTATTTATTTACAGATGTTATTTCTAAACCTCTCCTTCCCAGTCAAGTAAGCCCTCGCTTCCCCCACCCCCCTCATTTGCAGTCTCAGAGCAGGAGGCAAACTGGGAGGGGGAGGAAAGAGATTTCTTTTATTCTCACTGATTGCCCCTAATCTGTTTTCTCTCCCAGAGCATCCTGGGACACGTAGTTCTCCATCCAAGCATTCCTTCGAAATACACCAATAAGAAACTACCATTCCCATCAGGAAGCACAAAACCTTTTTAGCCTCTGTCCTGTGTAATTCCCTCCAACTGCTCCTCCCACAGAGCCCGAACTGCGCTACAGATCAAAAGTCCTGCGCTACAGTTTGCTGTCGCCTGCGCGCCCGTGCAGCAGCGCACCTTACAGGGAACAGTGCTTAGTATACCAGCAACAATTGGGAAAAAATAGCCCTGTGGCCATGGCTTTCACTTGGCATTTCTGAGTTGCTGTTCTCTCTCGAAAAGTTGACGCTGGTAAAACTCTACCTTCTTGGTTTAAATTTCAACAGTTTCATCTTATTCAGATCTAAAAACTATTCTGCAAATCACTGCCCAAAACATCCCAAGTAGCCCTTGATTTATGAGCACAATTGGCGCCAGAAAATTCATTGTTAAGTGGTGTAATCATTAAATGTGGCTCACATGACCGCACCTGATTTTATGAACTTCTTTACCTTGGTCGTTAAGCAAAACATTACATGACCATGACCTTTCTCATTGACTTTGCTTGTTGAAAGATATCTGGGAAGTTTGCAAATGGAAATCACATAATCATGGGATGCTGCAAAGATCATAATTGCAAGGATTAGTTGTAAGTTTGTTCAGCATCATTATAACTTTGAACAGTTGCTAAACAAATGGTCATAAATCAAGTACTACCTGTACTTACGATTCAAGCAATATAGGCATGAGGATGAAAAAAGTATTTTGTGAGTTAAACATAATACAATATATCCAGGAAACAGAATGCTACACAAAATGCTACACAAAATCTTGTGGTTCCATGAACCACTGTGATCTTCTAGACGGGAAAACATTGCTGGAACATTTCTAGAGCTTTTCTGATTAAGTTTTAGCTATCTAAAGTATCATTTCCATTTGATTCAGTAATAAATACACAGATAAATAAAAGAAAATGCACATTGCAAAGTTTTATTTGTTTATTTATTGCATCTGATTAACTAAATTATTATTATGTAATATGTGATGAGAACATGACAGAACAGAAGTAAACATTTATATAGTACATATAATTACTATAAAACTAGTTAAATGATAGCCTAGTTAGTCATTGAGCTCATTTTTCCATTTGATTAATGAAATTGATTTGGCTTTGATTTGTTATGTGAACTAAGCTCTGTGGCTCATATAATAAAATAGTTGTGGTCCATTATTACAGCATCTTTGTTTTGATTTTTTTAACTATCCCTTGTACCTTTACTATGCATGAATTTGTTGTAGGTTACAGAACATACTGCTTTCATTTATGATGATAACTTTTGCCAACCTTCCTTTCTTACTTTCCCAAGGCATACCTATACCTTAATGCATCATTAAAAACAGTAGCACATTCTTTAAAAGTAGTCTGTGGAAAAGCATGAGTAAAGGATAAATCATATCATGGAGACCTCAAGAGATTTACATAGAAACAATTCACAAAACCAGTAAAGAAAGAGAATATATTTCAATTTGTGTCAATATTCTTGTAGCACCTTAAGAAAAATAACATATCTCTAATACCTTCAGTTACACAAATTGATTGGCACATCTACTTATGATGTATATAGATGAGTGAGGGAAGTTGATTATATCCAAAAAAATGCCAGGATGAAAACCATCATCCACTTCCCACATGGTACCCATTTGATATAGAATTACCCACAAGATTTGTAACCTCCCTTCATTTTAGCATACAAAGAGAAAAGAGGGTTAACCCAATATTTTAAATAACATTTGGCACTTCTAAACCTGCTGCAGGTCATGATTAATCCAGACAGGATGACATCATCTTGGAGTCTCCCAGTTAGATTACCAAAGGAAGATGCTGCCTTTTACATTAACTGACACATTATTTAATGTCCCTTGGGAGTAGGGCGGCATAGAAGAACCAAGAAATAAATAAATAAATAAATAAATTTAAATGACGGAGGTTTTTTAGGAGAAATTTTGGAAAAGCTTAAAGGAAAAACCTAGGTGCATGCAAATTAACATTTTTTTTTAAAAGATCCTTTTTTCTAATGCTTACCTTGGCTTTCCCCTTCCTTCACTGTGAAAAGAGAAGGCAGATTCAGCAGAGCAGCTCAATCTTCCAGGTACTTCTGAAATACTATAGATATTTGCATTCTATTATGCATATGTCAATCTTTTTTTTTAAAAAAACTAATATTTTGGAAAGTACAATTTTAAATCAGCAGTGTAAGGAATGTGGTTTTTAATACCAGAGGTTTGCTCTAATCACCTCACTCCATTTTGGTTTAAGGTAATTTTAAAAGAATCTGTTCACAAAAAAATAATAACCCACATCTATTAATGATCTGGGACTTCTGTTGGGAGATGGGAGGCAAAATTCTTCCAAGCATAATTCTTCCAGAAATATTCTGATGTGTCTTGATGATAACTTTCTCCTTCAAAGAGGAAGGCACAAGAGATTCTGATGCTAACCAAGATATTTAGCTGAGGGACTGAAGTAGGGATATGCGTAAAGTCATTATACGAGTCATTATGCACTACTTACTCTGATTATGGATTTAAGGAACAACAAAACTGAGTATATAGCAGGGCCGGGTTCCTAATTTTTTTACTACCACTCTGTGGGCGTGGCTTATTTTTTGGGTGTGGCTTGCCAGCCATGTGACCAGGTGGGCGTGGCTTGCCAGTCATATATTAGTTATTTCAGAGAGATGTTACTACTATTTTTGCTATTTTATACCTTACATGAAAAGCTTTGCATATAAAGTTTGTGTTACACCATGGCAACACAGCAACCTTTATATGCAGAAATGCTATAGTTAAAAGACAAGCAAGTCTCATACAGCATTTTTAGTTTCAGTCATGGATTCCTTAGATGAAAATATTGAGGACTGTTAAAAGAACAGTATCTTTTAACAGTCCTCAATGTTTTCGTCTAAAGAATAACAGTATAAAACTGTATAACATTAACAGTATACATGGTTAAGCTTTCAGAAAACGCCCACTTTGGGAAGCTTTAGGCAAAAGTGAAGGAAAAGTGTCAAATGCGAGCTTCTTATTATTTTCAAGCGAAGGGACAGGGAAAGACTTAATTGTCAGGTTTCTGGGCATGCGCAGAAGAAATTTTTTTAAAAAAATTACATTTTAAAAAAAATGGCGGCGCCCAGGCACTGGCAACCGACCGCACCAGTACTGTGACATCACCAGCGGGCCGCTACCGGTGCTATAGAGTGGACTGCACTGGTAGGAACCCACCACTGGTATATAACCAAATGTCTTAGACTTCCAGAAAGCAGTTCTAAATACACAAGAAAAATTATAAATAAAATTCCATGCCAGGAGAAAAGTGTGAAAAAATATTCAAGATCAGTGGAAGTTCCTTAAAAGAGATACACAAGTGTAAACAATTCCTAGAATGAAAAAAAAGGAGAATAGCATATGAAGCAAATAGCTTAATGACTATTCAAAAACAAAAGTGACTGTATATACCATAGGAGGTAGAAATGAAGTGTACAGGTAGGAATCCTGGAACCCTAGAGATGGAGGCAAGAACACTAACACTTCGTGGTTGGCAAAATATAGAAATAACAATGAAAATCGTTTTTTCAGATACATCTCGTTCCTAATTGAAACTTTTTGTTTATTATTCTCATTTCAAGGCTGTCCAGCTATGTATTATGAATGCTGTTGTGAACCCCTGACAACTGTGATCATCTCCCTTGCAATTTAATTGTATGCATACTACTTGCTGCAGATTTGATTCACAGACTGTCTCAACCACAGCTACTCCTTGCAATCCAGATGAAAGGCTAAGCCTGATTTACAGCTTTATCAGCAAGTACAACTGTAACTGGTTTCATGATTTACAACCAGACTGTTTACTTTCTGCTGGAGCTAGTTAGACTATAAAAGTAAGACAGAAATAAAATAAAAACTAGTTAGAGGCTTCAGCTAAAAATAACAAAATGAAACTTAATAAAGGCAAATGCAAAGTTAGGAGACAGAAATTAAAATAGAGCCTTAGAATGGAAGATAACTGGCTTGTCGTTGTACTGGTGCAAAAATCCATAGAATAATAGCTGAATACAAGCTGAATATGAAGTAGCAGTGTAATGTAACTGAAAAAAGAAAAAGAAAAAAAGGAAGGATGCAATTGTATTTCTCATGAATACAAGAACAATTTTCAAATCACAAGAATTAATAGTTCCATCTTAGTCTGCATTGGTCAATCCCATTTGAAGTATTATGTGGGATTCTGGGAACCATATTTTTAGAAGAAATCATACACATTAGAATCAGTTTCCTGATCACCCTTGTTTCATACTAGGATGATCAGGGGACTAGAAACTAGATCCTATTCAGAGAAATTGAAGAAATGGGAATGTTTAACTATGGGCAGATAACACTTGAGAAGCTATACGAACAGCACTTTTCCAATACCTGAAAGTATGCACCATTCAAAGTTTGTTCTCTATTGCTTCAAAGAGCAGAACATAGATTAATAGATCTAAATTACAGTAAAACAGATTTCATGGATCCAGCCTTGTCTTGGTTAAGGTGCTGGTCTAGAAGTAGGGAGGCCTGAGTACTAGTGTTGTGTTCAGCAAAGGAACCCACTTTGGACCAGTCACTTTCTCTCAGCCCCAGGAAGAAGATAATCAAGCCACTTTTGAAAATATTGCCTAAAAAGCTTTGTGGATTTCTTCATGTAGTCAGCAATATCAGATACTGACTTGAAGGCAAAAACAAAATAAAGCAAAACAAATTCCAACTGATATAAAAATTATAATAGGAGCAATTCGATATTAGCATCAAAAGTTTGATCCTGCTTCAAGAAGCTCTTCATGAAACGGCTAGACAGCCATCTGTTTCAGATACTTTAATCTGAATTTCCGACTGAGCAGGATTGGACTCAATAATCTAAATGGTCCCTTTCAATTCAGGGACTCTGTTTTTACAAATATACTAAGCTGTGTCTGGAGTTAGCCATGAGCAAGCTGTTTCTCAAATGGTTCAGTGTCAGACAACACAGGGAGCTGACCAACCACAGTTTGAGTATCCTCCCTTGTGAGAATAAACAGCAACTGTGTTCGTTTTTTCCTCTCTCCCTCTGTAATGGAATGGGACAGGAAAAAATGGTTTGCATTCTGTATTTTAGCATTTCCACGGTGGGCCTCACTGGAAAAAAAATGACATGCATAAGATTCTTTAGCTATTCATTAAAAGTGAAGCCAAGTTCTTTGGTCCCCACAAATGTCTGGATTTGGTTAAAGTTTGGGGAAGCAAAGAAGGGCTTACATCAAGTTGTCTTAAAGTTCTGTTGTATTTAATAGAATATAGACAGAAAATAATAGAATATATACTGTCAGGACCAGAATTTAACTATCTTCCCATGACATTGTCTGAAATCTTCTTTAGTTGTTTCTTTAAAAAACTTGTCTGGTCAAGCCTTGGATATGGCTACTTTATTCAACAATTTAATAACTGTCATGTTGAAATATGAAGACAAAGTGGCTTGAAATAGGACAGTGAGTTCATACAGCGTATAAGTCATAATGTAGTTTGGTGAACCAAAGTGTTGTGATCTGTAATGTTAGATTATGTCCCAGCATACTATGTAAAGCTAACCAATTGTGATTTATTCAACAAATCACAGTTAAATAAATTATGGTTTAGTGCATGGTGTGAACCAGTCAGTATTTGAAGCCAGTTCACATGAGCACTCACCATATTTTGCTGTGACAGAGGTATGATTTATTGACTTCAATTATTATGAATTTATCATATTTCTACCAGAGCTAGAATTCAATACTTGGATCAGTTTTGCCATGTAATTTTAACCATTCTTCAATGGTTTGGAATCAATCAATTCTTTTTATTTGTATATATTTTGTTGCCAAACTCTCCCATCCCTAATCATTCAGAGGGGAGCCATGTTCAAAGATGTGGTCGATGAAGCAAGAGCCGCCGAATCGTTGGACAACTCTGCAGCCAACATCCGGAGAACCAGCAGAATCCATCGCACCCATTGGCAGACCGATTGGATGACCGAGGTCCCGGAGACAGAGGAGGAATCCGACGACGATCATGTGCACCGCATCCAACAAGAAAGGAGGGTGAGCCTCAGAGACTTTGAGCAAAGGTAGTCCCATTGTTCCGGTTGCCTAGGGGGCCACCCCAGGGCAGCCTGCAAATTTAAAGAAGCTATTTGCCGCCGCTGCCAAAAGCGGGGCCATATAGCAGAGGCTTGCAGAGCCACACAACCATACCTGTACCAGCCTGCCCCATTCCCCTCCAGACCACCCATGGGACCAGGGAGACAAGGTCAGAACTGATCCGGGGGATAGCGGGGCAGGTGAAGAGACAATTGTAATTATCAAGATACCACGGGACTCTACCACACAGTAGATCATTCTGACGCCGGTTAAGGGGAAAAATTCCACATAACTGTGGCCATAGAGGGACTTCCATGAGACATGGAGCTAGACACTGGCTCTGCCTTCACCATTATGGCCTGGGGAACCCTGAAGCAGCTCATGCCGACCATCACAAGGCAACAGCTCCAGCCACAAAATATAAGACTGAATGACTTCCAGGGAAATCCCATTCATGTGCTTGGCTGAGCAGAGGTCCCAATTAGCTTCAAAGATTTCAGAGGGAAGCTGCCATTAACAGTCATCGAAGGACACAGGCCAACCCTGCTTGGAGTGGAATGGCTCAAACCCCTCGGCATCAACATCACCAGACTGAATCAAATCCAAGGGGACAAGCTAGACAAGCTTCTGGCCGACTTCCAGACCATCTTTGATGGGAGTCTAGGTAAATATAAGGACAAGCTCATATCATTTAACCTAGACCCCAGTGTCACCCCCATTAGACTCAAACCCCACAGAGTCCCATTTGCACTCTGACCTAAAGTGTTCGAGCAACTGGACAAATTAATAGCCCAAGGGGTCCTGGAACCTGTTGACCATGCCACATGGGAAACACCCATTGTCACCCCAATGAAGTTATGAACTGGGTGTTGGGGAGATGGCCACAGGAGAAAGAAGGGGAAGAACTTAAAATGTTTAAAACCAAACAGACTGAACTATCTGTGCTTAAAGGCTGCCTGTTGTGGGGGGAGCGAGTTGTTATTCCACAGAGCCTGTGGAGAGGAGTAATAAGGACACTCCACATAGGACACCCTGGAATCGTGTACATGACAGCACTAGCAAGGAGCTACCTGTGATGGCCTAAGTTAGATCAAGACATTACAGAGTAGGTGGTGAGTTGCCTACCATGCCAGGAAACTAGGCCGGCTCCACCGAGGACCACTCCATTTGAATGGGAGACTCCAAAAGGCCCGTGGTCAAGAGTCCACATAGACTTTGCAGGGCCTATGGTGGGGCAAACATTCCTGATAGTGGTGGATGCCTATTCTAAATGGCTGGAAGTGGTCAACATGCATTCATCAATGACTGTAGCCACCATAAGAGCCTTAAGGAAGCTGTTCGCGACCCACGCCCTGCCAGATGTCCTCATATCGGACAACGGCCCACAGCTGACAGCCCAGCACATGGAATCGTCGACCTCAGCATAAGGCATGTGCTCATCTTGCCATTCAGTCTGGCTAGCAACGGCCAAACAGAGAGAATGGTGAGAATGGGACTTAACTAGAATTAACTAGAATGGGCCCAGGGAACTGGCAGGAATGGATTGACCAGTTCTTGTTGGCACAGCACATCACCCCTTGTGCAGCCACTAACCGGAGCCCTGCAGAAATGCTAATGGGACGGAAACTGAGATCCCAACTAGACAGACTTAACCCCACCTATAATCCAGAGACACCTCTGGAGTTCCGCAAACCAACAAGGACAATGTCTATGGGTGATTTAGTTTTTGCACAAAACTTTGCAGGGGACCCTAAATGGGTGAGTGCCACCATAATTGAAATCACCGGTCCCAAATCCTATAAAGTAAAGTTGGATGACGGTCAAGAGTGGCGAAGGCATATCGACCAACTCATAAGCAAGTTGGGAGATTCCCGGCTTTGCCAACCCTAGACCCCAACGACACCCGAAGCCTCAGCGGGAAGCCAGGAGCAACGTAAGTCTATGCTCCACAGGCCATCCAATACCAGTCATCAAGGAGACCCCGGCGAGAACCAAGCCCTAGCTGCAAGACGCCAAGAAACCCTAGTCTCAAGCCCGGAGAGGGATCGCGAACATCTACCTGCCGCCACTGGAGTCCAGCGAAGTCATCTGGGACCGGAGAACAACAACGCAGAGACTTCAGTTGCCATGCCTGGAGGCTGGTTCCAGATTTTTCCACACACCGGAGAAGGAACAGCAACAGGCATGTCCGCTCCAGTCGAAGACTTCCGAGGAACTGAATTGTACAGGCCCAGTAGGACTATCAGGCACCCTGTTTACTTATGGGATTACGTGACTTACTTAAGTTCCTGATTGGACATTCCAGAAACTAAGAGGGGAGGGGTGTTACGTACTGACGTATGGAGCATGGATTTGCATAGCCACCGCTGATTGGCTAATCTAGTGGTGGGAGAAATAAACTGCTGTCAATGGCTAGCAGGCTTCAGGGAAGCCTTTAAAAATGGCTTTCCTGCAGCCTGCCGGCAGTCCGTATTAGTTATAGCTAATAGACAATAAAGTTGCTGAACTGTTCCTGTGACTCGCCTCTTCATTTACGCGCAAATCTAACAATTATGACAATGTCAGGCACTCCAGAAATTCCTTTCAGTGATTTATGATCATTCACAAAAGCTCATTCTCTGACTTTAGCTTGTTCATGTATCCTTAATTTTAATTTGTTATGTAAGGGTTGCTTTGATTGTACTAATTAAAGCAACCCTTATTTATTAATTCTGCAAACATTTCCAATCATTGATCAGAAGACAATAATTTAGTTTTATTGCCAAGGATCAGTTCAGAGAATACTGAAACTCTCAAAAACAGTTTTTCAACGGCACTATGATATATAAAAGTAATATAAAAGATCAGAAATAAAACCTGAGGTTGAAAGAAATCTATTGAATATAGGATGAATTGAGAGTCACTTTAAAGAAAACCACAGCAAGCTTCTATGTTTCAATTAGATCAATTCTTTTACCTATCATGAAGCTATAATATAATTGCTGTCTGAATTCTGGACTCCCTAATCCTCACCATTATATCTGGACTTTAGTGTTTGTATTTTTTTTAATCTGGATTTGGTTATAGATTAAAATCTTTCCTTCTCTGTGCTTCAATTACACATACATCATGAAGACGAGCTTCAAAGTATGAAGATTCATAATACATTCAACATGGCCTGCTGTGAATCTGGGAGTATCATACAATCATTGAGACTGGTAGATACTAAGAGCCTTATCCAATAATCTATGAATTTATCTAATTACTTTAGATCATTTTTAAAGGAATTAGACAAATTCTTAGAGGATTGGATCAGACTCTTAGTGGCTACCAATTTCAATGATTGCATGTTGCTCCTAGATTCACAGCAGGCCATGTTGAATGCATTATGGCGTGCCCATCACCATACCTGATGAAAACAATTTAAGTACACATTATGAAAAAGTAGTACAGTATTCCTTTTTATCAGTTTTGAAAGTCCCCACTTTCAGCTTCATTGGATGACCTCAGGTATAAATGTCAAGATTTTGCAAAAATTTGAAAGAGGTCCTTCACAAAGCATGTTAGTGCTGGTGAATCACCTCTACCTGAAGCCTTTGGAAGACTTACATGGGTACTTCCCAAGACAGTTTCCAATCATCTTTATGTCTGGGAACACAACAGTTCCACTGGGTCTGTCAGCAAAGCAAATTCACAGTGCATGTGCACAGAACAGTTTTTTCCCCGAACGCCATCACTCTGCTAAACAAATAATTCCCTCACCACTGTCAAACTAGTCACTAAGGCTGCATTACTATTACTATTAGTCTTCTCATCGTTCCTATCACCAATCTCCTCCCACTTATGACTGTATGACTGTAACGTTGCTGGTGTCCTTACAATTTATATTAATATTGATTGTTTCCTGATTGCTTATTTGTACCCTATGACAATCATTAAATGTTGTACCTCATGATTCTTGACAAATGTATCTTTTCTTTTATGTACACTGAGAGCATATGCACCAAAGATAAATTCCTTGTGTGTCCAATCACACTTGGCCAATAAAGAATTCTATTCTATTCTATTCTATTCTATTCTATTCTATTCTATTCTATTCTATTCTATTCTATTCTATTCTATTCTATTCTATTCTATTCTATTCTATTCTATTCTATGAACATACTTACACAAAGAGACATGAAGTGTCTCTTTGTTTCAAGAAGTGTTTCACCCTTTCAAATGCTTTGCACAGCCCTATGATTATCTATTAGTTTCTAACCTGCAGACTGTTATTGGCCTCCATTATCTCTCCTTACTTGCTTTTTTCTAAGCTAGAAAGCCACTATATTTTGTTCTCATAAATGAGATATCTTCTTTGGCAGTGGATGTTGGTACTCAAACAAACTGATTAAAATTACTAGAAATCAAATTTAAACCAGGAAGACCTTTCCATTGACTCAAGCTATTTTATAGTTGAACCAATTGCTTGAAAAGGTAAGTTCATTTACATTCTAACCTACATTCTAGGTTTTAAAGCTAGAATGTAGAATGTTGTGTATCAGTAATCCTTAAATAACTATTATGATTTCCCCCCGCTCTATTTCTAATTTGTGCTTTGAAGTTCTTGTTCATCAACTGGCAACATATGTATCCATAAAATCACATTATTTTAGCTAATCTTTATTGTGAAAGGAGGTGTAAGAAATTGCTTTTATTGCCATGAATTGATGTCATCTTAACTTCCTGGACACTGCAGAGATATAAATATTTATTAATTACAGCGATAATTGTGATAAATGTGATATGTGAAATGTGAAAAAACTAATAAAGATATTTTGAAAAAAAATATTTATTAATTAATTTGTATTTAATGGCATTTAATGTTCCTCTTTCGCCTTTCAACAATGTGAACAAATGCTTCATTTGTTCCTGTGGCTGTTTCTTATTTTCTTTATGAAACGTTATTGTATGAATGAAGACAAATATATGTGTGCCAGGATAATGTTGCAGGATCCAATCTGGGTCAGTCACCGCGATCAGAGGTTCTCTCTTACATATTCTGATGTCCCTGAGGATGGGGTCCAGCACAAGTCTGAAAGCTTGGAAGACTAAATCTCTGGTCTGGTGACCAACCCAGATTGGATCCTGTTATTGTATGCTTAGGACACTTTTCCTCAGGAACCAATACATGAGTTTCTCACTGCAGTTCTGCATCCTTTGTTATTCATTGGTTGCATGTTCTTTGTAATTAGGCTAATTGGGTATTATGTTTCCTATTCAAAGAGCCTAGACATCTCAGTAAGCAGATTTTAACAATTGTTGAACATCATAGACAAATGAAGCCAATTGTACCCACTTTCAGCATTTATGCGCCTATATCTTTCTGTGTGGATTAAGCTATACTAATTTGCTCATGTTGAGGACATTGACTCATAATAACAATATCTGGTTTTTCATAACAAGGTCACAATCATATTTATTCATGGCACAGTTAGAATTTGCTAGTGACAATTCATCAACAGTAGTTGCTTGTGTACTACACCCTTATTAATGCTTTTTTCAGTGTGGTGCTCTCCAGATTTTTGAGACTGCAACTCCCAGAAATCATAGCCAACATGACTCATGCAAATTGAGAATTCTGGAAGCTGCAGTCTCAATCCATTTGGAAAACATTAAGTTGGGGAGGGCCAGCTTATTGTAAGGCATATAGTTTATGCTATATATTTGGCCAATCTCTTGTTTGCTATATAATCACTTCTCCATTTAAGAGATTTGCTAAAATTACTGCAAATTAGTTAAAGAGAAAATCACTTTAAATCATATGCTATATGAACAAAAATATATAGAAATGTAAAATTATTTATGAAAAATAGTGTATTGGGTTGCAATTGTTATTGGTTAATTGAGCAATGCCTGTGATATTTTATTGTTTCTCAGTTCCCTGTGTCTGCCTATATATGCTGTAGGAATTCTTACAGATCCCCTGGAATTACTACTTCTACAAGTTTTAGTAAAGCAAGCAGCAGGAAACCTTACTCTTGACTCTAGTGTCTTTTGTTCGAGTGGTACAAAATACACAACAGAAATTCCTTAAAAGCATTTCTCAAGCAAGACAGATTTTCTATAACATTTTGCTAAAATCTCTTCACAGGAAGCAGTTTACTCAGTCTAAAAATTAATTTCAAGAAACATGACTGACCACTGAGTAATTTTTACAGTAGTTTTTGCACAGCCTTTTGTGGTAAACAGTGTTGCTAGCTGAACAGAAGAGTGACTAGACTTCACAATGAATAGGCCTACAGGCAAGTTCTAAAATACCTCATTGCCCAACACTACGCTAGAATTCTTTTATTATGAACACAGCACATAAAATTCCTAGCCAGTCACCACACTAGAACCATAAAGAAGCCCAGTTCTATTTAAAATCTTCAGCATTCCTGAAAACCAGAAACCTTCTTCTGAAAATATTTATTTATTTTATTTATTTATTTTATTTTGTTATTCTTATATGCCGCCCAACTCCCGAAGGACTCAGGGCGGCGTACAACAAAGAGAAATACAGCTGTTTATGTCAATAGAAAATTATGTATATGTATTACATAATACATAATTATGTATTATATATATGTATTGTGTATATGTCATTACTAAGACAACCTATGTTTTAAATATGCACGGAATATAGCACTCTTCTTCCTTCCATTTTAATAATGGCAAATAGGGGGGGGGGGAATTTCCTAAAGCTTCATTGGTAGCTCTACTGTTTACGAAAATGGAAGCCAGGAGATTGCTGTGTTTATCCATTCCTGGGCTCAGATGAGCACCATTGACTCCATTACTATAATATTAGTATTTTCTCTTCGTATAAAGTATACGAGAACATCAGATGCAGTCTAAGAATATGCATATGTTTCAGGTTTTAGATATTTGTCATCTGCTATACTACTTATCAGGGGTGAAATTAAAAAAATTTCCCTACCGGTTCTGTGGGTGTGGCTTGGTGAGCGTGGCAGGGGAAGGATATTGCAAAATCTCCATTCCCACCCCATTCTGGGGCCAGCCAGAGGTGGTGTTTGCCAGTTCTCCGAACTACTCAAAATTTCCGCTACTAGTTCTCCAGAACCTGCTGATTTTCACCCCTGTTACTTATAATGTTCTGAAGCTTCCCTTGTATCTCTGACACATCCATGAAAGGATGTGGTAAATCTTTTTATTTATCATGCTTCTTCCCAGAATAATGCCAAAAGGTTAAAAAGTACCCCCTCTCCCCAAATTCACTATATTTTTACCTCCTTTCTTCAACAGCATAGTGGTGTATGTTGTGTGGTGTTGTACTTTGAAATGAATGTGTAATTCTTGTCCACTTAACGTGAAAATCATCTACAACTAGAACACATGTTTAAAAAATGCAGGAGATGGATAACCTTATGATGAACAAGTACATATATTATTTGGGATTTTAGGATAAAAGATTGAGAATAGAGGGTAAAAAAATTGCTTTTGCATGTATATTTATGACAATTTCTTAAAAATAAAAAGGCAATTTATTTTTTCACCTAAAAAGAGGTACGAGACCTGACAAAAATGAACAAAAAGGATAGGCCTTCTTGAGACGAATGTGTACTAGCACCACTTTTAATGGTGCCAGGAACACCCCATTCTTCAAGGATTATTTACCCATCTCAGGACATACCCACATGTCACCTCCTGGATGGCCTTGACCAATCAGGAGAGGCATGGATCTAATTAACAGGTGACTGTGCTTATACTACAGAGCATTCTATCTACTTCCTCAGATCAAATTATTCCCAGATAAGTGGTAAGTCCACTCCCTAGGCATCTCCAAAGGTCGTCTCACAATCAGGAGGTTCGATCCTAGGTAGAGGCAGATATAGGGTCTCCTGCTTGGGCAGGGGGTTGGACTAGATGACCTGCAAGGTCCCTTCCAACTCTGTTAATCTATCTATCTATTTACTTGCACCTCACTTGAGTTCCAACTGTGAAAGAAACCAAGTGATTTTATCTGCCAGGTGTGCTGAAAATTCCTCAGTGCAGCCCTTCTTTTTTTTTAAAAAAAAAGGGGGGGAGCAATCAAACTTGACTAGATTGCCCCATCAATAGTAATGGCTGTAAGTTTAAATAGTTATATGCTAACTGGATGGATTAGTCCTTAGTTCCTAGCCAAAACTAGACAAGTCTGGATGCAACCATATCCATAGTAATTCCAGAGGGCTCTGATTGTTCCAGATATTCTGGAATATGACTGAGATGTCAATTGCTACTTGTACCACCTAAGCAAAAATACTTTTTAACCTTGTCCTTTACATTACTTGAAATATATTCATTTCTTTGATTGAGAAGAGGATGCAACCAGCATACATTTCAGATTTCTAGGATCTTAATCTGCATTTCCATGAGATCGGAATAGGCATTGTACTGTGAAAATTATTAGTAAGCAGCAACTGGATAGTGTTACTGTTTTCACATTCTGTTTGTGGCCTTTAAAGAATGCTGAATTGGAGGGCTTTAATCTAAATCAGATCCTGAAGATGAAACTCAAATACTTTGGCCACCTAATGAGAAGGAAGGACTCACTGGAGAAGAGCCTAATGCTGGGAAAGATTGAGGGCAAAAGAAGAAGGGGACGACAGAGAATGAGGTGGTTGGATGGAGTCACTGAAGCAGTAGGCGTGAGCTTAAATGGACTCCAGAGGATGGTAGAGAACAGGAAGGCCTGGAGGAACGTTGTCCATGGGGTCACGATCGGTTGGACACGACTTCGCAACTAACAACAACAATCTAAATCAATAGGAATCTTCTAACATTCTTATATCAGATTAGAGACTAAGCCCATTCATTGGGCAGTACAAATTGCAGTTATCTTTGGGTACTTCCTGGCTATTTATTCTTTTACTCAATCTATTTTTCTTACATAGTCAATAAAACAATTTAATATAAATCAAATTGCACAAAAACTATTGTATCATACTGTTTGTGGGAAGAGCTGAAAACATGTACAAACCTTATGTTACAATCACTTTTAGCTACCATTGGAAGTTATAATGGCATTGAAAAAAGTTACTTACAACTGGTCTTTACCCTTATGACCACTGCAGTATCCCATGGTCGCTTCATCTAAATTCAAGCACTTGGCAGTTGGCATGTATTTTTGAGAGTTTCAGCATCACAGGGTCATGAGATCACAATTTGCGACCTTCCTAGCTGGATTCTGACAAGCAAAGTCAATAGTCAAGGCTGGATTCACTTAATAGCAATAGCACTTAGACTTATATACCGCTTCACAGTGCTTTACCACCCTCTCTAAGTGGTTTACAGAGTCAGCATATTGCTCCCAACAATTTGGGTTCTCATTTTACCGACCTCGGAAGGATGGAAGGCTGAGTCAACCTTGAGCCAGAGAGACTCGAACTACTGGCAGCCAGCAGTCAACAGAAGTAGCCTACAGTATTGCATTCTAACCACTGTGCCACCCCGGCTCAATCACTTAATAACTGTGTGATTCACATTAAGTCAACTGAATTGATTCATTTAACAGCCATGGCAAAAATGGTTGTAAAACAGGTTGCAACTCACTTAACAACTGTGTTGCTTATCAAGGGATATTCTGGTCCCAATTGTGATCATAAGTCAAGGTCTTACCTGTACTGTAATTCTAGCATTAGAGAACCAAAGAGAGTATCTCTTCTCTGTTTTATCACACTCTAGACTGTGTCATTTCCCTCCCAGGTTATAGCAATAGCAATAGCACTTAGACTTATATACCGCTTCATAGTGCTTTACAGCCCTCTCTAAGCGGTTTACAGAGTTCAGCATATTGCCCCCAACAATCTGGGTCCTCATTTTACCGACCTCAGAAGGATGGAAGGCTGAGTCAACCTTGAGCCGGTGAGATTTGAACAGCTGAACTGCTGAACTAGCAGTAGCCTACAGTGCTGCATTTAACCACTGCACCATCTCGGCTCTTTTTATGGTTATGGTTCTCCTTTCATTCTTTTTCCTTTTGTACAGGGCCTATTGGGTCATGAGATGATAGGTAATTATTATTTTTAATATGCTTAGAATAGATGTTTGATAAGCTCTCTAAATTGTTAATAATGATGAATGATAATTTATGGGAAAATTTCAGTTACTATGATTGTGACTAGATAATTTGGAATGTTAGAAAATGGACTTTCTTCTCCTGCAGATTCTGCCCTGATAACAATATTTTGACAGTCTAGTCATGGGAATAATAAGATCAGACATTCCATTAAGTTGGCTTCCTGTTGGTTCCCTGCTCTTTTCCCCAAAACCAGCTTCTCTAACCTTCAGAAGGGCATAGATGAACAAAAACATGTTTCTCCTCAGTCCTGCACACAGCAACTCTGCTTTCAAAATTCAGAATTCCCACTGGCATTCAGAAACATCAGTATCGGTGAAAGAAAGAAAAAAAATATGCAGTAGCAGATATGTATCCTCAAAGTATGTCTGAAAAAGAGAAATGAGGAAAACCTTCTCAAAATTGATTAGCTGAATTTGTCTTTTGTTATAAAACACTTAATATTGTCATTCAAGTTATCACAGTCTAATATGAAAAGCTTTATCTTCATTCAGCGTGTTTAACCATAGAACACAGGTAGATATTATGGGCTGGGGGTTGGGAACTGCATTTGGATAATGAAGCTAAGGGGCTGAAAATGTATCATGTAAAAAGATTTTATCTTGTTCTGTGATATTTTTCCCCCATCTTTAAATAGAAGGTGGAATATGTTCAGTACATTCGTACAACTCTAGGATCTGCTTGGATGGGAAATTCTTCCTGACCATTCTATGCTATCTGGAAGGGAGAAGCAAGATATAAATATAAGGACTAATTAATTTATTTATGGCAAGGGTACCCAACCCCCAGTCCGTGGACCAGTACTGCTCCACGGCATGCCAGCAACCAGGCTGTGCAAACAACCGAAGCTCCATCCAAGCAGTACATGAAATCACGCCCCCTCTGGTCCACAGGAAAAACTCTCCATGGAACTGGTCATTGGTGGTCAAAAGGTTGGGGACTGCTGATTTATGGCACCTGAAGACTGGTTTTTTTTTTCTATTGTACTTTGGTGTAGTTACATATTGGGACTGGGTTTTGAGAGAGAAGTGCTGTTTCTCCATAAAAGCTGTTTTTTCACAGTCTAAGACCATAATAAAATTACCTACTGTTTTTCAGGAAGCTAACACTGAAATTCATGCTGGTATTTCTGGAGCTGCAAGAGGCAGAAACATGGTGAGTGCTGCATGAGGTCTATAAGTCATGGATTGCTCACCCCTTTTCTAAGTCAAAATGTAAATGCATTGCTAGCTGAGAACCATAAAATTAAAGGCTAGCTATTTAATAGCATAATAAACCTTTTCCCCATCTAGTAGCAGGCATTCACAGTTACAGTTCATTACAGTATGCTTCTTAGCTCTAATTGTCCCTCTTCACACATTTAAAATTCAGTAACCATCATCTAACGTTTAATATCCACAAAGTTAAACTGGTAGAGTGACTCATCATTAAAGACCAAAGTCATTATATCTGATGTTTCTAGGACCACCGCAAAATCTGCAAGGTCCCTTCCAACTCTGTTAATCTGTTAAAATGTCTTGAATAGTGGATCAGCTGCTACAAAGCAAAAAATAGTTGCAGCTATTCGATTCGGAGTACCATAGTATTAATTACATGGGTTAGAAAACAAAGAGTGACTCAACAATGCCCTAGGTAGCATTGCATTTATATTTAAAGTCCAAATCTTGTGTCTGTGGTTGTGCTCGACATCTGTGATGTTCATGAGATTTAATTGTTACCATCCACTCTTAAGATCTGATGGCTCAACTATGCCTAAAAGGTAGCTAAAGATGAATGATATTCTTTTCCCTTTCTGAAATATTTTAAACCAGATGATACAACTTGCAGAACTTTAGATAATACTGAGCCACATTATCTAAATCACCATTAGCCAAGGGACTCTGCAGGGTGATTTTTTTAAAAGGCATATTGGTGGCTGTGATTGTGCAAAGCTCTGTCCCTTTTTTACATACCTTGCATGTGCTATGTATTTAAGAAGGGATGGGGCTTTAATCCCACACTTGCAAGCACCATCTTGATTTTTTAAAATGTATTTGGTGTTTCTCTCCCTGGGGAGGCCTTTCTGGTTGCCATGCTTTCTGTAGCGATTGGGCATTTTATTCAGCAATATTAGGAAAGAAAGAGGTTGTCTATTCCTGCATTTCACTAAAGTCAAAAGGGAAGAACTACCTTAGTTATTTTAGCAAACTGCTCTGAAAGCCTTTATCAATAGAAGAACAATTAAAAAGTATTGAATGAATAAATATTAAATAAAATTGCCTCTTTAATCTGTCTTTCTTAATGAGGAAAAAAGATAACATGTTTTCCTTAAAGTTGAAAAGGGTGAAGTAAAGAAAAAAAAGTAAGCCGGAAACTAGCAAGGTAAGAAAGGTTTAAGAACTTGCTTTTCCCTTTCCTCACCCCATCTTCACTTTTTTAAAAATTAAAAACACAAACTAATGATAGAATCACAGAACTTCCTTGCATGCATATCTTAAATCAAATACTGAAAACAGGATATAGAAGAATGAAAGTAGAATAATAAACATTAAATATAGGTTTGTATAACATTTTCTTCCTGAAAAAATAATTATAATAAAATATAGCACACACATATAAAGGTTCTGTTTAGGGAATACAGTAATCCCTCGCTATATCACGGTTCACCTTTCACGGTCTCGCTGCTTCACGGATTTGCATCGTGCATTGTGTTCTGCATTCTGATTGGCTGATTGGTAAAATAGCTTGCCAAGAGCAGTGAAATACACGTGAGGCCAGGGGTGAAATCCTCCCGGTTCGCACAGCTCAACAACCTGGTGGCGTTCGCGTCGCGGGGCTTCCCCCGCCCACCTGGATGTCGGCATCTGCGTTCTTTTGCCCTCTGAGCATGCGCAAAGCTGAAGTTACTACTTCACGGATTTCGCCTATCACGGGTTCTTTTTGGAACGTAACCCCAGCGAAAAACGAGGGATCACTGTAGTTTAATTATAAAAATGAAATGCATTTAAGGGTTAATAAACAATTTAATTTATATAATTCTAGTGTTGGCTTCATGATATAAATGAGGCAAAACAATATTAGTTCAATAATGCATTTGGATATAGTGTTATGCCAATGAAAGTTGTTCCATACTTGTTTGTTTGAGGGTGAGTTCCCAAAATGTCTCCCAAATGTTATTCTGCTATCCCATTATCACCATTAAATTCTATTGTATGGGCAGAAAGATTAACAGTACTAAATTGCCATTATACCACTATTTTGTCAATTCTGTGTATGACAGCAGGCTTTGTGATTGGTGGACAACAATGAGATTGCTTGGGAATGACTGTTGATTGTTGATATGTTATCTCTGGTTTTGGGGATGATATTAGTTTTCTTATTGTTTTGCTGGTGTAACTTGTAGCTATGTAGACTAGTCAATACTATTCTGATATACCAGCCATCAACATAAAAGCTTGTGTCAATATATCTCAGTTTAAAATGTTGTAGTCTAATAGTTGATTATTGCTTTTATCATGTCATGCAGGATAAGTCAGGATTAATTACAGTTAAATAACTGAAGGATAATTATAACTACTTTGTTGCTCTGTAATATTTGATGTGGACATGGTAGAATGCTACCCGGAGAACCTAAACAGCATCCAACATTCGTCTTAGAAAATGGAATCAGGTTTTTTTCAAAGCTATCTCAGAATTGTTGCGTTGATTGTGTATTTTTCCACTTCAGATGCTGCTGCTTGTTTCAAAATCTTTTAAGTAAATATAAATTAATAGATGTTTAAAATTGTATGCACAATGAAGAGATTAGTAACCCTAGTCATAATATCTCCCTGGGTGCAGGCCAGATGTTACATTCTGATACACTTGGACAACCCCAGTTACATCCACTTTATTTGGGAATCCTGCAACATTTGGATTTTTACCAAATACAAAACTAACTAAATGCTTCATCTCTTCCATCAGTGGATTGAGGTTAGCAAAGTTCACCCTATGTCAGACATATATTTCTTTAATTCTGTCTTTCTCTTTTTCCGTTTATTCTTTCATTCCTGCATAACGTGGAAAAAACCAGTTTGATGTAATAGTTACGACATCAGGCTGGAAACCAGGAGACTGTGAGTTCTAGTCCCACCTTAGGCATGAAAGCTATCTGGGTGACTCTGGGCCAATCACTCCCTCTCACTTCTCAGCTCAACCTTCCTCACAGAGTAGTTATTGCGGGGAGAATAAGAGGAGGAAAGTGTATCAGGTATGTTCACCACCTTGAGTTGAATAAATTAAAGAAAAATAAAAAGTAATATACAAAGCCAAGTATTACCTATGGCAGGGGTACCCAACCCGTGGGCCTTGACCCACTAGTGGGCCATGAGGGTATTGCAGCCAGGCTGCAGAAATGGCCGGCGAGTACATGCGCACGTGCATCCTCACTTGCGCGAGCAGCATGCACGTGTGTGCAAGTGCTCCATTTGTATGAACGGCAGGTGCGCCTGCATGTTGCTCGCGCAAATGGAGCTGTGTGCACATGCGCGTGCTTGCCAACCGCTCACGTGGAACCATCCCCCCCACTGGTCAGAAAGATTGGATAACTCTGACCTATGGCACATACCTATATAACTAAATAACCATCAAAACAATCCCATATCCAGAAGTAAGGATCATTTATTTCAATTTCATGGTAAGTGTATAGTTATATAAGATGGTTAACTTGTAATATTCTAATGCCTGATAGAACTAAGTACTATCATGGTTCAGCCACAAGGAATAATTAGAAATCGTTCTTACAATATTTATTTAAACAAATATTTGTACTGTTATAATCTCCCTTTGATAGCTATAATAATAATCAATGACTACTTATATGGCATGGTTTCTATGATACTAAGTTAGTGCTAAATGAAAAATAAACTAAAGTTACACTGTTCCATGAAAACCCCTGCCATTTGCAGATGTAAATACTGCTAATTACTTTCCCAATTTTTCTAGAAAATTATAGCTCAGGAGAAAGAGAAATGAAGGACCTACCCTAAAATCTTTGTAGGCATTATACATTTTTCTGATTCTCATTATTAAGCTAAATAACTAACTGACATAAACTGGTATACAAATTTAAAAGTTATAAAGGCATCACAAATTCTTTGGCCTTTTGTTTACATTATTGTTTAGCTTCATTGAAAATAAATGGTATACTAAACCATGGTTGCCTAATTTACAAGATTCCTTCCTTCCTTCCTTCCTTCCTTCCTTCCTTCCTTCCTTCCTTCCTTCCTTAATCCTTGTAATGAGAAAATGAAACATGTTGCTTAAAGAAATATAACTCTAATCTCATCCTCTTATCTGTATTCCTGAGGAAGGGGTTATAGAATGGAAATGGCTGAGGGTCCAGTGGTCTCCAACTTTCAGCTAAGAGGGAGACAATTGGGACCCAAGGAGGAAAGGAAAAATCAGACTGAAGACTCTGTGTCTTTATATAAATATATTTTGGCCTCACATTCCACACATAATAAAACTCCTGGAGAAACATACGTAGTTCCTATTGCAGATTAAAGAATGCTCAGGCAACCTGCCTGTTCTTAACACAGTATCTTATTTTCTCTACTTTGTTTTGTCATGTGCCGCATATTCTTTCATGGTACGTACTGAAAGAAAAAAAATATTCTATATATGTTTATTATGTTTATCATATTTCTATAGGTGCATACTGGCAGTTGTAATACATCAGCATCTAACTTTCACCTTTGAGATTCTCATTTTGAGGCCAAAGATTTTATTGGTCATGTAGAGGTTTGGGCCATCATTCCTTTAGCACTGCATTTTTATACTTGTTTTTCAAATATATTTTTCCCATGTATGTCAGTCCTCTATGAATCAAAGATTGGGGTATCTCTTTTCTCCTGTTTGGGAAACTACTAGTAGTAGAGTTTTCCAGATCAAATTGTCAGCAAACCAGTTTATTAAATTTTAATCACTTCTATTCAGTTTTGTAATGCATACAGGTAATCCTCGATTTATGACCACAATTGATTTCAAAATATCTATTGCTGATTTGTTAAGTGAGTTTTGCTCCATTTTACAACCTTTCTTGCCACGGTTGTTAAGTGAATCACTGCAGTTAGTAACACGGTTGTTAAGTGAATCTGCCTTTCCCTTTGACTTTGCTTGTCAGAAGGTCACAAAAGGTGATCACATGACACCGGGACACTGCAACTGTCATAAATATGAGTCAATTGCCAAGTATCTGAATTTTGACCATGTGACCATGAAAGATGCCGCAATGGTTGTAATTGTGAAAAATGGTGATAAGTCACTTTTTTCAGTGCCATTGTAACTTTGAACAGTCACCAAACGAACTGTTGTAAGTCAAGGACGACTTGTAGTGAAAGTTCTTAACCTGAATTTTCTCTCCTTAAATACAGTAACTACCGTCAATCCTCCCAAAGCTTTGTTCCACTGGTAGAATTGAGATTACCAAGAAACATCTACAATTCCTTAAAAACAGTATTAAGCACCAATTGGAAATCCTCGCCATGATTCTTTGAAAGAAAACAACAACTGGAAGACAGGTCGGGACATGTTTGTGTGTTCCATGTATCAAGCAGCTGTCACAAGCAGGTTATAACTTCAGGTTCGGCCCAATTGGTCTATTGTTCTCTCTGTCATCATGTGAGAAAAGCCTATTGTCAGTATTGCACCTAGATATTTTATCCAAGGGATCTTGGTCTGTGAAACTATTGTCAAGTCTAACTGAGCCAAGTTTGTCCCTTTTCCATTATTAATTGAAAGCAGGAAGAATAGAGGGTAGTTTTCTATTTGTGATCAGTGAATAAATGTTTCTCTTTCCAGGTGTACTCCTACCCATGTTCTGCCATTATCCTTCTTTTTCAGACTTCTCCCATTTTAGTCCTTCTTTATATTTGTTAAATTGGTTAAAATCGTACAATGAGGGTGGATCAGTAGTGGGTTCTAAAACCCTTTATTACCAGTTCGCGTTCGCGTGCAACGCTTCTGCACATGTGCACAAGCGCACAAGCGTTCCGGGTGGGTGGGCGGAACCTCCTGCTGCCGGCGCTACCGGTTCTTAGAACCGGGCCGAACCGGGAGCAACCCACTGCTGGGGTGGATATATTACCTAAATGCTTGGGTTTTTGTCACCAAATTATAAAGTTAAATGGTGAGTTGTAGGAATTGTTATCCATGAACTACATGGATCTGTGTACTGTTTATATCTAACGTTCTGGAAAATGGATCTGTGTTTCAAGGAACCAAGAAAAATTCTCCTTGAAGATGCTAATTAGTTATATAGCATAGTTCTAAATCTTGATTGTTAGTATTAGAATACATTCAAAATAAGCAAGATAATAAGAGAATGCACTGGCATTATAAGGGTACGGATTACTTTACATACACTCAGGTATGGGTTTTTCTGTATATTATTTTTAATGTAAACTAGTAGTTATAACTAAACTAGTAGTTTTTGCTGGCCAAGTCATCTTTTGATGCTCATTAAAAATCGTTTCCTTATAAAGGGAATATATGGTTTATTCCATCTCAAAATCCAAGCAAAGCAGGCTTTGTTCTCACCAGTGAAGATAAAAACATTTCTGGGTATCTTTAGTAAATACAAAACAATAAAACAACACATTACAGGTAATTCTAGATTTACGATTGTAATTGAGCCCACAATATGACCAAAGACATCATAAAACTGGTCACCATGTGACTGGACATGATTTTATGACCTTTTTTGCCATAGTTGTTAAGTGAACACCACAGTCATTAAGTGAACCCATTGTTCATTATGGGCAGTTTTTGCCAGAAACCAGAAGTAAATCGTAGTCATATGACCATGAGGAGTCAGATGTCAAAACTTTACAAATATAGATACAGTTATAGTTGCAACTATATACATTAGCACCACTTGCATCAATATTGTATATTTATATCAAGCACTACTTATACTACTAATACTTGTATCAAGCATACTTACGGTACATCTATAGTTCCCTCATTTCCTCCCTGGCCACCATATGTGCTTCTTTCTAGCTGACCTATCCACAGTACAGTAGTTATGATATATTTGATTTAACATCTGACCTCTTAATATGGGTTGGTCCTCACAGCTCTGGTAGTTGTTCAAGGGCAAAAAATCTTGTTCTTTCAAGATGGTCCCAAATATCTCTTCTTCATCCCACTTCTTACTTCCTTGTCCCTGCCAGTCAATCCAATACCATTTACTAATTGCAACGCCTTTTAAGTATTATTTGCTGATTCTTTTCTTTCACTGTTGTATGAAATTCTGACTTTGCTTAATTTTATTCCTTTTCTTTATTTCCTTCCACATATTATTTTCCCCTTTAAAGTTTTGAGAAAATATAGTTTATATATTTGAATGCACATTCTTATTAAATAACATCAGAGAAAAGATTCTGATATATCTCATACAGCATCACAACACAGTGTGCATTTTCTGTTTCAAATATTATATATACAGTATGTCTGACCAGTTTTCCAAACTGAAGCACACTGAGAAACCCAGAAAGTGTAATTGCAGTTGTAGAACCATGAACTAGTTCAAGCTCAATGAAGCAGAATGGTATGTTAACCTTAGCAAGTTTTCTTCTGAATCTTTTGTACTACTCTACATCTTTCCCCTTGAGGGGAAAAATATCACTGCTGAGGTCTCAAATAGCTAATGGAATCAATAGAAGAAAATATATGTAGCTTAGATTTGAACTGTGGAGTCTTTGGTGCTCTCTGTGCTTGGTTGTTTGCCTGCAGATGACTAGGTAAAATCACTACTACAAGTGAGTGTGGGGTTTACCCGTTTATATACAGTAGCTTGCCCTGTCAGAGTTGGTGAGGTGTGTAGGCTGTTGGAGAGGATGTGTTTTAATCTTATTGTTTCTTTTATTGCCCCTGTAAAATGGTGTCTAAATGTGTTTTATCCAGTGGCGGGTTGCCGTCTTACTGGTGCGCTGCGTGCGCATCTCCAAATTTTGGGGGGCGCTCGCTACGCGTGCGTGCCCCCTCGTGTGATTTTGCTTCTGCGCATGTGCGGAAGCAAAATCGCGCCGAAATCTTACGAGGGGACGCGTGTGTGAGAGATTTTGGCGCGATTTTGCTTCCGAGCATGCACAGAAATGAAATCTCACTGAAATCTCGTGCGTGTGCACGTCCCCTCGCGAGATTTTGGCACAATTTTGCTTCCGCGCATGCGCAGAAGCAAAATTGATCCAAAATCACCGGGAAAAAATGGTGATGTGCGCAATGGACCGGCAGAGAGGGCTCCAGAGCAGTTGCGCAATCCGCCACTCCCTACCGGAGCTGTGCACTGGGCAGCTCCGGCAGGAACCCACCTCTCGTTTTATCTCTATGTGTTGGTTGATAGGTGGCTGATTTGTCTCAATGCCAGACATCAAGGAATTCCCTAGCATTTTTTGATTTAGCTTGGTCTAGGATGCTCACAGTCTCCCACTTGAAACTATGGTTGAGTCCTTCCATGTGTTGTGAGGTTAAGGAGTTTTCATCATCTCTTCTGACTGCTAGTTGGTGTTCATGGATGTGCTCTGCTAGTCTTCTGCCTGTCAGTCCTATATAAGGCTGTTACAGTCTTTACACTCTATGTTATAGATGACACCTGTTTTTTTCTTCTTGGGCTGCTGGGTCTTTTGATTTACTTAAGATGTTTTGGGATGCTTTTGTTGGTTGTTATGCTACTGCAATGCCATGTGGTTGTAATAGTCTATTGTTTCTGAGATGTTTTTAATGTATGGCAGTGTTATTCTTTTCAGAACTTGCATTGGTTGCACTGTAGTGGGCTGAATGGTCAGGCACTTTTCAATAAAATGATATGGGTATCCATTTTGTTGGAAGAACATATATAGGCATCTGTTTCCTTCTGTTGTTCTGAATTGCAATAGTATGTTTGTACTTATCTGAATAATCTTACACAATTTCTCTTGTGGGAGGGTGGGTTCAGGGGTGGGTTCTAACTTACCTCGCCGCTGGTTCACTTCCTCCCGCACCGCGTGGCTGTGCTCGCATTGCTTGCCGTGTGGCCGTGCGTGCGCATGCACACTGCCAAAAACTCAGCTTCTGCGCATGCGCAGAAGCAAAAATCAGCTTTTGCGCATGCACAGAAGCCTAAAACAAGATGGTGGTGCCCATGGACCGACACCGACAGAACCGGCTCCATGACACCACCGGTTTACTAATGGTTCTAAAGAACCGGTTAGAACCGGTAGGAACCCACCTCTGGATGGGTTGTTACTTTGGTAATGAAGCACCTGGATAGTGTGAGTTGTTCTTGATAGATTTTATTTTCAATGTGTCTCTTGATGTTTTCAGCTTGAGGGATACCCAGATATTTGTAGTGATTCATCCAGATTCTTTGTTATTTCCATAGCAATCTTGATTCCTTCAGTTTTTTTCTTCTTCTTCTTCCTCCTCCTCTTCTTCTGTTTTTTTTTCTTCTGCTGCTGCTGCTTCTGCTTCTGCATGCACATCAAACTTTAGACTGCCAAAATGAAGCCACCTTCTTGACTTTGTCGTTTTCACTATTTTTCCCCATTTAATGGTGAACACGACACATTTATCCAATCTAAATTCAATTGCAATATTTTGGCTAAATATATATGGACAGTGTTGAGCAACAATTCTATTTCAGATGGTGTTTTTACATGTAGCTTCAAATCATCCATGTAAAGGAGGTGGAATAGCCTGGCAGATGTTTTTTTATGTTTGATAGTCATGGTCTGAGTTATTCAATATTGTCGACAGAGGAATCAATGCAATGACAAACAGTAGTGGTGATAGTGAGTCTCCTTGGAAGATTCCTCTCTTGATATTAACCTCTCCCAATTTATCACCATTGACCAGCAACCGTGTCTTCCATTGTGCCATTGATCTTTGTACAAAGCTTCTGATGTTTCTACTGACTCCTGTTATTTCTAAGCACTTGATTATCCAATCATTTGGCAGGAAGTTGAATGCCTTCTTATAATCAATCCAAGCTACAGTACATTCAAGTTGATCTTCCTTCTCTTGACGTTTTCCAAAATTATCTTGTCAATTAGTTCATCTTTTGTTCCTATGCGGTTTCCTTTTTTTCTCACGTAGAAAAAGCTTGTTTTCAACTACAGTAGATGCTATAAGACTGCATCAGCTACCACACTAGTTAGTAATTTGAAAGTTGTTGGTAAGCAAGTAATTGGCCTGTAGTTGCCTGGTGCTGCCTCTTTTGCTGGCTCATTATCAGGTAGGTTTTGTCAGATGTTAACCACTCTTCTATTTGAGCTCCTTGCAGTTTTTATTTTATTATTTTTATTTATTTGTCAAACATGTATAGAATAGTAATAGTTTGTATAAACATAAGTAAAAAGTAACGATAAAAGAGGACAATAGGACAGTAGGACAGGGACGGTAGGCACAGTGGTGCGCTTATGCACGCCCCTTATAGACCTCTTAGAAACGGGGAGTGGTCAACTGTAGATAGTCTAAGGTTAAAGTTTTTGGGGTTTGGGGAAGAAACTACAGAGTCAGGTAGTGCATTCTTCTTCTTCTTGTTGTTGTTAAACTGCTTGGAAATGAGTGGGTCAGATATTTCCACCAAAAACCTTGCAGTTCATCTTCACCTGGTGCTAGAATATAATTCTTGATCTTCCTTGCCCTGTTTGCCACCATTTCTGCTGTTATTACAATTTTTTTCATTTCAGCGTCTTTTTATTCTTATCCACCTCCTTTAAACAAGCTGCGTCCTTGTGGTATTTCTTTGGGTTATCCCAGAACTGCACTGTTTCTTCCTTGTCAGGTGTTGACTGATTCATTGCATACTTTGTGGTTGTTATTGTTATAGTTTGTGTCCCACCTTTATTATTTTGGGCTCTGGTGGTGCAGTGGTTCTCACAATCTGCAGTTCGATCCTGAGGGGACTCGAGGTTGACTCAGCCTTCTATCCTTCCAAGGTTGGTAAAATGAGGACCCAAATTGTTGGGGGCAATATGTGACATTGTAAATCACTCAAAGAGTGCTATAAAGCACTATGGAGCAGTATATAAACCTAAGGGCTATTGCTATTTTACAAATAACTCAAAGCAGTGAACATATTCATACCTTCCTCCTATTTTTTGCACAACAACCCTGTCAGGTGAGTTGTGTTGACAGATTGGCCCAAAACCAAACCCACTTTGGTTTCATAATTAAGATGGGACTTGAACTCATGATCTCCCACTTTCCAGCCTGGTGCCTAGACCAAATTGGTTCTCCATAATGTATTTATGGTAGATTGGCTCTGGAGATGGGTTGATCACTTCAACTGATCCAGAATGTGGTTGCATGATTTTTGCCCAAAATCCGATTTGAAGCAGTTCTCACTTTGTACAAGATTCATTACAAAATGTTGGTTGTCACCTTTAAACCTAAGTGCATCAAAGCTCCGGTACCTAATGGACTGCCTGTTACCAGAAGAGCCTTCATTTAGTCAGCTGATACTTTTGTTCTTAATAATGCTAAGCAGTTCAGTCCAATGTCAGTTGAAAATCTGCCAGCTTAAGACTTCCAAAGGAGAAATCTCATTGCAAATAAAATTTGTGAATATGACCATCATGATTAAGAATATCTAAAAGGACATTTTGGTACTTGATTTTTTTCAGTAACCAGTTTCTTGGACTATTGTCTCTGCTCTGCCTTTGATTTCTCACTTGCAATTCAATCTCATGTAGCAAACTACTCCACAGAGATAGGATACAAATGCAACAAAAAAGTAATTGCTATTGTTAGGGTTGATGTATGTCTTTACTTAAGGTTGTAACTTTGTGGGGGTTGTCTTTATGTTTTCTGGTTTCAATTTTTAGGAGGAGCTTCCTATAGAGCAGAATTACTGCTATAACTAATTATATGCAACATACACAGATGTAGAATTGCTTTTGCTGCAGTGCTTGAAACTTTTTACACACTCATTTCCCTACTTTTTACTCTGGAAAAAATGCTTTTACATGTTTTTCTTCTGCAAATACAGAGACCACCCACCCACCTTTTTTTTAATAAACTGAAAGTTGATCGATTGGTTGTGACAGGAATTGAACAACCAGCTTCTTGCCCAACATTGTTGGCTGAGAGAGTGAGGCACAGAGCTGGCTTTCAGGCAGTAAGGCAAGATTAAAACTCAGTCTTCTGGTTTCTAGTTTGCATCCTTAACTAGTTTTCTCCTTTTTCATATTACTTTTAAGAGACGGTATAGATCCACACAAACCTTAGATTTTGATATGTTCACCATATAGCCATACTTATTGTTTACATAGCAAACATTGTTCTAGTGAATTTCCTATGTTTAATTATTTTCACAAATTTATTTAGCATCCTGTTCCCAAAATCAGAAATCGGCTTTAGTTTTTCATGGATTACTCTTTTTACTAGCATCTCCATGGCCTAGTTGTATTTTAAATGTATAAATTAGGGTGCATAGTTGAAGTCTTTTGAATTAAAGCACAAGTAATCATAAGGATATATGAAACATGCCTTTACTTCATTAAAGTTTATCAAAAACCTAGATAACAGATCCTGGCCTGAAAATGATCTGAAATGCTCTATTCTGCCCTACTTCCCTGAGGGTTCACCATGAATCTGTGAACCAGTTTGGTCTTACAAACATTGGGGCTGGCCAAAGGGGAATTTAATAAATCAGATTACTGTATTCATTTTTTATTTATTCAGGTTTTTATAGTGGCCAAACTCAACCAAGTGACTCTGGTTTATTTATTTGAAGTGTGCCCTCTTGATTCTAAGAAGGAAGATGTTGTAGGGAGTGGAACTAGCATGATGCAAATTCAGATGGTGACCTGGTGTACAAAAAATGGAAAACCATTTTCTTTGAATTGAGCTTGGTGATAGGGCCTGGCCTGATTGGACTTCTAAGCAGACAAAAACTGAATTCCCAGATATTACGGATGTTTATAATGCAATCAGCAGTGGCCATGGAGCTTTAAGATGCACTTATGATGACATAATACACCACTGCTGTACAATTCAAATCAAGTGCATCAAGAAAGATTCTGGTAGTTCCAGACTGATAGCTCCTAGAACTTCCAATCACTGTGCTGGTAGTCTGTCTTTTCCTTCTTAGTTGATTTCTGCAGTAAGGGAAAGGGAAAAGAATCAGCAGGAAAACATGGAAGAATGATACACGGACAGTGATGTCAATTGGGCCTCCATGAAAATATATGAAGGACACGGGACTTCTTGTTTATCTCCTAAGGCGTCATCCTGAAATACCCTCCATGGTTCTGGATCTCTAGATTTCAGGGGGATCCACAATCTGCAAATTGCAAAACCCTTATTAGCGTCTTCAGTAACTTAATTGCTGTAATCTTTTTTTTTAAAAAAATATCTCTGTACAGTAGATCCATTTGGGAACCAACTCTGCAATTTCCGCCGGCCTAAGAATGTTATGCCGACGGTTGCTCAGGGCTGGAGACTGAGGGGCACAGAGAGTCTTGAAAATATTTGTAGGACGTGTCATTGCCTGTGTGGAAGTTGGCTTGAAAAACACCTCTCGGTGTAGGGACTGGGTCAGAAAGGCACCGCCGGGACGGGGCAGGAGGCTGGTGCCGCCTGACTGACTGACGGACGGGTGGGGACTCGTCAGGCCCTGGGAACGCTGGGCTCGCGGCGGGCGGGCGGGCGTGTCCCCGGCGTGGCGGCAGAGACTCCAAGGGCTGTGAATAATCGGGCTCTGACTTGTTGGGGGGAATCAGCAACGGCTGGTAACCATTCTGCTCGGAAAAGATGGAGGGAGCGAGGTCTGTCGAAAGGAGCATCTTGCTGGCTAAGCGGGTTGCGGGGTTGCAGGGCGAAGAGGGGTGAGGAAGGCGCGCGAAGCGGACGAAAAAATCCTCAGCCGTCCTGGGTGGTGCGGGCGATGGAGTCCAGTCCGCAGTTTCCGTCTCTCCTCAGTAGTCTTAGTCTCTGGCAGCGGCGGAGGGCGGAGAGACCAGCGCACGGAACAGCCAGTTGTTTAAAATCCTTCTAGAACCGTTTCTAATTCCCCCTTGCGCCGGGGAAGGGAGAGCGGGAGGGGGAGGAGGAGCCGGAGGCTGGTGGGGGGAGGCAGCCAGCGGAGAGGAGGAGAGAGAGCAGCCTGTCCTGGTCTCTGCGTGTCAATCACAGGGCGGAGGTGTGTCCGAGCTCGCAGCGGGCCAATGGCGTGTGTGTGTGGCAGCGTCTCCATGGTGACTGGGCTGTTCCTGGGGAGGCTGTGATGGGTTGACAGGTGCGTGACAGTCGGAGCTCTCTGCAGGCATGTACGGCAAAGGCAAGAGCAACAGCAGCGTCCCGTCCGACAGCCAGGCCAGAGAGAAGTGAGTACAGCCCGCTGGACCGCACAGCCTGACTGGGCGGGGAGGTGGGCGCGCATACGCCCCGCACAAAGTAACTTTACCGGTTATGAGAGAGGGGGCCTCGCTCGAGACCGGGGAGCTTCACCCCGACGCGGGAAAGGAGATCGAAGGAGGCGGAGGGGGGAAAGCTACAAGTCGGGGTGTAGAGTGGAGGGTATGCGCGACGCTTCCGAGACCGGGGAGAGGAGTGCGCCGGACCCGGTTCGGGAGGCGGGGGAGCGGGTCTCGGGCGCTCTTTCCCGCGTGGGCTGGGAGCAGGACAAGACGGGACGTGTCTACTGCGCTTTTCTTGTGCTGCAGATGGCGAGGAAAGACTAGCTAGCTGGGTTTGAGGGGAGAAAGTGGTTCCGACAGACGGTGTGGTGCCTGGCTCCGCGGGAGGGCAGAGTCGGATTAGCGCGGAGGCTCAGGGTCCTCTCCCCGTATTTTGGTTTTGTTTCTCCCTGCCTTCACCTCCGTGGTTTATGGTGTCGCTTTGGGGGGGGGGAGGGAAAAATGGTGTTGGAGTAACTTTGGTAACAAAAGAGTCCGTGCCATGGGCTCGTGTGAAGCTTCCGCTGGAGGGAAAGAAACAAAACCCTCAACTCCGCGACACTCAACTCTCTTCTTCTCCCGCTCTCCCCACCCCCACCCAAGAGCCAGGGTCTTTTCCACCCCCTTTTAACCTTTTTGCACAGATCTGTAGCTCTTGCTTTGAGTCTTACAGGGATAGGTACTGCGTGCATTTCAAAAATACGACGAAGTAGTTTGTAGTTTCTATCTTTCAAGGGCCTCCTGGTACGCAGGAAGAAGGGCTGTTGGTGAAATCGCGATTGTTGAGGGGAAAATGTGAAATCGAACTGTAAAGCGAAAGAGAAGATTTTGTTAATAAGCAGTTGGGTCTGGGCTTGGAGAGGATTTGGAGATAATCCTGGGGTGGTAGACGTGTTAATAGCAGCGGTGAATTAGAAGCCCTTTAGAATATTGATAAAGATACATTCTCCGTTTACAGAAAAGTACTTAATTTCAATGCAATAATTATTTCCTCAGTTACAAAAAAACCTCATCAAAACTTTTAAACTAAGCATGAAGTCGTATGGAAAACATGAAAAAAAAATATTTAGATAATATTTGCTAACAATAATTTGCTATTTGCTGTAATGTTTGACTGTTACCATAATAAAGAATACAGCCAAATGATTAGATTAGAAACTAGTGATAACTTATTATTAGTAAGCAAATGTAAAGTACTGTTTTTGTATATTAAGTTTGTTTGTGAATTAAAGTTCTGTTAAAGTTTCAGTTTTCACTGTGTTGTCAGTTGTAGTTACAACTTTCATTTTCCTCACTGAAAATAGTAGAACACACAAGACATTTGCTTATGAAGTTTTTTTTCTATTTTCTTTGGTTCGGATGTGCCCAGCAGAATCAGAAATTATTTACTGCATATTTTCTGTTCTTCTGAACAGACTTTAGTAAAGTAGTATATTAGATACAGGATGAAGTGTTTGAGTTATGGATATCTCTTCAGAAACGGTTTGATATATGTGGCCTTTTAAAATGTCACTGTACGTAACTTTGGAACTTTTACACAACATGAAAATGAATGTGCAAAGCAAGACTGAGAAGTTTCTCTTGAGTCACTTTGCATTGAATCTTCATCTAAAGATTTTCTCCTCTATAACATTCTGAAAAGGATAGTTACTTCCTGATTCCAAAGACAAAGAAGTACGCCAAGTGATTTATCCAATATTTTATATTGGCACAGAAAGCATACAAAGATAGGGACTGAAAATTAAATTTGAAACAAATTAATGGATGTTTAAAATTTAAAATAGTGAATTACAAAAAGCTAAATAAGTATACAATACTGTATATGTATCTCGTGGGATAAAACTAACCATACTCCTGATCGTTATATGTTCTTTGACAATTCATACATTTGCATTAGCTCTAGTTACCATTTTGAGTGAATCTTTGTATAGAATTTTTATTGTATTGGCATTCTTTAAAAAGTCTACATTGTCTGAAATACTGTAGCACTTGGTCAGTATATAAGGTAAGCTGAGCTATTATCGAGTAAGGCATACCCTTTGGTGTGAAGTTAGGGGAACTGCTAGATGGTGCTGTTTGATCTAAATACATTCATCGCCCCATTATTTACAGTTTGCTATAGTGGTCTTGTAGGGCTTTTTCTCCTGAACTTATACAATATTTTAAAATAATAAATCAGAAACTCTGATGTAAGCAACTTAGAATTGGAGGGGATGCTTGGGTCTGTCAAATTGAATAATATAAACAATAAAATACATTGTTGTTAAATCATTTATATAAAGCTGTTATTTTATTGTCATATTTTTTTCAATATGTGTGTAGCATAAAGTCCCTCCCCCTCCCCTCTTAGGTCTAAAGTTGTTTCTTCAGAATTTGTGGAGTTCAGAGTAAAAGAAAATAATATAATTCTAATCTTTTCATAAATACATGACCTGAGCTCTTGAGATACAATTAAGGATTTTAAAAATGGTACATTCTGGTTAACATTTTTTTAAAATTGCTAGAAAAAACTCTGGCTACATATTTCTGGATTTTTTTTTATGTAAGTAGGCACAGGCTGTGTATAATGGTGGCAACTAGTCTGTTTAAGGATTAACATCCATTTGTCTACAGAGGTTATATTTATTTAAGTGAATCCATTATTAAAAAGGGTAATTATACAATTTTAAGCATGTTCACACAGAAATAAATCTCAGTTTTAATAGATCTTGTGCATACATAATTATTTTTTGGATTCTAGCATGGCTGTTTGGATGCTAAAGAATTTATGTTAAAAAGTAATAGATATTTCCTTTTAACAGTGAGAATACATTTTGGCTAGTCCAGCTTTGATAAACTAATATATACTGTGACAATTATATAGTCAAGAACAGTTCTGCAATGTGAAACTGACCTAAAACTAAATGTTCATGTTGTAAACTTGTTGATGATGAAGAGTTATCTGCTTATGGTTAAGATTGTATGCTTAAAGGTTGAATTAAAGATGCAGTCAATTTAACTTCATATGTCTAATTATTGACTCTCAGATATGTCTTGAGTTTGTGTATCTGTGATACTTACTCCAGGAAGTATTCAAACCCACATTAATTGGATTTTTACCCTGAAAAATGTGTTATATATATTTGGCCACTGTTGCAAATTTTCTTGAAGTACAGAATAATAAGTTCTTATCTACAAATTATAATAATATGGTGTAAACCGCTTAGAGAGTGCTTGCACTATGAGGCGGTATATAAGTCTCACTAATAAATAAATAAATAAATGTAATTGATTCAATGGAGGAATTTAGTGTCTTGGAGAATACCAAGATGAGTCATCTAACCTCAAGAGAATTAAATTTAACCAAAAATGATCCAGAAAGTTAAAGTAACCCCTCTCCTCCTGGGATCACCTGTAGAAGTAGTAAAATTAAGATAAAATTTTCATAAATGTGTAGACTTCATTACAATAGTTGCAATGAACTTTTCCATTATTTCAGAGAGCAGTCAGAAGAGATTTGATCTGCTGTATCTAAAGTTGACTAAATGGGGGTCTATTAAATTGAGGGTTTGCTGTAATTTGTGACTTTCACAGAAACCCTAAGATTGCTGCCAAATTTCTATAAAAATGTTTTAAAAGATCCGTTTCATTTTAATAAGTACTTAGATTAAATTTTGTGTAGGAGGCCTGTGGAAAAGGCTCTGACTGCTAATCAAATAAATGAAAATCTGGCCACAGGGAACATAGTTTAAGAAATGTAGAAGCATTGTGTCTGCATGCTCTATGCTCGTGCGGCTGTTTTTGTCTTTCTATTTCACCACGCTCAGATTAAGTAAATACATCTTCAATTAATCATTGGTCTTTATTCAAAGCCAGACATTTTCATTACTAGGACTAAAACAAGCAAATTCTGGTTTGTATTTAATGTAAAATACTTTCTGGTTTAGATTGTCATAACTATAATTCCCTGTTTTACAGAAAGAGTAGTTATGTCAAGGTTTATGAGGTAATTGTGGTCTTTCTAAGGGACAATGACAGAGAAAGGACTTATTAGATATATTTCCCATCTTTCATTCAAGAGCTCAACATGACATACATACACTGTGCCATATCTATCATTGGATGTTGGTGATCATGTTGGTGATCCTATTTTTTATCAACAGCTGCATGAAAAAGTGCTGTTGAGTTTTGTCCAAACCAGTCCCTTAAATTTTGAAGCCATGATGATGTTCTTCTGCCTGGACCTCGTTTGCCTTCAATCTTTCCTTGGAGGATTAAGTGAAGTATGCCGTTTTTTTTCTGGGTGTCACATCACATGACCCAAATATTGTAACTTTCCCTTTTTTATGGTTTTGATTATTTCCCTTGGCTTTCCCAGGCAGCTTATCACCTCATTTCTGATTTTGTCAACCCAATTTATACGTAACAGATACACTGTGTGCACAATTTTATTAGGCAAGCTGTATTTGGGAGGATTAATTTTATTATTGAATAACTACAGTGCTCTTGGTCAATCCAAAATGTTAATATACATCAAACCTGAATGTGTAAGAAAGTAAAAGTGAGGTTTTGGGTTTCTTAGAAGAATATGTACATAATTATTGGAAAACTATTAGTGTGCAGAATTATTATGCAACTAAATGAAAAATTGCCTATCGTACTTGTTAATTTGCATCTGTTAAGTGAGAATAATAAACAACCAACTCAAAATGTACAAATAAACATTTCTGACATTAAAAAAAAATCAGTGACCAATATAGCTATCTTTCTTTTCAGTAACAGTCATAAGCCTTCCATTCATGGAGTCTGTCAGTTTCTTGATCTGTTGATGATCAACATTTTGTGCAGCAGCAACCACAGCCAGACACTGTTCAGAGAGGTGTGCTGCTTTCCTTTACCATAAATCTCCCATTTAAGAAGAGCCCACAAGTTCTCAATAGGCTTTAGGTCAGGTGAGGAAGGGGGCCATGTCATTATTCTTTCATCTTTAAGGCCTTTACTGGGTAGCCACGCAACGGACTACTTAAATGCATGCGATGGAGCATTGTCCTGCATAAAAGTCATGGTCTTCTTGAAAGATGCAGAATTTTTCCTGTACCACTGCTTGAAGAAAGTATCTTCTAAAAACTGGCAGTAGGTTTGAGAGTTGATTTTGAGTCCATCTTCAACCCGAAAAGGTCCAACTAGCTCATGTTTAATAATACCAGCCCATACCAGTACTCCACATCCACCTTGCTGGCGTCTAAGTTGAAGTAGAGCTCTCTGCCCGTTACTGATCCAGCCACAGGCCCATCTATCTGGTCCATCAAGAGTCACTCTCATCAGTCCATAAAACCTTTGAAAAAGCTGTCTTCAGATATTTATTGGCTCAGTCTTGCCGTTTCAACTTAGGTGTCTTGTTCAGTGGTGGTCTGGTTTCAGCCTTCTTTACCTTGGCCATGATTCTGAGCACTAAACACCTTGTACTTCTGGGCACTCCAGGTAGGTTGCAGTTCTGAAATATGAGCAGTGGAGGATAATGAGTTCCTGGTAGCTTCACATTTGATTCTTCTCTAATCTTTGGAGTTAATGTGTGTCTTTTTTTCACAACACATTTCTTGCGAACCTGTTGTCCAACAAAATGTTTGATGGTTATGTGATCACCCCAATATCTTAGCAATTTCAAGAGTGCTGCACCCGTCTGAAAGACTTTACAATTTTTGACTTTTCAGAGTCAGTTAAATCTCTTTTTTGGCCCATTTTGCCTGAGGAAAAGAAGCTGGCTAATTATGCACACCTTGATATAGAGTGTTGATCTCCTTAGGCCACACCCTCCCTCATTACACATCGCCTGATATGCTTATATCCACTATATCCACTAAGCATTCAAGTTTGGAAAATTGCATAAAAATGATGATATGGTCAAAATACACACTTGCCTAATAATTGTGCATAGTGTAGCATTCACTGCTCCTAGGTTTTCCCATAACAATAACCTTGTGAGCAGAGAAACACTGAGCGATCCAGAGACATATAGTGGTCTTCTTTGGTTGAAAATGGTCCCAGTGCTCCTACCTTAACCACTATATTACATGGGCTTTCTGAAAATAGACATAAAAGTTTCGTGATTAGTTAAGTGTGCATAAAAATGCCACAGAGAATGGCTTAACATTCAAGTGTCAGTTTTAACACTTTGGTATTTTGGAAATTTTATTTAGTTTAATTATGGTTCTAGCAGCTTTAATTTTGACAATTCTAAACAAAATAGGTCAACTCTGAAAATGCAAAAAAAAAAAGATTTATTTTTAAAATATAAAATTAAGTCAGAGAAAAGTGCAAATACTATTTTTTTTTAATTGTTAGTGAAGTGCCATAAAATGAAGACAATGTCTTGTGGAAATACACCATTATGGGATTTAACTTTCATTTCCAAAATTCCATTGACTTGGAAATGCCTTTTCTTCCAATACAGAGGAAAATGCTTTTATAGCTGCTTAAAATAAGAAAGAAAAATTATTACGCATAAGATGTGGGGGGAAACTTACTTATTCGTATCACTAAACATTCATTTTGGCATGGTGCAGCCTCTGTTCAGAAAATTTAAAATGGGCAGCATATGACCTTGACTGGGCAGGGAAGTTAAGCAGGATCAGGTCTAGTTAGTATTTGGATAGGGGAGCATTAACAAATGCAGGCTGGAAGCCACACTTAGTAGTAAAAAATTCCAGAAACGGGAACAGCAAACAGCTTCTGAATTGCTGCCAAGAAAAGTGCACTGACATGTCAGGAAGTCTCTAGAACTTGAAAGCAATGTTGCTTGCTGTTGATAAGGATGAAGAACCATTATTTGTATTTAGCTTTGGTGACTTTTCTCTCTTCTAATGATTGTAGTGTTAAGGATTTGATGCATTCTAAATGTTTTCTTTTGAAAACACAGCAAAGCTTGATGGTTTTATGAGAAAGAACAAGTTTCAGAATGAAATAGGAAAGTAACAGAAATGCAGATTTCTTCTAAATACCAAATCAAATGTTTAGTATTCTTAGTGAGATGAGGAATAAGCATTTGTAATGAAAGCCAGTTAAGACCATTTTGTCCTCTGTATATTTCTGAAAATATATTTTACAGTTAATTCAACACAATGTTGTTCTATCTCTATTAGATACAAATACATTTAAAGAACAAGTTTGGGGAGGTTAATAGTTGGGAATGTGGTGTGTTCATATGAAAAACTCCAAAATTAGAGCCGAGGTGGCGCAGCGGTTAGAGGCAGTACTGTAGGCCACTTTAGCTGACTGTGATCCGCAGGTCAGTGGTTCAGTTCAAATCTCACTGGCTCAAGGTTGACTCAGCCTTCCATCCTTCCGAGGTAGGTAAAATGAGGACCCAGATTGCTGGGGGCAATATAAATATACATTGCTTACTGGTGTAAACCGCTTAGAGAATGCTTGCACTGTGAGGCGGTATATCAATCTCACAAATAAATAAAAAATAAAATTCATTCTCTGAAATGAATTCTCTTTTTTTTCCTATAACTTTCTGATCTGTCTGTTCTGAAGGTGGTTCGTTTTTTTTAGAAGTGGTTCTTCTAGAACAAGAGGTGATTCATTGTATTGCAAACCTGACCAGATGCCAAGAAAGGTCCAATTTAGCCTGGGCACATCTGAAATTTTTGCAAAACATGTCCTGTTCTAAAACAGTTGCGAAAAAGGACAAGCTCTTTCCATAATGATAAGATTAATGTATTTGGGGAGATAATCAGAATATGTTTTTCCCAGAAATGTTCTGTAACGGACCTCAAACTTTTGAACATAAGATACTTAAAATGTGTAATTGAGTCATGTAGTCATGTGTGTAATGGCTCCTTTTTGGACAGAATTTTTTTCCTGAAAAACTCACTAGCATTTGAAGGTTTTCTGTAAACAATATACCAGTAGTTTATAAATAAACAAGACAACAGATATAATTAATATTGTGTACTTTTCTAATGACAAATATGATACAGAAAGGTTAAAAGAACACACTTTTTCCATCATAAAATAATAGAGTTGGAAGATGTCTCCCCCTTGCAAAAAGAGAAAGGTCATCTAGTTCACTTCTGCTCGATGCAGGGCCTGTGCAGAGCAGGGGTGTCAAACTCAAGGCCCGGGGGCCAGATCCAGGAGCTGAGATAGCGCAGTGGTTAAAAGCAGCATTGCGACCTTCAGCTGATTGCTAGTTCAGCAGTCCAGCTGTTCGAATCTCACTAGGCTCAAGGTTGACTCAGCCTTCCATCCTTCCGAGGTGGGTAAAATGAGGACCCAGATTGTTGGGGGCAATATGCTGAACTCTGTAAACCGCTTAGAGAGGGCTGCAAAGCACTATGAAGCGGTATATAAGTCTAAGTGCTATTGCTATTGCTATCCGGCCTGTGGGGTGCTTAGATTTGGTCCTCAGGGCCGCCCTGGAAACAGTGAACAACCCCATGGCCCGCTGTGCCTTTGCTAGCAAAAACGGAGCTCAGGAGAGCCGTGTGATGTGACCCTCAATGAAATTGAGTTTAACACCCCTGTGCTAGAGCATCTCAGAAGGTGATCAAGTAGCTACTGTTTGAAGTTCTCCAGCAGTAGAGAACTCATTCCTTCATGGCTGAATGCATATTCTGTTGGCTGAAGCTCATGCAGTCATGAAGTTTCTTGTGACACTATCCTGAACCTATTTACTTGAAGTTTTCACTAACTGATTCTGTCAATTATATAACTATAAAGACTACCTCACTTTGTGTATTTGAACACTTGAGCATTTAATTCTAGAAGTTCTATTTGAAGATTATTCAGAAATTTAAGTTTTAACCCTACTTCCAAGTGCTTACTCATTTTTAAATTAAGTACAATTATTGTATAACATAACACATGTATTGAATAGTTAAAGCCTTGGTTTCATTCTTACTTATTGAGCATTTGTCCTGTTTTTGTAGTTTTAACACACAAGGAATTATGGAAGATGTATACTAGTTCACTAACAAACAAGGTAGTAACATGCATCATTCTAAGTCAGGAGTTGGCAACCTTTCCTTAACACGGATATAACTTGCTCAGCTGAACAGTTTTTTATTTATTTATTTATTTATTTTGTCAACACGTGTACAAGATAACAGGTATGATATAAACATAAACAAAAGTAAAGTATGTATAGGTAAAAATTAGACAATAGGACAGAAGGACAGGGACGGTAGGCACATGGTGCGCTTATGCACGCCCCTTACAGACCTCTTAGGAATGGGGTAAGGTCAACTGTAGACAGTCTAAGGTTAAAGTTTTTGGGGTTTGGGGAAGAAACCACAGAGTCAGGTAGTGCATTCCAGGCACTGATTACTCTGTTGCTGAAGTCGTATTTTTTGCAGTCGAGTTTTGAGCGGTTTACATTGAGTTTGAATCTATGGTGTGCTCTTGTATTGTTGCAGTTGAAGCTGAAGTATTCATTGACAGAACATTGTGGCAGATGATTTTATGAACTGCATTTAGATCAGATCGAAGGCGACGTAGCTCTAAGTTGTCTAAGCCTAAAATTTCAAGTCTGGTGGAATAAGGAATTCTGTTGCAAGTAGAAGAGTAGAGGACTCTTCTTGTGAAGTATTTCTGGACTCTCTCAATTGTATTTATGTCCGATAAATACAATGGAAGTTGGGAAGTGCAGGAGGGATTCTGATAACAGGGTAGTTTTTGTTTTTTCCTCAGAATTTCTTTTTTGGCCCATTAAGGATGGAAATAGGAGCAGGACTTTTCTGGGAAGCAAATTGCTTGGCAGTTTCTAGGAACTAAACTTTTCATAATAGAAAAAGAAAGTTTGGCATGGTCCAGCAGGAAACAGAATTTCAGGAGTTCTCCAAACTATTCCATGTGAAGTTTGCACATCCTTATAAAACCACAAAATAAATTGAATTTTTTTCATATGGGAAATTTATGTATAAAATCTTGGAATAGTGTATTGTATTAACTCCTTACATTTATTGTTAGACTTCCCTCAGACCAGTACTTGGAGTAGAAGGCTTGGAGTGCAGTAGGACACTGCTCTGATCACATTCCATTATTGCAGGCTCGTAAACACCTTTAATACTAAGAAAATTGGTGACTGCCTCTTCTAGGATTTTAGCCCTATATATCAGGTTCAAAACTTGTATTCCTTCTCCCTTATGTCTCAATGGATTGAGAGTTGCTTGTTTCTCATGATGGAAACTAGTTGTCATCTGTGCATAGTTGTAACTAATTTGCTGTGAGGCCCTTGACTTCTGACTATGTCAGCTGCAGGCCTCACATATTATGAAAGTGAACACAAAATTGGGAAATAAAACGCTGTTGGGATTAGAATTTTAAGATTATGTTAATAGGAAATACTTTTCTTTGAAATGGTATTATTTAATTATGTTATTGTTATTTAATTAGAATCAAATAGCCCCTAGAAAGGCTTGCACAGGCTAATGCATGAGTTGAGGAGAGGAACGGTAGGGGTGAAAAAATACTGGGGGATGGATGGCACAGCAGGTCTTGAGCACAGGAAGGCTAGGGGAATTTAACAGAGCAACTTACCCATTGATTTTGCTTGTAGGAAACCAGGCAAGAAGATTACAAATGGCAATAATGTGACTGTGAGATGCGGCAACTATTGTACATACGAGCTGTTTGCCAAATGCCCAAATTATGATCTTGTGACCATGGGGGGCGGGGACTGCAATGACCGAAACTTTAAGGCAGGGGTCTCCAACCTTGGCAACTTTAAGACTTGTGGACTTTAACTCCCAGAGTACCTCAGCCAGCAAAGCTGGCTGAGGAACTCTGGGAGTTGAAGTCCACAAGTTTTAAAGTTGCCAAGGTTGGAGACCCCTGCTTTAAGGAATAGCCATAAGTACTAGTCATTCAGCACCATCACAATTTCAGTTACTGAAAAAGTAGTCACTAGGCGAAAACTACTTGTATAACTTACAGATAGTCCTGGACTTATTACCAATCTCCGAGCAACTGTTCAAAGTTATGAAAAAGATAGTAAAACTAGGTGCAGTTATGTGGTGACCCGATTAATGACCTGCACAACTTACAACTGTAATTATGAGCTCAGTCTTGGTGCTAAGTCGAGGATTACCTGAAATGTTAATGGAATTCCAGCCTTACAATTAGTGATGTAGCTTCTGTGTTCCTGTAATTAATTATAAATACTATAGGATCATTAAAAAAATGGAATATATTAGTTTTCCAGAGTCAGATATATGCGTCTTAGAAATACTGTATTTTAAAAGTATATTTAAACTAAATATTTGATGCCAGTCATATTTTATAACAATGAAAACAAAGCACAATTTTCCTATTTTGCATATACTTTTAAATGTTCTGTCTTATGTGTAGTTTGAGCCACAATTTATGTATTTATTCCAAATAGCATACTTATTCAGATTTAGTTTGCAATCCATATGTCATTTTGACCAGTCCAAGAAAATTCATACCACTATGAATTGCAAGTTCTTTGTTCTCTCTGGTCATCCCAAAGTTGCTTTTTCATGAGGCAACTGGACTTGTTTTTCTTTGAAGACATTTCGTTTCTTATCCAAGGAGCTTCTTAAGCTCTGACTGGATGGTGGAGAATGGAAGGATTTATATTCCTTGTAGAAAACTGGTCATTTGCACTCTTTTAGACAGTCGTTGAAGCCAATTGGAGGTTTGTCTGTGTCCTCAGGGTCACCTAAATAGTGTAAATGGGTGTGGAGCTTTCTTGGAACTGCTGTAAGAACTGTGGTGTGGAGCTGTGCTTTCTACAGGATGTTTTCTGCCTTTCATTGTTGAACACAGGTGCAGACTGTTGTGGATAAGTCTGTGTGGTCTGCATCTCAAACTGAAGCGCAAATGGTTCCTGTAATCTGCAATTTTTCTGGAAATCCGTTCATACTTGTGCACCATTCGAAGGGTGTTCATCCCAAAGTTCATAGTTAAATGTTAATGGAGATTCTCACTCATCCAGGTCATGGTTGTCCCAAAGGTTCTTTTTCCAAGTGCAACGTGCAGTTCCAAGACTGTTCTACACCCATTTGCACTACTCAAGTGATCTGAGGACACAGACAAACTCCAAGTGGCTTCAACAATTCTCTAAAAAGAATGCAAATGACCAGTTGTCTGCAAGGAATATAAATCCTTCCATTCCCCAACATCTAGTCAGAGCGGAAGAAGCTTCTTGGATAAGAAGTGAACGTCTTCAAAGAAAAACAATGAAGTCCAGTTGCCTTTTGAAAAGGCATCTTTAGCACAACCATGACCTGGATGACTGAGAATTTCCATTGACATATTCTTTGCTTGCTATGCTCAATCATTATACTTTATTCAGCATGTCAGTAATTTTCCCTTTAAGATTACTTTCATGGTGACAAAGGGAACACCATTAAATGAAATTTTCTGAGTTGGTTTCAACTTAAGTCACAAACTAACCACAACTCAGGATCACAGGGGAACGTGTAGATAATTACTAATGCCTTCTTTAAATTTTAGTAAAATAATCTTAGTAGTAGTCATTTTTTATAAAACCATTCGAGTAAAAGCATTTGCATTTACAAGAATATGGAATACTGAAATGGAGTTATATGGAATGGAACAAAAAAATTAAAACAAATTGATCTTAAATATACCCTACATATGTTTGTGTGTCAGTTTTTGAAAAGTATTTAAAACCCATTGCTAACAATTACATTCTGCTTCGTCAGAGTTCAACTTTCATTTCCATACAGTATCATACTATGTGCACAATTTTGATCTTTGAATTATGTTACACATAACATTTGAATATCTATTCCAAGATTTTTCTTTATGGCTGCTCTACTAAATGCTATTCTGTGGCATATTTCTTGAACTACTTGTTCCTTTGCAGTTGATGACTGATCTTAAAAGGAAGAAGCTATCCATCACTTTGATATCTTCATTGCCAATTCTGTAGCTGGTTATTCTACCTATTGTCATTAGTTTGGTCATCCCTATATTTAATTTTAATCTCGTTTTTTCACTGTATTGTTTGCTTTAGGGCTAATGTTTTACATTTTCAGCTATCAGGATTGTATCTTCAGCGTAGTACAGGTTATTGAAGTTTCTTTCTCCAGTTTTGTGGCAATTGTTAAACGAACTCCTGAATCATTAAGGAAATACCACAGTTGTTAAGCAAACCATGGTTTGCTGTTAGCTGGTTTTCCGCCAAACTATTATAAAATGCAATCTTGTTATATTTATTTTAAATATTTTCAAGGCGAGTTGATATTTTTATAATTCCTTTGACTTGGATTTCTCTCCATTTCTACTAGAAAATGTGTATGTATATTAAAACATAATTTATAAACAACACACATTGTTTGCTGTTCCTATAGAATGCATTTTGTTTAGATGATTTTTTTTTCATTTAGATGAAATATGTCCATGACTCGTACTCCATATTAATGTACTAGGATATTTGTAAACATAACTATATTTTGGAAGAAAAATATTTTTAAAAAATCCTATCACTGTTTCTCAGCTTCAGTGGAATTGTCTTGGATTGTTTGTGAAGATTATAATGAAAAATTGCATTTTTATTTAAAGCCATAGATTTTAGATACAAGGGAATGATTAAGGGAGATGTAATTAAGCATTGAACCATATTTTACTGCAAAAGGGAAACTGCTTCGCAAGTACTGAAGTAGATATAACACAAGGTTCTTTAATACAATTATATAAAGTCAGTGTTAAATAAAATAGTTATTATATAAAATGATTGTTAAGTTGATTGTTAAGTTATTGTAGTTAATATAGTAAGTTATAAGCTATTTCGCCATCATCTTGTCCCAAACTGAAATTTAAGTTATCAACCCTAAATATCAGCAGTATCAAAATCAACCTTCAGAAAGATTAGGCCTGAATAACCAATGGTTGAATGTGGGAAGCAGACTATATTGAACGCTGGAGCAATAGGAAGCTTCCAAGTCTGGAGGGAAAAATGTAAAGGTAAGCACATACAGAGTAGGTTGCAAAAAGAGAGAATGACTATTGAAAGTTATGGATGGGTGATTATGGAGAGTGGTGAAAATTAGAGGAAAAGCCCAAGAGCTGGTGGTGACTAGAAGGATAAGGGGCAGGGCAAGGCAGGCATGGTTGCTTAGACTACAAGTGGCAATTTAATATTGTCAAATTTTCCTACATAATCTGGGAAGCACGTGAAATCCTATGCCACAGGTACACTAAAAGAAGAGAATTTCTCATTAGATTCCCTGTTCTAATCCTATCCTGATATACTAGTGCTAACCTTAAAAGTGTATTCTGTGAATCTTCTTTAATTGAATGTTATTAGCAAAATAGGAAGAATTTGATAGAGAACTTAATGAGTGCTAGCAATCCAGCTATTATTATTTAGAGATCCAGATCCAATAAAATCATTTCTCTCTTTCCCTATCATTTCTGAAGATTTTTTTTTCTAAAGAAAGCATATATTTGTATGGGTGTGTGTATGTATGTACAGAGGTAGCAAACAAACAAGTTGGAACTTTCTGTTAGAAATGTTAGCACTTGCCAAAAACACTTCAGTCTGGCTTTAGAAATTCCAAATTCCTAGGTATCATTTAATGTGGAAAAAACAAACTTTCAGAATATAAACAGGAAGAGTAGTGAAATGCTAATAGTAATGTTTCTCCATAACCAGCAGTGGAATATCTTACTATCAGTCAAAAATACTTACATTGTTTTCTGGTTTTAGTTTGTTATAAGGAATATCCTTTTAGGTTCAGTTCCAAGTGGGGAAAAAGACACTGGATTCATGAAGGTTGCTTGGAAGGAAGGTTTAATGGTGGACAGGAGCACATGTTTTGAGCCCCTGTACAGAAAAGGTAGCTTACATGGTTCCAGGTGTGGTGAAGAGAAAAAGAGAGAGAGGAGATGCTGAGTTCCTTGTTTTTATAGTCTAAGTTGGGTCCCACCTCTTAGATTTCCTGTTCCTGTATAGAAATGTATCTCATTGGCTCTCAGACCCCCCAGGGGCATGCTGGGGCAACTCTTGGCTTTTGTCTAATCCAGCTTTGGCTGAATGAAAGGGCCTTGGGCAAATCCTATTATGGTTTTATTATGCAGAAGACTTTCAGCCAGGTGAGAGGAATGTGTGAGCTGGGCCCTTGCAAGGCGTGGGGGTTTTCCAAGAGGAGTCTTTTGTCTGTTTAAAAAGCATGTTTCCAGATGTGTTCCACAGAATATTTTCTACCTTTTAATATCTCCTAGGATATCTCATTTCCTAGGAGAGGGGTGGGTGCTAACTTCCTACAAGTTGATTCTTGGATGCCTTTTTTCAATAATTCTTTTAAAACAAAATCAGAATAAAACTATTTAATTGTTTTTTCTTATGGATTGGAATATTCACAGTTTTTGAACTTAAAAAGAAAAGAATGAAAATAGCTTAAATTTGCATCCTTATATACATGAATTGTACAAACTACACAGTATCTTCCAAAGCAAAACACAAATGTTTGTATATCTAACATCATAGTTTAAAAAAAATATTACATGAGACCTATTTTGGAAACAGTTGCCTTGGATTCTATATAATTGGTGTGAAACTTTATTGACAAGGTTGAAAAATGATGGCATTTCTGATCCAGACTGTGGAAGAGATTTTTAGACTGTGTTGATTTTTATTAGTTGTGGAAGAGATAATAGGGAAGTAAGAGAGGAATTGAGGAAAATGGCTTCATAACTGTCATATATTGAGAGAGTACAAAGCCCTCTTACATTATGCTAATTGGAGGAGTTACTCTGGCATACTACATTTGGACTCAGTTAAGATGCAAAGAAGAAAGGGTCATAGGTGAACTTCTCTCCCATAGCTAATTGCATCCCATTAGGGAGTTCTGCCTGATGGCTGAAAAAACTAGTTCTTGATATACTTAGTTTAATATAGTATATTATGAAGCTGGTTTTCTGTGTCTTTAGAATATTAACCATAACATGGAAGACTCAAAATCCATACTGTTAATTATTTGTCCAAATTGAGATTTTATAATGGGATGTGCATTCTGGTGGTTACTCTTGGAATCATATACAGTATCTATATCTATATCTATAATATATATCTATATCTATATGATATATCTATATCTATATCTATCTATCTATCTAATCTCTCTCTCTCTCATATATATATATATATATATATATATATATATATATATATATATATATATATATATATATATATATATATATATATATATATACATACACACACACACATATATATGCATATATATGTATATATATATGATAGGCATTACATAAATTGATAGGCATTCTATAAAAGCAAGCATCTCTTCCATGGGGATTTTACACTCTGACGAAGTCAACAGGGGTTGACGAAAGCTTAGCAATTTTAATAGTAGTTTTAAATAAAATTTTAAATGTTCCAGAGATCGTGATGGCTATCGCTTCTTTATCTGTAAATATGCCTGGAACTCGCATTTTTAGAACAATCCTTTATATATATCTCAATTTGGACAAATAATTAACAGTATGGATTTTGAATCTTCCATGTTATGGTTATATATATATACAGTTCTTGAGCTATCAAATAATGTCCCTTTTCTAATTTCATTTCTTCCACATAGTGTCTGTCTCCCCCATCTTTCAATCCTGAAAAACTTATATAAATGAATTAATTTCAATATAGTAACATAAATTAATCAGAATAGGAAAATAATTTTAATATACAATAGTCCAGGGTTTATGTTGTAAAATATTCACTTTCTCCATTGGGTCGACGGGAGAATCCAGGTTGGGTTTGCTCTAATTTCGTAGCTCTATTGACTGAGTTGAAAATCTGAGGACACGCCTCCCTGGTAACGGTCCCCAGTTTTCAACTCAGTCTCAGCTCTTTTGGACGCTTTTTTTCAAGCTCCGAGAGCTTCTGAGGAGAATTTGTTTTCGGATTAAAAATCCCTGGTTCTTCAAGCGATGAGAGAACGGAGCGGTTTGGAGGACTTTTACGAGCACTTTGGCGAGCCCGTTTCCTCATGCTTCACAGCTGATCGGCGGGCGAAGAAAAAGTCCAGTAACATCAGCGAGGGCCCCTGGACTCTCCGCGGCTGTGGAAAGGGGCCTGGAGTTCCTGACCGCTGCGGCGGTCATACTCCAATCGGCAGGGAGCTGCGGCAGCCGTGTGATCGCGTAAGCCTGCCTTTTGTAGCACAGCGGCTAAAAAACTGCCCAGACAGTTGCTGGCACTTCGCCAGACCTGCATTAGGAAACAGAGTCACTGGTCGATCGTTCGGCCACACTCTTTGGCTCTCCAATTTGCCGCTGCAGCTGCGAGTCACTTAAGACTGCCTGGAGATTGGTGGCGAGGCCAGTGTTCGTTTGCAAGCCCCGGGCTTCTCCCGACTGGCTTGTAGATCCTGCTTAGTCTTGGAGCTTCAGGATTGGAGCTCCGATTAATATCCGCGGCTGTGGTGGGGCCAGAGCTCCTGCCCGACCTTCGGTGCAGTCTCTAGCAGTTGGAAATGAAGCTGTGCAGGCAGCAGGGCTTTCGAGTGCATCTGCCCTCTCTTTCAGACCTGCAATTTTGAATGCATTCAGTGGAATTTGTGCAGGGTTTTGGCACGAACAAAATGGAGGATGCTTGGGAGGGCTCTGGCCTACAGCAGGCGGAAGCATGGGCTCCTCAGGCCACGGACAGGAATGGTAGGGGCCCAGTCAAGCTCAGGTCTGCTGGCCTAGCAGCAGCGGCCAAAATCACAGCTAAGGCTCGTGCCCACAAGAAATCCTCCAGGGCGAAGGAGAAAGAAGCCAAGCAGAGGCATAAGGCCTTGGATAAGGAGTTTGACAGAGCCCATAAGGGATTAGTTCGGCAAAATCAGCCTGACAACAGGAGCTCCGACACAACATAAATTGGCTGGAGTTCAGGACAGGCCACTTGGCCCTCAGGGCATTCCAGCAGGGGGTTTCGGGACTGCATGTCCTCTTCCTAATGGACAATATGGCCACCAAAGCCCACGTCAACTGGCAGGGGGGGACTTGGTCGAAGTCCCTCATGAAGGAAGCAGAGACACTGTGCTGGTGGGCAGAGGCGCACCTACTGTCGATCAGGGCAGAGCACATTGTGGGAGTATCCAATGTGCAGGCAGACTAGTTGAGCAGGGCTACTGTCGACCACTCAGAGTGGCGCCTGCATCCCAGTCTGTTCGAGGAGCTATCGGAATGATTTGGCCACCCAATCCTGGATCTCTTTGCCTCTCCATCGATCTCTCACCTTCCAAGATTCTTTGCGAGGTTCCCAACACCGGGGGCGGAAGGAGTCGACATACTACGCTGCCCAGGGGTCTATTGTATGCCTTCCCCCTCTTCCCCTGATTCCAGGGGTAATCAGGAAGGTGCTGTTGAAGAGGGCGGAAATCTTGCTGGTAGCTCCCCACTGGCCCAGACGACCGTGGTTCGCCCATCTGGTCGGCCTGTCGATCTCTAGACCGTGGAGGATTCCCCCGGAGAGAGTCTCCTCAGCCAGGGTCCCATCATCCATCAGGAGCCTCAGTGGCTCCAGTTGCCCATTTGGTGGTTGAGCGGAGACTTCTGAAATGGGAGAAGTTCTCCAGTAGGGTCAAATGGACGATCCAGGTGGCTAAGCGGCCTTCTACCACTCACATTTAGAATGCAACTTGGAACACTTTTTGCAACTGGTGTGCTAAAGGCCATATAGATCCCTCCTCGATTTTGTGGAGGATGTACTGGAATTTTTGCAGGAAGGTCTAGAGAGAGGGCTATCGCCGAACACTTTACGAAGACAGGTTGCGGCCCTGGCTTCGGTTTTGAGCTTTGGGGATCTAAGTTCCCTCGCCCACCACCCCAGAGTGCGAGCCTTCCTCAGGGACACCTCCAATTTGAAGCCCCCAGTGGTGCACTGCTACCCCACCTGGGATTTACCCAGGGTGTTGCAGGCCCTTACCATGGCACCATTTGAACCCTTGAGAGAGACCAGCCTATGTCTCCTCACGTGTAAGGTGGCCTTCCTGGTGGCCATCACGTCTGCCAGACTGATATCAGAGTTGGCGGCTTTATCGGTGAGAAAGGTCCTCTGTGTTTTTCATCCGAAAAACACAGTTCTGCGGTTGGACCCTGCCTTTCTTCCAAAGGTTAACTCCTTGTTTCACTGATCACAGGAGTTGATCTTGCCTGATTTCTGTCCAAGGCCTCGGCATACCTTGGAGAAGAAATGGCATACTCTGGATGTCTGGAGGGCCCTCCGCATTTACATCTCAAGGACTGCTTCCTTTCAACCGTCAACTGTTGGTCACAAGGTGACGCCTTCCACTGTGGGTCGTTGCCTATGGGCTTGTATTGCCAAGGCCTATGAGCTTTAGGCTGTTCTGGTGCCTAGAAGGATTATGGCACATTCCACCAGGAGTGTGGCTACAATGGCAGCCTGGGCAACACAGGCTTCTGTGGAGGAAATTTATTGGGCAGTGATGTGGATGTCTCCTTCACCGTTCATCCGGCACTATAGACTGGACACTTAGGCTTCAGCTGAGGCGTGTCCTGCAAAGAGTGCATGAAGAGGCAGGGACTCCAGACCAGAACAGTTCCCGCCCGTAGGACAGCCAAGCTTTGGTATGTCCCAACCTGGATTCTCCCGTCGACCTAATGGAGAAGGAGCGTTGGTCTTACCTGATACGCCCTTTCTCATGGAGGTCGACGGGAGAATCCAGTCCCACCCTGTGGACTGACTGGTCCAGGGTCCGGGAGAAGCTACGTTTGGACTAGAGAAGGACTACAAGATTCGCTTTGTCTTCGTTTTTAGCTGGGGACTGTTACCAGGGAGGCGTGTCCTCAGATTTTCAACTCAGTCAATAGAGCTACGAGACTAGAGCAAACCCAACCTGGATTCTCCCGTCAACCTCCATGAGAAACGGCATATCATTTATACATATTTACATTATTTTTCATACGTTTTAGATTGGTTTGAACTAAAGAGTAAAAGGGATAAAGGTTAAAAGCAACCAATGTAGTAAGATTGCAAAACTGGATTTAGTTACATAAAGATATAACTGTTAAATTGAAATGCCGTTTTTTTGTGTGTGTATTAGTGTTTGTATTTTTTTTCTCTTTTCCTTTTCCCCCCTTTTCTTAATGTTTTCTTTTTTCTTTTTTTCTTTGATGTTGTGTGTTATTATGTATGTTCTTTTTAAAGCTTAAAAACCGAATAAAGATTTTTTTTTTTTTTAAAAAGAGAAACGGCATATCAGGTAAGACCAACGCCCCATCTCTGTCCCTTTAGGGAATAGTTGGTCCTGCTTATTGAAGTCTCATTAAATTCCTAGCAACAGGTCAGAGGAATAAATATATTACAGGCCCTGCTGAAGATATCAGCTCTGTGCCTGCTTAGATTTTGGCAATAAATTTCTACCAACATAGGGTGTTCTTAGAGTTACAGTACATGAATCCCAAATTGAGGAAGTGTGCTAAAATAAGCATAATTCCCATAAATTTGTTATAATTCTGCAGACTAAAAATGCTATATATTGCTATGTCTTACTTTGTTTATTTGGATAATTGCATACTTTAACTAAAGTTACAAACATGATCAAAATTATCTGAGTAAAATGCTAATCCATGATAGGAATTGATACAGAATTAGTGTTGCTGTTGGTTGATAAGTAAAAAAAAATAGTTCTACAAACATGTCTTTTCTGTTTTAGAGGGTGTGTGTACTTTTCCAACAAGTTCATGTGAGATCTAGCAACCGCATTTTGAAAAGTCTGAAGTGTAAAACAGGCTTTGACTCAATAGGACTGTTACATAAGGTAATTTTAAAGAATTAACTATGTAAAAACATTACAGTCAAAATAGTGTAATAACAACAGTGAGCAAGATAGGATGGTAGAGAGAGAATGTCGTTAAAAATTCAAAAGGTTTTTTTTTTTTTGAAGTGGTGCTAGGTTGTAAATTAACACATGAGAATAGATTGTTAGAATATAATGTGGTATTTAGTTTCAGTATCATCTAAACTTTAATTGCAAGTGCTCTTGATCACTTCAAAAAACAATATTTTTTCTCTAGGAAACTGTAATTGTCATATTTTAAGCTTTAAAAAGTGATAACATGGAGAAAATTGTAAGAACTATGCAATGTTAGTAAATTTAGCGGGAAAAAGTCATAACTGGAAAACATCCTGGCATTTTAAATGGATTGCTGAAATGATTAAAACAGAGTAGAAGGTAACGTGTATCTTCACTCATTTACTGGTTGTAATAACAGAGCTTACTTTTTAGGCCTTTCAAAATATTCCCCAGAGGCACTTATAAGACAGTTAATTATTTAAAGGTTTTAAAAAATACATTTTGAGCTTTCAGGCTTTAGCCTTGAGTTCTCCACACATTTCTGTTTTATAGAAAACAAACAGTTTGGGTTCAATCCTCAACTTGACGTAAAGCGTAGCATTGTACAATGTTACTGGATAATCACTAGCCCACCTTACTTACTTGGGCCCTGCAAATCCTTGATGTTCATGTGGTTTGAAATAATGTGGGTTATGTAAGCTTCACACAGATAGCAGCATATCCCCTGATTAGAAGTTAATATGAAAGGCCACTGAGAGTTTTGAAATAGTTTTCCTCCACCCCCATTATTCATTTCCTATTTGAAATATATATCTGAAAATGGTATTTTCTGAATTACAGTGCTTTCACACTACTGCAAATCACTTAGATCCATGTAATGTCACTGTTGTACTCTATTTGGATTATTACTATTTACATTTCTAATGCAACCAATAACTGATGTTCTCTGGGAGGATTACTAAACAAATATCACTTTCTTAGGACTAAGTGCCTCATTTGCACATCACAGTGTATCAGAACTGCTCAGAGTATTGTCTTGGGGGGGAATAATCCAGTGTGTTGATGTGTGCAATTCAGTAACTCCCGTTTGGCTCCACCTGACACTGGGAATGGATGTTTTCCAAATCATGATACAGCTGAAAGCTCTATTTTATTCTTTTTCTGATGTAGAGAGTCTATTTTTATTATTATATACACAAAAGGAAGAGTACAGACGCTGCATGTGAGAGCATATGATTTGTATGTCCTTCCATTTAAATAGCTAAGGCATAGTAGTTTGAACAGAGGGAATGTGTTGTAATAAATACTATAGGCTTTGTATGGCTGGGGCAAGAATAAAATATTGAAGTTTATTGTGCTTTTTGCTCCTAATTCTTCTCTATTTTGGGATTATATTTCAATGATAGATATGTGAACTAAAGATTGTGTAAATAAATGCAATATGATGCTGCTCCCCCCCCCCTGACTTTTCTCCTTCATTTTTTTAACCAATATCCTGAGGATGGAAGATACAGTCTAACTTTGATAGAATTAAATTACCATGTGGCACCATTGAGAAACTATTTTCAATTCACAAAATTTTTCCATTTTTATGAAGTCAACAATACTAAAATTAAATATATGGCATTGGTCAGGAAGATTTTTTTCAGGTACAATTGAGAGTAAATTTTAAACTGAAAAATAGGACATAATTACATAAAATTAGGTTTAATATGGTAGATATACTGTTGCTTGAGTAAACAAGGAACCGTAAATACTTAATGGTACATATCCTTCAATGTAATAATATGCTGCTTGAAATTTAATGGGCAAATTTGAACTCTATTTTTATTTCAGTTCTATTATTGTATTAACCCATTCTATAATATGTTTCTAAAGTATAACCTAGAAGCCAGGATTGCCTTCTATAATTAGATTAAGAAAACTTCTATTACTTATTTCATAAATTTATTATGTAATTCTACTTTAATTCCAATGATAGGTGACACGCATTTTCAGGCAAAAATATTTTACATTTCAAATAGACATATTGCACATGCAGAGTTCAATTCAGTATTATCTACTAATAAAGAATATGATTTGTGTGTGTGTGTGTGTGTGTGTGTGTGTCTGTGTGTCTGTGTGTCTGTGTCTCTGTGTGTTAAGAATAACATTTTTAACCAATTATTAAAATTTTCAGGGCAAAAAGCTTTTGGAAATAATTTTCATAACATATATGAAAATACACAAACTCTGGATTGATGTTGGAATGAAGAACCCTTTCTAGAGGCATGATATTTGTGTAGAAGAATTGAACATAATTCAGATAGCTATTTTTTTTATTAAAGTGTAGGATAATTAGCTGAATTAGCTATTCAGATGTGAAGTCACATATTTTAGCTCACATGTACACATACACTTATTTCATATGTCATGAAAGTGAAAACAGTTTGGATCATATTCCCATCCACTCTAGAATGGAAAGGTATATTGTTTCTGTTAGGCCTACCCCAGCAATAGTCAGAAATGAAATTAAGGATAATCAGCTGCAAAGGTAAAAAAAAAAGGTAAAGGTAAGGTACTATTTAAATTGCAGAGTACTTTAGATTTTTGCTTTCAAATGATTCAGCAGTCTTGTAGTATATTAATTGAAAGATTTAGAAAAAATGATCTGTCATGCTACTTTACACCCTTTTCTTGACCAGGATTTGTAAGATAGTTAGGCTTGTGATTTAAATTCCTTGTGTGTAGGACTTGTGTGTACGACTTCAGCAACAGAGTAATCAGTGCCTGGAATGCACTACCTGACTCTGTGGTTTCTTCCCCAAACCCCAAAAACTTTAACCTTAGACTGTCTACAGTCTCATCCCATTCCTAAGAGGTCTGTAAGGGGCGTGCATAAGCGTACCATTGTGCCTACTGTCCCTGTCCTTCTGTCCTATTGTCTAATTTTACCTATACATATTTTGCTTTTGTTTATGTTTATATCATACATGTTATCTTGTACACGTGTTGACAAAATAAATAAATAAATAAATAAATAAATAAATAAATAAATAAATAAACAAACAAATAAAGGTGTGGGTGTATGTAGTTGCAAGCTGTCTGCCTTTCAGTCATCAGTGTAGCAGGGTTGGTTGCTGGACAGAGTAGAACATTTTCTGATATCCAATATTTTTTTTTCTCCTTCCCAACCACCATTTATAGTTTTCTGAAAGTAGTCAGGCTGTTATGTTTAAGGATTTGATATTAGCTAACATGTTATAAAAATAGAACACATGGTGATTTTGTTAAAATACGAATGATGACAATCAGTACAAAAACTCAAAATAAAACAATCCTTTATTGTATGTCATATTCACTAAAATTATCATTTTACATGTTTTCATGAAGCTGGAGGTTTTGAAATTACATCTGTCTTTTATCTTTGCAAAATACAAATATTTTTAGGAAAACACTCCATTAATTATGCCAATTGGAAAATCATTGCAGATTTTGTAACATGATGAGCTTTCAATTTAACCTTTAAAATTAAATTGACGAGATGTATCTGCAAATGCCTGAAATATGGAATAATTGCTATTGCTACATGGCTTACATTAAAATTGTAAATACCAAAAAGGCTTCAATTGCTATAGCTCTCAGGTCTAAAAAAATAAGACTAATATATAGAATTCTCTCAGAGGTACTTCATTTGACATGGTTTTGTGCCCTGCTTTTTCTCTAAGAGGTTGCTCTTAAGAGACTCCCACGTTACTTCATGAGTTTTGTAACTTTGGGTTTTTATTAGGTAATCCACATCCAACTCCAAGATATCTCCACTTCCATGATATATACTTCCTTTTTCCAAAATGACCTTACTGCTAAAGAGAGATGACAAATCGCACTGTCAGTTCTATATTTGTACGTTGAGTTAGGTATTTAGGATTGACAGTAATTGAAATAAAATAAAAACGATTATGCTGAATCATTTAAAATGGATGCAGTCTATTGGGTGATACTTTCACATGTGCTTCTTTAAGAATGAGAAGGGCAAAGCCATAATATATATGATTGTAGCCTATGGTAATACAACAATGCATATTTTAATGTATGCTTTATAATTTATTTCATATTCCATGATACAAATAGTACAGTAGTCTTAAGAGTATTTTTGACAACACAATCATTTCACTATTTTAACACATTCACAACATCTGCAGGTAAGGAAGGGAGAGCTGGCTTACACTAAAAGAGACCACTGATCTTTCAAAATCAATTTGCTTACCCCCTTACTGATTGGCAACAACTCTTAAACATTTCAGATGAGTTGGAGAGACAGGGATTTACTTTCTGCAGTGTTTGTTGTCCTCTTAGAAACAGTGTGAAAAGCAGCAAAGGAGTTTAGAGAATATCTTTTGCAGTAACACTGGGAAAAGATGCATATATTTGGTCACAGTTTAGAACTCTTTTTATTTTCCTATTCCAAAATCTATTTTTTAAATATATATATAATTAATTAATAGTTTTTGCATTTTTTACCATAGACAGAGGTTTGAACTTTCATGCTTGTTCTCAGAACTACAGATGTGCCTTGTTGATTGATGTAGGAGAAGGACTGGCTAGGTAGGGAAAGGGGTGAAAAGAGGGATAAGTGTAAAATCACTATGTAGCCATATACAAACTAGTCCAGCCCCCTTTGTCTGCCATTGACTCTTATCTAACTCTAACCAAGTGCTGACCGTTAGTTGAGAAGATTTGCCTGACAGTTGCACATGTAATGATAACTACAATAACAACAATAATAATAAAAACATGCTTGTGTCAGAGAACATTAGGCCTGACCGTGAGCAATTGGTAAATTTCCCTTCCCTCACCCCAGGATTAAAAAAATATATACTTGTACCTGTGACTGTAATTGTTTCTAATATTAAGGACAGGATGAATAAAATAAAATAAATCTTTAATATAAATGAGAAGAAATGTTGCTAAATGGTCAAAGGACAAATCAGGGAGTTATTGAAAGCCGCTCTTAACAAAGGGAAGATATAAGTTCAGTAAATTAACAAATATTTCCCTCAACACCTTTGCCTTGATTAGAAATCTTTATAACAGAATACAAAAATAAATTAGAATTCACAATAGAATAATTTATAGTACATAAAAATACTACTTTTTTTAACACAAAAGGTCACACAAGCACTAGAATATCCTTATGTTTCACATGAAGGACTAGTCCAAGAGAAAGAGAGAGAGAAATACCTCACCATGAAGAAATAGCCTTGCAACTATTGTAAATCACCACCGAGGGTGATTCGGAAGATTCTCGCGGAGGAAGTGGAGATTCTCCTTGTCGCCCTGCACTGGCCCCGCCGCCCTTGGTACGCGGATCTGGTGGAATTCTCAGTGTCTCGTCCTTGGCGAATTCCAGACCGCAGGATCTCCCTCATCCAGGGGGCTTTCCTCCATCCAGATCCCCAATGGCTACATCTAACCGTCTGGCACTTGAGGGGGAACTCCTGCGGGAGGACAGATTCTCCGATGAAGTGATCCTCACTATTCAGACATCGCGTCGAGACTCCACTACTTGCATCTACAACGCGACCTGGTCAGCCTATTGCAGGTTTTGTTTCCAGTCTTGGCTGGACCCGTTGTCAGTCTCCATTCCTCAAATTTTGAGTTTATTGCAGGCGGGGTTTAATAAAGGATTGGCCCCCAATACACTCTGCAGGCAAGTGGCGGCCTTGTCTATGGTTCTCAGACTTGACAATTTCCGCTCGCTATATTATCATCCCAGCATACGCAGTTTCTTGAAGGGTGCAGCTAATCTGAGGCCCCAAGTTGTCCATCGATACCCTTCTTGGAACCTCTCCATCGTCCTGCAAGCACTCACGTCCTCTCCCTTTGAACCATTGAGAACGGTATTAGTCCGGTTCCTGACACTCAAAGCAGCTTTCCTGGTCGCCATCACCTCAGCCAGGAGGGTCTCCGAATTGGCCGCACTTTCCCTACTCCAGGACTTATGCCACTTCAATCCTGACTGGGTGGTCCTCTGTCTTGATCCCTCCTTTCTAGCTAAAGTGAATTCCTGGTTCCATCGGGCCCAGGAGGTCATCCTGCCGGACTTTTGTCCTAACCCACGACATCTGTCGGAAAAGTATTGGCATAAGCTGGACGTCAGGAGGGCGCTCCAAATTTATATCTGATGAACAGCCCCTTTCCGGAGGACTGAAGTGCTCTTTGTTGCGTTCCAACTGGCTTCCATGGGCCAGAAGGTCACTCCCAGACCATCAGCTGCTGGCTTAAGGCGTGCATAGCCCGGGCCTACGAGGGCCAGTCCAGGCAGGATCACCGCACATTCCACCTGTAGTGCGGCCACCTCGGCGGCCTGGGTTAAACAGGCAACTATAGAGGAAATATGTCGGGCAGCAACATGGTCTTCGTCGTTTCCCTTTGTCAAGCATTACAAACTGGACTTGTTTGCCTCGGCTGAGGCTGCCTTTGGCAGGCGAGTACTACAGAGGGTCTGTTCCACATCTGCTCCCTTGGAACCTGCCTTCTCCCGCCCATGAGACTTAATGCTTGGGTATATTCCATACTTGGACTCTCCTTAGCAGCGCACGGGAGAAGTGCCGTTGGCTTACCTGAATGGTCTTCTCTGTGCGCTGTGAGGAGAGTCCAAAACCCGCCCTGGCTTATCCGGTCCAGGGTCACGGGCACCTTAATTCGCTGTGTCCTACCTTGGAAGGATGCCTACGCCTTCATTTAAAAACTGATACATCACAGCCGGTGGAACAGAGAGGAAGTGCTTCAATCAAAAAATAACTCAGTCCCTTGGCAACCAACTGAAGTTTATCCCATACTTGGACTCTCCCCGCAGCGCACAGAGAAGACCGTTCAGGTAAGCCAACGGCACATCTGCTCTGAGCTGGAATCTGGTCATGAAGGGTCTGTGGAATTGATTGAAGCATTGTTTGGAAGGAGTTTGAATCAGTTGGTCAAGGCAAATAAGTGGATAGAATCCTTTGGGCTGTTAGTGCAGGTCCTTGTATTTTAGATCCATGGCGCTGTGGTTGATCAAAGCTTCCAAAAGATATGTGATTGGGTTCAGGTAGTGTAAATTCATCATAGAGTATGAGACTTTTTATCCTGTCTTCAACCTTCCCTTCCTAATTCTAAACTAGCATTGCTCACACTTCCATATTACCTTTGACAGAATTGCGATAATGGTGGTGCATCCCTTCTAGTTCTCCTTGATCTCTCGGTGGCCTTTGAAATCATTAATCATGTATCTTTTCAGACTTCCAGCCCTAACAAGACCTGGCTGTGATTTTTGTATCCTTTGCCCCTGCCCTGAATTTTTGGTTCTAGACAGGAGCAATACTTCCCAGCTTGATGTCCTACCAAAGAGCAGGTGGCAACCATTGTTAGGAGGGCCTTTGCAAAAATCCATTTTGTGTGCCAATTGCATGCACTTCTGGAGAAGTCCTTGCTCAGGATCACCCCTAATATCGGTTGCTGCAATGCATTTTCAAGATGCCTTTGAAAACCACTCAGAAGCTACAGCTCATCTGAAATGCAGAGATGTTTGTAACTATGGGTGCAATTCAAGAAAATCTTCAATTTTTAAGAGTCCACAAAAAGATTTAAAAGAAAAGAAAGATATTGAGAGTACATCAGATTCAGAAATTTGAGAAATTATGATGCCCATTGCTCACTGTAGAAATTAGTTTAGAAAGAAGAAACTTATTTATTAGCCCCTTGCTATTTTGTGGCAAAGTTACTTGCCCAATCCTTACTTAATTTCAATGTATCCTGCATTTAAATATATCTAGCATGATAAATGTATAATAAAAATCTTTATGTATTTGTTTATTGCTTAGTAATTTATATGTCTCCTCTTCCTAGGACTACATGTAATATATTTTGCTTTCCTCAGTTATGCTTTGATTATTTTATTTTGTTTCATTACCATTTTTTCTGCATGTTTGTAAACTATCCTGGGAAAATAATCAAAAGACAGTATTAAAAAGAATCTTAAACTAAACAGCAGGGTAAATTAGCAGCCCACAAACAGTAGCCTTCATGTCACCATCTTCTTAATTTATTAGGACATAATGACAAGACGTTCTTATTCTAGTGTCTTCTGGAATATCCCTATTACTACATGGTAAAGCTCCTGGGAAATAAAAGCTTCTCAAGGCATCCCAATGCTTTGTATGGTTTATGGGTACCATGGAAACAGTATTCCTCAGAGCTGTTGTGGATGCTGCATAGCAGTGTGCCAAGAATCTCGAGGGAAGAGAAAAATTTCTGCTGAGACCTCCTGATTTTTCTTGTTGTGAATGTGAGCCAAGGTGAGCATAATCAGAACTGAAGCTGAAATCTGAGCAAGAGAAGATCTAGTGGGATTGCAATACAGCACTAATTCCAAATAAAGGTAAATATGGTTAGCTATCAAAGTTTGGTAGTTATCAACTTAACTAGATCGTGGTGTGGCAAATATAAATCCAGCTCTCTTTTTTCTTATTAACTGGGTATGGCTAACAATTTGGCATAATTAGTTCTGACCAAGGATTTTTTTTGTTAGTTAAGAAGTTTTCTCATAGTGAAAATCTACAAAGAAAAAGAAAAGAAAAGAAGTGGTATTATTATTTTCATGTAACTTTATATGTGAAAACAATTTCTCCACCCCCCTCTCTTTTTGGAGTTTGGACTTTGGAGACAACCATTCATTTCAAAGATGCAATGACTGTGTTAGTAATGACATAGCATTTCTTTCGTATTTGGAAGGAAAACAACATCGTGACTTCTACATATGTATAATTCTTACCCACATCAGTAATAAAATTATACAATTATAAATAGTGATATAGCGAGTTTATGCAAGTAAAATTAAGGCTAGTATATGATGCTCTGGATAATAATTTGCAACAGCGGTCTAATATTTTCATTTTATATGAAATTGACTATTATAGTGTTTTTCAACTATTAGTATAGGTGCCACACATAGCAATAGTTTAGGCTGGAAAAAATCTTAGATTGGAGTAGCCTGGACAAAATCTGGGGCTTGGGAGTCAAAATAATGATTTTCATTCTCTCTCTCTCTCTCTCTCTCTCTCTCTCTCTCTCTCTCGCTCTCTCTCTCTCGCTCTCTCTCTCTCGCTCTCTCGCTCTCTCGCTCTCTCGCTCTCTCTCTCTCTTAACAAAATATATTTGTTAGCTTGTTTGGAAAATATAAGTTTTTTAAATTGATGAAATTTACAGACAATTACAAATCTCTGTACATTGACACTGAAATGCTACTAACCACTTCCTGTTTCAACATTATTTCTTTACTGTACTTAAAATTCCTTGCATTGGGCTACATAATTTGTGTCATTTCCGGTTGTTTATGATACATTTTGATTATATTATACAGCAGGAAAGTTAGATTTTTTATTAACTCTAGTAACTTTCTTCTTGTGATTCCAGGAATGCAGAGAATACAATTACAAAGTTTCATTTTGTCTAAAAAAAGAAAATACGGGAAATCATTGACTTACAACTACAATTGAGCCCAAGATTTCTGTTGTTAAATGAGACATTTGTTAACTAATTTTGCCCCATTTTTTGACCTTTCTTGCCACAGTTGTTAACTGAATCACTGCAGTTGTTAAGTTAGTGGCACAGTTGTTAAGTGAATCTGGCTTCCCCATTAACTTTGCTTGTCAGAAGATGATCACAAGACCCCAGGACACTGCAACTGCCATATACCGTATTTTTCGGCATATAAGACGCACCGGAGTATAAGACGCACCTTAGTTTTGGGGGAGGAAAATAGGGGGGAAAATCTACCTACCAGGTATTCATCTGGCTAGCGTCCTTAGTCTGGTCAGCTTCAGCACATTATTTTATCCCCTGGTTAGGGTTTAAAAAAACCTTATTCGGAGGGAGTAGCAATGAAAAAATCCTGCAAGTCGGGAAGATAGTTAGCACCTTGTTAGGGCTGAAAAAACCTTTTTTGGAGGGAGTAGCAATGAAAACAAGCCTGCAAGCCGGGAAGAGCTGGGAAGATCGTTAGCACCTCGTTAGGGCTGGAAAAAAAGCTTCGAAAAAGCTACATTCGGAGTATAAGACGCACCCAAATTTTCAGCCTCTTTTAGTGGGGAAAAGGTGCATCTTATACTCCAAAAATATGGCATATGAACCAATTGTCAAGTGCCCAAAGTTTGATCACATTAAGGGATGCTACAACGGTCGTAAGTGTGAAAAATAGTCATAAGTCATTTTTTTCAATGCCATTGTAACTTCGAACAGTCACTGAATGAACTGTTGTAAGTTGAGGACTACCTGTATTGAATAACAATTAGCTTGTTCCATACTGTGAAATATTTCTAATTAAAACTTTATAAAAACTTCTAAGGTTATTCAATATATTCAATAGAGTATCTTATATCCAAAACAGTTCCTCCTCCATCTATCTTGTTGCGATCTTCAAAACCCAGCAACCATAAGGAATAATTTACCCAATGATGTTCATGTATGAGATAATCTGAAGCCTAAAAAGTGTATTGAACTGCAACTCCCATATCCCCAAGCAACAGAGAAACAGAAAGAAAATCATGATATAATTGGTGGCTTACTAGAACCTAGATTGTAATGGTACTTTTATTCCATATCCATTTTATTTTATTTTTCCAATATCCATTCCATATAAAGCCAGCTTGGTCTTAATTAATTAATTAATAATAAATAAATAATACATATATACATACATACATACATACATACATACATACATACATACATACATACATAAAGCAAGCATCATCTACAGACATTTGTATTGGACTTGTAAGAAGCTAATAGCTTGTGTTTTTAGGCTGAACTCTTGATAAAGTTAACATCCAATTTCATGCAAGGTTTTTGTTATAAAAACTAAATTTTAGCATCTCAAAAGGCAGGACTGTTGTCAGTTAAGCCAGTGGAATAAGGATAGATCCTTTTAAAAGTCCTCTGCTACCTCAGTCATTTATATGCATGGGAATTTTTGTTGCCCAAGGTAAGCCAGTCTCATTGGTGAATATATTAATAGAGAATAATCGGGAGCGGAGCCTTCGGTATGAAGTCCCTCTTCTGCCCCCATGAAAATCATCACCCCCACCCACTCCAGTTAAATGCCCATAGGGTGATAGGGTTTGTTAAGTGAGGTTTAACCTCACTTAACCTGGAACCGCCCGAAAATGCGACACGCGGGTGGGTGGGGCTACATTTGGTGTATAAGATGCACTCAAATTTTCATCCTCTTTTTGGGGATAAAAAGGTGCGTCTTATACTTCAAAAAATACGGTAAGCTTTCTACGGTAACTGACTATTTGGTTTAAGTGGTTACTGTCTAGTGTTATATGCATACACATACACACTCCAAAGCACCCTTATAATCTGAAGTGCTCAATACAATTGCATATATAATAGCATTGTATACTGGGGCTTTTCATGTATAAAGGAGATTTAATTTAGTATCCTTTCATATCTTCATATTTCAAAAGTTCATAGTTGGGCATATTGACATAACATGCAGTTACTCTTTAAAGAAAAACTGTATGGTAGGGCTGTGAAGCATTTTCAAATGAGAAGGGAAAATATGCTTTGGAATGCACAGAGAATGTTAATGTTGAACTTGTTGGCAATTCTTTAAAGGTATTATAGATTTTCCTAGGATTTGCGTGTGTGTGTGTGCAAATCCTAGGAAAATCTATAATACACACACACACACACACACATATATATACATACACACACACAACACGAAGAAACGATATATATAAGAATCTCCAGAACTTTAAAAAAATTAATTATACTAAGCTTTCGTCAGCCCCTGCTGACATCGTCAGAGTGTAAAATCACCATTGAAGAGAGGCTTGCTTTTATGTATTGCCGATCAGTTTAGTCATTGCACGCGTAATGGGCCCACACCCTTGCTTCCCCCATGTAATTAGCTTTGTTGTTTTTGCCTTAGTCATGCTGACAGATGGTGATGCGATTTCTGCTGCCTCCTTCCCTATTGTGTATTGCCTCTTTCTCTCCCCGGGGGGTAATGGCCTTCATTGGGCCAATCTCTATATTCCCAAGGGGGGATAATGCCCCCAATCTCCATTCCTACATAGCGATCGGTCCTCACTAAATCCTTCCTGGTGTCTTAATGCCTGGTATGCCAGTGGTAGGTCAATATGTCTATTGATAGAGTTGTTATTAGAGAACCAGGCTTCTTTCAAGAGGCGTCCTCGTTTTGTTTCATCGTAGGCAACAACTTCGGTCTCCTGGCAGTTAAACTTGTGACCATGCTCCTCCATGTGCATCCAAATCTGGGAACGCTGTTCCTTGCGTCGGACCACCAGCTTGTGTTCATGCATCCTAGTTCTTAGTCGTTTAGCTGTTTCTCCTACGTAATGGTCTGCACAATTGCTGCAGTTAATACGGTAGATTATTGAGGATGTCTCCTCCTTCGGTAGTGCTTCTTTTGGGCACATCACTCTCTTCCTCAACGTTTGGTCTGGTTTGTGCGCCACTTTAACCCCATGTGATGAAAAAAGTGCATGCAGCAGTTTCGTATACCCCCGTATGTATGGGAGCACCCTCCATGTTGATGTTCCACTTGCGCCCTCAATGGGCTGCCGGGCCTTAGGTGTGATGCATCGTTGGATAAAATCCACCGAATAGCCATTGAGCGTGCAGATTTGATAGAGATGTGCCTGCTCTTTCGCTTTGGCTGCCCATGTGCTGCAGTGGGTATCTATCCTACTAAACAATGTCCGAATGCAGCTGACTTAGATTGGTATATAGGTGGTGCAGTGGTTAGAATGCAGTATTGCAGGCTAATTCTGCTGACTGCCAACTGCCAGCTGTTTGGCAGTTCGAGTCTCACCGGCTCAAGGTTGACTCAGCCTTCCATCCTTCAGAGGTTGATAAAATGAGGATTGTTGGAGCAATATGCTGACTCTGTAAACTGCTTAGAGACAGCTGTAAAGCACTGTGAAGTGGTATATAAGTCTAAGTGCTATTGTTTGCAGAGTTATATAAAGAGGAGAGCCATGGTAGTTTTAGATACATCAATATATTCTAAGTGTAAAGTATGTATGCTTCTACGTTTTTAATTTGGGGGCTTCCTGACTATAATCTGGTTTTCAGCAATACCACTTTCTACAAGAAGAACAAGGTTGCCAGGAGAAAAGCACCATTGCCCAGTCCTAAACCCATCCAGTACATTAATTCTGGTGATTACAGTTTTCTTCACTCTTCCTCCCAGCCACATATAGTGCATCATAAGAAAGATAGTCAATTGTTTGTGTGTATGGCTAACTTTGAACGCATCAGAGCAAATACCGTATTTTTCACTCCATAAGAGCAAAAGTAGGTGGAAATGTCTGTGCGTCTTATGGTGCGAATATTGCATCACAGAACGGGCCATGGCGGTTTGCCATACCTGGGGGGAGGGGGGTGGTATGGCGGCGGTGACAAGCAGCGGCGGCGAATGGCGATAGCGATCCCTGTCACCTGGAACAGCTGATCAGCAATATTCCGGGAGGCCGATCCACTTGACCAACCCCCTCCCCCAGGTACACCACCATTGCTGCCTCCTCCGTGTCTGCTGCCTCCACCAGGGAACGCTGGAGCCTTCACTGAAGCAGCGGCGAATGGCGGCAGCAATCCCCGCCACCTGGAACAGCTGCTCGGTGGTTGGATCAGCCTCCCGGAATACCGTCGATCAGTTTTTCCAGGTGGCGGGGATCGCTGCTGCCGTTCGCCGCTCCTCGGCAGTGAAGGCTCCAGCATTCCACGGAGGAGGCAGCAGACACAGAGGAGGCAACAATGGCACCATTTCCGGCCGGCCAGTCCATACATTGGCCGGGCTACGGGAGGCCGGGATCCAGCTGTTGCTCAGCTGACTGGTGGTGGGTGCAACAGAGCAGAACCCCGATGAGCCATGTGCTGAAGCTGACCAGGCTGTTTGCTGCAAGGCAGAGCAAGGCAGATCCCTCCCTTGTTTTCCTCCTCTAAACCTAGGTGAGTCTTATGGTCAGGAGCGTCTTATGGTCAGGAGCGTCTTATGGAGCGAAAAATATGGTACTTTTGTGCATTTCCTTCTCTATTTTGGCTGAGAAAGGGAATGAGCAGAATGTGGAATTAATAAGCAGAATGTGCCCAGTACTAAACAAGTGCCTCACAGTAGGAGTGATGTTTACTGAAACAAAGGATAAGAATATCCATTGGAAACAAATGGGAACAATATGAGGAACCACAAAAGTGTGTCAACTGACGTGACTGAGCTCCATTGAAATAAATAAAATAAGCTTTCAATAAAAAAGGGGATGAGCCATTAAAGAGAACAAAATAGGTAAAAGCAGCACTTATTTTATACTGAGATGATAGTCCTACTGTTTATCTTTTTCAGGTAGCTGAAGTAAAGGGAAACCTTAATTAAAAACAATCTCTAACTTGATCCTGAGAAAACCATTGATATATGGTTCTTTTAGTGATAATAATTAAGCATTAACTGTAGTATATATAAAATGCACAGCATTTATCTCCAGCTCTATAACATAATTTGAAGTCTGAAAAATATAATTGTTATGTATTGTGATTTGTGTTTACATAGAATGCCAAATGGGGGTACCACCTTTGAGAAAAAAAAATCCAGCAGAACTTAATGAGTTTTGACAAGTAGAATTCTTACCTGGTTGTGAAGGGGACTTACATTTGGATTGCACCAATAATTATTTTCACTAATAAAAATTTGTTGGCTACATAATTATTTGTTTTTAATTATTTATATTATGCTTCCTTTGAAGACATCCCAAATGGTACAAGTGAAATATTTGTACTGAATAGCTGAACATCTTCTTTAATTCTATATGAAGAACATTCAGTTATATTGAATTATATTGATCATGATCTAAAAGAAAAAGTGTGTACACCAGAGTACGGGTAGAGTGCAAAAATTTATAAAATAATTTTATGTATTTACTGCATTAAAGATTTCTTTTTATTCCAGTATGCTACTTTGCTGAACTTTTCAGAAGAACATATGTGCTATAAAAAACTGCACAGAAAGAAGGAAAATAGTGAAATCTTTACTGAATTTTAATGTGCTGCCAAAGAAATAAACAGTTCATCTATAGCTAACTGTTTGGCACATGGAGCTGTATTAGCTTATGTTTATCCTTCCTTAATTGAGAATTTATTTCTGTAGCCATGTCTCTTTAAATTTTAAAATCGATATTGTAAGCCTCTTTCAATCAGGAATATTTAAAATGTGTATCACTGTTACAAACATTATGATATATAATTTCCTATAGTATATATTAACACTTACAAGTTATAAACAGGAAGTAATGATAAGAAAAAGCAGCATTTGTCTTTGGCTAACCAAAATCTAATGTAGAAATGATTCTTCTCCATGTATTCAACCGTAGCACTCTAATCTCAATACTTTTCAAATTAATATCAGTTGCAATCCAATGATTAATTCACATTGACATAGTGTGAATTTGTAGTTGAGTTTAGTTTGTTGTTTAAAACTTTTAAGTTATGCTGAATTATCAATTCATAATTAAGAACATTTGATACGTTTGGCATCATGGTAAGAGGATGTAGTTCTTAAAAGAACTAATTTCTGCCAAATGCAGTAGTGGTGGTCCTCAACTTGTGACCACAATTAGGACTGGAATCTTGATAACTGAGGAAAGTGGTCATTAAATGAAGCCTCCCCCATGGGACCATTTTCCTCAACAACCATAAATTCTGGCTCTCCCAGTTTCAGTGGTTAAGCAAACAGATTGAAAGAGCTGCCTACTGAAGGGGGGCAGACAGCTCACTACCATACCTGCGCTGATTTGAAGAAACAAAGTTGGAATTGCAAAGATCATTGCTCGGTGCAGGAGTTCCTCTCACCTCTGTATATGGCAGTGCTTCTCAATTATTTTTTGTTACCCCCCCCCTAGGAAGAAGTAAACATTTCACGCCCCCCCAACTCTCCGCCGGGACGATTGTTTGCAATATTTGGCACGTTTTTGCTGAAAAACTCAAGCGGCTTATCAGCGTGATTGGGATGTAATGAAGCCTTAATTTATTTGGCTTCATGCTGTCCCCTGCCAACATTTTTAGACACAGTAAACATACCGGTCTTTCCTCGTCTCCCACCGTAGTCACAGTGAAGCCAAGCGCTACATACGCTTCATCATATTTCCTTGTCTTAGCTTTCAGGACACTTACATTTGTCTCATTATTTCCGTCTCTCTCCTCCTTTCTTTTCATCCCTGTTAAATATTTTTCCATGGTGTGTCTTAAGGGTTTGTTATCTGCACTTCATATCTCCTGCTCTGTGCTGTGTGCTATTGTTTGGTGCAAAAAACCCCCTACTCCCTACGGCAAAAAATAGCACATTCCCCGGGGTCATGCGCCCCCCTGGCATTGCTCCGTGCCCCCCCAGGGGGGCCCGCCCCACTATTTGAGAAGCACTGGTATATGGAAAGAAAGTTGTGTCCTGGGCTGAAGATGTGAAGCTTGGAAGCCTGCCGTTCCCAATGCAGGAAGTGGCTTCACTCAGTGGGAAACAGTTGGGGAGTTGGCTCAGAGATCCTTATATATAGAGATCCATATATAGGAGAAGCATCCTGCATCACAAGAACGTTAGGTGCAATTTGGAGACCCATTTGGAGAGTGGCAGATGTGCCTAGTTCTCACCATGCCTTAGTAGAAGATGTTAGAATCTTTTCAAAGACTTTCTGAAGCAGTTCAAGAACAGGGCACCCTATTTACAGAATGGCAGGTGCACATCATTTCCACAATGCCTTGGAAGACCTCATAATCTTTCCAAAGGCTTTCTGAAAGTGTGGGAATAGGGTGCATTACTTAGATAATGGCAGGTGCGATTTGGAGGAACACATTAACAACATTGGAAAGAAGAGCTTGCTTGCCTGCAGCTGCCTCACACAAGTCAGGCCAGCTGTGCCTCATCATTAGCAAGAGGAACATGGTAAAAGTCAGCTGGGTGTGGTAGAGCCTGAGGTGTGCAGGACAGTTGGGGCTTTGCACTTGAAGTGGCACCCAGTAATGGTGCTGCTGGTTGAAGTAGAGGCCTGAGGATAGTGACATTAGATTGAGACTATTGAAGGCCCTGGGTCACTAATTTAGCCTCAGAGCTGCTGCCACCATGGAGGAATGCCACTGTGCAATGTGGCCAAGGGCAGAAATGGGGAGAGGGGAATAGACAGGTGAAGAGAGTTGGAAGCAATCCCTAATTGAGGTTCAGGACTGGGGAGGGTGGTGCAAGTGCAGAATGGATTGGGGTAGGTCCTCAGCTAATGACTGGTAAAATTTGCTTAACAACAGCAAAGAGCATTTCAGTCGCTGAGTGGTGCAGTCAATGACATCCAACTTTATGACATTATTTAGCGATGGAAATTCTGCTCCCAATTGTGGTTGTAAGTAGACAACCATGGATCTAGTAAATGCATACAGTCAGACAACAAGATAATCACATATATTCTAGGGGTGAGACTGCATTAGGTACTCGTATGTAAATTCAAGGAGCCTCTAAGCCAAGATGGGAGAGTTAATAGGCTTCTCAATGTTAGAAGAAAATATCCAATATTACAACAGTATGGCAGCATCAGGGGTGAAATTCAGCAGGTTCTGACAGGTTCTGGAGAACCGGTAGCGGAAATTTTGAGTAGTTCGGAGAACCAGCAAATACCACCTCTGGCTGGCCCCAGAGTGGGGTGGGAATGGAGATTTTGCGATATCCTTCCCCCAGGAGTGGGGAGGGAATGGGGATGGAATGGGGATTTTTCAGTATCCTTCCCCTGGAGTGGGGTGGGAATGGAGATTTTGCAACATCCTTCCCCCAGGAATGGGGAGGAAATGGGGATTTTGCAGTATCCTTCCCCCTGGAGTGGGGTGGAAATGGAGATTTTTCAGTATCCTTTCTCTGCCACACCCACCAAGCTACGCCCACAGGACCGGTAGGGAATTTTTTTGAATTTCACCCCTGGGTAGTATGGTTATTTTGTTATATATGGCAGTAGTGGGTTCTAAATCCCGTTGCTACTGGTTCGCGTGCTCACTTGCGCACATGCTCAACACTTCTGCGCATGTATAGAAGCGTTCTGCACCGCTACCGGTTCACAGAACCGGGCCGAACCAGGAGCAACCCACCGCTGATATATGGTCAATACAAGAGATGAAGAAAAGCATATCGGAGGTGGAATTGTCCTGTAGTCAGTGAGGGTACCGGGCTCCATAAAATAGAAATCACAAGTGGAGCAAACTCTCCCACTGCATTGATGTGAATGTCAATATGTCCCCACAAGTAAATAAGTATTAGAAGCATACTTTTATTCCCTTGACCAAAAAGCTCAAGTATACCTTTTTGGAACTCTCCAGTTCTCTCACCCCACCGCCAATTTGGTCTTTCCCACAGCATTTGCATGGCCTCAGTATACTAGGTACTAAATGTAAGCCGGGGTGGGTTCCACTTACCTTCCCTACCAGTTCGCATCGCGACGGAAGTTCACGTCCCTTCATGTTGTGCAACACACCCGGAAATGACCCTCTGCGCATGTGCAGAATAGCAATAGCACTTAGACTTATATACTGCTTCATAGTGCTTTACAGCCCTCTCTAAGCAGTTTACAGAGTCAGCATATTGCCCCCAACAATCTGGGCCCTCATTTTACCGACCTCAGAAGGATGGAAGGCTGAGTCAACCTTGAGCCGGTGAGATTTGGTTTTTTTGCAAGCCACGGCGACCGGAGGACTGGTTTGGGAGTGTGGACCGCTGGTCATCGCTGCCGGTTCGGCGAGGGGCAGTAAATTTCCGCTACCGGTTCTAAAGAACCTGTCCGAACCGGCAGCAACCCATCACTGATGTACCCTAAAGGCTGTTGTCCTTGCTTCTGAAGGCCTGTAGCTGCTATTAGGGTTTATCTTGGTAGCTAAGGCTTTCTCGGGACTCCTTCCTCTTCAGTTCTTCACTTACCAATGATTGGCCTCTGCAGTCAGGCTTCTAGAACATTCTTTTTTCTGATGAAATGGACACTGCCATAATATGGCTTCAACTGTCAGCTGGTGTTTTTTTTTCCTTTTTATTTTGGTTTAATATTGCTCGCCAATCCTCCAGGGCTGAGGAAAACTATTGTTCAGCTCTATTTCCTATTTTCCTTTCTCTCTCTCTGGACTTGTCTTTTTTGTGGGGCTTCTTTTCATTGGTCTGCTTGCTTGCCTTCCCTCAGGTGAACTTAGGCTCCAACTGCTGTTTCTTCTTCCTCCAGCACTTGGTACATGCTGACTTCCTGACACTAGGGGAAACAACCAAGAAGAAGAGGAAAGAGGGAGGATGGGGCTTGCTATCAACCCAGGTCAAAGATCTTCAGGTCAGATAACAAAAAATATTCAGCTATATTTAGCATAGGAAACCAACTGGGTTGTTAGATGACAGGTAAAGGAGAACAGGGAAATACAAGAGAAACAACTCTTCGTTATATCTTTATTGCGGAGGTCATAAGATTGAGGCCTTTGCCCAAACTTTTTAAGAAGAAAAACTGGACAAAGTATCTTTTCTGAACCAAATTGCAGCACAGTTTCATATTATCATCCCTTATCAATTAATTATACTCCTAAAATTCTTACTGGTTTTTGATGTTACTAAAAGCAAAGATATCATAATTGAGCTAAGTTTTTAAACTTTATTCCAAAATAAGAACTATGTTGAGATAAATTAATTTGTTATTAAGGAAATAAGCTGTCATACTTAAATGATTTTTTATGATTGCATTGTTATATATTTAAATATGTATATAATTCATAATATAAAATCAATATAGAGTAATTTATACATTTCTTAATGCTGATTGCATTGTTATGTATTTAAATACAGTATGCATATAATTCATAAATATTAAGTACATTTATATACATAAAATCAGTATAGAGTAATTTATATTTAAATAATAGTATTTTTAAATAATGCATTCATTTAGGCATCATCCTATGCATAATTTTGATTACTATAGTAGACCATACCATCAGGTCTAACAAGAGGGACACGTAGCAATCCCATTTACTAAGGAGCAATATCTGACAAGCCCAAGAAGTGAGCCTCCTTTACCCTTTGGAACATCATCTCCCCTCCCCCAGGTGAGATTAGCCCTGACTCTACTGCCTTTTTGGAAATCCCTTAAAATGCGGTTTTGTCAGCAGGCTTCGGGATCCCATGGAAATAGAAAGCCTACAAAATGTCTACACTGTAGGTGAATCTTCAACATACTGTATTTTCCTGGGTTTTTCTTGTACTTAATTATGTTTTAATGATTTTTAATGCTTTATTTTTTATTGTTTTGTTTCAGTTGTATACCATTCAGAGTCATATTTGTGAGATCGGCAACTATGTATGATAGATAGATAGATAGATAGATAGATAGAGAGAGAGAGAGAGAGAGAGAGAGAGAGAGAGAGATACATACATACATACATACATACATACATACATACATACATACATACATACGTGATTGAGAAACTAAAAATATTTCTCCGGGTCCTGGTGTAATTCACCCAAGAGTTCTTAAAATACTCAAAAATGAAAGTGCTGATATTTTCACAGAGAGTGCAATGTCTGTTGAACATTGGCATCAATTTAACATACAACATTAGCTAGTGTGAATCTAAGTTTTAAGAAGAAACTGGTAGGCAGTAAAGGAAATTATGGACCAAATAGCTTTGATAACAGACTAATCTGGTATCAGGCCATTTTCTTATGGCTGTCTCTCACTTGGTTCTGATGGTCATCATAATCATCTTTCAGGGTTTGTTTTTTTGAGCTGTGAATTTTGCATAAGACACAGATGGTTTTACAAATATTATATTCTTGAACTTTCAAAAAGCATTGGTAAGTCTTTAACCAATGGTTTCTAAACAGATGTAGCTGCCATAAGATATGAACACAAATGGTTTTCTGTGGTATTGGCAAGTGGTTTTAAAAGCAAAGAAAAATAGAGTAGGAATATATGGATAATTTTCACATTGGCATGAATGTAAAGTGACATTTACAGAGATAGTTTGGGATAAATGCTTTTTAACTAGTATGTAAATGTACTGGAGTTGTAGCTGAGCAATGAGGTGGCCTTGTTTGTTGATAATACCAAATTGTTCAGGATTGTAAATTCAGAAAAGGATTATGAAGAATGCCAAAATTATCTTCCAAAACTGAATGGGCTTCAAAAACGACAAATGCTATTCACTGCAAGCTAGTGTACATTGATATACGTTGGCATAAACATCCCATATTTCGCCTATCCATTAACAGACTCTAACTAACAGTGACTGACAGGAAAGAGTTTCTGGGGTCATGGTGGAGAGTTTGACAAAAATGTCAACTTAAAAGGCAACTTCTGTTTAAAAAGAAATAGCACCTTGGAATCATTAGGAAGGGAATTTAATATAGAATTGTTTATAGAGTAATAACCTTTTTCAAATCTATGGTGAGAATTTTCTTGGTGCATTGTGTACTATTTAGTTAATTCTCCTTTAAGGTAAAGGTTCCCTTCGCACATATGTGCTAGTCGTTCCTGACTGTAGGGGGCGGTGCTCATATCCGTTTCAAAGCTGAAGAGCCAGCGCTGTTCGAAGACGTCTCCATGACCATGTGGCCGGCATGACTAAACGGCGAAGGCACACGGAACTCTATTACCTTCCCACCAAAGGTGGTACTCGCTCCAAGACCCTGATGCGAGAGACGATGCGCCTGGGACTATGGGCGGAGAGACACTTACTCTCACTTTCAGCGTACCATATCTCCGGGGTTTCCAATACCCAAGCGGATTGGTTCAGTCGGACTACGGTGTTACCTGGATGATATATTGGTCCAGGCCTCGTCTGAGCACCTCGCTGTGTGTCATCTCCAGGTAACCATCTCAACACTCCAACAGCACGGGTTTTCGATCAATTTAGACAAGAGTCACCTGTCTCCTTCCACCTCCCTGCTCCATCTGGGAGCCGTTATAGATTCCTTAGAGTGTAGGGTTTCCCTGTCCCAGGAGAGGCAGGTCAGTATTAGGAGCCTTGCTGCTCAGGTCCAATGTGAAAGTAGGGTTCCCCTAGCTCCGTGGTGGCGAACCTATGGCACGCGTGCCAGAGGTGGCACGCGAAGCCATAGAAGCCGGCACGCGAGGGTTGCCCACCGGCAAACCGGAAGTGCGAAAAAACGCACTTCCGGTTTGCTGGTGTGCTGTTTTTTGCACTCTGGAAGGTTCAGGGAAGCTCCCTGAAGCTCCGGAATGCAAAAAACTACAAAACGGACAAACCGGAAGTGCACTTTTCCGCACTTCCGGTTTGTCCGTTTTGTAGTTTTTTGCATTCCGGAGCTTCAGGGAGCTTCCCTGAACCCTCCGGAGTGCAAAAAACAGCATACCGGCAAACCGGAAGTGCGTTTTTTCGCACTTCCGGTTTGCCGGTTTCGTCGTCCCAGGCTCCGGTAAGCCTTTGCGCGGGGGTGGGGGTGTGCGCATGTGCAGGGGGCAGCATGGGGGGGTGTTGTGCGCATGCGTGGGGGGGAGGGAATGGGTGTGGGCACGCGTGCGCGAGCGCACCCCCCCTTTTTGGCATGCGAGCCGAAAAAGGTTCGCCACCACTGCCCTAGCTCTTCTGTCCACCCTCCTGGGGAAAATGGTTTCATGCATTGCCATCACACCTTGGGCATGCTTACAATCTCGGGATCTTCAATGGTTCCTTTTGCCCTTCCAGAAGGCGGGCCGCAGCACCTCGGCGTCCCGGGTCCTGGTCCCCCCGGAGGTTCTTCGCTCCACTGTCCTGGTGGCGCTCGCCAGCACTGTCCCGGGGGTGTCTCTTCCGCAAGCCACACAGAATGACCGTCACCACGGCTGCCAGCCTGACCGGTTGGGGAGCTCACTCACAGGGACAGATTGCTCAAGGCCGTTGGTCGACCACGGAGACCGGGTGCTCAATCAATTGGCTGGAGCTTCGAGCTGTGTTTTTGGCCCTCAGACACTTCTAATGGTTGCTCGTCGGCAGACACCTTCTGGTCCTAACGGACAACACATCGACCAAGGCCCATGTGAACCGGCAGGGCGGTACTTGCTCCAAGACCCAGATGCGAGAGGCGATGCAACTGGAACTATGGGCAGAGAGACACCTACTCTCGCTTTCAGCTCCGGGGTTTCCAATACCCAAGCGGACTGACTCAGTCAGACTACGGTGGACCATGCAGAGTTGCGCCTGCACCCGTCCATCTTTTGCGACATCATGAGCCGCTTCGGCCTTCCAGAGGTCGACATGTTCGCAACCCTGGAGAATGCTCACCTACTGAGGTTTTACTCTCAGTTTCTATCCCAGGGAGCAGAGGGAGTGAACGCCCTCCGTGGACATTGGCCGTTGGGTCTTCTATACGCCTTTCCCCCCTGCCCATCCTGACTCCGGTCATCCAGAAGGTTTTGGAGGAGCGGGCGGAGGTGATACTCCTGGCACCTCATTGGCCGTAGCAGGCCTGGTTCCCGGACCTGAAGGTCCTGTTGGTGTCCCCTCCATGGCGGATTCCAATGAGCGAGTCCTTTCTCAGCCAGGGGGCGTTGGTCCACCCAGATCCCCAGTAGTACCAACTGACCGCCTGGCGGTTGAGTGGCACACTCTGAGGCAACAGGATTATGACCCCAAGGTGATCCTTACCATCCAGGCATCCTGCCGTCCCTCCACAGAACGAATCTACGCCGTGACGTGGAAATCCTTCTGTACTTGGTGGGAGTCTGAGAGTTGTTCGCCTTTAAGGATTCCTCTTCTAAAGGTCCTGAAGTTTCTCCAGGGTTTGGCCATGGGTCTTTCCCCGAACATGCTCCACAGGCAGGTGGCGGTGCTGTCTTCGGTCCTGTCCTGTGACCAAGTCACTTCCCTGGCCCACTTCCCAATGGTGCACCATTTTTTGCGGGGGGCTGCCAACCTGCGTCCTCCGGTTATCCACTGCTATCTGACCTGGGATCTTCCCAGGGTGTTGCAGTCTCTGACCAGGCCAACTTATGAACCGCTGGGGTCAGCTTCTCTACAGTATCTATCATTCAAGGTCACCTTCCTGGTGACGATCACGTCGGCCCGCCAGATCTCCGAGCTCTCTGTGCTTTCTGTTCGGAAGAACTTGTGTATTTTTCATTTGGACCGGGTTGTTGTCCAGTTAGACCGTTCATTCCCAAAGTCAATTCCACCTTTCACAGGGCTCAGGAGCTCGTCCTCCCCAATTTTTGTCCAAACCCTGCTCATCCGTCGGAGAGACCTTGGCACACTCTTGACATCCGTCGGGCCTTACACATTTACATTGATTGGATATGCCAGTTTCGTAAGACTGAGGCACTTCTGGTGGCCTTTTTACCGCAATCTTAGGGTCAGAAGGTGTCCACCACGACCATTGGCCGTTGGATATGCGGGACAATTGCTAAGGCGTACAAACTCTCTGTTATGTCGTGGCCGGTGGGGATCACGGCTCACTCTACGCGCAGTGCGGCGATGTCGGCGGCCTGGATGTCCCAGGCATCCTTGGCGGAGTTTTGTCAGGCGGCGACCTGGGCCTCTCCTTCTCAGTTTATCCGCCACTACAAAATCGATACATTTGTGTCGGCAGATGCGGCCTTTGGCCATAGGGTGTTGCAGAGAGTCCACGAGGAGTCTCATTGAATCGGACTTAGACTGTGCCCACCCAGGGGGACTTTGGCTTTGGTATGTTCCATCCTGAATGCTGGCTCCACCCACGATGGAGAAGGGGTGTTGGTCTTACCTGACATGCCTCTTCTCATCAGGTGGAGTCAGCATTCAGCCCCGCCCTTGGGGGTCCATTCCTGCATACTCCTCGTTGTTGGACTGGCGTTGTTGCCATGGTTGTTTTTCTCCTTGGACTGACTTTTTGCATGGCGGTCTCCGCATTATTGACGGGCTCAGGAAGGGGAGCCTACCTGTCGTTGACTGTGTCCAGTCGGTAGCCACGTCGAGTCTGCTTCTTCAGTCTCGTCAAAGCTAGGTCCTAGGAGGGCAGATCCGGCAAAATGTAATAGACTCGGTCCTCATTCTGAGTGGACGAGGACAACTCATCCTGAATGCTGATGAGAAGAGGCGTGTCAGGTAAGACCAGTGCCCCTTTTCTGTAGAATTCTGACTTGTCATTGTTCTCCTCAGTAAATTGGCCTTTTTATCTTCTGTATGTGCTCTTATTGTTTTCAAAGAAGTGCAGATCTTCTTTGTCTGCAAAACTCTACCTAGATCAGTGATGGCGAACCTTTTTTTCCTCGGGTGCCGAAAGAGCGTGCTCGCGCGCTATCGCGCATGCGTGAGTGCCCACACCCATAATTCAATCCCCGGGGAGGGTGAAAATGGTCTCCCCCACCACCCTGGAGGCCCTCTGGAGGCCAGAAACGGCCCGTTTCCCAACTTCTGGTGGGCCTAGTAGGCCCGTTTTTCATCCTCCCCAGGCTCCAGAGGCTTCCCTGGAGCTTGGGGAGGGTGAAAACGCCTTTCACCACCCACCGGAGGCCCTCCAGAAGCCGAAAATACCCTCCCAGAGTCTCTGTGCGAGCCGAAAATTAGATGGCTGGAGTGCACATGCACGCTGGAGCTGAGCTAGGGCAACGGCTCGCGTGCCGGCAGATATGGCTCCGCGTGCCACCTGTGGCACCCGTGCCATAGGTTCGCCATCACTGACCTAGATTGTTTCATATGTAAAGCAAAATAAGCTCTCCCCCCCTTTTCTATTCGAAGTGCTGTTGATAGTTCTAGTAACAGCTAATTTATAACATACCAATAAAGCTACCTCAAATTGTCAATCTCTTGTTGGGGAAAAAATATGCATATTGTACTGAGGAATCACTTGTAAGTTTAACAAAAGATTAAAAATACTACATTTTAATTTAATTTGATAGTCAATACTATGAAATATATTTAATAGCTGATGGATGATATGTAGCAATGATCAGTAGTTTATAATATGTATTTGAACTTTTCTGAAGTACTCACATATTACCGGTAGGAAATTGAAAAACCTCTAAATATTTATTTCAACTTTGAAAATCAGATTACTTGGTTCAGAGTCTTGAAGTCTAAAAATTATTACATTATTATTAATATCTTTCATGGCATGACTTACCTGTTCAGTAATGAATGCTGCAGCTTCAAACTGTCACATCAAATTTGAATTGCGCATTTGTCAGCTAAATAAAAAGATAGTGAGTAGCATGTGGTCTGTTGCAAGGAATGTCAAAAGAATGCTATGTATAACAGCATGCATCACCCACTTTGTTATATAGAAGTGAGAGTTGAATACATCAAAAGAAACATAAAAGTAAATTAAGTACAGTTGGTAGGGTTATTTATGTGTTTAGTAAAACTAGAAGAGAGAGAATCAAGCATGTATGAAAGTTTTTTTCATTGCCACTTTTGAGATTACTATATCTTTTTGACAGATTGATTCCTAAGAACAGTTTCTTCGATATAGTAATCTCAAAACAGGCCATTGTATATCAAACTTGAGTCTCTTCACAACCTAAAATTAATATAGAATATGATGGGAATTTACTTATTTAGAGTTGTAAACTACACCAACTTATTCTAAAGAAAGTTAAAAGAATAAATGGTAATGAGGAAGTCCTTGGTGCTCTCTAAGCTTGGCTGTTTTCTTGCAGTCGTTTCATTAGCCAAACATCAACCATAACAATTTATTAAACTTGTGTGCCAACTGTCTCTTAATGACTCAAGTAAGTTGTATGTTTGTTTCTAGAGTAAACCCTAAACTCAAGGAAATAATTAGATTTATTCAAAAGAGCAGTAATATCACAAATACTCATGTAATTGAGGTGTGTAATATCTGGAATTATTATAACCTGCTACAAATAATAAAATATTTTGCTTTAAAAGTATATAGAGTCTGAAAGTTCTGCACGAGGAGATCTATTTTAGCCTCCAGTAGCCAAAAATCTGGAGCATCTTTTCAGACACACATATTTTATTAATACAGTATTACCATAATATAGGTAGTCCTTGACTTATAGGTACAATTGGACCAGAATTTCTGTTGTAAGTCAAGTAAGTCATTGTAATTCTCCATAGTGGGTGGAGATAGCATCCAGGAATAGGAATGGGTTAACTCAGTCTATGATCCTATTGGACTGAGTCTGCAACTTTAATGACACGCCTCCTCTGGTCATCCTCCCCGCTTTTAGACTCAGTCGATCTTAAGGACTGGACGTGTCATAGTGATTCCCATTCTTTCTTTCTTGCCGCGTTCCGAAAAGACCAGTCTCTCTTTTACATGTCAATCGAGTATTGTTTAACTCACCCTTTTACGCATTCTTTTTTTCCTCCCGATCTTTGACAATTTGAATCCTCCGCCGGCTCGCCGCTTTCACTTCCTCACTGGAGACTCACTTCACCACTAATCAATCGCCAAACAGTCCACAATCTCCGAGAGTTTTCCTTATCTGTCTCTTGTTATTCCTTTCTCTCTGATTTCTCCAGCTGCTTGCCACTTTTCTCTTCCATAACTAAAAATTCGGGACCTCACGCCTACGGAACGGCTATACAGGCTGAGTTTCTTCGTGCTGTTTGTGAGAGTTCCTCAGGTCCCGCGGGAGCTGCACCTCTCCCCTCAAAACCACTGAGGGAACCCCTCTTTTTCCTCGTTCCCTCCAGGATCCGATCTGCCCCTAACGGCTTCCAAAAGACGAAAAAATCAGCTGAAACAAGCGGAGCCCTGCTCATTCCAGCCACTACAGCGTGACGTCACCGCCGGACATCCCCTCTCATTCTTGAATACTATTCCACCTACTATTTGAGCAAGAACTCAACAGAAAAGATCTTTTCCAGTGAGAAGGGCTTGCCCGAAACCACTGAAGGCCATGTGGTGGCGATTTGGGGATTTCCCCTACCAGCGAGAAGGGCTTTGCCCAAAACCGCTGAAGGCCACCTGACGGCGGTTTCAGACTACTTGCTGGCGTGAAGGGCTTGCCCGAAACCACTGAAGGCTGCTTGTCAGCAATTTGCGAATATTTCGTTCCAGCGTGAAGGGCGGCCGCCCAAGCCTGCTGAAGACCGCGCGGCAGCGATCCGGCTAGTAGGAAACAACGGATCAGGGCAGTGCGGTGAGCTTGCTCCAGTCAGCTGACCCTTTGGCGCCTAAAGCAGACAGCCGCGAGTCTCCTGGGACCAGGAGCGGAGGCAAGTTCGGGCAGCGCGCAGGAGTGTAGGTCCGTGGTGTGGCTGGCCCTCCATTTTGCGCTTGGCGCCTTCGGCTGAGTGATCGATTGAAAAGTCTTTACTATTTTTTGCTCGTTCTTCTCCCCCCCTCCACCTCAAAGCAGCAGTACCTGGCTGGGTGTGTCTGCTAGCAGCCCGGCAAGATGGCGGACACCATATTGGAAACGGCCCCACCTAAGGTGAGAAAAGCGAGGCCCTCCCCCCAGTGAGGCAGCAGGTCCCTCAGGATCGAGGTCTGCATGAAAGGGCCATTCATCAGAGCCTCGTGATTGTGGGAGGTCCAAAAAGGCTTCTAAAGCCTCCAAGAAGGATGAAGAGAGGAGGCAAAGAGCCCTGGACAGGGCAATTGCAAAAGCACAGAGGGAGTCAGAAAGAAGGGAAAGGGTGCAAGCCTCTGTGGCTCAACTCAGCTTTCTCCCAGTAGCCATCCAACCTATTTCTCAACCTGAGGTTCAGGAAGCACCTTTAGTACCTGAAGCCCCAGTTGACCGCTATGCTCAGGCATGGTCACCAGATGGCGAGGAGGTCCAACCATCCACCTCCGCCTCCCTCTTGCCCAATGTACCTGATTTTTTTGCAAGCATTCCGGGATATGGATCTTCTCAAATTACCCTTGATCAGCCTCCCAGACACAGCGCTGCACATGCTGCAGCCACCTTCACTCCCACGGTCGCTGGCCTTTGCCCTAGCGACCAGTCAGAACCATCGATCCCGGCTAATCTGGGAGCCTTCATATCTGAGGCCATCAGGGGTTTGAGGCATGCATTCACCACAGGGCGTCTTCAGAGGCACATGGAACCCTAGGAGCCCGCGTTTATCAGCCGGATGCACAAGAGGTTGGAGAGATATTCCCCCCTCAGGGGATCTACCCTACGGCTTCTTCTAGCCATTCCTCCTCATCTGCAGAGGAGGCATATAGAGAACAGGAATTTTCTGCAGAAGATGCATATAGAGAGCAGGGTTTATCTGAGGATGAGGGCTTAATGCCTGATCAGCCCGCATTTGTGGGTCTGTTTCGCCCCTCAGTCTTCAGATCTTTATTATATAAAGCCAGGAAGGCAGCCAAAATGGGGCACAGCCAGCCTTCACAGGAGATACCGGGTGTCCAAGACTCTTCTGACCCTCTTATTTTCTGAACCCACTATAGAGAAGGAGGTCATCCCCTCGCCCAGGCTTTTCCTGGATGTCGTTCAGCGACAGTGGGCTTCTCCTGCGTCAGGACCTACTCCAAATAGCCTAGATAGACGTTACTATCAGATGGATCCAGACCTTTCCAAGCTCTTGAAAGTTCCCACTATTGACACTTCTGTAGCAGCTCTTTCTTCTCCTTCGGTCCTGGCTGATGCCCCTCTAGATGCCCTCCGGATGGAGGACAAGAGATTTGAGCAGTCCTTAGTCAGATCTCACCAGGCAGCTGCCTGGGCAGTTAAGGCCTCCACTGCGGCCTCTTTCTTTAATCGGGCCTCCTTACTATGGCTAAAACAGCTGCAAGGGAGAATCTCTCCTGAGGACTCTAAATTGCAACAGGACATGAACAAGATCATGGCAGCCTTGGAATTTTCAGCGGACAGGCCACGTTAAACGTGGCCTGCTTTTCCTCCAGATCCATTTCATCATCAGTGGCCTCCTGCTGCCTTTTATGGCTCCGCCAATGGCAGGCAGATGCCAAACATAAATGGAAGTTGGCCGTCGCTCCTTATTTGGGTGGCAGACTGGGGATTCCCTTGACCCCATTTTCGTTTAAAGTAGCCTTCTTAGTGGCAGTCAGATCAGCTAGGAGGGTGTCCGAGTTGGCGGCCTTGTCCGTTCGCCAAGATCTCTGTGTATTCCACCATGACAGGGTGGTCTAATCAGAATCTTTCAGAATCCATGTCAGTCTGTAGCGATCTCTTCATAACAAGCGGGGAGGACGACCGGAGGAGGCGTGTTGTTAAAGTTGCAGACTCACTCCAATAGGATCATAGACAGAGTTAACCCATTCCTATTCCTGGATGCTATCTCCACCAACCAGAGAAAAGGCGTCTCAGGTAAGACCAACGCCCTTTCTAACTAAAGTCATCATATGACCAGGCTGGTTTTATCATGGTTTTTACAATGGTTGGAAGTCAAATCGCCATGGTCATAAGTTGAGCCACATAGTTGTAAGTCGAGTCACATGATTGCAAGTGAAAATCCAGCTTAACTAATGGTATTTGTTGCCTGAAACCATCATACTATAACACTTTTTGAAGCTTGTTTTTACTTAAGTTTTCCAGTTTATGTATTTATTTATATGGTCTTTTTATTTAAGTTTAATTAAAATTTTATATTCCCTCTTAGAATGCTATAGGGCTCTTTGGAAAACTTTCCTGAAGTATAGCTATTGATTAAATAATTAATTAATTACAGCAGTCAAAAGGTATTCTATACTCAAACATTGTTACTACTGTATTCTCTGTCACTCTCATCATCTTTTTTATACTGTAAAATCCTTCATACTTGGTGATGTAAATTTTAACTTTAGAGCAGGGTTGTCAAACTCGTGTCTTCATGGCAGCATCACGTGACGTATCGTGACTTTTTTCCACTTCGCTAAACTGGGCAGGGCAGGGCCAGCACATGACGCATCTGGCCCACGGGCCATGAGTTTGACACCCCTGCTCTAGAGGAAGGGAATTGTGGAAGCAGAACAGAAACTGAAAACGCTGCTAGGGTTTGTTGTGATGATGGCTTGTTCAGTTTTCTTCTTTATAACATTCTATGGGGAAAGCCTTAATTTTCCTGTAGACAGATAGCTTCTAAATAAATCATAATTAATAATAATTAGGGCTCCTACCTTATTAGTTTATCTATTTATCATCTTTGTAAAGGATTTTTTAATAGCCTTATGCAAGATTCAGTTTTTCAGAATATATTCTGAGAATGACTGAGGAGCCAAGATCTTGCTTTCTTTGAGTCCATTTTAGTATGGAGACAAAAATAAATCTTTCAATCCTTCTATTACCTAATTGTGGAGCTTGTTATTTTTTGAGTGTGCTTATGTGTTGGGTTTTTCACTGGCGTCATGAAGTTGGCCAGGTTTTTTTACTTGAATTGTTTTTCTAATTTCCCACAGTTGCTTTCCTCTTATAATAAATTATATTAGAATTTTAAAATTATTGAATGCCTTGGTTATTCTTAAGTGTATAATTTCTCCTTTGGATAAGGAAGTTTTATTTATGTGAAGGTATCACTACTCCTTTCTTACTCATTTTCTCACAGAGATATGATCCTCCAGTGAAATTCTTCAACTTATGACTAAAAATGGATAATGATAGTAGTATGAAAATAAAACTTGTCTTTTTCTAATATTTATATTACGATTATATTTATTTTTTCCTCATGTTGACTTTGGGATATTAAGAGGAAGTTGTTTAAGCAGCCATAATCACAACTTTTCCTGAATAATGGCTCTATTGTTTCACAATATTTATGGCAAAATTGATTGCATGACCTTATATTTTTGTCTACTTTAATCCTTTATCACTTATCCCATGTTTTAAAGTGTTTACTTAACCTAATTATTACCACTGCGTACCTTTTTTATAACTACTATTAATTTTGCTTATATCAGTTGGAAACTTTTAACATCAGCCAGCCATAATTTTTTCTGGGGTCTTGCCAGAGGTGGGTTCCTGCCGGAGTTGCACGGTGCACAGCTCCGGTAGGGGGCGGCCGATTGCACAACTGCTCTGAAGCCCTCTCTGTCAGTCTACCGCGCGCGTCGCCATTTTTTCCGGTGATTTTGGGTCGATTTTGCTTCTGCGCATGCGCAGAAGCAAAATCATGCCAAAATCTTGCGAGGGGACGCGTGCGCATGTGAGATTTTGGCGAGATTTTGCCTCCACGCATGCGTGGAAGCAAAATCACGCCGAAATCTCACGCGCGCATCCCCTCACAAGATTTTGGCGCAATTTTGCTTCCGCACATGTGCAGAAGCAAAATCACGTGAGTGGGCACACGCATGTAGTGAGCGCGCGCCCCCCGAAGCGTGGAGATGCGCGCGCATGGCTCAGGCAGCAAGGTAAGAGAGCAACCCGCCCCTGGGTCTTGCCATTCATTCTACTTGACTTCTGAAATATTGGGGTGTTGTATTACTCAGGCAAGAGTTCTATCTGGGTTGTTTACTTTTAAGATGTCCTTTCAGGAGATGTACTCCCCCCCCCCAAAAAAACCTTGTGTAGCTAAAGAGTCAGGAAACGGGAATCTACATACAATATCCAATTGAACAAAGCAGCACCAACAAAGAATAAAACATTCTGATGCTTCTGCCTATACTTTTCTTGCCAGTTTACCTTAATTATTTCAATTCTTCCAGGGCCATGGGGCAGAGCCTGAATTCCAGGCAGATCAAGGAAATCCTTTCTACAGTTCTTTGTAGCTTTCAGGACCTGCAGCTTGAGCAGAAGGGTGGGGGAGGGGAAAGGATCTTCAAGCTGCTTTTTTCTTCTCTGGGTCCCCTTATTTTATCCAATTGGAAAAGTGAAGTGGCTATTTTGAGAGGAGGTGATAGGTTACTAAAATTGTTTATACATGATGAAGGCAGGAAGTCATATATATTTCTTTTCTTTATTATATTCTTTCTTTTCCATTCTATTTTTTTTTCTGCTTTATACTTCGTAAATCTTTATAGTTTAAAAATGTGTGTTAGTTTTTATTGTTGTAATTATAATCTTTAATAAAATTACTATTTAAGGAAGGGAATTGCAGCATCTTTTAGAAATATTTGGCTTTTATTTAGAAGCAAACTGCGGTAAATAAACCATTATATTCCTGAAAATATCATTTTTGAGCACTTGTATAACAGCTTGGATATGAACTCAACCATGTGCATTGTTGTATAATGTCGAGGTGTTTATTTATGGAAATAAAGAATATATATATTCTAAGTTAAAGAATATATATTCTAAGTTAATTTTTCAGCAGCATTTTTAAAATTATATTTATTTATCTATGTTAGGTTACATGCCAACGTGATTCCATGCTGCTACCTAGCTGAGTAGATGTACATCAGGGTACAGTAATAACATTTCAAACCTTAAAATGATCTACTTTTTGTTAATGCTTTCGTTGGCTTGCCCACTTGGAATAAGTCGTAAATTGGCATGGTTGATTCAGGAACTATAACTCCTCAAGTTGGGCAGAATCTAAAGAAACTTAAGAAGTCCATTCTACCAAGCAAAGGCCTATACATAACACCAAGCTTAACCTATACAATCCTAATGGATTGGTTTGACAAGTTGTAATAAAATGCAGGTTATGGAATGCAGATAAATGATGATTTGCACTGCATTACTCAGTGAAATTCATGGGTGAGTGAGAATTTCAACCCATATCTAATTATTTTTCTGTGTGTATTTGAATACAAATGAATTTTTTTGTTATTCCTAATTAATTATATCGAATTAGAGAACATGTCCAACTAAATCAGTGGACCTTGGCAAAATATGCAGTTGCAATCCAGAAAGAACCTCAACATAAAGATCTGCTTTAATGGAAAGCAAAAATTCTTATTCCTGGGCTTTAAACTTAAATACTGTGCTTTTACTCTTCAGTACAATCTGGGCAGGGATCACAATAACTTTACAGCTGCAGTAGCAGCGGTGGGTTGCTCCCGGTTCGGACTGGTTCTTAGAACTGGTAGCGCCGGCAGCAGGAGGCTCCGCCTACCCGCCCGGGATGCTTCTGCGCATGCGCAAAAGCGTCAAGTGCAAGCGCGAACCGGTAGCAAAAATATTTACAACCCACCACTGTGCAGTAGGGTAAAAAAGGGGAGAGGGCTTCCATGATTATTTCTGCTTTTTTGAATCAAAATTATATTGTTCCATAGGTTTCTGCATACCACCTTAGCCATCCAGTGGATAAAGGCAGCTTATCCCTATTCCCCCATGCTTTATTTCCGTATCAGTTTTATTCTATTCAATTGAATGAACTGTTGGAAAGAAATAATGCAAAAAGACTCAAGACACTGGTTTTTTTAATCCTGGAAAGCTGAGGAGAGGGGATGGATACAAATAAGAACTGTGTGTATAGGAAAGCCATTTCCACAAATTATAATTAAATCCATGCAAAGTAAAATACCCATATTGTTACAATACTACTATACCTAACAAGAAGTTGTGACAATAGTTTTAAAGGGGCAGAATGCCTGCTTAAATCTGTTTAACCATTACATGGGAGACATCTGTTAAGTGATATTTGGACTGGTAAATGCTCAAAAATTGTTGGATACTTCTGAAACTACTTTGTCCAGTGTGATTGATCCCTACCTTTCAAGATGAAGGGTTATTAGTAAATTTGTAGCAGGATTATTGCAGCTCTGTTTATGGAATATATTTACTTATCTAGAAGAAATTTTTTTTAACTCTAAATTATATTTACAATAAAATATTGTAAATTTTATGGTAAATATTGTAAAGTGTCCTTTCTTATTGCAAATCATTACAAATATCACAAAACAGCATAAAATCCCATTAAGCTTTCTTTTCAAAGAAAGTCATATTTTGCTAAGGGCTTCTGCTTTGTTGCTTCTATTGCTAGGGAACATGGTACAACATAAACTTGTGTGTGCAGTACTCACTCTTGAAAATTTTAGTCTTAAATATAAATGTTGTCATAAATATAGATGTCCTTAAACAATAATACCCAGCCATTTATTAGCTGATAACTGATTTCTTTAATAAATTGTTTTATTTCAGTTTATATTGTAATATAAACTGAATGAATATGAATATAACTAGTTCATTTTACTATTTTTAAAAAATTCTTAATTTTAAATACAGGCTGAAATTATGAAGTTCAAGGATTTTTCTATTGATTTAGTGCTGATAACAGCTTTTTATCATTCATAATGGTTCTCTTTCTTCTGTGTATATTTTTTTTCCTGATTTCCATTGTCCAGGGGAAATCTTTAAAGATAGAAGTAATCCCTCATGTAGTACAGCTATAAATTACATTTGCTTAAATGCTTTTAATTATTGTCTGATTTTTAAAAAGGCAATAGATTATTTTGGATCTGTATAAAAGATTCATGCAAGTACTTTAGTTATACAACTGTCATCCAGATTATTCTAATTTCTGTAAATAGTGAGAAAAATATAGTAGCTTTGTAGAGAATAGTTTGTTGTTATTCATTTTTGGAAAAAAAAAGATGTGGGTGTCTCTTATTTGGTTACTACTTCTCTTTATTCTCTATATAGAACTTTATTTATTGTGTGTAATGTAAGAAATCTTGTTTTATGTTTTGACAAGTTGCATTCCAAAAAAACTAGAATTTACCAATAGTATCTATCTCTTGGCAGTTGCTAATGGCCAAATATCCCATGTCTCAATACTAAATGTGTGCTGGCCTTTAGTTCCTCCTTAAGCTATAATGCATGAGACATGTGAACATATTGTATCTACAATATACCCTCTAGTTCAGAGGACTGTTGTGCTAGGCAAGAGTTGCCATTTTAAAGAAATAGGCAATATTTGATAATTGCAAAGAAGCCATGAAATGAAATGTAAAATTTCTAGTAATGAAAGAAATTTAAATTTATATCAGTTACAATTATCTTTTATACATTGTCATGAATTGGTAGGAAAGATTGGATATATAGAATAGCATCCAACTTCTAAATCTGAAGATTTCTTCTGTTCTTCCCAAGATATAGACAGATGAAACATACTATATTTTATAAATTCCATTCATGGAATGCTGATGCATATTCTCTCTTTATAACGTTGATCAGTTTACCTGTAGTATTTGTCCCACAAATTGAAGCCAGTATAAGTTTATAATGTTGCTATATTTACATTGTCTAAATTCTAAATGCCTGAACTCAGTACAACATTTCATTTCACCCTATGTAGTTAAACATTTTCTCAATTTTTATAAAATTTGAATAGCCACTAAGTTTCCAGTTTGCCTTCATTGCAGGGTACTTTTATTATTAACAATTCCAGAATAAGTCAACAAATATAGCTTTCTTTTATCAGCCTACTGGGAATGCTTCAGTTGCTGATTTTCTTCCGTAAAACAGCTATTTAAGGAAAATGAATCATGCACTGTCCTTCATATATGTGGAGGTATTAAAAGCTTCCATTTTTGGTTTGTGATAAGCTGCAATTTTCTACTTTTCTTGGAATTTAACAGAGCTATAACATCTAGAAGTCAAAGACAATTTTCCATTGTATAGTATCACACTAATTTTTTGTTAGATAATGTTAATTAATTAATTAATATGACATTTCCCTAATTTCTATTGATAAAGAAAACTGCAGTTTAGAACGTAGACATCCCTTCAAAAGTGTGTGTGTGTGTGTGTGTGTGTGTGTGTGTGTGTGTGTGTGTGTGTAACATTTTTTGCTGATAAATGAAAATAAAGGGAGACTATTATAGATCTATTTCAAGCTATTTTGCTCTCGTCAGATAGCCATACCCTTAGGGGGTTTGAACCTGGACAGTCTGCTTGTAAAGCAGCAGTTTTAACCTCTAGGCCAGGTTCTCTTCCCTATATGTGTATATATATACACACACACATACATATATGTGTGTGTGTCTGTGTCTGTGTTTGTGCCCGCGTGCGCGCACACATACATACACGTGTGTGTATGTCTGTGTATTGTAATTTAATTTTATATTAAAAATTTAATACAATAGTAAAGCAAATGCAAATTAAACTCAAAAAAGAAAGAATAAAATGTGCATAAAGTAATAAAAAATAAAAAAGAAGAAATGTAAAGAAAAAGTAAAGAAGTACGTAAAGAAGTGACTTCTAGTTTTCAACAGAACAAGTAAAAATTACAGACAAATATTTCTTTTACCTGTAACCCACCCCTTCTATATGCAAAACCATACAGACCGACCACTATTGATTTTTCAGTCCTAGTATCAGCAAAAAAGTATATAAAGAGTTACCAGAGCTTTATAAAATCATATTTTATTATAACCTTGATCAAGGAAGCCAACTTTATATTCCCTTCTTTTACTTTTAACAAGTTTGATCTTTAACTCATTCATATATTGCCTTTCTTTCATGAATATTTCTTCAAGGCTTTAACAGACCTCTTTTGTAAATCCAGTTAAAAATCATTATCTAAGTCTTACCTTGGTTTATCTTTTGTATTTCTTCCTTCATTTACACAGCCTCAATTTCTTTTGTGTATCCAGTAAAAAGTCCCTATCAGGATCATTCTCCTGGCTGCATTCAAATGTAGTAAAAACTACTGGGACCCTCAAGTTGAGGATTAAAAAATGAGCAGGCTGATACCTTATGGGCCTTTAAGATCCAAACAGGCAGGCATCTTGTTTATAACATGCCTGATAAAACAGATATCGCTGTTGGCTAAGCAACTAGGGCCAGTAGTTCCAGCAGGACTACTGGAAAAAAAGTTATTTACTCATTGCAAACATGCAAAAAATGAAAACATCCTATGATATCTTTAACACCATCAAACAGCAAAACCTGCCTATATCGGATCCATGGGAAGGACTTGATAGATGGATAAAAATGCCAAATCCAGTCTAAATATCTGACTGCGATCAACTGTAATAATAATGTGGTAGGAATTGAAAAGGCATCATGGTTAAGAATTTATTTATCAATGTTCTGTGCTGCTGTCATTATAGATACGGTATATTGTTTACTGTAAGCATAGCTTGTGTAGATAAATATAGATTAATAGTACCTGAACATTTCTCCAGTTGGGCATTTGTCCAAGATAATAAAATATTGACAGACTCTGCTTTTTGTATAAAAGCTTTTTAAGCTGTGCTAGGATTTTTGTCCATATATAATATTTTGGATGTAAAATAACATCTTTACTGCATTTTCTCTATTTAATATGTATTACAATCTATTCATTTTGGAATTATTAAATAATTAGAAATTTAATAGGTTTTCTTCTGTTTCCAGGTTAGCACTATATGTATATGAATATCTTCTCCATGTAGGAGCACAGAAGTCTGCACAAACATTTTTATCAGAGGTATGTTTTTTACTCTTCTCTTATTTTTAGATTAATAGTGAAGTTTTTTATATTAAAAATTATCAGTAATTCTATAGAGAATCATGATAGTCTGACATATAGTATATAAATGTTTAGAAATGAAATTATTTGTTGTGATAATTTTTAAGGCCATAAAAATTGTAGCTATATTATTGATCTTATTACATATCACGTAAGAAGCACTGGGCCTGAGTGTTGTGGCCTGTCGGCCGCCGGCCCCTCCAGCATCCAAATCAGATGAGGAGGTGTGGGAGTCAGGGTCAGCATCAAGGCAACCTGAGAGCTCCGAGGGGGAAGATGGAATGGAGCTGTCAGAGAGAGAGAGAGAGACAGAGTCGGAGCCCGCCCTCAGATGAAAGAGTCAACAGCCCCCAGGTCTGGAGGTGGCTGATGAGGAAGAGGAGGAACAGCTGAGTCCAGTGCCTGACACGCAGATGCGCAGAAGGCAGAGGAGAGCAGTGGATATCTGTTGGCCGAGCTTTGGGACAGAAGAGCCACCGTTGCTAGCAAAGCCCCACCCTAGCTCTGGGGATAAAAGGCAGGGGGTGGAGAGGAATAGATGTGGCAGACAACTATTTATCTCCTTGCTGGACAGACTTGTTAGCCTGCAGTGAGAGAGAAATTTTGCCGGGGCTGCTGGCACTCCTAATAAAGGAATGATTAATTTAACTACAGAGGGTTTGTTGTGTTCGGGGAGCTGGGTCAGAACACTGAAACATTGCTTATCACTGTTGTTATAGTCTTATTTTAAGCCCAAACTAAAAAGAAAAAATAAGCAGAGAGAGAGAGAGAGAGTGAGAGAGAGAGGGAAGGAGAGGAGAGGATTGGAGAGGAGAGGAGAGGGAGAGAGGGAGGGAGGGAGAGAGAGAGAGAGAGATAGTTAATGTAAATCATTATTTTGACTCCCAAGCCCCAGATTTTGTCCAGGCTACTCCAATCTAAGATTTTGTCCAGCCTAAACTATTGCTATGTGTGGCACCTATACTAATAGTTGAAAAACATTATAATAATCAATTTCATCAATTTCAATAATGTTGCAAATTATTATCCAAAGCATCATATAGTAGCCTTAATTTTACTTGCATAAACTCGCTATATCACTATTTATAATTGTATAATTTTATTACTGATGTGGGTAAGAATTATATATATGTAAGAGCCACGATGTTGTTTTCCTTCCAAATACAAAAGAAATGCTATGTCATTACTAACACAGTAATTGAATCTTTGAAATGAATGGTTGTCTCCAAAGTCTGAAGTATGTGTGGTTTAATAATATATAAATTTATATCATTTTAATCAGTGGTGGGATTCAAATTTTTTTACTACCGGTTCTGTGGGCGTGGCGTGGCTTGGTGGGCATGGCAGGGGAAGGATACTGTAAAATCTCCATTCCCTCGCCACTCCAGGGGAGGGTTACTGCATTTCCTCCCAACCAGCTGGGACTCGGGAGGCAGAGAATAGATGGGGGCGGGGCCAGCCAGAGGTGGTATTTACTGGTTCTCCAAACTACTCAAAATCTCCGTTACCGGTTCTCCAGAACTGGTCAGAACCTGCTGAAACCGACCTCTGATTTTAAAGTATAACGGGATGAATAACACAAACAGATAGTATTAATTTCTATGTGCATTCTAATGCAAATAAACTTCTGCTCATGCAACAGCTTTTCTTAGTCTCCACTGTGATAGGTTGAATGTCACTATTATAAATATAATAATATATTTGATAAAAATAGAGTAGGTGAAATGTTTCTTATAGTGCAAAAGTTATCCCATATGTGATATTTTCTTCTTTAGAAGTGTGATTGGGATAAAAACAGTATAACACATGAGGGCAAACATGAAATGAGCCTGTCCAAATTTCTACAAAAAAAACACAGATTAAGCTGGCTGTACTTTCAGGGAGTGTAGAACAGTTGCCATAACTAGCAGATAAGGAAAAGCATAAGCATACCTAAGAATCAATAGGTAGCTATTGATTGATGGAGCTGAGTGTGTATTTTGTTCTGCACACTCATACTTAGTCTGTTTTTCTGTCTCACTCTGTCTCACTCTGACAGACAGAGCTATGCCTATACACTCAAATTAACCTACTCCCTCAAACACAGAAGACAGCACATATTCTGATATCAATTGAAACAGCTTTTTAAAATTGATCTGTGTTGATTTTAAAAGAGCCATCTTTGAATTCATTTTAGCTAAATGCTATCATTGTTTTCATGTGAATCGTATCTTGCCTAAAGAAATAATCATTATTTGCATTCGTTTTAGATAAGATGGGAAAAAAACATCACATTGGGCGAACCCCCAGGATTCTTGCACTCTTGGTGGTGGTAAGTGTTTCAATTTACAAAGATTGTATTGGTTGTTAAAAGTATTATACCTGTACAAAATCTGATTTTTATCAAAGGTAATAAGAAATTTTGCTAACTAATTGGAAGACTAGTGTCAACCGCATTTAATATTGAACTGTCATTTCATTTCCTCAAAAAGATAAAATTAATTATGCAATTATTTCAGTTTAACCTTGCTCATTTTTCTTTCAGACGGATTGATACTTAATTGTTCCAGATCTTCTGCTTTTCCCCCTTTAGATGTTCCCGTAGAACTGCAAACATACACCTAAACTAGTTTGATGTGACAACTGCTTGTTAAGATTTTGCAGAAATGCCAGCACATATATATGTAAATTGTTATTGTCAGAAACAAAGTAGGTTTCTGACTTCTTTTATATTTGGGAGCATCTGGAGTGCCAATCACTGGCTTCAAAATGATTAATGTGAACAGGTGATTAAAGCCCCACCTAATTTATATGCACACATTGTGCATAACTCTTGTTTTAAAAAAAGGACAGGGGCTTTGATTGCCCAGTTATTCCCACAATTTTGAAACCAGTGAATGTTGCTGTCAATACCCCTGAATGTGTACAGAGAAGAATTTTGTATACAGGAGCAACAGTATTAATTTTAGGGCAGGAGGAGATTATACGTGCACATCCTTCTATGTGGCATCTGCCACTGACACAAATGAGAAAATCCTTTGCGGAAGAAAAGAATAGGTCTGTGCATGTATCAGAAATGATTTAGAGGATGTTATTCAGTTATCATGTAAGTATAAGTACAGTCCTTGTATGATATTCATTAAAACAATTTCTTTAATCTTCAGGCTTCCATCCTAGTATAAAAAATGACATTGCTGCTTTAAGAATAATTTTTAACTTTAATGACTACCCTCTTTCAAGCAGTTGCATTTTTTTCAGATTCATGAAAAAAGAGAGAATGCTTTAATGAGTTGTGCAGCAATAGATTGCTCATACATATACATCCTTGAGAGTTGCTCCTAATCATTTGTGAAACATGTAAGGAAGAGACTTTGCTTTGGAACTGTTCCTTGCCCAGCCCTAATAAGATTAGCCAGTTTTTAGATGCTAGATTTCAGAGCAAAAACTGATTTATCAGTGTCCGGATTTCAACATCAGACTCAGAAAAATAAATATTACTGGTATATATATGTTTAATTCCTATACTATTAATTGGTTTCAAAAGCATGTAATATTTATTACATAAGGAAAGGATTTAATTTAGTTGTATTTTACCAATTAATGCAAAAGAAAACTAAAGCTAGAAATACCAGCTTAGGATAGATACTCATTTTTAAATAGACATAATAGTATTTATAATTAATAAATATTTTTAATCTAAGAGACTTTTAGCTGTCATCTATCTTCAATGCTGCCTTCTCCCTTTCAGTCCTTTATATAAAAACATTTCTCCTGGAGCTTCAGAATGTAAAATAGTTTATGATTTTGTATGATGTTCTAATGATATAATGATAACAAAAATTTATTTATTTATTTTATTTTTGTGAGATTTATATACCGCCTCACAGTGCAAGCACTCTCTAAGCGGTTTACACCAGTAAGCAATGTATATTTACATTGCCCCCAACAATCTGGGTCCTCATTTTACCTACCTCGGAAGGATGGAAGGCTGAGTCAACCTTGAGCCTAGTGAGATTTGAACCGCTGACCTGATCAGTTATTCTCCATTCTGGGGTGGAACCAGCATTCAGGATGGGTTATCCTCGACCAATCAGCTTGAGGATCGAGTCAATCTATTTGTTTAATTACTAGGATCCGCCCTGCTATTCCCAGATCTGACTTGATCCATGCTCATCTCAACTGTTAAACAGTTCTGGATTAAATATTGGTGGGGCTTTTTTACGTTTTTTTTAAAAACAGATTTTATTTGGTGCTTAGATGCTTATCAGTTGCATGATCCTTGAATGTTTTCATTTTAACACAAATTATAGTATTAGGATATTTATCTGTATAGCAGTCAATTAGGCTATCACTGTAATTATTCTTAGGTATGTGTAGTTCCAACAGAATGGGAATGCTGCCTACATTTTGCTTTCAGAGTATGAAGAGGGTAATAAAATAGTAATTACTATAATGTATGTGTATAGATGGGATATACCTGAAAAAATATATTACAAATTAGGCATTCCTTTTTATTTTCAGTGTGTTTTGGGATCTCTATTGTGCAGCCCCAGAAAGACGTGAAACATGTGAACACTCAAGTGAAGCTAAAGCCTTTCATGATTATGTAAGTTTTATGTTCATTGATTATATTTTGTCTGAGCTTTGTTTGGAAATGATAACAGCTATGAATTTAGTAATTTTCAATGTGCTGGAAAAGCTGCTGCTTCCAAATGTTTGTATTCCCTTGATAGGTAATGGAAATGAAACTAATATTAACCTTGTATGCAGTACAAGAATCTGTTTTATGTAGGTTAGCAAATGTTCATCCTTAAGAGACATCAAGATGACAACCCTGTGGATAAGGTCAAAGAAGTCAAATTTTCAGTTAAATATGGGTAGTGTAGTATTGGTAAGGAAGAATGGAAAAGAGGATGTATAAGTAAGATTATATTAACTGCAACATATTGAAGACTAAAAAGTATTATCCAATTGTACTGTTCACCACATAATTGATGGGGAAAATTGTTTAAGGAAAAATCAAGCTGAAGAAACAAAATTATCTAGTAATCAGATGGTTTGGTTTTGTAAATGTTTAGAAGTGGACTGGAAGTGGACAACTGGCAGATATTTTAACACAAATTTATATGAAATCAGTGGAAAGGCCTTGCATCTATTCCTTATAACAAATAGATCGTCAGTATGAAAAATTTCTAATGAATAACATTGCTTTTGGGTGAGATTATTGAAATACAACATGAGATTATTGAAATACAACTTTTTGCTTTTCTTGGTAGTATTCTGAAGTAGATTGCTGAAAGCAAAAATTACCAGGGCCTATGTATTAGGTGTGATTGTAAGCAAGTATGTTTTGAGTTAACATTTATACCTGCATTATACAATAGCACTGTGCTATTGTAGCTGTGTTACAATGTCAGCTTAGTAGTAATCATGTGTAAATATTCTAAATATGACTAGGCTTATATTCAGATGTTTAATTATATCAGAAATCAGTAATGTTTTGAGCCAATTGCATTCTTATAAATTTGAAATCATATTAGGAAATTTTAGCTATTTAACAGTTATCATGATGATAATGACAAGTCACAAACAAAAGCAAACTGATGATTCTGTTCTGGGTCACCCCACTCCACTGCTGGATTTTTCCTCCTTTCCCTTCCAAAGTCAGGGCTATTAGCATCCATTATTATTATTTTCTATGAATGACTGAAGGTCAAATATGGTACAGAGAGGCATTCCTAGAAATAAAGATAGTGTAAAAGTAAATTTGGTCATCATATTGCCTGTTTTTGAGTTATAGATTCCTAAATGGAAAGTGCTGTCTTTTAGTTACAGATTCATAATCAGATAATTTGTTTAGTAAAAAAATTGGTTAAATGTGTAACAGCAGGAATAGCTCACATAAATAATGTTGTCAAGTCTTACATTACCCGTGATTCTTTTCCTGATTCCCATCCTGGTTTTAGTTCTATAGTGTTATTATGAGAAAGTATATTGTGCAGCTGGACCTCTATGTTTAAGAAAGCAAGGTGTTCAATATCAGTTTGCTGAAGAAACAATCCTTTTCTAAGACCTGGTAGCATGTTGAGTAGCTTAATATTTTGATCAAATAACTCTTCTGAAACACAGTAATAATAGCTTCTGAAAAGGTCATTGTAACAGCAGGACATCACAAGAAAAAGGTACGTAGTAAAGGCCCTAATACATTTAGATCTCGGCTAAAAGATCTTGGAATACATTCTAATTATAAATAATTAGGGCTGTATAGTGCTTCAGATTCAAAAGCACAAATACAGGAGCACAAATATAGGATCTGGCTGCAGCTACTTAAAGCCGACATTTCTGGGATTGTTTTGAAATGCATCCAGAGTGCTGCATCCCATAAATCTTTATGGGCACCCCCAATCAGTATATAGAAATGTTCTCTAAACAATTTTGATCCAGCTTTTAGAAAGTTTCCCTATATGCGTAAATGGGAATATTCTTTGCCCATCTTTTCTAGTAGTGGAATGTTCAAAGAAACATTTACAGAACAGGTTTTTTAAAGAGATTTTTGGAGTGTTCTATGGTGATTTACTTCAATATCTATTTATATATTATAGCCCGAGACAGAATTGTGAGCTATAGAAATATGCATACAGGCAATAGGAACCTTTTTTTCCCTTCTGTTTAATCATGTCTGATTTTCAGGAACTGTGGACTTGCAGTTTTCCTGGCCAGGTTTTTCAGAAGGAAACTAGGACTGAAAGAAAGAGACTGACCCAAGGTTACCTAGCTGGCTACGTGCCCAAGGTGGGACTAGAACTCACAGTCTCCCAGTTTCTAGCCTGATGCCTTAATTACCACACAAAACTGACTCTCAGCAATTGAATAGTTGTAGTAAATAAACCTTTTTAAAAAAACATGGTAAAATCTTAAATTGCTTCTGTTAAAGTACTCACTGTTTCCCTCTTAGTCTAGACTGAGCGAATAATTTCATGTAGGATGCAGATGGACGTGATTCCTTTGTAATTTTTGATATTCCAATTATGCGTTAAAACTGCTTTGTCCTGACTGCCAAAAGAGAGATATATGTTACAGAAATAATACTATGGATATAGCAGTGTCAGGTACTCTGACAAGCCAACAACTACATAATTCTAGGTGATTCTTTGAATATTGAGCATATTGTTAAAATTGAGCATATGTATTTTAAAAGAAGCCATCATATTGCCTATGGAACAGGCTCATTCTGCCATAATTTGACCCTTTAATGCAGTGGTTCCCAAACATTTTCAGTCCACCACCCCCTTGGTGCTACAAACACATCCTCAGTGCCCCCCACCCCCATCCCCTTCAGGTGGGCATGGCTTGGTGGTCAGGTGACCGGGTGTGCGTTGCAAACTTGTAAAATGTGGTGAAGCTCTTGCTTAGCAACCAAAATTTTGGGCTCAATTGTGGTCATGAGTCTTTCTTTCTTCCCTCCCTTCCCCCTTCTTTCTTTTTCTTCCTTTCTGTCTTCCTTCCTTCTTTCCTACCATCTTTCTTTCTTTCTTTTTCTTTCTTTCTTTCTGTCTTCCTTCCTACCTACCTTCTTTCTTTTTCTTTCTTTCCTTTCTTTTTCCCTCCCTTCCTTCCTGTGTCCCTCCCTCTCCTCTCTTCCTTCCTTCCTGCCTTCTTTCTTTTTTCTCTTTCTCATTCTTTCTGTCCCTTTCCCTTTCCTCCTTCCCTCCCTTCCCTTTCTCTTTTCGTTCTCTTATTCCTCCTTCCTCTTTGCCCCTTCCTTCCTTCCTTTTTTTCTTTTCCCCTCCCTCCCTCCTTCGTCTCTACTTTAGCTCTTTCCTTCTGGCCGGGGGGAATCCTACACCATTGACACGTGTCTCTATTTTCAGACAATCACTCCATTGGGAACTGAAGCAGGCAGGCGGGCGCCACCTTTTCATCCCCCTCTGAAAGGTCCTATCTTAAACAGAGCCCGGGGTGCAGGATCTCGGCCCAACCCCAGCATTGTTTGGGGGGGGGTCCAGTCACTGCCAGCTCGAGGTCTTTGTTCCTAGTTCGGGGCCCAGAGACCCCAGGATGCAATCTTTTCTCCTTAGCCTTTCCCAGCCTTCACGAGACAGGAAAGATAGGTGCATAAAATAATAACACTCTTACAATGATCTTGTGATAGGATCTTTGCATAAATATTTGTGCAGGATAAAGTTTGCGCATCTCCTCTTTCTGTCTGGGGAAGGAGGCAATTTTCAAACTGCTTCTACCTGGGCATTTTATTCCACCCCAGTCACCTGATTCCAAAGGGGGGGAGACTCTTATCAGTAGGCAATAAATCCAAAAGGTCTCCGCTCTCTTTTATCGGGAGCTTAACGTTCAGAGCAAGCCGGGTTTCTAAGCTAAGGTGGGGGGGGGGAGGGAAGTAGTAAAGAAACAAATGAACAACACACACACACTCACACACACACAGAGACACACACACACAGACCCTGTGGCTTCCAACTCCTGCACCCCAATTCCGATGCAAAAAACCCAAGATATTCTCTCTGGACTGTCGCTTGCTGGAAGAAACGCCGATAAGAATATTAAATTGCCTCCTTTCATTTCCTTCTTTCCTTTCCTTTCCTTTCCTTCCTTTCCTCCTTTCCTTTCCTTCTTCCCTTCCCTTCCCTTTCCTCTTTTCCTTTCCTTTCCTTCTTTCCTTTCCTCCCCAAGAATACGTCAGGGTCTCACTTGGCACCCCTCCCCCCAGCTCAATGCTGACCCCTCCTCTCCCCCAGACCCACCGAGCAGAGACCGTCTCCCTTCCCATTTCATCAAGAGCCGTGGGAGCTGCAGAATTTTCCTGACGTCTCTCTTGCTGCCACCCCAAAAACTGGGATTGTCCCCACTGCCGCCTGTTGTGCCTTGGCCGCGTCCCCGGTCTCGTTCATTCAGTTTAAGGGGAGAGTCCTCTCGTGGGCAGGCGGGCGAATGGCATCCGATCCCACTGCTAAGTCTGGGATCAGTCAGAAGGGTCGAAGAACCATCCGAGGGAGACCCCTGACAGCAGCCTGGGGATTTTTATGGATGCAGAGCGCATGCGCTCTCGCGTCTGCGGCCAGGGGCACCGGCACCACTGAACACCGTGGGAATTATTATTAATTATTATTAACCAGGAGAAGCGGGCAGCAGCTTAGATGGGATGGGCAAGAGACCATCCAGGCTACACACCAGCCTTTTAAATGGCGCTCCTCCTGTCAGGTGAGGGGAGGGCAGGGGTCCCCCGCTACGGCCCCCCTCCTTCGTGCAACCTGCTGCTGCCGAACAGTCTCATTCACGTCGCCCGCATCGCTCGTGGGGCGGATGGGCTGGAAGCCGGCACTCAGCAAAGAGGTGCGGTTGAGCAGGGCCGGGGCAGCACAGCCTATTGTGCCTTCTCTTGCCCCTCTCTCCATCCTGGAGGGCCACGCATCCGTCCCCACCAATCCTCCGTACAAACCGCCCGCCCTGTTTCTGGAATGGCAGAGCCCTGCAGGGCGATCTAAAGAGGGGAAGGGGATGCTGTAGAAAAGGCTGCCTTCCACCCGTGCCTCCCGTGCTGGCTCTGTGGTACTTGGGGCTTCGAAGCAGCCCACTGGCTTTCAACCCGGTGCCACGGGCCGAGTTCGCAGAGTGTCGCTGTCGGTCGGCCAGGCTGATCTGCAAAGAGATCAGGCAGGTAGCCGGGTGAGAAGCCAGTGGGCTGCTTCGGAGCCCCAAGCGCCGTGGAGCCGGTATGGGTGGAGTGCAGCCTTTTCTGCAGCATCCCCCTCCCCTCTTTGGATCACCCTGCAAGGGTGAGCTCTGGCTTTGCAGAAATGGGGTGGGCGCATGTGCAGCAGCCCTGGGACATCCACTTGCCCTTCCTCCGCCCCTCTCAGCATCTGCATTTCCACCAAGGGCTGGCCGTCCATCTACTGGCCGGGCCGGGCTGGACACCGACCTTAGAAGGCAAGCGGGTGTGGGGGACAACCGGGAAGGCCGCCAAGCATGGCAGGGCTGCGGGGAAGGGAGTAGGCTGCTACCTCCCTTCCCCGCCGCCCCAACATGCTTTCCTGCCTTCCACGTGGCCTCTTAGGGCCCCACTGCCGCCCCCCTTGCCTCTTAGCGCTCCCTAAATCATCCCACGCCCCCCCAGGGGGCGGTACCACCCACTTTGGAACCACTGCTTTAATGATATAAATTTAAAAAATGGAAAAGCAGTTCAGCATTAATGCATAGGATTGTTAGCAAGATGAATAAAATTTCCATTATGACTATTGCTTGATTAGTTTTCCAGATTTTGAGTTATACATTTATGTAGAATTGTTTGAATTAGTTGTTAAATCAATTAAGCCAAACTCAAATTGGTTAAACTGATTGATTGATTAAATTAGTCTAAATTATTACCTAGTGCTATTTTAAAACTTGAACTAGAAGTTTGCAACTTAAACAAACCAAAACTCCCCTGCAAACGATAAATTTCCTTGGAATTGTGATACCAAGAGACATAGATTTTAAAGTCTATGGAAGTTCAAGGTCACTGACCCAACCTCTGCATCCAAGAATATGTGAAATCAGATTGTTTCTGAACTTGTGGCCTGGACAATATAGGAATACTGTTAGATTGGCAACAGCTATAAAATCTCTGTAGGGATAGAGAAGTTAAAATGCTCTGACCCAGCAGCCTGATTAATCCAATGACTTCTAGAATGCACGCAAGGAATCACTTCATTTCTTCATGATAATGTTGAAATCCTGGCTATCAAAGAACAAGGAGACTGCCTACATGGCTGACATTATCCATTCTAAGTCTTGTTCCCTCTAACAGAGCTAAATTGTCACTTTGATTTATTAGAGAGTTGAAAGCAATGAAGCAAATACATAGAAGATTGAAGTAGAAATGAGGAATTCTTGTGATGAGTCAGACCAAACACAGAATGGTGTGTATTTTAAAGCCCATCTAAAATCTTACTCTGTGGTAGTAGATGCAGTAAAGAGGGATTACTTCTCTGTCTCCATTGCATCTGCACAGAACAAACCAGCAACGCTTCTCCGTACTGTATGGCATCTCCTCCATTTAGAAGTTAGATCGGGGAGCCTGAACAGTCGGAGGCTCGCTGTGAGCAGTTTTCATTGTTCTTTGCAGACAAAGTCGATCGGAGTTGCCTTGACTTGGACTCCAGTGTTTGGACAGGTCATAGGAGGTAAGCTTGGTAATGGTTCATATGGATTATTTTCATCTTGTAAGATCTTGGGGATATGAACAGGAAATATGGAGAGATAAGAGCCAGTACCTGCTTACTCAGTCCTTAAGCTTTCCTCCTAGCTTACATTAACCAAGTCAGATTGACCCTTTGGTTAAGGAGATGAGCACTGATCTTTGGGGCACAGGATGTATTTCCATCTTCTTAAAGAAGGCAGTAATGAAATCTTTACTTAAATAAGCCCTCTATTATGTTGAAGAATCTATGTAACTATAGTCTAATCTCAAATATTTTATGTTGAGCCAAAGTTATTGATAATATGGTGGCCTCACAGCTCCCGCTGTTTTTATTTATAATTTGAATCCCTTTCAATAGGTACTTCATCTGGGATATGGTGCTTTGATTGCTATAGTGATGTCTTGGGTTAGAAAACAACTGTCTAGCTCTCTGATTCAGCTGTTGTCTTTGAAACAAATCACATGAAATACTTAAGAATCAAGTTCTATTTCAAACAGATTAGTGCCAAATAAAACAATTGGGCAGCTTTGACAGGAACTCACAATATATATGTAGCTCCAGCTTTCATATTACATCTCTTGTTTTTCTTCTAACCAATTCAAATTTAGCTTAATATTTTTCACCTCATAGTCCTAAAGGCTATAGAATCTCTGTATTAACCACCATAAAAGTAGACAAACCATGGTATTTTTCAATGCAATCTGACAGAACAGTGGTAGCACCGTTTTGTAATACATGCAGTCCTTTATATTGTAATGTTGTAATATTAGGTGGCTTCTGTTAACATGTACATTATTATCTACACTGAATGCTGATTAGAGCCTGCTCATTATCAACTTACCCAGTTAGTCTGATCAGTGGGGGAGGGGGGAGTTGTTCCCCTTTTCCAGAAGTTCATGTATTTAGTATGTGGGATAAGTCCTTCTCCTAAATTGGCTCCCAGGCTATAGAAAGTTGTTTCCTGGGTTGTGTATTTGACACACATCTTACTAGGATTTAGAAAATGACAAAAGTCATATTTATTTTGCAAAATAAAGTATAAATTTGTTCTAACTGTATCCATTTGACTTTGTGTTCTATTTTGTATTTTCCTTTATAATTGTAAGCCTCCATAAGTGTTTATTATCATGGCCAAATTGTCGGTACCCCTGAACTTTACCATGAAATAAGTTAAAACTGACATAAGTAAATGGCATCTACCATTTTTTATTCCAAAGTCCATAGCATGAACACTTTGTTTTTAATATATGATTTCTGGTAAATAAGAAAGCAAATAAAGATAGCATTGACATAATTATTGGTACCTTAATTTAATATTTAATAACATACCCTTTTGTGGCAATCAAGTGCTTCTTGTAGCTTGAATGAAACTTCTGTGCTTCTCAACTGGCAATTTGTCCCACTTTTCTTGAACAAACTACTCCAGTTGGGTTTAATTATTTATTTTATTTATTTATTTATTTATTTGCTGTTCTTATATGCCGCCCTACTCCCTGGGGACTCAGGGCGGCATACAACAGAATATAAGGACAATATAAAAAACAGTAACAAAAAATGATTTAAAACATTTAATTAATTAAAAAAATAAAAAGCCAGATAACACATTCATACCTGGGGGAGACCTAAGATGTTCAGCGGTCACATCACCCCGCCTGCAGGAAGAGCCATGTCTTAATAGCTTTCCGGAAGGCCAGCAAGGTGCGGATAGATCGGATCTCTGGGGATAGTTGGTTCCAGAGAACCGGAGCCCCCACAGAGAAGGCTCTCTCCCTTGGTCCCGCCAACCGACTTTGTTTGGTTGAAGGGACTTGGAGGAGACCGACTTTGTGGGACCTAATTGGTCGTAGGGATGTATGAGGTAGGATGCGGTCCCGGAGATAACCTGGTCCTAAGCCATGTAGGGCTTTAAAGATGATAATCAACACCTTGAATTGCACCCGGAGACCAATGGGCAACCAATGCAGCTGACGGAGAATGGGTGTTACGTGGGTGTATCTGGAGACACCCACCACAGCTCGTGTAGCCGCATTTGCACCAATTGCAGTCTCCGAATACTTTTCAAGAATAGCCCATGTAGAGCACGTTACAGTAGTCCAAATGAGAGGTGACAAGGGCATGAGTGACCGTGAGTAAAGCCTCCTCCAAATATGGTCGCAATTGGTGCACCAGGCGAACCTTTGTAAAAGCGCCCCTAGCCACAGCCTTTGGGTTGTGGTTTCCTTCTTCCAACTGTTCCTTCTTCCAACTGTGAGTTTAACTCTTTCCATAGATTTCTGTTAGGTTTAGATCAGGACTCATAGCAAGCCTCTTGAGAATAGTCCAGCGTTAGTTTTTGAACCATTCTTGGATGTGTTTGGAATTATTGGAGGACCTATGACCTGCAACTGAGACAGAGTTTTCTAACACCAAGCATTATGGTTTCATCCCACAATGCCTTGATAATCTTATGATTTGCTGGGAGGCAGAGGCAGATTCCCCCCCCCCCTTGTTTTCCTCCCCCAAAACTAAGGTGCGTCTTATACTCCGAAAAATACGGTATGTGCACTTCAGTTTCTGGAATGCCATGTTGCCCAAGTTAGGGAAAGAAGATGATATGTAACTTGGGTTAGATATCATGGAGTTGTTTATTTTTGATACATAGTTTGATGCTTCGGATATAAGATATAAGTATCAAGTTGAAATAATAACTGCAGTGCAGTTATTTACATTGCACTTACATGCAATTGGACAAATGCCAAAGTCCCAGTGCAGCCACTTTGGTAAAAGCATTATTTTAGCAAAAGAAGATTGTAAGGGAAATTCAGAAGGACTAGAATAGCTTTCCAGAATAGCTTTGGTTGTTCTATACGAAAATTATAGCATCTCAGCTGGCAGTACATGACATACAGTATCATATCCATATATTCTCAAAATGCTAATGAGCTATGTTAATTTGTCTCAGAAATTTCAGTGTTGACCAGCTAAAGAAAAGAATTAAAAATATTTATTTATTTAAATGGATTTATATGCCGCCCAACTCCCAGGGTTGGGAGTCCAAAGCTCAAATTTAAATATATGAAAAGTAGAAAACAACTTGGGAGAGGGCTAGGTTATAGTGAGAAAATTAAATTAAAGATATATTTTTAAAAAAAATTGATAAAATCAATGAGAGTGACATAATACAGGAAGTCAGAACTAAATAAACACATTATGGTTTAGAGTTATGGCAAGCATTGCTAGATGCTGAGCTAATGCAATATGGTAAGCCAAGATGTATCTTAAAATGTTCTGGGTTCAGTACATTGATTTTGTCCAATTATTGTATGCTGTTATTTACAGTTTAGTATATTGTGTCAATCCGGACATTTGATGTTCTTTCACAGGATAAATCCATTTTTCATTACTAGAACAGTCATTTTTAATGTTTCATGAATCAAATAGAAGATAGTGTTCTGCAAAGTTAATTAGTTAACAGCTGGCTAACATTGCCTGGACCTGGAAGCTTAAGCAAGTTTGTTCCCGATTATGTAATGGATGGCGAAATGCTGGGGCTATAGATTTCACAGGGAATTGAAAGAAAAAATCAAATAGGAAATTATTTCCATTCTGTTTCAAGCAAACTGCATGGATCTTTCCTAACTCACTGAGAATTGAGTTTGACTTAAAAGATACTTCATTTTTATATGCATTTTATATTAGTCTCTGATCAACAGAATTCTAATGATCTCATTTGATTTCACTAGGGGAGTTTTCTAGTATCAAATACAGTGAGTTGTGAAGAAGCCTTAGAAAAATATCAGCCTTTGTATTTTGCAACCTATAACTAAAATCTGTATTATTTTTATTGAAGATATTAAATAGTTTGTGCCTTAGAAAATAGCTTCTTTTTGTGACGCTAAAGAATCAGTACTTTAATAAGTTGCCAAGTTCAGAGCCATTACCTGTAAATGTATTAGAATCAACATATTATTGCATATGTTTGATGAACCATGGAATCACGTCAGTGTTCATTTTTACTTATTTGGTTGTTGGATCATGCTGTTGGGATCTAAACTCAGTGGTCAGTATTCTTTGCTCTAGTTGCTCAACAGTTTCTATTTAATATTATTCAGAGGTTTTTGGAATTGCACCAGCTGTTTTCATTATGGGAGTCAGAAAGAAAACCCATATTAGAAAGATCATTTTCTTCTCTTATTTGAGCAGAATCAATTGTTATGATATTTTTGGATGCTTTGACTTGTTCTTTTGAATAACTCTATTCAAGGTAAGCTTATTTTCAGTGGTGTTCAGAAAATTATCCTACTTCTGGAAATCATTTAAATGTTTTTGTATAACAAATAGGGTTGTGCAGTGCTTCAAATTGAAAATGAAACTCAGGGTGCATGAGAATGAACCTATTAGCAGTTTAGAAGTCAGAGTAAATTTAACCAAGCTATAGATAATGTCTGAATAACTGAAACATTTGGGCTTTTAGTTACAAACTGGAATTGCTATCTATATGTTACTATTATGTAAGTTATGTCTTGTATGATAATTTATAATTTATTTCCAATATGTAAATATTATTGTTCTGCAATCTGGCTGTGATTTAATATTTCTCAACATGGGGTCTGTATTATAAAACATGCCTCAAACAAATAGTTGATGATGTGGTATTTTTAAAATTATGTTATGAGTTTTTCAGTCCTCTTCTGTTTTCTTTCCTTGAGAAATAATTATTTGGTATTATCCCTTAGGATCTTATCTCTTAGAGTAAATATACTGAAAAAATATTAAACATACCTTGTAAATTCAAAAATATTTTCTCCAAAATTATTGAAACTGGGAGTAATTAGAATCGATATTAAGCAACAATAACTGAGCCAAACATCAGTTATAAGTTATACTTTCAATATCTCTCTCCTCCAGACAACTTTGTAACATTTAGGCTAATGTACATACTATTGGGTTTGTCTCATTGTGTGAAATAATTGTTAAACAATCATATTTGTAAGAACTTTAAAGTTCATAGAGATGGCAAACAAACCTTATATATAAACCAGCAATTTCATTTCTATAAAAGCTGTGCTAATGATGCTACATAAAACAAATTTAAACCTTGCTTGTTTATTTTTTTTATTTATTTTTTATTAATGGTTCTTATAGGCCGCCCAACTCCCATGGGACTCAGGGCGGCGTACAGCATAATATAAGAACAATGTAAAACCATAAAATGATTAAAAATTACAAAAAATTAAAAACACATCAACATTCATACATGGGGGATTAATCTCAATATCACCCCGCCTGCCGGAAGAGCCATGTTTTAATGGCTTTACGGAAGGCCAGCAGGGTGGGAATAGTCTGGATCTCTGGGGGGAGTTGGTTCCAGAGAGCCGGAGCTCCCACAGAGAAGGCTCTCCCCCGCGGGCCTGCCAGCCGACATTGCTTGGCTGAAGGGACCTGGAGGAGACCAACTCTGTGGGACCTAACTGGTTGTAGGGAGGTATGCGGTAGGATGCAGTCCCGCAGGTATCCTGGCCCTGAGCCATGTAGGGTTTTAAAGGTCAAAACCAACACCTTAAATTGCATCCGGAGACTAATGGGCAACCAATGCAGCTAGCGGAGAATAGGTGTTACATGGGTGTATCTTGGGACACCTACTACGGCTCACGCAGCTGCATTTTGCACCAATTGCAGTCTCCAGATGCTCTTCAAGGGTAGCCCCATGTAGAGCGCATTACAATAATACAGACGTGAGGTGATGAGGGCATGAGTGACCGTGAGTAAGGCCTCTCTCTCCAAGTAAGGTCGCAATTGGTGCACCAGGTGAACCTGTGCAAAGGTCCTCCTAGCCACAGCTGATAGATGTTGATCCAATTTTAGCTGTGGGTCTAGAAGGACACCCAAATTGCGAACCTGTTCCGAGGGAGTTAATTTCTCTCCCCCGAGAACTAAGGAGGGGCAGTCGACAAAGTCCCTAGGAGGCAATATCCATAGCCACTCGGTCTTGTCAGGGTTGAGCTTGAGCCTGTTCATTCCCATCCAGACCCTAACATCGTCCAGGCATCGGCACATCACATCCACTGCTTCCCTGAATTGAGACGTGGTGGAGATGTACAACTGGGTATCATCAGCATACTGCTGATACCTCAACCCGTGTTGTTGGATGATCTCACCCAGCGGTTTCATGTAGATGTTAAACAGAATGGGCGAGAGGACCGAGCCCTGAGGCACACCGCAAATCAGGGGCCTAGGGCTCGACCTCTGCCCCCCTGTCGGAGAGGTAGGAGGAGAACCACCGAAGAAAGTGCCTCCCACTCCCAACTCACCGAGTCGGCGCAGAAGGATACCATGGTCAATGGTATCGAAAGCCGCTGAGAGGTGAAGTAGCATCAGGATGGAGGTATGACCACCATCCCGGGCTCACCAGAGGTCATTCATCAGGGTGACCAAAGCAGTTTCCGTGCTGTAGCCGGGCCTGAAACCCGATTGAAAGGGATCTAGATAATCAGTGTCCTCCAACAACCGCAGGAGCTGAAGCGCCACCACTTTCTCAACAACATTCCCCAACAAAGGGAAGGTTGGAGACCGGACGGAAGTTCTTTAAATCCGCTGGGTCCAGGGAAGGCTTCTTGAGGAGGGGCCGTACCACCGCAACTTTTAACGGTTGCGGCATAGATCCCTCCCTCAGAGATGCGTTCACAATCACCTGGAGCCAACCGCTTGAAACCTCCCTGCTGGCCGAAACCAGCCAGGAGGGACACGGGTCCAATAAACAAGTGGAGGCACTCGTCGCTCCCACGGCCTTGTCCACATCATCAGGAGTGGCAGGTTCAAATTCGTCCCATAAAACCGGACTAAGACCCGTCCCTGTCAACTCGGCTGGTCCTGTCCAATCGGAGTCTAGGTTCGTCCGGATCTGAGTGACTTTATCCACCAGAAACTGAACAAACTCCTCAGCTCTACCCTGCAAGTGTTCCTCGTCCCCCCCTTTGTTAAGGAGGGAGCGAGTCACCCTAAACAGGGTGGCTAGGCGCGAATCGGCAGATGCAATAAGAGCGGAAAAATGTGAACATTTTGCCGCCTGTATCGCCACTAAATAAGACCTAATGAAGGTTCTTAATAGTGTTCGATCAGATTCAGCTTTACTGGCTCTCCAGTGTCGCTCTAGGTGTCTCTTCTGGCATTTCATCTCCCGGAGCTCCTCAGTAAACCAGGGAGCTCTCCGGGATCCACTGCCTCGGAGAGGCCGCAAAGGCGCAATCCGATCCAAAGCCCCTGATGCCGCGTTATTCCACGCAGACACCAGGGACTTGGATGAATTGTGTACTAGGGATTCAGGTAACTCCCCAAGTTCCCTCTGGAATCCTTCGGGCTCCATTAGGCGGCTGGGGAATTCTGGGAGTTGAAGTCCACCAGGCTTAAAGTCTTAGACAACTTGTTCAGTACAAGAAAACAATTTCAGGGATTTTTTTTAATTTGTGAACCCCACAGGAAAAAAAATCAAGTAGTTTTTTTTGGGGGGAGCAAATTCCAGAGATACTGGTTTTAAGTGAAGACATCTTAGATTGTTGTATTCTGCATGACTGAAGAACTGCATCTTCCTAAATGGATCACACTGAACCTGAATTTCTGTGGAAACTTGTAATCCTGATTTGGTGTAATACAGATTTTATAGGACTTGGGATAGGTAGATGTTTGATGGTGTTAAAAATATGGTTAGATGGTGTAATCTGTTCTAAACAAAGCTGTCTTTTGTGATTGATTAATAAGTGCTTTTGTCAATGCTGATGCCAGCGATGTTCAAGTGGTGCTCCAGATGTTTTGGGATTGCATTGTTGGTACTATTTTTACATTATTATTGTTGTTGTTGTTGTTGTTGTTATTATTATTATTATTATTATTATTATTATTATTATTATTATTATTATTATTATTATTATTATTATTATTATTATTATTATTACACAAAAATGTAATACACAGCAAACGAGATTTATATGCTGGATTTCGTATCACTATATCACAAGTCGAACACTTCCCAAGCGTCTAGGACTGTGTGATGTATTTTCGTATGATGCGCGCAGATCCAAGTATGGTGGCCTTTTGCAACTGACAGATCGTGATTTTGTCAATGTTTATTGTTTTCAAATGCTGGTTAAGGTCTTTTGGCACAGCACCCAGTGTGCTGATTACTACTGGGACCACCTGTACTGGTTTATGTCAGAGTCATTGTAATTTGATTTTAAGGTCCTGATATCGGTTAAGTTTTTCTTGTTGTTTTTCATCAATTCGACTGTCACCTGGTATGGCGACATCAATGATCCACACTTTTTTCTTTTCCACAATCGTGAGGTCTGGCGTATTATGTTCCAAAACCTTGTCAGTCTGAATTCGAAAGTCCCAAAGTATTTTGGCATGTTTGTTTTCAACTACTTTCTCAGGTTTATGTTCCCACCAGTTCTTTACCACTGGTAGGTGGTAGCTGTGGCACAGGTTCCAATGAAGCATCTGGGCCACGTAGTTGTGCCTCTGTTTGTAGTCCGTCTGTGCGATTTTCTTGCAGCCGCTGAGGATATGATCAATTGTTTCATCAGCTTCCTTGCAAAGTCTGCATTTTGGGTCATCAGCTGATTTTTCGATCTTGGCTTTGATTGCATTTGTTCTAATTGCTTGCTCCTGGGCTGCAAGAATCAAGCCTTCTGTCTCCTTCTTCAGTGTTCCATTAGTGAGCCATAACCAGATCTTCTCCTTATCAACTTTTCCTTCAATCTTGTTGAGGAATTGCCCATGCAAGGCTTTATTGCGCCAACTGTCGGCTCTAGTTTGCATTGCAGTTTTCCTATACTGATTCTTTGTCTGCTGCACTTTCAGAAGCTTCCGGTTGTTTACTCCAATCAATGCAGGTTCTTTACTTTCTTTGACGTATTCTGCCAATGCATGTTTTTCTTCTTCTACTGTTTGTTTTACTTGTAAAAGTCCTCTGCCACCAGTTTTTCTGGGCAGATATAGTCTGTCGACATCACTACGAGGATGAAGTGAATGGTGAATGGTCATGAGTTTTCTTGTTTTTCTGTCCAAATTGTCCAGTTCAGCCTGTGTCCAGTTTATTATGCCAGCAGTATATCTTATAACAGGTATAGCCCAGTTGTTTATGGCCTTGATGGTGTTGCCTTCATTGAGCTTGCTTTTGAGAATTTTTCTGACTCTTTGTATGTATTCTTTACTGACCACATTCTTCACATGATCATGTCTGATATTATGCAGTTGTAGTATGCCCAGGTATTTATAGCCTCTGGCTGATGACACTTTATGGCTTGACCATTAGGCATGTTTATGTCCACACTTTCAGTGATTTTGCCCTTCTTCAATGCTACTGTGGCACATTTGTCCAAACCAAACTCCATTCTGATATCAGTGCTAAAGATTCGGACAGTGTTGTTCAGAGATTGAATTTCAGTTTCAGTTTTTCCATACAACTTCAGATCATCCATATACAACAGGTGTGAAATTTTATTAGATTTCTTGGCATTGTTGTTGTTGTTGTTGTTGTTGTTGTTGTTGTTGTATTTTTTTATCCAGGGGTGAAATGCTCCCGGTTCGCACAAAGCGTTCTGTGCATGCACAGAGGTTAAAAGAACTCAAATGGCGGTGTCCCGGCGGGTGGGCGGAGTGCTACCTGTGCGATCGGCTCACCGACGACAGACAGGTAAAAGCGAATCGGGAGCATTTCACCCCTGATTTTATCCCACCTTTACATTTAGTCAGTGAAAGGTGATGAACATACCTAACACACATGCCTCCTAAAGTCACCTAAGTGGCTTTCATGCCTAAGGGAGGCCTGGAATCCACAGTCTCCTTCTTTCTAGGTTAGCACTTTCACCACTACATCAAACTGGTCTCATTTATAAAGCTTTTTTAAGAACAGTATTCTCATAATAAATTTCAAGGCCATCCATAATTATATTGCACATATACATATAGTTTTGTAATAGTTTATTTCTCTGCCCTTTCTGAAAAAAATTACTTCAGTATATATTCCAAATTGTATGGAAACTAAGTTCTCCCTCATGGTGGATATAGAGGCGTATCAGGTAACCCCTTTTCAGAAGAATGAAGCTGTCATAAATAACATTTACACTTCTTTAAGCAGTGTCGATGTCTTTGAGTTGCTGTGATGTTTTCCTTACTTTTTTATTTTTCCTGTACTGTAGTCTAACAAGAACATACTTAGAGGAATTATTGTTCATTCCATCAGTTTTTTAAAAGAAAAAGCAAGTTTTTAAAATATGTTTTGTATATATACAACAAATGTCTGAAAGCAATTACTCAAATAGGGTGTATTCCTTTTTTTCTCTGAATAAATTATTTGTGCTTGGTAATAAATATATTGTTCCTTGTCAGCATTTATTTTTTTGCAGCACCAGTTTTTCACTTCATACCATTAAATAACCTGCTGCTGCTTGTTGAAATTTAATAAGATCTCTTCTTCAATGAAGTTTCCTTTCAAAACACTTCGTTGTTGAAGTAATATACCTGGCTTTTACAATCATTTTATCTGATAATTAGTGTGACACTTAAGAGATAAAAGTTATTATCTCTGTTTCTTGCCTGATGGGAATATAAATATGGTGAGGCAGTATTTCTGTCCCAAATCAATTTACTTTTTCTAAGAGCAAAAGAACTCAGAACCATAAGAACATCTTGTTGTCTAATAGTTGAACGCAATTTCCTGCTGCTCAAAATTACAATATGCTAAAATGGTATTATAGTATATTTTGCATGTTCAAGAGGAAATAATGAACTGCTATGAGGCTGCTTTGTTTACTATTCATTATAACACTCATTATTGGACTGCTGACCCTCTCTTAAGGATTCACTGTTATTGTCTGTTGATCTATATACTAACAGATTCAAATCAATTTCAGATATATTAATAATCATTTAACTATACCAGATCTCCAGTCATAATATTTTTGTGTGCCTGAATCAGGTCTCAGCAGAAGTCTCTCCCAACAACTTCTAGTGAATTCTTTACTTGAGGACTTGTAACTTTTGTTTTCAAAATATATTGTCTGAATTATTGTTCAATGTATATTTTTAAGGACTGTACATAATCCTTAGTTCACACTGGCATAAATGTAGTGTTCGTTGATACTATGTGTTAGAATAGTTCATAGCCATTTCTGAACCATTTAGTTTCTTTTCATTGTAATAATTTTATCAACAACTGCAGTTCCTAATAGTAAAGGACCTCTTGATTATCCATTTTTCCCTTGTATGTTCATACTCTGTGCCTCATACTCATGACAAGGCAATTCCTGATGGCTTAGAATGGCCTGTAGTGAAGTAAACAAGCCTACTCCGTTATAAGTGGAGTCAATTGGCTTGTTATTCTACCACCACGTTTAATGAATACTTTCAAGTTTTTAATTTCAAGTTTTATTTAATGCCACTTCTAGGGACAAAATCTTGATTACATGGGTCGAGCTCTGAAGTTTTGTGGTGATCCAAGGGTTAAACAGTATTTCTTGGGATCATTAGCATATGTACTATAGTAGTGATTTAGTGCTAATAAATGTCTCTGTTTATGTTTTATGAAGGAACTGAAGTGCACTAAAGGAGATGCCCTTGAAAATTGTGATCTGTCTTCTCTTAATCTTCATTCTCTATGAAAACCTGTTACATTATCAAAAAAATTAATGTATGTCAAATGAAGAAAATTATTAAGACTTCCTTAATGGTGCTTACTTTTGAGTAGATATAAAATTATAATCCCATAAAAATTACTTTCATGACCAGAATTTTTGTTTCTAAGTGAGGCAGTCATTAAGTGAGTCATACCTGATTTTATTAGCTTTTTTGACACATTTAGTGAACAAATCATTGTAGCTGTTAAATAAATAACATAATTGTTAAGTGATTCTGGCTTCCTTGATTGACTTTGCTTGTCGGAAGCTGACTGAAAAGGTTGCAAATTACAATCACATGATCTGGGACAATATGATGGGGCATATCGTAAATATATGCCAGTTACTAAGTGCCCTAATTTTGATCATGTGACGGCCATAAATATGAAGACTGATTATAAGTGACTTTTCAACACTGTTGTAACTTCAAACAGTTGCTAAAGAATAAGAATGAAACTTTTTTTGTGTCTTTAGTAAAATATATTGTAACAAACTTATGTCAATCCCACCAGAAGGAGTTGAAGGCCTAGAAGGATAGCATGACCAATGACATTTAAAGCTTCCTATAGGTTGTAGAGAATTAGTAGGATCATATTCCTCTCATTTTGTTTCTGTTGTAAGTCATCCACCCGAATGATTAAAATAGTATAATATCTTGAGTATAGTTGAATAAAATAGTTCTAGATATCAGCTTCATCCAAATGCTTTCATCTTCTGCAGGAATGGAAGATTAGACACAATTATATAGTTACAAAGACCTCCAGGGTTGAAGGAAGTCTTTCAATATAAAATGTTTAGCAGCCTCCTTTAAGCAAATGGAAAAATACCACATATCTAAAGAGGCATTAATTACCGTATTTTTCGGAGTATAAGACGCACCGAAGTATAAGACGCACCTTAGTTTTGGGGGAGGAAAACAAGGAAAAAAGGCCTCTGCCTCCAAGCAATTTGCCAAACAGTAAACAGCAAACAGCACAGATGATATACACTGTTTGCTGTGTATTTCTGTGCATGTGTGCTTGACCCATAGAAATAGCAAAGAATTGGAGAAATGTACATTATGCCAGAAAGTTTTCCTAAACGTAGTCACACTAACTGCTCCCAATTATTTAAATAGATCTACTCCAAGGTAACTAAACTCTAATACTAAACAGGACACTATTACATTTCAGACTATACTTGTACAGAGCTGTTAAAATTAATTAAAATTTCTGGAAGTATACATTATTCTCTATTATTTAAAAGAAGACACAATAGCACTGGGCCTCTTCAGAGCAAGCATTTATTTTTAAAAGCTTTTTTATTTTGTTGAGTTGTCTAGATTTACAGGGATCTCCAACCTTGGCAACTTTAAGACTTGTGGACTTCAACTCCCAGAATTCCACAGCCAGCAAAGCTAACAAAGCTGGCTGTGGAATTCTGGGAGTTGAAGTCCACAAGTCTTAAAATTGCAAAGGTTGGAGACCCCTGGCTCTAGAACAATAATAAAGCAGTCTTTAAAAAATAAGTCTAATAGTTTGAACATTCTACAGACATTTATGTTATTCACTTACCCCGTTCCATCCAGTTCAGCAAAAAATAAAAATCTGTGTGTCTCTCCCAGCTATTTGCCTCTTTGCAGTTTCAGTTTCATTTTAGCACTGTGGCACGTCAGCTGTAGGTTGGGAAGCTGCTAGTGACTTGCTTGGCTTTACAGGCTCTTAACTCTTTGCTGCAAACAGGTAAATTGCTGGAAGACAGAGGCCAAAGGGTAGGGGTGGCCAGGTGGGTGGGGCTACATTCGGTGCACCCAAGTTTTCACCCTCTTTTTTGGGGTAAAAAGGTGCGTGTTATACTCCAAAAAATACGGTAGTTCTTCTGTATAATGAAATACAGGTAGTCCTTGATTTACAAGTGTAATGGAGCCTGGCAATTATGGTTGTAAAAAAGTATCCTTTATCAAAACTCTGTATTTACTCTTCCAAACAGTGAAACAGTTTTAATTTTAAAAAAAACATTTTCAGTCTGCTTTATTCTACAGAAATATTGTGGGTGAAAAAAATAATTGGTTTATAAACTTAACTGACTCTAGCATAGTTTCAATATGAATCCGTTGTTTAAAAATAATAATAAATGGAATCATATGCCTAACTGTGCTGCTTGATAATGTATTGTGCATGCCCAGCCTCCCTGTTTCTGAGGTCTATATAAAATTATTTTATTTATTCTCAGTTTTTGTGCATGGAAACTAAAGCTTTGTATTTTTCTTTGTCAATGTCTTAAAGCCTGTTCTGGAATTGCCATTGGGAGTCATTGAAATAAATAGTTAATCCATACAAAATTTTTCATTTTAACCACTGCAATTTGCCCTAAAATATGGAAATATTTTGAAACCCAGCTTTCCATCTCTAATTTCTTCCAGGTTGGCAAATAATTATTTGTAAAAAATTTATTAATGTTTTAGTTACAATAATGCCTAAAGATTTTAAAATTTTATACACTGTTGGAATTCCTAAAACTGGAAATGTAAGAAAAAACATAAAATGTGATTTATGAAAAATATGATAGCTCTGACAGTGAATTCCTCTAGCTCCTTCTTAATATAGCTAGCCAAATAAAGAAGCATTTGAGAGAGTCAGTATCATATTATCTGCAAATAGATTTAAAAGATATGTCTTATCTCACATTTTTATCCCACTAATCTCATTATTAGATCTAAATACTATTGCCAGTGCCTCTATAGTTAGGTTGAATAGTAAAGGTGATAAAGGACAATCCTGCTTAGTACTTCTTAAAATCATAATGGGATCTGAATCATAACTGTTAAGACTTAACTGGGCTTTAGATGGCCACAGATAGGTTCAATCATTTTGCAAAAGCCTGTTTCAAATTTAAATTTAATTAATATTTGTTTAAAGAATTATATTTCGAGAGAGTCAAAGGCTTTAAATATCTAAAGAACCTATGGTCAATGAAGATGTATTACTTTTACTAATTTAAATTACCGTAGTTCTTGCATGTTTTTGTCTAAGTCAACCAGAGACTATTTGAGTTGTTTGCATACATTGTCACTGGTAAATAAATTGTAGTAAATAGCAGCCTGCTCAATTAATGTAAATGAATGGCTTTTAAAGTCATCTTATGTTGATGTCCATTAACATATTTGATGGCATTGATTTTTATATTTTAATTCCTGTCACTCTTACAAAAATTAAGATGCATTCATCTCAAATGAGATGTTTTTGGATTTACTAAAGATGATTCTCAGTTCTTAAATAGATTATCAAATTATATTAAATAATTCTTCAATGTACAGTTTTTCTTATAACTCAGCACAAAGAATCCCTCTACTTTTATCTGCTTTAAGCCTGGCTTATATCAATTACATAAGCTGCATAAGCTACTACAGCTTGATTTCATGTCCTTTTAAAAATCCAATCTCATAATTTATAGTTTTTGATATGCTAAAAGTGTCCCTCCCTTTTCAATTTTTGAAAGCATATTTTTGTTGTACTGTGTTATTGCTGTACTGTGTTATTGCTGTACAATTCCAGGCATTTCAATAAGAAGAGCAATAGTGATATACGTTTCTCTTGTGCAGAGTGCTAAATATGCATTTTATAGAACCATAGGACTACATTAAAGCAGTAAACAGATTAGCAATGAGAATGGATCCTAAAGTGTTTTATATGTACATTCTTGTACATTCTGATTAGAATAGAATAGAATAGAATAGAATAGAATAGAATAGAATAGAATAGAATAGAATAGAATAGAATTCTTTATTGGCCAAGTGTGATTGGATACACAAAGAATTTGTCTTTGATGCATATGCTCTCAGTGTACATAGAAAACATACATTTGTCAAGAATCATGAGGTACAACACTTAATGATTGTCATAGGGTATAAATAAGCAATCAGGAAACAATCAATATTGATATAAATTGTAAGGATGCAAGCAACAAGTTATAAGTGGGAGAAGATGGGTGATAGGAACAATGAGAAGGGACAATGAGAAGCAATGAGAAAAATTGCTAATGTACAGTACATAATGTATGTTCAGCCAGGAAACAATTTGAATGGGAAATGATATTGAGTAATAGATGGGAAAAGAAGCAGATACTAAAAATATTGTGATTGAAAATAATTTATCAAAAATTATGGAGTCAGCTAATCAGGTGTTTATGTTTATATTATTAATGATAATGATATCCAAATTCAACATAATTTTATCCTTATAAATTAAAGAGTAGTAATTTTAAAAGATTTCAGAAAATTTAACAAGACCTATAGTTTTGCAGTATTGACAATAAAACATTGTTAGATTAAACAGCTTCAGCTGCTGAACTTTTGAGAATTCAGTTGGAAAATGTGGAATGGCAAGCTGGGAATTATTGTTATTGCGTTTTTATAATTTTAATCAAATAACAGTTTTTACGTTCCTTATGTCCCATCATTATACTAATGTACTTCCCCTTTCTTCAGGAAGTATCTAATGGCATTTAAGGGAGGGAAAACTCATTAGCTTCCTTCCTGACTAATGTAATTTTTATTTCCTGTTGTAACTGTGGCCTCAGCCAAAACCCACAGTATAAATAGAAAAGACTACCGTATGCAAAAACAACAGCTGAAAAATACAGTACATAAAATATTATGTGGACAGTCCACTGGCTTTAATACATTTCTGCATATCCATTTCATTCTGTGTTCTTCTTTTAATTCAGTTAAATGTCTTATTATGTAAGGGGTATTGTGATGATAGTACAAGGACGACTTTTTACATTTTCTTCGGTTGATCTCAGTATCTAGCTTGTTTGCTGTGTTAGGCTGTCAGCCAAGGTTAAAGGAGAAGGGGGGAGGGAATTTTACCAGACTGCAGGAAGATATTTTACCTTCCATGACTGACAAAATTATAGTTTCAGTCAGTACCTGTACCTTCTGTGCTGAATGCACAAGCAAAGGTAGCGTGGTAGATAAGTTTTAAAAAATTATATGTTTTAAGAATCAATCATGTTTTCCTGATGCTTGGACAAATAAGCAGTCTTAATGTACATATCTAAAGGGAAAAGTGATTCTAATTTTAATAAACTGTGTTTATTAATGTAGCATAATAAAGATTTCTGAAAATGGGTGTCCAGTAGTAAAGAATATTATAACACAGAATTCAGAACCATAAAGAATGAGATTACCATTTTAGAATTGTATTAGATGTAGAAAATGCATCAAAATATAAAGATTACTTCTCTACTAGCAGTGACACTGTGTCAGGAGTTCATATTTATATTAAGGGGATTTGTTGCTTATATCATCTTCAAACTGTTGTACAATTTGGATGTAAATACTATGATTAAAATATAAGGTAAATGAAATGTGGATTTAACTTTTTGTTTTCAGAATTTTGAATTTCATTTTGTTAAATAGGGCCCAGTGTAACAAAATGCAATTCAATGGTGTAAAAAGTAAAGTTGTACATTTAAGCGGGAAAAACCAAATGTATAGGTATAGAATAAGTGGTACCTAGCTCAATAGCAGTAACCGCGAGAGAGGGATCTTCAGACCCTAGTTCATAATTTCTGTGGCAATCTATAACTAAATGTCATCCATATGTTGATGATTTGAACTGCTGAATGACTTCCCCTAGTGGTTTCATATAGTTGTTAAATTACACAGGATAAAGCATTAAATCTTAAGGCAGCCTACACTGGAATTCCCAGTTCTCATTCGATGCACAAATGACCAGGCTCAAATTATCTCATTTCGGACACATTATGCAAAGTCCTAATGCTGGGAATCTCCAATGCTGGGAAGATTAAAGTAAAGAATGGACAAGGACAATGGACTCCGTTACAATGACAATGGATACGCTCATTAGAAGATCTGAAACACAAGACCAGGTACAAATTGTCACAGAGAAAATCTAACTATGTGGTTGCTAGGAGTTGATAATGAGTTGAGGGCACATAATCCTGTACCACCAGCCCCTGACCACAAGCAAGAAAATAGCGTTCCCACAGTCTAGTTCTTGACAAAGAACACAGACCAGAGTTACCAATGCTGTTTCTAGCGTGAATCCAATGGAGGGGAATTCTTTTTCAAACTTTCCCCCTATTTTCTCTTCAACAGATTCATCACCAAAATTTATACTAGCATCATAACTTTGTTGTTTATATTACAAAAATATAACTGATTTCGGTTTGGTTTACCCTGATTGTGATCTTTACATTTAGTTGAAAGCAGTGACCATCTCCAGAACAATCAGAACAGAGACTAGTGTCTATCCAGTCTGACTTTTCATTCCTTTGCCTTACATAATTATAGTCCCACAGTTTAGGAAGTAGTGTAATTCATCTTGAAGACCTTGACAGTGCTTGGTTATTGGTTCTCAAATCATCAAATTGCTTTCTTACAGAAGGGCATTACATATCTGCTGGCATAGATAAAATGGTATTTGGAATTTCTGTTTGTGTATCCTTCCTGCCTTGCAATTTTCTGGTCTTGCATGGTTGAACAATATAAGTGCAGTGTTTCCATTAGTTGGAAATGGTTCTCTGCACCTATGAAATGCTGATTCTCCTGTGCGCTGCTAAGGAAAGTCCAAGTCTGTAAGTCTGGGATAAACTTTGGTCGGTTGTCAAGGGACTGAGTTATTTTTAGATTGAAGTCCTTCTTGTCTGCCCCACCGGCTGTGACGTTTCAGTTTTCAAACTCAGCCGGCAAAGAAGGGACATACTTAATTTCTTTCCAATATCTATTGACAAACGACTGAGATTTATTCTCTTACTTGGACTCTCCTTTATTACTACTCAGCTCCTATTGAAATTGTGATCATCTTGCTGCCGGTGAGTGTGCAGGTTCATCAGTAGGCTGACAAGAACCGCCACCGCCAAACAGCTGGGCAGCCGGAGTCCCTGCCCCCCCTGGGGCTATACTCCTGAGCGGAGCAATACAGGCATGACTTACAGCATTTGAATTCATCCGGAGGACTGCTGGAATGGAGGTTGCTAACACCTACTACAGCAGTCCTGGAGAAAATAGCTGGCAATACCTTTCTACAGAGGTGCAAGATATTTATTTTATTTTATTTTATTAGTGAGACTTATATACCACCTCATAGTGCAAGCACTCTCTAAGCAGTTTACACCATTAAGCAATGTATATTTATATTGCCCCCAACAATCTGGGTCCTCATTTTACCTACCTCGGAAGGATGGAAGGCTGAGTCAACCTTGAGCCAGTGAGATTTTTTGAACAGCTGAACTGCTGATCACAGTCAGCTAAAGTAACTTGCAGTACTGCACTCTAACTGCTGTGCCACCTCGGCTCATAAAGGATATGATTGCAAATGCTTACTCCCAGGGCATTGCTGTTGGCATTCAGCAGAGACCACCTTGTCCAATTAACCCTGCGCCATTACAAGAGATCTGGGCCCACCAGGACGATTCTTATTCCCACCATTCTTCCGGCCTCAGTGAGGCTTCCCTTCATGGTGAGGGCGGTATGGTGGACGAGGAATTTTCCGATAACGAAGGCCTGATTCCTGACCAACCGGCATTCACGGGCCTGTTTAAACCGGTACTCTTTAAAACACTTCTCCACACAGTAGGATATTGACCCTACTGTGCAGGCACTCCACGATAGATCCAGTAGAGTGGCACCTGCACCCTGACCTGTTCGAGACCCTGTCCAACATCTCCAATTCGCAATTGCCGAGATTCTTCTCCAGATTTCCAGCACCGGGGGCGGAAGGGGTCAATGCCCTTCGCTGTCCCTGGCCACCAGGCCTCCTCTACACCTTTCCTCCCCTTCCCCTCATCCCGAGGATGATTTGGAAGCTTTTCGCGGAGGAAGCGGAGATTCTCCTTGTCGTCCCGCACTGGCCCCACCGCCCTTGGTATGAGGATCTGGTGGAATTCTTGGTGTCTCGTCCTTGGCGAATTCCAGACCGCAGGATCTCCCTCAGCCAGGGGGCTCTTCTCCATCCAGATCCCCAATGGCTACATCTAACTGTCTGGCACTTGAGGGGGAACTCCTGTGGGAGGAAAGATTCCCCGACGACGTGATTTTCACTATTCAGGCTTCTCATCGTGACTCCACTACTCGCATTTCCAACGCGACCTGGTTGGCCTATTGCAGATTTTGTGCCCAGTCTCATCTGGACCCGTTGTCCGTATCCATTCCTCAGATACTGAGTTTCTTGCAAGCGGGGTTTGCTAAAGGATTGGCCTCCAATACTCTCCGCAGACAAGTGGCTGCCTTGATAACGGTTCTCAGACTTGACAATTTCCGCTCGCTGTATTATCCCAGTGTACGCAGTTTCTTGAAAGGTGTGACTAATGTGAGGCCCCAAGTTGTCCATCGATAGCCTTCTTGGAACATCTCCCTCATCCTGCAAGCACTCACGTCCTCTCCCTTTGAACCGTTAAGAACGGTATCGCTCCGGTTCCTGACTCTCAGGACTGCCTTCCTGGTCGCCATCACTCGGCCAGGAAGGTTTCAGAACTAGCCGTGCTTTCCATACGCCAAGACTTATGCCGCTTCCATCCTGACCAGGTGGTCCTTCATCTGGACACCTCCTTCCTGCCTAAAGTAAAATCCTGATTCCATCGGGCCCAGGAGGTCATCGTGCCGGACTTTTGTCCTAACCCACGACATCCATTGGAAAAGCATTGGCATAAGCTGGACGTCAGGAGGGCTCTCCGTATTTATATCTGACGAACGGCCCCGTTCCGGAGATCTGAAGCACTCTCTAGCATTCCTACCGGCTTCCATGGGCCGCAAGGTCACGCCTCAGACCATCAGCCGCTGGCTTAAGGCGTGCATAGTCCAGGCATATGAGGGCCAGTCCAGACCTGTGCTGGACAGGATTACCACACATTCGACCCATAGTGCATCCACCTCGGCGGCCTGGGCCACACAGGCATCTATAGAAGATATATGTAGGGCGGCAATGTGGTCTTCGCCATTCCCCTTTGTCAAGCATTACAAACTGGACTTGTTTGCCTCGGCTGAGGCCACCTTTGGCAGGCGAGTGCTAGAGAGGGTCTGCTCCACATCTGATCCCCTGGACCTGCCTTCTCCCGCCCATGAGACTTAACACTTGGGTATATCCCAGACTTGGACTCTCCTTAGCAGCGCACAGGAGAAGTGCTGTTGGCTTACCTGAACAGTCTTCTCTGTGTGCTGCTGGGAGAGTCCAAAACCCGCCCTGGCTTCCGGTCCAGGGTCGCGGGCGTCTTGGTTCATTGGGTCCTACCTCAGAAGGATGTCTGCGCCTTCGTTTGAAAACTGAAACGTCACAGCCGGTGGGACAGGCAGGAAGGACTTCAATCTAAAAATAACTCAGTCCCTTGACAACTGACCGAAGTTTATCCCAGACTTACAGACTTGGACTCTTCCTGCAGTGCACAGAGAAGACCGTTCAGGTAAGTAAACGGCACTTGAATACATTATGTGTAATAAGCAACTTTCATCCACTTTTAGCCTTATACAGTAGATCAGGCATGTCAAACTCGATTTCATTGAGGGCCGCATCAGGGTTGTGTTTGATCTCGGGGGGCTGGAGTGGGTGTGCCCAGGGTGGGCGTGGCCAGCTCGAGGTCACTCGTGTTGTGGGTGCCTGTGTTGGCCCGAGCGCTCTGCCAGAGAAAATGGGCTTCTGAGCTCCGTTTTCAGCTGCGATGGCCTCCTGCAACCCTCGACCAGCGAAAACAGAGCTCAGGAGAGCCGCGTGCTCTCTTTTCCCTGGCAGAGGCATCATGGACCAGTCCTTCGCTGTTTCCAGGTTAGCCCCATATGCCAGATCTAAGCACCCCACAGGCCGGATCCGGCCCCCGGGCCTTGAGTTTGACACTCCTGCAGTAGATAATATATAAAAATAATAAATCCACGTAGGCTAATTTCAAATTATTTTCATAGTAAATTATGTAGAATTGTATTATTTAGAGGATTACAATATTCAGTGCGTTCATAAATTAGAATTAGGGAGATAAAATGATAGCTATTTTATTTTGATTTTATTCTTTCATGTTTTTAAAAAATCTTACACTATTACATCTTTCAGGTGGCTGAAATATAAGTTTATTTGTTTTTAACTAATGTAAGATGGTATTAAACATAACCAGTGATTCACAAGGTTACTCTACTCAGCTTCATTTTTTTTAGGTTTTAATTCAGATCTCAATTCTTTTCCAACCATTGTATCATTCTTGATCACATTAATTACTTCTGAGTTATAATTGACCTTTAACCTTTGAATGTAGTTTAAAAATTGAACGTAGTAAAAAATATACCTAAAATGTATGGCAATAAGTTATCCATATCATATTACATTTATTCTACTGTAATATATACAGAGCAGATTCAGGATGCTGTCTCTGAGCTTTTAAGACATTAAGAGTTTAAGATCACATTAGCTAACGGACCTACTAACATATGCATGAGTATATTTATGCAAGCATTAAGAATGGCATCAGAATTCCTTTTCTCTGGCCCTTCTCAGAACGGTTAGGTGCTGGGAATAGTTTTTTCATCCATGGCCCCAAACTTTGGAACTTCTTCTAATTTGAGATATGCTTAGTTTCTTCAGTGATGTTTTCTTTTTTAAAAATATGCATTTGTTAAAATTAAAATTAAATTATGCTTTAGCTTCCAATGATTTTTTACTTGTTTGATTTTGCCATTTTAGTTACCGTATTTTTTGGAGTATAAGATACACCTTTTTACCCCCCAAAAGAGGGTGAAAATTTGGGTGTGTGTTATACACCGAATGTAGCCCTACCCACCTGCCAGCCCCCACCCTTCAGAGGTTTTCGGCCTCGCGCGTCGCATTTTCGGCCGGTTCCAGCCATTGCTGGCCACCGCTGCCGCAGACATTGCTGCCTGGAGCCGCTGCCACCGCTGCCCCCACCACTACTGCCGCCACTGCCCCACCACTGCTGCCCCACTGCCGCTGCCCCCCGCCACCGCTGCTGCCGCCGCCGCCAACAAAATCCCCCCTGCCACTGTTCCTGCCCGAAGCCTGCCGCCTGAGGAGCTGCTGCTGCCGTTGCTGGCCGCCACTGCTACCACCGCCACTACCTGAAGCGAGCTGCTACTGCCCAAACCCCACCACCACCTGAAGCCTGCTCCCAAGGCACCTGAGGAGCCGCCGCTGCAGTTGCTGTCCGAAGAGAGCCGACAGGTTAGAACTTTTTTTTAATGGTTTTTTTAACATGTTTTTTTAAGGTTGCCAAATGGAGGAGAAATTCTGGGAGTTGAAGTCCACAAGTTTGAAGACCCTTGCACCCCCTTGGCAAGTTTAAGACTTGTGGTCTTCAACTCCCATTCCTGAGCTAGCATGACTGGAGGAGGAATTCTGGGAGCTGAAGTCCACAAGTCTTAAAGCTATCAAGTTTGAAGTTTGTAAAAAGTGTACATGGTTGTAAAAAGTGTACATGGTTGTAAAAAGTGTACATGGTTGTAAAAAGTGTACATGGTTGTAAAAAGTATTCTGCTACACTGGTATTTTATTAAATAATATATTACTACACCATTTGGTTCAGAATACTTTTTTCCTTGTTTTCCTCTAAAATCTAGGTGCGTCCTATATTCCGGTTCGTCCTATACTCCAAAAAATACGGTATATTTTCTTCATTATTCAGGTTCTTTTCACTGTAGACCCTCAAAGGTAAATTTAGAACACCTTACATAAATTATCTCTAGTGTAAAAATGTTTTTTACTAAGATGAAAAAGACCAATCTAATTTAAACTTGTTTCAGAGTACTATTAAAATGAGTTGTTTGTTCTTCATCTTCATTTATAAATGGTTACCTGAAATAAAAAATAAAACTGCCACATAATGTAGAAATATTAAACATGCAAAGCTTTTATGGCATTAACAATATAAAATAGGAAATTCTAATTACAGCTTCAACAAGTTTAATGTTACCAAACTTTTACAGTAATTAATTCCCCGAAGAGCACTAGCCTCTATGGATAACTACTCTAAGGTTATAGAATAAGGGAATATTTGGAAGTTAAATGAGGAAATTCATTTCCCAGGGAGTAGGGTAGCATATAAGAACAGCAAAATAAATAAATAAATAAATTCAGACGTCTCTAATGATTGCCTTTATATGAATAGAAAATTTTCATCTTGTAGTTTTCTTTTTTTCTTAGTTCAATTTTTATACAAAGATAGAAATAATAGCAGATAAATTGAAAATGCTGATGAAAGCATTGCCTCAATGTCTGTCTTATAGATTTAATATTGATGATTTAGTATTGATTAAATTTCTCCTGAAAAGAATTTGGTGGGTCACTGATAATATGGCACCACAGTTTTCTTGATATAGTTAGTTGTTTCAAAGCTGTTATTATTTGTGGTTGTTTTGTGTTGCTATGCCTACCACTTGGCTTTAAAATAATGTTCTGTTGTAGAGAAAAATACCTTCACTTTCCTGTGTCTTTCAGTAATGAAGCTGAAAACATTTTTACTGAAATGATCATCTTCAAACTAATATAATTATGTCTTACCATATTTTTGGAGTATAAGACGCACCTTTTTCCTCCCTAAAAGTGGCTGAAAATGTGGGTGCGTCTTATACTTCGAATGCAGCTTTTTTTTTCCAGCCCTAACTAGGTGCTAACAGATCTTCCCAGCTCTTACCTTGCAGGCTTTTTCATTGTTACTCTCTCCAAAGAATGTTTTTCCAGCCCTAAGTCTTTGCAGAATTTTTTTTCATTGCTCTACTTGCTCCGAGGAAGTTTTTTCTAGCCCTAACCAGGTGCTTACTATCTTCCCAGCTTTTACCGGCTTGCAGGCTCTTTCATTGTTATTCTCTCAGAAGAAGGTTTTTTAAAGTCCTAACCAGGGGATAAAATAATGTGCTGAAGCTGCTCCGAATAAGTTTTTTTTCTAGCCCTAACCAGGTGCTAACTATCTTCCCAGCTCTTACCGGCTTGCATGCTCTTTCATTGTTACTCTCTCAGAAGAATGTTTTTCCAGCCCTAAGTCTTTGCAGGGTTTTTTCATTGCTCTACTTGTTCTGAATAAGTTTTTTTCTAGCCCTAACTAGGTGCTAACGATCTTCCCAGCTCTTACTGGCTTGCATGCTCTTTCATTGTTATTCTCTCAGAAGAAGGTTTTTTTAAGTCCTAACCAGGGGATAAAATAATGTGCTGAAGCTGACCAGACTAAGGACGCTAGCCAGATGAATACCTGGTAGGCAGATTGTTTTCCCCTATTTTCCTCCCCCAAAACTAAGGTGCTTCTTATACTCCAGTGCCTCTTATACTCCGAAAAATGCGGTAATTGTTTTCTATAGTATTGTATAGCACAATACTATAATTCGTGATTGAAAACTGCCTTGCTGATTATTCTCTTTGTTTTAATTATCTTTGAGAGTGTGACATTAGTTTGACTTCAAAAATACAGTTTATATCAAGGTGTAGAACAGCAAATAGTTTGATTTCAAAAATACAGTATATATCAAGGTGTAGAATAGCAATAGTTTGTGTGCCAAGTGCTGAATGTGATATGTTGATCTTCCTAGCCCAATTTGTATTCCTTTATGGATAGGCCATGCGGCTGACCAGAGAACTATTGTAGATACTTTTCTACAGAAGTCTACCATTCCTTCTGAGGTTGCTTGCAATTTTACTACAACCTCTGGGACATGGTGGACAAAAGTGCTAAAATGTTGGACGGACCTTTCCAGGCTTCCTTATGTTCTATTGCACATTTTGACAAACATATTGCATATACTCACAGATCTAGATCTCCATTCCCTCACTACAAAAGATTCCCAACTAGACAACTTGATTGGATGTCCTCAAATCTATCCTCATAGGAAGAATTGTTACAAATGGGTTTATTTGTAATCCATAGAGAGTGGAACAAGGACTGTGACAGAAATGGTACACAGAAGAGTTCTTGACTGCTGAAACTATTCCAACCAGTTGATAGTCCACTGCGTACTTGATTGGTAGTTTCCATGAACAAGTTTAATAGGTAAATAATTTATTATTACTTATTTGAATTTGTAAGCGGCCTGACTCAATGGTCTATGGTAAATATAAATAAATATAATTGGTAATTAGTTGGTAAATATAAATAAAAGAGTGGCTGGGGGACTTGGAGCATCCAGCTTCCCTAAAACTAAATTGAGAGTGAAAGTGTATGGACCTGGTCATCAGATGGAAGGACATTGTCCTAGAATGGACTAGCCTAGCCAATTGCAGTAGGAAAGTTTCTAATTTTGACCATGTCATCCTCAGCCACTTCTTCCACATGGATTTGATTCTCTGCATGGAACTTCTGTGTTAAAAGGTTAAAAATCTGCAGCACTATAGGCTGTCTGCAGCCTGCAACTACAGGAAGCTGCTAGTGAGATATGGTAGTGAGTTTATCTCACAGCAGAGTCTTGAAATTGAACTCAGTGTGTCTCGATCAAGGTGTAGCTACTTCATTCACAGCAACTTATCACACTGTATATGCTCTTTAACTAAGTTATGACTCTTCCAATATTATCACTGTCCAAAATACTAAATGAAGAAAGTGTGCATAATTACACCCTTTTTACTGTTGGTGAGGAATGTCTGAACTTTGGATTATGATTGTATTGGGAACGCTGACAGAATTCCAGGTTTTTGGTGTTGGTTACATGTGTGCACATGAAAACTTTGCCTGCTTTCTCCCATAGTACTTGAAAAGAACCCTGTGGTTTGCTATCTTGTTTGAGCTATATTAGAGTACTTTTTAAAAATGTGATTATCTAGAACACATCTATTTTTTTTGAGTACTAAAATGTATCTTTAGACCTTGACTCATCATTTTTGTGTATCCTTAGGTGACCGTCAGAACTCATAATGATGTCAAAATGACATGTGTCAATGATGCAGTTACATAATTTGCTTCTATTACACCATAATGTCTGATACTAGTGTATGTCACATCATTTACATGATGTGTCTTGATTCATATGTCATTTGCTCCTGCCTTGACCCCTCCACGGGTGTCCACTTATTCCTAAAACTTGAAGAATTAATTTCAGCTTGGAGTTGATGTTTTATTTAATTTTCAAATGAAAAACTACTCACTTTTTTATATTTCCTTGAATTCATTTAGTTCATCAACTAAATGTAAAACACATAAAAATATTTTGATAATACTAATAAATTTAAAAACCAATTCCACTCTATTTTTTTAATAAGGGCAGGGTCAGATATGCTAGTCAAAATTAGCCTTTAAGCTCCATTCATAATTCATTCACTCATAAACAGAAAGTTAAACTCTAAATTATAGAGAATTAATAATTCTGCACATATTTGCCCATCTACAGTTCTCTTTTCATGAAGCTTGAAATAAAAGTCTTCATAAGTGACAATAACTACTATTTATCAGTAAAAGAGTCTAAGTTATATTATGAATGAAAGCGAATACACGTGTCCCAGGATAATGTTCCAGGATGCATCCTGGGTCGGTCACTGGGACCAGAGGTTTAGACTTCCTATTTTTTGGAGTTGTGCTGAGCCCAACTTCAGGAAACTTCTCTCTAGCAGAGTATGTGCTTTGGGCTATTCTGTGTGAGGTATTTATATGGTGCCTGGTTGTGTATGGCTTTTTAGTTGTTGATTGGGGTGTTGATGGGTGGCGATTTTGTCATTGGCTGTTGTTTCCTTGTGCTGCCACGCCCTCGCCTCCTAAGTATTTGATAAGCTGGTGGTAAATCAATACTCCTGTTGACTAACAAGAGGACCTTTTCCCTGGCTGTTTTTATATCTGTTAGTTGAACAATCTTAGTAGCTGCAAAATTGAATGTATGTCCTTGTTCATTGCAGTGTGAGGCTACCAATGATTTCAGGTCTCCTCGTCTGACTGCTCACTTGCGTTCTTGCAATCTAGTTGTTAGCTTCCTCCCCATCTGTCCTACATAGTCACAGGGCAATCCATGCAGGGAATCTGGTAGATTACATTGTAAGTATCTTTACAATGCATAATTTGTTCTTCTATGGTAGTCTCTGGGCAGTGTACGATGCCCACTTGCAGATCTGGGAAGCTGTGTACTACTGCTTCCGAAATGTGGTATGGCAGGATGTGCCATGCAGTTGGTCTTGTACCTTGTTTCTTCCTTTCTGTCCCCATCGTGTTGCACAGACATCTTGTAACAAATGCTTGTGGGCACCCATTCTGCCTGAATTGTTCACGTACTGTAGGTACCAGCTCCCCATTTGTTTAACTTGCTGGGTGTTACAGTGGGTTCTTACCCTGTCATATAGTGTTCTGATGCAATTCTTTTTGTGTTCCTTTATAAGATGTTATATACTGGATATCTCCTTAGCAGAAACAACATTTTCAAAGTGTATTATTGAGCAGTACCCATATAATCTGTAAGAAACTAATATTGGTTCCATCTTGGGAACAGCACTGCTTCTATAGACTTCTGACATTATCTGTGATTCTCTCAGGTATCTTGGCAGAAGAAATTTTTAAATTTTTATATTGTGGCAAAAATGGTAGGTCAGCTTAGCCTCCATTGTGAACAGTGTAGCTGATCCAAGAGCATAAAAATATTCAATTTCTAGAATGTCTTTTTGTTTTCTCTTATGTATTTTATTTCAGAACAATGATTAATGCACGATTTCTCAGTCTTAGCAACTTTAATATGTGTAGGACTTCAATTCCCAGAATTTTCCAGCCAGCATATTCTGGGAGTTGAAGTCCAGACGTAATCAAGTTGTCAAGGTTGAAAAACACTGGAAAAATTTATATTAGAATAATAGGTATTCATATACTGTGTTTAATTAAAATCTGTAGAAACTTCTCAGTTGACTAATATAACGCTATGTATTGCTAATATAAGATATATCCTGATATGATGAGTCACCTGTATGGAAACTGCGAATTTACATTTAAGCAAAATTTCTGATATATAGTAGTTTATTGCTGTTCCATGTAATGTATGTATGTTAATAAAACCTTATTAATAATTTAGCCAAATAACTACTAGAAGCAAAAGCTTTCTAATAGCACTCTCAGGTATGAACTCCGCCTCCTTGCTAAAACATCCAAAAGACAAAACCAATCGGTCTTCACAAGTGGAGATCTAATGACGTCAATAAAAAGTTGCTTGTTTAATCAGCACTTATAAAATAGAGTTAACATATTGGATAAAGATACTGGAATATATATTACTGTTTCTGCTAGATTTGTCTCAAATGAGCTAGAGAGTGTTGAGTTTAAGCTTATTAAGTTTATTTTAGGACAGTAGGTGTTTTTTTAAGTATAATGGTAGCTCATTTGTAAATTCTAATGCTAATGTATTCTGCACATGCCCATTCAGAAATAATTCCTACAATGAAATTTACAGCCCAGGTAAGTAAGTATAAGACTGTAGCAATATTCACCAATTCACATATCCCTATTGTGAGAATAACTAGATGGATTTTTCTATGTTAATTAGAGCTATTTATTACAGCTATTAAAATTGAATACTTTACCTCTGTTCATTACTTGACTTCATAATTTAGATTTAGCTACCACAGCAGAAAGTTTCGTAAGCACTATATTAGCAGAAAAAAATTGATAGAAATATGGTCTGATCCTGGGATGATTAAGTACTTAAACTTATGCTAGAGCATGGAATCTACCAGCAGTGTTATTAGTTGTGCCAAAAATATCTTACTCTAGAAGTTACCAGCATATAAACTTATTTCACTGCTGCAGCATTTTCCTCTCTTGCTGGATGATACAATTATTGTGTATGTTTGCTATTTATGATTGTTTACACAGATGTTGCATAATAGAACAGTATTTTCTGAAAATAATTTTAAATAAAATTATGCCTGCACAAACCTTAGATACAGATGCTATTTATACTGATGTTTTGGAGACTGAGAAATACAATTAATTTCAATCAGGTTCATGCTGTAATATGGATATGGAAAATTGCTTTGAATTTTAGTCATGCAGTTTTTTGGGGTTTTTAGGATTGTAATATTTTGTTTATTGTTTTTTATTCATTTTTTATAAGGAGTAACATGTTTGACTTCATTTATAAATTTAGGTTATATAAACTAGATAAGGATTATTAAACTTTTACTATTAACTAAATTTAAAACTTCCAGTCTTTCAGAGCACAAAATAAAACTTAACATTCCAAGATTTTGGAGAGGAAAAAAAACACCTGACAGCATGCTAAGGTGTAAATAAAATATAATTGTAATTGTAAAATTCAAAATGAAACTTTGATTATCTGTGCTTTATAAGGGAAACATTTTAAACATATCATTCAAAATTCAGAAGTACTTTAGATGGGTGGATTAAAACAATTCGTTAATGTGAGGGTTGCAAATATGTCATTGCTGAGTTGTTTAAAATCAATACTGCTAAATTCTAACACAACCAGCTTGCAATTTTTTACCACCAATTCTCTAGATTTTTACTAGACTTAAGCTTTCTTTCCCAAAAAAATGAACCAAAATATCCATTTGGACTTTAAGCTGCTGAATCAGTTGAATAATACTTTGGCACATGTCTTCTATACTTAAGTTGATGTGGTCATAGTAGCATAAAACTAAATCCCCTAAGGTTGAAAAGTTCTAATCCATTGTAGGTCATATAGATTAAAATCAACTCTTCTTGGTCCATAATCAAATCATGCATTATAGTAACTTTAATAACACAAATTAACTTAATTACATTAGTTAATTAAAATAATTAAGTTTGCATTAAACTGCATGAAGCAAATAATTGATTCTCTGCTAGCTGATAGGGCAAGTTCATAAAGCCACTAGATCTGAACCTATATATGCTGTGGCTTATTTTTATTACAAGCTTCGTGTTAGTTTTGTTAATCTGTTTAATTATTTTCATGATATCTCAATTACCTCTTTATCCCATCATCATGCATAGAAAAAGAATTTAATGTGATTTACTTCTTTCTCTACATTGCTAGCCTACAGTAGAATTGTTGATCAGTTTTGTATATCTTGATGGTGAAACCTTGATTATAAGGGCATTAGAGCTACAGTGGAAAAACACATTTTATGGATTCCAATGCATTTGTTTCTTTTTTCAGATATCTATCTGCAATACTACACAGTAGATAGCATAACATTCTACATTGGACTTATTGTTCCAGTTATAAAATACTTTGCCTTTGCCAACGTAGTAACTAATCCATCAGAACAATTATCATTTTATTATCTTTGTTGAAAAAATCCTATTACAGGGAGCAATTCATACATCTAGTCTATATAATTTTTCCAAAAATTCTACTATTGAAAGAATCCATTATGTTCAAAATTGGCAGCTCTTTCTATAAAATATGGTAGTAAACAATAATTTATAGACCTTAAAATGTCTGTATGAGGGCTAGAAAATAGTTTAAATTCATTTTCTCTTAGTGCAAAATTGATAAAATCCACCCTAGCAAGATAACCCTTTTATTTAAACCTTTTCATTTCAACAGTTGTGTTTAGAAATGATTCCACTGGGGACAGAACAGAGATTTTAAAAAGAAAAACAAGCCACATTCAAGCTCTGAACTTCTGTTTCCCCCAAGTCTCACTCAAATTAATGTTCCTCTCTCAGTTTGTTTGGATTTAAGAGTTAGGTGGCATTAAACAGCAGAACTACAAGAAGCAAATCAAGATGCATATCATTTTTGTGGTGAAGTGGGTCATTGTGGAGTGAGATGGTGATTAGAATGACAAATAAACTGAAGCTATATCTATTTTGCTCTCTGTTTCTCTTAAAACTACATTTTAAAGCCAATTCTCTGAAAATTAGGTTCTAAATGGTAGACAAAAAACACGGCTTCCAGAGAGTGCATTTACAGTGTAGATACAGTCAGTTAGATGTAAATCCTATATAGAGAACACTGGTTGTCCAACTGGCTTTGCATTGTAGTAAAGACTTCAGTTGTTTAGAAATGCTAACTGGCAAGCATATGATTGTCCTAAAACCTTAGAATTCTAAATATTCATTAAATAGTTACGCTTTTTAACAAGTTTCACAAACAATCATATCGAAGTTGTTAGAAGTAACTACCAAATATGACCAGACCAATACTGGAGTATTCTAAAGGTAACCTAAACTATGTTACTTTTCCAATTAAGACTGTGCCTCTTCATCTTTTATGATTGGTTTATTAATGTTATGGCTTGTTTTGTTTTCGTATAGATCTCTCCATTCTAATATGGAAAGTTCTTTATTCATTATAAAGAAATGATTATGAGATGTTGCCAGAGTCGTCTTTTGTGACCCTTGCCAAGGAGTGACAGTGATTTTTCAGAAAAATATGTTTCTTTATATCAGAAGGAACAGCCAAGACTAAACAATGCCATTGCTTGATTTATCTTTTATATTATTTAAAAAGAATAGGGGCCGTGTGGATAAAATTAATTATGTTCTTGAAGGTTACATATTCTATATGGTTATAGATCACTCTGCTCAAATAGCTATATGATCCATTGCTTTGTTGCTGTCTCATGCACTATAATGAAGTCTATATTTTTAATATGTCACATTAGCTGACATAGGAAACAGACTACAAAAAAATCAATTTTTATAAACAGTGCAAATTGCTGAATAGTATTTCTCAGATTATAAAATTAAGAACAGTTGCAATACTGTAGGTTGAGAAGTAGGAAACTACTAAATATATGTCAATCAATTGTGGGATGTATAATATGTAACTGTACTCATAATATGCAACTTTTCTAGAATTGTAACTGAACTGTCTAGAGGGTTAAACCTCTAGATCATAGGTGTCATACTTGATTGTGTCACAGTTTTTGCCTTTGCGGAGCTGGGGTAGGCGTGGCCTGCGCATGATGCATCCGGCCCGTGGGCTGCCAGTTTGCCACCCCTGCTCTAGATTACAGATAAACAGAAAATTTTACTTTTGCATCATAATTAATGGATGATGTATGCAATTATCAGTAAACTATGATGATGCTTCAACTTCATAAACTGACAGGAAGAAATGCGTAATCGGCAATAGAAGTAAGAAATCTTACAAGAAAAGAGGGGATGGCACTGAGAAATGATTTTTAAAACTAATTATGTTTAGTGCACTACATCAGGGATATTAAACTCAAGGCCTGCGGGCCGGATCCGGCCATGGGGTGCTTAGATATGGCCTGTGAGGCCACCCTGGAAACAGCAAAGGACCGGCTCGCAGTTCCTCTGGCAGCAAAAACGGAGCTTGGGAGGACCGCATGCAGCCCTCGCGAGCTCCTCTGTTGCAGGAAGCCGTCGCATCCGGAAATGGAGTTCAGGAGCCGTTTTCGCTGGCAGAGCACTCCTGCCACCACAGGCACCCCTGACATGAGTGATGTAGAGCTGGCCACGCCCCCCACCCCCTCGAGGTCAAGCACAACCCTGATGTGGCCCACAATGAAATCAAGTTTTGACACCCCTGCACCACATGGAAGTCCACATATAATTACTTTAAATATTATTTTTATAACTCTGATTTGGATCTTTAAAGAAAATTTTATTTTGGGAATTACACCATTTTATAATTTATTTGAGGCACATTGAAAGAAGTTTCTAGTTAACATATTTTCATTTAATGTATAATTGTATTTATTTTACATAATCACATAGATACTATTAAAATGGATACAAACTAAATGGTTAGTTTTTTACCTGCCATTGTGTGCGTGTATGTACAGACATACATGCAGATTCATATCACTTTAGCTCTAGTTCTAATTTTTAATGTAGCAGTTAAATATGTGACTAAACTGGATTCATCAGCAAAAACAGAAACGTTTGCAGTCTAAACTTCCTGTTTTCACCCCTATTTTTGTGAAGTCTATGGTAAAACAGCATCACCTTGTGTCATCATAGTGAAATTTAGTTTTACATGCTCAAATGTATGTAGCAGGGTTTCTTAAGTGGGTATTATGCTAAAAACTCAATTAATTCAAAATGAACTTTATAAATCGGGTGCAAAAGTGACACCCAGTGGCCAAGTCTATTCCATGAGAAATTATAATTCATTTATAATAAGTAGATCCTCTGAGCTCATAAGAGTATGATGTTAGAAACTTTTCAGACCAAATACAGCACCAAATTATAGTGCTGTTAGAAAGACTTGTATAAATCTAGATTTAATGGTAATATGAATATCTGGAAGAAATAGCAATTTATTTATTGCAATAGAGGAGCTGTATTTCCTGCCTACTTAGTTTGAAGGGTGTCAAAAATTAGTGTATTTCATCCCTGGTTCTCTTAAAAAATGGAATAATTTTTCTTTCAAAATTTATCATTTTCTATATACAAACCCATAATATCAATTTGTTTTGAGCAATTTTATTTCAAAGCTTTTTGTAACTTTTAAAATAAGTAGCTGTACATTTGCCAAAAGGAAGAATCCACATTGTATAGGAAAAAATAAATAAAAGTAGTGTTCTGCATATTTTCAGTTTTAATGCACATTCAAAGTTCCATACTTTGGAAGAAAATTATGATAAAGGCTTCATCTTACCCTGTTATCTAATCAACGATCAGCATGTTAATTTATTTCCTCCTGCAGCTGCTGTTTTGCATTAATTCAGGATAATCTAAATTTAGTTGTATTATAACATATGTTAACTTCCTATAAAAGAGAATGCCTTAGGACAGTAATGGCGAACCTATGGCACGGGTGCCACAGGTGGCACGCGGAGCCATATCTGCTGGCACGCGAGCCGTTGCCCTAACTCCGCTCCAGTGCGCATGTGCATGCCCGCCAGCTGATTTTTGGCTCGCGCAGAGGCTCTGGGAGGGTGATTTCGGCCTCCTGAGGGCTTCCAGGATGGTTGGGGGACTGTTTGTCCCCTCCTCAAGCTCCAAGAAAGCCTCTGGAGCCTGGGGAGGCCAAAAAATGGGCCTACCGGGCCCACTGGAAGTCGGGAAATGGGGAAGTGGGGGAGGTCACGCACGCATGTGCAGGAAGGTGGGGCAAGTGAGGAGCTTTGAATTATGGGTGTGGGCACGCACGCGCGTGCAATAGCGCGCACTCACACTATTTCGGCACCCGAGGAAAAAAAGGTTCGCCATCACTGCCTTAGGATGAGGGTTTTCAAACTATAGACCAGTGATGGCGAACCTATGGCACGCGTGCCACAAGTGGCACGCAGAGCCATATCGGTTGGCAACCGAGCTCAGGTCCGGCGTGCATGTGCGCACCAGCCAGCTGATTTTCGGTCCTTCTGGGAGTCAGGAGACAGGCTGTTTCCAGCCTCATGAACAGGTGGGGAAGGCCCGTTTTTTGCTCTCCCAGCCTCCAGAGCCTTTCTAGGAGCCTGGGGAGGGTGAAAACGGCTATTTTCGCCCTCCCCAGGCTCCTAGAAAGACTCTGAAGCCTGGGAAGAGCAAAAAAAAAAGGGACTTCCGGTCCAACCGGAAGTTGGCAAATGGGCCATTTTCTGCCTCCAGAGGGGTGGGGAAGGCCGTTTTCGCCCTCCCCAGGCTCCTAGAAAGGCTCTGAAGCCTAGGGGGAGCGAAATACAGGCGTGCCATCGCGTGCAGGGAGCGGGGGGTCACGTGCGCATGCGCGGGGGCGCATGGAATTATGGGTGTGGGCACACACGTGCACAACCCCTCTGTGCTCTCCCCCCCTTTTGGCACGCAAACCAAAAAAGGTTCGCCATCACTGCTGTAGACCATGACTCCCTTGGAGGCTACAAGCTAATTTGAGAGGGGGTGTACATTTATGGGGGCCAGAATATTTTTTAAAATGCCAGAAGGAAACTTGAGCATAGAGGTCTAACTTCTGGAGATGGTGGATAGAAAGAATTTGTGCTGCACATAGCACAGAGCTGACAGGAAGGAGAGATACAACCAGATGAAGGTGATTCCCCCTCTCAGAATTGAGAACATCACTAAACACACTACATTGGATAACTGCTGGTACTAACAGCACACACTCACTTGGCTTCTTCTGCCATCATTGGCGGACAACTGGCAGGAGCACCAAACAGATTCTGATCAAAAGGTTATCACATCAGTGGATAGCTATATATACTTAGCAAATTGGAAGAAGCCTCATTCTCCACTCCTGATTTAGCAACTCAATACCAGCCTCTTCCTCCAATATGTGGTGCTTCTTCAGCAGCCACACAAGTTACAAGGCTCTTCAAAGAACTTGGAACCCTCAAAGCTGTAACAGTCATCTTTGCATAGCAAAGGGCATCCAGTTTCTTTTTAGGCCATCCTGTCCCCCATTGAAGGCTCTCTAATTGTCTCCAATATTAGAAGGACCATCCTAAGATCCAATCGATTCCAAGAGGGTTATCACAGCTGCCGGGTCATCATGTTTTGAATCTGCTAAAGGACTGACTAGAGAATCTAAATTGTGGGCACCATAGAAAACAAGTAGATAATTTCCACAAGTGCTTCACTATCCTTAGATTATTGCTGTTACTTTCTTTTCCTCCTTCCTCCCTTTCTTCTTTCCCTTTAAAATGATTTCCCATCCCCTTCACTTTTACCATCCTGTCTGCAAAACCTTTGTTAAGGGAGCCCACATTTCTAAAGCAGGTACTTAGCATGAAAATACTTACCCCAGAAATATTGAAATCCCAGCTACTTGTTCATCAGGGTAATTATGCATAGTGGAGAAGTGCATTCAATGTAAGCTCCCACACAGGGGTAACCTTCCCTAGTGTAAAGCCATCAGAGATAAGCCAGCATCCCTACAAGCCAGACTTCAGCAGCGACAGAGAAAAATTCAGTTCCCATCATCCCCAACCAGCTGCTTAGGATGACAATTTGAGATTCTAAATTGTAATGCAAAGAGGAAGGGGATTAGAAAAGGGTTTTATTCTTCCATCTGATCTTGAATTACTATCATCATCATCCCAACTTTTGTTGGATTCACAGTGCAAACAAATTTGAGAATCCCAATTTTAAGACTGTTATGTGGGAGACTAAGATTGGATCTTCCACCTTTTGCTTGAAAAGTAGTGTGGGATAAATATAGTCCTTTTTCATCAGATATGCACTCACTTCTTGATTTAATTCCTGTCTCCCAGGTTGTTATTAGCACCAGAGTGAAATAAGAAAAATAACTAAATATGGCTCCCAATTTCATACTGCAACTGTTTGCATCATTTATCATATTTAATTTGCTCACTTAAAGCATCATTCCACATATATAAAGTTCATTATCATTTTAAGGAGACTGTTTCTTAGTAGATTATAAAATTGCGCCGATACTATGTATTTAGTTATAGAATTGTGTTAGTGTATTTACGACTGAATTCTTTCATAATGCTTTGTTTTGAATATTAGCTGATTAGCTGACATGCTACTTTTCTGATCGGAAGTTGCCTATTGGACTGAGGTGTAATAGAACCTTTTGTAAATGCGCAATTTACAAGTCTTTGTTTAAACTAAATGAAGTTCCTGATCCCTGAGTTTCCCTTTCAATTGTGAGTGTAAGGCAGTCATTTATTAAAGAAATCTACGTTTGTATTTAAGTGTTTCACTTCTGCACTTTGAAAATGAGCACTAATTATTTTAAATGGAAGAAAAAATTAAATCTGTCATGCAGAGAGTATTCCTTTCTGCCTTGCCACACTATGGTCAAAGTAGTATTTTGGTTTTATGCCTATTGTGTGCAATGACAAAGGTTTATTTTTCCTTTGTTCTTTTCAGAGCGCTGCAGCAGCTCCCAGTCCAGTGCTAGGAAACATTCCCCCAGGAGATGGCATGCCAGTAGGTCCTGTTCCACCGGGTTTTTTTCAGGTATTCAGAAAAATTTGATTATAGGGCTTTCAGAACTTAGAAAAGAGAAAGTAGCATTTTTTGGCACTGCCATGAAAGAATGCCATTGCTTCCATGAATAAAATGCACAGTATTTAAACGTTTGGGATAGAATAGGGTGTTACTATGGATTTTATCAGTAGAAAATAAGTTTATGCTATGTATATCAGCAGTGCAAACTTAAAATCTACGATAAAATGTTAAATGTGCAATGATAACTTAATTTAAATGGGCCACAGGTGAAGTTGTATGATAGAAGGAATTGGTTGCTACTTTGTCTAGTAGAGTCTTAAGTTAAATTGTATTGTTTTGATTTTTTATTAAAGATATATGCTACAGCAAATAGTAGCTTAATACTGCTAGGCAAGTTCGAACTAGCAATTTGTAATCACAAATCGTGACCATATAAATGTGAGCTGGTTGCCAAGCACCTGAATTGCAATCATGTGACCGTGAGATTGTTGGAAGGCCATAAAGCACCCTTTCCAAGGCTGTTGTCACCTCAGGTCATCATTAAAAGATGAGCAAGTCCAGGACTATTTATATGTCAAATTATGTTAAGTGATGAAAGCATTAATTTGGGAACCAAATTATTTTATGTTTCACTAAGAGATAAAACAAAGCCAAATGAATGTGATTGTATTAGGTTTTGTGGATAAAAACTGTTACTCAGGATAGTGAAAATATAGATATACATATAGATTTTGTGTGTGTGTTTGTGTGATTTGTGTGAGAGAGAGGGTGTGTGCATGAGGGTGTGTGTGTGTGAGAGAGAGAGAGAGACTCTGCTCATTCACAGCTTAATTCACAACATTCACAACAGTGTGTATTACTGAGTTCTTCTGGGCAATCCAAGCATTTTAGAGATATCCCCCAGCCAGGTTGTAGGTACTATAGTAGCTACATGGTTAAGAATAGGGTTGGGATGATACTCATTTAACAGGACAACAGATTTGAATTTGAAAGTAGAGTCAGAATGGCTGAAGGATAAGCACATACACGTTAATTTGGGCTACAGGCAGAAGCTGGCACACCGACAATCCTGCTACATAGTTGGCTCCTTGATTTTTATATGAATATAGGTTTGTTTGTCATCTCCTTACTTTTGGTGTTGGATGATTTCAGTTTTCTTGCCTTGAATAAAAAAAAGTCTCAGTATTTAAAACCACAGGCTTGTCTCAAGTAATTGATGGTCATATTTGACCTTGTACTTGCCTCAAAGCAGTTACCGTATTTTTTGGAGTATAAGACGCACCGGAATATAAGACGCACCTTAATTTTGGGGGAGGAAAACAAGAAAAAAAGAATTCTACCTCTGCCTACCAGCATCAGGATTAGCGGGGTCCACACTTCCACTCGGATTTTGATAATGAGCAGCACAGATCATTTTATCTGTTCTAACAATAAAAATGAATTTTGCTTTCTAAGATTACAGAAATATGAAGTGAATAAGAAATTACAAGTAGTCATATATGATTGTATAATCTTCTGTGTTTTTGTATTATTAATAAAACATATTAGTAGCAGATATTCCTTGATTTTTCAGAATCCACTTTTGTTGCATAAGGTAAATTTCAGATTTCTGCTATGGAAGTGGTCAGTTTACTTGTATAAGGTGACTAACTAAATTTCCCAAGAAAAGCTCCTCAGGTAATACTAGGAAAACTTAGAAGAATAATGAGATTTCTTTAAAGCACATATTCTTCAAATCTTTAATCAGACTTTCTGTTTTATCATGCATCTTTTGACATTTTTTTCTGCAGAAATTGGGATGGAATTTAACTGGAGTGGTGGGGAGGGGTATGATTTTCATGGGGGCAGAAGACAGACTTGGCTCCACTCCCAAAATGCCCCGGTCTTCTTACTTATAACCGTCGGCATTGAAAGCCGGGCTTTCTCTCAGAAAGGCCCGATAGAGAGGCAGCACATCAGTCCTCCTGGACCTCCCATTTCATAAACATGCTACCAGGCTTCCCAGCAAGCCCCTGCGCCTTTGCTGCCTCAAGTCGGAGCCTGATTCCCAAAGCAGCCCAGGGAACTGCGTTGAAAGCCTTTTAAACGAAAGTGTTTTCTGGTAGCAGATCCCCATCCCTGATTGCAAAAAGGGTGCCTGAAATGAGAGGATCATGGAGGAAAAAGTTTCCAGGTGGCAGATTCCCCTCCGTTTTTGGGGAGGGGGAATCTGCCACCTGGAAACTCTTTCCTCCACGATCCTCCTGTTTCAGGCACTCTTTTTGCAATCGGAGAGGGGGATCTGCCACCAGAAAACGCTTTTGTTTAAAAGGCTTTCAACGCAGTTCCCTGGGCTGCTTCGGGAATCAGGCTCTGACCGAGGCAGCAAAGGCGCAGGGGCTTGCTGGGAAGCCTGGTAGCATGTTTACAAAATGGCAGGTCCAGGAGGACTGATGTGCTGCCTCTCTATCAGGCCTTTCTGAGAGAAAGCCCAGCTTTCAACGCACTTTCCCGGGACGCTTCGGGAATCAGGCTCCATGTGGAAGTGAGGATCCCCGCCGCCTGGAACCACCCGAAAATGCAACGCGTGGAGCAGGTGGCGGGGCTACATTCAGAGTATAAGACGCACCCAAATTTTCACCCTCTTTTGGGGGGAAAAGGTGCATCTTATACTCCGAAAAATACGGTGTGTGATGATGTAAATATGCAGAACCATTTAACTTGGTGCGGTGGCAGGGGTGGGTTCTAATGTATCTCGCTGCTGATTCGCTTCCTCCAGTGCCGCGTGGCCGCGCATGCACGCATGTACAGTGCCGAAAAATCCCCAAAAAAATCCCCCCCAGAAAAAGCTGAAAGCAAGATGGCGACACATGCGCAGTGCCAGAAACCCGGCTTCTGCGCATGCTCAGAATGAAATTTAAAAAAAATTCCCCTCAAAAAAAATGGTGGCGCCCACGGACTCGCACCAACCGAGCCGGTTCCGTGATGTCACCAGCGGGTCGCTACCAGTTCGGGTGAACCGGTCTGAACTGGGAGGAACCCACCTCTGTGCTGTGGTCACATTATTTCCTAGTCAACCTAGGACGAGCTGTTAACTTGGAGCTACACAGGGTTTGTCTTGTCCACATACTAAATGGAAATGGATGGGTTCAGTTTCTGGAGGATAAGTTTTCTAGTGGTCTGAGAGGCACTTCTGTTGGTGACCTAATTAGTTTTGGGTACAGGAGTTAATCTGGGCTCTTGATAAACTGCTCCCAAGCCCATTTCTATTCTTAATTTTAATCTTACTTTACTGAAGAACTTTGGGGGATGAAGCACCAGAAACAATATGTGGAGTGTTGTTTGAAGACCAAAAGTTTATTTCATCAAGCACGAATTTGAGTTCATTTTGACTCTACATTATAGTGATAATGGAGATAAAGTGTTATTATTTTTCCTGCTGTATTGTGCCAATCAGATGCCTTGTTTAGAGTAGTAAATTTCATTTTAGGGAAGGATGAGTCAGGAGACCTCCGATTTAAGTGATTGCTTTGCTCAGTGTTTTGCTGATAAAGATTTGCCTCTATCTTGACACCCCCATAGAAAATCAGAAGTGGTATCATTTATACGTCTTTAACCCTATCCCCAACTCATAAAACTACTGCATTTTATTGCATACAACTCCAGGGTTCTACTTTTCTTAAATTCAAAAATTCCTAGTGAAATTCATGATCATTTTACCCAGAATATAAAAAAATACTTTAGGCTTATGCAATATATATTTTAGGCTTATGCAAATACATAGCTAACACAGAGAGGTATGTGTCCTAGTTGATAAACATGTATTTAAATTTATCATTTTATTTTTATTAATTCAATTAATTTTGGATGTATGATAATAGATAGTGGTAACATTGCACTGAATTCTTGAATTTCTCAATCAAGTATGGTAAAATTATTTTCACTTGTGTTCAATATACATATCATCCATTTGTTGGATTCTTGGAAAAAAATCTATAATCATTTTTCTCTTGAAAAAACTCATTTACGTTTTTCAGTGCATTTTGAATATATGATTCTGTATTCTTTTTATTTTATGTTCTTTTCTAATTTTCTTCTTTATAACTTAAAAGTAAAAATAATTAATAAAAAATTCCAAGATTAGCTAAAGAATTGCTAATCATTTTTAAGAACTACTCAGATCTAACTGCCAGATTGTGTTAAAGGCTGAGTAAAAAAAGTATGAGTAGAATATATCGATGTTATTATAAACTTCTTAATAAACCTATGATATAGAAATCATAAAGGTAATAGAAGTCTCCTTGTGTAGGTAGGTGTCATTCTCCATCATGGGTGGAACTAGCCTTCAGGATGGGTTGTCCTTGTCCACTCAGAATGAGGAGAGTCTGTCACTTTTGACAGGATCCACCCTGCTAGGATCCAGCTTCAACTTGGTCCTCAGACAGGACAGTTGTGGCTTCGTTTGCTCCACCAGGACAGTTGTGGCTTCGTTTGCTCCCTTCCTGAACAGCTAGTTCTACTTATTTCTTGTCATCGGATAAGTTCCATCGGATTCCTTGCATTCAACTGTGAGTCAGCCCCAGGGTCCTCTATTAAAACAGCAGAGGATTGCAGGGTTTTCGTCATCAGAGCTTCGGCTCCTGCTGTGGCTGCCATGCCTGGTGTTGCATTGACCTTAAGGGCATGGCCTGGTCTGCCATCGGAGTCGTGCGCTCCAGGTTGTTCAGAGGCACTTTGTTAGCGGCTGTGGCCTGAGCAGATTCAGCTTCCTTTTTCTGGCTTCCCTTGTTACCGGCTTTGCCAGTGAAGCTGCTATTCAGGTGTCAGAAGAGGGCAAATATCACCTTGGACTGCCTTTCCTGCCCGACATCGTCTCCTGAGTCTCGCGCTCGGGCACCAGGCCACAAAGGGGACTACCTTCCTCACACCACCCCCATTACTACAATTTGCCGTGTCTCTGCCGCTGCTTCGGCGAAGACCTGAAACACCGGCTGCCGGGTGGAGACAGACTGCTTCTTTCGGCGATTGCGCTGCTCAACTCCTCTTCTCTTTCCCTTGCCGGCCCCGCTTGTGCTCAGGTGTTCATCTAACATCATTGCCCGGCAGCGCAACAGCCATCTGTTTACTAGGGGGGTCTCGCTTCGATTTGCAAGCTTACTACTGGGTGCCTGGACTGCTCAGGGCTTGCCCTGGTCGGCACCCACATCTTCTCGGCTCCCCTCAAGCCCACCAGATTTCGTTGGCCATCTTGTCTGGCCTGTAAATTTGCGTTTCCAAAATGACTCCCGCTGCCGACTCGGAAGGCAAGCCATGAGGCAAGCGATACCATACGTCAAACCACCACCCTCTGGAGGAGGATCAGTCTGGTCCTTCCTTCCAGGCCCCGGCTGGGGCCGCTCCTGTTTCCCGTGGCTCAAGAGCCTCTGAGAGGGTGGAGCGCCGCACGGACAGAATCCTCACCAAACTCTGAGCACAATCTGCTGCAAGGGGCCCTACTGAGGGTCAGGTTTCTGAACCTGCCATGGCAATTACTCAAGAACCGTCGGGAGAACCGTTGGCCCTCAACAATCCGGCTCTCCACCCAGATCACCAGAACATCTGGGGATCCACCGGTGTTGCCAGCTCCAGCCTCCCGCCTGTCACGACGGTTCCTCAAGGGACTGGGGCTCCAGTTCTAACGCAGGTGATGGGGTCCCTCGGGAGGACCACCAGCCTCTTTTGATCCAGCCAATCTGCACCTTATGATAGCAGCAGCAGTGCAGCAAGGCATAACTGCGACCCTGCAGTCGTTTGGCAGAGACGTTCCATTGGGTGCTGAGCGCTCTCATAGCAGACCGATTCCTTGTGCTAGAGGGCATAGCCCTTATCTAGATTCTGACGGCTCAGTCAGCGGCGGTCATGATCCCTTGTGGGAGGACGCTGAACAGGGTGATGCGAACTCTCTGAGGACGAGGGTGTCCTTCCAGATCAGCCTACCTCGTCGGGCCTTTTTCCATCAGGGCTTTCCAAGTCCTTGCTCTGCAAGGCCCGTCATGTTGCCAGTCTGGACAACCCAGCTCCTCTTGCCTTAACCTCTCAGCAGCTGGATCCTTTGTTCGCAGAATTTACCCCGGAATTGGACTTTGTTCCGGCTCCACAGCTATTTCTTGACACTGTCCAATGACAGTGGTCGTCTCCGGCGTCCAGGCCAATGCCATCATCTGCAGATCACAAGCATTTCAATGTGGCGCTGGAGCTGGCTAACCTCTTGACTGTCCTGTCTATTGACACACCTGTCATGGCCCTGCATGCTTCGTCCTGCTTACCAGGGGAATCGGAAGAAGTTTTAAAGCCTGAAGACAAAAGCAGGCCCTACTCAAGACCCACCAGGCAGCCGCCTGGGTGGTCAAGGCCTCTTCTTCTGCGTCCTTTTTTGCACGTTCCTCACTCATCTGGCTGCGACAGATCCAGGAGCAAATTCTGGCATCCAATTTGCGGGCTCAACAGGACATCAATAAAGTCTTTGCGGCTTGAATGAGCCCCGCACAAACCAGTGAGTATGCCCCCCACCGACCCTCGCCCCATCCAGGCTAAGGATTCAGATGAGGAATACCGTATTTTTTGGAGTATAAGACGCACCGGAGTATAAGACGCACCTTAGTTTTTGGGGAGGAAAATAGGGGAAAACAATCTGCCTAACAGGTATTCATCTGGCTAGCATCCTTAGTCTGGTCAGCTTCAGCACATTATTTTATCCCCTGGTTAGGACTTAAAAAAAACCTTCTGAGAGAGTAACAATAAAAGAGCATGCAAGCCAGTAAGAGCTGGGAAGATAGTTAGCACCTAGTTAGGACTAGAAAAAAACTTATTCAGAGCAAGTAGAGCAATGAAAAAAACCCTGCAAAGACTTAGGGCTGGAAAAACATTCTTCTGAGAGAGTAACAATGAAAGAGCCTGCAAGCCGGTAAGAGCTGGGAAGTTCGTTAGCACCTGGTTAGGGCTAGAAAAAAACTTATTCGGAGCAGCTTCAGCACATTATTTTATCTCCTGGTTAGGACTTTAAAAAACCTTCTTCTGAGAGAATAACAATGAAAGAACCCTCAAGCCAGTAAGAGCTGGGAAGATCGTTAGCACCTGGTTAGGGCTAAAAAAAACTTATTCGGAGCAGCTTCAGCACATTATTTTATCCCCTAGTTAGGACTTAAAAAAACCTTCTTCTGAGAGAATAACAATGAAAGAGCCTGCAAGCCGGTAAGAGCTGGGAAGATAGTTAGGACCTGGTTAGGGCTGGAAAAAAACTTATTTGGAGTAAGTAGAGCAATGAAAAAAATTCTACAAAGACTTAGGGCTGGAAAAACATTCTTTGGAGAGAGTAACAATGAAAAAGCCTGCAAGGTAAGAGCTGGGAAGATCTGTTAGCACCTAGTTAGGGCTGGGAAAAAGCTACATTCGAAATATAAGACGCACCCAAATTTTCAGCCACTTTTAGGGAGGAAAAAGGTGCATCTTATACTCCGAAAAATACAGTAAGTCCCGGTTTCTCCCCAAAAGTCTCGGTTTCTAGCAACGCACCCGGTGGAAATGTGTTGTACTGAGCAAGTCCTGAAAGTTTCTTTGTGCCTCCTCTTTCTCTTCCCGCATCCCATTGGAAGCTGCTTAGTCAACTGCCTGCTTACCTGGAAAAACTGAAAACCTGACAATTAAGTCTTTCCCCGTCCCGTCGCTTGAAAATAATAAGAGACTCGCATTTGACACTTTTCCTTTGCTTTTGCCTAAAGCTTCCCGAAGTGGGCGTTTTCCGAAAGCTTAACCTTTTATACCGTTAATTTTATACAGTTTTATACTGTTATTCTTTAGACAAAAACATTGAGGACTGTTAAAAGATACTGTTCTTTTAACAGTCCTCAATATTTTCATCTAAGGAATCCATGACTGAAACCAAAAATGCTGTATGAGACTTGCTTGTATTTTAACTATAGCATTTTCTGCATATAAAGGTTGCTGTGTTGCCATGGTGTAATACACACTTTATATGCAAAGCTTTTCATGTAAGGTATAAAATAGCAAAAATAGTAGTAACATCTCTCTGAAATAACTAATATATGACTGGCAAGCCACGCCCACATGGTCACATGGCTGGCAAGCCACGCCCACATGGTCACATGGCTGGCAAGCCACGCCCACAGAGTGGTAGTAAAAAAAATTAGGAACCCGCCCCTCCCCCAAAACTAAGGTGCGTCTTAGACTTCGGTGCGTCTTAGACTCCGAAAAATGTGGTAAGTCTCACAAATAAATAAATAAATAAATAAATAAATAAATAAATAAATAAATAAATAAATAAATAAATAAATAAATAAATAGTTTATATCTTTATCTTTCTAAAAGTCATGAATAATGGAAGACAATATCACTGGTCTACTAGTAATGGCCATGGAATTGGGAAGAATGCAAATTGAGTGTAAAAGTATAAAAGGTTTAAATAATATGAAAAGAAAGCGAGAAAGGCTAAATATCTGCCAACCTAACAAAAGGAGGAAGGATATAATTGATCTGAGTGAAGTTGGTCTGATTCTGTGGGGTAGGATTGGCATATAGCTGCAAGGAAATGAAAAAGTAGGTTTAATTATAAATGGAATAGCTGAAATGTAGGGGATAAAATTATGAATTGATGTCTTCTTTATTGTTGTAGGTGCTTATGGTGGTAGATTACAGGTGATAGTTGTATGTTACATTTTACATTTTAGAATGATGACAGTGGAACCATTCTGCAATGTACTGAATGAAGTAAATCCAGTAGAAAATATTATTCTTTTAGACATATGAAAGGAGTGGGTGAGAATGATATTACAGTATGTGGAAAAAGCGATTGGGCCATTTGTAGAGCAAAAAGTGATTGGGAATAATGTCTATTTGATAAATATCTGCTTTGAAAAATATTCAGTTTTAAAGAAATAGAGGATTGTGGCAGTTAGGACATGATCTGAGATTTGGATGGCATGGATATCTATGGTATAATAAGGTTAGTGTAGATGTCAAAATTAATTACATCAGGCAGGCCATTCTTAAAACATGGAATAAATATAAATCTAGGTTGTGCCCAAAAATCCCTTTGTGGATTTCAGCACAAAAAGCATTTTATAGACAAGAAATCATAAGTAAACATAAATGGTATTATGTAGTACTACGATGTGCTATATTTTTTCATGGGGGTTTTAAAATGATTTTCTTATGTACAATTATCAGAAAGGTTTAAAGTGGATAAAAGGTTTTAGGCTTTTCAACAATGCAAGACTAAGTTTGAAATAGAACTATGTACAAAGAATGAATATATTATTGCTAAAATATATAAACTTGTTGACATATAAAACAGAAAAAGACATGTGAAAGAATGTTATGTATTTAAAGAGAGCTTTAAAAGTAGCTACAATATTCCATTGATCAATGGAAAAAGATAGATTTGAAAGGATTGAAATTTACATTATGTTCTAGCCTTAAAGAGAAGCTATATAAAATCAGGGGCGGGTTCCTAATTTTTTTACTACCACTCTGTGGGCGTGGCTTATTTTGTGGGTGTGGCTTGCCAGCCATGTGACCGGGTGGGCGTGGGCCTCGGGAGCTTGGCAGCGGCCGGAGAAGCAGGGGGGCATTGCCCACCCACAACGCAGCCCCCCACAGCGGGAGCAGCAAGACCGCAGCAGCGGTTCTTCTAGGAGGCTCCGGCCGGCCTCAATGCTTCTCCCCATTCGATGATCCTAGGCTCCTGCTGCCCGTTCCCCCTCCCCTCAGTAGCTCGTGAAGCCTCGAACATGCGAAAATGTCTGGGATCATCACTGCGCGTTCGTGGCTTCTCATACTGCTGAAGGGAGGGGAACTGAGATAGGTCCTGCCGCCCATTCCCTCTCCCCTCAGCAACTTGAGAAGCCTCAAACATGCAAAAATGCCTAGGATCATCACCAACCGTTCGTGGCTTCTCGGACTGCTGAAGGGAGGGGAATGGAGATAGCTCCTGCCGCCCATTCTTTCAGCGTCTCACACGCTCCCTCAGCCATCCTCCCCTGCTTGGACTCACTGTGGGGTAGGAAGGCAGCGCATGCGCAGTGCCGGAAGCTCGGCTTCTGGGCATGCACAAAAGAAATTTTTTTTAAAAAAAATTAATTTTTTAAATAAAAAAAATGGTGGCACCCAGGCACCGGCAACCAACCGCACCGGTACTGTGACGTCACCAGCGGGCCGCTACCAGTGCTATAGAGTGGGCCGCACTGGTAGGAACCCACCACTGTTAAAATGATGTATTGTTAGTATTTGTCACCACAGAAATTGTCTAAAAGGTACTTTGAATCTTTGTTGAAAATGTGAACAAGATGAAGGAACACTTTATCATGTATGGTAGACATGTGAAAAACCAAAAAAAAAAAATGTTGGATACAAATATTGAGAAAATGTTAAAGACTAATGTACAATTGAGACCAGATTAACAGACAGACAGCTTAAAAAAAGCAATTGGACTTTGTTTTTATATTTATGACAACTGCAGCAAGATTACTGTATTTTCAAAAGTTGAAAAGTTTAACAGCGTAATAGAGGAAGATGATGGAACCTGCAATGATTAACTTGATTTTCTTAATAGGAAAAATATCTACATTTATGGCTGATTGGAAACCCCTTGAAGATTATTTAGCATGAAACAGAAAAAAATGCAGTTAAGGCAGTGATGGCGAACCTATGACACGCGTGCCACAGGTGGCACGCGGAGCCATATCTGAGGGCATGTGAGGCATTGCCGTATATCAGCTCCAGCACGCATGCACGTGCTGGCCAGCTGATTTTCTGCCTTTTCAGCCATTTTCGCTCTCTCCAGGGTTCAGGAAAGCCTCCTGAAGCCTGGGGACGGCAAAAAAAGAGCCCAACGGGTCAACCGGAAGTTCATGGAACTTCTGGTTGGCTGTTTTCGCCACCCCCAGGCTTTCCTGAACCCTGGGGATGGCGAAAAAGGGCCCAATGGGCCTACCTGAAGTCCGAAGACTTCAGTGAGACCTGTGCATGGGGAGGGCAGTATGGGGGGTTGTGCGCATGCGCGGGGGGCATCACGGGAGTTGTGCACATATGTGTGGAAATGAGGGCATTGCATTATGGGTGTGGCCACGCGCACGCAATAGCGCGCGTGCATGCACCCTTTTGGCACCTGAGTCAAAAAAGGTTCGCCATCACTGACTTAAGGGTTATGATTTTGATGATGAGTTTTGTTGTGAATTTTGTTGTAATTATAGAATAGAAGATAATTTTGTAATCCTACATATTTGCTGCAAAGGAACTCAGAAACGTCTTTCTATTTATTTTTATTCTTTCTTTCTGTACTTTACTTTTTTTCTTTTTCTCCTCTTTCAAATTCTGTTAGCTTTTATGTTCTCTTTTAAACTTTTAATAACTTTTATCTTTAAAAAAAAGATTCTGTTTCAAATACTTGGATTAGTCCACTCATACGTACAAATGTGAACTTGGGACAGAGCACTTTTGGTAGGTTCGAGAATGGATCTTGAGGCGGGGGGGGGGGGGGAATAACAGTAATTAGTGTGAAAGTAGAACAATTGCAGGAGAAACAAAGTATGAATCCCGTATAAAAAAGTAATAGATTATTGCTTATCAGAACAAATAGGATGGGCACATGAAGAAACAGAATAAGGAAGCTGCTTAAAATAGAATAACAAGAGTTATGTTACAGAATAAACACAGGTTGTGGCTCAGAGTGCTTAATTGGAAGTATGAGAAAGGCTTCTTGTTCACAGATGAAGTAAAAAAAGGTTAGGGATAAGAAAAAATTCCATGTAATTCCCTTTTTATGACCCTGTAAACCTTTAATTCAGGTTAGAGTCAGCGTAAGAAATGTATTCTCTATATATACGAGCAAAAAATAGTTGTATAGAGTATAGTCAAACAGAGCAAGGAATGGTTAAGTTTTTTAAAAAAGAATTAAAATAGTGACGTATGATTTTTTTAAAATTTCAAAATAGTTTTAGAAGGGGTGAAAAGATCTAAAGGCATCTTCAGCAGAGTGAATGGAGTAAGAAACAGGAATGATGAAATTATTTGGAACAAAACTGAAATGGGGGAATGCTGGAATAAAGTTGTATGACAATGATATATTAAAGAATGATATTATGCAAGAAAAAAAAGAGGGGTTTATAAATCCTGTAAGAAGGTTAATAGCTTAACTAGCAAAATTTTGAAATATGGATACAATTTACTTGTGGCTAAGCAGTATGATTAAAGTGTAAAGACCACATCTGGGCAAATTTAAAAAAAATATTATTTCCCTATACAAAGGAAAAGGCAGCAAGACTGGGGGAGAAAAAAACAACCTCGGTGCTAACCCCAACAATTAGCATCAGGAAAGGTGTTTAGCAGAACTCTGATTGAAAAGGTCTAAGACAGTGGTTCTCAACCTTCCTAATGCCGCGACCCGCCCCCGTGCCCCCGTCGCGACCCACCCCGCCGCTGCAACCCCCGCCACCGCCATTTTGGTTCTTTTACCCTCTGCGCATGCGCAAAGTGTTCTGCGCATGCGCAGAGGGTAAAAGAACTCAAATGGCGGCGTCCAGGCAAAGTCTCCCGACCCCCAAAGGGGTCGCGACCCCCAGGTTGAGAACCGCTGGTCTAAGAGATTAGAATGAGAAAAGCTTGGGAAGCACAATAATGCAGCTTTATACCGAACAGGTGTGCAAACCAAATTTTTGCTCAAGTAATCGAGAAATGTAAGGGAAAAATTATTTACACTTAGAGGGAGCCTATGATAAAGTAAACAGGCTTGAAATATGATTTTTTGCATACATGTAGAATTTAATGTTTATTGCTGAATGTAATAAGAATGATATATGATGGAGGTAAAACCTGGATGAGATTAAATGGAATGTTTAGTGAAAGTTTAAACTGAGCAGATGGTATTCTGCTTATTCAAGATCTTAAACTTGTATTTAACACTTCTTTCACAAAGGGCTCAAGGAAGCTCAGCTGGGGTTTCAATTCACCTAATAGCCAAAAAGCAGTTAACAAGCAATTTCCGAAAGTTATTAGAAAAGGAAGTATGCAAACCCAGTGTCCTTTTAAAGACCTCAACCACAGTTTGATCAAATTGGCTATTCCCTAAACCCTCCAGAGCCCATTGTCTTGCAGTCTTCTCATGAAGGATGAATGTTCAATGATCAGAGGGCAATTTAAAAAAACAATCATAAAATGAACAAAAGTAAAATAAATTGCAGAATTGTACACATGTGAGATGAACCTGAAATATGATAAGAAATTGGAGGGGAAATTGACTTAATAAGCAGTTGACATTGATTGTATTGATTGTAAAAAAATAAAAACTGTATGATAATGTTCAGCCTGTTTTTAAAATGTGTATTGATACAAACACCAGAAGAACCAGTACTTTTTTTTAAAATGTAGAATATAGATCAAAATAGGTTCTAAATGCATTTTAGCTGCTTCTAATTGCTAAACAGTTAACATGCATTCCAGGCATTTGATCTTTCTGTAACAATTAAATGTACAGATATATTCAAAGAATTATCATTTTCAGTTGCAATTAATTTGTATTTGTTTCAGTTAGGAAATAAATGTATGTTTATGCATATTCTACATGCATAAATTATGCTACACAAGATTTGAATATTCTATTTATTTGTTAGATGATCATGGTGCCATATTAGATTTTCTAAAGATGAATGTAGCAGAGGGTTTTTTACTAAGGGAAAATTAAAATATATGAGTTCAGCACTGATGCATTGAATCAGTCCCATAGATGTATGTACAGATATAAGTGGCAAGTCATCCAGAAAATAAAATACACCTTACTGATTTGAGATACACTAAAAAAGATTTAATTCTGGATGATCTTGTAAAAAAAATCTACAAAATAAAATATTGATAAATTACTTATGTTAGTGACTAGTGGTGACTGAAAGGTATATCAGGATAAGAAAATATGAAATGATAACCTTCAATTTGCTAGATGTTAGTTGCAAGAGATAAAATGTGTTTTCCAATTTCATAGGCATAATGCCATTTTATACATATGTAAACTCCATTAACCATTTTACCCAAATATAATGTATTTTCCACATGCTTCAAATTCCATTCAAATTTAATGGGCATTCGGATCTACCAGACTTTGTCCATTAAATCAAGGATTTGCTTAATGTGAATAATATTTTTGTTCTATTTTGTGATATAGTTACAAATTGGCAAAGTTGTCACTTACAGTTACAAATCAAAATGTAAAAATAGGTGTTGAATTTAAGTCATTTTATAAGTGTTTTTTTGTATAATGATTATAAGAGCACAATGCCATCTTGTGGCCACTGCATTCTCTTCATTTTTAACTACAGATAGAACAGATTTTATAGTACTGTACATATTATTCTGTACATTCCTTGCTAATTAATAGAGCTGAGGAATTAGAAAATGGGGTGAGGTATAAAATGAAGGTGCATTTGGTTTTATTTTAAGAGACAGTGATAAAATGTTAACGTTGAATATAGTTGGTGGAGATGAAGGAGGAAATTTCTTTTTCCTATTTTCCTATTTTCTCCCCCTATTTTTTTAATGGAGCTCTGCACTTTCTATATATTTTACTGTGTTTGGGGGGGGGGTTGTATATATTTTATCTGCTTAATATAATTCTTAATAAAATTATTGGGTAAAAAAGAAAGAGCAAAGATATTACATTGGTAATCTAAATCCTAGTGTAGTAACGCTATTGTTATTGTACTATTAAAGTTTTTAAAAGTTGAATATTAATGAATGGTTATAAAATTAATATTTTTTTCTCCAAGCTTTAGCCTATAAGGCCATTTGAATTTTGGATTACCTTAATTTACCTTGTTCTATTGATAGTATCTCTTTCTATAGTGTAATACTAGCATAGAAAAGCTGTTTGTCTAACTGAAATACTTTCCTTTCAGGTCTTCAAAACTGTGCTTAAAGATTCAATTTTCTTCCAAATAAATAACTTTCATACATCTACAGTGACTAGAGCTTTCCCTTTATATTTACATTTCTGTAATTCGGGGGGGGGGGGATGAAAATGCAAAACAGCAAATTATGTGATTCTAAACTTATTTTTATACAAAAAAAGTGACTTTGCTATGTTATTCAACAACACAAAGTCTGAAGCTTATTAAATAACTAATAAGTATTTGGATTGCATGGGGAATTCTGGGAGTTGAAATCCGCCAGGCTTAAAGTTGCCAAGGTTGGAGACCCCGATCCATGTGACAAAAATTTTACCTTTTTGCGGTGGTTGTTAAGCAAACCAATGTTTCTCTATGGACTAATTTTGCCGAAAGTCAGAACTTAAATGCTGATTTTAGCTCAAACACAGTCACATGATTATGGGATGCTGCAAATGGCTACAAATGCAGCGTCGTTGTTGAGCGCCAGACTTGAGTTAATGTGACTGGGGGAAGGGAGGGGCTGCCATTAGAGCTTCGGTGCTGGGTCATAAATACCCCTATGGAGCTCCGCCATAACGTTGAACGGTTGCTAAGCAACCAGTGTAAGTTGAGGACTACCTATATTTATAAAATGTCTAAAAATGAACCATGATTTTCTTCAGTGAATTAGTTTTATTAACAGTATGTTCATGTTTGAGTTGAACAACAAAGCAGCCATTTGATGAAAGAGCTGTGAAAATTGAATGACTTTAATCCTGGTTTTGGGCACTTATGGCTCAACCAGAATGAATTTTCCCAGAGGCTAGATTTCAGGCTCTTAGAATTGCCCAATTTCTGAATAACCTCTGGATAATTCCTGGGTTAGAAGAGAAAGAGAGCGATATAATAACACCTAGTACCGTGATGGCGAACCTATGGCACGGGTGCCACAAGTGGCACGCGGAGCCATATCGGTGGGCAAGCGAGCTCAGGTCCGGCGTGCATGTGTGCACCAGCCGGCTGATTTTCGGGCCTTCTGGGCCCACTGGGAGTCGGGAAACAGGCTGTTTCCAGCCTCCAGAGGGGGTGGGGAAGGCCGTTTTCGCCCTCCCCAGGCTCCTAGAAAGGCTCTGGAGCCTGGGGAGAGCGAAAAATGGACGTGCCATTGCATGCTTGGAGCAGGGGGGTCATGCGTGCATGTGCGGGGGTGCATGGAATTATGAGTGTGGGCACGCACACGTGATCCCCCGCATTCCCCCCCCTTTTGTCACGTGAACCAAAAAAGGTTCGCCATCACTGACCTAGTATATATGGCCTTGTTTAGGAAAATTTCTGACTGGCAAAAATATGCAGACAGTTACATACAGAGTGTTGATAGAAAATAAATAGAAGGCTTTCAAGGCCTTCAGAGGTTTCCAGATCAAGATCACCATTAGCAAATAATGTATTTTAATAATAAATAAAGATGATTGTATAGCTAAAGCAGTATATGGTTTACTTTTTAATTAGGTTTGTATCTCTATTTTTATTGCATTTTTTCCCCTGTTTTGTAGCCTTTCATGTCTCCTCGATATCCAGGAGGCCCAAGGCCACCTTTAAGGATACCCAATCAGGTAAGTTTTTTAATCAGTAAAATACAGGATGCAAAGAAATATTTACCTGGGAAAGGCAAACTTTTACCCATTTTTGAAAACAGCAGGTCTTAAAAACTGCATTTTAGATGTAGATATTTGACATAATGTTTATTGTATGATAATATCATATCTAAAGATATTACAGCAGGTAAACAAATTCTGTATATAAATTACTATCTTTAAAATACTGTACATTTAAATTTGATTTTATGGGGAAATAATATACAAAATGAATTGGGATTAGTTGTAAAAGATGGGAATTTTGGATTCCCATTATTTTAGGGTGAAATTATAAGGTTTTTAAAAATGAAAATAGATTGTGTGTTTTTAAGTTGTTTATGATATTCAAGTATAAAATTTCTCTGAATTTTTTTTAATAGGCACTAGGAGGTGTCCCAGGAAGTCAGCCATTATTGCCTAGTGGGATGGATCCAACACGGCAGCAAGGTAAATTATCAATAGAAATATTACCAATAGAAATAACTGAATAAATAACTGTTTTATCATCAAACTTCCATTTGTTAATACATTGGAACGGCTTCCAGAATTTTGTAAGAAATACATTCATGCTATTATTCTCATGATTTAAATATGAAAGAGAACAATTATTTCTGTTTAAGTACCGTATTTTTCGGAGTATAAGACACACCGGAATATAAGACACACCTTAGTTTTGGGGGAGGAAAATAAGGGAAAAAATCTACCTACCAGGTATCATCTGGCTAGCGTCCTTAGTCTGTTCAGCTTCAGCACATTATTTTATCCCCTGGTTAGGACTGAAAAAATATTCTTTGAAGGGAGTAGGAATGAAAACAAGTCTGCAAAGACTTAGGGCTGGTAAAAAAACTACTTCAAGGGAGTAGGAATGAAAAAATGCTGCAAGCCGGTAAGATCATTAGCACCTCGTTAGGGCTGAAAAAACCTTTTTCAGAGGGAGTAGGAATGAAAACAAGCCTGCAAAGACTTAGGTCTAGAAAAAAACTTCTTCGGACGGAGTAGGAAGCCGGAAAGATCATTAGCACCTCATTAGGGCTGGAAAAAAAAGCTTCAAAAAAGCTACATTCGGAGTATAAGACGCACCCAAATTTTCAGCCTCTTTTAGGGAGGAAAAGGTGCATCTTATACTCCCAAAATACCGTAATTCATGTTTTATTTATTTAGCTAATTTATATAGCCACCTATCTCACTGGACATGACTCTGGGTGGTGCACAACTAACAATTAAAACAATGTGCAACCATTAAAAACTTAAAACAATAAACATGATAATAAATAAAAGGCAGGCTTGCAGACAACAACAACAACCATCTCAGCAAAATACAACCATCTTGCAGCCTCCCATGGGATCCACAAAGTGGCAGGTCCTTCCAAAAGGCTAACAGGGATGGGGTTGACTTCACCTCAGGGGTGAATGATGTTGCAAAGAGCAGGAGCCACAACAGAAAAGACACATCATCTAGTTCCCATTAGATTGAACTGTTTACCACAGGGGTCTCTAACCTTGGCAACTTTAAAACTTGTGAACTTCAACTCCCAGAATTCTGGGAATTGAAGTCCACAAATCTTAAAGCTGCGTTTAGTAGATGGGACCCACAAAGTTTGTTTTCCTGTCTTCACCGAATCATGCAAGATCATAGATTTTCATGTTTGTAAAATGTTATTGATTGTAGGGCGGCAGGATTATCTTAAAGATCCTTTTAACCTAATGAGATTTATTAGCCTTTTTGTTATTAAATGTTTTAAATAATTTAAAATACATCCTGCTGCTGCACATTATTTAGCTCTTATACAAGATGATATGCTATTTAGTTGACAAAATTCATATTGAACAACTCTTCAATTTATGTTGTGCAGCCCTACTATATCTAAATGTGCTTTACTTAAACAAAAAGAAACGTCATCTGTCTGTCTATCACCAATACGAGTTGCAGGGGTAAATGCTTTCCCTAAATACTGTTCTCCTAAATTTATTAAATTGGCAACTTAATTAAAATAAGGGTTGGGGGGAGGGAATCCTATGTTTTTAAGCAAACCCAAATGAGAGGAATGGGAGACATCAACTTTGAAGAGGAATTCTCTTTGAATCTAAATGGAAGAAAAATAATTTGACTGAGTTTGTATCTTACACACTTTTTATAAAATATTTTAACCATAGGAAAGACAAATTTTCACTCTGATTAAAATGCATTTATAATCTGAATCAATCTGATTAAACAATTAAAATTGTATTTCTATTTTTTTTTCATGAATCTTTTAGGTCATCCAAATATGGGAGGACCAATGCAGAGGATGACTCCACCTAGGGGAATGGTCCCACTAGGCCCTCAGGTATATTGCTCTAATTGTCTTATATATGATCACATTTATCATAATTTCCTATCAGAGAAAGAGAAACAAAGAGATGCATTCTTACAGTACACATATTCCGCTACTTGAAGTTATTGTACATAATTTATCTGAAAGATTTGAACAAGTATGAGAACATGCACACAGCTTCTTTTAGTTAGAAATCAAAGATAAATTGCTGTTAAAATACAGAGCCTTAAAAACTGTCAGAACTTTATACAGTTTTGGTGTTCAAAGCCTGAACATCTAATTTTAATATTGCTTTAGAATGTTACATGATTTTAGAATTATCTATTATATTTGTTCATGTAATAACATACAGAAGCATTGTGTGTTTGATATTGGGAGCAAATTTGGCAATACACTTGTAATAGAATTCTGTCAATAACTTACTGCATTACATCCATTTGTTCTTTGTAAAATATTTTTTAAATGTTTTAATCACATTTAGTTGAAATAAATATGGTTAAAATATACAAATTAATTTACCTCACCTTAATTAAAGTTGCCTAACATTAAATAAAGCATCAGGCTTCCAATATTTCTTTGGTCAATATTACATCGCACTGCAATATTATATTACAGATATTCCTCCAATAAATGCAAAATACTTTCTAGAAAGGGAGAAAACATGAAAGATGTCAAATGGATAATTTTACAGATTTTCTTTTGTAGATTCCTTTGAGGTAGGCCAGGTCAGGAAACAAATGCCACAAAGATTACTGGAACTCTTATTATTTCCTCCTCATTCCCTTTCCATGCTAGGTAGATGTTTACCTTACAGCTGTTGAATACCTTCTTAAAGCTCTATACTTGTTTTAAGTCACGGCCAAAATCTTTCTCAGATTTTCATTTTTAAAAAACTTTTTCCCATTTCGCCTTGCTCTTAATTTGTGAAGAGGATCAAAATCCAGCCAACAAAATTTAGAACAGCAATTTAAAAATAAACTAATAAAGCCGCAGCATTCTGTGAAAACTTATATTTATAACCTTTTTCCTCAGATTTGTTTTAATCGGATAAAATTATGATGACTAAAATTTCTAATAGTGGAACTATCAAAATTATTTTCTTCCAGAAACTGAAATAAAAACTGTTTTAATGGTTTTATACAATCTAATTATAGTTCCCAAAACTAAAATTTATGTATAACACTCACTAAATTAACCTTATATATTTATTTTAAGGTGACTAAGTTATAATTATGGACAGATCTGAGTATAGTTTTTCAAATAATTAGTAGAGAATCCAGTTTGTGTTGCTGATGTGATAAATAGTTAATTTGAAAGTGCATCTTTGTATATAAATACAGCACTGCTAGACTATTTAACATTTACGTGTGTTTTCCCTGTTTATTGAACAGTCTATTGCTGTAAAATGCTTTTAAGTAAAAACGTAAGTTTTCTTACATAGTATACAGTAAGTACATATGTCTATTGCTAAAGTTAATAAATCTATTATTGATTACAATAGCTTATTATTAAGAACTTAGTTTTAAAAATCACTCAGTCCCTTAATATTAGAATATTGAGTCAGCATTCATGAATGGCAAAACCTGCCCTTCGCTGATAATTGTGCTAGCTATTATAAATGGTATAATCTTCATTAATCAATTAAATGTGTTTACTTCCTTTGATAAGATAATAAGGTCAGAAGAAAACGCTAAATAGGTTTTTTTTAAAATCAGAGGGAGTATAGAAATAATAATTGTTTATAAATTGAGCAGTTAAAAACCTAACAATGAATGACACTGGCCGATCCAATTAGCAGATGTGTAGGGAAGTCATTAACCTGCTGTCCTTTTTTTTCCCCCTCCTCTTTGGTTTTGTTTTTTTGTTTTGTGGTAGTCTGACCCTTGGTTATCATTGCAGAACTATGGAGGTGCAATGAGACCCCCACTGAATGCTTTAGGTGGCCCTGGAATGCCAGGAATGAACATGTAAGTAATGTAAATTGCACTAACACCCAATAAGGAAGTTGTCTTCAGTTAAAAGTAATGGCAGGGATGTAGGTGCATTTAAAATAAAGACACACAAACATGTATTGATTAACTGGCAAACAATAATGACAACATCAGAATGCCAACAGAAATTTGTTCTTTAACTGGTGGAGTGGGCAGGATATTTTGAGCCTAAAGATTTCTTGAAATGATCTGGTGGCTTTCATGATTTTGGCAACTCAACAAGCTTTCAGAAAATACTTGAAATAGCTCAGATGTAGGATGTTTTGCAACATGTCATATTCAAAACATTTTGAAATAAAACATGTTTGCATATCCATTTTATCTGGCGTTATATGAAACCTTTTAATGCTTAATACATTAGAAGCTAACAAGTCTTTGTGGTATGATTCATAGGGTTTTATTTCATCAGCAGCAAGACATCAGGTGAAGATTTCAAATATGCTTAAAATGTCAGACTGTAGTATTGCTTGGCTTGTTAGGGTTAGGGTCCACCATATGCATTGTGAAATACATTTTTCAGTCCTTTTGAGCTTTTAGACACCTATAAACTGAGAACATACTAATCTCTCAAGGTAGATTTAATCCTTCCTTTTTATAATACTAGGAAATAAAAGATGGTTTTACGGCCAAGATTAATATTTAGGCAAGTGTTAAAATTGAAGAAACATTTTTCAGAGATTTTCTTAAAATATATTAACTTTTGATGGAGGTTGAATTATATAAAGTTGAATAACGTGAGAAGTATTTCAACCACATAATGTTTACAACTTTTCTCTTTTTTGGTCCCTTTGAGTCAGTGTTGACTCCTGGTAACTGCCTGAACTAATCCCTGCAGGGTTTTTTTGCAAGATTTAGGAAGTGGCTTGTCATGCCTGCTTCCTAAGGCTGAGAGAGAATGATGGGTCACCCAGCTTGTTTCGTGCCTAAGGCGGAACTAGAACTTTCCCAGGTTCTAGCCTTGTTCCTTAGCTACCAGAACTGATTCTTACATAAAAATGTAGTGGGAACTAATTTTCATTCAGGTGCAAGAACTGCAAATGATAGCAAAGTTTTCTTTTCGTTTTGCAAATAAAGGATTTTATCAATAGTTTGATGCATATTTTTGTGTAAAGTGTGATAGTTGGTTTTTGACGCCACGCCCACCCGGTCACATGACCACCAAGCCACGCCCACCCGGTCATATGACCACCAAGCCATGCCCACAGAACCAATAGGGAAAATTTTTATATTTCACCACTGTGTTCCACAGTAGGGTTTTGCAGAGATGTTCACCTCCAAGTCCCCCCTCCCTTATGAAGAATGTGCCTTCTCAAAAAGCATTCTTGGCAATCACATATTTGGTGTGCAATATGTTACTATTTGAAGTAAGTAATTTTATAGATAATGAGGGTCCAAACCATGTAGGTATTCAACTTTGATAATTAGTATCTGGAGACATATTTTGAAAGCAAATACCAGCAATTCAGCGCTACAATATTGGTTTTACGTACCATACCATATATTTTCAGTTAGTATGTGGGCAACTACAATTCTTCATTAACTGCAGTTTCTTGATGGTTTTTAAGGACAGTCCCGTGTAAAATGCATTACAGTAGTCCAAACATGTGACAAGGGCACGTGACCTTGCCCGTGTCTTATATTCCAGGAATACCTGAATGAAATGAGGGGGAAGTCCTGGCTAAAGCTTTCATCTGCTGTTTCAGCAGAAGCTGAAAATCCAAGAAAACCCCAGAATTACATACCAGCTGTTTTCTGGGGAGTACAGACTACAAAGAGCTAAAGATGATGGCCTTCAAACCAGCAGTCATTCAGTCTTGTTAGAATTAAGTCTGAATCTGTTTTTTTTAACCATCTAAATCATTATAGTCTCAAGTCTTCCACCAAGCTGCCTGTCAACAGTGTATTGATGATATTTTACCCCAAATGGTGAAGTGGGGAAGAGTCAAACCCTGTAACAGATTGTCCTAGGTTTGGCAACTTCCCCTATGTATGACAGTTCTGGAGGGAGTGGAATCACTGTTGAATGGTGTCCTCGATTCCGAATGTTTGCTAATAGACCAAAAATATGGCATGATTGATGATATTGAGGGTCCTCAGCAAATCCATCAAGACTAATACTATCATGCTCTTCCCATCCATATCTTGATGTAAGAATTGCCACTGTAATTCTTGTCCATTGCCCAGGCCTGAATTCTTACTGAAAAGGGTAAGGTAGTACTTTCTCTAGGTTCCTTTGCAATTGCCATCCCACCACTTTTTCACAAGGCTAGAAATAGGTTGATGGTTATGCAATATAGTTGGATCTAAAGCAATTAACCAGTGCAATATTTTTGGTCCATTAGTTTAATTTGGTTCTTTATATCTAATTTTAGGAGGTATGGAAAACAGATTGTGTTTTAGTTGATATTTATGTAGAAATATTGAACATTTAAAAGGGTTCACAAATTTGTAAGCACAGCTCTAATTCAAAGGTATAACAATAAGATACGAACACTGTAACTAAAATAATACGTAGTGTACATTTACTGGATTTATAAAGAACATACAACTCAGATTTGGTCAAGACAGATATGGTAGAGAGTGATGCTACCTAAAATACTGGATGGATTGATTACTTTAGAAATACCTTAGACGATATTTCCTTCTTGTCAGAATATTATATAAAATATCTCCATACAATATTTCTAGGCATGTCTGTTGATTGCAGTTACAATACTAATCTATATAATGTTCTTATTTTAAATTATAAATGCAATAACAGAATCAATATCAATATACTTATTTGTTTTCTTCAGTAATTGCTTTTTTTAAAGAATATCAGTAACAACCTAATGAACTTTGTTTATGCTTATTAAATAGTTTATAGTTAAATAAGCTTTATTGCTTATTTAAACTGAAATTTTATCTTTATTTTAGGGGTCCAGGAGGTGGTAGACCTTGGCCAAACCCTACAAATGCCAATTCTGTGAGTAAACATTTATATAAAGTATTGTCCTGTTAAAAAGAAGTGAAAGTAAATTAATCAAAATGTGTTTGTTTTATCAGTTTTTTCACATAGTAACTGTCTGGTGAATGATAATGTTAGCTTTATAAACCCAAAAGGTCTTTTTAGAGGTTGTACTTGGCGTTAGTAAAGATTACTCTTATTTCAGAGGTCTTTAGATAATATGGTAATTTAATTATTTGTGTACCTAAAATATTAATAATTGCACAATCAAATCAGATTTATTGTTTTGTTTATAATTGACTTTTTAAATTTTTATTTTTCTATGAAATTCTATATGTAAAGTTAGGGTAAAACTAATTGTAAAAAATGTTCTTTCTACAGGTAGTCCTTGGTTAACGATGGTAATTGGGACCAGAATTTCTGTTGCAAAGCAATGCATCTGTAAAGTACAACATTATGTGATTGCATCGCTTAGTGACGGCAGTCCCCATTGCCATCGTTAACTGAATCCCACAAGTAATTAGGCGAGGACCCACCCCGATCCAAGCCATTCCCAGCTTGAACCCTCCCAGCCCCAAGCCTCAGTAAGGTAAGGGACTGCCTCCTCTTGAACTCCCCCCACCTGCCTATCTCTACCCCATCTGTACCCTTTTGGCCATCTGCTTAACTGCCACCACCAGCTGCACCCACCACCCAGTCATATGCACCAGTACTGTACTGGTTGAGTCCTTCTTTTGCACTGTCTTCTTTCATGCTGGTGCAGCCGGAGCTTCTCTTACACTCTGTTCAGGACTTCCATTCATACTGTTTGTGCCTCACTCAGGAGTTTTCACTGGCACACAAAAGATGGCCCCAGCTGTAGCAGTGCAAAAGAAGGACCTAGCTTGAAGATCCTTGTTAGTGCATAAATAGAGACCCTGAGCAGACATGAGAAAAGTCCCAGATGCAGCAAAAAAGGCGGGATAAATTGGCCAATTCAGTAGTGGCACCCAGCAGGTAGGCAAGTGGCCTAAAGTCAGTTGTAAATGCGGGTGAGCCTTAGTGGGCCTGAACTTTGTTCACCTGACCACAGGGGTGTTTAGGGGACTAGTCCCTTTGTTCAATGATGTCATAACTTTAACAGTTAGCTGAACGAATGGCCTTTAAGTGAGGACTACCTGTAATTCCATATGACTGATTTTGCTTTGATAATACCATTCCCTTTCTTAATACGATTAATTAATTGAAAAACTGGGTATATTCTTTCTTTTCTGTAAAAACTGTTAAATAATAAATAGCCTATTTTTGTTGTCTTACTGTCTTTTAGATACCGTACTCTTCTGCTTCACCTGGGAATTATGTAGTGAGTATGTGTGTGTGTACATGTATGTGTGCAGTGCTCATCAGTGTGCATACATCATTCTGTTCAGTTTAAAATATAGATATTCAATTGCTGAGAAAAAAGCACAAAAACATCAGTTATGTCTGCCATGTATTTCTAGTACAGTGGAATCTCAGTACTCAAATGCTTGAAATTCATCGAATTTGGTACTCAATGCATTTTGATGCAAATATTTTGTCCCAATACTCGTTTGTTTGGTACTTAATGCACAAGCTAGAACGTGCTGATGTCAGTTACCTCATGACTACCCGTATTTCCCCAAAAATAAGATCCTCTCTTATATTTTTTTGAACCCTGAAATAAGCACTTGGCCTTATTGCCATGCACTCAAAAGCCCGATTGGGCTTATTATCAGGGGATGTCTTATTTTGGGGGAAACAGGGTAATACATTATTTCTTATGGGAAAATTTTGTTTGGTATTAATTGCACCTCCCAGAACCAATGAGTTATCAACTTAACAATGAATACCGAATTACCACTGTATATTGATTGTTGATTATTATGAGCAGAAGAGTTAATTAGATGGAGAACTATTACAAAGGGAAAAAAACATGTTGGTTTCTTAGTCTACCACACCCAAGAATACCTAATTTTCTTGCCATGTTGAAAATAGAAATAATTGTGAGAAGAGCACACTAATTTTTTAATACTTGCTTTGGTTACAAAACCAAAATTGCTATGTGCTGAACAGGAAAAAACAGAAGTTCAAAAATGTAGGCTCAATTATATAAAAGGTGGAAAAAACAACATAAATACCGTGTTTCCCCGAAAATAAGACAAGATCTTATTTTCTTTTGAACCCCGAAATAAGGACTTGGCCTTATTATTGGGGGGTCTTATTATTTCAGGGGTGCAGGAGGCCCCGGGCGGTTTGCGCACTCACAGCCGGGAGTCTGGCAGAGAGAGACTCCCTCCATGCGCCGCCATCAAGCCCCTCCCCTCCTGCAGGGTGTGTGTGTAGAACATGAACGGCCCAAAGGAAAGAAAGAATTCTGCTGCTTTCCTTGCATGCAGCCAAAAGCAGAAGCAGCAGAAGTCTTTCTTTTTTTCCCCCAAACTCCGCCTCTGCGGCTTCCAAACCCCAGCCAGGGCAGCAGCCCTCAGGGAGTGTGCTTCCCACTCTATGGTGACGGTCGCCGGAGGCCTCCCCTTTCCCCCTTGCTCCTCTCCACTCCGATCGCCCCGCGGTCCCCCCACCTGAGCATTGACTCACCGGAGCGCCCGCCAGGAAGCCGCTCTGCCTCAGGAGTCACTGGACTGGACAGCGACCAGGTCAGTCTCTTCCTGGGGAAGGGAGCCTCGTGGGACCCTTGCCTGCCCTCCCTTCCTCCCACAGGCCCCACTTATTCTTTCCAGGCGCTGGGCAACCGCGCCGAGGGCAGCCCTGACAGACACAGCTCGGCCGGCCCAGCCACAGCTAACACTCGTCACACCCGGCTGAGCTTGGCTGCAGGGGGCCGGCCAGGGCCTCCACAGGCGGAGGCGGCAGCAGCAACACCTGCAGCACCTCAGTCATCCCCACCGAGAGATCCGCACCCAGCCGCGGGATGCGCCAGGCCTGCCGTTGTAGTCCTCCACAACTGCCCCACCACGCAGCCACCACCCCTACCGGAAGCATACGTGCCGACTTCCGCCCGCCGTGCATGGACGCCTCTCTGCCACTGGTGACTGCCCTGCCAAGGAAGCCCAGGGGCGACGATGCTGGCGCTGGGGCTGCTGTGGCAGGTGCTCGGTAGCACGGGCTATGCGGACGCGGTGCCTGGGCGAGAGAGGGCGAGCCACCACCATGGCACAGGAGCAGGCACTCGAGGTCTACGGTTGGTGCCGCAGGCGGCAGAAGAGGCAGGGGCAGGAGTTCGCAGGGATGTGCCTGTCTTGGGAGGGTTGGGGGGGTGAGTGACCTGTGTGTGGTGTGTGTGTGAGAGAGAGAGAGGTGGGGGATGGAGAGAACATTGCTACCAGCCCTGCATAACTCTCCAAGGTTGGATCGGATCTCTCTCTCTCCCTCTCTCCCTCTCTCTCTCTCTCTCTCTCTCTCTCTCTCTCTCTCTCTCTCTCTCTCTCTCTCTCTCTCTCTCTCTCTCACTCTCTCTCTCTCTCTCTCTCTCTCTCTCTCTCTCTCTCTCTCTCTCTCTCTCTCTCTCTCATACACACACACACACATACACACAAACACACACACACACAGTTATTTCTTTGGGATCGCAGTACAGACACCCCCTCCCAGGATTGCAAGGCTGAAGGCTTCGGATGGAGCATTTTGTAGATGTGTGTCTGTGCTGCAATTCCAAGTAAAGAATGATCGGCAGGAAAAGGGGGAGGAGGCCGGCAGCTGGAGATCTGTGCTGAGTTGCACAGCCCTCGCTGGCTCAGCTGATCAGCTGGCAGCAATTAAGGGGCTGAACCTCCATGAAGTAAGCGGGGAAGGGAAGGGCTGCCTCCTGTGCTGGCCATGCCCACCCCTTCACTAGGGCTTATTTTCAGGGGAGGGCGTATAGTAGATTTACACCCACCCCAAAAATCAGGCTTGGCCTTAGTTTTGGAACATGTGGTATTTTGGGGAAAACACGGTAGAAAATTAGAGCAGGCTTCAAGGTAAAGGATTAATAGGAAAGGTATATATTTAAAATTGGAGCAGAATGATAGAGAAATGCTGGTAACGTTCTTTTGAAAGAATTTTGTTAGATTTTATGGAAGATCAGAGCTAACTAGAGAGAAAAGTACCCATGGGCTGAAGCCTCAAGTCTTTCCAACCAGAATTTGCTTTATTTATTTCTATCCAGTCATCCATCCAAAACCTGCTTATCCAAGCTAGTTTTGCAACTTTCAGTGATTGTGTAAGTTGACAATTTTTCTCATGAGGAAAATACTACACAGGTCAATTCCACCTGAATCAGATTAAGGAACAACTATGAATTTGAGATGATCTGGTGGTAAAATATATATTAGCTGAATAATTGTATTTTTCTGGCTATTTAGATTTTCTTGCTGAAAAAAGCAAATCTTTGAGTGACATTATACCTACAGGTTACCATTTGGAAAATGAAATGGTAATGAAAATGAAATATATAGAAAAGTTATTGTTTAATCAAATATTTTAATTATGTTGCTTATACAATATTTGTGTGTGTGTGTGTGTGTGCAGGTGTGTGCACGTTACTGATTTGCCTTTCTTTTTTTAAGGGTCCACCGGGAGGTGGAGGGCCACCTGGAACACCCATCATGCCTAGTCCAGCAGGTAGATAACTTTAATGGGGGAATGAAATGGCAATGTTTGACACAGCAACACTTTAACATTTGCTTAACATTTCAATAGCTATTGTCAGAATTCTCAATCACTGTATATTCTTACAGAACTTAGTAGATTCTAGATATCCTCAGTTTACCTGAATAGAACACACAATATTACTTCTAGGAAACTGCCAAAGTTATATCAGCCATTCTCTCAATCTGGAAGAGAATTCCTTAATTTTCCCAGTAATGAACACAAATTGTTATGGCTTCCTGTATCACAGGGAATAGCAGCATTTTACTGCATAAATCTTCAAAAATATTTTCAAATATAATATGAAATTAACCTACATTATTGTTTTTGTTAATTACCCTGTTTGCCTTAAAATGGCATTGATGCAAAGCTATGAAATAATGCGTAATTTCCTTGATCTTGTCCAAATTTTCAGAATGCCTTATTATATTTTTCCTTACTCTGGGACTATTTCTCTCAAACATCATAATATAAAACAAAAATGCTGGCAATATTTTGCTACTGTAATTTTCGGGGGGGGGGGATGATGACTCTGAATTTAAAATAATTCCCTGAAAAGAAAAGTGTAGTTACAAAAGTTGATCTGGCTTCAAGTAGTGTTGACTTCTGGCAACTACCTGGAGTAGTTCTTGCAGGTTTCTTGGCAAAATTTCAGAAGTGACATTGCCTCTTTCCTAGGGCTCAGAAAGCATGACTGCCCAAAGTTACCCATTTGGCTTTGCACCTAAGGTGGTATTAGAACACATGGTCTCCCGGTTCTTAGCATGGTGCCTTAACCATTACGCCAAATTGGCTCCCATCATAGTCTTATCTAACCTAAAATGACAGCTTATTAAAGTTACATTATTTGGAAATAAAACTAGGAGGTTTTTGTTTGCTTTTTTCGGATAAATATAGTATTTGTCTCATTTTATGTTTTTGGCACAAAAAATATAGATGAATTTCTTTTTTAATAGTTAAAGTATATATTTAAAAGCTTAAATATAAGTTAATACACTGAGACTTTACCATAAAACTTTAAAAACTCAATATTCTTATTGTTGCCCTGCACCTTTTTGTATTTCATAAATAAAATGCATACACATATTATCTACAATCCAACAAGGACCTCTGTGCCATTAATCCAACAAATTCTGCTACTTAACGGAATACAGGTAGTCCTCAACTTACAAACACAATTGAGCTCAAAATTTCTGTTGTTAGGTGAGACATTTGTTAAGTGAGTTTTGCCCCATTTTATGACTTTTCTTGCCACAGTTGTTAGGTGGATCACTGCAGTTAATAAGTTAGTAACAGTTGTTAAGTGAATCTTCTTCCCCATTGACTTTGCTTGTCAGAATGTTGCAAAAGGTGATCACATGACCTTGGGACACAGCATGGTCATAAATATGAACCAGTTGCCAATCATCTGAATTTTGATCACATGATCATGGGGATGCTGCAAAAGTTGTAACAGTGAAAAATGGTCATAAGTCATTTTTCAGTGCCATTGTAACTTTGAACGGTCACTAAATGAATTGTTGTAAGTCAAGGACTACCTGTACTTCATGACCATTTTGAAAGTTCAAATCTTACCTCACAATGTAATTGCTCTTTCCTAAGCAAAATAAAGTACTTAATCATGACTCATTATGAAAACCTTTGCGCCCTTTCACTCAGTGATCTGGATTCTAATCTATAGTTATTACTTTGTAATAAATGTCTGTTATTGGTGGCTGTAGATCTTGTGAAGTATCTTATACTTGATTCATAGAATGTTAATAATCAGTTGGAAAGCAGTACTGGAATGTCTTTTGTTAAAAATAACAGTAAATTGTTTTCATTGATTTCATTGAAAGTACTTGGCATTTTTGTTTTCAGATTCAACCAACTCTGGAGATAACATGTACACTTTAATGAATGCAGTACCTCCTGGAGCCAACAGACCTAATGTAAATAACCGGAATAAATACATACATTTGAATTTATGCCTGACTCCCTAAATCCAAAATTTTAATAATTGTATGTTCTAATCTATCTATCTATCTATCTATCTATCTATCTATCTATCTATCTATCTATCTATCTATCTATCTATCTATCTATCTATCTATCTATCTATCTATCTATCTATCTATCGATATTTTCTTAACCTCTTTCTTTATTATGTCCTGTGAGTTGTATTTCTCTTTGTTACAAATTATTTATTAACATTTTGGTGTATGATGCATTTGCCCTTTTTGCAGTTTCCAATGGGACCAGGGTCAGATGGTCCAATGGGTGGATTAAGTGGAATGGATTCACATCATATGAATGGATCACTAGGTAAGAATATAATTTGCCTTTTTAAATCCTCTGCTAGGTAATGTATCCAGGTTTTTTTTAAATATCATATTGAACTGTTTCATTGCTTTCTCAAATTTTGTCTGTAGTTAAAAATTACAAATAAAGATGAGCTCCTTAAATTAGAAAAAAAAATCAGATGATCGTGAAAGGGACATCTTTTAAATTATAGATTTTATTCCCTATGCTTTATATGTTATGTTTTGCACATATTGAGAAGGGAGGAAGTTGATGTGTTTTTCCTCATCTTGTTGGCTTCAACAGCCATCAACTATGGTAACCTTGGGAGGGCTAGATATTTGGGATACTGTAGGTGATGGTTCTGCAGGCAATTCCAACCAATGTTTTTGAAGAAGAGGTTCAGCCTGGGCCAGTCAAGTGTGTGATGCTCAAGGGCTTGGGCCTCTTTTCCTTCTTATTTAACATCAACATGAAATTGCTGAGAAAGATCTGTTAGTTTGGGGTGCAGTGTATTTAATATGCTGGTGATACTCAGCTTTATATCTCAAACCCAGACCATACAGGAAATGCTGTGTAAATCCTGACCAGTGCTTGGAGGCTATGAGAGATTGAATGGGGCAAAATAGCTGAGGTTGAGTTACTACTCATACAAAAACCCATTTATTCTATGTAAATTTCATTTATTGCACTCTAGCAGAAAGAGCTAGTGTGTAGTGTGTGGGTTCTTTTGGATTCATGGCTTCTGCTAGGTAGAAACTATAAAGCAGGGGTGTCAAACTCAAGGCCCGTGGGCTGGATGCGGGTGTTTAGATCTGGTCCACAGGGCTGCCTTGGAATCAGCGAAGGACCAGCCCACAGTGCCTCTGCCAGCAAAAATGGAGCTCGGGCCTGGCTTTATTTTCGAAGGCAGAAGGCTACAGGAGGCCATCACACCGAAAACTGAGCGAGTGATGTCAAGCTGGCCATGTCCCCTGGCCATGCCCCCCCCCAGGTCAAACACAACCCTGATGCGTCCCTCAATGAAATCGAGTGTGACACCCCTGCTATAAAGCATCTATTTCATGAGAGCTGCTTTGATTGGCAATAGATTTCAGTTCAAGAAGTTGATCCGTAGTTTACCACCACCTTTGGAAAGAATCTAAATAGGCTGGCCAGGACAGAAAGCTGCAGCTCCCCATCCTGAAAGTGATCAGGGGATTGGAAAACTTGAAAATGGCTTTCTCAGCAGGAGCCATCTCACTTTGGAATAGTTCATTGTGTTAAGTAAGGCTAACCTCCATCCTTTTATCCATCAGCCATCCTCTTCCACAGAGCTTTTAGGAATTGAGTTTAAGTGGAAGCATGCAGCAGCCTTTTAAAAAATACTTAATGATTTAGCATTCATAATTTTTATGGATATGTTTAATGGAACTATTATAAGACCTCCTGATTTCTTTGAGTAGGCAGCATATAAATAATTGTAATAGCAGGCATGCTAACATCAATGGAAAAGGCATATAAACATTATTTGAACAATACTATTTGAGATAGCACCATCAGTGAAAGCGCAAAATGAAATAAAATTACATAACGCCTATTCTTTGTGTAGTTTTGGGATTACATAGAGCAGTGATGGCGAACCTTTTTTTCCTCAGGTGCCGAAAGCGCGTGTGCGCCTGCTATCGCTCACGCGCGAGTGCCCACACCCATAATTCAATGTCTGGGGAGGGCGAAAACAGCTTCCCCCGCCCCCCGGAGGCCCTCTGGAGGCTGGAAATGGGCCGTTTCCTGACTTCCGGTGGGCCCAGTAGGCCCATTTTTCGCCCTCCCCAGGCTTCCCTAGAGCCTGGGGAGAGCAAAAATGCCCTCCCCCCTGCCCCCCCGGAGGCCCTCCAGAAGCCAAAAACACCCTCCCAGAGCCTCCCCGTGAGCCGAAAATCAGCTGGCCGGTGCACACATGCGCCTTGGAACTAAGCTAGGGCAACGGCTCGCGTGCCGGCAGATATGGCTCCGTGTGGCACGCGTGCCATAGGTTCGCCATCACTGACATAGAGCATTATTTCTCATTGTTGCAATCTCTTAGGATTTCTAAAAATGTATTTATTTCAATTCTTCAGAAAGCAATCTGTAAAAGAACTAGGATCTCAGACATGAGAGCATGTGAGACCTCTAAATCTAAAATCATCAGAGAGGCAAAGTGAAAGAGGTTTTAAGATTTAACTGAATGCATTGTTTAAATTGAATTAATTAAACTGAGGTTTCTTTTTTAATTTAAGGCTCAGGAGATATGGACAGTATCTCCAAAGTAAGTATACATTTTATTTTTAACATTGCTTTTTCCTCTAAACAAAAGGACTGTTAAAATATCTGTTTTAAGATGAAAATGGTTATGCTGATTTTGAAGATATCCCAGTTTTCCTAATAACAGAAATCTGAATATGTTTTCTATCTGTGGCTCATGAACTAAAATCTAATTTTCATTAAAGTGGCTGAGTTTTATTGCTACATTTGTGTCTCAAACCATAGAAATGTAGATATGAGCCTTCTTTCTAAAAGCAGGTATAAATTAAAATACTCGCATTTTTCCAAGTGGTTTTCCTTGACTTATAAGGGTTTCCTCTTTAAACTATGGGTGACTCTGGCTACAGTTTGTTCTTTTCTTCTTCTTAAAGTTCATAGTTGATCTTTTCAAAGACAATTCCTGCATACATATTCATCACCTTATTCCCTTCCAGGAAAACGGCACAATGCAGAACAGAAGTAAGAGATAGCCAAAGAAATTAAAAGCATAATATAAAAAGAAGAAAACTGTTAAATTTTTAGGCCTAAACTGTTCACTATACTTCTTGGACATGTCATCCTTACTTCCCGCACATCCATATACAGTTCCATTATCATGACATCTGTGTATTCAGTCAATTATTACTACATGCCTGCATGCAAAAGTATATATTCCTGTACCCAGCCAAACATCTTTGCTATCACCACAAGCATTCCTTGCACATTTATCTACAATTAAACAAACAAGGGGACACCCTCCCTCTCTCCTCAGTGTTGAACTATGTATTAAGCATTCAATTTATTTTCACAAATGCCTTACTTCCTTTATATATTGCTCTTATCATTTTCAGCAATCAACATCCAATCAATATTTATGAAAAACATTTCATAATTTAAGCATATTTACTTTATAACATTCTTTAAATCAACAAACATACAGTGAAATTTCTTTCTCACGTTCATACATACTCAATGACTTGCTGAAAAGCAAAAATCTGGTCTGTAAACCACTCTTCTCATAATAAAAACACACAGTTCTTAACAGATTTGCTCATTATCACCTCTTTAAATCCAAATTCTGCCATATGCTTCTCCAGGCACACTTAAACAAATCCCCCATAGTTTTTGCATCAGTTCCTGCTATCTTTTCTTTTGTGAAATGAAATAATAATGATGTGATATTCAACAAGTCACACAGTCACTCCATCAGGAAGCCATATTCATGTTTTAACACTTCTCCAGTTAACCATCTATACCTGCAGCTGTAGCATTTTTCAGCATCTTTATGGCATGTACAAATTCATTTTAATACATTTTGTCTTCGATATCACTGATTTTAATCTCATTCATTGTTACATGTATCTTGCTTAGTCCTCCTTACAGAATTCCAAAACAATTTTAAAATCTGTTAACATTTTCCACTATTCATCTCAAACCACTCTTGCTTGCTCTTTTGACTCTGTACTTAAAACTTCCATTTTTTCCATTTCCATTTCCCTTTCTCTCATTCTCATTTTATGCAGCATTCTCAAGTGCATTTTTCTCATCCAGACATCCTCTTTTCAAGCATAATTTTCAAGCATAATTCCACACATATCTGTGACATGCTGTAATATAATTATTCTTATCCCGGTTTCCATATTCTCTCTGATTCCATCTTCTTTCCATCATTCTTTTGGGAAATTAATCTGTCTTCTAATGTTTTTTACATACGGGCTCCTGCTTTCCATTCTTGTATTCATTTTTACTTTTACTTTCATTCCTTTCACATTTTTTACTCTACCATCATTTTCTCCCAAAATCTATTCTTAATACAATGAATAATTTGTCCCACATTCAAAACTTTTTAACATCCTTGAATTCTTCACTAATCATAAACAATCCAATCAATTAACCTCTAAGGTTCATTAATTTCCCTATTGTACATATTAGGAGACTTGTTTAAATGATAGATTTGAAAGAAACATGGTTTTTTCTCCCAAAACAGCTATTCACCAAACAGTCACTATTCTCATTCTGTTTTTGATAATGGCCCAACCACTTTTACTGAATTTTCTGACCTTGTTCCTACCCAACTTTTCAAAATAAGTACTTATCTCTGTTCCCCCCCCCCCCCATTCTTATTATTCACTCTTAAGTTAAGGAAGCTAAAGTTAAGAAAGAAAAAAGATGAGGCATTTCATGTAAGGTGCTACAGGGAGGAGGGGCCATAATTTCATTATGAAACCCAAGGTACAATCCTGCTTGATAATTCTGCTAAATCATCACCTGAGCAATGAGTGTGCTCAGTTGAAGTCTTCAGGGGACTCACCCAAAGTAATGTAAAATCTAACTTAAATACAAATGTGCATCTAGAATCATCAGTAGTTGGACAGTCTTAAAAATGTAAATAAAATCCTGTTTCCCATTCTGTCCCAACACAATCTTCAGAAAAAGAAAGATCAATTGAAAATAGCTATACAGGATTGAAAAACTTTTTCAAAACTATTAAATACAACTTTTACAATCCCTGACTGATCAGTTAAGAGATGATAGATTGGTTTCATGTATTCTCTGCACATCTGTCAGCATTTCAATGCTAAGAGGAATGAAAATTGGTACTAGTACCACTCTATAAAGCCTTGGTCAGACCACACCTAGAGTACTGCATCCAGTTTTGGTCACCACATTACAAAAAAGACATTGAAACTCTAGAGAAAGTGCAGAAGAGAGCAACCAGGATGATAAAGGGTCTGGAAAATAAAACATACGAAGAGCGGTTGCAGGAACTGAGCTTGGCCAGTCTAGCGAAGAGAAGGACCAGGGGTGACATGATAGCAGTGTTTCAATACTTGAGGGGATGCCACAGAGAGGAGGGGGTCAGGCTGTTCTCTATGGCACCAGAAAGCCAAACAAGGAATAACGGATGGAAGCTGACCAAGGAGAGATTCAACCTGGAAGTGAGGAGAAACTTTCTGACAGTGAGAGCGATCAACCAGTGGAATAGCTTGCCAGCAGAGGTCATGAGAGCCCCAACACTTGCGACCTTCAAGGAGAGACTAGACTGCCATCTGTCTCAAATGGTGTAGGAACTCCTGCTTGAGCAGGGGGTTGGACTAGATGACCTACAAGGTCCCTTCCAACTCTAATAATAAATCTAAAAATCTAAAATGTCATGGTTGGCTTCAGAACAGTTCTTAGGTTTGGCACTTCTTGTGCTGTGTAGTGGGGCCCTAAATCATCAGCCCTGCCCATGACTGTGATTTTTGCCAAGGTTATAATATGGACATGAAACTGGGCTTACATAATATATTCAGGTGTACAAGTGGAACCCTTCCCCACTCAGTATATTTATACAGGCTGGCAAATATAAGATAATCCCTATTGGATATGTGTTTCTCTTACCCTGGAGAATGAGGGCATTGTACTTGTGGGTGAAAGAAAGTTATCTCTCATGGGATGCTTTTAAAAAGTTTCATATGATTTATGCTTTTGATTTTCTTGCTTTGTTTTCCAAATAGAATTCTCCAAGTAATTTGAGTATGAGCAATCAGCCTGGGACCCCTCGAGATGATGGTGAAATGGGGGGTAACTTTCTAAATCCTTTTCAGAGTGAAAGTGTAAGTACTTTATTTTTGATTCTGGTTGTTCTGCTGGGTGTACAGCTCTGCCTCATAATACTTATGAATTCCTGTACCCATAATAGATTAAGGGCTGTATGTTTAATGTGGAAAGAAATCAAGTTATGAACACTTATTTTGATATATGTTAAGCTTGTTGCAGTTTCCATTGCTATTGCCTATAGCAATGATGGCGAACCTATGGCACGGGTGCTACAGGTGGCACGCGGAGCCATATCTGCTGGCACGCAAGCCATTGCCTAGCTCAGCTCCAGTGCGCATGTGCGTGCCGGCCAGCTGATTTTTGGCTTGCACGGAGGCTCTGGCAGGGTGTTTTTGGCTTCTGGAGGGCCTCCGGGGGGGACAGGGGAGGGCGTTTTTGCTCTCCCCATGCTCCAGGGAAGCCTCTGGAGCCTAGGGAGGGTGAAAAATGGACCTACCGGGCCCATCAGAAGTTGGGAAATGGACCATTTCCGGCCTCCAGAGGGCCTCTGGGGGGACGGGGGAGGCTGTTTTTGCCCTTCCCAGGCAGTGAATTATGGGTGTTGGCACTCGTGCATGTGTGATAGCACACGCACATGCACTTTCGGCACCCGAGGAAAAAAAGGTTCGCCATCACTGGCCTATAGTAAGTATTACTAGGAATGATACATACATGATACATTTGCTTTCTATGCTGATCACAGTAAGACAACCCTGAACATATTTATTAGCATCACAGAATGATGGAGGTAGGAGGATTCACAAAGATCATTTGGTCTATAGTGGGTAAGAAAACCAATTAAACGATCTTTTGGAGGTACCTGTTGAGCCTCTTTTTAAAAAACTTCCACAACCTTCTTAAATCACTTTTGTACAGTATTTATGGCCAATAGGTTTTTCCTTATTTTAAAATAAAAATCTAGGTATACAGTACTGTAAAACATGTGAATGAGTGCTACAAGATTTACTTCTCAGTAAATGGACATAAAGTTGTTATAAATTGTTATTTGAATTATCTAATTATTATGGTTTTATTGCCTTTTATGATGAAAGCCACCACTCACCTGTGGAAAGATGGACAGGAAATAAATTTAATAAATAAATAAAATATAAATTTAGATTCAGTTTAATGTAAAGAACAATAATTATTTGTTCAAGGAATTGTATAACATCTAGTTTTAAGCTTAAGGCCAATTAGGTGTTAATTGAAAAAAATATAATTCAGCATTTTTAAAAAAAATTAGAGGAATGATGGGTCAATTACATATATATTTTGAAACATTTAACATTACTTAATATGTCTATTGTAGTAGACATTGTAATGTTGTTTAATATTATCTCCCACACTTTTTTTGTTCATATATGTAAGGGTCTGTATTTGTGTGTATGAAGTGTGAAAGACGGAATCAAAAGTGTGTTTTCATTCAACATACTGTATGTTGCATATATTTCTGCATTCAAAGCTAATTCTGATGTTTCAACAAAGCAAAGTGATATAACCATAAAAATATTGTACTAGTTCATCAGTTGCTGAAGTGAAATGATGAAGTTAAAGTATTGAAATCAGCAAATTCTGTGTAACTATAAAGTAAAGATACACTGGATGAGGCATTTCAGCAACTTAGTCAAGACATTATCAGTAACTCTTAAACCATTTCAGTCGTCAAGACGTAGGAAGGAGACTTGGTTGTCCCATTCTCCCTGCCCGCCATTGTTATGTGATCCAAATGGTTTATTAGACTGAAATTTTGTGCAATTTGATGATCTTAGGAAATGTTACAATTTTTAATATTATAGTGGAGGCACCACAAGGAAAGGGTAACAAGGCATGTTGGTGACTGATTGCTAACTCCTGCTATAATAGTACAAAAACATGTTCTGCTTTAAATTTCACATACTAATTTAGATTATATTGCTTTAATAGACATTAATATATACACATAGCAATAGCAATAGCACTTAGACTTATACCGCTTCATAGTGCTTTACAGCCCTCTCTAAGCGGTTTACAGAGTTCAGCATATTGCCCCCAACAATCTGGGTCCTCATTTTACCGACCTCAGAAGGATGGAAGGCTAAGTCAACCTTGAGCCGGTGAGATTTGAATAGCTGAACTGCTGAACTAGCAGTCAGCTGAAGTAGGTTGCATCATGATAAACTTAAGGGGTTTCAGTATCCAGATATTTCTAGCACAGTTTTGCTTAATCAAATATTATATGGCATGCAACATTATAGACAATAACGTACAACACTTATCTTCATTGCCAAGCCAGATACATATCACATTATGTTAAATAGTTATGTTAAATTAGGAGTAGTAGTCATATGTTAAGTTATTATTATTATTAATCATGATACTTGCATTTCATGTTCACTATTAGTATCTTGGTAAATGAGTTGTAGCTAAAATGTGGATTCCTATTTTTCAGTATTCCCCCAGCATGACAATGAGTGTGTGATCCAATACCAAGTTTCTTCGTGAAGGCTGCACTGAGTTGGCCCTCTCCAGAGAGCTACTAAAGAAGAAAAAATATTCATCCCTGTGTACAGTTTAACAGAAAAGATTTTTGCCACATTTGGACCCACCATTGTTTTCCAACCATCTTCCCTGTTTTGTGAAGAAAGTGGGTCTTGATCTGGTTTCAGCTATAATATGTGGCATATCAGAACTGCCCAAGACTGAACTGCAAACAATTATCTGTGTATGTATATGTAGGGATAGGTGTATGTATGTGTGTGTTACAGAGACATAAATATGAGCACATACATATATAGACCTGCAGGACATTGTAAAATATTATCACATGACATCTTAAGTAGAAATAAGAAATAGGGACTTTTATTCCATCTTTTTTACGTTTACATTTTATCTTTCAAAAGAACTGCTTCCTTCTTCCCATCCGACCTGTTTTGTGCTGTGTATATCACTGCTTTGTAAGTTATTTTTTTAAAATTGATCTCAGATACATTGTTTTTGTCATTGTCAGCCATCATGGTTAGGAATAAAATTGCTTATAAGAGGGCTTTCATAAAGTTTTATGTAATACCAGTATCATGTGAATTGAAGACCACTTACTCAAGAAAAAAAATTATTAAGTCTGTTAAACTTGTTCTTTGCCTTCTGAAATTGAGAAAGAAACTAGAGTTTTGTGCCCTACTTCTTAATAAATGTCTAATACTGCTATACTAAACATATTTGCATGGTGGTAAACATTGAAACAAGTTTACTCCCAAGTTACAGTATATGTTGAGGACTAGGATGCATATCCTTTAATATTTGCTTTCAAGGTATGACTGAGTTTAGCTCAACTTTTTGATCTATGCAGAGAAATACAAAATACTTGTTGGGCTTTGATTAAAGTGCTGGAGCATCCAGGAATAAAAATTGACAGGATTCCAATGTTGGGGAAATACTTAGTACGATCTTCCACAGGTGTTCTAATTATAATAAACAGCTATACAGTATATTGCTTAGGCACAATATTTTCCTCTAATATCCATCATAGTCTCCCGAGATTACGTATTCATATTCAAATTATTTCATATGCCAAAGTGAAAGAGACACTTTCCCTCGTTATACTACTGGCTTTATCTCCATCTCACTATCTATATTTTATCAATATTATTAAACCACTTTGGATGTTTCTAAAATCAGTGTAAACTTAAAAGTCCTATATTATCTTAATGATAGGTCAATTTATTACATAAATTTTTAATGTTGGCTTAAGGTATTTCATCTGTTGCATCAAAAACAAATGCAGCTATTAATCTGAAAATAATTTTAATTGGCTTTATGTTAAAAGACCATGATAAATTTCATCCAATATCATTTTTTCTTGAGTTCCAAATAACAGAGAAATTTAAGGTGCTTTATATGAGGAAAGCATGATAATTTCCCCATCCTGTTTTTGGCAAGTAAATGATGTGTGAAAAGTTAACTATTTTATATTTATTCCTATTTTCTATTTTGCTATAACGTTTAGTAATTCCCATATAGTAGCAGCTTCCATTACTACATATCTTGTACTGTAACTTTCTCGTTTACTTCCATAAATGTGAAAGTAAATGTGTTGCCTACAAGAATTGATTTCCACCTATAACAAATAACGGAGAATTTTACAATAGTTGCAATCTATCCAAATATACTTCCTGCTGAAATTGCAATGAAAGAATATTTGAATAAGAAGCAGTTTAATCTGGATTTTTTAAAAAAATAAGAGGGGGGAGATCATCCTTTAAATTTTGTGCTGGTGTTAAAGAAAACTTGGGCCAGTATCCCATCATCTGACTCCAGGCAGAATAGAATCCACCAATGGAACATATGTTTCCTCTCACCTACCAACCATCAAATCTGCTCTGGAGGGTTAGGAAATCATATAGAGCAAATTTAGATTGTACCGGGAAAGTCAAAAAAGGGAAATGAAGTCCCATCATGGAAGCAAAACATGATACTTAACAAAACTTTGGGCATGGCTCTTGGTATCACCATTGCTTCTAAATTAACCTTGAAGAACTGAGTAAAGTTGCAATGTGTAACCTAACACATGTTTATATTTTTACAAAATGTAATCTATGACTCCAAAATGTTTTATTTTCATTTTATTGAACACTCGGAACAAGAGAATAATTCTAGATAGTATCCAGTGATGTTATTTTCCTCAGAAAAACTTTTTGATTCAACCAAACCTTCCATGAATGCAGTAAGGGAAGAGATTGTCTATTCTTTTTCTTTCAAAAATGTATTCCAGGGAATTGAAAACAAAATGGGAACCAGGTCCTTTCTCTCCCTTTTGTTTATGGGAACTTCTGCTGGAATAAAGTGTCTTCTCTGAATTGAAGGGCAGTTTTGGATATGATTCCTTAACCCCGATCCTTAGTTTTTCAGATACTCATTTTATGCATGTAAAAATCTGTGTGCCTAATTTTTCCAGTAACTCATTTCCAGTACACCACAAAAAATGATAACTATGAATGCTGTGCACATAATATCTAATGACAATGTTAGTTATAAATTGTATTTTTGTTTAGCTTCTTCTATATGTTCTAGTAAATTATTTATAGAATTTGGCAATATGAAGAACAAAATTAAAATAGATCATTGATTTTCAGTCATTGATTTATTTCTCACATGTTAAAGTTCCACATGTACTGTATGTGGTGTAGTCCTATATGAACCTTAATGCCGTGATTCTAATTCCCACCTCCAAAAGAGTGCATTTAGAACAATTAAGATGAATTTATATATTACCTTGGGAATTTTTAATGCAATTTCTCCAAAAGCCAAGTGAAAACAGTTCACAAAACATTTATACACACACACACACACACACACACACACACACACACACACACACACACACACTTCTTAAAAGGATTATATGTGATCAGAATATCAGCTTCCTTTTGTATCCTGCTTAAAAATATTCCTGAAAATTATTTCTACCTGTGTCTCCTTAGAAATATTCTGAAAACTTTGCTAGAAGTTACTGGAAAAAATGATAAGTAAATTAAAATTGATTTCATAGCCTGGAGGGGTGTGTTTGTGTGTGTGTACACATACATACATACACTCACAGATACACATTCACACAAACACACACACAAATTTAAAATCCCAGAAATAGATTCAGTATCAAGTAATAAACATACAGGATACAATCCATTTTAGTACTTCCTACATAAATGTTTTAACATGAATTTAAATGTTTGTTTTAAAATCAAATCAAGGATGATTGAATTTGGTGTGGTTTTCTTTACTCTCACAACTTGTTGCACACATAGGTTCAGAAAAGGTGGTATAATTTCCTTTACCTCGCTTTCACCAAGTCCTATGCTTCAGCCACAATGACAGACTATCACAGAAAAGGAAATGGTCCTTCAAGCTTCTAGGTCACAGTAACCAATTTCTAGTTGGAATATTTTCATTTTTGCCTGATTCATCAGATTATCATCAGTTGAACCTTTGGTTGCCACTATCCTGGCCTAATTGGTGCACCCCAAATACTTTCTCATCTCTATACTAGATCCAGTGAAAAAAAATAAACCTAGAATAGTTGACATCCAAAAGCACCTGATTTAGTTATCAGGTGCTTTCAGTTAAAACTTTTTCCAACTGACCTTTTTGTTTTTAAGAAAAATGATGTAATGCTGATTTAATATGCATATTTCAATCCAGTTACAGTAAGCAATGGGCTGGCTCACATGTAATGCCAAGCAATCAAATCCTAATTCCTTAAAATCCTGGTTTATAGAGCAAGCACAAATCATACTCTTCATATAACAGCCATAAATGATTTTCCAAAACTCAGAATTAACTCATTAAGTTGAAAATGCCATGAAAAGAAGAGAGGAAGGAATAAGCACATGGCTTGCATATGTAGCACCAAACAATTAATGATATACCAAATCCTTTTGAAAACACAGGAATATAAATTAATCATAACAAGAGAGTGGCTATTTGGTTAATAAGAGTAGCTGTTTTGTATCTGCATGGATTACAACCAAGCATCAAAACTCAGTTGATTAAAAGTCATTACTATGTTTATCATAATTGTGATTATGTGTCAATATGCTGGATGTAACGAAACTATGAAATCAGATGGTGAATTTCTTGAAGAGGATTAAGTTGTACATTTTTATTCTTTTACATTGGTGTCACACATTTTTGCCAATAAATATTGCACTGATTTTTTATGAGTCCTAATGTATTATATATTTATTCCCTGATTTCCCTTTTGAAGAAACTCATTTCATTGTGGGCAGACCTAGCATATAGTTTTAAACAACAGTATATCCATGATATAGGGTGATCTGGAAAAAGTTTTTAAAAAGTATTTTTTCATGCAATTCATCAGAAATTATTGCACAACTTAAGCCTTCATTCCAGTCGACAGTATACTGGAATTTTAAGTGTGACTAGTGAATAGGAATGTGTATGTTAACTCTTTTGGTACATTAAATATTTTTTAAAAAACAAGATGAAGCTTAAGTATTTCAAGTTACAATTTAGTATCAAAATAACAAAAATTCATATTTCCAGTTTGAATACGATGTAAAATTATTAATATGATTATATAATACACAATTCTCTAAATGTTCTGATGTGCATATGGAGATCTATGCAAACACAAGTTCTCTCATTCTTTCAATGCCAAGGAATACCATTAATGCATTTGCACATGGAACCTTTCCTGACTGTTGAACAGATTGGTCAAGTCTTGCTCCTGTAGAAAATTCCTTATACTAAGTGAAGCCGGTCTTTTTTCATTGGAACTGTCAACTAGGACTTGTTTGAATTCAAGGCTGCTTCAATTATGTTAACATTTTATGCCCTTCCAAATAATGGCATTCTAGATAAGCAGGCAGTTAGACAAACAGATTTGTGCACATATAAAATTAAATGGAAAATTGAATTACTTTTAGCCTTTATAGTGCTAAAGATTTTAGTGCTGTTCTTTTTTATTTGAACCGGAGACAAATTCTTTGTGTGCCTAATCACAACTTGGCCAAATAAAGTATTCAGTTCAGTATTAAATATGCTGATTTAACATTTTTAAAAGTTATTATTTTAAAAAGTAAGAATAGTAATATTTATATACATTTGGGCCATGTACAGTCTCAGTTTAATAAGCACATCTGAAAGATTTCTAATTCTAATTTCTAATAATTCTGTAGATGTCCCGTGTAATTTCAATATTTTATTTTTAAAAGATTTAGAAAATAAATGGTTTCCCATTTTAAATTAAGTTCACAACAACAAAATAGATTATAATTAAAATTAGAAAAGAATATGAACAGTTCATCATCGGAATTTTTCTGGACATTAGATTCCAATTTTACCACTAAAATATGTCAGTACTTAGAGTTAATAGTTTTTTTTCTAATTTAATGTGTGCTATAATCAGATCTCAAGGGCTTATGGCCATACTTTGAATATCCATGTGAGCATTTACAATTTTTTTTTTAAAAAAACACTCATTTAGCATCGTTTAGAAAAATGTATAATATGACAGAATTTGGCATGAGAAATAACGGCTATATATGCATTGGGATTTTTAGGATTAGTACTTAAGGCTTGTTTAATAAATTTGCCAATGATTATCCTCTCTTTCCAGTAAGATTTAATTTAGATGAGCCTTATCAAGCTAAAGATAAATCCCACAATTTGAGTGGGAAAATTAGCTTTTATTTCATCACCTAGGTGGATAACCACTACAGTTGCTATTTTTAGATCCTTGGCCAATTGTCTTTGTGTATATCTACTGAGTGATGTTGAAGACCAGATTTTGTTTTGTTTTTAGAAAATGGTTCTGGCTTTTGGAATTTTAAACATTTTTTTAATTTTAAACATATTTAGAGATTTGTATTATAAAAATATTGATAGAAACAGCATTTTCATTTATGTGCAAGTAAGAGGGACTATAATATACTATAGACTGCTATACTATAGACTAGCAGAAATTCAGGATTTTCCTAAAATATAAGAAAACTAAGTCTTAGTAACTAAGTTTCAGCTTTTTATGTGGTGAGAGAAGTTTAGAACATTTAAAGTACAAGTTTTTATTATGTAGCAAACTATGTGCATTTCTGCAAGAAGTAAAGCTTATTTTCAATGCTTGCTATCAAAATCTTGCAGAAAAATTATTTGGTGAATCCATGCTTTACTTTCTACCTATATTCAGCAGGTAACAATATACACACTCCAACTTTTAACATCAGATCAAGAACTAATTAAGTTCATTATTTCGTTCCCTAAAATGGCTGTTACCTTCCCAAGAAAAACTCATACATACAACCTAAAAATTCTTGTGCATTCCTGATACTTCAATGCCTGCAATCTCTGAATATTAAAAGTATTATCAATTTATAATCTCCAGTAGCCATAAATAGGTTTGAAATTTGCTAGTCTGTTAAGCCATCAGTTATTCAATTACAGACTAATGAATGTACTGAATAAGTGTGCTTTTATGAATGAAATGAAATTACCATGAAAGAGATTTTCAAGTACTTCTGTTGAGAAGCTGTGTTGTCTTCCTCCTTTCATCAAAGTGCCCCTATACCACATCTTTCCTTGATCTGTTTCATATTGCATCACTCTGGTCTTTTTCAAAACAAGTGAAATATCAGTACTAAAAATTTTCACAGAAACAAGCTTGTTTCAATCTATTGTCCATTAATTTATGGTACTGTATCTCTGTATTTTTACTGAAAGGAAACATATCATACAAAGGTTAGAATATAAGGAATAGAGGAAAGAATTTGAAAGTGTTGATATAAAATGGATATGTACATGCTTATAACTCCATACCTAACTAATAAACCACTTGGGAAAACCATGTAAGGTATAATTTTTCTATTTTTAAAAAACTGGTTCACATTAACAAAAAACTTCAAAAGGATGATAAAGTATTAAGGCTTAATAGGTGTTAATCCATTTTTCTACAGAAAGTTAATGTATTATTTAAATCTGTACATTTCTTAGTTTCTCACTTTAAACAAATTCCAAGACTATCCACATTCATAAACAAATTTTCTTGTATGAATTTCCACATCATGACATTTAAATTCAGATTCTTAGAATTCAGGAAATAGCAGGTAGGTCACTAATTGAGGAATATGAGTTATGAATCCTCCCTTACAACCATAGTGGAACCAAACAATATTCTACACAGTGTAAAAGCAAAGTGTTTTGCAGAAATCCATTTATTACAGTAAATAAAACTGGCTTTTTTAATATTCAGAATGGATAGTGAAATTGCTACAGGTAGTCCTCAACTTATAATCACAGTAGAGCCCAACATTTCTGTTGCTTAGCAAGACAGTTAAGTGAGTTGTGCCCCATTTTATGACCTTTTTGCCACAATTGCTAAGCAAATCATTGCAGTTGTTACGTGAATCGTAAAGTTGTTAAGTGAATCTGGTTTCCCCTGTTGATTTTGTCAGAAGTCAGTGGGAAGGTTACAAATAGTGATCACATGACCCCAGGACAGTGCAACTGTCATAAATACCAGTTGTCAAGAGCCAGAATTTTGATCATGTGACCATAGGGTCACATGGGGTCAATGGTTATAAGTGAAAACCAAAGTACTTTTTTCATTTTCTTCAGTGCCATTGTAACTTCAAATAGTAACTAAGCGAATGATATAAGTTGAGGACTTGTACTTTAACCTTGGCAACTTTAAGACTTGTGGACTTCAACTCCCAGAATTCCTCAGCCAGCAAAGCAAAGCTGGCTGAGGAATTCTGGGAGTTGAAGTCCACAAGTCTTAAAGTTGCCAAGGTTGGAGACCCCTGCTTTAGTATGTTAATTTATTAAGAAATTAGGAATTGTAATCAAAATACATCATCAATCAACAGGGGCAGAATCTCAGGGCTGCATATGGACCTTGAAGACACTATTTTGGTTATAGGTCTAATTATGTGTGACCAAATATAGTTTAGTGGAATTAATTAGTTTAGTTAAAATTGTCCTAGTCACAATTAATTTTTAGAATGTGACTAATAGTTTCAAAATGTACTGTTTATAAGTCTTATAACAAATACTGGCAAAAATTTACTGTAGTATAACTTGTCCATTCAATTCATATAATGTATTAAAGAAGCTACAGGTTTTATAAAATGTGTTCAGCTATATTTTAACCCCTCAACAGTGCTGACCAGAAGTAAATTCTATTGTATGTACCTATAAGGTTTACAGTCAAAAATAACTTTGCTTTAGGTATGTATGAATCTCATGGAAAGCTAGCTAATGAAAACATTCTGCTGTACATTTAAATGTTTTGTCTAGTAAACACTTGTTTCAAAAATTTAAACAACATAAAAATTAAACAATACAATTTACAAGTTATGTCTATCAATATAAGTAATGTTCATACTGATTAAATAGAAAACATTGTAGAGGTAAATCATAGGACTTATGAGTGGAATTTATTCCCAACTACAATACCTTGCAACATTAATATGAGATCACATATTAGCACAATGGTTTAATGAATTGAAAATATTCTTATACACTCACCTGTTTTATAGTGGTTTTCTGTAGCAATTTATTCCTTTAGAAAAAATTTAGACGTTCTGTAAATTAAATACATTTTAAACAAATTTTAGTTGAATTGTAATTCTAAAGTATTGAATACAATGGGGGATGCTAATAATCTTTTAGTCTGAGAGAGCTGAGCTTGATCATCTTTCCATATTCATTATAATTTTATGATAAACACATCATCTGTTTTTATCCAAATTGCTCTCATCTGTCTTCCACTGTTTGTTTTTTTTAAATTTATTAGCAACTACGTGTTCTTTTTTTATGTATTTGGGATTGGCCCTTAGCAATTCATCTTGCTGTTCACTCATGTACCCTTCAATCATGAAAGAGGAAAATTACAGACCACGGAAGAAGTTTCACTGCTGTTTGATTTTTGCAGCAAAAAAAAATCAATCCAGCAATATTTCATTATTTCCAACAAACCTGTGAAAAAAGCAATATATATATAATATGTTTAACATCCATTATTTTTCAAAACAATTTCAGTACTATATACCTTGTAAGGCTGGGTTAAGAGAATTTAGAACAAATGGTATTATTATAATTAAAATTATCTACAATATGCATTGTGTTAACACTATACTATTTCTATTTTTAGCAATCCCTGTTCTTCACCTTTTATACTAAAAACTACAGGCTTTTGCTTCCTTTTAGTAAAAATAAACTTTTCTTCCTGACTTTACATACCACCAGCATCTCATTCAGTATCCTATCACAGGTACCAGAAATACTATAAGACTGTGCGCATACAAAAATTGGCCTATTTTTGCAGTAATATATGTCTAAGTGACCTTTTGTACAGAATGTGAAACACTATTTAGAATACAGCATGTATGTATGTATGTAGATATATACACATACCATTGTATATTACAGTATATGTATTTACACACATGCACATCATGTTCTCCCCCTGATTTATCTGTTATTTTCAACTCTTGGCTTGATTTGCCAAGATAATTCTAAGCAAGAACCAGAGCATATAGATAAATCTTATCAAAATGATTAAAATTTGATGAAATACAAATTACAGTGGAATCAATAAACTTGGATTGTGGCAAACCAAATGGCAGCTAATGTAAAAATTCTGGCCAGGCAAAATAAATTGTAACAAGTATATTTTTCCTGTTGGAGCATATTAAATATTTTACTGCACAGTTGTCTGAACATTAACTTTCTACAGTGTGGCCTAATGTTGTGCAAGAAACCACACTCACAAATGACTTACTTTGCACCAGCTCACCTAATTGAAATGTCATTCAAGCCATAAATTCCTTTGAGATGTGTTTTCGTGCAATCAAGACCATTGTGGTCAAAGTCTTAGGTATAGACATTTTTCACCATATACAGCTTGTATGTATATGCTTTGGCACATAACTGGACGTATTAAGTCTGGTGTCTTTTCCTTCCTTCCTTCCTTCCTTCCTTCCTTCCTTCCTTCCTTCCTTCCTTCCTTCCTTCCTTCCTTCCTTCCTTCCTTCCTTCTAACAAGGTATGTCTTTAATTTCACCTACTGTAGTCTAAATTTTTATTTTGATCAAATATTTCATAAACATATACTTAGAAAACAAGGAAGTGATACAGATATCTTGCAAGTAGATATGATGTCAAAACTAAAAGCTGAAAACAGGCAGAAATGTTTTGGCATTAAATCTTTTTAAACTGTTCTAAATTTTAATTTCATAGAAGTGTAATTTAGAGTTATGTGAAATGTCTGAACCAACTGGGAAGTTTTTGAAATAAATCACTCAGCAATCATTTTATAAAATTTAACTTCTAAATGCACTATGATTTATTACAAATATATATTTTCTTCTGCTTGCAGATATGGTTGTTCCATTTTGTGATAGGTTTTAAACTAAGACAGTTAATTTTGTTGCACTGTGTTACTGCATGATTTCAGCAAGTGTACATATGTACCTGTGCAACATTATTTGGGGTTTTGTATTTGAATTTCAGTATTGATTATTTTTGTATTTTACTTTACCTGTATTGGAGTTGTTGTAGACATAATTTATACATATGATTTTAAAACTGTTTTGCAATTGAAGTCTTTAAATTGTAAAGTTTTGTTGATGGAAACTCATTAAAATGGTATAAAATTATATTAACAATTGTGTTTTAATGCTTTCTGTATATAAAATGTATTTATCTGTTTTAATCGTGTTGTGTCTTGCAATTTTCGATACATTTTAGAATAAAGTTTCATTTTCCAAAATAAGTTGTATTTTAAAAGCTATCTCTTTTAAAAGTTATATCCAGAAGTTGTCCTAACATTATTTTAAGTAACATTAAAATAGAATTGTTTAAAATTATTTAAAGGTAATTGGTTAAGCATTCTGACTAGGATGCAAACAGCAAAGCATTGTTTATGTTCAGTCAGCATTTTTCTTTCATCAACTGATACTATTCTATGTGTTTCAAAATAAGTTTGATTTTAAAAGTTCACAGGGAAAAATTAGTGCATTAAAAGCAAAAGAATCTGGACACACCAAACTAATTTCCATAGTTGGACCTTTGAACTTCTGAAAGGAAATAGTATAGAAAGGTCTGAGGCATCACAACAACCTAGGCCTGAGATGGCGAACCTATGGCACGCATGCCACCTGTGGCACACGAAGCCATATCTACCGGCTTGGGAGCCATTGTCGTAGATCAGCTCCAGCGCGCATGTGCTGGCCACGTCCCGCTCCCCACCCAGGAGTCTTTGGCTGGCCACGCCCCCCTCCCCACCCAGGAGTCTCCAGCTTTGAGGTAAGTAAAGGGCTCGCACAGAGGCTCTGGGAGGGTGTTTCTGGCCTCCGGAGGGCCTCTGGGGGTGGGGGAGGCCGTTTCTGCCCTCCCCAGCCTCCAGGAAAGCCTCTGGAGGCTGGGGAGGGCAAGAGCCAGGCCTTCCAGGTCCACCGGAAGTTCGGAAACAGACCGTTTCTGGCTTCCAGAGGGCCTCTGGGGGGTGGAAAAGGCCATTTTCACCCTCCCCAGGCTCCTAGAATGCCTCGAGCCTGGGGAAGGCAAAAAACGGGCCCACCGTGCCATCACGTGCCAAAAGCAGGAGGAGCACAGGGGGGGGTCGCGCTTGCATGCACGGAGGGTCGGGTGCATTGAATTATGGGTGTGGGCATGCGCACGCACTAAACCCCCCCCCATGTTCCACATCCTTTTGGCATGCTATGGCAAAAAGGTTAGCCATCACTGACCTAGGCATTTGGTCCCTGCCACCTACTATTATTTAATTCATCTAGAGGTTTGAACCAGGGGTGAAATGCAGCAGGTTCTGACAGGTTCTGGAGAACCGGTAGCAGAAATTTTGAGAAGTTCGGAGAACCGGTAGCGGAAATTTTGAGTAGTATGGAGAACCGGCAAATGCCACCTCTGGCTGGTCCCAGAGTGGGGTGGGAATGGAGATTTTGCAATATCCTTCCCCCAGGAATGGGGAGGGAATGGGGATTTTGCAGTATCCTTCTAGAGTGGGGTGGTGCGAGGGTCCACCCATCCCAGTCAGGTTTATTGTTTTATATGTCTTGGTAGCGATTTGCGTTTAATTTTCTTAACTTTATATCTCCCTGACCAAGGGTCGCACCCTCTGTTCCACTTCTCTCTCTCTCTCTCTCTCTCTCTCTCTCTCTCTCTCTCTCTCTCTCTCTCTCTCTCTCTCTCTCTCTCTCTCTCTCTCTCTCTCTCTCTCTCTCTCTCTTTAGAGGCTTGCTTTTACTTTTACAATATTTCTAAGCTCTGCAGGATTGTTTAAGATTTGCTTTATGTGAGGAATAGACAGACGTTGACACGTTTCTTGAACAAACTAGAAAACAGTTTATTTAAATACAACTTCTCAGTAATTGTCAAGTGAATTTGTTACAGCCACAAGCAGCTATTTAATTCTTTCTTTTTCTTTTCTTTTCTTCCCCTCAGAGACTTTCTTTGTTTTCCTGACTAAATCTAAGCAAATCCAATTCTTCTTTGTTTCTAGGCCTATAGATAAGAGCACGTTTCACCATTTATCTCTATCTACAAATTACTCAATATTTATCAATCAATAAAGTTCCCTGCTTCCCACAGAACTGCCTAAGGCCTATCTTCTCTCCTGTCAACTTCCCTCTTGGACAGTTAAACTCAGGCAGAGATTCACTATAAATCTTCCCTCATGGAAGTTACACAAATCAGAGCTCTTCTCAGCTCTTCTCACTAAATCCTTCCCTCATTGAAGTTACACTCACTGACAGAGAGCTTTCTTCACAGCTCTTCTCACTAAACCTTCCCTCCTGGAAGTTACCACATAACAAAGAGCTCCACATCTCTCTCAACCAGGCCTTTTATAGTTCCTGGCCCTGCTATCTATGCTCCGATTGGCTGTCTCTTATGATGTCATCTATCCCCCCTCCCTTCTGGAGCACTGGGATAAACACCTCCCCCTTTCTACTTACCATACCTTTAAAAGCTGTTTGGCTCTATACTTAATTGTTTAAACAGTTCCTTTTAACAACATTTTAACTTTATACAACAACTTATTATTTTACATTCAGTACCTGTATGTGGGCACCACAGGTGGAAATGGAGATTTTGCAGTATCCTTCTCCTGCCATGCCCACCAAGCCAACCACGCCCACCAAGCCACACCCACAGAACCAGTAGTAAAAAAATTGGATTTCACCATTGGTTTGAACTGTCACATACAGCATAGTGTGCATATATGAAACTCTATACTTGGAGAGGGGATGATTGGTTATTAACATAGAGCAAACACGTACTATATCCAAGAATGTCATGGAAAATAATGTAGCAGAGAGGTGTTCTCGGGTGCATGCCAAAAAAAAGTTCAGACTAATATCTAAAACTGCATTCAGTAGAGTGATGCACTTTCTTTTCACAAAAACATAAACCTTTGTGCTAACTCAAAAATATTGTCCTGCTTGTCCCATCAGCAGGTTCAGATAATCTAAGAACTGGAAGTAATTTTCAGGGAATGAAAGCTTTTGAATTCCTAGAATTGGAAGCGGAAAAGGTATGATGTGTATGATTCGGAGGGCTCTGACTTTTCCAGCCTGCCTTCTATATGTTTCCTGTTAAAATACATGGGAAAGCCACATTGCCGTAAAAATCCACTTAGGGTTAGGTCTGCATGAATTTAGGGAGAAATATGGACATTGCCAAGGGATTCCTAACACATCAGTATGATTAGGATGGTGGGAAATTTTCCAGCCTGCCATCTATATCTTTCCTGGTAAAATATACAGTATGGGAAAATCCTATTGGAGGCTATATCCACTTAGGGTTAGGGTAGGTCTCCATGAATTCAGAGAGGAAAGTGGGTGTCACCAATGGATTCCTAATGCATCGGTCTAATTAAGAGGTCCAAACTTTTCGAGCCCGCCCTCTATATTTTTCCTGGTAGAATACAGTGGAAAATCCCATTGGGGCATATATCCACTTAGGGTTAGGGTTAGGGCTCCATGAACTCAGAGACTAAAATGAATGTCGCCAATGGATTCCTAGCGTATTTGTATGATAAGGACGACAGAGACTTTTCCAGACCGCCCTCTATATCTTTCGTGGTAAAATATATGGGAAATTCCCATTGGTGAAAAAAAATCCCTTAAGGTTAAGGTTAGGTCTCCATGAACTCTGAGAGCAAAATGGACTTCTACTTAGGGTTAGGATTAGCTATCGATTCTTCCCACAAAAAGTCTGCACCCTCCTAATCATATTGATGTGCTAGGAATCCATTGGTGACTTGCATTTTGCTCTCTGAGATCATGGAGACCTAACTCTAACTCTTTAAGTGTGTTTTCCTTCCAATATAATTTTCCAATATACTTTATCAGGAAAGATATAGAGGGTGGAAAAGTCAGCACCCATATAATTATACTGATGTGCTTGGAATCTGTTGGTTACATCCATTTTTCTCTTCAGGGTCATTGAGACCTTATTGTTGTGACCCAGCACCGCAACCCCCCAGAAACACACACACACACTCGTTGGGAGGCAAACAAAAAGGTTCTTTTTACTAATAAAGTTTCTTAGTAAAAACTCAGAGGTTTTAGAAGTCCAAAACAACACAAACGGAAAGTCTCAAGGAAATAGGTTCTTTGGGTTACGTGAGGGTTAAATAGCACACAGACAAAAGTTCAAAGCAAGACTCATTAATTCTTCTCTTATCTGAACAACTTGGCTGGCTTCCCAGAATAAAGCTGGCAGAAGCTGGTGTCTTCGATAAGATTCCCCAAACAAACGTAGAACTGAAACTCTGGATATGCCGTGGTCATTGATTCGTTGTTCTCAGCAATGAGCACTAATTACCCTGGCCTAATATAGGCACTGAAGGGCGTGGCCCAATTAGCCCTCACTGCTTCCTCCGATTGGACCGACGCTTACTCAGCCAGTCCTGTCTTCTGGCTGCTCTGCGAGCTCTGGCATCCAGCATGAGTTCTTCATCTCCTGATGAAGAACTCTGCTGCGCAGGTGCAGAAGGTCCTGGGAGATCGTCCTGCTCTGGCACCGAGTCCTCATCACCAGCCGTCTCTGGTGCCAGGCACATAGGCTGGTACTGCTGCACCATGAGCGGCTCCACGTCCTCCGGATCCTCCAGACTCGGCGCCGGACGCGGCCAAGGCACAACACTATCCCTCACCGCAGGGCCCTTCCCCCGGGTCTGTCGGTCCGGATGCGGCCGGGACGGGAATTGAGCGTGGAAGGCCCGGACCAGATCCGGAGCATGAACGGCGGTCGCATCCTCCCATGTGAAGTCTTCAGGGCCGTACCCCTTCCACTCAATGAGGTACTGGAACCGGCCCTTCATCCAGCGGGAATCCCGAATACTGGCAACTTCGTATTCGGGTGGGTCAGCGGGAGTGCGGATCACTGGCTGAGGCGGAGCGGGAGGGCGGAGCGGACAGGCAGGACGTTCGGGAACAAGGAGGGACCGATGGAAGACGGGGTGGATCCTGAGAGAGCGAGGCAACGTCAACCGGTAGGCCACGGGGTTAATGACTGCTTCCACCGGGAACGGACCCAGGAAGCGGTGGTCAAGCTTGCGAGCCGGTCGGTCGGAGGGGAGATGCTTCGTGGACAGCCAGACGCGATCCCCGACCGCCAGAGGTGGAGTTGCTCGCCGGGAGCGGTCCGCAACCTTCTTGTAATCTTCCTTGGCTTTATTCAATGAGCGTTTGACCAGTTGGTGAACGGCCTGGAGCTCGGACAGGAATTCCTCTGCCACAGGAACAGGAGAGTCTAGAAGCGTGAGCGGGAAGAAACGGGGGTGGTAACCAAAGTTGGCGAGGAACGGAGAGGCGTGCGTGGAGGTGTGCTGAGAGTTGTTAAAAGCAAACTCGGCCACGGCAAGGTATTCCGCCCAGTTGTCCTGCTGCTGGTTGACAAAACAGCGCAGGTACTGTTCAAGGATGCCGATGACTTTTTCAGTGCCCCCATCAGTCTCCGGATGATGCGCTGACGAGAGGCAGACTTGGACCTCCAGGGCCGCCATCAGACCCTTCCAGAACTGGGCCGTGAACTGGGCTCCCCGATCCGACACGACCCGATCCGGCAGACCGTGCAGGCGGAAAACATGCTGGATAAACATGCGGGCCGTGGCGCGAGCTGTCGGCAACCCTCGACAGGGGATGAAATGTGCCATTTTGGTCAGCATATCGACCACTACGAACACGGTCGTGAAGCCGGCGGACGGGGGCAAGTCCGTGAGGAAGTCCATAGAGACGGCCCCCCAGGGTCTCTCGGGCGTCGGCAAAGGCTGCAGCAGGCCCGGCGGCGCTCCAGGGGCGTACTTGGCCTGGCGACAGCGAACACAAGACGTCACATAGGCCTGGACGTCATCACGGAGTTGGGGCCACCAAAAAGTCCGAGCCACCAGGTTCAGAGTCTTGAAAAGGCCGAAGTGGCCAGCCGCAGGGCTGTCGTGGCACTGCTGCAGGATCAGGCCACGGAGCGGACCGGCAGGAACGTAGAGCAGGTCCCGGAAACGGAGGAGGTTGTCCGAAAACGTCCAAGGGGACTCAGGCCCTATCTCCTGCCTCCGTTGTGCCGCGTAGGCGTCGTGTCGCTGCGCCTCCCGGATCTGTCCTCGGAGGTCCACGGGATCCTGGGTAGCTGCAAAGGACTCGACGGGCAGGACCGTCCGGGGTGGCAGCGGGTCCTGGGCTTGGGCGTATTCCGGCTTGCGGGACAGCGCGTCCGCCTGCTGATTCCGGCCGCTCGGGATGTACATAATGCGAAAATTGAAGCGGGAGAAAAAAACGACCAGCGTATCTGGCGCTGGTTGAGCTTCCTGGCCGTCTGCAAGAACTCCAGGTTCTTATGGTCTGTGCGCACCTCCACTTGATGACGAGCCCCCTCGAGGTGGTGCCGCCAGGTCTCGAAAGCCGCCTTGATGGCCAGCAACTCCTTCTCCCAGATAGTATAATTGCGCTCCGACGAGGTTAATTTCCGTGAATAATAAGCGCAAGGGAAGAGATGGCCGCCATCTTCCCGGGTCTGTAGCAAGACGGCACCCACGGCAATGTCGGACGCGTCCGCCTCCACAACGAAAGGGCGGTGAGGGTCTGGATGCTTGAGGATCGGCTCCTGCATGAAGGCATCCGTGAGGATCTTGAACGCCTCTTGTTCGGAATCGCCCCACCGGAAAGGGACTTGTTTCTGCAGGAGTCGAGTGAGAGGCGCGGTCAGAGTGGCGAACCCCGGGATGAAGGTCCTATAATAATTTGCGAACCCCAGGAGTCGCTGAACATCCTTCACCCGGCGCGGGGGTTGCCAGGTTTTCAGGGCCTCGACCTTGCCACGGTCCATGGCGATGCCTTCTGGCGAAATCCGATGGCCCAGGAAATCCACAGTCGTCTGAAAAAACTGGCATTTCTCTAATTTCGCGTATAGCTGGTGGTCTCTCAACCGCTGCAGGACTTGACGGATATGTTGGATGTGGCTGCTCCGGGACGTGGAATAAATCATAATATCGTCCAGGTACACGACAACGAACTGGTCCAGCAAATCTCTAAAGATGTCGTTCATGAAATGCTGGAACACAGCCGGAGCGTTGGTCAAGCCGAACGGCATGACCGTATACTCAAAATGACCGTAGCGGGTCCCGAACGCCGTCTTCCACTCGTCCCCCTCACGAACACGCACCAAATTGTAAGCACCACGTAAGTCCAATTTGGTGAAGATGGTCGCCGAGCGGAGGCGTTCCATCAACTCCGGGATGAGGGGCAACGGGTACCGGTTACGCACTGTGATGGCGTTCAACTTGCGATAATCGCAGCACAGGCGCAAGTCCCCGGTTTTCTTCTTGACGAAGAGGACGGGGGCAGACAAGGGCGATGAGGAGGGTCGGATGAAACCCCTGGCCAGGTTTTTATCGATAAAGTCCTGCAGTGCGGCCAGTTCGGGTTCTGACATGGAATAGAGGCAGCCCACAGGGAGCGGAGCGTTGGGAATCAGATCCACAGGGCAATCGTAGGGCCGGTGCGGGGGCAACTGGTCCGCCTCCTTTTCGCTAAACACATCAGCGAAGTCTGCAAACTCAGCTGGGAGTGAAATGTCCGGAGGGTCAGGTACCGCGCCCGCACAAACCTGGCGCGTATGGTCCACACACTGGAGACTCGGGAAGGCAATGAAGTTCTGGGACCATACAACCTGAGGGTCGTGGGTGTGCAGCCACGCCAGTCCGAGAACCAAAGGGAAATGGAGTCCCGACGTCACATAAAACTGGATGGCCTCCTCGTGCTGTCCAATGCAAAGGTGCACCGGCTGCGTGATGGCCTTAATCGGACCTGACAGCAACACCCGGCCATCGATTGTTTCCACCCTCATCGGCGGGTCCACGGGGCACAGGGGAACGGCAAGATGCTGGGCGAACGCCTCGTCAATGAAATTGGTGGTTGCCCCGGAGTCCACCAAAGCGTGTGCGGAGATGCCGCGGTCCCGGTGGTCAATAAAGACCTTGGTGTCCAAGAGCAGATGCCGCGGAGGACCGGGATCCACGTCAGCTGAGCCGGAGTCCTTCGGTGTGCATGCCCGACCCAACGTCTCCGCTAGGCCGGGCGCTGGCCGTTTCCCGACGGCGATGGCTGGGACGATGAAGCAGGACCAGAAGCGGTGGGGCCCCGACCCTTCCTAGGGCACGAGCGAGCGAAATGGCCCGGGTCGCCGCAATACAAACACAACCCCCCTACCCTGCGTCTGTCCTTTTCCGCGCCGGTCAAGCGGGGCCGAACAGCGCCAAGGTCCATAGGCTCGTCACAGGGAGCCGGGGCCGACGGAGGTCCACGGGGAACAGGAGGTGCCTGAGCAGCGCGACGTGGAGCCGGAACAGCGGGGACGTCAGGTGGCGCGAGAGGCGCCGGAGCAGCACGGCGTGCGTTCCTCGCTTGCAACCGGGCATCAATTTTCAAGCAGAGCCGCACCAGTTCTTGGGTGGTTGCAGGAATGTCCACGCGTGCCAGCTCATCCTGGATGCTGTCTGCCAAGCCCTCCTGGAAGGCATCCAACAACGCAGCCTCATTCCAGGCCGAGTCTTGGCTGAGGAGACGGAACTCACTGATGTACTCCCTGAGTGGTCTCCGGCCTTGCCTCAGCTGCCTTAATTGCCTGCACGCTGTCTGGGCCTTAATTGGATCCGCGAACATCGCCTCCAAATGAGTGCAGAAACGCCCAAAGTCCTGGAGGAGGGGACTGTTCTGGACCAGTAGAGGGGTGGCCCAACGTGCTGCATTTCCAGACAGCAGGCTAATTACAAACCCCACCTTGTCCCGGTCGTGGGGGAAATCCTCTGGCCTCAGAGACATGAACAGCTGGCACTGGCCCAGGAATGCCGGGAACATAGCCTCGTCACCATGGAACTTATCCGGCATGGCTATCGGGCAGCGTGTCCGTTGGGCTGGGGCCAACGCAGGAGCAGCTGCCAACTGATTTTGCTGCATTGTTAACTGAGCGTTCATGATTGCCAGCTGCTGCCAAAGTTGAGCATTCTCGTCCTGAAGCTGCTCCATGATGCAATCTGGGCTTGTGTGTGGTCAGTTTGGGCTGAGAACAAACTGTTGTGACCCAGCACCGCAACCCCCCAGAAACACACACACACACTCGTTGGGAGGCAAACAAAAAGGTTCTTTTTACTAATAAAGTTTCTTAGTAAAAACTCAGAGGTTTTAGAAGTCCAAAACAACACAAACGGAAAGTCTCAAGGAAATAGGTTCTTTGGGTTACGTGAGGGTTAAATAGCACACAGACAAAAGTTCAAAGCAAGACTCATTAATTCTTCTCTTATCTGAACAACTTGGCTGGCTTCCCGGAATAAAGCTGGCAGAAGCTGGTGTCTTCGATAAGATTCCCCAAACAAACGTAGAACTGAAACTCTGGATATGCCGTGGTCATTGATTCGTTGTTCTCAGCAATGAGCACTAATTACCCTGGCCTAATATAGGCACTGAAGGGCGTGGCCCAATTAGCCCTCACTGCTTCCTCCGATTGGACCGACGCTTACTCAGCCAGTCCTGTCTTCTGGCTGCTCTGCGAGCTCTGGCATCCAGCATGAGTTCTTCATCTCCTGATGAAGAACTCTGCTGCGCAGGTGCAGAAGGTCCTGGGAGATCGTCCTGCTCTGGCACCGAGTCCTCATCACCAGCCGTCTCTGGTGCCAGGCACATAGGCTGGTACTGCTGCACCATGAGCGGCTCCACGTCCTCCGGATCCTCCAGACTCGGCGCCGGACGCGGCCAAGGCACAACACTTATCCTCTAACCCTAAGTCAATATACTGTACCTTCAAATGTGTTTTTTCCATGTATTTTACCAACAAACATACCGTATTTTTGGAGTATAAGACGCACCGGAGTATAAGACGCACCTTAGTTTTTGGGGAGGAAAATAGGGGAAAACAATCTGCCTACCAGGTATTCATCTGGCTAGCATCCTAGGTCTGGTCAGCTTCAGCACATTATTTTATCCCCTGGTTAGGACTTTAAAAAACCTTCTTCTGAGAGAGTAACAATGAAAGAGCATGCAAGCCAGTAAGAGCTGGGAAGATCGTTAGCACCTAGTTAGGGCTAGAAAAAAACTTATTCAGAGCAAGTAGAGCAATGAAAAAAACCTTGCAAAGACTTAGGGCTGGAAAAACATTCTTCTGAGAGAGTAACAATGAAAGAGCCTGCAAGGTAAGAGCTGGGAAGATCGTTAGCACCTAGTTAGGGCTAGAAAAAAACTTATTCGGAGCAGATTCAGCACATTATTTTATCCCTTGGTTAGGACTTTAAAAAACCTTCTTCTGAGAGAATAACAATGAAAGAGCCTGCAAGCCTTAAGAGCTGGGAAGATAGTTAGCACCTGGTTAGGGCTAGAAAAAAACTTATTCGGAGCAAGTAGAGCAATGAAAAAAATTCTGCAAAGACTTAGGGCTGGAAAAACATTCTTTGGAGAGAGTAACAATGAAAAAGCCTGCAAGGTAAGAGCTGGGAAGATCTGTTAGCACCTAGTTAGGGCTGGAAAAAAACTACATTCGAAGTATAAGATGCACCCAAATTTTCAGCCACTTTTAGGGAGGAAAAAGGTGCATCTTATACTCCAAAAAATACGGTATACAGTGCGGGCTGGAAATTTTTCCACTCTCCTAATAATTGCAATGTTTTAGGAATCTGTTGGTGACAACCATTTTGTTATCTGAGTTCATAGAAATCTAACCATAACCCTGGGGTTTACACCCAATGGGATTTTCTAATGTATTTTACCAGGATAGATTTAGAGAGTGGCCTGGGAAAATTTCAGCCTTCCTTATCATAACAAATGCGTTAGGAATCTGTTGGTGATGTCCATTATGCTCTCTGAGTTCATGAAGACCTAAGCCTAATCCTAAATGGATTTTGCCTGCAAAGGTGTTTTCCCATGGATTTTACCAGGAAACCTAAAATGGGCAGGTGCAAAATGTCTCCACCCTACTAATCATACCAATGCAGCAGGAATCCTTTGGCAATGTCCATTTTGCTCTCTGAGTTCTTGGAGACCTATCCATAATGCTATGCTTTTCACACAATGGGATTTTCCCATGTATTTTACAAGGAAATATATGGTGGCAGACGTGGGTTCCTGCCGGTTCAGACCGGTTCTATAGAACCGGTAGTGGGAATTTTCCCCCACTCGCCGAACCGGCAGCAATGGCCGGCTGGTCGCGCCCCTGGACCGGCTCTCTCGGCGGCGCCATAGGCACCGCCATCTTGTTTTTCGCTTCAGCACATGCGCAGAGACTGTTTTTTGCTTCTGTGCATGCACAGAAGCTAAGTTTTTGGCACTGTGCATGCGCGCGCCCACGCAGTGTGGGAGGAAGCAAACCAGCAGCGAGGTAAGTTAGAACCCACCCCTGGTGGGTGGGCTGGAAAGGTTTCATCCCTCCTGATAATACCAATGATTTAGGAATCTGTTAGTGACATCCAACTCTTTGAGTTTATGGAGACCTAACCCTAACTAAGTGGATTTTCTCTGCAATATGATTTTCCCATGTATTTTACCAGTAAAGATATAGAGGGTGAACTGGAAAAGTGTCTGCCTTCCTTATCATACAAGAAATGCAATGGCAACATCCATTTTGCTCTCTGAATTCAGGAGGACCTAACCCTAAGTGGGTTTTTCCCCGAATGGGATTTTCCCATGTATTTTACCCAGAAATATATAGAGGGCAGACTGGAAAAGTCTCTGCCCTCCTTATCATACAAATGTACTAGGAATCCATTGGCAACATTCATTTTACTCTCTGAGTTCATGGAGACCTAAACCTGTGGATATATCCTCCAATGGGATTTTCCATCATATTTTACCAGGAAAGATACAGAATGTGGGTTCAAAAAGTTTGGGCCCTCCTCCTAATTTTAGCAATGTGTTAGGACTCCATTGGTGACATCATTTGTCTCCCTGAGTTCAGGCAGACCTAACCCTAACCCTAAGTGGGTTTCCCCCGCAATGTGGTTTTCCCATGTATTTTCCCATGTATTAGTTACATGCATTTTGTTTTCTGAATTCATGGAGACCTAACCCTCACCCTAAGTGGGGTTTCCCAAAAATGGGATTTTCCCAGATGTCTATGGAGATTCTAAGTCATCCAGGTCATGGTTGTCCCAAAGGTGTTTTGTCGTTCTTTAAAAGACAAAGGCCACTCTTTTGAAGACAGCAAGGTCCACATATTGGACAGAGAGAACTGCTGGTTTGAAAGAGGGGTCAAAGAGGCCATCTATGTCAAAATTGAACAGCCCTCTCTCAACAGAGGGGCAGGGATATGGCATCCTGTCTACAACATAGTCTTTTCACCAAGAAGGCTCCACACCAATTTGCACTACTTGGGTAACCCTGAGGACACAGATAAACCTCCAAGTGGCCTCAACGACTCTCTAAAAGAATGAAAATGACCAGGTATATACTGATTAGGAGCAGCGGTGGGTTGCTCCCGGTTTGGACCGGTTCTTAGAACCAGTAGCGCTGGCGGTGGGAGGCTCCGCCCACCCACCTAGGACGCTTCTGCGCATTCGCAGAAGTGTTGCGTGCGCACACGCGAACTGGTGGTAAAAAAATTTTTACAACCCACCACTGATTAGGAATCTGGTAATGTCCGTTGCTGTCCTACTCCTACTCACACAGATGCACTGGGAATCTATTGGTGACATCCATTTTGCTCTCCCAAGTTCATGGAGACCTAACCCTAACCCTAAGTGGGTTTCCCCACATCTGGACAGCTGGAACTTAAAAGTTCTTAAAAACTGGTTTTGCAAAGACATTTGGAATGCTTGAATGAAGATTTGGTATAGATTTGAGATGTATGATATTGTTGTTGATATAACTGTATTTTATTGATTGATATTATTTACATATTAGATTATAGCATTAATATTTTGAGTTATTTTGATATTATTTAATTATTGATATACTGACTCTTCTACAAGCTCCTTAACTTTATGTGAAATAAAACAGTTCTATAAATCCTGTTCTGGGGAGAACTTCATCTTGGATAATCCTTCCATGTCTTTGTAATAAATGTAGTATGTGATCTATTTATTTAGTCTGCTTTTAAAAGAGCTGGCATATTTTATTGCAATAGCTATTCTCTGACAGATTTTTTTAAAATTGATTTTCCTCCTTTTGAAATGTGGCAAAGATTTTGCCACAAGGTATTTGTAGTTACTCTTATTTTTGTATTAAAAACACCCAGAACCCCCAGAAAATATATTTAAGGGAACAAAATTAAAAGAAATCTCAAATACAAAATGAACAATGCCTGATGTCTTGATGGAGTATAATAGTTATATTTAAGATTGTTTCTTTTTAATCTCATAAACCTGCAATCCTATATACGCTATTATCTTGGAATAAAGCTTGTAGAACTCCATGACATTTCTTACATTTCTATAAGATTTACTCCCAGATAAATATGTACTGTATTTTTCGGAGTATAAGACGCACCTTTTTCCCCCCAAAAAGAGGGTGAAAACTTCGGTGCGTCTTATACACCGAATGTAGCCCCACCCAGCCACTCCCACCCTTTAGCCTCTGCCTCCCAGCAATTTACCTCTTTGCAGCAAACAGCGCAGAGCCTGATTAGCACAAGGAATTGATTATCTGCCTCCCGACCCACAGCTGACTGAGGCTTGCAATCCACATGCTAAAATGAAACTAACTACGGTAGCTGCAAGGAGACAAATTGCTGGGAGGTGAACTGCTGGCACTGTTGGACTGCTGAAACTGCAAGGAGGTAAATCAATAACTATACATGTCTATAGAATGTTCAAATGATTAGACTTTTTTTAAAGACTGCTTTATTATTATTCTAGACAACTTAACAAAATGAAGAAGTTTTTTCAAATAAATGCTTGATCTGAAGAGGCCCTATTGTATCTTCTTTTAAATAGCAGAGAATAACTATACTTCCAGAAAGCCACATCAAATTTAAAGATCTGTAAAAGTATAATCTGAAATATAACAGTGTCCTGTTTAGTATTAAGATAAGGCAGCTGAGTTAAACCCTGACTTAGTCATGTTTGGAGTAGATCTATTTAAATAATTGGGAGGAGTTAGTGTGAATACATTTAAGAAAACTTTCTGGCATTAATATACTGCCATAATGTACATTTCTCCAATTCTTTGCTATTTCTATGGGTCAGGCACACATGCACAGAAATACACAGTAAACAGTGTATATCATATGTACTGTTTGCCGTTTGCTGTTTGGCAAATTGCTGGGAGGCAGAGGCCTTTTTTCCTTGTTTTCCTCCCCCAAAACTAAGGTGCGTCTTATACTCCGGTGCGTCTTATACTCCAAAAAATATGGTATATGGTGCGGCCCAAATTTCACTGAAAAAGCTTAGCAACTTTTTTCAGAGCATAGCTGATTAACTGAGAGACAGCTCATGCTAGAAGCCCAGAGATCAAGAGTTTGCCTTAGGCACGAAATCAGTGGGGTGTCCCTGAGAAGACAAGTAATGCAAAAGATTCCAGTTTAAAGCTACCAAATTGTGGCACATTGAGCAACACTCCAGGTGTTTCCTTTGAGCAGGTATCAGCTTTAGACATTTTTTTCTAGGCTTACTTGATAACTTTTGGCATGGGAACAATCTGGCTTGATGGCCAAAAAAAAAGCTGGAAATTCTTTATTTAATTCCTTACTCTGGTATTTAAGAATCTTGGACAGGGGTCCTTGAGGGGGGGGAAGAGAACCATAACATGTCATTTTCCTAAGGTTGACTTTCAACATGTGGACTTTACACCAGGCTTTTTTCAGGACAGAGCTCTTCAGAAGTATTGGGTTTACAAACTCCAGTACCTTTAATGAGAAGGAGGACTAGGGGCAGGGGTGAAATCCAGCAGGTTCTGACAGGTTCTGGAGAACCGGTAGTGAAAATTTTGAGTAGTTCAGAGAACCAGCAAATACCACCTCTGGCTGGCCCCAGAGTGGGGAGGGAATGGAGATTTTGCAATATCCTTCCCCCAGGAGTGTGGAGGGAATGGGGATTTTGCAGTATCCTTACCCTGTCACGCCCACCAAGCCACGCCCACCAAGCCACACCACGCCCACCAAGCCACGCCCATAGAACCGGTAGTAAAAGAATTTGGATTTCACCACTGACTAGGGGGTGACATGATAGCAGTGTTCCACTATCTAAGAGGCTGCCACAAAGAAAAGGGGGGGGGGGTCAACCTATTCTCCAAAGGCAGAATGAAGGCAGGACAAGAAGCAATGGGTGCGAAGTAATCAAGGAGGGAAGCAACCTAGAACTAAGGAGACATTTCCTGACAGAACAATTAATCAGTGGAACAACTTGCCTCCAGAAGTTATGGTTGCTCCAACATTGGAAGTTTTTAAGAAGAAACTGGACAACCATTTGTCTGAAATGGTAGAGGATTTCCTGCCTGAGCAGGAGGTTGGACTAGAAGACCTCCAAGGTCCCTTCCAACTCTGTTATTCTCCCATACAGCCTGCATGGGAGTTGTGCTAACTAACAGGCATCGGAAGAGACTTGAAAGCCTTCAAGCTGGAGAAGACAATTCCAGTCACGCAGCGCAATAGCTGAAATCGACTGGCTTCAGTGATGCGCCTCGCCTCGCTATTTCTCGTTCTAATTATTTCGTAGGAGCTGAACCGACGCAGCCACACCTCGCTCGCAGCCACCTGCCACAGCTCGAGAAGGAGGGGAAAGGTGAAACCGCCGCACTCCTTCCACCCGTGGCAAAAGCGAACAGCCGAGTTAGACGGTGCGGCCGGCTTGCTTAAGAGGCGCAGGAGCGCGCCGGGGCACATCTAATCACGCCTGAGCGCCACAACACCGGGGGAGGGAATGCGAAACTCCGGGCGGTCCCTGCCCTCGCTGGCGCCGCGGCAAAAGGGACGCTCGCCGGCAAAGGAGACGGTGCCATGGCGAGCGCGCAAGTGCACATGTGTCAGACCCTCCTTCCCGCTCACACGAACCACCTCGGCGACCTCAGCCCCGGCCAGCTTCTCAAGTGGATCGATATCACGGCGTGCCTGGCCGGTAAGCGCGAGCCCTCTTTCCTTTCGCGGAGCACCTCCTCCGTAGAGCGACGTGCATTGGGGACCCCATCAGGCGGGGTCGCCGGGGTTTTTCTGCAGCTGCAAGACCGGTAGGCTCAGTAGGGAGGCGGGAGAAGAAGACAGCAGATAATCATCTGTTGCAGTAATCAAATAAAACGGCGGAATCAGAAAGGAAAGCAAACTGCTATTATATAATCCAGCATTTCTCAACCTTGGCTTGGCAGCTTTAAGATGTGTGAACTCCAAATCCCAGAATTCTGGGGGAAACGAGGCTAAGAAGTACTGATATAATCTTTTTTTTTTTTTGCCTACTATTAGTTAGTTGGTTAAAATACAATAGCAATAGCACTTAGACTTATATACCACTTTACAGTGCTTTACAGCCCTCTCTAAGCTGTTTACAGAGTCAGCATATTACCCCCAACAATTTGGGTCCTCATGTTACCCACCTCGGAAGGATGGAAGGCTGAGTCAACTGAAAGGGATTCTTGCTTAAATTCCTGTGGATAGTAATAGTTCTGTTTTTCATAAATTTTAAGTAGGGTTGTCAGTAATTCTTCAGTCTTTCGATTATGATTATTTGTAACTTTACCATGAATGTAACTTACCTATCCACCCACTCTTGAATATGCGGTATAAAGCCCCTGATAATTTTCTGGACAATTCAAATAATAATTTACCATTGGATTCATGAAATAATAGCTGGACTAAAGAATATTCTATACTGTATGAGGAAACAGTATTTTTCAACAGATTTTAAGAAACCAGCAACAATAAGCTTACCTGTTGATATTTACAGAATACTACAGTACTTTGCAGCTTTGGTCCTTAACCATTATTAACATTACTAACAGATTATAGGCACGTTGGTTTATCTTGGTTGCTTGGTGCATCTTGGAACTGCAGTTCCAGTTCATATGCATGTGTGTCCCCCCCCCCACCAATTCATCTCTTTGATAGGCTAAACATGGTTCAGAATCAACCTGCCATATCAAATCGAGAACTTAGCTGCCATTATATAAGGTTCTGTTCCTTTCTACTATGCAAATTAAAATTTCTTATAGCTCCATAGATGTCAAACAACAATTAATCAGTGGAACAACTTGCCTCCAGAAGTTGTGAATGCTTCAACACTATGAAGTTTTAAAGAAAAGATTGGACAAAAATTGTCTGAAATGGTATAGGGTTTCCTGCCTGAACAGAGGGTTGGACTAGAAAACCTCAAAGGTCCCTTCCAACTCTGTTATTTTAAGAAGTAATATTGAGCACAGATATTTATCTAAAAAATTATATAAGGCATATTTATAATTGTTTGGTTGGATCAAATCTTATCTAACCAAGAATTTGTACTCCTTTGGAGAGAGATGTTTACAAAAACTGAGCAGGACCTTATAAATAGAAGCTTAAATTGAGTGCAAGTTCATTTATAGTCATAAGCAAGAGTTCCAATTAACAAGTGTTCCAATGAAAAGCCCCAGTAATCCTTTGCAGACTTGGATTTGTATGTTTCTAAGGACTTACACAGTAGGCATCCTAAATTTCTACTTTAAGCAGAATGGAGGGAAAGATTTTCCCATACTATAGTTTTAATACCGGTTGTTCATTTATGATTTTATAATTGTCTTACTTGTTCCTAATTTATTCTACTCTGTCTTCCAAGGCAATACCTCATTTAAATTTAAATATTTAAAAATTGTGTAAATTGCTTACCCAGTTTTATGGTAATTTGTGCAATACAGTACATGGTTTAAACATTGCAAATCGTTTCCCAAAAACTTTATTTTTGACAGTATTTAGGTGTTCTTCAGTACAATAAAGTCTTAATCCTTTAAGCATTCTTTCCTACTCAATTCTGGTTTTGAAGAGAAAATTATAATTATATCATCTATCTATCTATCTATCTATCTATCTATCTATCTATCTATCTATCTATCTATCTATCTATCTATCTATCTATCTCTATCTATCTATCATCTATCTATCTATCTATCTATCTATCTCTATCTATCTATCTATCTCTATCTATCTCTCTATCTCTCTATCTATCTATCTATCTATCTATCTATCTATCATCTATCTATCTATCATCTATCTATCTATCTATCTATCTATCTATCTATCTATCTATCTCTATCTATCTATCTATCTATCTATCATCTATCTATCTATCTATCTATCTATCTATCTATCTATCATCTATCTATCTATCTATCTATCTATCTATCTATCATCTATCTATCTATCTATCTATCTATCTATCTATCTATCTATCTATCTATCTATCCATCCATCCATCCATCCATCCATCCATCCATCGTAACTGATGTTTTCTGGGAACCTAGAAATGGAAGGAAGCATTCTGAAGCACTCCATTGAATGAATTGAAATTAGAATATAAGATAATTTAAAAATCATGATAACAAAAATATGGCAATATTTTTTTCCAAGCAGAGAGAAGTATATTTTTTGTATTTGCTTATTATATTTGTGTGCTGCTGGATCAATCTTAGCTATTTAATAGGAATAATAAAGAAGGATAGCACAATGACAGGTGACAGTGTGCTTTTCCCGTATCAGCTCCCAGGTTCAACCCACTATAATAATAATAATAATAATAATAATAATAATAATAATAATAATAATAATAATAATAATAATAATAATAATAATAATAATAATAATAATAATAATAATAATAATTATTATTATTATTATTATTATTATTATTATTATTATTATTATTATTATTATTATTATTACTATTATTACTATTATTATTACTATTATTACTATTATTATTATTTATTGTCATTGTACGTATATACACAGTACACCCATACAACGAAATTCACATAACGCTTCAAGACCAGTCCCAACACACATAGCAATCCCCACCTGCCACGAATTCCCCACCCTGAACCACTCAAACATCCATACAACAGACCAAGTAATACTATCCAACAGCTCACTGATGGTGACCCTTCAATTCATTCAATTCAATTCAATTCAGTTATTCATTATTAAGTGCAATTATAGCTCTAGGATAATTATAATTATAGGATAATTATGGGTGTGAACAGTTTCTTCATCATTTTAACATTAGTATTGAACAAACATTACATAATTTTTAAATTCTACCATACAGACGTAATAACACAATTCTTGGCATATCTGTGCAGAGATGCCTCAATGTGTAAGTATTACTCTCATGAAAGTTGAATGCTGCATTTCAGTACTGGATTATTTTATATTGGACAAAAAATCATACAACAATGCATTCTTCAATATCTTTTCTAAAAATATCTTAAGATAATCAAATAATCTTGCTTAAAAGCTAATGGATGCTGATATAAATTTATATGATGTAACTGGTTCCCCCCCCCCCCAGTACTTAATTTTACCTCCAATTAACTCTATTTTCTTCTAAGCTGAAAAACATGCTGGCATTCCCTGTGTAACAGCATCAGTGGATGACATACAGTTTGAAGAGAGAGCCAGGTACATCTTAATTTTATCAAACCTTACTATAGTTTGTTATTTAATAGTTTTAATCAGTATATATAAACATAGAAATACTAATTGGCACTTTGGGAATATGCTTCATTGCAAAAGCATTATAAGAAAATGGAAAATTTAAATTTCTATCGACATATTGATCTTTTCTACTCTTAACATTAAATAAAGCATTCGCTGTGAAAATCTGAGAGTTGCAACTTAATTTGTTTTGTTTCTTACAATTTAATTCTTAACATTAAATTTAAATTATTTTTAGAAAGATATTTAATTCTTAATTTTTTTGATCTGATAATGAACATTATTGATAAATTAAAAAGTCGTTAATTGTCACATTTCTTGTACATGCTTCATGAATTTATAATGTGGTTGGTGAAGGAATAGTTTCTTCTTTTCAGGTCCTGAAGAAATAAAGTTTTCATTTTCTGTTATTTCCCCTGTAAATGGTCTCCAGTTGATTTCCTCCAAATGGTTTGAAATGAGAAACAAACTGGGCTGGGAGAGACATTTGCAAGGAAGAATTAGCAGATGTAGCACTACAGTCCATTTGAAGGGGGAAAGGGCTGATTCAGTGATTTTGACATCTCCAATTACATTGAACCTAAGATTAAATATCCCAGCAGCACTGCTGTGCATAATTACCTTTAGTGAAAGAAAATGAGAACAAATTTTAAAAATGTTCCACAAAATCCAACACTTAAAGGTTTGTGACTGCAGTTCAATTTGATGCTAGGTGGGAAAATAACAAAATGTTCAAAAACAGAGTGCATTCACTACATGTTACATTTGATCTTAACCAAAAGGCCAAGACTACATTCCAAATTGTAAGCCATTTGTATGGATTAAAAGGACAATAGTGATTTATTTCAATTAATATCCAAGATTCCTTTGACGGGTGGATGTACTTGCCAACAACATAAGAAAAAAATGTTCCAAAACGGGATTTTTTTTCTTTATAAATGACAGGTGTGTTAATTTAGATTTCTGGAAAAATTCCCCCACCCTGTGTAATATTCTTCCCCTGGAGGTAAGGCAGGTTCCCACTCTCCTGGCCTTCTGAAAAGGAGTTAAAACATGCTCTGTGGCCTTGCATGGGGAGTGCAGCTGTGGCTAGCAATTTTAAATAATTTAACAGTGTTTTATCATCCTTGCTTCTTTTTAATTTTTTAAACTTTTATATACTGTTTTTATATCATAATACTTTATTGTATTCTGCCCAGAATCCCTCTGAAGGAGATGGTGGTTCAAAAATTTGAAAAATAATTATGTTACTAAATTCTCAGGACAACTGAATCCTACCCAAACATGCTTTTTCACAAGAAAAATGAACACAATACATGTAGCAAATTGGCTATAACATAATATTTAGACCAATTATGTACTACTGCACTTCGTATATAGGACAGCTGTGTTTGGTATCTTTGGAGCATGGGATTTTCAACCTTTCAGAGAACAGAGGGAAAAATAGCCTTTTCCCCCTACATTATAGAATCATTTCATGTTCTTACATTTTTATTGCACAAATATTTGTACTTTGGACTCTCTTCCTCTTTTTGCATTTCTTCCTGGATCCTTAGCAAGAGCTCTCAAACTGCTACATTCAAAAGGTTCTCATCAGTCACAAATGAAAATGCAATGGTCTGTGACAGGACAATGTTCCTTGCATTCTAATTCCCAAGGTCTGTGTTAAAGACATGCACTTTTGTTGTGATGGAAGCAAGCAGTAGACTCCCAACATTGAAACACATAGCCCTCAGGATTAATAATACTTCCTAAGTGTTTAGGATGACCTGCAGAAGAGATCGTGCATGTTTAATTAGATCCATCCAGTGTTTTCTTATAAATAGATAAATTATTTTCAACAGTGATCATCATTAGAAAGCACTGGAATTGAATTTGGTCTTTTGGTCAATATTTTTTATCTGTCTCTGATTTTAAATAAAAAATATCAACATAGAAATTGGATTATAAACATACACAGAATATCATTGGATAGAGTATCATAATGATTTAAATAGGATTTATGTAGTGTGTTCTGATAAGGTGCATTCTTCAGAGACCCAAGGTTCTAGAGCAGGAGTGGGTTGCTTACTTACCGATGCCGGTGCTCTGCGCGCGCATCTCCACATTTTGTGTGCGTGCGCGCTCACTATGCACGCGCGCCCCCTCGCATGATTTTGGCAATATTTTGCTTCTGCGCATGCATGGAAGCAAAATTGCGCCAAAATTGCGCAAGGGGACGCACATGCACGTGCAATTTCGGTGAGATTTTGCTTCTGCACATGCACGGAAGAAAAATCGCGCTGAAATCTCACATGCACTTCCCCTTGCGAGATTTCGGCGAGATTTTACTTCCGCACATGTGCAGAAGCAAAAAAGCCAAAAAAGACGGCACCGGAGCAATCGTGCGCAAATTGCGTAATCGGCGGGTTCCTACCAGAGCTGCGCACTGGACTGCACCGGTAGGAACCCACCCCTGTTCTAGAGAACAAAAGCAATGTTTCTTAAGTGACACTAACTATCTAGAAAAATGACATAATCCTTTGTTGAAGCATTCTTCAACAAGGTCCTAAAATTACTTTCTACCTTCCCTAAGTGAAGCAAATACTTCTGATTGAAATTCTAAATTGACTAATAGTCTGGCTTGGTAAACAGTTTCCAAAGGTTCCTAGGTTCAATCTCTAGGACAGGGGTCCCCAACCCCCACACCACGACGGACTGGTACCGGTCTGTGGCCTGTTAGAAGCAGCAGATGAGCGCGCAAAATTGAAATCATGCCCCACTCCCTGGAAAAATTGTTTCCCACAAAACTAGTCCCTGGTGTCAAAAGCGTTGGGCAGTGCTGCTCTAGGACCAGGTAAAACAGTTAGTATGCAAAGTGGAAAATCTTAAGGTTTTGGCGAGGTATTGCCAGTCAGCCTTCATGACATTAAGCTAAATGGACAAAACAGTCAGGCATTGAGTTGTTACCTGGACAGTTCTAAATTTTGATTTAAATTCAGATTTAAAAGCTCCCTCATAAATTCTTTCTTCAAGTGCGACTAATTGTGGAAAGAGTTTGCCTGGCCAGTATCCCTGTCATTGACATTTAAGGAAAAGGGACAATAATCTTTTGAGATCCATAGAGTCTTTCTTCATTCTCCCTTCACTTCTGGCCATAATATTAAGATAGAACATTTGAATATATTATTTCTATATCAGTTATTTCCAAAACACATAGGTGTACATTACAGTTTCGGCATATTGCAAAACACATAAAATTATGTGTTTTATAATTATATGTGATTATTTTTTTAAACAGAGTTGGGCAGATTATCAGCATTACAGCAAAGGTAAACAGGGCATTCACTACCAGTATGGAGGTAAGAGATTGTATTATTTAAATTGAAATACTATATTTTATTATATTTAGGCAGGATGAAGCAAGTAAAGAAATGAATTCTTACACATTCCATCACAAATGACTTTTTCTTCATTCATTTCCATACGGAAATATTTCCATAAAGAAAATAGCTTTATTTTCCAAATTTGGCATTATATTAGATATCTGAATATTTGAACTTTTTTTTTTCAAAGTTGAAAGAGTTGACCATAGAAACGGAAGTTAGTCTATAAGTGACTGTGCCAGTCATTCTCAGCCCTATGTCCTATAAAGACTTGTTTGTGCAGTTAAAATTAAGAGGCTACAGAAGTAACCCTCTAATAAAAGATTAAATAAACAAATTGAATTACTGTAATAAATACAAATCAGAGGTGGGATCCTGCCGGTGCGGTTAATAGCTGTTGTTCGGCGCAGAGCTGAAGACGCTGCTGCCGTTCGCGGAGCGGGAGCTTTCCCCGGGCGCTTTCCCCGCCCGCATGGATGCCGCCAATTGCGTTCTTTTGCCCTCTGCGCATGCGGAACGCTTTGCGCATGCGCAGAGGGCAAAAGAACGCAATTGGCATCCATGCAGGCGGGGAAAGCGCCCGGGGAAAGCTCCCGTTCCGCGAACGGCAGCAGCGTCTTCGGTTCTGCGCCAAACAACAGCTATTAACCGCACCGGCAATCACAGGCAGGAACCCACCTCTGATACAAATGTCTAGATATCATGTGAATGTGAATGTCCCGCTAAGCAGTGACAATTCCAGCATGGAATGGTTCAACTTGGCGTGGCCAGCAGGGAGCAGCCAGGTTGGGGTGGCCCCCTTACCACAGTGGCGGCAGCAGCTGGGGGATTTCCTTTTTCACATCCTTGTCACAGCCACCATATTGAGCTCTGGGCCATTCAGAGTTCCGACCAGCAGCGCTGGTGGGCGAGAAGAAGGTGGCAGCCGAGGGCTTTCCATGGGGGACATAAAATCATCATCAGGTGTCTGGATTGGGATGGATCTTAATAGTGCCACATAGTCGCTTGGGGTTATGATGTATACCTGAAAAAGGTAGAGCTTCTTCTTTTCATTAAGATGAAAAAGAATAGTTGTTACTAATGTACTTGTTCACAATTATGTAATTGCCTAGAATTCAATAATGGCTTTGTTATCTGCACATAGGTTGGTGTCAGAGTTACATTACAGGACCCCTTAACTAATGTTCAAAAACTAATTTGTGTGGCTTTCTCTACATACGTTGCAAGGCCAGTAGGAAAAGAGAAGGTAAACATTTCATTGAAAAATTCTAATGTTTCTGTTCTCTAACTTTGTGAACTTGCCAGAAAGCCATTATTATTTACTGTCTCCTTTTTTTGTATTGACAATAAAAGAATGAAAATTTTTACATTTTACTTCTGAGTAATAACTTCATTGTACTTTTCTAAATATTTTCTTGCTCCTTCTATTACTTTCAGCAATTCCTTTTTTGAAATAATGTATTTTTATAATTCACTAATATCAAACATTCATTTTGCTTGCAGATATTATTAGCATTGTTCCTAAGCTGCCATATTTAAATTTTTATTTTTAAAAAAGCAGTCCATTTTTCACATATACCATTGCCAATGATCTTGGTAAGCTAGAATGTTTAGGACAATATACAATTAACAATATGTGCTGTTAGGGTAGCTTTTGCTTAAAGAATGGAAAGGCAATTACATTTTCTTGTCTGCCTGGATATCTCTAAAAATCTGCAGCACTGAAAAATCACCTGGAGCAAATCTGGGGAGGCAATGAATGAATGCAAGGTCTGTTCACATCTTCATAGTTCCATTTATTGCAAGGATATAGTTAGGGGATCACCTGTACACTAAAGCTGATGAGGATCATTTTTTTTTTTCTCAAAAAAGTTTTATTAGTACAAACTTACATAAGTGGTAACAAAATATTAAATCCAAAGTACAAACATTTTTATTTCCCCCCCCCAGACCCACCCCCTTCCCTCCCCACCTCCCCCCCCCGGACTTCCCAGAGATAATACAGGGCATAATAATAAGTTTAAATTGTTAATAAAAAGAAAAAGGAAAAAGGAAAAAAAGAACACTATTTTTTAAAAAACTTCAACTCCAAACTATACAGTACTAATATATCGCATTTGTATACAATAGTAAAGATACAAAAAAGAGAGAGAAAAAAAAGAAAGAGAATAAAAAAAAAGAAAGAAAGAAAGAGAAAACTCTTTAACACTACAAACAAACAAACCTCCTACCTCCTCCCTTCAGTCCTCTATCTTATACAAGGTAAGTGTTACATAAGTAATAACTAAATATAAAATACACAAATCTTAAACTAATATTATTGACATTAGAAATAACCTCTAAGATAAAACTTAACTAAATGTTACATAAGTAATCATCAAATATTAAATTTCATCATGATATTAATAAGATAATATTATTCTAAATTAATTCGCTAACTTCAATAAACAAAAAAAGAAAATAAAAGAAGAATAAACAATAAACAAATCTTCAACAAACTATATATATCTAATATTATCAACATTAAAAATAACCTCAAAATTATATAAAACTTAACTAAATATTGCATAAGTAATCATTAGATAGGGAAAAGATAAAATACAATCATATTAGTTTCTATCCATCCAATATATTTCAACATCACATTATTTTGTATCTTGATAGTTCATCTTTTAATAGTTCAATAAATTCAAATTTGTCAAGTCGTCTCCCGTCTGCTCCCAAACCTCCATCTCCTCTTCCCCAGCTATCTGATTCAGGCACTCCTTTTGGATTTTTGAGTCTATTTCTTTTTGATCCATCGAAGGTGGCTTCCCCTCCTCCTCCTCTTTTATTTTCATACACCCTTCTTCTGGAATCTTGGATATATCAGCCTTTAGAACATTGACATAAAATTCAGTAGCTTTTTTTATCGTGTTGAGCCGGTATCTTTTTCCAGAAAATTTCACTGTTACTCCAACTGGTGCTTCCCATTTATATTGTAAATTTAATCTCTTAAATTCATCAATCAAAAAAGTATAGCTTTTCCTGGCTTTAAGCATTTTAGAGGGGATTTCTTTCCAAATCTTTAGTTCCTGACCATTCACCATAAGATTATTGTTAAACGTTGCTTGTATAATTCTGTTCCGTAGAGCTCTTGTGGTAAAATATATGACAATATCCCTTGGTAGATGCTTTTGTTTGGCGTACCACGAGTTGATTCTGTATGTTTTGTCGATTTGTGTAGCCAATTCCGCTTTAGAAATTCCAGACACCTGATCCAATATGTCAACCATCCTGCCTTTTAAATTTTCATATAATCCTTCTTTCAAACCTCTAATCCTTATAGCAACTTCCATAGATCTGAACTGAGTCATTAAGACCTCTTTTTCAAAATTTGCAATGTCATTTTGGATTTTATCTATGTAATTCACCGAAGTTGCCAAAGCTTGTTTATTTGTTTCAATACGTTCTGCCAAAACTTCAATATTTGTTGCTAAGCCTTTGCAAACCTCTAACACATCAAATCTTAGTTGTTGATTCATATTCTTCAAAGCAGCCTGCATCTTATGGTCTATCTCACTTATTTTCTGGTTAAATTCCAAAGTAAGTTCATGTTTCATAATCTTTAAATTATTTAATAAATTTTCAGGTGTCAAAAGCTGTGGAGGTGTTAGCTCAGTGTTAAGTTGCATTTTAGAAATATATCCAGATGAATAGTCATTTCTTTTAGTCAAAACAGTCTTTCCAAACTTTGAAGCCATTGGTGTTTCAAAAGAGTACAAAAAAGAAAGAAAGCCAGTTGCCTGATTAAAGTTCTTTCCAGTTTAAAAATCAGATAGTCTTTTATTATTGAAAATATTTCTATTATAACTTTAATCCAGAGTTAGGAGACAGAGAAAGAAAAAACCATTTTTCCAAGTTAAAAGTTTCCATAAGAGAGAGAGAAAGAAAAAAAAAAAAGCCTCTGGGGAAACGAAAGTCACTTTCACTTCTCAATCGCCATATTGTTACTCTGTTTCCTTTGTTCCCTTGCCGAAGTGAAAGCTTACCCAGGAGTTGAAAAAAAAAGGAAAAAAAGAGGTTTCAGTACTTGCCCATCTCACGCCTGTTTCTCTCTGTCTGCTTCTATAGTTTAAATGTAGTTATAAATCCCATTTTTGAAGCAGCGGCTGGTCACTCCATCTAGCTCTGCAAAAGGCAGAGGTTTCCGGATCTTCGGAGCTGGAGACAGGCTGCATGGGGAGCTCTCCCTTCGCGCCCTGCAGATGGCTCCTAAGGCGCTGGGGGGGCTCTACCCCTCCTGTCAGGCTCTCATCTCTCCCCTTTGCCCGGGGAAGAGATTTTAAAGCCGCCAGACAGCTGTTCTGGCGGCTTTTAACAAAGATCGGAAAGGCATCCAACGAGGGATGTCTGCGATGAAGCGCTCCAAAACCGGAAGTCCGCTGATGAGGATCATTGAAATCTAAGTACAATAATTGATTAACTATTTAAGGACATTGTAGACTGGGCTGCAAACTGAGTTGTAGAGTTTAAAGATGTAGAATAATCCCTAGGATCTTGCATTTCTAGTTTTTTTTTTCCATAAAAGCTAATCTCACATGATTTTTGTTTACATGTTTAGAATATTGTATAAATCATTAGAAATTGTTTATTAAATGATTACTAGGTTTTAGGTTAGTAAATATTTTAGGTTAGTATTATTTAAGCTTACTACAGGTGTGGCAGAAAGATTTTTTTTACTGTTAATGGGTTCATGATATAATTTTACTATGACTTGCTGATACTGGTTTTTTTTTTTAATATTTAGATTAACCTAAAGCCAGTCAAGCTTCTCACTGTGCAAGATTTCATAGAGCATGCCCTGGCTGCTGAGCGAAGAAAAATTCGACTGGATCATGAACGTGTATTTAATGATCTAATGGATAAATGTGGCATGGATGATGGTCAGTAAAACAAATGTTATGTTCCTCATTTCCAATTCTCTGAAATGGGGAGAAGTTCCAACGTTTCCTTGGCTGCATCATTTGAATGAAAAAGCCCTGGGAACTCACAGCATTGTGTAATGTATCATTTATGAAAAATATAAAATATGAAAAGATATAAAGGCAAGCCACATGCCCTTTTGTGAGGTAATATTCCTGCTTTAGATCTCCAAAAACTAGGAGCAATATAGACAAGCTTGCCATTGGCTTATTGCTTTCTCTAGTAGTTCAGAAAATGTCTGGTAATACCATAACAAATGTTATTAATGAACATGGGTGTCCTACAACTTCTCTTCAGATTATTGGCATTTTTCTTTTTTTAATGCCATCTCCACTTTTTAAAATTCTCACACACGTTTATACCAGGGGTGGGTTCTAACTTACCTCGCCGAGGGTTCGCTTCCTCCTGTGCTGTGTGTCTGCGCGCACACGCATGCGCAATGCCAAAAATTTGCAAAAAAATCCCCAAAAAATCCAAAAACAAGATGGTGGCACATGTGCAGTGCTGGAAACTTGGCTCCTGCGCATGCACAGAAAAAATCAGCAAAAAATCCCAAAAATATTCCCAAAAAAAGATGGCGGCGTCCACGGACCGGCACCGACAGAACCAGCTCCATGACGTCACCAGTGGTTTGCTACAGGTTCTATAGAACCGGCGCAAACCGGGAGGAACCCACCTCTGATTTATATACATCATACCACATGCCTCTTCCCTTTTGAATTTATTATGTAATGGAACAATGCAGCTGCATATTGTTTTGTTTCCATACTGTGACATCAACATGTTTCTGAACTCATAATGCATGCATTGAAACAGAATCAAGGCAAATGAGAGAACCATTCTTTCAACTTATAGAATCACCCCATCCATCCTGCCCCCATACACACTTTGTTTATACAGGCATATCACTAGAAAGCAGCTTATGTATTTTCAGGTCTTCACTTTTAAGAGAATATTATTGAAACAAGCATTGGATCCACCCTAATAAAAATAGGTAAAGTAAGGATGAATTTATCAAATGCTAAGATTGCTTTGCTCAAAATGAGTACAGAGTTCACGAAAAAAGAAGCAAGGCTCAATTATATTGTTGAAATTACTAATTTAACAGGCTGATAAGTAGGTCCAAAATGCAGTAGGTGGATCCAACTACAACTCTGGGATTATAAAACTAATGAAACTGGGGCAGAAGCCAAAGGCTTAATTTAGGTCAAGTGGAATCATGTGACAGATTAGCCTGGCTGGCATTTAAAACTAAATCATACACATTTAGTAGGAATATGTTCCTTCCTGATAATAGAAAGATACCATATTTTCTTTCCTGTTTTCTCTCTAAAATACATTTAAATACCATTATAATTCTAACTAATCAATTTAGTCTCTAAAGATATATCATGACATTTTTAGAGATCAGAATCAATACAGGTAGTCCTTGGGTTATTCAGTGACCATTCAAAGTTGTGACAGCACTGAACATAGGGGACCTACAACCAGCCCTTGCAGTTTCAACCATCACAATATCTCCATAATCACATGAGTGTGATATGGGTGCTCAGTTCCTGGCTGGCAATTATGATGTTACAGTGAGCTGCAATCACATGATTGTGATTTCCAAGTTTCTTTGGTGCGGTTTTTCTGCCTGCACTCCGGAGTACCTGTCCTTGGTACCCACCACAACACCCTCCCATGCTCCGGAATCTCTGCTATCGGCAACCCCCCCTCCTGACCACAGCAATCCCCGCCTGCCCAGAGCTCTCACCCACAGCTCTCACTTGCTAGCTTGATTATCTGGAGATCCTGTCTCTTCCTACTTAATGACCTGTATAGTCTTGGAGTTATCACAGAAGCCTGGACTACAGGATTACTGTTGCTAAGTGATGCGGTCATGTGATGTTGTGCTTTGCAGCAGCATTGTTTAGCAACAGAAATTTCTTCCATAACCCGAGAACTTCCTGTAATAATAGTGCACACGAGAAATGGCTGTTCTAAAAGAATTTGGAAGTGATAGGATTTTTCTAATGCAATACAAATTTTATCGATGTCTATGAAATTCAGAAAAGCTGTGCTAGAATAAAACGTCGTAACTTCAGTTGAAATGTAAGTGTACTTGGAGTGCTTGGCAATTATCCTAACACCAGGGTCATATGTTCTAATCTAGATCATGTTTGCAGTAAAGAGAAAGATGTGGTTTACACCGATTGCACTCATGTGCAGAGCATTGAACTCGTCCTGCCTCCTCATGCCAATCATCAAGGAAACACATTTGGTGGCCAAATTATGGCTTGGATGGAAACAGTGGCTACTATTTCAGCAAGGTGCCTTTTCATAGAACTTTCTTCTGTATTAGATATTATCGGGCACATTTAGTGAGAAATAATGGCTACTAAGGAAAAATAAGAGGAGGGAGGGTCTCACTGAACGGTCATCTTATCACACAGAGAATTCCATCATCCTCCCACAATTGCTGGGTATATGCAGCTCTTTCTTTGTGTGTGAGAGACATGAATTTCTATTAGAATTCCCTTCACACTCCAGTGGGCCAGATTCATTGTCAGGATGCTGGATGTGTCATTCCCATTCATTATTCATGTAGCTCTGATTCGTAACCTGAACTTATGCGCAATAACAACTGCTTTTGCTTCGTTGCCAGATAAATAAATCATTTTATTAAAATTGTAAATCTATCAAAGGTTATAATCACCAAAGAAAGCAACATTTATACATAAACGTATACACCAAATATCTGTAATACATCCAATCGGACAAAACGGGTCATATTTAGCTGGAAAAAAACTAAATAGTTGTAACAAGAAAAATAAGGAGCATAACCTGTAAGGTTAAAATTCTACTGTATTTTATGGAAATACATTAGAAATATTGCTAAATGGTAACCAAAAACTGTCTATTCTGCTTGAGAAATAAATGACCTTGCTGCAAAGCTTTTGTAAAACAACTCACAATTAGATTTGACCTTTGGAAGGTGGCAGAGTTGCTATGGCCACACACTGCCGAGGAATAGAAAGAGGCCATTTAAAAAAAGGCTGTTCACAAAACACAAAGTGAAGTTAAACTCAGAATGGTTTATCTAAAGTTTACGGATGATATCTAGCACAGTTTTATCAAGAGATAGAACTAATACCATCTATTAAAAAAAAGCAGTTTCTCATTTGCCATGTAATTTCCCAACATTAAAATCTGCCCTAGAGGACTGATCAGTTTAGGGACCTGTAAAGAATATTCCTAGTGTACAAATAAAAGACCATTGCCATGATGAGGAATTTTATCCTTTGTTCATTTTTAACTATTGTAATACTAAGCAAAAATGAAATCTGGAAATAATCTTTTAGAATAAGATCTATACGAAAGCACAGAAGTCTTGCTTTAATAAAATTATTTTAATTTTCAATAACAATGTTAAGAACAAAATAGACAACAAGCCTATATATCCTTCACATCTGGTCTGATATTAATCTGCTGGTGCCCTTAACTGTGAGTATTGCAAATTAGATATTTAGCAATTTAAATAGGAGCAAATTATTCCTAATGAAATCCAAAGTAATTTGAATGCATTATAATGATGCTCAGTTAAATTAATTAGAAACAGATAATTGTGCACATTTAACAATTCTGGTACATCATAAAGAGGTAATTGAGTTACGCTAAGGATAAATAATGGCCCAAAACAATGTCATTACTAAACAAAGGTTAAAAATATTGGACTTATACAAACACTGAGTTCTTAGCCAAAATGTTATAGAACATTTATGTATTAAAATAAATCTAAATGGAAGATTTATTTTTACATATAAATGAAAGGATTGGTGATTATTTGTAAAAATACAAACGAAGAGGTGATTGTGTGATCATTGAAGATACAAATGTGAGTCACTGCTTAAGAATTGTTACTGACAAATTCCCTTATTGGTCAACATGTTCCTTTGATTTCACAGAACTTTTCAAGAAGTTTGATTAGTAAAAAAAAAATGAGCAACATAGTTGGTAATGTGCTATAACTACTCTGCTAATACATGCATTGGAAAAAGAAAATCCCAGAGTTGCTGTCCTTTTTCCAGCTGGGCTACTTACATTGGCATGGGAAGTTCCCATATCATTGTTGTTTCCATATTACTTTCTCTTTGTAGGCATTAAAATACATCTTCTACGGCATTGACCATTTTTTAAAATTATTTTTATGTAAATCACTGTAGGCAACAAAAGGGTTTTTTTTCTTCAACATTTCTAAAAGATTCAGTAAATCTTGATAAATGTGGAACAGCTCCAAATAAAACTTCATTAAAATCCCTTTGGATTTATTAGCCAAGCAATATTGACTAATTATGATTTTACATTAAAATTTAAGAAAGAATGAAATGTTGTATCTCTAAAAATATACAGGATTGTTCCCAAATATGAATATTAAAACACAATTCTTAAACTTCACAACTTCTCATTGAATACATTTTTTTAATTTTCTCAGACCTAGTTTAAACTTGAAAATCAGTTTTGTGCAGTATTTATGTAGAAATCTTACAGAGTTGCATTGACATAAATATATATATATATATATATATATATATATATATATATATATATATATATATATATATATATATATATATATATATATATATATATATATATATATATATATATATATATATATATATATATATATATATATATATAATTATTTTGTTTGCTTTCATTCAGCCGCCTGTGTCATGTGCATCCAACTCTGAAATCTGTAGATATGTTTAAATTCCGAGGACCTTCAACTGTCGGTGACCGCCTTATTTTCAATGCTATAGTTAATAATACTTTTCAGAAAAGGTAAAATACTATATCTTTATATTACAAATATTTATCATCTCTTTCTCTTTCTTTCTCTTTCTCTCTCTTTGACGTTGAAGCATTCTGTATAACACAATATATGATATGGATGTATGGATGTGTGTGTGTGTGTGTGTGTGATTTTGCATTTATCACAGTGTGTGTGCATTGTAATTTTGCATTTTTCCAACAGAGTAATTGGTTTTAATTGGTTTTCCTGTACACTGGAGAGGACTGGAGTAGATCAACCTCAGCAATTTTGATTTGTGTTGATATTTATTTATTCATTGGACTTGTATCGCTGTCTTTCTTATATGATGGCTCTAGGTTATGTCTGTCAAACTTGCGGCTCACGGGCCAGATGCGTCATACGCAGGCCACACCCACCCCACCTCCGCAGAGACAAAAAATGTTGTGATACGTCACAATATGTCAAGTGACACGATTGAGTTTGACACCAGTGCTCTAGGTCAGTGGTCCCTAACCCCCGGTCCGCGGCCCGGTACCGGTCCACAGAACAAATGGTACCGGGCCGCCCTGCTACTGCGTCTTCTGTGCAGCGGCGGCAGCGGGTCCTGTGACTTTTGCAAGTCCTGCGAGTCCCGATAATAAGCGCAGGGACGGGACTCCTGCGTCTGCCGACGTGCCCCGGCCCAGCTGATCAGCGTGGGGGCGGGGCTTCTGTGCGTGGCTCATCAGTATTGAAAGTATATTTGAGATTGTTTTGATTTAATAATCAACGCGACGCCGCAAACCCCCCTCCAGTGAGCCGCGGAAAAATTATCAAACGTTGACCGGTCCACGGCAATAAAAAGGTTGGGGACCACTGCTCTAGGTAATTCAGGACAATCCATAAGGAACATAAGTTGCCCCAGAATGATTGCTGGGGGATTCTGGGAGTTGAAGTCCACACACATCTTAAAGTTGCTAAGGTTGAGAAACACTGGACTAGATTTCTCTAAAATCCAATCCAATTCTACAGTTTTATGATTCTGTGATACTTTGCATAGTGCTAAGCCTAAATCCAGTTTCTGTTCTGTATTCTATTATAGTATCAGCAGAATCCAGCACATCACCAAATCTGACTATGATAAGAGAAGCTATAATGCAGAATAATATTTGGAATCAAGTCCTAATGTTTACATTTGATGTGCTGTGCGGTGCTTTAGATAGCAAAAAAAAAAATATTTATCTAGGCACATTATATCACAGATTAGAATATAATATTATACAATGACACTGATTAAATAATCTGTTTTTCATCTTAATAAACATCTAATGGTAGATTGTGTATAAAGCCAGATATATTAAATGTATTCTGCTTAAAAAAAGTAATTATTCCTGCTGTTAAGTAAATGTGCATATTTTGCAAAATTAATTCTGCTTCTAAATATAGAAAGGATTAAAGAGATATGTAAAATATTGAAGCTATGTCACTATTTAACCATGGAGCCAAACATAATGTATTCACATACTATTAAAACATGAAATATTTTACAAAGGAAATAGATTTTATCAAGTACAATTGTAGATTTAAATCTTTTTGGATTATTTTAATTGATATACAGGTAGACCTCGACTTATGACCACAACTGAGCCCAAAATTTCTGTTAAGTGAGATATTTGTTAAGTGAGTTTTGCCCCATTTCATGACCTTCGTTGCCACAGTTGTTAAGTGAATCACTGCAGTTGATAAGTTAGTAACATGGTTGTTAAGTGAATCTGGCTTCCCCATTGACTGCTTATCAGAAGGTCACAAAAGGTGATCACATGACCTTGGGACACCGCAACGGTCATAAGTATGAACCAGTTGGCAACCATCTGGATTTTGATCACATGATCATGGGAGTGCTAAGGTCGTAAGTCTAAAAATGGTCATAAGTCACTTTTTTCAGTATTGTTGTAACTTTGAACAGTCACTAAATGAACTGTTGTAAGTCGAGGACTATTTGTAATTGAAAATGATTCAGTGATTTTTGGGAAGGAAATCAGTAGTTAGAAAGATTTGCAGGAATCGTTATTCATTATACCATATTCTTCTGTCTCTTTTTCTGTTATATATTTTTAAGATAACAAAATCCATTTACATGGAAGTTTTTGGTATTTAAAAGAATAACAGAAAAAGAAAAGAGACAAAGCACAAGGACAGATAATGCAAACATCCATTTACATGAAATATACATCTGCGTATTCAAATAATTAATACTAATGAATTAGAGCAGTGGTTCCCAACCTGTGGTACGTGTACCACTAGAGGTACGCGAGGGCCTTCCAGGTGGTACGCGAACACTTTCGGGGTCATGAACGATTTTTAGTTAGTTATTTTTTACTTCACAAAAATGTTTACTGCCTAACACAACTGTTGCCACATGCCACCCACCTGGTCCCAGCGGCCCGAGAATCCAGTTGCTGGATGCGCGGGGTCAAAAAAGGAACGGTACAATTATGGAAATAAAGTGATATCTGATCGAATTTAGTTTCTCTGGAACCAGGTGGTACGCGGCGACTGTACGGGACCTCCAAGTGGTACTCGATCACAAAAAGGTTGGGAACCATTGAATTAGAGATTTTAAATTCTGTGCAATTTTACTCCAAAGTAGCTTCAGTGAGATTTGTATCATATCATACAACAACTTATTTACTTCTTTATCCAAACAACCCATTACTTGGATCATCAGAAAAAAAAATACTTCACACATCACATTCAATCAGGCCTGCACAACATTCAAACCGCAGGCCACGTGTAGCCTGCCAAGCTGCCCTGTGTGGCCCTTCCATGCCTTTTGAAAACTCAACAAATCCATTTCTGCCAAATCCACTGCCAGAAAGGGTCCACTGCTGCCAATTTTGCAACCCCGAAGGATGCTGCTGGGCACCTCCAAAATCTTCAGGTCCCAGCGAGACTACCAGCTCCATCACTGCGGTCACACTGCTAGTCACCAAACAGCTACTTGGTACATCAGCTATTCCTTTGTAGCCCCCAATTATTTTCAATAGCAATGTGGCTCTTTCCCCTTTACAAATTAATCTGGCTTGTATTAAATCAAGTTTTTTAACCTTGGCTTTGAACCTAACTTGATGTGTTAGGTTATCTAAGCCAATCATTTCTTTGAAATAGGAAATCCAGTGAGACTATCTCTAAAACCTGGCTGTTGAGCTTCTGTTTGAAGAGGTCCCACAAAGGATAGTCTACCACTTCTCTAGAAACAGAGCTATCTCATTTCTCTGAATGAACATTTAACACCAATTCTATTGTAACTGAAACCTGTTCTAACTTCTCCTTTCGTCTGCTTTCTTTGCATTTGAAAAATAATTGTCATATTCTCTTTCATTCTCTTTAAGCTATCTATTTCAACCAGTTGCTACAAGATTATTGCACTCTACTGACTAATAAATCACTGTTGAAGATTTCAACCCATTTTTAAACTAAGTAAATACCTTTTTTTCAGTATTGAGGTTGGAGTTCGGGTTGAAGCATACAATTGTGAGGAATGGGCCAAAGGTCAAGCACGGCATATTAACAGTGCCTTCCTTATTTTCAATGCTATCAATAAACATGGAAGTGTTCTTATTCCCAGAATGAGTTCCATGACCAAGGTGAGGTTTTCTTCAGCTGGAAAGGAAGACAATAGATAATGACTAGATAAAGCAAGATTATTTCTTTACCGATTTTTATAATTGCAACAATAGCAGAAGAAATTAAGATATAATGTAAATAAAGTGATTTCTTGATTTGAATTCTATGTGAGGCATTGACTCCAAAGTGCTTTAGATTAAATTTTACTTGGAAAATCATTTAGGCCAGTGAAAAAGAGCTAATTAATTTTGTTTTATTAATTATAGTGTGGTCTTAAGCTTTTCAGAGTGCTTCATAGTTTATTTACATATTTTCTTCAAATAGTTGTTTTTATCCCCTGCTTTGTTTTATTGTAATGTTTATGTCACACACAATTTGTTACATGACCTGTCAGCTATTCTTAAAATGAAGTATAATTACATTTAATTTAATATTATTTTTTAAAGAAAAGTTCACATATTATAAATAATTCCTTGTTTACCTGCTTTGTTCATTTGAAGGATGGCTTAAGAAGATACCATGGAGCTATTGCACGTAAGAAAATTCGATTATTCAGGTAAAAATAACCCTCAAAGATTACATAAATATTTAATAACTTATTTGTAATGGAATCACTGTTATTTCTCAGTTCATCCAGAAATGACTACTTAATTCATGAAATATCAAACAAATATTCAGTTTGAGGCATATTAGGCTGTATGGAAAATATTCTGAAATGATGGAGCAGAACAGATTCAGGAACATATTCCAGTGTTTGGGGTGTAAGCAGGGGTGAAATTCAGCAGGTTCTGACAGGTTCTGGAGAACTGGTAGCAGAAATTTTGAGTAGTTCGGAGAACTGGCAAATACCACCTCTGGCTGGCCCCAGAGGGGGGGTGGGAATGGAGATTTTGCAGTATCCTTCCCCTGCCACGCCTACCAAGCCACGCCCACAGAACCGGTAGGGAAAAATTTTGAATTTCACCCCTGGTTGTAAGTGAAACGGGACAAAATACCTATTGCGGTTTTGTAATGCTTCCAGTTTTACCAGATAGTCATCTTTATTACTACAAGTGTTCATTAAAATCTGGAAGCCTTATTCTCACCTTGCATGCTGGATTTAATATTCCAATGTATTGGAAGGATAATGCTGAAATTTAGTTATCAGCACAAGGTACATTTTAGCAATCAGTTCTGTATTTTTCATTGATTGTTATTACAGTGATTGCTCATCACATTTGTAAATGTAAACAAAATTAATATTTATAAACAGTAATTTAAAAATACTTGGTTTGGGTAGTTTAAACCTATTTGGAAGTGTAGGATGCACTTTGAAATCCATGTATTTCCTTAATATACTTTTGGCTATCTTACACTTGTGTATATCTCTCTTCAGGAGATATGCTCTCTTAAAGAAAGAAAACAATTTCACACCTGATTTCTGGGACATTAGCAACCAGGTACTATTTATATTATTTGCACATTGATATCCATCAAGTAAATTGGATCATTTAGTGCAGGATGGGCAGTCTTTTTAAAGTTAGGACCAATTTTTAAATTTTTGGCCTCAGCTGCAAGGAATGTGGAAGTGATGTTACAGGAAGTACCAGGGCTAGAAGTCTATGCATTTCTTCCCACATACTGTTTTTGGCATTTTTAAGGGCATGTAAATCTTTTTTGTTAAAAAAAAAAGTGGGTGGCATATTCTTGAGAAGCACGAAAAATGAAGCTGTTTTTAGAAGTCCTAAGCTGGCCAACCCTGATTTAATTTCCCCCCACAAAAAAATATCAAAAATCTAATGCTCAGTACTATGTGTTGGAATATTCTTCTGTCCCACCAAACGTGGTTGACTTATTATCAGAATTGTTTTAAAATTAACAAGTTTTATATAATGCTAATACAGAGAGGATAGCAAGTGTGTTTTATAGCATTGATTTTATGAGTATGTGATGGAAAGAAAAATCTTCCATTAGAGGCATGTAATGCAGAGAAGTCTGTATCAGGATTTTTTTATACATGTTCCTAATGTGTTAATTGTGCAAATTATGGTGGCAATTCTATACTTTTTAAAATTCGCTCTATCGCATTGAATTCAGTCAAATTTGATTCTGAGCATATTCTTTGGGTTCAGATTTAGTCCGTTAACTTACTGCAGGCTTCTTTAGCTTGGCACTGTCATATATCAACAAGATTGCAACTTAAAGAATGTCCTGTCAAATATGTATGTTTAATTTATCAGAGAAACCGATAGAGATTTACAGATAGAGATTTGTATTCCCTTCATCATTTAAAAGATCTCAAGCTCGATCTCTATCTTTCTCAATACTGTAAAGAGGAAAAAAAAACCTGTATTTTCTAACTGGCTTGCAGTTAATTATTGTCTGTTTTAAATTTCAGTCACTCATAATCAAAAGCAATGTTACAGCATTGACTTTCTTGGCAGCAAAGCCTGGATGGGAGATATGTATGACTCTAAATCATGTAGGTACTATCTATGTATTTTCTTACAATAGTCTTAAGAATTGTGTGCATGTCTTAATTGTTTCTTTTTTTAAAAAAATCCTTTTACTTGGAGTAAAGATAACTGAAGACATGGGAATTGACGTACAGATTACATGCATTACAGAAGCAGACAGATCTCTTTTCTCGTCCTTAATCATTCTTTTTTGTTTTCTCCTATTTTTCTTGACAACAAATCACAATCTTTCAATCACAAAAGATTCACTACCTTCCTTCTGACCAATCTCTTACTCTGTAGAGAACTGCAGCACTGTCCATTGAATTACAGAACTGTATCCCTTCCCATCAGATTCACTTACCAAGAATATATTGCAAAACAAAACATGATTGATCATTAGTAACTATTCAACATTCAAAATGTGTCTTTTAAGTACCTATCAGTTAGGAATAATAAAGGCTGAAAAATGATGTGACCAAGAAACATGACATGGTTTTAGCAACTATAGAAAATACTGTCTACAGGCATGGATTTATTTATGTTTACATTAAGACAATGGAGTTGAGATAGAGCTAATGCAAAGTAATTTCTTTGCAGTCCATAAGATATAATTGTTTAGGGGTTGCTGAAGACTTTCACTTTTGTAAAATTAACCTAAAAAAGTTAAAGATAATTAACAAAAACATAATTGTTGATATATTGTACTACAATTCTCATTAGTCCTATTTATATAGTTTGGGGGGAAAGTTTTATTTGCTAAGTATAGGACATAAAATATTTGGTAACAAAATAAAATAAATAACAGTAACATGTTAGTAGAAGATAAACTTAAAGAGAAAACCCCAAATCTGCAGGATACAGTGGCAGAATTTTGATCAGAATTTTCAGAATAATTTCCCCCAATTTAATGCCCTTGATATGTGTTAAGGTTACAAATACTAGCCTTCTTGGCTAGTGCATATTGAAATCTCAACATATTGCATGTGTGAAGGGTCAAGTTGAGGTGAGTAGTTCTAATGTATTCATTACAGAGATTCATATATAAGAATAAAATTAAATAAGGGTCTTCCAGAAGTTCACTGTGATTACTAAACATAACAAACGAATAAGTAGATAACATGAATTATATTTAGTTTAAGGAAGAAAATTATTTTTTGCTCATTAAATGAGTACTCGGAATCTGTAAATTACATATTAAGATGCTTTTTCAGTATTTCTGTGATACCTATTAAAGTAATAAAATAAGTTAGTGCTATTACTTGCCTATTAGATCATATCCTGATTTGGCTTATAAAACCTCATTCTACTAATGATCCCTGAGATTATTAATTCTTCTTTAAGCACTTGAAGCTTCCCACCACATTAAAAGACAAACAATTGTAAACCAAAGTTCTGCATTCTGTATTTAGACAAGTTTGTGATAAAGTCACTGCAATGTCAGGAATTCCTAAAGGATGCTGATTTTATGTTTGGATTTAAACCCAGACTTGGCACGGAGATAGTTTTGGCTGCTCTAACAGAAGCGGTATGGCCCTGTTAGTATTCATTCATCTCTCAGTGGCTTTTCATGCTATAATCCTTTTGGAGTGCTTGAATGAGCTCAGAGTTGCAAAGGAGGGGCATGTTTTTAGGTGCTACTGCGAGACATCTGCTTAGCCCCCTAGGAATTTTCACAAGAGGGAGAAAGATTCTGTCTTGGCTCTCCTGTGATTTGATACCTATATGAAGTTGTTGGAAAAGATCATTACTATTTGTATATGCTGAAGCAATATTTCTCCTTTCCTGTTAAGCTCCCATTAGCAATAGCACTTAGACTTATACACCACTTCACAGTGCTTTACAGCCCTCTCTAAATGGTTTACAGAGTCAGCATATTGCCCCCAACAGTGTGGGTCCTCATTTTACTGACCTCAGAAGGCTGGGTCAACCTTGAGACTGGTGAGATTCGAACTGCCAAATTGCAGGCAGTCAGCAGAAGTAGCCTGCAGTACTGCATTCTAACCACTGCACCACCACGGCTCTTAGGGTGTTTAAAGAGCTTGGCCTGTGTCTTCAGACCTGATGGGAATAGATGGGGGAGAAGAGGGTGAAGCCGAATTCAGATAAGACAGAACTGTTGTTGATTCCAGAGTCTAGTCTCCAAGACAGTTTCTGAAGCATTACATCTTTAAGATCTATGGACGTCAACTGCAGAATTCCCCAGCCAGTGTGCTATTGTTATTAAAAACTAAATGTACAGGAACATCTTAAAAAACATATCCACCTTAAACTTGCATTCTAATATGCCAATATATGATATAGCTTGAAATCATCTTTTGACAAAACCTTTTCAATTTTTTTGTTTCTCCCCCATATAAAAGAACGTATTGGTGATAGATTTGTATTCCTATTCATAAGTGGGAATATAAAGCAAGTCTTCAGCAGACTATTTTAAAGGTTAGTCTGATCATAGGGGGCAGGTTACTCCCAATAGAAATCTTCATATTTTCATCTCCATATCTACACATGCTGCTATTCCTTCTATTGTTAACTATTCTTTTATCACGGTAAAACCGCTACTTCACACTGAATGCTATTCTTCTATTTATTTATTTGTTCTCTATGCACAATTCCTAATCTATACATCTGGTTCTGACCTAAATTTATTTTATAGAAACTGAATTATTGGTCACAATGTTATATTTTATTGTTGTATGATACTTGACTTAACTCCTTTTCAGGGAATGGTGCGTACTTATTTGGAGATTGCTTTTAAAAACTAAATAATTTTGTAACCTTAGTTTGTCTGATTGCATAATTCAGCATTAAAATACATTTTTCCCTAGACAAAAATGTACTCGCTGGAGGAGGAAAATGCTCTGTCAATCAAGGTTGAAATGCAAATACAGATACCTTCGAAACTGGCATTCTTCCTTTTATCTAACTTCTCACTCCATAAGCATTGGACTAAATACTACTCGTAAGCATAATTTTATATCTTTCATTTATTTATTTATTATTTATTTATTAGTGACATTTATATACCGCCTCACAGTGCAAGCACTCTCTAAGCGGTTTACACCAGTAAGCAATGTATATTTATATTGCCCCCAACAATCTGGGTCCTCATTTAACCTACCTCGGAAGGATGGAAGGCTGAGTCAACCTTGAGCCGGTGAGATTTGAACCGCTGACCTGCGGATTACAGTCAGCTGAAGTGGCTTGCAGTACCCCACTCTAACCGCTGCGCCACCTCGGCTCTTAAGAATTTAGTATCAATTCTTACAGCCTTAATTTTTTTTAAAAAAGCTGGCATTTTGACAAATCTTCGATAATGTGGACTAGTTTATTGAGAATAGAAATAAAGAAGATTGTGATATGTGAAATCATAGCAATATTTTAATTTGAAATATACAGCAATCTAAGTCTAAACATTTTATGATGAAGGAAATACTGTAGATATACCTAAAAAAGACAAAAGATCTTTCAGGGAAGACAGTTTTAGCCAATGTAGAGACATATTAGGCTGTAATCCCCCATGGGGCATGTGAGCAGCAAATGCCTGCAGAAAGAAAATTCAGAAAAGCTAAAAGGAGCTTGGATTCACAAACAAGCCAGAAGGAACAGGAAGTGAAGTGAAAAGAAAAGACAGGACCCACTGCTTGAAAAAAAATGATCACACAGTATAAGGTAGTGGAGAAAGGGCTGAGGCGTTCCCCTCCTATTTTGCCTCAGCCTTGTTTCCAATAGGGGAACTGCATTCAAATGGATTAAGTGGCAATCCAAGGCAAGTAAAGGGATAGGAAACATCTGGCCACCGTGAATTAATTTAAGTCTCCAGATCCAGATCGACTAGATCTCAGGGTTTTGAGAGATCTCTCCAAGGCATTTATTGTATTTTATTAATTTACACTCAGGGTCCAAAGTATTCTTTGCAGCACACAGAAAAAACAAAGTACATCATCATCATCTAAAACCTCAGGAAGAAATCAAGTTCCTTAACCAGCCTAGTAGCTAGGCCCAGTAATAGTAAAATAAATAAATAAAATAAACAAAATAAGGCAAAAAAGAACAACCCTTTAAAGCAGAACTGGTTTGTCAGTTTAATAAGATTGGATTTGCAAAAAAAATATCTTTAGTTTTTCATCTTTATTTAAAAACAAAAAAAAGGCTTCAACAGATGTAACCTGAAATAGAACTGATTTCCACAAATTGAGATCTAAAGGTTACATAATGTCTGTTAATTACTTTTCAGTGATATCCAAAGCTCTAAACTCCATTTCTGTATGTCTTATATGCTTATAGAAATTGTAGAGTCATGGAGTGTGTGACTGAAGAGGACAAAATATACCACATTACATCCTCGGCATCAGCTAATGGAAATAAACCCAGAGATTTTTTAATTCTTGTGTCTCAAAGGGAACCTTCTAGAACAGAGTAAGTATCAAATTTGGAAAAAAAAAATTAGTGTGTTTATGTATATATATATATATATATATATATATATATATATATATATATATATATATATATATATATATATATATATATATATATATATATATATATATATATATATATATATATATATATAATATATATATATATATAATATATATATATATATATAATATATATATATATATATATAATATATATATATATACATACATACATATATTCATATTCTATGGTAATTCTCGGTGTTTATGTGCATTGCAAACAGCCTTGTTTATATATATATAGAATGCCTTAGTGTTTCTTAGATTCTTGGTCCCAACTTTTGGAATTCTGATGAGCCCAGGGCTACTATCCCAGCAAACCAGTCTTTTGGCTATAACTGCATCAGCAGTGGGTTGCTCCAAGTTTGGACCGGTTCTTAGAACCGATAGCACCGGCGGTGGGAGGCTCTGCCCACCCGCCAGGGACACTTCTGCGCATGTGCAGAAGCGTCGCGCGCGCACACACAAGTGGCAAAATAATTTACAACCCACCACTGAACTGCATACTTAATTCTTCATTTAATAATGCATTATGGAAGCATTCAGTGCTGCCACTTTTCAAGATGCAGTCCTGAGCAGCAGTAGGGAAACATATAGAAATGGAGAGAGAAAAAGAAGGTAATAGTAGAGAGGCCCCTCTTTAATCTTTGCCAACAATCTATGCTCATTACAACTTGCATTTGTCCACTAAATGTGCAGCTTCATAAGCAAAGATATTTATCTTGCCTTATGACTAAAATTACAGCCTTAAATTAGCTGTTCCCTACATGTTATAAACTGACTTTTTTTTCCTTTAATGATCATAACGCTACATTTATTCAATTTAGAGATCCTTACATAATAGCAGTGAAGTCAATTGCTGTAACAGCTACTCTGCCTGCTCATCAGAACTACCACCAAAATGAAATCCAGTGTGCTGGATTCCTGATCCATACTCATGAGGATTCCTCTTTGGTAAGTGGTTTGAAGTTACATGCCACCTTTTTGTAAATTTTGGTTTCTTCCTTTTTTCTCTCTCATTGAGATAGAAAAGTAATTTAATTCAAGACAACAGCATGTTGTAATCATATCTAGCTGTGATTCTGTTTTTCACCTAAAGAAATTATTCTAATGGAGGGGGGGAAATGCTGAACAGACATTTTCAATTCCTATTTCTCACCAGTATTGGGTTTTTTTTTAAATTTCCATACACACTCTTGGTGATTATGTTGGAAATATTCATCAAGTCCACTATGAACTAGACTCGATTCTTGAAGTATCTGACACACAATCATGTTTTTTTAAATCATCTCCATGATTTTATATTTTATATTTTATTCTATTTTCTATAGAAGTCCATTCAAAATGACAAATTCCTTATTTCCTTATTCCTGATCCTTTCCTCACCTTTAGAACTGTTACATAAACACCTGAGATACAAGTTACAAAAGAAAGGGGATGATACAACTTGAAAAACATTTTAAATGAAAAGAAGCTTAATAGCTTCCCAAGTAGCATCTGTGTAAATAAGTTGTTTTTTGGGGTGCAGAAATATTTAAATGTCCTTTCATTCACTCCTCTCATCACAAAATCTTTTGAGATTAGGTGGGCTGAACTCTCTATTTGATCATCAGTGAACTTTCATATGTAAGCATAAAGCATAAATTTGGCCTTCCAATGAACACGTGTTCTAAAAATGGAGCCCTTAGGAAGTGATTGAAACGAATATGCCTGTTGTGTTTAGAAAGAAGCCACGCACCCATATGAAGTTTAGAATCTTCCATATTTAGTGCAATGTGATGTTAGTGCTGGTTATAGCATGGATTAAATGACAATGACTGTCTGTATATTTTAAAGGTTTCTGTCTTCATCCATGGTGTACATAATATCATGCCTTACTTTGCTGGAAATCTTGCTTGTCTGTGGGAATCAACAGAAGATATAGCATCTATGTGCATCCAGTTCTTAGAATCAGAGAGCAGCAAAATGAGCTACATTTAATGCACCAACAAAATACTGAAAATGATAAAAATCACTGAAAACTTTATGAACTTTCAATCTAACAAATAAATTGCCATTTACTTATTTGAAATCATCACCATGACAACTGCAGTATCATCCAAGGCTAACTGAATGACCATCTAACTATTTTCTAAATTTTACAAAAATCCTTGTAAATGCAATCTATAATATTATTACATTTTAAATGTTTTAGATGCAAATGTTTATTTTAAAATGAACTTAAATCTGCTATTTATTATAATGTGTGTATTAGGAGTCTGGACCATAAGTACGTTTCACAATTTTGCAACTGTATTTCTATGCAAGTCACTTTGGCACAAGGTCTGTATAATAAAATCAGGTGACTTAAAATATGTTAGCTTTAATAAAAATGACTGCTAATTATAATTTTATATTATAATATCAATATGATAAAGTTTATACAACATTCTGTTAAATTCTAGCCATCATTTATTTAGAAATTGCATTTTTTACAAGCAAATATTCGCTTAATGACATCACTGAGCGACCAAAATTCCAATTCCAATTGTGGTCTAATTTGGGTATTACCTGTACTGAGCAAAAGCTGAGTGATTATGTAATATTTGGAAAGATTTCCTTCCAGTTCAAACCTAATGGGCCAATAGGAGAACTAACCAAATTTGCAGATGATACCAAGCTGGCGGGAGTAGCAAACACCCCAGAGGACAGACTCAAAATTCAGAGGGACCTTGACAGACTCGAACACTGGGCCCAAACCAGTAACATGAAATTTAACACGGAGAAAAGTAAAATTCTACACCTAGGTAAGAAGAATCAAAAATACACATACAAACTGGGTGAAACCACACTTAATAGCAGCGATTGCGAGAGGGATCTTGGAGTCTTGGTAGACAGCCAACTAAATATGAGCCAGCAGTGTGCAGCAGCAGCCAAAAAGGCCAACGCAGTCCTGAGCTGCATAAATAGAGGGATACAATCAAGGACCAGAGAGGTACTAGTACCATTCTATAAAGCCTTGGTCAGACCACACTTAGAGTACTGCATCCAGTTTTGGTCACCACACCAAAAGACATTGAAACTCTAGAGAAAGTGCAGAAGAGAGCAACCAGGATGATAAAGGGTCTGGAAAATAAAACATACAAACAGCAGTTACAGGAACTGAGCTTGGCCAGTCTGGCGAAGAGGACCAGGGGTGACATGATAGCAGTGTTCCAATACTTGAGGGGATGCCACAGAGAGGAGCGGGTCAGGCTGTTCTCTATGGCACCAGAAAGCCAAACAAGGAATAACGGATGGAAGCTGACCAAGGAGAGATTCAACCTGGAAGTGAGGAGAAACTTTCTGACAGTGAGAGCAATCAACCAGTGGAACAGCTTGCCAGCAGAGGTTGTGAGAGCCCCAACACTTGCGACCTTCAAGGGGAGACTGGACTGCCATCTGTCTCAAATGGTGTAGGAACTCCTGCTTGAGCAGGGGGTTGGACTAGATGACCTACAAGGTCCCTTCCAACTCTAATAATAAATCTAAATCAAACGATTTCTAGCATGTCCTATTGAAAGGCTTTTCATTCATTTCCAGGCTGTTTCCATTTAGGCTAGATTTTATCACTAAATCAATACTTAGAAAATAATGTGTACTTTTGGGATCTCAAAAATCTTATGGTTTTTATTTTAAGTCATATGTTGAGAAGTATTATAGAGAATAAGTATGGTCAAAAGTTAACAATCTTGGCTACTTTTAGTTTTCCTTTTTGTGGTCCAGGGTTTTCTAGAACTTCTTGATAATCCGCACTCATTCCTTTCATCCACCGACCAACAGTTATTGCTCGATCTGTGTTTTTTTTTGGGGGGGGGGGGAGAAAAAATGTATGAGAAATCAACTGTCTTTTATTCCAGGATATAATACAGTAATTTGTACAAGTATCTGTTGCAATAGAGATTACATATTTTTTTTTATTTTTATCCACTCTAAAGTTAGATCAAATTATAAGTCTTCTAAGAATTCAAGTTGATTAAAAATATCAGTTAGTATTGACACTTTCTAACATTTCCAGCCTCTACACACAATTGATAAACCAAAAACTACAATGATATTTATTTTATTCCAATTTTATTCTTTCTACTCAAAAATAAATCTTATGTAGATGACTGCTCCAAGAATTTGTAACAAGAATTCCACAGTGTGTGGTTAATAAGTTTCATGATACTACCGGTATTACTATCAACATTATATTTCACTTCTGAAATTCTTCAGTGCCAAAAAAATATATACAGGTAGTCCTAGACTTAATGACCACAGTTAAGCCCAAAATTTCTGTTGCTAAGTTAAGTGAAATTTGCCCGATTTTATGACCTTTCTTGCCACAATTGAGTCTGTAGTTGTAAAGTTAGTAACATGATTGTTAAGTGAATCTGGCTTCCCCATTGACTGTCAGAAGATTGCAAAAGGTAATCATATGACCCCAGGACACTGCAACTGTCAAATTCTGATCATGTGACCATGAGACTGATGCAACGGTCATAAGTGTGAAAAACAGTCATGTCACATTTCTCATTGGCGTTGTAACTTTGAATGGTCACTAAATGAATTGTTGTAAGTTGAGGGCTACCTGTATATATATAGAGAGAGAGAGAGAATTGTGAGTGTTGTTCTCAAGCTGTAACAGCTGATATGTCTTGGAACATATTTAAATAGCTATCCAATGACCTGTTAAAAATTGGATAATATTGGATAACACATTAAACTTATCAATACAATCTGAAAAAAGAATCGTTCAGTGAGTTTTGTAATTATCTAGCCAGAGTTCATTACAGAAAGCTCTCTACGTATAACTCTGCCTTCTTAATAAACAGAAATTTTAAGCTTCTCACCTGAGTTTTGATTTTCTGGACAGTCTCTTTTAAAGTGCTCCACAGATCCGCAAATCCGACAAGACCCTCCTATGAAAGCATAAATATAAATAATTTAATTTAATGCAATATGTATGAATTGCACTCTGCCATGTGTATTAATTGTACCTTTATTTTTTTAATGAAGCATAAATGCAATGGGGGGAAATTGTTTTTTTTTAAAAAAATGTATCTGCCAATGAAAATTACAATACATTCTACTTTAAGACAAAAAGTTGCTAGCCTTTAAATTAACATAAGACATAATTATTTATAATTAGTAGCGGACTATAACAGTTGTAGGAAACACTTTCTGTAGATTAGAATCTATCATGTAGAGACGAGAAAAGGAAAGTAGTTCAGATAGACAGTAAAATCTGTGGCAATTCTATACCTAACAAGGGCTGGATAAAGAAGACACATTATGTTTGAATAGCAGGTGTAATTCTGTGAAGCTTCCAAGATTGTGAAGACCCATTTCTTTTTATCTACTTATTTTGATATCCTCTCTCCATGATGTGTCCCCCACCATCTCAGACACACAAAGTAAAGAAAAACAAGTGAATTTTTAAGATGTGCCTTACTGTATCTTTAACCCAGCCCATTCTTTCCCATTGCTTAGCTATTTTAACAATTATAACTACTACAGCTCCACCTACTTCTTCCTCTAGGTGGGCATCTGCAGCCGCTTAAATATAAAAGAGAAGGGAAAGGATACAAAAGAGGTACTTGGCGAAAACCCCTTCCTGATAGGTGTTCACTTTGACTAAGGAAGTTAAATTTACTAAGATTTCTTTTCTTGAAAAGACTGATTAAAGATTTCTTTCTGCTTTTTTCCCCCCAAATTAAATTCTTCCCTGAAATTGAAATTAATCAGAATTTTACCCAGTTTTTTTTCCTGAAATTTGAAAAGACTTTTTCTTATTTATTTCTTTGCTTCTTTTAATTCTTGGTTTTTATGTTCTTTGTAAATCTTTTAATAAAATTTTAAGAAAGGAAATGCAAATCAAAATGTTCACTATATTTGTCCCATTTAAATTCTGAAAAATTCCTGACATTCTAAAGATATATGTTAAACAATCCCAGAATTGTTTTGTCAATTACTGTTCTAACACCCATTCTAAAATTTCCATCCCTGGAAAATCTATGTAATATAAATAGAATGTACTACTGAAAGTTCACTAAAATTATTCAGCTTTTATTGTCTTTACTAAGTAACTTGTCAAACATGTCCGGCACGTATTATTTAAATATATGGTAAAAGATGCACTAAGTAAGCACAATAAGATAATATACAGATGTGAACCTCTTAACTCTCCAGCTATATTAAGATAATTTCAAAACTTTTCCTGTTGCTGCAGATTAGAAGATTTTAATCTGAAAAGGTAAATAAAACCTACATATATGTTCGAATCTTTAAAGAGAATACTATGGGTGGTTGTTGCTTTTTGGAATAGAACTAACATGGCAAAGATGATTGGATGTTGCTGCTGTGTAAAATAACGGTGTAAAGTATTTTCTTACAGAATTTTTCAAGAGAGAATTTGCAGAATTTATCAAAAGAGGAGATATACACAGCTCAAGCTGTCAAGATAAGAAAAATATTCTGAAGCATGTCAATAATCCATTTTTTTAAAAAAATAATTGGATTTAAAAAGGGGGGGCTTACCTTCAGCATAAAGCCCTTTAGGATTATCAGGACATGACCTTGAGAGATGGCCCATTTCCCCACAAATAAAGCATTTTGCATATGGAAATTCCCCTGAAAGAAATTCATATAGTTTGTGTCATGAAAGAAATACACCAAGATTTTGTAAATCATAATCCTAACATGGAATATTTAAATCAAAATTACCCTCATAATTGGTGATATTTATAATGCTGAGAACCATAATTATTACACATACCAAGGGCTGGATCTATTTTTGCTTTGCATTTGTTAATTTCATGTTCAGTAGAGCCACATCGGTAACAAATTCCGGTTCCCATGTCTTGGCTTTCAAGGACAGCTGGACAATCTGCAACCCCATGGCCTGGTTTTCGACAGTGGAAGCATACCTTTGACAATACAAGGAGAATTACCACGTGAATTCATTATGGACTTAAAGCAATATCTTTTTACACTAACCACTTTTCAACCTAAACTTACCATGGCGTATTACAAGTGGAAGCCAAACACACACATAATAAGATACCCTCCAAATAGAAATGTTTCAGAGAAAAGATTTTTTTTTCAGAAGACTTCCTCTTCACAGCACTATCTGAATCCATTACTATTCACTTCCACACTAATTACATTTGCATTTTATAAAAAAAATTCTTCTTGTAATTTAACCCTTACTCTGAAGTTAAGATTTTTTTGAAGTGAAAAGCTACTCATCTCACTCTATCATATAATTAACAACTGTTTTTATTCAACAAAGTTTTGCAAGAAAAACATCCTACAACCACATATATTTGAATAAGCTGTTAAAAGTTCCAGAACACTAATCCTGCATTAACACTAACGGCAAAATTATACATACTAATGAGAACAAAAAATTACATTGATTACATATTATTTAAATGTCATTAAAATTAAATTTTATTTATTTATTTATTTAGATAGATCTGTATGCCGCCCAACTCCCAGGGGACTCTGGGCAGCTAAATATATTTAATGTGATTAGTTTATTTAAATGTTTTGTCCTTCCATTAAAAATTACAATCTGGTAAATAGCTTGTGGAAGTCTTTAGAGTTGCACCTAATATTTTAACAAATTTCATGCACTAATATACACGTATCTCTGGTTTAACTAATTTTTGTATAGGAACTTTCTTATGACCATCTGCTACTGTGAGTTTCTTAAAGAACATAGAAACTGCATATTAAACAATAGCGAGTAAACCAGTGGATCACTTGAACAAATCAAGTTCTCACTTAAGGCACAAATGACCAGGCTCAAATTAACCTACTTTGTACACATTATGCAAAAATTCCGCTCTCTGGAAAAGGCTCTAATGCTGAGAAAAGTGGAAGAAGGAGAAATGATTATAGGTCCAAGTTAGGTAAGGACCATCATGGAGAAAATCTATATATGGTCACCAAGAGTCCACACCAACTTGACGGCATGCAATCAATAATCAATATGAACAAATTTGTTTCTTTCCAGTACTCCATCTTCTTGCACTCTGTCTGGCCCTGATGTATCCTCACAAAGATGAAACAACAAATAAAAGTGAGACTGGTTAAGCAAAGTTACTGTCAGGCTATGGCAATTTATTTTTATCAGTCAGAAAATACTTCGCTAGATAGAGTGGGACACAATTGTTCATGCTTGAAATAGACTGAATTTATCATTTTGTTCTTTTACAAATAAAAGAATCCTTTCAACTCAGCCTATCTGGTAGAAAATGTAAAATCATCTTAGAGATTAAATGCCAAAACCTTTAACAATTTTATGTGCCAATTGTTTAGAGTAGGTTATTTTTTAAGAAACAGCACACAATATTCTTGAAAAATATCCAACTGGGGAAAAAACAGTAAATCACTTATTTTTATTCAATCTCCCTTGGCTGCAGTCCGTATTTGCACTTTAAGAAAAGAAAGTATTAAACAGTGGAAAAAAGAAAAACAAGAGAATATCTTACCATTATATTCTTCTTAATTTCCTGGCGCTTCACTCTCCTCTGTTCTCGCCGCTTGTCCTTTTTCAAAGCTGTTGCTATTTCTTCCTCTGCCTGATGACTATCAATCAATTGGCCATTGTGCAACATCTGTGAGTTCTGTTTTAAGTATTCCATAAAGCCATTGACATCTTCATTCAGGTAGTCTTTTTTCTTCTTGTTTTTCTTTTTCACTTGGTTGTTCTTTAAAGAAAATCTATCTGAAGAGCTCTGCCTTTTGTTTGTTTCTACGGTTCCAGCAGCCCCATTTTTCAGATCATCCCATGGTGTTGCATCTAGGGCTTTCTTGTTATGTGTGACCCTTGATCGAGCCCATCTTGTCATGGCTTCATCCAAATCTTCCTACAAAATCCACATGTTTACTGCCATTGATAAATTCAATGTAATTATAATAGACATAGGTGCATAAAAATATCAGATTATGAAAATCATGATTTACTGTATTTCTTCCTTCAAAAACACTAGCAAAAGGCAGGCTATTCTATAATGCTTCTTGATTATCTGTTTTTAATTTACAGAGGAATTTTGACATAGCATCTCAACATTTAATCAATGAGGTGACAGTCGTCTGATTACTGTATGAAGAAAGTGGAAGTAATTGTGAGGCAATAGCAGGAAGACTTCTAACACTTAATTATAGAAGCACTAAGACATCACAAATTTTACTGTACATTTCATTCCAAAAGTAACAAAAATGTAGCAGATGCTTTGTAGAGCATGATGGGGAACCAGAGCTTTCTAAATGGCATAGGCTGCTAGGCTCCAGGCCTGCTGTTATGGAAAACGATGGAAAAATCCTTTGGTGTATGTGAGCAACTCTTTACATATATTACAGTAGGTATGTGGACGTTTTGTTCCACCAAGAAATACTTTGTGCTTTTTAAACACAAAGGCCATATGTAGTATAACAGGCTGAAGAAAGGGCTCACAGTCACAGTTTGGAACCAATTATGTCTCTGATAATAAAAACTATCAAGGTGCTCACCCCCAAAGGAGCCACTGAAGATCAGAGCCTTCTGTTCCTCTTCTCAGATGAGCAGCCTGCCTGACGAAACACAAACGACAAACCTTGTGAGATTTGTGGGTCTTTAAGATAATAGCCCTTAGGATAAAATAAGATTTAGTAGTAGAACTACAGGTAGCAGCAACAAATACTGGGGCAGTGAGTATACAATCAATAACACAGCAAAATACAGTGAATATAATTAACACAGTAAGAAATTACCCTTTGTTAGATAATGTCACTTAAGTTGAGTGTCCTAATGTCTGAGGCACAATCGCTCCCTATCTACTGGTCAGTGATTAAGTGGCAGCCAATGTATGGGCTCAAAACTTGTGTTAGAGCTCTCAGGTAGAAGACACAATAAGTCAGAGAAAAGTGTTTCATGGTTAAATGGCTACTGACTTCCTCCTGAGCACTTCCTCTGCAGACTTGGCGAGATGTTTATGGGGCCCATTTATCTAGCCAGAGGTGATAAATCAGGAAACTGCAACTGGATCAGGAATGCAATCACTCCTGAACTCTACCATTGGTTTAGGACTGTTGCCTCTTATGGCAGCAGGAATGCAGTCCACAGCCCAGGATGTAGCAGTTCTCTCTAGGAACAACACTCTCTCTCCTAAGGTGTCCACGGCCTTAACAGTGTGACCCTCTGCTTACCTACTCCATGTGAGTCCTTTTTTCCGTCAATAGGCCTTTTTCCTCCAGTTCCTTCCCTCCCCCGCCTCTTCCTGTTCTCAGTTCAAGGGGCTGTTCCAGTCAATCAGGAAGTGCTGGCTGACTGGCCTATCAGAGATCAGCTTTTTCCTGCCAATTACCAAAGTTTTTATCTGTATGGAAGTATCTGAACAGCTCATGGAAAGATACACCGCCAGCAGCTGTAATTCTGTGTGTGAATTTGTAAGATGAAAAAGCTCCTGATAGTTACTTTTTTAAATGGATAAACAGATGATGCCTTCTTTTGATTTAGCGCAATCCAGCAAGATAGGCAGCCCTCAATTATAGTTACAAGACCTGCTCTGGCTTTTTTTCTTCTTGGTAATGTCCTCTGCCATTAGTTTCTTCCCAAAAGTTTTTCTGCTCTGTCGGGAGAACAAGGGTGACCAGGAACTGAGGCGAGATAGGATTTGGTGAACTCAAAAGCCTTTATTAGCTTAACAAGCTAACTCCATACCAGCAACTCCATACCGGCAACAATGCTTCTCCTTCTGACAGCTCTTTATATAGCAGCTGTCAGACGCTTCAGCCAATGGCAGAGCTATAATCTCCCGCCGAAGGAAACTTTAAGTCTAACCCAGGGGTCTGCAACCTGTGGCTCTTTCATCCCTCTGCTGCGGCTCCCTGTCGCTCAAAATATGCATCACAACTGCCAATGTGCAATACCTGCTGGCACGCGATTTATTGAGGTTTTCGACCCATCTTTTTTTTTTTCGGAGTTCAAAATGTTTTTGTTGCATGCAGAAATAAAAAATTGTTTTCTCTGTAGCAGTTCATTGATTTCATAAATGCAACACATTTTTTTTATACATCGCATAAAGGTAAAAATAATAATATATGCAGTGCTATCTTCATTTTAGATGTCAAAAGGGTTTTGTGGCTCCCGGTGTTTTCTTTTCTGTGGGAGACGGGTCCAAATGGCTCTTTGAGTGTTTAAGGTTGCCGACCCCTGGTCTAACCAATAGGGGGAAACGTCCTTGTCACCGCGGCGAGCGTCAGAGGACGCAACATTTTCCTCATGGGAACAGATAATGTAAAAAGTTTCATTAATGGTTCTTCAAGTATTAAAAAACCAGACTCCATACCAAAGAATGATTAATCCTAAAGCCCAGTCCACAAACTGGTCAGACTAGAACTTCTGAGTAAAGGAATACCCTTAACCACATACACTCTTTTTTTGCCAGAGATGGTATTTCTACTTAATGATGGCTGCTCCATATTTAACCATATCTACCAAACTAAGATGGAAAGCAAGTAGTTAACTGGTAAATTATATACAACCAGGCAGAGAGAACTGTTGCTTGTGTACTTCTTTTGCAGAATGGCACATGTCCAATTTTGCAACTGTATCACCAAGTGACAAAGGAAGTACAGGCTCACTCATTATAAACATCTGAAAATTCCTCTGAAAATAGTTAAAACCTTGTAGACGAGAGTTGAGCAGTTTGTTGCCTTACAAATGTTGGACTTCAACTCCCATCATTCTATATTATTAACCATATACCCTAAGTAGGACTGAAGGGCTTTGACATGCATGACACCTGGAGATCCACATACTGTCCTCAGCAAAAGCACACACACAGCTTTTTTGAAAGAAAAGTTGCAGTTGGCAGTTCAGTGAATAGAGGGAGCTCCAAAAAAGCTGCACAAAAAAAACCCCCAACCAAAACGCATTGAAATTGAATTAAAACTAAAGAAATAAAATGCAGTCAATATATTAGCTACCATCACAAACAGCACTGCAACACTTTAAAAAGAAAACTTATAGGTGCAAATCTTCATGAAGGACAGGGTTGTGAACTCAGTTCTGGCACCAGCAACGTTTTTGAGGTGAGAAATGACATGCCTTCCTGAAACCACTGGTGTTCTCCAGATGTGGTCTATGAAAAATTCTCCAAACTTCCAGTCGCTACCGGAATTCTGGATGGGACTTCTGGGTGTCCGAACACATCTGGTGATCAGGTTGGAAAGACTAACACGTGGTCAGAGGCTACTGGCTCTTGTCCCGGGGACCTAGATTTCACAGCGAAGATTTTCACAGCCTACCTAAAGATACCGATGAAATGAGCGGCTCAGAGCCCAAACTTTTCGGGGAAGCCGATGAGCGCCAGCGGAGCTTCCTAAAACTCGTTCGCAGCAGTTCCCAGAATTTAGGCTGATCCAGATTATAGGAGCAACTCCACCTTATCTTCCGCCCAGCGTATCTGACTGTCCGGAAGGTCTTTTCCGCACCACGCAGTTGCGCACCGAGAACAGAAAGTGCGGAGACCTATGCGACAAAACGCCTCCAGAACATTCGAAAACTACAGCCTGTAAAGGAAAGAGCGGCCGGGGAAAAAAAGTCCACATTTGGGCCCCGCTCTTCCGGGAGGTGAATGAGGCAGCATTTTTATGACGTTGCCAAGCAAGGGCGGAGTCAAAGGGGCTTAAGGCGTGGTTAATGCGTAAAGATTAATATCTTCTAAGGATGGTGAAGCAGGGATCCTGTTTTCTAGATCCACCGACTCCTTTCCGTTCATAATTACAAATGTACCATATGTTTACATTTATGCAGTTATTCTGATGAAGAATCGCTGCTTGTGATTTTTGCGCGGATACAGACAGTTGATGTGCGCTTGTTTCTGACGGAAATAAAGTGTTAGTTGATCAAATGAACAAAACGTTCCCGTTTTTCTATTAAAACATAAAGTATGCCCTACTTTCAACCTATCCTAACTGTGCATTTTATCTTGCATTCTAGCTGTCTGTGGCTCTGATAAAACAACATTAGTTTTACAATGGATTTGTATGTCATAGAGAAAATGTAAGTGGTCGCTAAAAGAGGACGATGACTTCATGGCATGTAATCAATTTGAATGTGGTTTATAGTGACATGGTTTGGTGGATATGCAAACTATTATGGAGGAAAGGGCTAGGATACATTGTTAAATTTTTGAAAATTGCTAAACAAAATCTCCCCCCCCCCACACCTCTTCAGTTACCCCCATATTAAATTAAGGTTGGTGATTCACCAGGAGCAAGTATGAATTGAAGTATCTTGTATCATTAACTGCATTCCTATTTTAAAACTTTGAGGATAGTTCTTATACGTCAGACAAAGTTTTTCTAAGAGAAGAGTGAGAATGGCTCATCTTTTCCCAAACATGCAACCTTATGTAAAATGCCTGTTGTTGGTCAGAACACTTTAGCAAGTTATTTTCCCTCCTGTCCTGGTTGGTTTACCAGGAGTGTTGTGGACTTTGATCTGACCCACTACGTCATTGGTGTCAAACTTGATCGAGTCACGTGACATATTGTGATATATCGTGATGTTTTTTGCCTTTGCTGAGCCAGGGTGAGTATGGCCTGTGTGTGACGCATCTGGCCCGCGGGCCACCAATTTGAAAGCCTGCATTATGTCTGTGGCTTTTTTTACATATAAAACCATCTACTTGTTTTTTCAGTGACTGTCAATAAAATTTTTTTGTTAGATTACATACCACTTTTCATTCAGGAACTCAGCTTGGAGGTCCTCTTTCCCCCTTCCCCCATCAATAATTCTGTGAAGTGAGGTGGGCTGCAAAAGTGTGGTTGATCCAAAGCCAGGGAGTGATATATGCTGAGTAGACCAGAGCCTGGGTCATCCTGTGGCAGTCCAGCACTTAAACCACGGTATTATACTACTGTGATTCTCAAGAATGATATTTCATGTAAAATCATATTTCCTCATCATATACGATTGTTTCCTCTTGAATATAAGCCTTGAATATAAGTCACAAGGTAATCAACTGCAAATGTTGGAATAAGAGTTAATTTCAAGCAAAAAAATACTCAGCAGTGTTATATGCCAACAGAAAAACTTAGACTTTATCAACAGTGTTGCGTCCCTGCGGTGCCTTAGAGACAGCGTTAGGCGTCTCTGATTGGCTATGTGCTGGCCGGCTGCCGCACGGGAGTTTTCTGTTGTTCTATTGGTTGTCGCGCCTTGACAGCTGCATATAAATGAGCTGTCAAGACGCGGCTGAGGCGATTCTCTTTTGCCGACTTCGTTCTTCGTGTTGTTGCTGTTCCTCAATTAAAGAGAGTTCTTGCAAGCCTGCCTAGCCTCCGTTTGTCCGGCTCTGGATTTAACAATTTGGCGACGAAGGTGGGATTCCCCAGCTAATTACAACCGGACCCTTCCTGACTAAAGCCCTGCCAGTCGCTGCCATCTCCACTCGCTTGGCATGGCCCGAAACAGTAACAATCTAACTACTTTCGAGGCGTTTAGCCCAGCATCCGAGACATGGGATGCTTATATGGAATTATTTGAGTGCTTCCTGCAGGCAAATGACTTCGATGAACTCTCGAGTGCTAGGAAACGGGCTTGTTTCCTAAACACGTGTGGCCATCAGATGTTTTCTATGGCCAGGGCGCTTGTGGCTCCACAAATTGTGTATAACGTGCCGTGGGAGGACCTCATTAACAAATTAAAAAATCATTACTTCCCGATGCCCTCTTGGATCGCCCGCAGATTTGCCTTCAGGCAAAGGGTCCAGAGGGAAGGGGAGACCATTAAACATTACATGGCCGCCCTCCACGATGCGGCTTTAGAATGTGAATTCCCAAACCTGGACAATTCCCTGCTGGAGCAACTTGTATGCGGCGTCAGGGACTTGCGCCTGCAACGACGCCTCCTAGCCCATACCGAGTTAACCCTAACTGTGGCACTAGATGAGGTACGGGCATGTGAAATGTCCACAAGTTCTACAGCTGAAATACAGAGGCTGCAGCCCCCTGTAAGCCAGAGCCAACTTTTTGCAGCCATGCACTATGAAGACGAGGACCCAGACGATGCCGGTGAGGGAAACCCTGTTGTCAGCCGCTTTAAAACTGCACAGCGAAATAGATGGCCGTCGCCATTGCAAACGGCTCCGCCGCCACCGCGAAGGACTGGCTGGCCACCTTGCCTCAGCTGTGGGGACCCTCACTCCCGAAGCTCCTGCCACTTTAAGACGGCCACCTGTAACTGATGTGGCCGATATGGCCACCTTGCCCGAGTTTGCCGCTCCCGCCCAGCCAGCGCTGTCCCGTTAGCACCATCTCGCTGCCCACCTGAGACACCTGCCAGACCGGCACACGACTGCTTTGCTGTGAGACGACCGGACGAGCTGCCAGAGGAAGAAGTCTACTTAGCCACTGGGGGGAGGCGGAAGAAGATTCACCTCACTGTCCAAATAGAGGGGTCCCCCTGCACTATGGAGGTGGACACTGGCTCCTCCAGGAGCATAGTGTCCTGGCAAACCTTAAAAAACATAATTCCCTCCTTCTCTGTTCCACCCATATCCTGTCCCTGTTGTACAGCACGTGCTCCACTCTCTAGGCCGGGACACCCTTTTTGCCAAGCTGCACATGGTGCAGGCTTATCAGCAGCTCCCGGTGGATGAAGCCACTGCTGAGGCTCAAACCATCATCACCCACTGGGGAGCTTTCAAATGCTGCCTCCTCCAGTTTGGCGTGAGTATGGCCCCTGGCCTCTTCCAGAACATCATGGAGCGCTTGCTTTATGGCCTGCCTGGAGTCATCCCTTATTTCGATGACATCCTCATTTCGGCCACTTGCCAGCAGGACCTCATCTCCAAGGTTAAATCCAGAGCCGTTTGTCCGGCTCTGGATTTAACAATTTGGCGACGAAGGTGGGGTAATACCATTTGTTAAATCCAGAGCCGTTTGTCCGGCTCTGGATTTAACAAATGGTATTACGGTTTCCAAATCATGGGAAGTAATAGTTACTCTGAATAGATCACACCTCCATCTCATGTACTGTATTATCAAACACTATCTCTTTAAGAACCTAGAATATGTTCAGAGATGGTTTAAAATGATAGCCATGGTACTAAAAGCTAAGCTTTAAGAAGAGAGATTTAAAGACTCATACATGCTGAATTTGAGAAGACAGCACTTTTCAAATGCATCTTTGGAGATCAAAAACTCTCTTATCGTTCCAGATGTCATGGATGATTATTTAAGATATAGGAAGGTATTTTTAAATCAAAACTGAAAGTCTAATATTTCCTCCCCTCCTGCATGAAAGAGATGAGGAAACATATGCACAAAGGCACAATAACAGCATAATATCGATATAATATTTAGAAGTGAATGCTATTCAACTGTCAGACTATAGCTAATTCAATCATATGCATATTGCTAAATAGAATCCCTGTTGAATTCAGGAGAATTTTCTTGTGCTAAACATAATTGGCCTTCCGAAAAGCAGTAAAGACCTGGCTTTTCCGGCAGGCTTGGGGCCGTTGATCTCGCAGTTGTAATCGGCGAGATCCGGCCATGAAATGATATGTAGGGGTTTTAAATTGTTTTAATGCTTAATGGTTTGATGACTATAACGTTTAAGATTTTATAATGTTTTCTCTAAGATGTTTTTAATGTTTATTTGCTGTTGTTAAGCCGCCCAGAGTCCTTTGGGAGTTGGGCAGCATATAAATATAATAAATAAATAAATAGTTAAGGAAGAGATTCAGCAGTTGCTTTAGCAGTGTAGCCTCACTAGATAACTTTATTTTATTCAGGGGTGGGCTGCTGGGGGTTCGCAGGGGTTAGCGAGAACCTCTAGCTAAGATTCTGTGCAGTTCGGAGAACCCCAAATCTCACTCCTGGCTGGCCCCGCCCACCCCACCCCTCCCAGGAGTCCTCATGCGGCCTGTTTTGGATGCAGGTAAGTTAAAGTGACCAGATTTTTTTTTCTTCAGGCGGGACACCATTGACGGGGGTGGGTTTCTCCATTTGAGTTTTGCCTTCTGCGCATGCGCAGAGGGCAAAAGAAGGCAAATGTCAGCGTCCAGGTGGGTGGAGGGGGGGGAGGCGGGAGGCTTTTCCTCGCCTCCCCTTCAGGAGCCGGCAATGGTTTAGGCTGGCTGGCTGGCAAGATCCTTACAACCGTCTCAGGTGACGCTCTCGGTGCGCTGTTTTAATTCTTCCCCCATGCTCGGGCCCAGCGTGCGCAGGCGCAAAAGAGGAAAACAAGTGGCGGGGGCGGGGGCTTTTTAGCTGTTTAGCGTCTCGACTGGTGCCTGCATGTCCGCTCTGTGCGATCCGGCGGGGGTGGTGGGGCCTCCGGGGTCCGCCCCGAGCCCCAAACCGGCCGCCGCGCCTCCATCGCTCAGGTAGTTGGCCGCCAGTCCTGCCCCGCCTGCCCAACCCCCAGCGCGAGACGCGCGTCCTACCTGGGACTTTTCCTGGTAGCTCCAATCGCGTTCCTTGCTAATAGCGCCCAGAGCAGAGCAGCCCCTTCCAAAAGATAACATCTCGCGATCTTTTGGAAGGGGCTGCTCTGCTCTGGACACTATTAGCAAGGAACGCGATTGGAGCTACCAGGAAAAGTCCCAGGTAGGACGCGCGCCCAGCCCTGCCCCACCCCTTTTGCCGCGGCACAGACTGAAAGACAAGTGCAAAGTCGCGCTCCCCCCCCCAGAGTTCGCTCTGCCCCGCCCCGCGCCACCCTGTGAATAGAGGGGATTGAATCGGAAGCCTGTCGCTCGGGCGCGCGTCTGGTTGGAGGAAGAAGCGGGGGCTCATTAGACTAAGGTGACCAGATGTCCCGATTTTGAGAGGGCCTGCTGCTGCTGCTGCTGCCCCTGCGGCTGGGCCCAACCTGGCCGTCCTCGAGTGCCTGCAGGCCGATTTTTTGAAAGAATGCCCTAGTCGGGCATTGTTTTAAAAAATCAGGACTTTTTAAGAGGGCGGGCGGGACGCGGGACAAATGATTAAAAAGCGGGTCTGTCCCGCCAAAATCGGGACGTCTGGTCACCTTAAGGTAAGTGCAGGGCACGCACTGAGGCTCAGGGAGGGTGAAAAAACGGGCCTACCAGAAATTCAGGAAGGCCTCCAGAAGGCCTCCGGAGCCTGGGGAGGCCATTTTTTCCCTCCCGGAGGCTCAAGGAAAGCCTCCGGAGCCCGGGGAGGGCAAAAATGCCTCCCCTGCTGTGGTTCAGGAGGCCAACTAGGTCACGCTCACCATGGCCACGCCCACCCAGCAACTGGGCAGAGAACCCCTTGCTAAATTTTTTGAAGCCCACCCTTGATTTTATTTATTTACTTCTAGATCTCTGTACTGCTCCAATCATGACTGACTCTGAAGGATTTACAGTTCTCCAAAAGAGTATTAATGTAACAACATAGAGCTAGGAATAAAACAAAGTAATAAAATACAAGATATAGCATGAAATAAAAAACATTCCCAGCATTCCAACAACCATAAAACTAATTTCAGTCAGGAGAAACTAAGTTGATGTTTTCAGTGCAAGATAGGAAGTTATAACAATCTGTTCTAGGGACTGGTTTAAATAATTGGAACTACAGGAATTGTTTAATTATTTCAATATATTACTGAACTTATTCTACCAGTAAGTGGGTATAAACTCGTAGCTCATATTTACAAGTAACAAGATTTTTAGTGGCACTTATCTTGAATGTTTTATATTTTTGTGTGATCCAATGCAAAATTAGGCATATTTGATTTCAATACATTTACATTTCTTTGATTTCACAGGATTGGGCTCTTATGTCTATAAGTAATAATGTAGAATTGCTGCTTGAAATTTAAGAACATATTAGAAAAATGTGCTGTTATCTCAGCTTTATCCAAACTGCTTTATATGTAAATATAATTAATGAGATTATCAGCAAACAAATACATCTCCATAAAAGTTAAAACAATTCAATAAAATATAATTTAAATAATCCCTATCTACATTGTTTACATACAGCCAAAATATTGATATTCTACTTCCCTGGATAGTACATATGATATACTTTGTTTTAATACTTTGTACAAATCCCTACAAGCAAATATTTGTGACAGCAAAAATATATCAATAAGGAATATAATATATGAACCACAGTTGCCTATGGTAAAAATATTTGCATGGTGGTGTTCCAGGATCAAAAGGGCTCCAGTGAAGTCTTTGCCTGGAAAATACTTGCAATCAAACATTACAAGTATTTCCTAAGAAAACTGTAAACATAGGATAGTAATAAATATTTTATAATCTGTTTACAATAATTACCTCTTTTTACTGAAAATTAGCTTTTCTGCCCTACAACACTTTACCAGTAGATGGAGATATGCACAAATTTTTGCTTAGCTTGTAAATGGTTGCTTCCCAGACAAGATCTTGATTTAAAGGTTGACCTCTAAGCATTTACCATGGACAATAAACTAAAGGGAATAGCATTTTAAAAAAAGAATTCAAATAAAGTATAAAATGCTGCCATATTTTAGCAATATTTGGTTTCTCATTCTCACTCTATCTCAACATCTCATTTCTAGTAGCTAAAACTGTACATAAATACACTATTCAAACATATAGGCCAGTGATGGCGAACTTTTTTTTCCTCGGGTGCCAAAAGTGCATGTGCGTGCACTATTGCACATGCGCGAGTGCCCACACCCATAATTCAATGCCTGGGGAGGGCGAAAAAGGCCTCCCACTCCCCCACGGAGGCCCTCTGGAGGCCGGAAATGGCCCGTTTCCCAACTTCTGGTGGGCCCAGTAGGCCCATTTTTCGCCCTCCCCAGGCTCCAGAGGCTTCCCTGGAGCCTGGGGAAGGCAAAAACGCCCTCCCCCGTCCCCCGGAGGCTCTCTGGAAGCCAAAAACACCCTCCCAGAGCTTCCATGTGAGCCAAAAATCAGCTGGCTGGCACGCACATGCGCGCTGGAGCTGAGCTAGGCAATGGCTTGCGTGCCGGCAAATATGGCTCCGCGTGCCACCTGTGGCACGCGTGCCATAGGTTCGCCATCACTGATATAGGCTTTGCTCCTTGTGATATGCTTTTTTAAAAAATTCTAATCTAGTCTATAGTTGTGAAATTCCATGATCATCTCCCATCCAAGTCTTATTCAAAGCCAATCCTGCTCAGTAAACCATCTGAAATAATACATTTAACAGCTGGATTAGAATCACCTTCAACTGACGCTGTCCAGATGTACTGGTCTTTAAATGGCAAATTTAAAGCAACCAGTGATATTTTTAAGAGTTTTCCACATGTCAACAAATGAACTAGCAAACATGTGGAAAACTCTTAAAAATATCACTGGTTACGGCAAACCACCTTCCCAGGCTGAAGGAAATTAAGAACTGGCAGATGACTTGAACGTGTTTTCCTGCAGGTTTGAAAGGAAACTATAGCCACCTATCTCCACAACCCCCATCTCAGACACACCAACAACAGCCAAGCCTCCTACAACTGACCCAGGGGTGAGTTGCTCACTTACCCAGACGCGCTGCTCCGCGTTTCTTCATGCTTTATGCGCGCGCCCCCTCGCGTGCGCCCCCTCATGCAATTTTGCTTCTGCGCATGCGCGGAAGCAAAATCGTGCCGAAATCTCACGAGGGGATGCGCGCGAGAGAGAGATTTTGGCGAGATTTTACTTTTATGCATGCGCAGAAGCAAAATCTCGCCGAAATCTCTCTCGCGCGTCCCCTCGTGAGATTTTGGCGCGATTTTGTTTCCACGCATGCGCAGCAGCAAAATCGCCCAAAATTCGAAAAAAAAGATGGCGATGCGCGCGACTGCCCGGTGGAGATGGTACCGGACCAGTCGCGCGCAAATTGGGTTATCGGCAGGTCCCTACTGGAGTTACGCACTGGACCGCGCCGGTAGGAACCCTCCCCTGAACTGACCCCATACCATTGGATTCACAACCCCTAGTGATCACAGAAAAGGAAGTGCAAGACCTATTTCGCAGACAAAAGCCAGGAAAAGCTCCAGGCCCAGACAAGATAACTCCTCCTTGCTTAAAAGTCTGTGCTGACCAATTGGCCCCCATCTTTACCCAAATCTTCAATAAATCGCTAGAGATGTGCTATGTTCCTTCTTGCTTCAAATGCTCTACTATTGTATCATCCCAGTGCCGAAGAAGCCCACCATCAAGGAACTGAATGACTACAGACCAGTTGCTCTAACATCTGTAGTTATGAAAACCTTTGAAAGGCTAGTGCTGTGCCACTTGAAAACCATCACGGATCCACTGTTGGACACCCTGCAATTTGCATACTGAGCAAACAGATAAACAGATGATGCTGTTAATATGGCTCTGCACTACATCCTACAACATCTTGAATCTCCAAAGACCTACGCAAGGGTTCTCTTTGTAGACTTTAGTTCAGCATTCAATACCATCATTCCAGATGCTCTTCTAACTAAGCTAAACCAGTTAACGGTACCTGAACACACTTGTAAATGGATCATAAGCTTCCTAACAAACAGGAAGCAGCAGGTAAAGCTAAGCAGAATCACATCAGATACCTGTACAATTAGCACAGGGCCTCCCCAAGGCTGTGTGCTCTCTCCTCTCTATATACCAATGACTGCATCTCTAACGATCCATCTGTTAAACTACTAAAGTTCGCAGATGACACAACAGTGATCGGTCTCATTCGAGACAATGATGAATCCGCATACAGACGGGAGGTTGAACAACTATCCTTGTGGTGCGACCGGAACAATCTGGAACTGAACACACACAAAACCGTAGAAATGGTGGTAGACTTTAGGAGAAACCCTTCGATACTTCCACCTCTTACAATACTAGACAACACAGTATCAACAGTAGAGACCTTCAAATTTCTAGGTTCTACCATGCCACTGCAAGATCTAAAATGGACACCTAACATGGTGGCATGCAATTAAGAACAAACATGACTGAACATGGATTAGAGCTGTTTCAAGGCTTATTCTGCGGGAGTAAGGATGGCAAAGTGGCTGTACTTCTCCGCCCTTATTGCATCCACAGACTGCTGCACCCCAGTTCTTTTCAGGTGACAAAAGCCTTCTTGGATAAAGAGGGCCTAGGAAATCTTTTACAAAGTCATGCAGAGAAATTGGCTTAGCATCTGTCAGACAAAATTGCTTGGATTATTTCATAGTTGGATGCTGGCCTTGTTTCAAGTCTGGAGGAGATGTTTATGGAGGGGTCTTGTCTGGTTATGTGGGAATGATTTGAACCTGCTGGACCTGAGGAAGTGGACAGGGTCCTTAGGACTGTGAAATTAGCCACATGCTCCCTAGATCCATGCCCCTCCTGGCTGGTGAAAGCAGCCTAGGAGGTGTTGTGTGAGTTGGTTCAAGTGAGAAAGAGAGTTCTTTGAGCAAGGGAATATATAAATTGGACAAATAAATATATAGGTTGATTAAGACAATACTTTTATTACAGATACAGATACAGATTAACAGAGTTTGAAGGGACCTTGCAGGTCATCTAGTCCAACCCCCTGCCTAAACAGGAGACCCTTACATCTGCCTCTACCTAGGCTCAAACTCACAACCTCCTGATTGTGAGGCAAGAGCTCTACCTCTATTGTGTGTCATCTGTGAAATATGAAGCATATGCAGCCATATAATTCATGTGAGTATATGAAGATCACATTTTTAAATGAAGATACACAAGGTTGATAAAATTGAATAAAAGAACTGGGGGGAAAGGGGGATAACGATAGCTGCAAAGGAATTCCTAAATATAGAGTGTGAATCTAGATGAAAGCACAGGAAATATGAAAGAAGATATCGGGAGAAGGAAACACTTGGTTGAATGCATACAATTAAAAATTGATGTAGTTTTGAAATAATTAATCATAATGTGTGCCAATATCATTCTATCCAGCATACATGGGTAGTACATACAAAATGGCAAGGATTAATATACTGAAACACCTTGGACTTAACGCTCCATTAATAGTAGGAAAGAGAGAAATGTTATATAAGGAGATATAATTCCCAATAGCTACATAAATGACAGGTTTCCAGAACTGCTGATTTTCTTGCTTTGTTTTAGCATGTATTTAAATAAAATATAAAGGTTATCTTTAAGTATTGCAGAAAAAATGTTCATCTGTAGCTGTTGCTTATTGCAACTGCTAGGTTTTTTAATTATTACTTTTGATTTAATCTTATATATTGTTCCATGAGGGCAGACTTGTTCAAATCATATATCTGTCCATATGTTTCTGTATTCTTGTTCATCATATTTTATTAATAAAAGACAAATAATATATTTTTCAAAAATCTGATTATGTTCCTAGCTGAGCATTCTAATTATGTTTCTCACAAGAATCAACATCTTTCTTCCTTGCAGTCAGCATATTCCTATGTAATTGTAGAAAAATAATGAATCTTTTGCTATATCAAAGTATTTGTAGCACATCTTTCATACGCATTTCCCAGTTATTACCGATGAAGAAGAATTTACCTATATAAAATCTAAAACAGGAATCTTGTCTCTTTATCATCATACCCATACAAGGTATATACAAAAAGACAAATTTCCTGTTTTAGGTTTTATATAGAAAGAATTCTCCTAATTAATTTTATATGGTATCTGATTCCATTTCTTTCTATCACCGCTTGCAAATAGTCTTCAAATAATTAGCCTATTAAGACTACTGAAACTAAGAAACAAACTGTACATCGGAGGGTCTGCCTAATACATTCTAACATTATAATATCATCTACTCCTCAGAATCAAGCTAATAGAAGCCCAATATCTCCCAGATTAATATAAATAGCAACAAACCTTTGTACTTTTTATATATATTTTAGATAATTGGAGATTTAGCATCTAGTATAAATCTATTATCTATTATCTATTATCAGAACAACAGAACATTTTATTATAGTAGGTGTTTGTATGAACATAACATAAGCATAGAAGTACAGAAGTACAGATAAATGAGGACAATAGGACAGCCCCTTACAGACCTCTTAGGAATAGGGTGAGGTCTAAGGTTAAAGTTTTGGGGGTTTGGGGAAGAAACCACAAAGACAGGTAGTGCATTCCAGGCATTGATCACTCTGTTGCTGAAGTCATATTTTCTGCACTCGAGTTTGGAGCGGTTTACATTAAGTTTGTATCTATTGCGTGCTTGTGTATTGTTGCGGTTGAAGCTGAAGTAATCATTGACAGGAAGGACATTGTGGTATATGATTTTATGAACTACATTTAGATCAGATCGAAGGCGACGTAGTTCTAAATTGTCTAATCCCAATATTTCAAGTCTGGTGGAATAAGGTATTCTATTGCGAACAGAGGAGTGGACTCTTCTTGTGAAATATTTCTGGACTCTCTCGATTGTATTAATGTCTGATATGCAGTGCGGGTTCCAGACAGGTGAGCTGTATTCAATAACTGGTCTAGCAAATGTTTTGTATGCTCTGGTTAGCAGTGTTGCCAGAGAAGAAGCTACGCAAGATTAGATTTAACAACTCTTAGGGCCTTTTTGGCAATGTTGTTACAGTGGGCTCTGGCATTTAGGTCATTAGATATGAGTACTCCAAGGTCTTTGACAGAATGAGGGTCGTCTATGATATCTACAACATCTGAAACAGAATTGAGAGAAATAGGGAAATCACACCAGATTAGGACTCATTTTAAAAAAAGCTTTCCATCCCATATTTTTTTTTAAATTAAGACATAATCACATATTCCTTGGATCTCTGGCAAGGCTTCTGAGCTGTTTTGCTTCCTGCAATGCATTTTCACCAGATTCTTTTCTCTGAAAAACACTTGAGCTGTTACCCTTGTGGCACTCCATGTGATGATTTATAACAGAAGCCAAAACAGGATGTACTTGGTTAAGATATAAACATTTGATTGAAAACTAGCCACAGGAATGAGTGATACAAAAACAACAAAGCTTTGTGATGTGACGATACACCAGACAAGTAGCTTTGGGAATCTAGGTTTCTTCACTGCTATCTAATTTGCTTATTATCATATATGCATGAGAGTCTATCTGCACATAACATTATGCTTGATGAAACATTCTTGAAAAATCAAATGCATGTGCAATATCTTGTAACCAAATGCAGTCTTTTGTATTGGTCTAATAAAATAATATCTCAATATAAATTGTATCTATTTGCTCACGTCCAGCATGACTGTTTTCAATAAAGCATGAGAAAAAAGATAAAAAATGCAATTAATAAACAACTTATATCTCACTTCATATCTGTTTGAATAAAAATCAGTAGCACAATCCTAACTTGTAACTTGGCTTCAAATAAGCATTTTTGAAAATTACCAGTAATATAACTGACATCAATATATTTTATTTCTTACTAAGCATAAAAGACATTAGCAGATGTGGATTAAAAATGTTGTTTTGTATTGAGTTTTACAGAGAAGACACCAGAAGTTATATCTGGTGATTTTTTAAATTCAAGACAGTGCTAATAGAAATGTATCTTCTCAATTACTCTATGTTTAGTCAGAAATAAATTTTACTGATTTCAATTGATTATTTGAGTAAATGTTAGATACTTGAAAAGGACCAAATTAGTAGCATCCAGTTGAGGGTGTTGTTTTTGTTCATCTTCAAAGAGGCTTTCTAGATCTGCTAATTTCCCTCTCTCTCTCTCTCTCTCTCTCTCTCTCTCTCTCTCTCTCTCTCTCTCTCTCTCTCTCTCTCTCTCTCTCTCTCTCTCTCTCTCTCTCTCTCTTTCCCTCCCTCCCTCCCTCTCGCTCTCTCTCTTGTAGGAAGTTAGCACCCACTTACCTCTCTCTCTCTCTCTCTCTCTCTCTCTCTCTCTCTCTCTCTCTCTCACACACACACACACACACACACACACACACACACACACACACACACACACACACACACTCTTACACCGCCAATAGTGACGTAGAGCTGTATCTAGTTCAGAGCTGAACTACTGGAGTCTTGGTGTTTTCTGAGTTTGGTTGTTTTCCTACAGACATTTCATCATAAGGCTAGGAAGCATCATAGGTGTTTAGGATGATAGTGTCTGGCAAGGCAAGCTAAAATATATAAACCAACAAACTCCATCCTCTGTGTTAGCTGATAGTGTTAGGTAGCCTGGTAATGAAATATCAGCTGGAAAATAACCAAGCTCAGAAGGCACCAAGAAATCAACCAAAATGAGAATGTTACAATCATGTCACACTGCCTGGAATATGCGCATATTCCAGGCAGTGTGACATCATTGTAACATTCTCATTTAGAGCCTTAACTCCATGCATTAACTCCATGAGGGAGCATAACTGGAATTGCCGTTATTGATGAGTAGTGACATTGCCAATGGTTACGGTGACAAAAGATCCTGGCATAGCTGCCTCATATCTGTTTCTGTTCTCTGGGATCTCACAAGTGTGAAGCTGGCATAATATCCTTATGCGAAAGCCATAGGATCGTCTATGTGAATAACTCACATCTTTTTAAAAATGAATTGAAAAGATACGTAGCATCTGAGGCATCAGAAAGTATTTATTTAACATGCCACTAAGATCTAATTTTACATATAATAATATATTAATTTGTGCTTATCTAAAATGAAAACAACCAATATTTAACATACTTTTTTCCCTACTCAAAGGAAGTGTACAGAGGAAAATAATAATAAAAATTCTTCATCTTGCCAGTCGAAGGTTGCCATCACCATCTGAAACCAATCTTGGAATTTCCCCACCCACCCACCCACAGTTGCATAAATGTGTGCATATGGCACATTTTTGAATATGTGTTTGCATGTGTGTCTATGAGTCTGCCAGGAATAAATAAAAACATTGAATTAATAACTAAAATGTAAAGTAAAATGCATTACTTGTAATAACTAGTACTTTACTTTTAACATTTGGCTCCCACTTATATATAACAACCATTTAAATTCATATGCACACACTACACTCTCTCAAGCATATTGATGTCCAGAAACAGAAAGAAAGGGAAAAAGGAAAAAGGGAATGGAGCTGGATAAGAGGAAGGATTAAGGAAAGATGAAAATGCGAACAAAAGGAATGGAATGAGGATATTGGAAGAAATACTTGGAGAAAGGAAAGGAAAAGAAAGGAAATGAGATTGCTTTATGTATGCTTTAAAATAAATTAATCTTCACAGGGAAATGCTCCAAGACTACTAATCTTCAACCGCAACCCTCCTCTTCAGCAATGATGTTTACAACCATTTGTATTCTGCACATTTCCATATCTTACATTCTTGTCTTCTTCTCAGCAACCCTGTCCAACACCCTGATTAATAGGTACCTATTTGAAGAAAAATGTTACCCATATTTCTCTTTAATATTATAAAGGAACATATAATACATAGTCACACACCCCCAAGACATATTTCCAGTCAGATGATAATAACTGGAAGCAGTTTTATTTCTTGCCAAACTGAGGCAGTGGTGGTGGTATCTTGATGTCTTGACCTCTCTCCAGCTTCTTTTCACACTCAACCATATAGTTCACGCCATCAATGACTAACTGGACAAGTTCCACCTGAAGTAAAAGTAAAGGTTTCTGATATTAAATTATGAAGTTATAAGAAAATCAGGTAGCTCTATTGATAATTATTTACCACAACATTTATTATATCTTCAGTAAATTATACTTTATAATTCTTCCTAGACCATGCCATTGTCCATTGACCATGGATGTAATGTGCCGATGCCTGGACGATGTCAGGATCTGGATGGGGAGGAACAGGCTCAAGCTTAACCCCGACAAGACTGAGTGGCTCTGGATATTGCCCCCTAAGGACTATGTCAACTGTCCCTCCTTGGTTCTTGGGGGAGAAAAACTAACTCCCTTGGAACGGGTTCGCAATTTGGGAGTTCTCCTAGATCCACAGCTAAAATTAGACCAACATCTTACAGCTGTGGCTAGGGGAGCCTTTGCACAGGTTCACCTAGTGCACCAATTGCGACCATACTTGGAGAAGGAGGCTCTACTCACAGTCACTCATGCCCTTGTCACCTCTCGATTGGATTACTGTAATGCGTTCTACATGGGGCTACCCTTGAAGAGTATCCGGAGACTTCAACTGGTGCAAAGTGCGGCTGTGCGTGCTGTGGTGGGTGTTTCAAGATACACCCACGTAACACCCATACTCCGTCAGCTGCACTGGTTGCCCATTGGTCTCCAGGTGCAATTCAAGGTGTTGATTATCATCTTTAAAGCCCTACATGGCTTAGGACCAGGTTACCTCTGGGACCGCATCCTACCTCATACTTCCCTTCGACCGGTTAGGTCCCACAGAGTGGGTCTCCTCCAGGTCCCATCAACCAAACAATGCCGGCTGGTGGGACCTAGGGGGGCGCCTTCTCTGTGGGGGGGCCTGTTCTCTGGAACCAACTCCCCCCAGAGTTCCGAATTATCCCCACCTTGCTGGCCTCTGAAAAGCCATTAAGACATGGCTCTTCCTGCAGGTGGGGTGATTTGAGACAATTTCACACCTTAGGTTCTCCCCCATGTATGTATGGTTTTATATGTTTTTTAAATTCTTGTTAAACTGTTTTCAAATTATTATATTGTTTAGTTGTTCTTTAAATGTTGTACACCTCTTTGACTCCTCTTTAAAACCAGAGGTCCTCTCTGTCCAAAATTCCCCACCATCCAGTGAGAGCTGAAGAAGCTTCTTGGATGAGAAGTGAAACGTCTTCAAAGAAAAACCAGAAAGTCCAGTTGCCTCTTGAAAAAACACCTTTGGGACAATGTCTCCATAGACATTCAGACACTTAGGTAAATAATTGTTCTCTTTGGCGTTGGCCCCTAATTTAAAAAAACTAGGCAGAAACTTACCTCTGATCGGCCCATGCGATCTAGGTTGGAAATATCATACACATCTGCTACAGCCGCTGTGTCAACTCCACCTGTGCCACGCTTCTGAAGCCTCAGGTTTTCCAGGATCTTTGAAAATCTGGGATCCTACAATATAAGAGACAATTACTTGAAAACAAAAATACTGAGCCTTTTTTTACAACATGCATGTTTGTAAACACTTGTTCATCTAATTAAACCATTTAAGAGGAAGGAGGTACATCGCCACTGTTTTTCTTTTCTGGATTGATTTTACAGGCATCGCAAAAGATTGTTTTAGGTTTAGGAGTCATATAAATTGCTTACTTACTTTGCTAAGTTTTGGAAGTTTAACATGAACTCCTGCACGTAACCCAGTTCCTAGATTAGATGGACAGGTCAGGACGAACCCTAAGTGTTCATTCCACATAAATTCCCAACCTTGTTCTTTAATCAACCTCTCAACCTGGAAAGGAAATAAAATTCAATGAATCACCATAGCATATTAACATGCCATCTGTGCACAGTACTAGTTGTCTGTATCCAGAGTGTTGTTTGTCAAATTCACAAGCTTCAACAGTCTGCTGCAAATAGAATAAGGACATTTTATCTATCAGATAAATCCGTAAAGCATACATAGAAATAGAGCTAAAGCTTCGGAGGCCAGATAGAACCCTATATTAGATCTTCACACTACATGTTTCAGTTTCGAGGACAATGTTACTGATTTTAGTCAGGGCTTCCATTTAGAGAGAAGGGTGCTAAAATTTATAGTCTTGACTTCTCGGCTGTTTAAAACTTTATCACAGCTGAGATCAGCTCATTTTCAGTTATTCTAGCCATATTCTTATTTAATAAAATATGTTGCCATTTTATGAATTTTAGCTCATCATTTAATACAATGAACAGTGTAATTTGCTTATGACGATTAACCTAAACAAATGGCACAGTACACAATAATACGGTATATTTTATTGCAAGCAGCATGTTAGAAGAGTTGCTTTTATCCCACAGAGAGGTGGAGGCCATTTTAAAACAATTCTTGCCACTTGTACTTTGTAAAACTTCAAACCCTGCCTCTTATTAAACTAAAATCTGGTTCATTCACAATTTAAACCTATATGCATATCAAATTAATTGCTGTAATTAAAAATATGGCAATATTCCCTATTTTTTTTAACCATCCTGTCTGATGAAGATGGAAACATTACATATCATACATGCATACATGCATACATGCATATATACATACATGCATACATAAATACATAAATACATACATGCATGCATACATACATACATACATACATACATACATACATACATACATAACAGAGGTGATATTCAGCCGGTAGTAGCGACCTGTGGGTGACCTATGCCGTCCTATTTAAGCACGTTTTGAAGCCGCGTGCATGTGTGCAAGCTGCACGCGCAAGCAAAGCACATGCGCGGAAGGCCGTGCGCATGTGCGGAAGGCGCACGCTCACATTTGCAAACTGGTAGGGAAAGTAAATGAATACCACCCCTGATACATACATATAAAATGAAATAGATTTCATTTTGAAAGCCAATTGTTATCTACAAAGCAATTAAAGCTATGAGAACAGAATTAAATATAGTGTTTTGTCTCTCTGTGTGTATCATATATACGGTATATAATTTATATTTAATTGTGTATAATTAGATATATAATTCATATTTTAATTTTTTTCTCATAGCTTTAATTGCTTTGTAGGTGACAACCTTGATTGATTTTCAAATGATATTTGTTTATACTTGAGCCAATCTGATATTTTCACTGAAATTCTAAGAAAATCTACATTGTTTTAAACTTAGAAAAGTATTTGACTACATGGTACTATTTCATAATGTGAATGTGGAAGGGCAGTTTGAATGATCCTTCAGCAAAAACTCCAAGCAAGAAACAAAAATGTTAGATTTCAGGCCAATTTTAAACAAGCAGTATAACAGTGTTAAATATATATTGTCCTAAGACTCTTTAGGTCAGGGCTGTCAAATTCCTGGCCCGCAGGCTGGATGCGTCATGTGCTGGACATGTCCACACCCAGTTTAGCGAAGGGGAGGGAAAGTCCCAATACGTCACGTGACACTGCCATGACAAAGTGAGTTTGATACCCCTGCTTTAGGTGAAGAGCTGGTGTGTGACCTTTTTGCCTGAGTTCTATTCCACTTGATTTAACTGAGTTTCAAATGTTCCTTAACAACAGCAAAGTCACTGATCCCTCCCAACTTGAGAGAAACAAGTTGATTTACAGAGGGCAGTACAGGCTGTGTGGTACCTACTGTCTTATTCTTTTTTTTAAAAAGGCAATAAATTGAAGAAACAGCTCCTATATTTCCATGCAATATTTGCTGCTTGTACTAATTACCTCACTCTAGTTTAAAAGGCCCTAACTCTGCTACTATAGGATTCTGCTTTATTCAAATGGTATCACATTCAATAAAACGAAAAATTAGCAGCAATAACATAATAGCACAAATGGAACTTATATTAAGATCTAAAAATGCATTTTTAACAGTCAAAGAAAAGCACCCACCTCTATTAATCCGCGACAAAATCTTTCAAAAACCCGCTTCATGTTGCCGCCTTTTTCCATGGAGATAACTCTAATGTGATCCTCTTCATTGATCCAGATGAGGAATGTTTTATCATTGTTGTGCCTGGTTGAGAGATATGCACAATTCATTAGTGTTCTGGTCACAGAAAACTTCAAAACCATCTTCACAGATGCTGGTCCATTCCCTTTTGTTATTTATCATGTTGGGACTTTCATGGTGGCACCAAAAATAAAGGTAACTCAAGATCCCCAAAGCTGCATTCTTCTCTCCACACAATCCCAAATTTCTAAAGTTATATTAAAAGTAACGCCATTACAGCTCTAATCCCACTGTAGTGAACTGCTGCCATACTAGAACATTTTAAAACAAAGGCAACATGAGGCTTATGCTGCTATGGGAACTGGAAATGGGAAAGCATGGAGGCGCTTTTTGATTGGAAAAAGATGAATCTGTCCCTCAAGTTTAAAACATTATAAAATAGGAATGATGGGAGATACATCATCTCTATCTAAATTTTCTCAAACTGACTTGTTTGTTGAAAAATCCAGAGAAGAACTGGTACAGAAAGGGAGGAAATTCCAGTGAAATACAGATTTAGCAGAAGTGAGGGCCCTACTGCAAGATATAACAGCATCTGGATCAGAAATAGTATGTTGTCTGAGAGTAGTGTCTTCTGCATTCTGTCCATTCTCTTTAAAGGTATTCAGGGCAGCACAAAACACAAAAGTGTTTCTCAGGGTTGGCAACCTTAAATGTGCAGACTTCAAATCCCAAAACTCCCAGAATATGGCTGAGGAATCCTGGGAATTTAAGCCCACACATCTTAAAGTTGCCAAGGTTAAGAAACATTGCCCCAGATAATGCCTAAGACCTTCTTTGAAAAGTTGTTCCTTCTTTACTAGAGAGTAATATTAATTCTGCACAAGAAAATAACAGTTGCTCTCTTAAAACCCCTTAAGAGATCCTTTACTGGGGTGTCATCAGCTTGGATGAGGCAAAGCAGGGATTACAGGAACTTTTTTATAGCAGGAGTGACAGAATAATTATGTAATATGACTAGGGATGAACACAAGATTTCTAGGTATTAATATTATTATTTGTAACAGGATGAGTAGCACACATTAGAGAATAAGAATTAAAATAATGGAGAATATCATGTAACCATGCAAAGAAAAATTGATTTAAGGGGAACATTTGTTTATTATGTTTATTTTTAAGATGATTTAAAACTTGATGAAGCAGACAAGTGAAGGTATTCCATTGACTATAATAAAACAGAGGTTGGATATTTTTTCCACTCTTTTCTTTGAAAGTCTTTCTATTTCATTCTACCAAGCTAAATTGCACTACTGTTAAGATTTCTAATTCAAAGTCCAAGGTTGCATTTTCAATGGCTGAAGATGGTTCATCAGCTGGCACCTTTGAGACTTGGATTGTTTTCTCCCTGCCTGTTCTGCCCACACACTCTGACATCCCGCCTGCTTTAGCTGCACTTTAGTGTCAGTTGACTTCACACACGATCTGCTTGTTGCTGCTAGTCTTGTTACAGAGGATTGGTATAGAAATTTCTTTGGCATTCCCTGCCAGTGTTCAGAACACTGTAAGGCAAAAGAAAAATATCTCTTAAATTCTCTTTCCAGTGCAGCTGGGACTAATTAATTTACTATGTATTTGATTTATACCCAGGTTGTCTGATCTAGTGAGCATTTGAGGCAGCTTAAAAGTTTTAGAAACAAAACTAGAACATAAGAGGTTTAAAATATAAATTGAAACGAACGGTAAAGAAATAAAATCATGTAACAATCATTTGAAGAAAATGATGTGTCTTGGCAGATTTTCTAAATATTGGGGCAGTGGGCAAATGCAACTGTCAAGCCTGGAAGTAAAAGGATTAAAGGAAACTTCTGACAGTAGCAGCATCTTCAAAAGAACCTCTTATTAACAATAAGACAGTTTTGTAGCATATGAAGTAGAAATTCAGATAGTCAGATCCTAAGTTGCTTAAGGCTTAAAAGCTCAATCAATATAAATACATTAAACAAAGGCTAGTAAACAGTTGGTGAGAGCCAGCTTGTTGTAGCAATTAAGGCATTAGGCTAGAAACTGGGAGACCATGAGCCTAGGCGCAAAGCCAGCTGGGTGACCTTGGCCCCAGTCATTTTCTCTTAGCCCTAGGAAAGGAGGCAATGGCAAACCATTTCTGGAAAACCTTGCCAAGAAAATTGCAGGGATGTGTGCAGACAGTCTCTAAGAACAAAAGAAGGAGAAAAACAGTTGGCCAATTAATGCAGGTTGTTTTGTGTAAGCATCGTATGAACCTTGTACCTTGCATGTTGCACAGTGCAGCAGAAGGTCCCTCAGATTCTATACTTGTATATCTATACAGTTTATTTTTATTTTAAAGACTAACATGGTTGTCCATCTTATAAATAACAGCCCTGGGCAGTTCAAAGTGAGATCAGTAAAATAGAAAAAGTAAAACAACATTAGACTTAATTCAACGCTAAACCCTATGGCATAGTGCAAGTCACCTTCAATGGATTACACTGCAATAACTATGACATTGCACCAGATCCTACTGGTTAAGAAGAAACAGCCTAGTGCAATAGAAGTGACTGTGCAAAGGTGGTACTTAGCTTCATAGCTGCCACCAGCAAATGTTGTAAGAGTGGAAAAACAAGAGAACTGTCAAAACCTCCTGCTGTTTAACAGAAAATAGTAGCCCCATCCAAAACTGCAATAACAATATCCAAGTCCAGTGTTTATCAACCAACAATACTTGTCTGGATTTAATTTCAGGCTGATTTATCATATAGCCCATTATCAGAATTAGGCAATATGAAGTAAATAATAAGGAGCAATAGGGCTAGGAGACATTAGCATGAAGTTCCCTCTACAGTTTCATGAAAATGTTGAACAACGTTTTCCCAGCACTACCTTCTAGACACAGCCTGATAGGTTGACCAGACAATATTAAAATGATGCCCATGGCTCAATCTCACCAGACAACCCAGGAAGATATTATGGTTGATGGTACTAAAAACAACCAGAGACCCAGGAAAATCAGTAGAGTTGTACTCCCTCACCCCGTTTTCAACACAGGAAGTCTACAAATGCCAAACAATTTCAACATAAGATCCTAGCCTGGTTAAAGTGAATCTAGAAAGTCAATATTATTCAGTATTACTCAGACACATCTGGAGCTAGGAGGCCATAATCTTCTAATCATTTTTCCAGAAGAGGAGCATTATATACATACTCCCAGGTTAAAAAAGCTTTTCTCCAATAAAGGGTTTATTATTGCCTTCTCTAGGCAAAGAGAACACATCTGACCATGATTGATGAAAATTCAAAGTAGTTTCCTGCCATATTGAGGTGAGAAAGAATGAGACATTGTAATGCAGAGGTCCCCAAACTTGGCAACTTTAAGACTTGTGGACTTCAACTCCCAGAATTCTCCAGCCAGCATAGAAGTCCACAAGTCTTAAAGTTGCCAAGTTTGAAGACTTCTGTTGTAATGTAAGCTCTGGAATACTCATCTATTCAAAACAAAACAAAAGCAACATTCCTGAATTCTCCCTTCTCACACCACCCATCCAAATTTCTGGCAGCTGGTCAAAAGTCACTCACGGCCACCAAAATATTGCCGACTGCAAGCTTAAAGATTATGTACTGGAAGAAGAGACTGTGTATGCCAAGCATGTGCTCAGAATTAGGAATAGCAGCAACTGAGTTAGAAACTAGTATAATTATTTATTCACATTGAAAACATGCACATCTCACATTTCGTACCATATTCCTCTGGCATCTGGCCAGTCACGGGCCATTCCAGCACACGTTAACAAAGGAGAAACTGGCTTATCAAATAGGAAATGGTCCTAGAGACCAGCATAATTCAAGGCAGAGGGAAAGAAAAAGAAAAGAAAAAAGTTGAATTATAATGGTGAATCAGTTCACAGAGATGAAGAGTGCAGAAAAATAATACTTGATTCCCCCCCCCCCTGGAAATAAAAGGCTGTGTTTCCGATATATATGACTATGTTTTTAATTTCATGTAGTTTTAAGGTTTTGTAAAGAATTGGAACATGCTAAGATAGAAAGAAACTGTTAAAGTATTAAAAGTATTTTAAAATTAAATTAAATTATGCTTAATACATTTAAATTCAACATAAGGTTAAATTAACTTTAAGGAATCATAGAATAAGAATTGAGTCACACCTACTGCTTTTACATAATATTTAGTTAATCAATACCCACAAATAAGATTTTTTTGAGACACAAGGCTTATTAAAATAATAATAGAAATAAAAAACTAATTTATTCTAATCTTTTTACATTACTTTTGCTGATTAATTCTGTTCTTCCTTTCTGTTTAATCCTCAGCTACAACTCAGTTTTGTTTTATGTGTACTTACAAGTCTGTTCATTAACATATTTCCTAAGTGTTCTTAGGATTGCAGTGTATTTGCATTTTTTTAACATTTATTTTTAACCCTCATTCTACCCAGGCCCTCACATAAATATATTTCAAATTTTCAATTCACATTTTAAAATCAATGAATTATGAATCCTTGCATACTTTCTAGAGTTATTTGAGGGTATGATATTGTTTTCAGAATTCCACAAATAAAAGAGCTCTGTTAGTGTGTATATATTCATGTTTGTTTAATATTGCTTGGATCTTGTCGGAATGCATAATTTGCTTATATTGTGATGAGGGGGAAGAAAAATCCATTCCAGCTGGAAAATGTTGATTTGTTGATATTCAACAGGCAAGGAATAGTTTGTTATATTCTAGTGTGGTGAAGAAAATAAATCTAACCAACAAAATGGAGACCGCACCCTTTTTTCTCCTGATCCTTTAGACATGACCAGGGTGAACGCCAGCTCTTTGTCTAATCCTATCAGAACCAAATTAACCCTCCCTGCCCCAGAGTAACTCTTACTTAATCAGCCTAACCAATCTTGGTTGATCTCAGAAAAACCAAGCAGAATCATTGGAAGGCCCCAAGAAAACTCAGAATTATAAATAAAACTGGGAAACTGAAAGGCCCAGAAGAATGCAAGGACAATTAGTTCCATGTCTTCATACCCGTGTCCATGTAATCTCCAGGAGTTACTTCAAGAGAGACTCTCCACATTGTTAGTCATAGCCTTGTTACCTATGTTCAACTCCCAGGTTTGGCATTAAACTTACATCAATTAGCTGTTGTTGCTCCTTGTCAGACATAGTTGTCAGGCTATAATATTTTCCAGACAGATCTCGTTTCAGCCCAGACAAGGCAGTGACAACGACGTTCTCAACAGCTCTTCTCTCTGCCCTGGAGCAGGCGGGAGGGAGGCTCAGGCCACGAACACTTCGTCCCGTGCGTACACGGGAGGATAAAACATAACGCTCATCGAATTGTCCTTGGGCAATCTGTCCAAAATCAAATAGTTTGAAAATACGTTGAGACCAGAGGTGGGTTTTGTAGTGGAAATTTTGAGTAGTTTGGAGAACCGGTAAATACCACCTCTGACTGGCCCCGCCCCATCTATTCTCTGCCTCCCAAGTCCCAGCTGATCGGGAGGAAATGGGGATTTTGCAATAACCTTCCCCTGGAGTGGGGAGGGAATGGAGATTTTGCAGTATCCTTCCCCTGGAGTGGGGTGGGAATGGAGGTTTTACAGTATCCTTCCCCTGCCATGCCCACCAAGCCACGCCCACCAAGTTAAGCCACGCCATTCCCACCAAGCCACGCCCACAGAACCGGTAGTAAAAAAAATTGAATCCCACCACTGATTGAGACAGTTGTGAATTATACCCAAGGATACTCAGGATCAGCCCCACATATTTTGGTGAGCAAGAACCCTAATCTTTACCTCAGTCAGTTGTGTGGTACCAAGATTAACAATGTTATTACAATGCCTCTAGAAGGAGATCTACAACACCTCACTCTGAATTTAAAAACAGCCATCATTAGTTAACTTTTCTTCATGAGAAAATGTAACCATTTGAATTAGCAATGTGAATGCTTCATTCAATTATTCATCACAAAATTGCTGTCTACTTTGTTATTTCAGCAGTGAACTTGGTCTTTCTATCGGTGCATATACAGGAGTTAAAACAATCAACATGTTCATTATCAAAGCCCTGCCCCTACTTTTACAGGCATTGTGGCATGTGTAAAAGGAGCTGGCTTCAATTTTGGAATTGTTTCCCCATCTTGACTCCCACCTCCTTCCTTTGCAGATGAGATTGTCCATTCCTGCTGCATTTATTTTGCATCAATAACAATATCTTACCTTCTTTTCTGTTTTACAAAACACAGGGTTACAGGAGAATACACATCCTGACATGAAATAAATTCAGCAGGAATGGACAATCTCTTCTTTAATGGCTACACACATACATGCACACACAATCTAGATGTAATTTTCCTGTTAAATTGTAACAATGAGGTAAAAGAATTTAGAAATTATTAAACAAATATATGTTCCCCACTAAACACATGGGGAGTATTTATTTAATTCATTTAATGTAAATTAAATTAAAACAAATGTAGTTTTGCTCCTAGACCCATCCACTTCCTGCATGTAATCCCCAACATTTAAAATTCCAAAAAAATATTATATATTTTTTTCAAAAAAAAAAAAAAAAGATGGCAGCGTCCACGGATCAGCACCGACAGAACCGGCTCCGTGACGTCACCAGTGGTTTGCTACTGGTTCTATAGAACCGGTGCGAACCGGGAGGAACCCACCTTTGCTCCCATCCCAGAACAGCTTTGGGGCAGATGGCGGGATAAAAACACACAATGCAGATATATGTGGATTATACCATTTGCAGCGCTAAGAGGACACTTGCTGAGTATCCTGTAGTTGCTTTAATGTAGCACACATTTTTGTTAGTTTGTTAAAGGAGTTTTATCTGGTTTGGCTTCTGGTATGTTTCACTTGATCCTATTCTTCTAGCTGTCGTGAAATAAGGTAGTACTGAAATACTATTATCAACCATAATATTCTTTTACTGCTATTCTCAAACCAGTTTTATCTTCAGATTTTTTTTCTTTAAGGCTTAAGTTAGGTCCTACCTTTGAAGAATCCAAGTCCGTATGATGCTTCATTACTTTGGGGTCATATCCATTATGCCTTACTTTGATAACAGGGTCAAAAATTGCAGCAAATACCTGTCAAGTCAATAAAGTATATGATTTTCTCCTGTTTACTTTGTATTTAGTTTCCCCCCCCCAAATTGTGATTTCTTTTTATTTCTTAATCATTTATTTTGTAGATTATTTATTTTGTTCAGGCTATCTGTGCTCATAAATCAGTCTGAAGAAGTGCACAAAATTCTCAATAATATAAAACAACCACACACATGCTTAACTTTCTTGGTACTTCTTTGAATCTGACTTGTTTTGAATAATTTTTAACAAATGCCACTTTGCCTTCTTGAACAAGATCCTCAAGCATATTGTGGTATCTCAGCTCCAGGAATTCTACATTATATTGATTAGCTAGACCCATTTAAATTTTGGCTTCAAGCATTTTGGGAAAAGAAAGCTTTGACCATCCAGATAGGTGATTGATGCCGGAACCTAGACTTGGGGATGGGGGAAAATTCTTGGGTGGTTTTACTTTGAAGTCTGAATGCTATATTGAACCATTGACCATCTTCTAGATCAGGGGTGGCCAAACTATGGTTCTTTAAGGACCTGTGGACTTCAACTCCAGAATTCGTGAGCTGGCCATGCATGGCTGGCTCAGGAATTCTAGGAGTTGAAGTCCACAGGTCCTCAAAGAACCATAGTTTGGCCACCCTGTCTAGATCAATGTTTCTTCAAATATGGGCCTGGGACCTCAGAGGGGGGTGTCCCCCAAGATTCTGCCACAAAATCAAAATTATTTGCCAGCCTATGTTGAAAAGTAATACACTATTAAAATCCCATCAAACAATCACGAGAAGTGTTAGAAGCAGCAAATGCATCAGTTTTAATTTTTAATATAATTAATATTAATAAATATAATTCATACAAACAAAAGCTGTTTTGGGGTCTCCATAATTTTTAAAAATGGTAAGGAATCTGGAGTAAAAAAAAAGTTTAAGAAATGCTTTTGGTATTCCTAAAGTGACCAGATTTTTTTTTCTTCAAGCGGGACACCATTGACGGGGGTGGGTTTCTCCATTTGAGTTTTGCCCTCTGCGCATGCGCAGAACGCTGCGCATGCGCAGAGGGCAAAACAGCAAATGTCGGCGTCCAGGTGAGGTGGGGAGGGAGGGGGGGAGGCGGGAGGGCGCTTGGATGCCTGCAGCTCGCGACAGGTAAGCTGCCGGCCGCCTCCTTTCCCCGTCTCCCGCCTCCCGTTCGTTGCTTGCCAGCCCGGCCGAAGGGAAGGCGGGAGGCGAGGAAAGGTCTCCCAAAAGGAGGGGAGGCTTCGGGAGCCCGCCTCCCTTTCGGCCCGAAAGGGAGTCGGGCTCCCGAAGCCTCCCCTCCTTTTGGGAGGCCTTTCCTCGCCTCCCGCCTTCCCTTCGGCCGGGCTGGCTCGCCTCCCCTCCTTTTGGGAGGCCTTTCCTCGCCTCCCGCCTTCCCTTCGGCTGGGCTGGCAAGCAACGAACGGGAGGCGGGAGACGGGGAAAGGAGGCCGCCGGCAGCTTACCTGCTCCAAGCATCCAAGCGCCGCGGTCTCCCGGTCGCCCGCCCGGCCCCAGGGCAACGGCGGCAGCGAGGCGACGGGGGGAAGAAAGGGGAGGGGGACGAGGAAGGGCTGTTTGCGCCGCTCGTAAGCTCAAAGTGGCGACGGCTCCTCGTCCCTCACCCCTCCCAACCGCAGCGGCGCCTCCGAGGGCGGGGCTAGGGATGGGGCGGGGGAAGGAGAGGAGGAGCAGCCTCCCTTCCCCCTCCCCCCAGCTTCCAGCGCCCGCCCGCCGCCAACGCCGGCCCGAGCTGAGAGGCCTGCTGCCTTTCAGGCCGATTTTTTGAAAGAATGCCCTAGTCGGGCATTGTTTTAAAAAATCGGGACTTTTTAAGAGGGCGGGCGGGACGCGGGACAAATGGCGAAAAAGCGGGTGTGTCCCGCCAAAATCGGGACGTCTGGTCACCTTAGGTATTCCATACCTAAAATATCACAGAGAATACTGAAATAGAAAGGAAGATATTTGCTAAACAGGATTCCAAGGTTGTTCTTGGGACTACTAAACAAAAGCAAAAACCAAAAGACCCATTATCACATTTTAAGACTGTTCACTGTGGTTACTTTGTTCAAATTTAATAAGAAATAAATGAAAAAGGGCAGGGCACAATGGGCTGCAATGTGCCAGAGAAAAGTTTATTGTTTAATAAACTTCCCAGGCACTTTGAGACCCCTCTTTCTTCCATTCGTTGATTTAATAAGGAGAAAAGAAGTAGAGGAACGCTCACAGCAGGTTTGCTACCTTTTCCCAGTCTCTATAAAGCTTTGGAAACATTTGCTTTGAAAATCTACAGGAATTATTTATTTCCTCCTGTTTCTGGGGAGCAGTGCAAGCTCTGCTGTGGAACTTTTGGCAAAGAGAAGTTATATCTGATCACGCTGTTATATACTTCAGGCAAACCCAGGAGACATTGCACTGCCTCTGCTTATTTTACTCTGCCAAACACTAAAGTGTTGGATTCTGTTATTATAGGAAGATAATAAATAAAATAAGAGTCTACTGTTCTTATTCTGGACCCAGAAAATTAGTGCATAAATATTTTAAGAGGATTCTTTATTAAATATATATATATATATATATATACATAGGCTTCCATCTAGATTTTGTGATGCCTACTCCTGTCTCCTGTTAAACTAAGTCTGTCGATACATGCTTGTATTATCAAGGTGTTGAAATCTCAGCTTTTGGTTTGGACACTAGTTGTTCATTATTTAATATTCTAAGGGTCTATAGAAAATACATAATAATGTGGATGTAGCTGTTTACATAGCTGATCTTTCATGTGAGAGTAATTGGATACTTTTACAACAGACTTTAACTTCATTTCATTGACAAGGTGGCTCAATTTTAAGCTGAGCAGAGAAGTCAGCTACTGGAAGCCAATACATGTTGCCTTCTGTGCTGCATTTTATTATCCAAGACATAGTTATACAGAGTATGTCTTTTATGCTGATTTCATCCCCCACTAAATTTCACCCAGAGATATTAAAAAAAAAACTTCTGCAAACTTCCCCAAAGACAAAAACAAAATACCAGGATTAATCCCATGGCTTGAATTTTGTGCTGATCTCTTTTGTCTTCCTAAAGGCCTGCCTATGTGCGATGCATTGTGGGAACCCACCCCCCTAAAAGAATGAAATATTTTGAGGAATAATAAAAAGGCAGGATAAAATATTTCCCCTAAAAGAGAAATAAAAAATCTTAAGGGAGGCAAACTCAGAGCCTGCCCCCAAGCACATACTACACTAGGGCAGCTTTTAGAAATGCAGATTTGGTAATCTGTTACTCCCTGCAGCAAAGTGCAAACAAAGGCAGAGTGATATGATTAGCCCTCACTCAAGATCCAAACGAGGACAAAGCCATTAAGCCATAATAGGAATTGCCCAACACCCTTTCAGAACACAAGACTCTTCATTGCATCATCTCAGCAGTCCAAACTTCAACCAAACCTGGGAACTCAGACAACCTATAGAGCCAGCTATGACCCCTATGTAACACCTACAACAGCCAATAGAATACATGTTCTTGCACAGGAACAGGAAGTTCAAGTGCAAAGCTCAGAGAAGGTATAAACCTCCCCTCAATTCCATGGGATCAGCTGTCCAGAACCACCCATGTGGTTCTGCTTCATCATTAAACCATTTCTCCAATCAGCCTCCATTTTGTCTCCAGTGTTTTTCTCCTGTCTTAGAACTGAACTAGATGAATATTTCTTCCAACAGCATCGATCATATTCTAATGTTTTTATGAAGTAAATGAAGATGTTGAAGAGACCCTGTTATATGATACAAACTGTTTCACCTCATAGGATTCTTCATCTCCTGCGACCATGCCCACTGTTTTAATGAAAGGGTGTCCAGGATTATCAACACCAGTTTGGATGCACTGATCCAGTGTGTAGCCACCAGGAGTCATCTTGTCCCTCAGTTTGGCATAGATTGTTGGAGTGAGGCATTCAGCCATGCAGTTGTTATGTTTGCGAAGATCAGGGTAGTCTGCACTGGGTAAAAAGAAATGTAAAGCTTTTGTATTGAGCAGGAAATGCTTGTTTCCACTTGTCACTTCATTAATAGAAACTGTGGCCTAGGTATGCAATCAACACCTTACTATTCTACAAGTCTTGGATGCCTTTAAGAATGAAAAGCAGTCTGCATAAATAATGAATTTGACAGTTTGAGAAAAACAACAGAAGACTGATAACTTAGATGGGCATTTATGATTTGTAAGAAACAAACCTAACAGTGTGACTTTGGAGTATGCTGGTTTCCAACTGAAACTACAGAGTTAGTTTCAAGAATGGCAGCACTTGGACAGATGGAAATACCTTCAAAATACATATTTGTGTGTATTTCACTTGTATTGTATTTCACCTCCAAAACAAGATGCATGAACTGAAGAAATAACTGATATGAATAAGTGTAGTTTTATTATGCCTGTTTACATTTTATTTCTTTATGACATTTCCATCCCATCTTTCTTTTAAGGATACAAGGCAGCTTTACACGGCTTTTCCCCTGCCAAATTTTATCTTCACACCAATCTTGCAATATGGATCATAGCAGCTGACCCAGAAAGATCCAATGAGCCTTATGGCTGAATGAGATTAGGACCTGGGTCTCCCCAGATCTAACTCAACCAGATTAGATATTCAGATATGGATATTTTGCATCCTAATATTACAAATCAGATTTTAACAGAAGAATAATAGGTTGTCCAATTACTGTATGCCAACCAATTATGAATTAATTCAGTGAAAACAGGCCATTTAACAACTCTCAATCTTACCTATCTCATATAGCTATTATAGAGATTAAATAAAAGATATCACCTGGAGAAAAATGGGATATCAGTGAAATGAATAATAATACCTATTAATTATTATTAAAGTTTTATATTAGAATCTTGTATACACTTGTAAAATAGCAGGTCTTTTGAAATTTAATAGTATATTTCTAAATAAAGACATTATTCTAATCATATATTAATAGCACCTGCATATTGAAGAGAAAGCACAATAGCTTTAATTTATAATAGTAGCATTGGATTTGTGCCAAAATCACTAATCTGAAACAACTTTTAAAATTCAGCTTCTGTTTCCCATTCATTTAACCTCATACTCAGTATTATTTTTTCTCTATTTGACTTTTCATCCCCTCAGTTTATGTGTGAGGTATTTGGCAACAATTTAAGATTTCACTCTTCTCCATTACTTTATTGGCAAAGCTTTTGGCCTGCCATATTTCCCATATTCCTAGTTCCCTTTGCATCCCAGGAAATATTTTCCCTTCCTCCTGGGTTTCTACATCCATTGTCAAATTTCTTAGTCACTATATATGCTATTCTTTCTTTAAAAATAAATAAATTAAAAAAACTTTATTATGCATATTCCTCCTTAACCTTCTTACTGTAGATAATGTTCAACAGATATTTTAAGATTTTCAGACCAATGTATTTTCAAGTATCTGAATCAAATTATTACCTGGGTGGAAATAATTTCTTATGTTCAAAAGATTCAGCTTTCACATTTTGCTGATTTAAAAAGTATCCAGTAGCCATAGCTCCAGTACTGACTGTTGCAACTAAAACAGCAGTTCTTCGACCAACCAGGAGGCGTGCAAATGTATTAGCCATTGTTTTTCGCCTAATCTTTTGGAAAGATGCCCGCTGTCAGAAAAGAGAAAACCAGAGAGATCAGAATCACATACAGTATATACTCAGTAGAACAAAAACAGCACAATATTCATCCAGTCAAACCGTATTCTTTTTAGGACTCTTCTTTCATGGCAGTCAATAATTTAAAAACATAGGGCAATGGAAAAGCTGAAAGTAATTGGAATATGTTATACAGTATGTCACAGAAGTGAGTACACCCCTCACATTTTGTAAATATTTAAGTATATCTTTTCATGTGACAACACTGAAGAAATGATACTTGGCTATAATATAAAGTAGTGAGTATACAGCTTGTATAACAGTGTAAATGTGTTGTCCCCTCAAAATAATGCAACACAAAGCCATTAATGTCTAAACTGCTGGCAACAAAAGTGAGTACACCCCTAAGTGATAATGGCCAAATGGGGCCCAAGTAGCCATTTTCCCTCCCTGGTGTCATGTGACTCATTAGTGGTACAAGGTCTCAGGTGTGAAGGGGGAGCAGGTGTGTTAAATATGGTGCTATCGCTCTCACTCTCTCATACTGGTCACTGGAAGTTCAACATGGCACCTCATGGCAATGAACTCTCTGAGGATCTGAAAAAATGAATTGTTGCTCTATATAAAGATGGCCTAGGCCAGTGATGGCGAAACTTTTTTTCCTTGGGTGCCAAAATAGTGTGCGTGCACACTATCGCACGCATGTGCGTGCCCACACCCATAATTCAAAGCCCCCCACTCGCCCCACCCCACCCCTGTGCATGCATGCACGAACCCCCACTACCCTGTTTCCCAACTTCCAGTGGGCCCGGTAGGCCCATTTTTCGCCCTCCCCAGGCTCCAGAGGCTTTCTTGGAGCTTGGGGAGGGTGAAAATGCTCCCCCCACCACCCCAGAGGCCCTCCAGAGGCCAAAAGCACCCTCCCAGAGCATCAGCGTGAGCCAAAAATCAGCTGGCGGGCACACACATGCACGCTGGAGCTGAGCTAGGGCAACGGTTCGCGTGCCGGCAAATATGGCTCCGCGTGCCACCTGTGGCACCCGTGCCATAGGTTCGCCATCACTGGCCTAGGCTATAAGAAGATTGCCAAGTCCCTGAAACTGAGCTGCAGCACGGTGGCCAAGACCATACAGCAGTTTAACAGGACAGGTTCCACTCAGAACAGGCCTCGCCATGGTCGACCAAAGAAGTTGAGTGCCCGTGCTCAGCATCATATTCAGAGGTTGGCTTTGGGAAATAGACGTATGAGTACTGCCAGCATTGCTGCAGAGGTTGAAGGGGCAGGGGGTCAGCCTGTCAGTGCTCAGACCATACGCCACAGGCTGCATCAAATTGGACTGCAGGGCTATCTTCCCAGAAGGAAGTATCTTCTAAAGATGATGCACATGAAAGCCCGCAAACGGTTTGCTACAGACAAGCAGACTAAGGGCATGGATTTCTGGAACCATGTCCTGTGGTCCGATGAGACCAAGATAAACATATTTGGTTCAGATGGTGTCAAGCATGTGTGGCGGCAACCAAGTGAGGAGTACAAAGATAAGTGTGTCTTGCCTACAGTCAAGCATGGTGGTGGGAATGTCATGGTCTGGGGCTGCATGAGTGCTGCCAGCACTGGGAAGCTATAGTTCATTGAGGGAACCATGAATGTCAACATGTACTGTGACATACTGAAGCAGAGCATGATCCCCTCCCTTCAGAGACTGGGCCACAGGGCAGTATTCCCACATGATAATGACCCCAAACACACCTCCAAAACTACCACTGCTTTGCTAAAGAAGCTGAGGGTAAAGGTGATGGACTGGCCAAGCATGTCTCCAGACCTAAACCCTATTGAGCATCTGTGGAGCATCCTGAAATGGAAAGTGGAGACGCAAGGTCTCTAATATCCACCAGCTCCGTGACGTCGTCATGGAGGAGTGGAAGAGGACTCCAGTGGCAACCTGTGAAGCTCTGGTGAACTCTGTGCCCAAGAGGGTTAAGGCGGTGCTGGAAAATAATGGTGGCCACACAAAATATTGACACTTTGGGCCCCATTTGGACATTATGACTTAGGGGTGTACTCACTTTTGTTTCCAGCAGTTTAGACATTAATGGCTGTGTGTTGCGTTATTTTGAGGGGACAGCACATTTACACTGTTATACAAGCTGTATACAAGCTGTACTATTTTACATTGTAGCCAAGTGTCATTTCTTCAGTGTTGTCACATGAAAAGATATACTTAAATATTTACAAAATGTGAGGGGGTGTACTCACTTCTGTGACATACTGTATCTACTTTGTATACAATGTAACCATCAGTCGTACTGTAATACAGCAAATTTTCAGTATGATGAAAGAAGAGTAAGTTGTCAATTATATCATTTGTTATACATCAGGTATTTCTTCCCAGGATCAGGAGAGGTCTTCTAATGTTTTCTACCTCATGTGCCAAAATAATTTTGTGGGTTTTGGTGCAAGACACATTGATATGATGTAGCAGAATAATAATGTTGATTGCTGCTCCACCATAGATAGCACAACTTTTTGACTGGCTCTAAATAATACCCTATTCAACTTTCTGAATTTTCCTGCTGAATTATTATCTGGAGCTGGACTAGGAGGTGCTAATCTGCTCTCACCACCAGGATCTTCTTTATAGAGTGGCTTTAGAGGATTTCTGCTCAGCCTCAAAGCTAGTAGGTTATAAGACTCCATGGGTTTTATAAAAGGTAATGGTAAGTTTCCCCTGTACAGTTGTGTCTGACTCAAGGCGACAATGCTAATCTCTGTTTCTTATCCGAGGGAGCTAGCATTGTCCAAAGACATTTCCATGGTCATGTGGCCAGCATGACGATATGCCGAGGCGCAAGGAACGCTGTTACCTTCCCACTGAAGTGGTACCTATTTATCTACTCGCATTTGCATGCTTTCAAACTGCTACGTGGGCAGGAGCTGGGGAAAGTAACGGGAGCTCATCTCTCGCACAGTGCTCAGGTTTCGAAACCAGGCCTGTCAGCTTTCCAGCTGACAAGTTTAGCGCCTTTAACTGCTGAACCTTTATGGGATTTATAGAAGTCTACATATTCTACTGTATTATTGTTTAAAGTCAGTGGGTGAAACCATCCGAAGAATTGGTGTTGAATGCTACTAGTATACTAATCATGCTTCCTCTATTCTGCCTTTATCAGAGTCAAGTAATGGGCCATGTCTACATGGACTGCTCAGAGCCAGCGAATTTGAATGCTCAAAAGATGGAAATACTCTAGATTGGCAGCTTTCAGATCCAATTAAGACATGGGTATTCCTCCTGTGCAGGTCATCTGTCCAAGCAACCCAGACAATTTTTTTGTTTGAAACCAGATATGAAACTGGTATTGATTGCCACTCAAAAGCTTCAAGTGTTCCAGAATATAGTAGCAAAAACTATTTGTCCTAGAAAATTGCAGAAATGGTAATAATAATTTTTAAAAATCCCTAAGCATTCAGAGGAACAAGCCTTGCTAAAGAAAAGTTGGCATGGATTCTGCAAAGTTAAATTCTATCTCTCCATAATAATCTTTTTAAATTGATAATGGTTTGGGATGGTTTGTTTGCTTGTTTAATGCTTCAAACTAGGCTAAGCATATTTTAGATCTTAATCTCTATATGTTGCCAGTCTAAAATAGAGAATACTGTTTGAAACCTCCACTGCACTTATACATTTTTCTTCAAGTAGGTAAATTTGTTCATCACTCTTGGACAAATGCTTCCAGTGTTACATTACATCCAGGGGCATCACAATAAGAGTCTGTTGTAGATTGAAGAAAGAAAAAAGGAAGCAATCTTGTACACATTTTCTTGACCAGAATCATCAAATTAGCTGTTTAGTTTGTCCCAATTTCTCCCCTGTATTTAGTCAACAGGTTTGCTTGAAGCTTTAGTGAAATTTCATTGTGTTGTACAAGAAGAGTCCTATTCTTAAATACCAATCTTTCTAGCCTAGGGTGATCCTGGACATATTGTCAAGTTCTTGCTTTACTCATACCGTAATGTAACTACTATTTGGTACTTTACTTTGGTTAGAAAAGTTTTTAGCTTTAAGATTCTGCTGTATTAGACATGCAATCCATGCTTTTGATACTTCTTTACTTATTACCTATCGTGGTGTAGGTCAGCATTGAAGCTTGTGCTTTATCCATATTAAACTTTTTGATATCTGGCTCCCATTAGTTTTCAGGGCAAAGGACATCTGAAAACTAATCAAACTATTTCTGTGTCCTGTGCACACACAATCACATGTCAACACACTTGATCACCAAGAAGAAGCACTGACCCATTGAACATAAGAAAAAGTTCCAGGTCAGCGGTTCTTGTAGTTCAATAGAAAATTTGGCTTAAACAAGTCTGGAGAAAGAAATTGTTCATATCTCTGAGCTACTGGAAATCAATCTAATTTATAATTCTGTCAGAAGAAACCATTAATAAATTGCTATGCTTTAAATGCCCAGGTTGTACATTTGAAAATTTAGAAGCAATAAAATATTGCTGAAAATGTTCAGTGCTGGAGTAAAGTACTGTAATATTCAGCTAAACATTTTAAGATCATTCCTGTATGTTTTCAGTTTATAAATTATTCAAATTATTATTTTATATAATAGTGGATAAAACAAAATAAATATAGTAAGAACATTATTCCATTTTAATAGTTTGTCCCAAAGATTGTTGCAATGCTGTATCATGTGCTAAGCATATGTTGTATAAGTTAAAGACTTACTTTATAGCCTATTACATAAGGGGGGGGGGGAAATGCCTACATATATGATAATAGTTCAATTCTTTCCATGATGACATAAGGATAAAATATTAAAATGTGGTAATTTTATCAAGAATTTTTTCCAGCCTCATACCTTTAAAAAGTCAGTTTGTATAATTTATTATTATTATTATTCTAAAAATAAGGACTGGAGAAAGGTTTCATCAGACATTCATAAATTAAGAAAGGAAGATGGTAAAATATTAGTACTATGTTTTGTGTATCAATACATTGCATATACCAGTGGTGGGTTCCTACCGGTGCGGTCCACTCTATAGCACCGGTAGCGGCCCGCTGGTGACGTCACAGTACCGGTGTGGTCGGTTGCCAGTGCCTGGGCGCCACCATTTTTTAAAAAAAAGTTTTAATTTTTTTAAAATTTTCTTCTGCGCATGCTCAGAAGCCGAGCTTCTGGCACTGCGCATGCGCTGCCTTCCTACCCCACAGTGAGTCCAAGCAGGGGAGGATGGCTGAGGGAGCGCGTGAGACGCTGAAAGAATGGGTGGCAGGAGCTATCTCAGTTCCCCTCCCTTCAGCAGTCCGAGAAGCCACGCCTACCCAGTCACATGGCCGGCAAGCCACGCCTACCCGGTCACGTGGCTGGCAAGCCACACCCACAAAATAAGCCACGCCCACAGAGTGGTAGTAAAAAAATTAGGAACCCGCCCCTGGCATATACCATCCATTTAGTGGGATATGGGTGATAGTGTGGTAGTGTCTAGAACAGAACAGAACAGAACAGAATGAGCCTATTTGGAGTAAAACTGGGTTTTGGTTGCATTTGTGGCATACTGGCCAAAATGCATGAAACCTGTCTAATATTATTTTTACTGTTGTGGGGTTAATGTAGTGGTTAAGACACTGGACTAGAAATTGGGAGAGTTTGAATCCCATTTTATGCACAAAGCCAGATGGATAACCTTGTATAATGGTATGTGGGAATGACTTTGGAAGGCAGGAGGAAGAACCACAGTTTGGACAATGGTTAGATAAGTTGCAGCTAAGTCCACAGAAGAAATGGGGGCATGGCAAATGTATTAGAAGGGACGCTCCTTAGTTTCTTGGACTGTAAAGGGGTGATATTCTGTTAATGTAATTTTACAATACAGTTAGAATTAATACTTCTGAGTATGCTTCTTCTCTGCACTATTTTGCAAGGCTAACACCTTGAGCCAGTCAGTTCAATCTCAGTTCACCAAAGGCAATGATGCATAGTGGAGATTAATATTCACAGGTCATTTTGTGAAGCTAGATTAGCTATTTCCCTTTTTTATTTTATATTCTGCCTTTCTTTTTTTACTTTAATCTCTTCTGCTTACCACTTCTCTTTTTTTTCTATGTTTTGCATAATATTGCTATCTCAAAACAGAATAGCATTCTGGGTATGTAAGCATTCTTTTAAGGCATATTGATTGAAAACTGACAATATGAATAGTCCTTTGTGTTTTCAGTAACAAACGTCTCAAATATGATGTAAAGCAGTGGTAGGTTCCTACTGGTGCGTCCACTCTACAGTACCGGTAGTGGCCAGCAGGTGGCACGCAGAGCCATATCTGCCGGCACGTGAGCTGTTGCCCTAGCTCAGTGCATGTACGCACCGGCCAGCTGATTTTTGGCTCACGCGGAGGCTCTGGGAGGGCATTTTAAGCTTCCGGAGGGCTTCCGGGGAGCATTTTTGCCCTCCCCAGGCTCCAAGGAAGCCTCTGGAGCCTGGGGAGGGCAAAAAATGGGCCTACCGGGCCCACTGGAAGTCGGGAAATGGGCCATTTCTGGCCTCCAGAGGACCTCTGTGGGGGGCGGGGGAGGCCATTTTCGCCCTTCCCAGGCATTGAATTATGGGTGTGGGCACTCACATGCGTGTGATAGCGCGCACACACACACTTTCGGCACCCACGGGAAAAAGCTGTTCCACTGATTAATGGAATCAGCGGTTCTTACTGTCAGGAAATTTCTTCTTAGTTTTCAGTTTCTTCTCTCTTTAATTAGTTTCCATTCAATGCCTCCTGTTCTGCCTTCAGGTGCTTTGGAGAATAGGTTGTCCCCCTCATCTTTGTGGCAGCCCCTCAAATATAGGAACACTGCTATTATGTCATTCCTACTCCTTCTTTTCAATGACTTCTAATGATT